>JASAOG010000005.1:6805000-8297500 GCA_030265305.1 Biomphalaria pfeifferi
AACGTGTCTACATTCAACAACGTGTCTACATCCAACAACGTGTCTACATCCAACAACGTGTCTACATCCAACAACGTGTCTACATTCAACAACGTGTCTACATTCAACAACGTGTCTACATTCAACAACGTGTCAACATTCAACAACGTGTCTACATTCAACAACATGTCTACATCCAACAACGTGTCTACATTCAACAACATGTCTACATCCAACAACGTGTCTACATCCAACAACATGTCTACATCCAACAACGTGTCTACATTCAACTACGTGTCTACATTCAACAACGTGTCAACATTCAACAACATGTCTACATTCAACAACATGTCTACATTCAGCAACGTGTTTACAACAAGTCAAGTTTTTGTGTCACAACAGACGCTGGAACTCTTCAACATTGAGACGGATATGAGATTTGGGTTTATCTTATCCCCATTTCTCTTTCTTGTAGGCATCGACGATGTCATAGAAATACATTCAACAGGCTACATTCGGGTTACCATGACATAAACTAAAACGAGTTGGATTTTGCATTACTTTGAAATACAATTAAATGATGACGAATGACGACGCCCTCAAAGTTATGCATATTGGGTGCAGGTTACCTAAAACCCCCATCAACATTGGTCATACAGATATGGAACAAATAGAAATGCTTACCTGTTTAGGCATTGTTATCACAGGCAACGAAGTAGCATATCATGGTGTTGCAAGTCGGATCGGAAAGCAGGAGCAGTCTTTCAATAAGTACGGCCTATCTGAACAAACAAATCAATTAGCCTGGAGATTAAACTCCACCAACTCATTACAATCATTTCACCAACGCTTCGAGACGTGGAAGGTTGAAAAGAAGCTGAGCCAGTGATGGCTGTGAAGGAGCCTACAAATAATGTACCGAGGTTATGTTACCAATAGAGAAATCTTTGCCCGCCACTCGCCTTCAATGGAAAGAGACGACTGAAAGACGATTGACATTTGTGAGAAATATCATTAGGCAAGACGAAACTCTTTTACCAAAGCCTTAACATGCAAGCCGAAAAGAGGAACGCCAAAAACATGGCGTCCATATTTAATCATGGTGCCAAGCAAGAAATAGGAGACTGAGTCTTAAAATTTGTATTTAACTTTTTGAAATAATTATTTTATATTATGTTAATACCAATATCCTCATAATGCCGACAACACTATTTATTATACCATTCGATTCTCGTGCTAATCTTTAGCCTCCATATAGAATTGAAACTTTGCCAAAACTTTCTGGTTTAGTTTAGCCAAAACAAAATTATGTCAAGGTTCAACTTATAACAACGCAGTTACCTTTGGACTATATATATCGGAGAATCCCCTTCACAATTCTAGAGCCTAGTTCGAAGTAGAATTCCCTGTATATACACGTAATGGCGTATCGCTTGAATAAAAGGAAACACAAGTGATAAATGTATGAATGACTTGTGTATTTTGAAATTGGTAGTTGTTTAAACTGCAAGGGAGGTACCTACGTTAACACCCCAATCACCCCTACCAAAAAAAAAAGAGCCCCATTAATTTTATTGCATGTTATATATATATAACGGACAGGGTATCAAAGTCGGTCCGGGCATTACCATATAAACCGGCCCACAAATGGCATGTCATATCATGGGCGTAGCCAGGATATTTTCGGTGGGGGGTGGGGGATTGTTTTGACCCCCTCCTATATATACATATATATATATATATATGAGTGTGTGTGTATGTAATTAATTTTCATTACATTCTGACCTTTCATTCTTTCAAACGTTTTTTCTACCCTAGAATACTCTCTTCCTATAATTAGTGGAAAGACAGTGCATACCGCCAAGGACAGCTAGGGTGTAGGGAGGAGCGCTTTGAGCTTCCCCAGCAGCGTTCGTGGCGAAGCCCCGAATCCTAGCCTTATTTCCATTATTTTAAGCTTAAAAAATGTATATTCTGAGTTAGGCCCTATCTACAGTGCAATTAGCCTGCTACTCTTCCGCTAAAAAATTCAAAAACCAAATCTGCTATTCAATGCACTTAATGCAGTCCAGCGACTGGTAGAAAATGGTAACTATAGTTTTGCTTTAGTTTTTATATTGGAGGAGAGGGTAATCACAAAATCCCTTTCGACTACGCACATGAAATTTGGGGACTGTAGTTTGCTTAAGTTGGCTGCACTGGGGCAGTAATTAAGTTTCCCTTTCAGACAATGAGGTCTCAAGCAAATGATGGTTTGAACGCCCCTTCTCCCGGCTACTCCCATGTGTCATAATATAGGTGTAATGCTCTTCAAAATATATAGGGCCTAAAGTTTGATAACGCATCAAAAACTGGATGTATGGTTGCGTAGGATTACGTAATGTATTCTATTTATACATGTATGTAGTCTGAAAACTATAAACTTTACAAGAGCAGCCTTAATGAGTTTGAAGCCTTTTTGGTATTAGGCCTACTTATCGATTGCAGACGTTTTTTTTCAAAAAAAAATAAGATAGTTACGTCCTACGCATTTCGTGTGTCAATCTAGTCATGCATGTTGATCTGTGACTTAAAATATGCTAAGTTATTGGTTTTTCTTGCTGACTCGGGTAACACATTCCGTTAAAAGAAAAGAGAAAGCAGAACGGTTAGAGGCACTTACTTAATGTGAAAAGCTCTTGCTTCCTCCTAGTACATTCTTAAAAACGCGAATTGTATATGAATATACCATGACCCATTATTTAAAATATAAATTTCCATGCATAAAAATCGGATCTGACAGCTCTAAATAAATTATTATAAGAATTTTCATCATTAATGACTTCATACTTAGAATAAGTTTGGCATAAATTATAATAGTAAAAAAAATATCGCTGTAGCTTTAAATTTGTTATTGTTTTTTATTTAATTTGTTTTTGTAAGCATTTAGTGTACTATTTTTATATCAATGTTATTAAACATAAACAAAATGGAAACTTGCTTATTCTTTACAAATCGCAGAAAGTAGATCTCTATACCAACATTAACCTATGAATAAGTTTGGTGGTTTGCATTTTTTAACTAAGACGAAGGGATGTGAAGAACTCAGCCATCGTAAACTGGTTTAAATCTACTACTTTATAGAGCGCTAACACCGACTCCGCAAAATGTTAAAAACTGTAATAAACCTGGTGGTGAAACTGATGTGGGTAGTGCTATGAGTGTGGTTAGCCGAAGCTAATTCACCCAGGCCAGTGCTAGACGAGCGGTAAACCGTGACAAGTTGTATTCACTATTTTGGATCAGTCACATGTCATTCCATGGGTATTAGATCTCTAGACTCTCACAATAAACAAACACATGGATCCAAATCAAGGGAACGGCCAGAATGTCAAGTCATGACTCAAGCCATATCTCAGGCTTCTTCATCTAGAAAGGGGACAATTCAGCTTAGACCACCACTTCAGTTAATTACAATTTCTTTCCCTTGTTTGAGATACCAAACAAAATAATTTATTACCAATTGTTAAATAACAACGGTTAAATTTTCTATTGTCAAGTAAAATAATTTTTTTTTTGCGAAATTTCAACTTGATTCGAGATTGGATGTGGGAGAAATAAAGTGCACAAGCTTCTGACTAGACAGACAGAGAGAAAGACACACTAAGAGTTGATATAAGCTTTGTAAAATAACAAATAAAAATAGTTTTCTATTTTTATAGATGAATAAACCTATTTAAAAGCTTACTAATAGAAAAATCGATATCAGTATTGATAAACAAATAAGATCGAATCTTGGAATCTCAACCACACCTGCCGTCAGAAATTAATAAGTATAAATAGTTTAACTTGTTCATCTCCGCACTGACTATGCACGGAGACCTGATCATAGGAGATTTACGTTGTCAAAGTGAGCCTAGAAGTTTATTTGTTTTAAAATACACATATATATAAATATATCAGACATACGTTAAATAGAATAAAAGAGTCAATTCTACTAATATTTCTATATAACCCAAAAGATAGAAGATTCTTTTTAGATCGTGAATTATGTATATATGGTTATTTTTTGTCATTTATTTTATAATGATGATCATTTACAGATTATTTCAATACTTCGTAACAGAAAATGGTTAATGTGCAGGCCTACGTTTTAATGTTGATAATGTTGACATTACTTCCAGAAGTTACCAGCACCATAGGTAAAATATATATTTGTTGTATGAGGGTTTAGGAGGACTTTACACTATTAGGTAGGACAGACCAAACAGATTTATTAAAAAACGAATACTCACACATTAGATCAGGTCAACACGAGGAGCAAGATCCACTAAAACGTAAAGACTTAAAAGTAAAGTAGCAATAATGCATAAAACATTAGACCATAATCTACAAACACAGAAACAAATCATACTAAAATACGGAGACAATCTCTAATGTATTACAGCTTCAATATTGGGAGGGAAGAATAAGGAGATACAATTAAAATGTTTAAAGTTTACCATTTGGCAAGTATAACTACCAACGTGGACAATGCTAATTCATTATTTGGTTTTATGTAAAAGTGGTGCAATATTTTATGAATATCTGATTGATCAACTCCCCCAGTAAATGTCAATGTGCTATCAAGAACTGAAGGCGGTATTCCAGATAGAGTGCAACTGACCTACACAAAAGACTCCACAGCAGTTGAGCTCAATTTGGAGCACGTTCCACACGCCACACTGAACGTTCCAGTCCACACAGTGAAAACACTGGACAGTGGTCAAGCTAGAGTCGAACAGGAGTTACTACTACCTAGTCAGGTGATTAATAGATATTAAGGCATTTTCTTTGTCCTTATGAAGAGTTGTTAGCCTACTTTTCTTATAAATTACTGACGTTCCTTCAAAACGAAGATGTCCTATATCCTCCCTTCCTTAATCTGGTCGTGCATGTTGATTGTAGGCGTAAACTGAAATAAAGCAACAAAGTCAGGCAACCTTTCTCTTGCTTGATTGTCATTAGTGAAGAAAAAGAACTTGTACAAATTTGTCCTAGCCGATGGAATAAGAAATGTTAGTAAATAGAGTCTATCTATCTATCTATCTATCTATCTATCTATCTATCTATCTATCTATTTATCTATCTATTTATGTTATGTTTTAGTCTTTAATATAAACATTCACTTGATCCTGTATTTAACCGTCTTTTTATTGTAATATGGGTCAAAGATTTATTACCTCACTAATACATGACCGTTGGAATTTTTTGTTTAATCCCCAGGATATTCATTACTATCAGGATGTCGTCAATGGAGCAGCAGTGCAAATTAACGAAATCAAATTGTTCGATCAACACAAATCAACATTTTCAGTGGTGAGTTACCTATATGAAACGAAAACTACCCATTAGTTAAATTTTAAACCAATGTTTACATTTGAATAACAAATTTAAAAAAAAAGAAACTAGATCCCAATGCAGAAGTTGTGTATTTATATGAAAAAAAAAACGCTTCAGAAAGGTCACTTCCATCACAATGGAGAACTGCACTCCATTGCACCTGCTCAAAGATTTAGACGGCAATCTTCTCCAGTGGCAAATGTACGGCATGTAGTCAAGAAGGCAACTCTTACAAATATTTCTGGTAGGGAGATCGTGCTTCAAGGTTAGTAACACTTTTTACAAAGCTTACAAACTATATCTGTCTGTCTGGTAAACATTTTGTACACGTTATTTCTCCTAAACCCAATCTCAGATGAAGTTGAAATTTTGCTCAATTTATTTCTTTTACATGCCAACACAAGTATCAATAAAAATTAAACCGATTAGTTCAATAACTATTGGTAATAATTATTTGGTTTTGTATCTTGAACAAGGGAAAGAAATTGTCATTGAATGATAGTGGTATAAGTTGAATTAGTCCCTTTATTTTTTGTAGAAAAAAATACGTAAATAAATATAAATAACTATAAAACCTACTTTCATAAGCAGCTCCTTGATACAGCAGCAGTTACCGTATTGGCTTGAGGAGGCTTAGGAAGCCGTAATACTGGAGTTCAAAGTCTTTTTTTTTCAAATGCATATAAAAAGCGATAACACAGATACCCCCTTCATTCTCATCTCTATCCCTGTCAGTGGTTCTCAAACTGTGGTCTGCAGACGAACGTAAGTCAGTTTATCCGATGGGGTTATCTAAAAATCAACTCGCCCCGCACTACGTTAAATAAGTCTTATCACGTACTATTCTATGACAACCCAAACCAAAGACATTCTTCACACGGAGATTACCCACTAGGTAGTGAACCCGAATAGCCGATGAATCCATTGCACTACAGGAGCAGCTTTTGGAAGGGTTCACAAACAAGAAACTGAAACCAAAGTTTGAACAAGGGAGACAACAAACTCAAGTTACAGAAACAAAACAATAGGTCGTGGTACAAAAGTTGTCAGGGCCGGTCCAAGCGATTGCGGGGCCCTATTCGCAACTGATTGCGCGGGGCCTAGTTTGTGTGGAAATAAGTATGATAAGCGAAAATTAAGATTTTGTATAAGAAAAAAATTCGACTTGAATTTTATTCATTCTTTACTAAGTTAAAAATTGCAATCTGTACTTTATAAACCTTGTCATCAATGACATATTTAAATATCGCAAACCACAGAAGTAAATAAAGTATGGGAACTTCCAATTAAGATAAAATTTGCCCGATTATTACATTTTATTACATGAAAGCTGACAATGCTTTTTTTCTTTTATCGCGCATAGGGTTGGCGTTTTCCGCAATGAATGACACCCACAAATGACAATTTTGTCTATTTTTCTGGAGATTTTTTAGAGTTTTCAGGAGATTTTAGTAAATTCAGGAGATTTCCATGAGTTTTTCGTATATTTTTTGCGATTTAATAATTACACCTTGAATTAGCGCGGGGCCTATGAAAGCGCGGGGCCCACTGCGACCGTATAGGTTGCAGTGGCCTAAGACCAGCCCTGAAAGTTGTTAACTGCTTTCCCGTCTGGAGAAACTTGGATTCAGTGCCGCTATAAATCTCATCATAAATTAATGAAACCGACAAGAAATGAAATTTGTACTCGTGGAGATTTGCGGTTTTTACTTTCAAACATTGAGGAGGACATAAATACTCGAATAAAATCTCATTAAACCTGTTTCAAGTCATTAATTTTTGATACTTCGCCTTTAAACGAAAACTATGAGCACAAAGTAGAGGACAACATAAAATGTTCCTTCTTAAATTTTGAAATCTTTATAGTAGCATATATGTAACTTTTTCACGTAGGGATCTGTGACCAAGTTTTGACTATACAATGGGGTCAAAAGGTTAAGAACCACTGTACTACGTCATACATTTACGTATGAAGCCATTCAATGTCTGCCTGGTCAGGGTGACTGCCTTATCGTGCGGTGTACGCACTGGAGATTAGGACTAGGAATCAAATTCTCTTCATTTCTGAAGGAACATCTGAAATATGTAAAAACATTTTACAAAACATTTACAAACATAGACCTAGATACCTGGGGCGAAAGACTTATTGATAGAGCATCTTGGAACTGCTCTGACATAGACACCTGGGGTGAAAGACTTATTGATAGAGCATCTTGGAACTGCTCTGACATAGACACCTGGGGTGAAAGACTAATTGATAGAGCAGCTTGGAACTGCTCTGGGGCAAGAAAGACACGGCACAAAGTCTCCAGCTCTAATAACTTGCCAACTGTACAGCCAAACATTTCGGGCTCATAAAGGTCTCACCAGTCACATGAGGAACAACAAACTGAGAGGTCATCAGTCCACTTAATGGCAGAAGTGATAAGCTCTACAAATATAGTCTAAATAAAACAGTAAAGTATCTGATGTCTAAATAAAACAGTTGATTATCTATAGTATAAATAAAACAGTAGAGTATCTGTAGTCTAAATAGAAAAGTAAAGTATCTATAGTCTAAATAAAACAGTAGATAATATATAATCTAAACAAACAGTGAAGTATCCATAGTCTATACGTCTAGGGACACTTGTTTCCACTTTTCAGACAATTTTAGTGTGTTTCACAATGATTTGAAATATTGTTTTCAATTGCATATGCCAGAATTTCTTGGTATCTCAGATGTCGGAAAGTGGTAGATGCCAAAATCCGGAAAGTCATGGATTGCCGATGCCAGAAAGTCTTAGTGTATTTGTTAATCTTTTGGTTATTTAGCGGCCCCCGAAAGGGGAAAACACACTATTAGTTTTATGTGGAATGTCTGTCCGTCCGTCTGTCCATCCGTCCCGTTTAGATCTCGTAAACAAGAAAAGATAGTGAAAATGTGACACCATAATATTTTAGACAATTCAAAATCTGATACAATGGCTACGTTTTTCTTTTCTGAAAGCAAAAAATCTAATTTTTTAAATCACATGCAAGCAGTATTTTCATAAAAATAGACCACTTTTACAGCTATTCACTATTAATAGTAACAAACACGGTAGGCGTTTTAGAAGGGGAGATAACTATATACCATATTTTAAGAAATTTATGCAAATGGTTTTAGATTCTTTGTTACAAATATTTTTATTACATTTGTATTGCTAAGTTATGTAAGTTCTATCATACTAACTACTACATTTACACACACAAAAGTCATTTTTTTTAAAGAGAAAAAATCTATTTAGTATGTTAATAAGATGGACATAATTTAAAACAACAATTTATACGTAGTTTTTCATATTATCGCGTAAACTGCAGTGGTGCAATGGACGACATATACACTCGACTAAAGGGATTTTCATTTACGGAAATATATTTTTTTTGAGGAATTGAATAAAAGACTGACCCTATACAAAACAATTTGATCATCAGTTAGGCCAGGTTCACATCTAACTTCACATTCACTTTCACCTAGCCTTTGGTCTACTGGACCGCTGGGGCACCACACAAGATCTGTTCACCATCTTTCTCCATTCTTCTCTGTCATTTGTCTGTGATATAATTTTATTCTGATGTTCTTTCTGAAAATATTGAAACCTGCCTGGGTGGACCACTTTGGGGGCCGATTTTGAGTTGTTTTTTCACAAACTGTCTTTGTAACCTTGTTTTGTTTATTGGTTAGATAGGAGATAGAAAGAAGGGAAAGGGAAACAGAAAACCTCTTGTGTGATGACAATGTCAACTTAGGACTGTGTCTGTACATGAGAAATACATATTACATATAGAAATGCAAAAGTAGGGACCAAATTGGAATGAGACAAAAAGCTGAATTGAATATAATGATATCAAGTGATATAGTGATACAGTCCTAAATGGAGCACGAACCATAAAGCCTTCAATTCAAAAATTCAACCGTGCAGCAACACAATACAAGGCTAATACACCATCCGACCAGCCAAATTCCCAAAGAAGAATCTTTTTGATTGATAGTGTTTAGACAATACGCACTTTGCAACCCAAATGTATTCCAATAGAAAAATCAGAGATCAGAAATGGACATTAGAATCTTCAGCACATAGCTTTACATGTGTACTTACTTGCAGCCTAGACTGCTAGCTACTCAATAGCTACTTACTAGCTACTCACTAGCTACTCACAAGCTACTCACTGACCTTCTAGTTGTAGTGTAGGCCTCGCTCATGTTGTTCATTTGCTCTGTTGAAAGATATACTGTTTAAAAAAGAGTCTACTGCCTAACGGCTATGTGCTTCTTGTTGAATACCGATGTTTTAAATTGGGGGCGGTACATATAAACGTGAGTTGTGGCAAGGTGCAAGCTGTCTAAACACAACCGATCTTATGAAAATAGTTAATCTGGCTGAACGGATGGTTATGTAAAAATATTATTTTGTATCTAACATAATTTCTAAAAATATAATTGTTCAAGGTGAAATACTTGAAAGAGAGGCCAGACAAAGTTCTAAACCCTTAGAAAAGGTTATGATCGATGTCCTAGCTGTGGTAGATCACAGCGCCTTCAGACGTTTTGAGAGACAATGCCATCACGATAGGAACCTGACCTTGCAGAAGATTAGGGAGCACTACACATTTATAGTCAACGGCGTGAGTTATTTTTGAGTACTTCAATGAGGTTTTGTCAGGTTCTTGTTTTCTTGTACATATCAAACTATTATTAGATATTTCAAATGTGAATATTTATTTAAAATTAATATTATTTCAATGTGTGTAATTGTTATTATTTTCTGAACTTGTAATATTTTGGTCCAAGTTCAGCCTGACAAGCACACCATACACATACAGTTGTATATTAAATTAATAAACTAAGTGTATGATGTTAAATAACAATAAAAATTTATTCCAGTGATATATTTACAAATGAACTGATGTATGATGAATGATAATAGTAGTATCAATATCAATAAATATATATGCAATAACATGTAATCTAAAATGATTCAGTTTTTATCTTTGCAACATATAAATGATCATTATTTGAACAATATCATTACCTTAATATATTCATTACAAGTTGTTCAAATAGACTTCCAACACAACAACTGGTAATCCACATAGATCTAGCCTCTAGATCCGATACTGTTCACTGACGACAATTCTAAAAGTTTATAGTTCATACTATAACATCAGGTCTGACCAAGGCAACCCGCAGTCTGGAATCTTGAACCTCAGACTCATGAAAAACCAACTTGAACACCAGACGACCAACTGAGATTAGTGAGATGAAGATCTCAGTCCTGTAGACTGTAGACCTCAAGTTGTACTCTCAATATAGAAAGTTGAGACTGGATAAACAAGTCTTGACACCAAGACTTGACACTGACTGAGTCTAACAATATTTTTGACACCAAGCTAAGATCATTACTTAGACTTGACGTCAAAACTTGAAATAGAGTCTTGAACTGAGACTACTACCAAAACTTAGACTTGACCCTAAAACCCTATAGAAGATAAAAGAAAGGATTCTTCTAATCATCTAGATCTAGTCTAATTATAGACTTACAAATACGAACGAATTCAAATAGAAAAACTATACAATGAAAAATAAAACTCACCCTAAACAGGGGTCAAGATAATCCAACAAGAAAATGTCCAAGGCAAATGTTAAGGCTATCCAGTAACAATAGCCAAGGAGAAATTCAAGAGCTCTCAAGACACCTCTATCTGTACCAACGGTACAAAACAATGGAGAGACTGTACTAGACGATAAATGACGCAAACCACACACACACACCTAACTTTACGTCACTAGAAGTTGTGACAAGCAACAAAAGCTCAGTCTCCTAGTCTACAAAGTAAAATATTAATAGTGTAATGACTTCATCAATATAGTGATCAACGCCGCACTAGCAATTAGAGAAATAATTCTACTATACAGTTACATAGATAACTGCGACAAGTATATAAAATATACTCTAAAACAATAAAATCTTTTAATGTTATGGAAGTAGGGCAACATTTTCAAACAAGTTGACACCAACGTTTACTTTTAAATATAGAGCAATAATACAAATAACTAGTCGACCCACGGCGTAAAATACGCCGCTATTTTGCAGGGCCTTCCTTAGGCCACTGCAACCTATGCGACCACATAGGGCCCCGCACTTTCATAGGACCCGCGTTAATTCTAGGTTCAATTTTTTTTATTAAACCATATTATAACTTATAATAGATTTACCGCGTCCTCCTGATTTACCAGGAGCTCCTGGAAATCTCTTGAAATTGCAAAATATACGCAAAAGTCTAAGAAATTTCCGGAACTTATTAAAATCTTTTGAAAACTCATACAAATCTCCTGAAATATATACACAAAAATTGTCATTTTGGGGTGTTTTTCAATATGGAAAACGCGTGAGTCAAAAAATACGTCATTATGCAATACCCGTAATTATGGAATCTGATAAAAGAAACTTCTCGCACATTAAACTATGAAGAATTACTTGAAGTCAACAAGTCTCGTAGATTGAAAAATTTGGTAATTATTTCTATTGAGCTTGATCTAGGTAGGAAAAATAATTTTTATGATATACTGTATGACTTCTCTCCTCCCAAACTTGGCTCCGCCAAATCCGTTTCGTATAGGGCCCCACAATGGTTAAGTTCGGACATGTTATTTAGTGACGGCTGAATACTCAGTAGATTACTTGTTCTCCTCCCCCCCCCCTCTTTTTTTACGTGGGGTAACTCTAGTCCGACTTGCAGAAATAAAACAGGGATCTTTCCATCACTTCTTGGTCACAATGGTTAAATCCGGCCCTGCTATTTAGTGACAGGTAAATATTACTTGTTCTCCCACTTTCTTTTTTTTCGCCCCTTAAGTTTCGTGGGGTAACTCTAGTCCGACTTGCTGAAATAAAAGAGTGATCTTTTCTTTACTTTTTGGTGTCCAAACTGTCATGAAGAGAATTATATATATATATATATATATATAATGCATCCTAACCCATCACTCCCGCAGAACAAAGGGGAAGATAGGTAGGAAGATACGAACCCTGGATCTTCGAAACCACCGAAAAACAGTCCAGAGAGCAAACTACATGACCAAGTTATATGTATACACTAGCCAGATATTACCCGCGGCCCGCAGATATTGACTTGCCACCGTATTACCATCGTGTACACACAATTTTTCCTTATTTTCATTCTCGGATCAGATTTAACTAATTTTCTGGTAATTAACGATACCATCGTTGGTTTGACCTAATTAAAAAACATTAATTTCTGGTGTTATAAAACTTAATTTGTGTTACATAAAAAGAGCATGCATTCTCCTATAATTCTTTACCAAAAATAACGTTTTCTGAATACAAACAAAAATGTTATTGAAGTTTAACCCTAACAGGGTAGAATGTACACATGTGAAAAATGAACATTTCTGTTAGAACATGGAAAAATAATTACGGAGAGAAAGAGTTAAACTTTGCACAATTATTCATTGTGGATGAAAACACAGGAATCAATGAAAACAAATAGCCAGTCAATGTTCTAAAATGTTACTTGTTTTATTCTTAATTTATTCCTAAAACAGGTGGACCTCATGTATCGCAGAATCAATTCAACTCTGGTCGACATACGAATTAAATTGGTCAAAATTATCATTATTGAGGTAACAATAAAGTAGGCCTTAAGTTTAACCTTCTTTAATTGTCTAAAAGCTAGCTATCAAATCTAAGTTAAGACCACTTAAGAGAAATATTTTGCATGGTCACACGTAATAGCGATATTCTAGTTGGCGTCCTTGTAAGTGTCAGCATCTTAAAGGTTGAAAACATTTTTTCAATTACATCATAGACACAAACAGACTTGTTACATATCCCCATAAAATTTGAAACTGGATGAAACGGCTTTGACTATTTATTAAAAATTAGAGTGTTTACGTATATTTGAGAACCAAAAAAAGCAAATTTGCCCACTCAAGAGAAATCTGTTTTTAAATATAAACATTTTAAAATAAAATGTTTAAATATATTTTAAGAAGCATTGAATGACTGACTGATTTATTCATTCACAACTAATCACTTAATTTTCTACTTACGATGGACGAAAAAAATATGAAAATTTAACCTATTATTACTTACCTAGTGCCTGGAACAACTCATCAACTTTCAAGATAGAAACTGCAGCAATTAATTTCCCCCAAAACGTGTTTTTTGGGCAGTTTCATATAAGTAATATTTTTTTTAATGCATACATAATAATGTTTTTTTATATTATTATTGTTATTTTTGATATTATCAAGACACTGGTTTTTACAAAGCATATATAAACGGGCTGACTAAACAAAACCGATCAAAAAGCCGTCTTATAAGGATTGAACCTTGAAGTATTTAGAGATATGGCAGTGATCGTGCGGTGCTTTTCATTATATATGCTTTGCTTTTTAAAGCATTTTTACAAAGCATATATCAAGTTTTATCAAGGCATTCTGTCTGGTCAAAAGTGTGTACACGTCATTTCTTCTGCACCCAATCTCGGATCAAGCTGAAATTGTTCACACTTATTTCTTTTACCTGTCTAAACATGAATCAATAAAATATAATTTAACCATTTAGTTATTGGTAATTAATTATTTGTTTTGTATCGAAGAAGGGAAAGAAATTGTAGTTGACTGATGTGGTATAAGTTTAATTAGTCGCCTTTATACATGGTTGAATTACTCTCCTTTATACGCTGCTTTAGAGGTAGTGGTTCACAAACCTATCCCTTAACGGAACACTTCGCACATCCTAAGTATTTCACGGAACACTTTGCTTATTTTTATAAGCACTTCTCTAGTTTAGTTCTAGTTCAGTTCTTCTTCAGTTCTAGTTCAGTTCTAGTTCAGTTCTTCTTCAGTTCTAGTTCAGTTCTTCTTCAGTTCTTCTTCAGTTCTTCTTCAGTTCTAGTTCAGTTCTTCTTCAGTTCTTCTTCAGTTCTAGTTCAGTTCTTCTTCAGTTCTAGTTCAGTTCTTCTTCAGTTCTAGTTCAGTTCTTCTTCAGTTCTTCTTCAGTTCTTCTTCAGTTCTTCTTCAGTTCTTCTTCAGATCTTCTTCAGTTCTAGTTCAGTTCTTCTTCAGTTCTAGTTCAGTTCTTCTTCAGTTCTTCTTCAGTTCTTCTTCAGTTCTTCTTCAGTTCTTCTTCAGTTCTTCTTCAGTTCTTCTTCAGTTCTTCTTCAGTTCTAGTTCAGTTCTTCTTCAGTTCTTCTTCAGTTCTTCTTCAGTTCTTCTTCAGTTCTTCTTCAGTTCTTCTTCAGTTCTTCTTCAGTTCTTCTTCAGTTCTTCTTCAGTTCTAGTTCAGTTCTTCTTCAGTTCTTCTTCAGTTCTTCTTCAGTTCTTCTTCAGTTCTAGTTCAGTTCTTCTTCAGTTCTTCTTCAGTTCTTCTTCAGTTCTTCTTCAGTTCTTCTTCAGTTCTTCTTCAGTTCTTCTTCAGTTCTTCTTCAGTTCTTCTTCAGTTCTAGTTCAGTTCTAGTTCAGTTCTTCTTCAGTTCTTCTTCAGTTCTAGTTCAGTTCTTCTTCAGTTCTTCTTCAGTTCTTCTTCAGTTCTTCTTCAGTTCTAGTTCAGTTCTTCTTCAGTTCTTCTTCAGTTCTTCTTCAGTTCTTCTTCAGTTCTTCTTCAGTTCTTCTTCAGTTCTTCTTCAGTTCTTCTTCAGTTCTTCTTCAGTTTTTCTTTAGTTCTTCTTCAGTTCTAGTTCAGTTCTTCTTCAGTTCTTCTTCAGTTCTTCTTCAGTTCTTCTTCAGTTCTTCTTCAGTTCTTCTTCAGTTCTAGTTCAGTTCTTCTTCAGTTCTAGTTCAGTTCTTCTTCAGTTCTTCTTCAGTTCTAGTTCAGTTCTTCTTCAGTTCTTCTTCAGTTCTTCTTCAGTTCTTCTTCAGTTCTTCTTCAGTTCTTCTTCAGTTCTTCTTCAGTTCTAGTTCAGTTCTAGTTCAGTTCTTCTTCAGTTCTTCTTCAGTTCTTCTTCAGTTCTTCTTCAGTTCTTCTTCAGTTCTAGTTCAGTTCTTCTTCAGTTCTAGTTCAGTTCTTCTTCAGTTCTTCTTCAGTTCTAGTTCAGTTCTAGTTCAGTTCTTCTTCAGTTCTTCTTCAGTTCTTCTTCAGTTCTAGTTCAGTTCTTCTTCAGTTCTTCTTCAGTTCTTCTTCAGTTCTAGTTCAGTTCTTCTTCAGTTCTAGTTCAGTTCTTCTTCAGTTCTTCTTCAGTTCTTCTTCAGTTCTTCTTCAGTTCTTCTTCAGTTCTAGTTCAGTTCTTCTTCAGTTCTAGTTCAGTTCTAGTTCAGTTCTTCTTCAGTTCTTCTTCAGTTCTTCTTCAGTTCTAGTTCAGTTCTTCTTCAGTTCTTCTTCAGTTCTAGTTCAGTTCTTCTTCAGTTCTAGTTCAGTTCTAGTTCAGTTCTTCTTCAGTTCTTCTTCAGTTCTTCTTCAGTTCTTCTTCAGTTCTTCTTCAGTTCTAGTTCAGTTCTTCTTCAGTTCTAGTTCAGTTCTTCTTCAGTTCTTCTTCAGTTCTTCTTCAGTTCTTCTTCAGTTCTAGTTCAGTTCTTCTTCAGTTCTAGTTCAGTTCTAGTTCAGTTCTAGTTCAGTTCTTCTTCAGTTCTAGTTCAGTTCTAGTTCAGTTCTTCTTCAGTTCTAGTTCAGTTCTAGTAAATTCGATTGAGGAGGTTAGGACCCTCGAGTTCGAATCCAGGTAGTTTAACATTTACAAAATTTTTTATAAATGCATTTAAAAAGCTATCACCCAGATACCGCCAATTTTCTTCCCACACCCCTCTCCAAACTGGCCCAGAGAAGTGATAGGATCGTAGCGTATTGAGAAAGCTAAAAGCATGAAACTGCCCTAAACAAAACAATTTGTCAAAATATTTCCAATCGCGAAGATTTATAATTGTTAGTCTAGATCTATTACAAATTTAATTACATGACGGGTAAAACCTTAATGAAATCTTTGATGTTTTTTTTAGCATATTAAATGTTTATTCTTGTTTTATACTGCGCTATTTGTTTTCTTAGTAATACAGCATTGAAGCATAAGATATAACACAAATAATATATAAGTCTTTGTAACAATGAATATTATAGAGTAAAACAAGAACCTAGAATAAAACTCAATTCTGAAACAAACATTCTGTCATTTAAAAAAACATATTTTTTTATAACTTATAACTGATTGGTGAAATTAAAATGACAAGTAGATTGAACCTGGGGATAATTTTAACTGCTTTAAAATCAAAAGTTGAACTACTTTATTTTCCCACAGAATTATCATGACTTCCCTTTGCATTTCACACACCAAAATGATTTCAAACAAGTAGAAGGTTTTGATGTTTTGCAGAAGTTGTCTCACTTTGTGAAGTCTAACAACTTGACGGAGCACAGCGATCACGTCATGATGTTTGTCGGGTTAGTTGGTGCTCACAATGGTGCATGTTTTCAATGCTATGTTTAACAATAAAATGGGAAGAAGCTGCTATTAAGTCTGTGTGTCATCCGTCTGTCCGTCCAACCATCCGTCTTGATTAGATTGAAAAAAAAAACTTATTGAAAATTCTATTTCATGTTAATTTGCTACATTTTTACACCTGAAAGCGAACTTTCTGTTTTTTAAACTAAATATGTAAAGTTTTTTAGAATAAAATAAACATCATTTGTACAAGTATTTCCTACTAACATTAAACACCGGCTACACCAGTTGATTGGTTCCCAGGCTTTATAGTTTTATTATAACTGCATATTTAATTCTATTGACCACATCGGGGGCCTCTGCTGAGTTTGTGTTTCCACAAAAACTATCTAAGTATTTTTTTTCGGGGGGGGGGGGGGTTGCCTCTATACATTTAAATGCTTGGAGTTATTTTTTGAACACATCTAGTTTGTTTTTGTTTTTTTTTAATCCAACAGTACAAAACTTTCAGACGACGGTTCACCAAACCTTTTAGGTGAGTGTGTCAATTTGCATAACTTATTTGAAATGCCAAATTGTATCACTTTCATGAAAAAAAAACTGTAGTACATCTCCAACAGTTTTATTTACAGCTTAATGTTTTATCAAGTCTGTACACATTTAAGTCACACATGTACACAGTAAGGTCTGTATTTGGCTAGTTCACAACTTACACAGTTAGGTCAGACCTGTACACAGTTAAGTCACACCTTTATACACTCGGATCACACCTGTACTTCCTTAAGTTACACCTGTACACAGCTAATTCATAACTGTACACAGTTATGTAATACCTGTACATAGGTATATCACACCTGTACTTGGCTAGGTCACACAGTTAGGTCAGATTGTATACAGTCACACATGCATACTTTTCCTCACTTGTGTACAATATTTTGACCATCCCGCATAAGCTAGCTCTACAGTCTATTTTGTCACACTTGCTAATTGATGCGCGACTCCTGCATTATACTCCAGCCTACCTGCGACACAGTGTCTCATTCTTTCTGCTCACTTCGAAACAGCTTCAGTCCTTTCCAACACTATTGCACATTGTTCAGAACACCTGCACCCAGTTTTAGCACTCCTACACACTGTTTGATCAAACTCCATCTCTCTTTTAGCACTCCTACACAGTGTTTCATCAAACTCCATCTCTGTTTTAGCCCTCTTTTCTGTTTCATTAAACTCTCTCTGTTTTAGCACTCCTCTCTGTTTCATTAAACTCCATCTCTGTTTTAGCACTCCCCTCTGTTTCATTAAACTCCATCTCTGTTTTAGCACTCCTGCACACTGTTTCATTAAACTCCATCTCTGTTTTAGCACTCCTCTCTGTTTCATTAAACTCTGTTTTAGCACTCCTCTCTGTTTCATTAAACTCCATCTCTGTTTTAACACTCCTCTCTGTTTCATTCAACTCCATCTCTGTTTTAGCCCTCCTGCACTACTTTTATGAAAGGCGAAACAATTTAAAATTTTTATGTTTCACCATTCTACGTTTTGTTGCCTTCCATTGTAGTTCATTTATTAGATATAGATGAGAACATTCCTACACTGTAGCTCACAGTACGTGTCGTCGTCACGATTTCATAGTTATATTTCTATTTAAACAAGAGAAAAGCTAAGCTGTAGTCATTCCCCTTGAAGGAGAATACTATCTAGACAGAGAAGAGTTACCTGCCTAATTTGCTACCTACTTACAAGATGACGCTGTAGTTGTTTAGCTGTAGCTTTAATTCTCATTTTGGCTTTCTCTTTTCATCCAGGAATTAGTTGGCTTAGTTCAATGTGTAGTACTAATGGTAGCAGTGTTAGTGTCGTCGAAGATGTGCAGGACTATGAGGTGATATTGACTGCAGCTCACGAGCTTGGACACAGGTCAGTCGTAAACTCAAAATACATTTGTGGTCAGTTACTGGAAAGTTTAAATTGCAGTTTCTTTTTCCCCCATCTACACCATGAGACGGCTACCTGGAGATATAGGCCAGTGTCTAGAAATACGAAGATTCAAGAGCAGTGCAGTATTTCAAGTGATTTCACAGACATATTTGCTACCTACGTTTTTTGCCATATAGGGTTGTAACGATATTTCTATTGGAGTGCTAGATGTGATAATGTCTTGATGTAACGATTAGATTGTGTTGGTCAGACAAAGCGTTTCTGTTATAATTTTATTTAGATTTCTACTTTTGGTCTAGTACTGAACACTCAAACAATGTCGTTATGCCGGAGATTTAAATGTAAACTATTAAATCAAAACAACTAGGATCCTCCAAGTATAAATACAAAGCTTTAATTCTAGAACTAGGAATCACTTTCATAAAATACACACTGTACAACACAATTAAATTAAAACAAATTTACTGTCGTCATTCAAGCTCCCAACTGAATAGGTCCGTCATTTAAATACTTTTGACCATTTGCAAACAATCTCCTTTCACTCCATTTAATTTCTCCACCGCTTCTTTTATGGCCTGGAATTAACTTGCTGTTTCGAGAAGCTCTTCAACAACATTACAATGACCTTACTCTGCAAGCGCTACAGAAATATAAAAATAAACTTAATGCAACCGCTGCTTTATGTTACGTGACGATGATGCAGACCAAGTCACTGTCCACAGGGGATCTACTGAAGCTCTCTTTTCACCTTCTGCTCCTGTCTTCACCAAGGTTTTTTTTCCGTGGGTCTCAAATGTGTGTCCCAGGATCTTTGTAAGAGTTCTCCAGCTTTATCTTGCTGAAGCCTTATGCTGCCTTCTGTTTTCTGCTATGCCTGTGAGGGCACGCTGACCCCTGGATTGATAATTTGGGAGATGTTACATTTGTGTTGCACCTTCCTTATATTGTTAAGCTCATCCAAAAATATTACTATAAGCACATGGACTCAAATACCCAACTCATCGCAGCTGTAGAACAATGAGAAGAGCCTCTTGACTGTGACTCAACAGACCTGTACTGTTGTATATGAGACGTGTCACTGTCTAGAGAAATAAACCAACAGTGCTTTAGTCGCCTCTAAATGAGAGTATGTCAGAAAAGAGCGCTTACCAACAAAAATAATTCAGTGGTTTTGACAACATTTGTGTAAGATACCTGGGTGTTTAAGAAGCATCTAAGCCTATTCGAACGCTTCCCCCAAAGATACACTACCTTACATAGGATGCAAGAATATTGACCAGTCAAAGCTGTCTACTGGCATGTACACAATCAATGACCCTTAGGTGCCACCAGAACACTATTTATCGAGCTGGGTTACCCGGCCCTAAATTACTTAAGTACTATTTAGAGAAGTCCAATGTTAGACAAAAAGTAACAGGTTATTAATAGACAAGTCAAGCAGGTGCTGTGCAGTAGGGTCTGATAAGCGACTGCCTTTGTGAAATTATACTTTGATTGACCACAATCAGTGGCAATGATATATTATTTTGAAACCAAAGCATGCCCATAAAGGGAGACAAATTCTAATCATTGTCTCCCTTTAGAAATACAATGTATTTATCGGTCCTACCCACCATTTTCACGCCTAAAACTGTTGGTGTAAAATGAGCTGTTGTTTCTAGTGACATAAGTTTCAACCTCACTAGTGAACAAATTAATTTTTTTTTTGCTTTAAACATTTTAACTTCCAATCTACTTTATGACCTCCATAATGATTGAAATGTTTATTGACACAGTTTATCTGCACAACACGATAATTGGCTTACGAATGACTGTTTTGGATTCGACTACTTTATCATGGCACCCTATGAAAGTAGCACCACTGCTGAGTCGAACCGATTCAATCCTTGGATGTTTTCTGATTGCAGTATACACTATTTTGCAACATTTATATCATTCTTATTGGAAACAGAGTAAGTTGAGCTAGATTGTGAAACAGAGTAAGTTGAGCTGGACTGTAAAACAGAGTAAGTTGAGCTAGACTGTGAAACAGAGTTAGTTGAGCTAGACTGTGAAACAGAGTAAGTTGAGCTAGACTGCGAAACAGAGTAAGTTGAGCTAGACTGTGAAACAGAGTAAGTTGAGCTAGACTGCGAAACAGAGTAAGTTGAGCTAGACTGTGAAACAGAGTTAGTTGAGCTAGACTGTGAAACAGAGTAAGTTGAGCTAGACTGCGAAACAGAGTAAGTTGAGCTAGACTGCGAAACAGAGTAAGTTGAGCTAGACTGCGAAACAGAGTAAGTTGAGCTAGACTGCGAAACAGAGTAAGTTGAGCTAGCCTGTGACAGCTAGACTGAAGGCTTATCTATTAATCAGTTCTGTTTTCTGTTTAAACGTCACTTTGACTGTCAACAGTCCCGACCTCTCGTAGCCTAGGTGATGTAATTTGTATAGATTTAGTGAGAGAAGCACTGCAGCCTAATGTGGATTCGTTGTTTAAAGAAAACTCTCAGAACATATTTTAAATTTAGAAATTAAATAATTTGTTGTTGACACTAACTAGATTTTTACAGTAAACAAAGAATTCTTCAATGTATTGATACTATATAAATTTGACAAATAAAAATTCACTTTTATAAATAACTCCTAGCATATTTGTCTGCCCTGTTGATATCCTTGATCTAACTTTATCTTCTGGAAGATTTAGAAAGAATAAGAATTTGGACGAATGTAGAGCCTCTATTTCTTCTTAGCGTCGCTCGGGTTTTATGAGCAATCCTTTGGTCTATTAACAGATTTTTATTTAAATTTTATACTAATGATTTCATAAAATAATTTCCGTTGTTATTAGCAACCAATGGCACGTTCTATTACGTTGACCATTTCTTTGCAACCATCTGACGTCATTGTGTAACTGAAAGTGAGACCTGCTTAGTCTAGGAGGATGGACTCCGATGGAGGCTGTTATAAACATTTTCTTTCTGTTACTGATCACGTGTTTAAATGTTTCTGCAAGTCTTGAAAAAAGCAACTGATAATCTTATAGACGTCTCAATGGAAACAAAATCTCCCTAGTGCTAACTATCTTTTCACATGATAAGATTATTTCATTGATTCAAACAAATGGAAATTCACTTTAACTACCATGTTTCCATGGACTATCACTGTCCTGGTTTGAAAGCACATTTGCTAAGTAGATTTTTGTTTGTATTTCAAAAATTGAAATAATCTTTCCATAGCGATGATGCACAAAATGAGCATACATTCAGTTATATTTGCGTAGTAAAGTATTTTATTCACTGTCCCTAATTACAAATATACTTACCTTTTTATAATCGCATAATTTATAAATATCAGACACCGGTTGTAGAAATGGGTAAAACTCTGACGCAGCTCCTTCTGATATAACAAGATTAGTATTCTTTAATTTTTTTCTCCTCTCCATCTGCGTTTTCTCTCTCTCTCTCTCTCTTTCTCTCTCTCTCTCTATATGTATATTATATATAATTTATTTCTTTATATCCATCTATCTCCGACCTTTTCTCTCTCTACGTCTTTTTCTCTGTGTCTCTCTTACTCTCGCTTTTACTCTCTTCGTAAATCTTAATCTCTTTCTCACACTCTTTCTTTCTCGCTCTGTCTCTCTTTCTCTCTCTCTCTCTCTCTCTCACTGGGCCCTAAAAGCCAACTATAACAATTAGTAACTGTTCTGTTGAAGCCAGGTAGTTGAATGGAGGTGTTTATGCTGAACAAGTTGTGTGTCTGCTTATTTAAAATGATATTACTTGCATTAGCGACCTTTTAAGTTAAAACACACCATTTACAGATAGAATAAAGGAAGTGAATTTAAAACACAACGATATAGTACAGAAAGAAAGGCACAGTCCACGGGGTCAGCTAAAGAAAATACACCCTTTAGGGCGTGTTTCTACAAGAGGTCTCTCTCGTCCTTTAGTCTGTCTCTAAGCGATTTTCGTTCGAAGTTTTTAATGTACAGTTTCGTCACTAAGTAAATACCCAATTAAACCCAACCTCTACGCGTCTTACAGTGAAATCGTTACAGTTGGATGAAATAATTAAATAATTTTTTTTTTCCACATAACAGTCATGGTAGAACTTGTCTTACTAAGTCAGTTTCAGTCAGTCCAGATATTCCGGATTTAAAAGACAAGTACTTTGGACAAGTAATGCCCCCTGAACAGCAGTGTAGGAATACGTATGGCAAAGGTTCTTATCACTGCAAAGTAAGAATTAGTCTAAAATTATTAAGTACTTTTTCAAATTTATACATTGATTAACTTTTTAAATAAGGCGAATTCTTTGTGTGTGTGTGTGTGTTCATATTATGTCTTATAAAAATTTGTACAAATAGATAATAACTCGGGCCATTGATAAGATAGAGTTTAATTATGACGCTGAAAAGGATAGTAGATGGTAGGTTTTTTTTTAAAGTGTCGCTAATATTTATCCCCCTTGGTAGATGCTGAACAAAATGTAGACAATATAAAAGTAAAAATCTTTTGCTAAAAATGGTTCATGAAAGTATTACTGTCAAGGAGACGCTATGTGCAGGAATAAATATTCTTTTATTGCCCCCTTTTTATAGAAACATTGAATCGATGACTCGTTCCTCAGCAAGGGGGGTGGGTGGGGGGTGGGGAGGATACTCGACTGCCCCAGAAATCTACGCGTGACTAATTTAAGTTTGTTGTTTAAACAGAGAATTAAAATAGTATTAATTTAAAATAGACTATGAACAATGATGGCTTTATTTAGTGCAAATATAATTGAGACAGTGTCCATATGTAATAATTGACCTTATGCACAACCAGGTGGGCTATAAAAGCACAGAGATATGCATTGCTTTGTACTGCTACGATCCAAACAAAATGAGCTGTTTCCCCCAGAAAGCTCTCAGCGGTACGGAATGTGACAAAGGAAAGGTTTGTTCTGGAAATGTTAAATTTTATGTTTTTAAAAATATAATAGACTATAAATGTACAATTTACTTCAGAAAGGAGGTGTAAGCTTGGCTAGAGCCAAATCAATTGTATTTGTTTATCTGTTTCAAAGTTGTAGATTGTATTAGAAAGCTATTAACTTTTGTTATAAGTTCTAAAGTATCCTGGAAATTAGGATTCCAAATCTACACCAATGCTACGCGTAAAGAAGAAGTGAAATAGAATTAAGTGTCACTGTGTCATCTCATGCTCAGTCGTGTCTGACAGTCCGTTGTAGTTGAACACCCCCACTGTTAGAGATATTGGAAATGTGACTCACGTTATGAGTACGAGTGAACTAATTCGTCTGACGCACTGTGAGAACGGGTGTGTTCAGATCTTCACCTGGAGTAGTCACTCCGCGCTAGACAAATGGTTGTCAGTGTCACTCGGTGGATTCCTGCTCCCATAGCCTTGATGTGGCGCCTCGGTAGAAAAATTGACCTCTTTTTAGGGAGGCGAGTTCAGGAACGGTGGCCGTGAACCAAGTGTGTCGTACAACTCAATCGTAGTAATGGTCGCTGCCATTGTGGAATCTTCAGACAGGATTATGAGTGAAGAGCTCCCGGTCCACGCCTGTTTGATTAGAGAAATGTTTCCTAACAAGATAATGGGGCTACTTCTAGCGCTCGGATTCTCAAATGGACATTTTACAAAACTTATCTTAACTGACTAAGAGGTCTGTCTGTCTGTCTGGTCAGAAGTTTGTAAACGTTTTTTTTTCTCCCACAGCCAATCTTGGATCAAGCTGAAACTTTGCACAATTATTTATTTCTTTTACCTGAAAAAACAAAAATCAATATTAAAAAAACATAATCAATTAGTTAATTAACTATTGGTAATTAGTTATTTTGTTTGGTATCTCGAACAAGGGAAAGAAATTGTACTTCACTTATTTTGGTGGTATAAGTTGAATTTATCCCGTTAATAGTTTGTAGAGAAAAAAGTTTGAAACTAACAATATAAAATCTTCTATTTTCATAAGCTCTTCTCTGACACAGGGGCTAGTGTAGTAACCTAAGTAGGCCCTCGAGTTAAAATTAAGGTCGTTTATCTTTTTTTTTAATAAATGCATTTAAAAAGCTGATACCCAGATGCCCTTCTTTCTGCCCTAACCTCTTTTCAACTGGTTCAGACACAAGTGATAGGATCACAAGTGATAGGAGCATAGCGTAGTGAGACAAGTGATAGGATCCTAGTGTAGTGAGACAAGTGATAGGAGCATAGCGCAGTGAGACAAGTGATAGGATCATAGTGTAGTGAGACAAGTGATAGGAGCATAGCGCAGTGAGACAAGTGATAGGATCATAGTGTATTGAGTCAAGTGATAGGATCATAGCGTATTGAGACAAGTGATAGGATCATAGCGTAGTGAGAAATCTAAAAGCATAAAATTGCGATAAAAAAAACAAATGGTAAAAAATATTTGTAATCTCACAGATTTATTATTGTTAGTCTAGATCTATTACAAATTTAAATATCCTGACTGATCCAAACTAATTGTTACAACCATGCTTAATATAAGTTTTTAAAAATATATGTTTCATGTTTTCTTAGAAGATCAGTGATTTAAACCAGGTATATGACACTAAATGTGATTGTTCTTTATTCTTATATATGTGGCATTGTATTATATAACTTCAATATTTGTATATAAATATTTTTATATTCTGAATATCATTACTATAAATATGTTGTTTGTAAGTATGATTATTTCTATCAGGTTGCTTTTTTTCTATGATCTGAACAGATTTGTCGACTCGGACATTGTGCTGATAATGACCACAACGTCTAGAAATCTGTCTTCGTTCACACTAGGTCACTGCATTCTATCTTTTTCGCTCTACTAATTTATATTTCTATAACGTAAACCTAGTCTTTATTTGTATCAGCCCTTAAACAACTGCGCCAATGGAATGGATTTATTTTACATAGTGCTCAGAAGAAATGGAGTTAGTCCAAAGAAGATGCAGTTTTTAAATTCAGTTAACTTTGAATCAAAACGTTCCATCAAAATATGAATATTTTAAGTATTTTCTGTAACAATGTCATTATATTCATTCAACCCTTTTTTTCTAATTACGCATGCCCAATTCTATGGTTAGAACCATAAAATATTAGCATTTTTTATATTAACAAGTTTAACTTTAACTCTTCAATGACACCTTTTTATTTTCTCGCTACAGTGTGTTTTCGGGTATTCCCATAATGTAAAAATAAACAGGCTGACTGCCAAGTGAAAGATTTCTACCTTTTCAGGACTGTATTGCCATGTCTCACGTCATCTCCCGTTCACGGAACTAGCCAATCGGTGTCACACCTACATTATCATTCTTCGTTTGAAATATCGAAAGTTGTTAGGTTCATTATATGTAATTGTATTATTCTTTTATTACATTCCACTCATGTTGTTGTACAAATTATTTACACCAGCTTTGGGGATATTACTCGCAATGCTGTGTTGATGCTACCATGATCTTGTCAAGTTTAGGCTTGTGTTGAAAAATTATTTTTTTTGGCGGGGGGAGGGGGGTCCGACACTTTGTATCCTGATAGTAAAATATCTAGACTGTGTTGTACAAAATAAAATTGACCTGATTATTTGTACAAGAGTAAAACATGATGTGAACTAAAAGTCAAGTTGAAGGTCTTTTAAGAAATGTTTTTAAGCAATTCCTGCCAATAAATCACTAGGCTCTCTTCAAACATGTTGCGGTTTGGTTGAAAGAATGTCAGACTGTAGAAGTCCTATTTAAGACTTTAGTGTGTTCCTCAAATCTTGTATTGAGTCCTTCAATAGAAATAGAATAACTAGAGGTCACTGGAAGGTGAAGGTGAAGTGTTAGCTCACATTGTTTCTATTGAAAGTTTTTCTATTTAATAGAGATGTGCTGCTTAAGCATTGAGTTCAGCAAGACTTTGGTGACGTCATCAACCTTGGAATGAAGTTGATTTCATTTTTCACTTCATTTTAATACCACTGTGTTTTGTATGTGATTTTGTAATTCCATTCAATGATTGTCTAAGTACACTGTAGCGTCGTTGTGTAGCAAACAAACAAACTGCTCTCTACATTTCTCAATCTCTCACAAAACATATCATACAGACAAGTTTAAGAACTAGGTCTAAGTCAGGACTAGTTCTGAACTATCCGATGTTACATTGTGTCAAGTTCTGAACAATCCAATGTTACATTGTATCGAGTTCTGAACAATCCGATGTTACATTGTGTCTAGTTCTGAACAATCCAATGTTACATTGTATCGAGTTCTGAACAATCCAATGTTACATTTTGTCTAGTTCTGAACAATCCGATGTTACATTGTGTCTAGTTCTGAACAATCCAATGTTACATTGTATCGAGTTCTGAACAATCCAATGTTACATTGTATCAAGTTCTGAACAATCCAATGTTACATTGTATCGAGTTCTGAACAATCCAATGTTACATTGTATCGAGTTCTGAACAATCCAATGTTACATTGTGTCTAGTTCTGAACAATCCGATGTTACATTTTGTCTAGTTCTGAACAATCCAATGTTACATTTTGTCTAGTACTGAACAATCCAATGTTACATTGTGTCTAGTTCTGAAAAATCCAATGTTACATTTTGTCTAGTTCTGAACAATCCAATGTTACATTGTGTCTAGTTCTGAACAATCCAATGTTACATTGTGTCTAGTTCTGAACAATCCAATGTTACATTGTGTCTAGTTCTGAACAATCCAATGTTACATTGTGTCTAGTTCTGAAAAATCCAATGTTAAATTGTATCGAGTTCTGAACAATCCAATGTTACATTGTGTTATTGTGAATAAAAAAAAAATAAGACCCCTTAAAGATCAATCAATGTTGAAATGCATTTTTAGGGAGTGGCCATATCAAAAAGTTCCTCGCGTTATCATTGGCTGACGGCATATATTGTTCAGTATTACAAAGTTAACATGACATAATCACTGTGTCCTAAATACTAGGCAACTACTATGGCCTCCTTTAGTTGCAAAGTGACTACAGATTATTTCATAGAAACAAAATGAAAGCCTGGGCATTAGATATGGCCAGAACATTGTCGCCTAGACGGCAGGCCCCTCCTTTCCAAACCGAGGATGTAAAATGGTACACATAAAATGTATCGAAAGAAATGATGTGATCATCTATTTGAGCTGTAGTTAATCTTTCAATTTAACTTTTACAATGTTTTTTCAACCTTAAGACCTACTTACAAATGACCTACAAATTTCTATTTCCTAGAGCCAACAAAAAACCACAATTATAGCTCTCTAACATTCTCGGCCGACATTGGAAGAATCTACTCTAGTTAGGGGAATCCCCTTCAGTAACCGACAATGTATTCTCTGTTGACTACGAATACATGTACTACGCTCTGATTGCTGACACTTTATCCTCGTCCCTCTCTCCCCTTTTTTAGTCCTTTTCATCCTCAAGCTGGTACTAGTTGTCTAGCAACAAGTCTTTAAGTATTAATATAGTAGGCGACTTCCTTTTCTAAAGCTAAGTTATTTCTTAAAGTTAACATCTCACCAGCAATACTAGATAATAATTATAATGATAAAACTACAAGAGGTTTTCTCAATTTGACAGCACTGATTAGTTCTCTTGTACTTGTCAAAGAGTTGTACTATGGTCAAGGGTGGTGTGGCGAGGATTTAATATTTTAAAATGATTTTGGTTCGTTTACTCTAGGGGAAGTAATTTTGAGTTTCCCCGCTCACATAAGTAAATATTGAACAGGCACACTACGAGCAACAATTAGAAAAAATGAACTGACTATATGTTGAATAAACAAAACAATTTAATTTAACAACGACAATATAACTACTAGCTTGATTAGTGTGTTAACAATGATTTTGATGGACTAATTTCATCATTGATTGCCTATGAAGGAGTGGATAAGTGTTTCTATTTTTAGTTCCTATCTTTCTTTGCTGGTCGGTTGGCCGCTGAACTCGTCTGGTAGATGCAGGAAGGACTCGGAGCTGAACCTTCTTGTAGAGGGATGAGGCTTGAGTCGAAGAGGAGTACGTCTGTAGCGAAAGGTGGGAAGGGTATTTTCAGGATCGTAGGTAGTGGGCAATAGATATTGGGCAGCGGACAGCGGGAGCCTGGACTGGGCAGTTGGCGCTAAACACTGGGCAGGTATCTGTATTTGGGCACTGAACGTAGGCAATGGGTAGTGGGCACTGAGCTTTAGGTCGTTTGCAGTGGGCACTACTGAGATTCCTTCTCGCTGACAAAGAGGGGGGGGGGGGAGTTCTGGCGTTGTCTGCTCAGGTTTGGTGACGCTGCAGATCCAGTCGAAGCTAATGATCTAATAGGTGTAGACGGTGCAGATCTAGTGGTGAAAAGACTGCGCGTCCAGTAACAAGGCACGTTTGTTTAAACTATAGGCGGCTTTACTAGGGAAACTATGTTCTAGCCTTGCCTATTAATTACAGAAATCATGTCTGGCGGGTGTGAACGTCTGTTGAGTTCAAGTCCACTTTTATATAGATTGGGACTTGAACTCATTAGCATAGCCAGTAGTGCCGGTCCAACGGGTTCGGGGTATTTTGAATTTTATTTTAAAATAACATTCATGCTTGACCCAATGGGATTAAAGCTCCTAAATTTCTAAGTTACCCGCTTCCAGTAGAATTGAACTTTGAATTTCTATTAAGCTAACCCAAGGGCCCTATCTAACTTGTGATCAGGTCAGGAGTTACTAAGATGACAATTTGGAAAGTTATCTTTTGCCTAGTAACTGCTTGGACGGCAAGATGTCACTACCTGACTCTATTGTTATTCTTTTTATAGGTGAATGTGCCCATGTCTGAGGAGAATGAGACAGAGCAGATATTAATCTCTTTGCTCAGCTCGCTGGACACGGGGAGGGGATAGTTAGTTGGACGAAGGTCACACTGGATGAGTTTTATCACTTTAATACCCCTGGTCAAGTTGGTCAGGGGATGGGTAATAAAAAGAAAAAAAGATAAAATTCTAACAGCAATCTTCTCTCTCGAACGTTTTTTAAAGCACAAGTGAAACTTTTATATGCAAGCGTTTACGTATCGTCACAGGTGGTACTATGGTCAAGGGTGGTACTAGGGTCAACCCGCTACATCACCAGAACATTTCTTAGATTTTTTAATGAATTGTGTTTCCCGCTGATGAATCGTTTTCAAATATCGACCCTGACAGAAGCAGTGGCTAGAATTGATTTTATATAAAATCACTATTATATTTCTTTTGTTCTGTATAAAATTTGATGTACAATTACTACAATGATGCTTAATATAAAATATAACAATCACGTTGTATCAAGTTGCTTTACATGTGAAGATATTTCCTGAGGAAAGTTGCAAAGAAATAGAATTGGTGATTAAGATTTTAAACTCCATTGTAACTAAAGCTCTTTGCCATCGTCAAGGGACCTCATTCACCAATCGTAAATAAACAACATTTAGCCACGTGATAATATTGATAAAACAATGAAAAAAATGTATCTCGTGACAGCCTTTATGGATTGCGTAATAAGTATAGAAGAGATAGAGAATCACGTGGCTAAATGTTGTTTGTTTACGATTGGTGAATGAGGTCCATTCAAAGAATGTCTACATTAGGTAGAAATTGAGTATGCAGATCTTTTACTGCATTAGAAGGCTCTTTATCGAGAGGAAACGTGTTCACTGAAATGAAGGAATAACTTTTTTGAGAACAGTGTTTTAACTCTACAGTCTTAACAAACACGGTCTGTTTCCAAACATTGTATTTTGTGTTGGTTTCGTTTACTTCTAAATGAGCTTCATCGTAAGTTACAAGGAAAAGGAAACACTTTTTATTGATGTTAAAAGAAGTAATTGAATTCAAAAACCAATATATATATATATACATAAGGATAACCAGCACGAGTAAAAATTAATATTTTCGTCTACATCCCTCCCTGTCCTAAAAAAGTAAATAGATCATGTCCGACTGATTCTAACAAACTGGTCAGTGTAAAAAGAGGCTACGTGTAGTCGGTCAAGACAAGACAGCCAAGCAATCGTGTTGGTTGTGTGCTGAGTGGTCAGGCGAGAAAATATGTCAAGCATATAGATCTACTCTCAACACCTATTTTTTCCTTTGCTTACACGATCTAGATCTAACTGCATAGACCTAGATTTTTTTTACTAGATTGTAAACTTTGCTGTATGGTTATACATTAAGTCAACAGATTAAAATAATAGGTCAGTGTGACGTCACATAGAAACCTCGTGAAAATCTGACCATTTTAGATGCGCAGAGAAATTACTAAGTTATTATTGAAAATAAAATAAAAAGAATAATATATTCATTTTCTGCAAATCAAATAAACACAAATTATATCAAAAATCGTCAAAACCATCAGAGTCTCCCTTCAACCGGAACTGATGGTGTCTCTCAATAGAATGTGATTACATCTTATCTGTAAACGTCACGGCAACATTAAAGGAACCACTACACACATATAATTCATATACATACACAAAATATCAAGTACTGAATGTTTATTTTTTAAATCATTATTATAAACATTTCAAACTGTAATAAGAAATAAAGTAACACTGAAGAGTAACCTAAAACAAGGCTTTATTAAACTAGAACGACACATGAACTGACGAAAGAGACTTGGACAGTAGCACACTAAATCAATGTTGTGAACACATTCTCACGACGTTACACAAACATAAACAAATAGTAGCTATTTCACCACATTCACCCCGCCTAGAATTAAAATAGCAAGTATAGCAATATAGTAGGCCATAGCATAAATAAAAAAAGAATACCAGTGTCTGTAATACCATAGATCAATAAATAGTGTCGAAATATTAGTTTCTCTTGTAAACAATAGTGAGGAGTGATACAAAGAAACCTAAAAACCAGTATCTGTAGTAGTACGTATAAAAAATTACTATTTTCTGTTTTAAGCAATAACAAATAGTGTAGTAAGTAAACATGTACGTAAGTAAGTGACAAGCAAACTCTAGTATCAGTAGCAAGGGATAAACAATGCCAGTTTATGTAGTCAGTATAAGTAGTGCAATAGAGAAACAACTCTAGACTCTATAGTTCGGTCTGGTTCTTCTCTCTCTTAAGTTGTAACGGGGTTGACTATCATGCTCTACAGTTTGGGAGTCACTAGTCCAGGGGTTCTTTCTTTCTTGTATCACCGCAGGGGTGTTGACTGGTACTTCCATGTTTTGAGCTTCTGGAGGATATTCATTATCCTCACCCTGAGCGAAGAACGAAGGTTCACTTGTTGTTGTGGATAGGGAGGGGTTGGGAGCCAAGCGTCTTAGAGAGACCGTCTCCTCTTTACCGCTGGGCAACCGTACCACGGCATATTGGGGGTTACACATCAGTAATTCGACTTCTTCCGTGAGAGGATCATACTTTGAAGATCGGTTCTCTCTTCTCAGCAACACTCGACCTGGGCTGGATAGCCAAGTGGGGATAGATATCCCGAAGGAGGATTTCCGGTTGAACCGGAAAACTCTCTCATGTGGAGTTTCATTTGTTGCCGTAGATAGTAATGATCTAATCGAGTATAGGGCCTGGTTCAAGACAAGTTCCCATCTTGAGATCGGGAGATCGAGGTCTTTCAGTGCTTAAGTAACAGCGTTCCATAGAGTTTTGTTTAGTCGTTCAATTTGCCCGTTGCCTGAAGGATTAAAAGCGATTGTTCTACTTGTAGCTATTCCCCTCTCGTGCAGAAAGGATTGCACCTCTTTCGACATAAAGGACGTACCTATGTCGGAATGGACGTACTCTGGCATCTCAACTAAGGAAAACAGCTGATTTAAACACTTTATGACAGTAGATGAGGACATATCGGGACATGGGTAGGCAAATGGGAAGCGTGAGTACTCATCCACCATTGTTAATAAATATTTATTGTGAGTAGCAGATGGGAGTGGCCCCTTGAAATCGATGCTTACTCTCTGAAATGGTTGGGTAGCCTTGATGAGGGTGCCTGAAAACTGAAGAATCTAGGCTTCAGTTCAGCGCAAGTTTTACATTGGTTTACCACTTTGCGGACGTCCTCGCAGGAAAAAGGTAAGTTCTTAGTCCGAACGAAATGGAGGAGTCTCATGACCCCTGGGTGACAGAGGTTGTTGTTTAACAATTTGAGGTCTTCTCCAGTCATTGCTGAAGCAAAGTGGTTTCTTGAAAAAGTATCCGCCGCAGCGTTTTGATTCCCGGGTCGATATACGACGTCATATTGGAAACAACTAAGCCCTTGTTTTGCTGGTCAAACATAAAAGACACTGAGCGTTGATCTGTAACCAATGTGAAGGGTCTACTGATTAGGTAATGTTGCCATTTTCTCAGGGCTTGTACGATAGCGTATGCTTCCTTTTCAACTGCTGAGTGACTGCGTTCACTATTAGTGAGTGTTCTTGAAAAGAAGGGGACAGGACGGCCGTCTTGATTAAGAGTGGCGGCGATCGCGATGTCAGAGGCATCTGTTTCAACTGATAGTGGTCGATTATAATCTATCGTCGACACAGCAGCGTTTTCAAGCTCATGTTTTAGCTGTTTTAAAGCTTCCTGTACTTGTTCAGGGGGAGGAAAGGTTTTGTTGTTTACCAATAAATGGATCTTGTTGGAGAAATTTGGGATCTATTGAGAATAATAGGACAGTAGTCCAATCACCAGCTTTTGTGATTTCATGTCTTGTGTTGGAGGTAGATTTCTCAACGCTTGAAATCTTCGGGGTCTGGTCTTAATAGCCCTTGTGAGATTTTGTAGCCTAGGAGGCATACTTTATTAGTCGCAATAGCACTTTTATCATCGTTGAAGGTGATACCGTACTTCTTAGCGGCGTTGAGAAATCTCTGTAGATTCTGGTCGTGGCTACTGGAGTCACGTCCGCAGATGGTAACGATATCCACGTAAGCGAACGTATCCTGTAGCCCTTCCTCCTCAACTATTGTGTTGATCCTCCTTTGAAATGCAGCAACTCCGTTTGTCACTCCAAAAGGAATGCGGCAAAACTGATAAAGCTTTCCGCAAGCCTCGAACGCCGTGTACTGCTTTTCATCATCCCTGATAGGTATCTGGTGGTAAGCGCTTTTGAGGTCAAACGTACTGTACATTGAGTATTTAGATATTTCCTGTACCAGTTCATCAACTTTTAACACGGGGGTACGCGTCGAGGTAAGTGAATCGATTGATGGTTTGACTATAGTCGATAACCATTTTCTTTTTGTGCCTTTCATTTGTTGTTACAATTATTTGGGCTCGCCACGGGGACGTGGAAGGCTCAATAATTTTGTGAGATAGAAGTCTCTTGATTTCAGTTTGAATGAATTTGGAGTCAGGCATACATATTTTCTAGATTTAGTGGCTATGGGGTGGCAGTTAGGAGCAAGATTAGCGAAGAGGTGAGAGGCTTCAACTCGTGCAGCTTCCAGCGTACAGATCTGAAGAGTGCTTCGTTTTCCCTCAAATGGGATCATCAGTTTTTCGTGCTGGCTGATGAAATCTAGTCCTAAGATTACATCAGATACTAGTTCGTCTAGTAGTGAGAGCTTCACACTTTCGTATTGTTCGTCTTTGTACTTTATTTTGGCGAAAATGTGTCCGTGAGTAGTGCGAGAAAGATGTGTAGAGGCCATGTAGATTCTGTTTCTGGACATTTCTAATTTCCATTTGTACCTTTTAGCAATTGAAGAAGATATATAGCTTTCACTGCTCCCCGTATCTACGAGAGCTTCAATGGTACTCCATTGACCAGTATTGAAATTGTAGATTTAGTAAGGCCGGACGCTGGTGTCGATGCCCAGGAAGATCCAACGGTTGTAGTCCGTGACGTCTCATCATCTGCTTTCACTATGGCTGAGGTTATAGATTTGAGTGTCTGTCTGGTCGATCTACAGACTTTCTGGAAATGACCCCTCTTGCCGCACAAGTTGCATGTAGCGTCACGGGCTGGACATCTAAAGCGTTGATGTGGGCTGTTTCCACAAAAGAAGCATCTTTTACTAGTCGCCGCACTCACCTCGTGTTCTAATTTTGTTGTTGGAGAAGGCTCTCCACGTCGGCTCTGGCTCCACATGGAGTTTCATAGTAGATGTTATACGCCATGGCATGGCTATGGGCATATTCAAGTTGTCTTGCCTCTACATAGGCGCACTGTAGAGTTAGAGTAGATTTCTCTAAGAGTCGCAGCCTTAAGCTGTTTGAAGCCAGTTCAGTAATGAAGGCGTCTCTTACGAAGATATCTCTGTGTTCTTCAGCGGTGACAGCTTTGAAGTCACAGTCTTTGGCCATACTTTTAAGCTTAAGTAGGAAGGAGTCAACGGTTTGTCCGTTTTCTTGTCGACATAGAGTTATCATGTGCCGCACAAAAATTTCGCTTTTAGCTTTTACGTAGACATTTTGTAGAACTTTGATTGATTCTTCGAACGTGGTACACTCACTTATGTAATGAAATACGCTCAAAGAAACGTAGTTTTCAAGTAGTTTCTTTTTGTCAAGCTCGCAGTGAGAGACTTAGGAGATTAAATTTTCAAATGTTCTGAACCAGTGCAGCCACTTCTCGGCAGCCGATGGCGTGATAGGTTCTATGTCTAGCTCTTTTGGCCTAAATAGACGTTCCATTTGTATTACAATTTTTACTTAAAGACTGAGAATAGTGTTGAACGAAAATCCAAATAAGATACACGAGACACATAGATCCAGAGAATTAAAAATTTCTAGTTTAATAAATTGTAATAAGAAATAAAGTAACACTGAAGAGTACCTAAAACAAGGCTTTATTAAACTAGAACGACACATGAACTGACGAAAGACACTTGGACAGTAGCACACTAAATCAATGTTGTGAACACATTCTCACGACGTTACACAAACATAAACAAATAGAAACTATTTCACCACACAAACATTTTAACAAATCTGTCACGTAATGTGTTGATACATACATATTAAACATAAATGAACAGCAGCACCAGGGACCACGTTTTTAAATGAGAGAAAGTAGTGAATTAAAATGTGACCAAAATAAGGGACTGCGCCGACCGAGGCTCAAACCAGTGACAACACCGCCTAGCGATAACGCACTTAGCGGACTTAACATCTAGACCATCGGAATGTCCAGAGTCATTTGGCTCGTATGCAAATTAACACCCCAGTTGTCAATGGTTACATGCCCTAGCTAGCCCCTCCACCACCTCGCCACATCCGTTCACCAACAACTTCTATAGAGCCGCCACAGTCTGCCGTTAGGCATGTATTAGACAAACAATGGCTCTATCTAATCTTGTCTCTCATAATGACAAGGGGACAACATAAATACATTATATATAGAAGCTTCAGTGGGTATGAGCAATTAAGCTGTGAACGTACATGTGTGTTTATGATTTTGAGGTTTTAGTAATAAGAATTTACATGAAAATTGATTGCTGGAAGAGGATTTTGTGTAAAATGTTAATACATTTGTTTAAATTACTATAATCCTATGTAGGTATGATGCTATGGTATTAAATTTTATAATGATCAATAATGCATATTAGGACATATGAGAATTTTGTTGACAAGGTAATTGGCATATAAAAACATCTTGGCTATGTGTTGGCCAGAGACAGAAAGGCGTACGAACATGAGATACTGATGTCAATAGAAGAGTTCTGATGTGAACACAGGATTAATATATATTAAGTGAACTCCGTTTTGAATGGGATATAATATATGATATTGTTATAACATTGCCATGCACACCGCCACCCAAGATAGTGCAGAAAGAAGGTGCGCACTATCAGTGACTAGACAGGAAGGATGTTGCCATGAGAGAGAGAGAACGTTTTCCGCCCAAGAGAGAGCTGATGTGAAGATGCTGTGCTCAAGATATGTTGTTCTACATGTATTTGTGATGTCCAGTAAATAAACATCTGTTTCGTTGAGTTTGCCTCACTTTAGTTATTACAATATGATATAAAATGATTAAGTAAATACATAAAGAAGATATCATAATGAGAATCATCTACAATGTCCTATGTGATACAAATAGCCTCGGTCGGCGCAGTCCCTTATTTTGGTCACATTTTAATTCACTACTTTCTCTCATTTAAAAACGTGGTCCCTGGTGCTGCTGTTCATTTATGTTTAATATGTATGTATCAACACATGTACGTGAAAGATTTGTTAAAATGTTTGAAATGTTTATAATAATGATTTAAAAAATAAACATTCAGTACTTGATATTTTGTGTATGTATATGAATTATATGTGTGTAGTGGTTCCTTTAATGTTGCCGTGACGTTTACAGATAAGATGTAATCACATTCTATTGAGAGACACCATCAGTTCCGGTTGAAGGGAGACTCTGATGGTTTTGACGATTTTTGATATAATTTGTGTTTATTTGATTTGCAGAAAATGAATATATTATTCTTTTTATTTTATTTTCAATAATAACTTAGTAATTTCTCTGCGCATCTAAAATGGTCAGATTTTCACGAGGTTTCTATGTGACGTCACACTGACCTATTATTTTAATCTGTTGACTTAATGTATAACCATACAGCAAAGTTTACAATCTAGTAAAAAAAATCTAGGTCTATGCAGTTAGATCTAGATCGTGTAAGCAAAGGAAAAAATAGGTGTTGAGAGTAGATCTATATGCTTGACATATTTTCTCGCCTGACCACTCAGCACACAACCAACACGATTGCTTGGCTGTCTTGTCTTGACCGACTACACGTAGCCTCTTTTTACACTGACCAGTTTGTTAGAATCAGTCGGACATGATCTATTTACTTTTTTAGGACAGGGAGGGATGTAGACGAAAATATTAATTTTTACTCGTGCTGGTTATCCTTATGTATATATATATATATTGGTTTTTGAATTCAATTACTTCTTTTAACATCAATAAAAAGTGTTTCCTTTTCCTTGTAACTTACGATGAAGCTCATTTAGAAGTAAACGAAACCAACACAAAATACAATGTTTGGAAACAGACCGTGTTTGTTAAGACTGTAGAGTTAAAACACTGTTCTCAAAAAAGTTATTCCTTCATTTCAGTGAACACGTTTCCTCTCGATAAAGAGCCTTCTAATGCAGTAAAAGATCTGCATACTCAATTTCTACCTAATGTAGACATTCTTTGAATGGACCTCATTCACCAATCGTAAACAAACAACATTTAGCCACGTGATTCTCTATCTCTTCTATACTTATTACGCAATCCATAAAGGCTGTCACGAGATACATTTTTTTCATTGTTTTATCAATATTATCACGTGGCTAAATGTTGTTTATTTACGATTGGTGAATGAGGTCCCTTGACGATGGCAAAGAGCTTTAGTTACAATGGAGTTTAAAATCTTAATCACCAATTCTATTTCTTTGCAACTTTCCTCAGGAAATATCTTCACATGTAAAGCAACTTGATACAACGTGATTGTTATATTTTATATTAAGCATCATTGTAGTAATTGTACATCAAATTTTATACAGAACAAAAGAAATATAATAGTGATTTTATATAAAATCAATTCTAGCCACTGCTTCTGTCAGGGTCGATATTTGAAAACGATTCATCAGCGGGAAACACAATTCATTAAAAAATCTAAGAAATGTTCTGGTGATGTAGCGGGTTGACCCTAGTACCACCCTTGACCATAGTACCACCTGTGACGATACGTAAACGCTTGCATATAAAAGTTTCACTTGTGCTTTAAAAAACGTTCGAGAGAGAAGATTGCTGTTAGAATTTTATCTTTTTTTCTTTTTATTACCCATCCCCTGACCAACTTGACCAGGGGTATTAAAGTGATAAAACTCATCCAGTGTGACCTTCGTCCAACTAACTATCCCCTCCCCGTGTCCAGCGAGCTGAGCAAAGAGATTAATATCTGCTCTGTCTCATTCTCCTCAGACATGGGCACATTCACCTATAAAAAGAATAACAATAGAGTCAGGTAGTGACATCTTGCCGTCCAAGCAGTTACTAGGCAAAAGATAACTTTCCAAATTGTCATCTTAGTAACTCCTGACCTGATCACAAGTTAGATAGGGCCCTTGGGTTAGCTTAATAGAAATTCAAAGTTCAATTCTACTGGAAGCGGGTAACTTAGAAATTTAGGAGCTTTAATCCCATTGGGTCAAGCATGAATGTTATTTTAAAATAAAATTCAAAATACCCCGAACCCGTTGGACCGGCACTACTGGCTATGCTAATGAGTTCAAGTCCCAATCTATATAAAAGTGGACTTGAACTCAACAGACGTTCACACCCGCCAGACAGATTTCTGTAATTAATAGGCAAGGCTAGAACATAGTTTCCCTAGTAAAGCCGCCTATAGTTTAAACAAACGTGCCTTGTTACTGGACGCGCAGTCTTTTCACCACTAGATCTGCACCGTCTACACCTATTAGATCATTAGCTTCGACTGGATCTGCAGCGTCACCAAACCTGAGCAGACAACGCCAGAACTCCCCCCCCCTCTTTGTCAGCGAGAAGGAATCTCAGTAGTGCCCACTGCAAACGACCTAAAGCTCAGTGCCCACTACCCATTGCCTACGTTCAGTGCCCAAATACAGATACCTGCCCAGTGTTTAGCGCCAACTGCCCAGTCCAGGCTCCCGCTGTCCGCTGCCCAATATCTATTGCCCACTACCTACGATCCTGAAAATACCCTTCCCACCTTTCGCTACAGACGTACTCCTCTTCGACTCAAGCCTCATCCCTCTACAAGAAGGTTCAGCTCCGAGTCCTTCCTGCATCTACCAGACGAGTTCAGCGGCCAACCGACCAGCAAAGAAAGATAGGAACTAAAAATAGAAACACTTATCCACTCCTTCATAGGCAATCAATGATGAAATTAGTCCATCAAAATCATTGTTAACACACTAATCAAGCTAGTAGTTATATTGTCGTTGTTAAATTAAATTGTTTTGTTTATTCAACATATAGTCAGTTCATTTTTTCTAATTGTTGCTCGTAGTGTGCCTGTTCAATATTTACTTATGTGAGCGGGGAAACTCAAAATTACTTCCCCTAGAGTAAACGAACCAAAATCATTTTAAAATATTAAATCCTCGCCACACCACCCTTGACCATAGTACAACTCTTTGACAAGTACAAGAGAACTAATCAGTGCTGTCAAATTGAGAAAACCTCTTGTAGTTTTATCATTATAATTATTATCTAGTATTGCTGGTGAGATGTTAACTTTAAGAAATAACTTAGCTTTAGAAAAGGAAGTCGCCTACTATATTAATACTTAAAGACTTGTTGCTAGACAACTAGTACCAGCTTGAGGATGAAAAGGACTAAAAAAGGGGAGAGAGGGACGAGGATAAAGTGTCAGCAATCAGAGCGTAGTACATGTATTCGTAGTCAACAGAGAATACATTGTCGGTTACTGAAGGGGATTCCCCTAACTAGAGTAGATTCTTCCAATGTCGGCCGAGAATGTTAGAGAGCTATAATTGTGGTTTTTTGTTGGCTCTAGGAAATAGAAATTTGTAGGTCATTTGTAAGTAGGTCTTAAGGTTGAAAAAACATTGTAAAAGTTAAATTGAAAGATTAACTACAGCTCAAATAGATGATCACATCATTTCTTTCGATACATTTTATGTGTACCATTTTACATCCTCGGTTTTGAAAGGAGGGGCCTGCCGTCTAGGCGACAATGTTCTGGCCATATCTAATGCCCAGGCTTTCATTTTATTTCTATGAAATAATCTGTAGTCACTTTGCAACTAAAGGAGGCCATAGTAGTCGACTAGTATTTAGGACACAGTGATTATGTCATGTTAACTTTGTAATACTGAACAATATATGCCGTCAGCCAATGATAACGCGAGGAACTTTTTGATATGGCCACTCCCTAAAAATGGATTTCAACATTGATTGATCTTTAAGGGGTCTTATTTTTTTTTTATTCACAATAACACAATGTAACATTGGATTGTTCAGAACTAGACACAATGTAACATCGGATTGTTTAGAACTAGACAAAATGTAACATTGAATTTTTCAGAACTAGACACAATGTAACATTGGATTGTTCAGAACTAGACACAATGTAACATTGGATTGTTCAGAACTAGACAAAATGTAACATCGGATTGTTCAGAACTAGACACAATGTAACATTTAGTTGTTCAGAACTAGACAAAATGTAACATCGGATTGTTCAGAACTAGACACAATGTAACATTGGATTGTTCAGAACTAGACACAATGTAACATTGGATTGTTCAGTACTAGACAAAATGTAACATCGGATTGTTCCGAACTAGACACAATGTAACATTGGATTGTTCAGAACTAGACACAATGTAACATTGGATTGTTCAGAACTAGACACAATGTAACATTGGATTGTTCAGAACTAGACAAAATGTAACATTGGATTGTTCAGTACTAGACACAATGTAACATTGGATTGTTCAGTACTAGACAAAATGTAACATCTGATTGTTCAGAACTAGAAAAATGTAACATCGGATTGTTCAGAACTAGACACAATGTAACATTGGATTGTTTAGAACTCGACACAATGTAACATTGGATTGTTCAGAACTCGATACAATGTAACATTGGATTGTTCAGAACTAGACACAATGTAACATCGGATTGTTCAGAACTAGACACAATGTAACATCGGATTGTTCAGAACTAGACAAAATGTAACATCGGATTGTTCAGAACTCGATACAATGTAACATTGGATTTTTCAGAACTAGACACAATGTAACATTGGATTGTTCAGAACTAGACACAATGTAACATTGGATTGTTCAGAACTAGACACAATGTAACATTGGATTTTTCAGAACTAGACACAATGTAACATTGGATTGTTCAGAACTAGACAAAATGTAACATTTGATTGTTCAGTACTAGACAAAATGTAACATCTGATTGTTCAGAACTAGACAAAATGTAACATCGGATTGTTCAGAACTAGACACAATGTAACATTGGATTGTTCAGAACTAGACACAATGTAACATTGGATTTTTCAGAACTAGACAAAATGTAACATTGGATTGTTCAGTACTAGACACAATGTAACATTGGATTGTTCAGTACTAGACAAAATGTAACATCTGATTGTTCAGAACTAGAAAAATGTAACATCGGATTGTTCAGAACTAGACACAATGTAACATTGGATTGTTTAGAACTCGACACAATGTAACATTGGATTGTTCAGAACTCGATACAATGTAACATTGGATTGTTCAGAACTAGACACAATGTAACATCGGATTGTTCAGAACTAGACACAATGTAACATCGGATTGTTCAGAACTAGACAAAATGTAACATTGGATTGTTCAGAACTCGATACAATGTAACATTGGATTTTTCAGAACTAGACATAATGTAACATTGGATTGTTCAGAACTAGACACAATGTAACATTGGATTGTTCAGAACTAGACACAATGTAACATTGGATTGTTCAGAACTAGACACAATGTAACATTGGATTGTTCAGAACTAGACACAATGTAACATTGGATTGTTTAGAACTAGACAAAATGTAACATTGGATTTTTCAGAACTAGACACAATGTAACATTGGATTGTTCAGAACTAGACAAAATGTAACATCGGATTGTTCAGAACTAGACACAATGTAACATTGGATTGTTCAGAACTCGATACAATGTAACATTGGATTGTTCAGAACTCGATACAATGTAACATTGGATTGTTCAGAACTTGATACAATGTAACATTGGATTGTTTAGAACTAGACAAAATGTAACATTGGATTTTTCAGTACTAGACAAAATGTAACATCTGATTGTTCAGAACTAGACAAAATGTAACATCGGATTGTTCAGAACTAGACACAATGTAACATTGGATTGTTCAGAACTCGATACAATGTAACATTGGATTGTTCAGAACTCGATACAATGTAACATTGGATTGTTCAGAACTCGATACAATGTAACATTGGATGGTTTAGAACTAGACACAATGTAACATCGGATTGTTCAGAACTAGACAAAATGTAACATCGGTTTGTTCAGAACTAGACACAATGTAACATTGGATTGTTCAGAATTTGATACAATGTAACTGTGGATTGTTCAGAACTCGATACAATGTAACATTGGATTGTTCAGAACTTGACACAATGTAACATTGGATTGTTTAGAACTCGACACAATGTAACATTGGATTGTTCAGAACTCGATACAATGTAACATTGGATTGTTCAGAACTAGACACAATGTAACATCGGATTGTTCAGAACTAGACACAATGTAACATCGGATTGTTTAGAACTAGACAAAATGTAACATTGGATTGTTCAGAACTAGACACAATGTAACATTGGATTGTTCAGAACTAGACACAATGTAACATTGGATTGTTTAGAACTCGATACAATGTAACATTGGATTGTTCAGAACTCGATACAATGTAACATTGGATTGTTCAGAACTAGACAAAATGTAACATTGGATTTTTCAGAACTAGACACAATGTAACATTGGATTGTTCAGTACTAGACAAAATGTAACATCTGATTGTTCAGAACTAGACACAATGTAACATTGGATTGTTCAGAACTCGATACAATGTAACATTGGATTGTTCAGAACTCGATACAATGTAACATTGGATTGTTCAGAACTCGATACAATGTAACATTGGATTGTTCAGAACTAGACACAATGTAACATCGGATTGTTCAGAACTAGACAAAATGTAACATCGGTTTGTTCAGAACTAGACACAATGTAACATTGGATTGTTCAGAATTTGATACAATGTAACATTGGATTGTTCAGAACTCGATACAATGTAACATTGGATTGTTCAGAACTTGACATAATGTAACATTGGATTTTTTAGAGCTCGACACAATGTAACATTGGATTGTTCAGAACTCGATACAATGTAACATTGGATTGTTCAGAACTAGACACAATGTAACATCGGATTGTTCAGAACTAGACACAATGTAACATCGGATTGTTCAGAACTAGACAAAATGTAACATTGGATTGTTCAGAACTCGATACAATGTAACATTGGATTTTTCAGAACTAAACACAATGTAACATTGGATTGTTCAGAACTAGACACAATGTAACATTGGATTGTTCAGAACTAGACACAATGTAACATTGGATTGTTCAGAACTAGACACAATGTAACATTGGATTGTTTAGAACTAGACAAAATGTAACATTGGATTTTTCAGAACTAGACACAATGTAACATTGGATTGTTCAGTACTAGACAAAATGTAACATCTGATTGTTCAGAACTAGAAAAATGTAACATCGGATTGTTCAGAACTAGACACAATGTAACATTGGATTGTTTAGAACTCGACACAATGTAACATTGGATTGTTCAGAACTCGATACAATGTAACATTGGATTGTTCAGAACTAGACACAATGTAACATCGGATTGTTCAGAACTAGACACAATGTAACATCGGATTGTTCAGAACTAGACAAAATGTAACATCGGATTGTTCAGAACTCGATACAATGTAACATTGGATTTTTCAGAACTAGACACAATGTAACATTGGATTGTTCAGAACTAGACACAATGTAACATTGGATTGTTCAGAACTAGACACAATGTAACATTGGATTTTTCAGAACTAGACACAATGTAACATTGGATTGTTCAGAACTAGACAAAATGTAACATTGGATTGTTCAGTACTAGACAAAATGTAACATCTGATTGTTCAGAACTAGACAAAATGTAACATCGGATTGTTCAGAACTAGACACAATGTAACATTGGATTGTTCAGAACTAGACACAATGTAACATTGGATTTTTCAGAACTAGACAAAATGTAACATTGGATTGTTCAGTACTAGACACAATGTAACATTGGATTGTTCAGTACTAGACAAAATGTAACATCTGATTGTTCAGAACTAGAAAAATGTAACATCGGATTGTTCAGAACTAGACACAATGTAACATTGGATTGTTTAGAACTCGACACAATGTAACATTGGATTGTTCAGAACTCGATACAATGTAACATTGGATTGTTCAGAACTAGACACAATGTAACATCGGATTGTTCAGAACTAGACACAATGTAACATCGGATTGTTCAGAACTAGACAAAATGTAACATTGGATTGTTCAGAACTCGATACAATGTAACATTGGATTTTTCAGAACTAGACATAATGTAACATTGGATTGTTCAGAACTAGACACAATGTAACATTGGATTGTTCAGAACTAGACACAATGTAACATTGGATTGTTCAGAACTAGACACAATGTAACATTGGATTGTTCAGAACTAGACACAATGTAACATTGGATTGTTTAGAACTAGACAAAATGTAACATTGGATTTTTCAGAACTAGACACAATGTAACATTGGATTGTTCAGAACTAGACAAAATGTAACATCGGATTGTTCAGAACTAGACACAATGTAACATTGGATTGTTCAGAACTCGATACAATGTAACATTGGATTGTTCAGAACTCGATACAATGTAACATTGGATTGTTCAGAACTTGATACAATGTAACATTGGATTGTTTAGAACTAGACAAAATGTAACATTGGATTTTTCAGTACTAGACAAAATGTAACATCTGATTGTTCAGAACTAGACAAAATGTAACATCGGATTGTTCAGAACTAGACACAATGTAACATTGGATTGTTCAGAACTCGATACAATGTAACATTGGATTGTTCAGAACTCGATACAATGTAACATTGGATTGTTCAGAACTCGATACAATGTAACATTGGATTGTTCAGAACTAGACACAATGTAACATCGGATTGTTCAGAACTAGACAAAATGTAACATCGGTTTGTTCAGAACTAGACACAATGTAACATTGGATTGTTCAGAATTTGATACAATGTAACATTGGATTGTTCAGAACTCGATACAATGTAACATTGGATTGTTCAGAACTTGACACAATGTAACATTGGATTGTTTAGAACTCGACACAATGTAACATTGGATTGTTCAGAACTCGATACAATGTAACATTGGATTGTTCAGAACTAGACACAATGTAACATCGGATTGTTCAGAACTAGACACAATGTAACATCGGATTGTTTAGAACTAGACAAAATGTAACATTGGATTGTTCAGAACTAGACACAATGTAACATTGGATTGTTCAGAACTAGACACAATGTAACATTGGATTGTTTAGAACTCGATACAATGTAACATTGGATTGTTCAGAACTCGATACAATGTAACATTGGATTGTTCAGAACTAGACAAAATGTAACATTGGATTTTTCAGAACTAGACACAATGTAACATTGGATTGTTCAGTACTAGACAAAATGTAACATCTGATTGTTCAGAACTAGACACAATGTAACATTGGATTGTTCAGAACTCGATACAATGTAACATTGGATTGTTCAGAACTCGATACAATGTAACATTGGATTGTTCAGAACTCGATACAATGTAACATTGGATTGTTCAGAACTAGACACAATGTAACATCGGATTGTTCAGAACTAGACAAAATGTAACATCGGTTTGTTCAGAACTAGACACAATGTAACATTGGATTGTTCAGAATTTGATACAATGTAACATTGGATTGTTCAGAACTCGATACAATGTAACATTGGATTGTTCAGAACTTGACACAATGTAACATTGGATTTTTTAGAGCTCGACACAATGTAACATTGGATTGTTCAGAACTCGATACAATGTAACATTGGATTGTTCAGAACTAGACACAATGTAACATCGGATTGTTCAGAACTAGACACAATGTAACATCGGATTGTTCAGAACTAGACAAAATGTAACATTGGATTGTTCAGAACTCGATACAATGTAACATTGGATTTTTCAGAACTAGACACAATGTAACATTGGATTGTTCAGAACTAGACACAATGTAACATTGGATTGTTCAGAACTAGACACAATGTAACATTGGATTGTTCAGAACTAGACACAATGTAACATTGGATTGTTTAGAACTAGACAAAATGTAACATTGGATTTTTCAGAACTAGACACAATGTAACATTGGATTGTTCAGTACTAGACAAAATGTAACATCTGATTGTTCAGAACTAGACAAAATGTAACATCGGATTGTTCAGAACTAGACACAATGTAACATTGGATTGTTCAGAATTTGATACAATGTAACATTGGATTGTTCAGAACTCGATACAATGTAACATTGGATTGTTCAGAACTTGACACAATGTAACATCGGATAGTTCAGAACTAGTTCTGACTTAGACCTAGTTCTTAAACTTGTCTGTATGATATGTTTTGTGAGAGATTGAGAAATGTAGAGAGCAGTTTATTTGTTTGCTACACAACGACGCTACAGTGTACTTAGACAATCATTGAATGGAATTACAAAATCACATACAAAAACACAGTGGTATTAAATTGAAGTGAAAAATGAAATCAACTTCATTCCAAGGTTGATGACGTCACCAAAGTCTTGCTGAACTCAATGCTTAAGCAGCACATCTCTATTAAATAGAAAAACTTTTAATAGAAACAATGTGAGCTAACACTTCACCTTCACCTTCCAGTGACCTCTAGTTATTCTATTTCTATTGAAGGACTCAATATAAGATTTGAGGAACACACTAAAGTCTTAAATAGGACTTCTACAGTCTGACATTCTTTCAACCAAACCGCAACATGTTTGAAGAGAGCCTAGTGATTTATTGGCAGGAATTGCTTAAAAACATTTCTTAAAAGACCTTCAACTTGACTTTTAGTTCACATCATGTTTTACTCTTGTACAAATAATCAGGTCAATTTTATTTTGTACAACACAGTCTAGATATTTTACTATCAGGATACAAAGTGTCGGACCCCCCTCCCCCCGCCAAAAAAAATAATTTTTCAACACAAGCCTAAACTTGACAAGATCATGGTAGCATCAACACAGCATTGCGAGTAATATCCCCAAAGCTGGTGTAAATAATTTGTACAACAACATGAGTGGAATGTAATAAAAGAATAATACAATTACATATAATGAACCTAACAACTTTCGATATTTCAAACGAAGAATGATAATGTAGGTGTGACACCGATTGGCTAGTTCCGTGAACGGGAGATGACGTGAGACATGGCAATACAGTCCTGAAAAGGTAGAAATCTTTCACTTGGCAGTCAGCCTGTTTATGTTTACATTATGGGAATACCCGAAAACACACTGTAGCGAGAAAACAAAAAGGTGTCATTGAAAAGTTAAAGTATGTATGTGCTACAATGGCAGTCAAAGATACAAATATACTGTTGCATCTATTAGGTGGACCCCCCACCCAAAAATTTAGAATTCATAAGTATAAAAGAAACAATTGAGATAAGTTCTGTACCTAAATATTTTTTCCTAGTCACCTTTCTCATTTTTTACTCAATCGGAGATTTTTCTTTTGCGACTAAAAATCACAATTTATACTTGAATCTTAAAAAAATAATAATAAAAATAATTAGAGTAAAATCTAATTGGCTTAGCCTACTTAATTTCTCCTTCCTCTTCCGAAAACCTATTTTTCAGAGCTTTGAATTTTAGTTCTGTAACTAAACGAATTTACAAATAACCGTATTGAAGAAAATTATCACTTATAAATTCTAAATCTGAGGGTATCTTTTCTTTTATTTGAACAAATATTTGGAATTGAGATATGGCCTATAATTTCATATTATAATTTTTTAAAGTAAAAACACTATTCAATAGGTATTTAAAAATTAGACATTTTGCGCCCGTCAAAACGGTCAAATACCCAAAGATCGTTTAACCATAATTCTTTTGGCGTGTCATTCTGACCAAAACGGCCTACTACAAGAGGTCTTTGAAGATATATACGCCTAATAAAGTTATACTTAAAGTTATAACCAAATATTTTGTACATGCTTGTTCATGTATATAGAATGTATTGTTTTACTGAAAAAGTTTGTCCTAAATGAGATGCCCCTTATCTCTTGATGGCCCGTGCGCACCACCCGCTATTCCTTTGATACTTGTTAGAATGAACTTAAAATCTTAATGTAACCTTCATCTTACATTTCTCAGCACTTTGTGTCAAGGGTTTATTCACTCTCCTAGAATTCATTGACATAATCTTTATTAATTTAAAAACTTTATAGTTAGTATTCATCAATTGACATCATATGGTAACTTGAAAAATGTTTAAATATAAGACTTTATTATCTACTCAAGGAATATATTGAATTATTTTTTAAAAAAAGGACGTTCATCGACAATACGAAATAATATCAAATGTGAAGTATTTTATAGGCAGGGAAGTGCTAAAAACTATTACCACTTCCGGTAATAAGAATCAATATAATTCAAAGTGGAGTTACAAAACTAAATACTGAGGGGTATATCATAAAGTAACTATGTAAATACACTCTAAAACAAGAAAAGCATAAACAGGAAAAACATTGTAAGATTTTTTTTACAAAATGACAATAACTCCTTTATACATCTTAAAGTGCCAATCATGTTCTCTCAATAAATATTGAATGTTAAGTTAAAAAAATGTAAAACTTTTTAGTCCGCCGATCCGTCTATTCAAAATAAAGATTACTTCTCTAACCAAGTTAAAATCTTTTTTTAATTTGAAGAATAATAACGGTAAAAAATAGAGTATTTCCAGTGTGGCAAGGCAAAATAGCTAGTCATTCTTTTCCCAAAGATGTACATCAATTTTTATACTATGGAAATCGTTAAAACCATTTTCGAGGTCCATGTCCAAGTTCCACCATTTTTTTTTATGTTTCTTAACATATTTTTAAAAATCTATCTTGACCCGACGGAGAGTTTGCAACCTGAAAAAAAACTGTAACATTGTAAAGAGAGTTTATAATGTTCTAGATTGAAGACTTCTTCTTTCACTATTTTTTTACTGTAGATTTTAACAACTTTGTCAGTCATCTCTATCCTGTTACAAAATGTACACATAAAAAAGGAGCAATGATAAAAACTTCTCATATTTAGAAAAGAGTGCTGGATTTCAATGCAACGCACCTTCGAAAGAAGAATACATTGGAACTCGGTCATAAATGATCTTATGAGGTAAAAATATAAATAATAAATGTTTTTCCAAAATTTACTGTTTTCTCCCAACAAAATTATACAATTATTAATTTAAAATTCAATACTGGAATAATGTAACAAAATAATACCCTTTCATTCATGCAAAGTGATTAGTGTTACTTTATAGGTTCAAAATACATTTGCACTTCATTAAATGACGAATAGCTGACTTTTGCTTCAGTTTCAGTTTGTTGGCTTATCTCATCCTAATGGCTTGCAACTTGTTTCAGCCATGCATCAACGACTCTCATTGATCAAACAGATATTTTACGCCATTGTCATTGTTTCTAATTTTGTGACATTCACAGTCCTACTGCGATCTCTGTAAAAGAAAACAATTGTATCTATTACATTTGATTCATGTATAGCACAGAGAACATTGTTCATCCAGTGGCATAGCCCCGTGGGCACGGGCTCAAGGATATATAAGACGAATACAGTGTATGACAAAACAATCAGCATCTGAATGTCTCGGTACATTGACCAGAAGACATTCCAATGCAAGGAGAGAAGATTTTAATAATCTTATTACGTTTGACTCCGTTAGAACTCCAACACGAATTAAAAGTCAATGTTTGGACAATATTTGAACAGAATGAAACGAGTTCACCGAGCTTCAAATATGTAAAGAAATGTTTTATGAGTCCAAGTTCCCATTCTACACATTGACATTCCTAAAACACTTCTAGGTGTCACGCTTTCAAACATTGATACAAACTAGTATCTAGTTCAACGTCCATTATTTAACAGTAAATAGACGGAATATTTATTGACTAACATTTCTCTGGCCTTCTAAGTAGCAAAGTAAGAAACCAGTGCATCTGTTTTTAATGGCGAGCGGCTTCTTCTGATGAAACAATGCCCAAAAGCCATTCTCGTATCCAATAATATTGGAAGCACCTTCATAGCTTTAGCCTAGTAGTTTATTGAAGGATAAATGTTGTTGTTTTTTTAATGACTTGGAGCATTTGTTCAGCAAATTCTGCTGACGTTTGATACTCACATATATGAAATCCTAGAAATTATCTCGTTTTGAATCTGTTGGGCTTTGATTTCCTGTCAAATTTGAATATTCGTTGCAATTTTCTGATGTTTTTGTATAAATATATGGCGTTAAATTTCTTTAAGAGCAATGAACCAAGTTTCAACCAAATACTAAGCATTGGTCAACGAAAGGCACTATTCCATGATACATTTAGTTACCTGTCTATCTTCTAGATCTTTTATAAACCTGCTCCCCAAGTCGGTTTCCTCATTCATTGCAATAGCACAAACCTATTCAAATTTAACGATTCCTATGTTAACACTCTGATGTTTCTTTGACTTGCTAAATGTTTAATGTTATTTTTATTTTGTTAAGATTTCATCTCCTCTTTATTATGATATAATGATTACAATAACATTTTGTATACAATACAGATGACAACAAAACATTGCGATGAAGACTTTTGAGGACGCACCGTCTTGATTGAATGTCTTACACTATTTCACAACGTAAACTTCTTCGGATTCAATAGTTGTTGTTTTTTTATGTCAGACTAATCTTTTTTTGGTCAGACTACCAGATTATACTTTCACTTACAATAGCACACAAAACAAACAGGTTAACGCCTCCACGTTGAGCAGTCAAGGTTACTGAGAAGTTGTATTTTTAGTTCCTGATCATTTACACTGTTCAAACTAATATACCCGCTGCAGTTCATCAATTATAAATTCATAGTCGCAGATATACGAGCATATAATACTATTGAGCAGTCAAGGTTATTGAGAAGTTTCATGATCAAATCACTGTTCATTGTAATATACCCGATGGAGTTCATCAATCATAAAGTCATAATCGCAGATATAGGAGCATTAGCGAGTGGTCAAAACAACATCAGATTTTCATGTTCATTACAAAGAGCGAAGATCCAAAACTGTTCATAGTTAATGATTTTGTAGGTGCGTTTACCAGCTGATGGATCAGCCTAAACGCTAAGATGGAAAGAAACAATTTGATAAAGGAGAAAAATATTGCTATTACATATTTTAAATGCAAAACAAAATAAAAACATATTGAGCTTTGAGAAAATTGAATTATGTTCAGCTGTATCGAAATTTTAACTAGTGACAATCAGGACTATCCCTGTTTCTTAACCAAACTCTTCCCTTCCCCCTCCATTCCTGTAATACTCCCAATGGTTTTATGAACAGACAAGGGAAAAAAAGAATGTGACGATATGGAAACGATTGTCACCCTAAACGCACGGTTAGGGCAAGCCACCATTACAATTGACAAAACCTGTCCATGATGGAGCGACAACGTTCAGGAAATGTTGAAGAAGTTTTTGAAATTCTCTTTTGTATCGTTTTTTTTTTACAAAAGTTGAATTTAGTTTTTCACTTTGGTGTCAACCCTAAGTTCTTAACAAGTCATAGGGCCAAGCCGGGTGGGCGACTAATGGTCGTGGGCCCGGGTTCATTGAGCCCCTTCGCGCCATGGATGCTACGCCACTGTGTTCACCTAACAGTGCATAAATATATAAAGCTATTTATTCTACATTTTAATGTCCATTAAACATTTCACTAGAAATATCTTTTCTTTTTTTTTTTTCAAATAACTTAACACAGTTACAAAATTTTAAATATAAACAAGGTTACAAATAAAAGTCCATAAATATGCAATAATAGGAGATTCTCAAAGTAGACAAATGAAATTCTATCAAAGACAAAGAACAGAGAAGAATGGAGAAAAAAGGTTAACAGATCCTGTGTGGTGCCCCAGCGGTCCAGCAGACCAAAGGATAAGTGAATGTGAACCTGGCCTATCTGATGTCTTCTCATGAATATCTAATTGTTAGTAAAGGGTCTATCTCTTACTCATCAAGAAAAAAAAAACAATTCCGTATAAAAAAAAATAAATCCATTTTTTTTTCCTTTGGTTAAGTGTTATGTGCTTATGTGAGAGCATTGCAGTTCACGCGATATGAAAAACTACTTATTAATTGTTGTTTTAAATTATTTTTTAACCTATATGCATACTAAATAGATTTTTTCTCTTTAAAAAATAGTAAACATTTTTTTAATAAACATACTACTTAGTACATCAGAACTTACATAACTTAACAATACAAATTTAAAAATAAAATTTTTGACAAAAAAATCTACAAACCGTTTGAATCAATGTGTTAAAAATATTGTAAATAGCCACCTACCCTACTAAAAAAACTCCCGTTTTTGTTACTATTAATAGTGAATAGTTGTAAAGTTGGTGTATTTATATGAAAAAACTGCTTGCATAAGTCGTTTAAAAAATAGATTTTTCGCTTTCAGAAAAGAAAAAAGTAGCCGTCGCATCAGAACTTTGAATGGTCTAAAATATTATGATGTCGGATTTTCACAACCTTCTCTCGTTTACGAGATCAGAACGGGACGGACGGATGGACGGACACACATTCCACACAAAACTAATAGCGTCTTTTCCCCTTTTGGGGGCCTCTTCCCTTGTGGAATGTCACTAGATACTGCTGACCATGTCCTTTCAAAATTGCATTTTTTAACGAGACCCGAACACGACACTGGACCCAAAACACCTCTATGGAAAAGAAAACTCTATGGAGAGCTCACTGATTTGGAAACCACTGCACATTCATCTCATATATTGATCTTGTCATCTGAACTTTCCACCATAAAAATTCAATTTTTTAACGATCTTATTCAATTAGATCAGCTTCGATCAGATGGTGATAAGATCAAAATAGTATTCAATCCGATCCAATTCGGATTTGATCGATTCGATTAGATAAAAACCGAGGAGATCTGCATTCGATTCGATACGATATGTTCTAGTTATACACTCATCAGATCCGATCCCATTTCATTTGAACATAAAGTTGGAATTAAATTTCTAAAATTGAATTTTTATTTGTTATTGCTTTTTAAAAAAGTTTATTTTATATACACATGGTACTACCATAGTAGAGATATAGTGAACACATGTACATTACAATAATAAACTTACACAGTAATATTAAATATAGAACTTGTAAATGATCCACTGCGTTTACTCCATCTGCAATGATATGACAAGGAAATATTTAATTTTAAATAAGATTCAATTCTTTAAATCTAAAACATAAAAAAAATCATTAGCTTTGTATTAATATAAGAAATTAGTTCAAATGTTAATATTTCGTGTGAAATTTTTAAGGTTCGATAATGATCACATGTATAACTTTATGATCTTATTACTAGTAAATGTAGTAGACAGCCGGGCTACTGCTTTGTTAAAGTCATCATGGTCACTTACACCAGTAAAGATAGGCTACTAATGGTTACTTTCATTTTGTATGTCGTCGAGTTATTAGCAGACAATAGTAATTACATTTTTGAGTAAGAAAAAGTTATATTTTTATTTCTTAATATAAGTTAGTATGGTCATCGTGAAGTTAGTCACCTGGCAGAGGTATAATAAACAAATCTGTTGCCCGGGAAAGGGTACTTTATTGGCGTCCCCTATGGACTCGAAGATGACTGTTAAGTCCAATCCTCGCTTTAAAAAGCCGACATCATACGTGGCATGGGTGGGATCGGTCAGTTGCAGACAGGCCTGCTCCACACCTGCCACTTCGCCACTTGCCTATCGCTGCAGGGCTTTTTGATTGATGAACATGGGAAATGAGAATGTGGCTTGCAAGATAAAAATTTATTAAAGTGAGGGAGATTTGCTCTGCATCAGCTTCACTCTCTCGCACCTTGCCAGCTGAATCCAGTGGCAGAACAGCCCAGACAACTGGAGTTATAAATACATAGCATTTAAACAGCGACCTTAATTTTGAAGATTATTACATATTGTCAACGTGCAATTTATCCTAAGGCAATGGGCTTTTGGTGACGTTGTATTATATATTTTGTACCTTTATACCCAAACGTTTCTCATGTTCCTATGAATTCTAAATTGTTCATAACAAAGTCTTTATTGACATAAACTGTCGCTAAATTTACGATCCTTTTTAATTAAAAGTGTTGCTTTGATAAATGGGTGGGGTGGATTGAACGAAAACGATGAGTTATTCAGCTAAGCGTTATCACTCCATAGTTGACATTAACATGGGGGAACGCTTGGTATAAGAAAGTATCTCCCCCCCACTCTCTCTCTCTCTCTATATATATATATATATATGTGTGTGTGTGTATGTGTGTGTGTGCATTTAATCGTTATTATATTCCAAGCCTTCATTCTTTTGGAAGACGTTTATTGTACCCTAGAATACGTTATTCCTGCAGTTAGTGAAAAGATGGTAGACACCCTGCCCTTGACAGCTAGAAGGTTTGTGGAGAGCGAAGCCCCGCCCCCAAGTATTACTTCCGGTATTCAAAACAAAAAAAATGCATATTCTGAGGTATCTACAGTGCATTATCCTGCTATTAAAAAGTTTAGTTTGAAAAACAAAATCTACTATTCACTGCACCTTTTTAATGGAGTCCAGCAACTGGTAGAAATGTGTAACCTCTTAGCTACGCCAAAGGAATTTTGTGACTAGTTTGCTTTAGATTTTACAATCTGTAGAAGGTGGGGGGGGGGGGGGGGGGGTTAAACTCAAAACCATCTGGAAGGATTTTTAAACTTAGAGCCCTAAACACAACTCTGCCCGAGTCTTTTGTCGAACCTCGTGCCCCCTTCTAGGTAGCCAAGCCAAGCCAAGTTCAAGCACACTTAGCCTCTCGATCACGCTTCCCACTCATATAATTTTGTGTGTATAGTTTGCTTTAATTTTATTTTGAAGAGGTGGTTTTTAGCTTCAAACTAAGCTGGAGGGAGTTTTACACTCAAAACCATTTGGAGGTTGTTTAAAGTCCTCTGGAGTGGGCTTTTAAACACAAAACTCCTCTTGGCTACGCTCATAAAATATGGTGACTGTTGTATGCTTTAGTCTTATATTAAATAGGGGGATTTGCGTAAAAAATGTGGGAGGGGTTTTAAGCACCAAAACCTCGTCGTTTTTTGGCTCATGGAATTAGGTGACTGTCGTTTGCATTATTTTTGTGTTATAGAATAGGAGGGGGGTTAACCTCAAAACCACCTTGAGGGTTATATTAAACCGCTGCGCTGGTGCAAGTGATGGTTTAAACATAAAATCTAATCTAAAATAAACTAAATCAAAGCAAAAAATCAGTCCCAAAACACCTCATTCTTTTAGCGTATTACGGGCATTACTACAATTTCAAACGACCCTTACGACGCATTACGTTAAATTCCTCATATAGCAGGTACGTCACTATTTAGAAAATGTTGTCTTTTTTGTTGTATTGCTTATACCCGAAATCTTAGGATTTACCTCTGATTTGTGTGAAACAAAAACTCTTTTTTAAATATCTCTTTTTCTCTTTTTGGTGATATATACTCACGTGCTTTTAATGTCTTGAAAATCTGACATGGAGCTTGCCATTGACAAAGTACTATTAACTCTATTCATTCTCTCTTTTTTAGATGTAAACGTGTCAGAGTATCTTTTATTTGTATAATCGTCGCCATAGGTCTCGATCTTTTGAATCGTTTGATAAATTTCATCATATTCATATTTTAAAGCAATCTGAGCAGCTGTCTTTCCAGTTAAAGTTTTAATTTCTGTATTAGCATTACTTTTGAGAAGACTTCTCACAATATCCAAGTGTCCATATTTACAGGCTATCATGAGTGGTGACCAGCAGTCATTGTTTAGGTAATTAACATTGCCGTCAAAGCTTAACAAAATGTCGACAACATCTTTATTACCATTTTTACAAGCTTTCATTAAAGGTGTCCAGCCTTTCTGATTACATTGATTAACTTGACATCCATAACTACAGAGTAACTGAATGATATCTTTGTGATTCGCTTTAGTGGCAAACATTAGAGCTGTATTTCCTTTTTGATCTTTTTCATTTAAATTTGCACCGCGCTGTATCAATTTTTGAACTATTTTGAAAAGTCCATTTTTTGAGCTAGACATAAGAAGTGTCTTGCCATCATCTGTCTTTTCGTGAACATCACATCTATAGTTTAGCAATAATTCCGCTTCGTCATTTTGTTTACTTTCTAAAGCTAAAAATATCAGATTTAAAATAGAATCGTTTTTGGGGAGACGAAGTATGTCTGAAACATCCAGCAAAGATTTTAATACCGTAGTGTGTCCATACATCGCGGCAATCTTTAAAGCTGATAAGTCATCTTTTCCTATACATTTGACACTTGCACCAGATTCCAGTAACAGTCTCACGATTGATACTCTGTTATATCGAGCAGCAAACATTAATGCTGTGTATCCATGGTAATCTTTGTCATTTATTAGAGTTGGGTCACGTTTCAATGATTCTTTCACAATTTCTATATGATCATTAATAGAAGCGAGCATTAGTGCGTTTTGTCCGGCATTATTTCTTAGGTTCGTGTAGATACTTTTGTTACTCATAATCAATTGAGCCACTTTGTCGTGTCCAGACTGTGAGGCCAGCATCAAAGCTGTCCAGCCAAAGCGATCTTGTTTATTGAGCTTAGCGTTGTTATTAATGAGACATTTGACTGTTTTCAAATGTCCATGGCGTGAAGCGATCATCAACGATGTCAATCCTTCCCTATCTGTCCAGTTAACATTAGCCCCGTCTTTTAAGAGAAATTTAACTATTTTCTTTTGACCACATTCACTAGCTAGCATCAAAGCAGTCTGACCATTATTGTTCGTTAAGTCTACATTGGCTTTAAACATAATTAAAGTCTGCACAGCAGTCGTGTGTCCATAATACGCTGCAAGCATCAGTGCATTCAGCCCTTGGCTGTTCTGTTTATTGATGTCTACACCAAATTTAATCAATTCCATCATTTTAGATGTGTTCCCTTCTCGAGCAGCATCCATGAGACTTGTTGGTTTTTCAACTCCAAATAATTCTGGTTGACTTGGTAATGTGCTACGGTTATTTCCCATTTCTGTCTCTAAATGATGAAAAGAAAAGATTAATTAAAAATCAACAGCATGAAAATTAATGTCTTTCTATGTTTATGTAAACATGGTTATTGTCCCGATTGTGACGACACGTTTTAGCTCACTCAAGGCATCACTCAGGTCCAAGCATTTAATTATTCACATGTTAATTATCAATTCTATTAAACTTAGCCTATCGAGCGCTAAAACTCACTACCACCACCCCTCCAAATCAACCCCGGGCACTGATGTCACATTTTACATTTCCCTATCTTGACACATGCCACACTAGACTCTTGACAAGAATATACTCCCTTCGACCTATCTGGGTTGTCCCTCCTCCTATTCACTGGACCGACTGGACCTCCCCGCCCCACGCCAGGTAACGCTTTCCCCTACTGACCCCCCCACCTCGGGAGCGGCTGGTCACTTCAAATGGCCTACTCAACTCAACCCCTCGGGCAACAGATTTCCTGATCGACTAGCGCTGACCAGTGTCAAGACGTAATCTTCCTTGCTCTGGCAAAACCCTGATCATCTCCCCTTCACCTTCTCTGACCAACTGGACAGAGAGACGAAGGGACCAATTTTCTGGACTCCCATTTAACGCATTTACGCAATGTCTAACACCGGGAAACTTTCGTCTCGATCAAACGGGGACTTGTTTCTCGATGACGCCAGATTGTCTACATCACATTTGCGGCTCATCGCCCTCCACCCTTGCCCATCCCCTCGCCATCTTTATCTGGACTGACCTTTCGCGGTTCTAGTCATTCTCGTTCGAGACCTGTTTGGGAGCAAATAGTTCTCTTGTTTGAGCTCTACACATTTTCATTCCCTTTTTCTTTCACTTTGGATTGGTAACTTATTAAAGTGCTTGAGAACCATTTTACTTAGTTGTTTGTATATATCTGTGAATGTAATTACTACATTATTTGTGTACATATATTTGTGTTTTCCTTATGGATAATGTAATTAGATTACTTTAATGCTTATATTTTTTATCATGGCTTGTTGTGGCTAAATATTCAAGCCATCCTCTGTATCTGGACTAGAATTTATTAATAATTCTTACCACATGTATTTAGCTCCTTAGCCATTATTAATTTATCCCTGATGAATTATCGCTCACCATGAGCCCTTAACGTATTATTATTGATTGATTAACAGTTCCGCCGGGCTCAGTATCTGAACCACACGTGAATGCCAGGTGTTGGACTGGTAGTCAGAGGCTGTTTGAGACGCGTGCCATTGGAAGCATTTTATAGGTAATGGTGTGCTTAAAACTATTACCACTTACGCCGATAACAACATTTCGGAACTTTCTTATCACCAACAGAGAAGGGGCAAAGGCGAGCAACTGGTGCCTAAACCAGTAAGCTTCGGGCAGGAGGGGCTCGTTAGCCTTAGATGGAGACCCATCTAGGAGAAGGAAAACTCTGAATCCAAACCTCCGCTACCTTGCGGCTTTACTCAAACATGTGAAAGGCTTTCTGGAGACAACCCTGAGGAAAAATCAGGAGCTGGTGACCCTTAGGCAGATTGCTGCAGACTGGCAAAGCCTGCGGAGCTACTTGTTTCAAACTGTATCGGATATTCCGTTCCTTTGATCTCATCAGCTGCGCAGAGAGGGGGAACTGCTTTGTGGGCAACATCGTTCAGACCATAAACAATGCCCATGCTTTCATCTCGCTTACTCAAAGTCCAAATCCAAAAACTGAAGAGGACATTCCAGCTTCGCCTTTGGCGTCAGCCAAACAAGGGAAGTGGCAGCACCCGGTTATAAGCTCAAATGGTCAATTGACGTAGAGCATAGCGCCAGGGGCCACTTTCGTCTGTGGGAGGGATCCCAGGATCTCAATGGACAGCTATCACCCGCCTTAAGCTGGACAGCCCCCAGTCACTAAACTGCTGTCCCGTCTTGCCTGTCTTCCTCTTTTGGGTACACGAGGATAAGACAAAATATGAAAAGCAGGCACAAAGGAATGTGCGTACTTTATAAATTGGACTTAATGTTAACTTACAAGACATAGAAGATGCCAAAACATCCGCAATAATACATAATGAACTGTCCAGGCTCAAAGTTGACATTGCTGCACTCCAGGAAACTCGTTTAGCTGACTCTGGTTAAATCAAAGAAAAAGGCTACTCCTTCTTCTATCAAGGCAAAGACGAAAGTGAAGTAAGGGAACATGGCGTTGGTTTCGCAGTTAAGAACACACTACTGAACACAGTAGAGTTGAAGTGCAACGGTACAGAAAGACTCCTATCACTACGCCTAAACACATTTGTCTGTGATATTATTTGTTATCTCCCTTTGCTATCTATGGAACTAGCTTATAGTTTGTTTCTGTATTATGCTATCATTCTGAAGGTGTCCTTCTCAAAAAGGCATCTATTCCACAGCGATCTGTGTATTTTTAAAACTAGCTTACTTCAAGTACCCGGGTTTTTCGATAAACAATTTCACACACAAAAATGATTGTAGAAATAAAAATTGTGATTTTAAAACTTTTAATAATTTGTAAAATGTGTTTCCAAAAATGAGTTACTGTAATCGATTGTGAATATTCCTTTCTTATGAATCTCACTGTCTATGTTGTGTTTGATTTAATTTCTTGATGTTTTCTTGAGTTAAGGGGTCGTGTTTTCTCATGATGTGTATTCCTGATTTCTCTTATCAGCTGTTGTGAAACATTGGTCCAAAATAATGCTTAGCTTATAAATATAACAAAAATCGCATGTGAATATGTGAAGCAACTTGTTTTAGATGAAGTCCATCAATTATAGTTGCTTTGAAAAATTGATCTCACACGTGTTTAGGCCTTGACTCATAATAGTCATAGATCTATAAAATCTAGTTATAATCTGTAATCTATTTAATCATTAATATTCACGTTGAATTTGAATTTGAATCAGTATAGATCTACTTCAAGAATATATATCTAGGTAATAAATATAGTAGAAACAGAATCTCTGATAATCGGAATTTACTGTAACTCTAGGTAGTCTAGTTCTAGAGTCTTAGACTTAGTCCTGATTTTAGACTAGATTTAAGTCTAGTATACTATATAAACCTATAGACCTCACCAAGGCATTCGACACGGTCAATGGTTAATTGAAGATTCTGGCCAGGCTCGGATGCCCAACTACGCTCCTATCCATTCTCATGCAGTTTCATGTGGGACAAAAAGGCCAGATTAGACACAATGGTGACATGTCGATCATTTCCCAATAGAGAATGGCGTGAAGCAGGGCTGTGTACTTGCTCTTACTCTATTCGCTATCTTCTTTGGCGTAAAGCTGGGTCAAATGATGCAGCGATTGCATGAAGGTATCGACATCACGTTTGGTTCGGACGGCAATCTTCCAAGTCTACTATGCAAGACAGAAAACAAATGAAATGGTCATAGCAGAGCTTCTCTATTCCGATGATATCAGCCTGCTACGCTGCCGCCTCTTTCTGTTTATCTATAAACCTTGGGAAAACAGAATTCATGTTATGTAATGTCCAGAAGTGACCAATAAAACCTATTTAGGCCCAAAGAACACGTAAATGGACGTCCCCTTAAGGTGGTAGAACACTTCACATAGCTAGGAAGCATAGCATCGAATGACACCTCGCTTTCAAGGAAGTTGATAACCCTCTGGCCATGGCCAATAGTGCTTTTGGACGCCTCCAGGAGTGAGTTGGTGGAAAAGATCGCTCCGCCTGCCTACAAAAAAAAAGTGTTTATCAAGCTGTGGTTCTCTCAACCCTTTTATATGGATCTTAGACATTGACACTATACAGAAAGCAACTAAGACTACTTGAGCGCTTTCACCAAAGATGCTTGCGCTCCATCATGGACATACGGTAGCAAGACCGCACTACAAACAGCGATGTTCTTGCGAACGCCGGTATGAACAGTATGGAGGGACTTCTTATGGTCCGACAGTTACTCTGGGCCGTATGGGGGACGAACGTATGCCAAAAGCAGTCATTTTTTTGGTGAGCTAAAAGGTGGTTGACGTAACAGAGGTGCCCCACGGAAACGCTTTAAATACCACATTAGGCGCTTTCTTGCCATAGTAGACATAGAAGAGAGCACCTGGTTGCATGCGGCCTCAGAACGAGACAGAAAGCTGGAGGTCACTCACAAAGGAACGGGGAATGCACATTTGAGTCCAAAAGGAAGTCCGCTGCCGGGGACAGACGCAGACGGCGAAAAGAAAATCTTCATCGACAATGGTTATGCTTGCCCTGGTTGTGGAAAAATACGTAGGTCTTAGCTGCGGCTGCGCATCGACATTAAATATTGCATTCCTCATGAATCTTAGGACTCGACTACAAGTCTTAATTATATTGTTATATTAGGTCTTGGCGTTGAAAAGTAGATCTATAAGTAGAAGTTTATTCAGTATTGTATAGATAGTAGATCTACTGAGTCTGATCTAGACTAGCTATAGAATTTCTCTATAGACTCTGTATAGAATAATCTAGATAGTAGATGTAGGCCTATCCTAATTAATAAGCTTTAGTCAGGTAGAGCTAGATCTAGAATAGTGAAAAATAAGTGACACTCTAGTCTCAAGATAGAATCTAGATTTCTAAAGTAGATTCGATCTGAAATGTAGATCTAGATAAAGAGTCTCGAGAATGTCAGTGATTCCGAAGATTAATGAGAAGTGCAGTGTTTACTATTTATTTGAATGTTTCACGAATCGCATGTGCCCATGTGGTGATATGACTACGCCTACGGTATACGCAGAATAGTCAATGGCGTGAACTGTATACGCAGAACCTAATGCGACTTGACGACTTTTGTAAGTTCTCTGCTGTGCTGTACTAGATGCCAAAAAAATTTAGATTCTAAATTTCTAGAACAATAGATCTATTCCACTTAATTTATCAACATAAATCTACTAATCTCATTTATAACATGTAGCTCTAGATCTACTATAAACCTACAATTTTACCCACGCATTCATACAGATTTTAATATATAGATTTAGTTGTACTAATAAAGAGATGTAATTTAGATCTATACGGCGTTAGCGATAGCGTTAAACAAAAAAAAAAAGGACCTGGGTTTTTTCAAAAATCGGATACTTTGTGTGTAATAGTAAAACAGCACCTACCTAAATAAATCGTAAATAGAGAGCAAATACCTATTTTTATTGTAGTATATATAGGTTTGTGGTTTTATATTATATAACTTTCGTAACTTCTTCTGTAGAGAAATGACTTTTGTAATTTCTTTTACTGAAACTTTGGGATATTCGCATCTGACACTTATATAATTTTTATGTGCAGCAACAAAGCCCATTGAAACCGCTACATTTCACGTGAAAGCGAACCATTATTTAAACTACCTATGGAAATATTTTTATACAAAAGCATCTGATGATTAATTCTGAAAAGGCGAACTAAGAGATGCTATTAGAAAGACTGAAGCTTGGAGGAGAGAAATATTAGTTCCATATTATGTGAAGCATTTATTCCTTTTTTTTTCTTCTTATAAACCTGTTAGGTTTATATATTTTTCTTTTGGTGCATTTCATACAAAAGGTTATCCCGAGTTAGCCGAAAACTTCAACTCCAGGTTAGTAAGTCAAATGAATTCCTCAAGTCTTTAACTTTTCCGAGACAGATCAACACTCTTGCTATATTCAAAACCTGAAGCTCTTTTCTGTATGCACCAATCCGAAAAGTTTTTTTTCCTTTTATTTCGCTACCAAAACATTTTGACTTCTTTCCATCCAACCCTGAGAGATTGGGTTGATTTGTTTTCTGCTCTCATTCACCAAACTCGCCCTACAATGTTATCCCTTAGTTGCCAGACCACCTCACCCCAATTTTACTTTTAGAATCTCTCTCAATCTTTCTCTATTTTGTCACCTATCTTCCTTTTATAATCTGTCCATATTTTCTGGCCACTCTATCACTATAGTGTAATTGAGTTGTTTAATGTCTGCAGTGTCCAGCGTGTAAGAAGGTCATGTCGATTGTATGTGTGTGTGTTCATAGTACTTAATGTCAAGTGAGAGGTGTTTGTGCTCATTCACTGCCTACTGTTGTCTTGTTGAATAAAGCCATGGTATTGGTATTTTAGTAGAGCTGTTTCATTACAATCACTCAAGTATTTGAATGCCTTCGTTAGCGTGAAGGGTATTTCCTTCATATTCATCATTGATTTATGGTTCTGCCTTAGATTAGAATCTCTATTGCCCACACCTACTTCCCTTTCAATTTCCCGTTCAAACTTCTTGGTGCAAGAGAAATATATACAAATAAAAGAAATTGTTTTTTTTTTACTTTGGTACTCATTATTTTTGTCTTTGGAAAACGTTCACAAACCCAATTTAAACAGGCCGCCTTGATATAGGAACTTAAGAGTATTATTAGAATAAAGTTATTACCTTATTGTGAAAAATTGAGAATATTGTTATTTTCCTGAAATATATGTTAGTGTGAAATTTCGATAATGAGAAAAAAAAATTTCCAAATGTTGGGTTTCTTTTTGATAGTGTCAACAAGAAATTAATTCATAACTACCTTTTTGACAATCAAGTGGATCATTTAATTAAATTAGTTGTAAAAAAAATGTTTTACATGTTTCGGATGTTCCTTCAGAGTTGAAGATAATTACTTCCTAGTCCAAACCTCCCGCAGGACGACGGGGGATGGGAGCGGGCAGGGTTTGAACCCGGGACCATCGATAAATCTGAACGACAGTCCAGCGTGCAAACCGCACGACCAGGCAGCCATCCTTGTGAGAGGTCACGAGTCCTTGGGCCTCACCAAAATGTTCCTGCTGTGGAGACGCCAAAGGCCGTGTCCCACGGAGGAGTCCCACGAATTATATGCTGTCATCTAACCGTAAGAGGGCGGCAACCACAGAGTTAACCACCGTGTGGAACTGATCGATGGATGGGATAAGGCTAGCAAGCATTTTGTTTTTTCCTCGACACGTGCAATGTACTAAGTACATGTGCAGAGGTAGCTAACAGAAGGTGATGGTTCCTTTCACTGTGCTTCAACCCATTTTCTATTACAGATGTTTCCAAAAGTGTGACACTACAAAGTCAAGAACCATCAAAATTTATAGGTTTATGAAATGCTCGTCCAGCTCAGGAACAATTAGCTATGTCTGTAATTTTTTTGTTTTCGTACATTGGAACTATTCCACCTAATTTATTTTTTTCTAAATTATGTAAACTTTTGGTTACATAACATTTTACAAAGTTATTTCATTTCCCAACATATTCGAGATCAGATGCATCCAAAGATCTTGTCTATAAGCCTTGTGTTGGTAAATAAAACAAATTAAACACAATAGTTTCCTGTCTGATCACTTACCCAAAGAGAATGGCGTAAAGCAGGGCCGTATAATTGCTCCTACTCCGTTCGCTATCTTCTTATCTTATCTTATATAATACTTCTATGGCATACTGTTGGGTCAAATGTTGCAGAAACTGCACGAAAACATTTATGTCAGGTTCCACTCAGACGTCAATGTGTTTAACGTTCGGCGTCTACTGCCCCATTCTAAAATAAAAGAGATGGTCGTCACAGAGCTTCTTAATGCCGATGATTGTGGCCTACTTGCTCACAAAGAACATGAGCTCAAGCTAGCAGATATATAGATAGATACATTGATAGATAGATAGATAGATAGATAGATAGATAGATAGATAGATAGATAGATAGATAGATAGATAGATAGATAGATAGATAGATAGATCTTGTACTTTTATTTCCAAAAGTAGTCTTCCATTTAGTATAAAGCATTTCAAATAAATATACGAAATATTGTCTAAGATCCACTATTTCTTAAATTACCTACCTGTTTTCGAAGTTAAACATGAATTTAAACAAAATAATGCGTTAAAAAGTTAGCAAAATAATGATCAAAATAGAAGATAACAGGACGATCGGATATTCCCAGAATTTCAGTTTGGCTGTAAATTCTAAGCTTAATAACGACACATTTATAAATAAGGTTATTTACACACGTCGTTATCATACTTAACCTACAACATGACAACATCTACTCCCTTTTCAAGGGGAATCATTCGAGATACTTATATAGTTATGTCAACATGGGTTTGAAATTGAGTTTTATAATTAAATGAAATGGCTGAAATGCTAGCCACATATTGGCGTGTCTGTACGTTATACTATGAGAACATACTTCAGAATTTGTATCATTATGGGTTTCTCAACCTTTTGTGTAATATTAACAAACTGTGCAGGAAACTACTGCAATTAAAAATAAACGTGTAAAAATATCAGGCTTTTAATTCCCGATTCTGAGCGGATGAATAAGGTAATCGTTTTCTTTAGGTCTGTGATCCGGGAACCTTTATTATGTATTTTATAAACTATTGGAGTGGGTCTCACGCGAATTAGATTGAATTCCTAAGTAAATACTAAGTAGAAAATAAGTTTTAGTTTTTTTCGATAACGGAAAAAAAACTATAACATCACTATAAACTTTGAGCTGATGTACAATGCATTCAAAATTAAGCAAAACATTGCTTACGCATGGATTCACACTAAATAATGAAACTAAATTGTAATGGTAGTAGCACTGTGTAATTTTACCTATGTGATATAATTTATGAGTATGCTTTACAAGATTGATCTGAGTTATAAGACTATTCTGATTCCCCTGCTGCTATGTCTTGCAAACAGTTATTTTGGCTAATGAAAACCTATGCAGGCACCTCAAAGCAAAACGCACTAATCATAAAAGAAAAGGCATTTCATTTTTGAAAACACAAAGAAATACAATAGAATTTCAAACTGCAGATGATTACGACGGCGAATCTACGGGTATCGTAAAACTAGCTGTAATGCTGAAATGCTGATATTTGTTTATTGCACGTACGATAAAAGTATTGAAGAAGATACATTTAACTAAGAGGCCCACGTAACAAATTTAAAAATATGCCGTGAAAATCAAACCTACTTTCATCCAGATTGTTCAAAATTGTGTGTGATGAATTGAGTAGTGATCCCCAAGCCATTTTATTACTTACTAAAGCGAGATGACTTGGAACAAGAGTTTTCAAGACTTAATGGGCATTGGTTTTCTTTTTGAAAAATAAACGATTCAGGACAAAATTGTGTTGAAATTTTTAACAAATCCCACATGTTTAATTTAAAGAACATGTCTGGCATAGATTTTCACCAAGCGCAAGAAATTGAACTTATCAGTACAAGAAAATTAATTCTAATGCAAGAGACGAAATAGCATTTTTTAAATTTAAAAGAATAATATAGATTTCATCAATTAAATATAATTATTTTGATTATTTTCCAACAGTGCGTGGATGTTTCAATGAATTATATTTTACAATTAAATGAACACGTTTCTAAAGAAATGTATAACACTTACAGAATTTGGAAATAACTCTTTAGCAATAGTTCCAGAAAACTAGCAACGATGATTTCTGGGTTTGATTGCGTTGTCTCGTGACCAATAAACTAGTAAAAGTAAGTGCCAGTGAGTGGGAAAATTGAATTGATTTAACCCGTCACTGTAATTTAAAAAAAAAAAATATATATTAATCTTGAATCGATTTCTAGACTAGTTTGTTTGAAGATTACCACAGTATTTGAAAACAAGCACGCTATAGTTATCTTGTTTCCTTTCTTATAACTTGTTGTGCTAAGCAATATTTTTTAACATTATATTTCAACAAAGTCAAAGTATAGATACAGGCTTGACGTCATACAAAGACCATCAAAGTCTTTGAAATTTATTTTTATAAAGTCTTACATCACTTTGTGACAATTCAAAAGCTTACTGTCAGAGTCACTCAAATTTATCACAGCATTAATTATATTTTATCATTATTTATTTATTTTATTTTAATTATTTCCCCGTCCTTTCCCCAATTTCTTAACTCGCCCCACCTTTTCCTCTCCAGGCTAGACTGAGTCCACCACCTTGGCGGCTTTTTCACTTATCTCCCCTTGACCGGGGTAAAGATAAACACACAGTCTCTTTGGTCTTACCCGCCGGATGTCTGACGGTCGCAGTTGACACCACCTTGGGTGGAATGCAAGTCAATCTTTCTTTCCTCCCCCCTCTCCCACGTCTCTCTTTGATCAAAGAGATTACTCGGGTCAACACGCCTCGTTACACTCCACGGTGCGACTCTCATATCGAGTCAAATTCACCCACGTGAGTGATAATCTTTTGTCAATCCAATTTCCTGTTTTCGCCCACCTTTTTCCAGGCATATATAAGATAGAATAAGGCGGAACAGACACTCTCTCATTTTTCATTCTAGCTGAGCAATCGAGTCTGGACTATTTCATACCTTCTTACTCTTAGAGGAATACCTGGTGGTAAGCCGAACTTAATCACAAGTTCCATCTTAATTACTTTGTGCATATTTCTCACTGGATACTATCATGTGTATTTCGCTTATTTCATTTATATTTAATTAGTGCATTGTGTATTTCTCACTGTCGTAAGTAGAAAACATAAACATGGCATATGTGTATATTTATGTATTGCATTAATCTATTAATGCTACGTTGCTCAATTGATCATTGATGCAACCATGTATATATTTGTACATCTTGTTTTATTTCCTTTATCTCTGCTAGCCGCCTTGATAATCTTACTAGCGCACTAATACTGCGCTCAGAAAAGAGATATGAATTATCTCCCCTGTAGTCATTCTACTTTGACGAGAGTTGCGCCCATTGAACGGACACTCTATCCATTGTTCTCGGGCGACGGTCGTATGTAAACAAACCGTCATGGTAGCTGACCACCGCCCATTTCTCCCCCCTTTTTTCTCTTCCAACATGTGTTGTTTACTTGATATTATTATTTCCCCCTTTTATGTACATTTTCATTTTGCTACTATCAGCCATCTATTTTTCGATTCCATTTGTCATCATCTCCCCATTGTGCTCCAAAGCAATTTTACCAATCTGACGAATGCACCTCAGTCGAGGGCATCGATAAGATGCATGAGAGACATGTCCTAATTTGTCTTTACTTATCCGTAGCCTCCCTCAGGTGTCTGCTTATTTATCTGCTTATTTGCTGCTCAGTGTCTACTCGACACTACTCAACTATTTATCGGATCACTCACCTGCCTATTTATTTGGCATTATCTGCCTAATCAATTGCCTATTGCCTATTTATTCGGCACTGCACTATTGTCTACTTGTTTGGATCACTTACTCAATTGCCTTTGTACTTAGTGCTATTCAGCACTGCACTACTGCCTACTTGTTATTGAATGTCATCTCCTGCCTACGTGGATCTACTCAACTCTACTAGTTGACGCTATCGGCTCAACTTGCCTGCCTATTCGACAGCCCATCTGTCAACTGATTAGGTAAGACGTCCCTATAGACCCAGAGTCTGTGCGAAACGTCATAGCTACGCCAAACCCTCCGCAACTCACTGGACGTATCCTTCTAACGACGCTGCCCACGGCAGATCAGCTCTGCCCGCAGTACCCTTGTGCCCACGGTAGCCGGCCACCCGCCCTACTGGTCCACTACAGATATCAGAACTTTGGATTGAGACTCCACAAGAATTGTATCACCGGCGTCCCTCTACCCGTTAGAGCGCCACCTCCAGCTGCAGAACCTCAAGCTAGGACACAGCCAGCTGCGACTCAAGCAGGACAACCAGCTAAGTTACGAAGACAAAGTGACATACTCTTTTATTAAGTGCAAGAGTGATGATCAATTATAATATTGCTTAGAGATAGATGCAAACCCTCCCCCTTTTTATTCTTCTATGTAAATATTTATGTAAATAAATATTCTTCATTTTTAACTTTGTATCTTTCTTTCATTGCTTGTCTTGTTGCGTGCCTGCTCCCGATTTATATGCTGACGGGTTGGTGTGTGATAGCTTTAAAAATAATCATCCCCTAGACATTAAACGCGCCAAACACACGTCACTTTCGCCAACTTGTCACACACCTCACTCTGTCTATCTGATGCAATGTTTATACACATTATTTCTCCAACACTCAATCTCGAGTCAAGCTGAAATTTTGCTCAATTATTTGTTTATTTGAGAAACAATTATCAATAAGAAAAAAGTAATCAATTCGTTAAGTAAATATTGGTAACTAATAGTTTGGTTTGTTTGGCATCTCGAAAAGGGGAAGGAAATTGTACTTTACAGATGTGGTGGCATAAGTTAAATTGGTCCTCTTTATACTTTGTGCAGAGAAAAGTTTGAAACTAACATCAAATAACTATAAAACGTTCTTTTTCATAAGCACTTCTCTGGCGCAGTGGTATTTATATTGGCTTGAGGATTCAGGAGGCTTTAGCCCACGAGTTCGAATTTAGGTCGTTACTCTTTTTTTTTTTAAATGCATTTAACATTAAGGTAGAGACCCCCTTCTTTCTCTTCACCACCCCCCCCCCCCTTCAATTCCAATTGGTCCAGCAAGTGGTAAACATATTTGTAACCAAAAGGATTTATTATAGATTTAATTACATGACAGTTCCAAACTAATGGATACAACTACTCTGAATATAAGCTGTGTATTTTTAAAAGTATTTTTATCTTTTTGAAATTTTTTATGTTTACGTATGTATTTTTATTCGTTTTATAAGTGAATCTAAAAATGTGACATTTAAAAAATAGGATTTAATTATTTTTTGTTATGTTTTTTAAATTTAAACAAACCTAAGATAATCTAATTTAAAAAAGCCGTGTTTCGTTTAGATTGCCATATGTGCGAAGTGTTACATTAAAGAAACAGTTTGGGAAACACTGCTGTAGAATGTTGCTTGAGGGTTCTTAGGAGTGCTTTCACCGAAGTAACTTGCAGAGATTTTTACCCGACCCCAACCCAGGTTAAACGTATATCTTAAAAACAAATTTCGTGACCTAAAAAAAAAGACAGTAGTTTCTAACTAGTGCATTACTGCGTGTTATGCCAAGCAATCCAATGTGTTGTTTTTTTTAAGGTCGGATGTTTGAGGAGAGGATTTTGGATTAAACCTGTTTTGAATGCTTTAAGAAATAAAAATTAGATCGAACAGCATGTCATAGTTTTGAAGAAAGAAATGCAATATTTCTAAATTTAATAAAATTCTCCTCTTTGTATTAATCATAATTTATATTTTTCTTTCACTTTATTCAATCTCTCACTGGGCGACCAGTCTGCACAGCCTTATATAGAGACCTGTTATAATAGCAGATGTATTAGAACTTGTAACAATAAATGTTTATCATAAATTTAGCTTTACACAATACAATAGAGGAAACAAAAATTTTAAAAGACACTAGCGGATGTAAGCCACTGGCGGATCAAGGAGTGGACTGTAGGGGCGATCACCCATAAACACTCGGCCGAATTTTAGTTTAGAAATCACACAATTTGTATACAAATTTATTAGTCAATAATATGCAAATATATACATGGTTGCATCAACGATCTGTCGTGAGCGACGAAGACGTAGATACTGAAGGGTTGTCTAAGGAAGATGCGCTGCCTAACATTCCAACGTTGGAAGGATCGACGTCGTGAACAGAGCTCAGAAGCGTCACGAGGGTTGTAGTCATCTGACCACCCAGAATGGTCCAGCGACGTTTGGCCCGGTTCTAGAAGGCCAGCAGGGACCCTATATAAAGAGTGGAGGTGACACAGTCAAAAGGGCTTCACGACAGGTTCACGACAGGGGTTCAGAACACGGTCGACTAGAGCACAGTTCAACGGTGTGGTTCTGTATGGAGCATTACGACGATCCAGTGCGGAGTACTGTCAAGTACAGTTGAGATGACTGGCGTCTTGATCTTGGTCTGCGATGGAGTCCGACACAACGAGCCTAGTTTTTGAAGTCAGTCCTGAACTGTTGAACCCAGTGCAAGCCCGGAACAAGACGGAGAGGCCAGTGCAAGAGTTGATACGGCGGTACGGTGTTGCCAATTGTACAGTATGGGCTGTTATTTATTCAACCATTAAAGTGTTACGTTATTTTGGAGCCCTAAGTTGTCAAGTTCTTTAAGTTGGTGGTGTAAGGTGCAGTTTGCAGAGAGCACCGATAGTGAGATTCGTAACAACTGGTGTCAGAAGTAAGATAGGATCGGAATCGGATTGGATCGGATCTACTATGGCTCGTCTGAAGCTGCTGTACGAACTGGAATTTATAGAACTGAGGCGAGAACTGCGTGAACGAGGGCTGAAAAATGGCGGAAAGAAGGAAACCTTACAAGCACGCCTCCGAGAAGACATTGTGAAAGAAGGGGAAGATCCGGACACATATCAGTTTGAAATTAAACCAACTTTAGGAGAGCTCTTGCACCAACAGCTAGATGACTGGAAGAAAGAGTTGCGGGCTATGAATACGACATGGAAGAAGTCTTGATCTTGGTCTGCGATCGAGTCTGACACAACGAGCCTAGTGTGTGAATTCAGTCCTAAACTGTTGAACCCGGTGCAAGCCCGGAACAAGACGGAGAGGCCAGTGCAAGAGTTGATACGGCGGTACGGTGTTGCCAATTGTACAGTATTGGCTGTTATTTATTCAACCATTAAAGTGTTACGTTATTTTGGAGCCCTAAGTTGTCAAGTTCTTTAAATTGGTGGTGTAAGGTGCAGTTTGCAGAGAGCACCGATAGTGAGATTCGTAACAACTGGTGTCAGAAGTAAGATAGGATCGGAATCGGATTGGATCGGATCTACTATGGCTCGTCTGAAGCTGCTGTACGAACTGGAATTTATAGAACTGAGGCGAGAACTGCGTGAACGAGGGCTGAAAAATGGCGGAAAGAAGGAAACCTTACAAGCACGCCTCCGAGAAGACATTGTGGAAGAAGGGGAAGATCCGGACACATATCAGTTTGAAATTAAACCAACTTTAGGAGAGCTCTTGCACCAACAGCTAGATGACTGGAAGAAAGAGTTGCGGACTATGAATACGACATGGAAGAAGTCTTGATCTTGGTCTGCGATCGAGTCTGACACAACGAGCCTAGTGTGTGAATTCAGTCCTAAACTGTTGAACCCGGTGCAAGCCCGGAACAAGACGGAGAGGCCAGTGCAAGAGTTGATACGGCGGTACGGTGTTGCCAATTGTACAGTATTGGCTGTTATTTATTCAACCATTAAAGTGTTACGTTATTTTGGAGCCCTAAGTTGTCAAGTTCTTTAAGTTGGTGGTGTAAGGTGCAGTTTGCAGAGAGCACCGATAGTGAGATTCGTAACAACTGGTGTCAGAAGTAAGATAGGATCGGAATCGGATTGGATCGGATCTACTATGGCTCGTCTGAAGCTGCTGTACGAACTGGAATTTATAGAACTGAGGCGAGAACTGCGTGAACGAGGGCTGAAAAATGGCGGAAAGAAGGAAACCTTACAAGCACGCCTCCGAGAAGACATTGTGGAAGAAGGGGAAGATCCGGACACATATCAGTTTGAAATTAAACCAACTTTAGGAGAGCTCTTGCACCAACAGCTAGATGACTGGAAGAAAGAGTTGCGGGCTATGAATACGACATGGAAGAAGTCTTGATCTTGGTCTGCGATCGAGTCTGACACAACGAGCCTAGTGTGTGAATTCAGTCCTAAACTGTTGAACCCAGTGCAAGCCCGAAACAAGACGGAGAGGCCAGTGCAAGAGTTGATACGGCGGTACGGTGTTGCCAATTGTACAGTATTGGCTGTTATTTATTCAACCATTAAAGTGTTACGTTATTTTGGAGCCCTGAGTTGTCAAGTTCTTTAAGTTGGTGGTGTAAGGTGCAGTTTGCAGAGAGCTTGGATAGTGAGATTCGTAACAATATATATATATATATATATTGACAGGTGGGTTTTGTCGCTAAGGTATGATATTATGGTCCCGTACCCTAACCTGAACAGAGTAACGCAAGAATTTAAGGCAACAGCAATGTAACTTATGTAACAACAAGCTTGTACGTTAAAAATTTAATGAATATATGATATGATGAAGCATACATTATGAATAATTATTAATAACATGTATAAAGCAATTCAAAGTACATTCAAAGGAACTATAGCAAACCTTAATCTCTGTGCCATAGTCGATCAGGCCTCTCAAAACCAACTCAACGCCACGGGCAATAGTCAACTACCAAGCCTACAGCGCAGACTTGCCTCCAGCAGAGTCCCAAGCCTGCGTCCCTAGATAAGAAAATTACACCCTCCTTTGAGACGCCATTCTCACGATTATAACAGCAACGATTTTAGATCTACATTTAGAAGTTAGTAAAATAAACTAACTTACCCAATACTGGGGAAGAAAACCCATACAAGAAATCACAGGAGATCTAGCCTCATCACACAACAGCAGCAAACACTAGTAAGCAAAAATGACATCAACAAAAGCGCCGTTCCTAGAAACCAAAACTCACAATCTCTTATGGTACACAAAGGAAAACACCAAAAGAAGATGCGCATGACATCCCCCCTCTCCCCCTAACTGGATCTTGCGAAGACAAGTCCAGTCTTTAAAGAGACATTGAAAACCACTGGAATAAGCAAAGGAATTTAGGAACCAGGTCAAGAGCTGAAGCCAAAGATACAAACTTCCGATAATCAATAATAAATATCTATTCACACAGATGCGTCAGCAACAACATCCATCATAAATGTATTACAACACTGAAATGCATAATAATACAATAATACATTTTATATAGGCATATTACAAAATACATATCAATAAATATACTAAATTTATGTCATCACACTAGTCTCGAACATAAGTCCGCTAGTATGTTGTCCTCTCCTTTAATGTGGCACACGTCGAATGTGTAGTCCTGAAGCATCAGCGCCCACCTCGTAACACGGTGGTTCGTAAAGTTCGTGCTCCGAAGGTAAGCCAAGGCCTTGTGATCCGTCTAAAGGTGAAACGTTTTTCCACGCAGGTATCTGTCCAGTTTTCTAATGGCAAATACGATAGCCAAACCTTCTCTCTCGATGATGGAATACCTCTGCTCCCGAGGCAACAACTTGCGACTCACATACTTGACGGGATGCAGAACACGATTCACGCACTGACTCAGTATACCGGAGATTCCTTTGTCCTAAACATCGGTCTGAAGAACAAATGGCAATGAAGGATCAGGCAAACGAAGAATGGGGTACCTACACAGGTACGCCTGCACCCTGCTTAAAGCCTCCGCGCACTCATGATTCCAATGCACCTTAACAGACCAACCCCGACACAATAGATCAGTAAAAGGGTAAACCAGATCAGAGCATCTCGGTATGAACCTGCTGTAATAATTCACCAACCCAAAATGAGACTACGAATCTCTTTTTTTGTTGTGGGCGTTTTAAACTCTAGAACTTTCTTACCATGACTAGGATCAGGCTTAACAACCCCCTGCCCTACATTATGTCCGAGAAACTTAACATTAGTGAACCCCACTTCTAATTTGGCTGGCTTTAACGTAAAACCATTTTCCCTAAAAGCACCGAAAACATTACAGACACTTTTCAAATGTGTATCCCAATCTTCACTGAAGATACATATGTCATCAAAATAAAATAAAACGTTGTGCAACCCTTGCAACATACGTTTTACGACTCTATTAAAATGGTTTGGAGCACCACTTAACCCAAAAGGTAAATAGTGAAACATATAATGTTCCCCGAATACACGAAAAGCTGTGTATGGTTTACTTTCCTCACGAATGGGAATCTGCCAGTAACCTTTAGTAAGATCAACCAAAGTAAAATATTTGGCCTTATACAATTTATTAAACAGCTTCTTCTGTTCCGGTATCACTTCAGCCGGGATCTGAGTTACATTATTAAGTTTTCTAAAATCTATACATGGTCTTAACGACCCATCTTTCTTTTTAATAATGACAACCGGGGCTGCATATGGCGAGTTCCTACTATTCCCAATTCAAGCATACTGTCAACTTCTTGCTTAACTTTATCCCTCATGTGTATGGGAACCGCGTATGGCTTTAGTGCAATAGGCTTTGTATCTGTTAACGTAATAGAAAATTTTTCTACCTTTGCTCTACCAGGCGAATCTGAAATGATATCCCTAAACTCATTTAGAATATCATCAACCTGATTTCACTGTACATAACTAAGATCGGGGTTTATTTTGACCTGCGCCAAGATATTCCCGTCTGTCTTCTGGCTAACTTCCAACGTTGGAATGTTAGGCAGCGCATCTTCCTTAGACAACCCTTCAGTATCTACGTCTTCGTCGCTCACGACAGACACCATATTGGCTGATAAAAACCCATTTTCATCGCCACTAGAATTATTACTAACTACATCATCTACTTTTCCTACTCGACAATGGTACTTCATAAGCCTATTAATATGGTACACTTTCAGCTTCTCATCTTTCTGTACAACAAAGTTAAACTTAGAAATTTTTTGGACAACCTTATACGGGCCCTGCCAAAATACAGACAACTTATTGTCTCTTTGCGGTTTTAAAACCAACACACAATCGCCCGCCTCTATGTCCCGATTGGATGAATACTTGTCATACTGGACTTTATATTTTTTTTTATTTACTTGGTCATTCTCACTAGCAATAGCGGTAACGACAGACAACCTTTCTTTTAAGCTAAATACATTTTTATACCCGGTTTCTTTCTCTTCATTTGTAAAAACTTGATTTAAAATAGACAACGAACCCCTCATTTGCCTACCATAAACAAGCTGAAACGGAGATACACCAGTTGTCTCATTAGGAACTTCCCTAAATGCAAATAATGCAGCAGTTATCTTTCTATCCCAGTCCCGTGGGCTATGTTGGGTAACCTTCCTAAGGAACGACTTCAAAGTTCCATTTAGCCTCTCAATTTGACCATTTGAAGAGGGGTGAAACACAGTGGAGTGCACCGGTTTAATTGAGAAGAACTCACACACCTGGTTATACAGTTCGGAGGTAAACTGACCCCCCTGGTCCGACAATATTTCCTACGGCAGTCCGATTCGGCTAAATATGGTGGTTAGTGCCTCGATTACCGTCTATGTATTTATATTACGTAGTGGAATAGCCTCCGGCCATCTTGTATCAATATCCACCAAGGTTAGAATGAACCTATTTTTATTTTCTGTTAGCTCCAATGGACCAACAATGTCAATGGCCACCTTAAAAAATGGGGTGGAAATCACATTCATACGTTCCAGTTCCACTCTGTCACAACGACGCGGCGTTCTAGCTTTCTGACACACATCACACGATCTCACAAACTCTTTCACATCTCTGTCTAGCCCTTGCCAAAAAAAAAATTTAAAAATTTTGCCTTTCGTTTTCCTTATTGAAAAGTGACCCGCCAACATACTCTCATGCGCCGTTCTTAATACAAGCTCCCTCTTAGACGACGGTACAACCAACTGTCTCTCTTCTTCACCACAATCTCCCTTAAATACCCTATACAACAATGTATCAAATACTTTAAATTCTACACATCCATTCTTCTTATGGTCCACACAGCTATCCACCTGCCGCTCCCAAAGATCTTTCAACGACGGATCACTCAATTGCTCCCTTAAAAAGTCATCGCTCGTACCTAGAACCTCACGACAATCTTCCAGCACTCCACTGTCATTCGTAACACTGTCATCATTTTCTCTCTCTTTCATCGCCCTAGTTACAGCAGCACAACCAAGTTATCAAAAATGACAAACAAAAGCGCGTTCCTAGAAACCAAAACTCACAATCTCTTATGGTACTCAAAGGAAAACACCAAAAGAAGATGCGCATGACATATATATATATATAATTTTTTTCAAGGGAAGGCGGGGGGGGGGGGGGGGGGGAAGAGAAAAAAATCCAACCAAACCCCCCCCCCCTACGCCCATGATATATAGATATATATGTGTGACAAATCAAAAGCTTGCTGTCAGAGTCACTCAAATTTATCACAGCATTAATCATTATTTATCATTATTTATTTATTTTATTTTAATTATTTCCCAGTCCTATCCCCATTTTCTTCACCCGCCCCACCTTTTCCTCGTCTCACTAGACTAAGTCCACCACCTTGGCGGCTTTTCACTTATCTTCCCTTGACCGGGTTAAAGATAAAAACAGTCTCTTTGATCTTACCGGCCGATGTCTGACGAGCGCCGTTGACACCACCTTGGGTGGAATGCGTCACTCTTCCCCCCCCCTCTTTCTCCCACGTCTCTCTTTGATCTAGGAGATCACTCGGACCAACACGCCTATTGACCTTTCCAAGGTGCGACTCTTGTCGGACTTCACCCACGTGTAAGATAATTGTTAGCCTAGGACATTTCCTGTTTCCGCCCATATCTCCAGGCCTATATAAGGTAGAATAAGACGGAATAGACACTCTCTCATTTCTCATTCTATCTAAGCAATCGAGTTTTGACTATATCATTTATTCTCACTCCTAGAGTAATACCTGGTGGTAAGCCAAACTTAACCACAAGTTCCATCTTAATTACTTTGTGCATATTTCTCACCGGATTTTATCATGTGTATTTTATTATTTCATTTATATTTAATTAGTGCATTGTGTATTTCTCACTGTCATAAGTAGAAAACATAAACATGGCATATGTATGTATTTATGTATTGCATTAAACTATTAATGCTACTTTGCTCAATTGATCGTTGATGCAACCATGTATATATTTGTACATCTTATTTTATTTCCTTTATCTCGGCTGACTGCCATGATAATTTTACTAGCGCACTAATACTGCGCTTGAAAAGAGTTATGAATTATCTCCCCTCTAGTCATTCTACTTTGGCGAGAGTTGCGCTCCTTGAACGGACGCTCTCCCCATTCGAACACTCCGTTGTTTTGACCACCGCCCATTTCCCCCCCCCCCCCCTTTTTTATTTTCTCTTCCAACTTGTGTTATTTATTTGAGATTATTATGTCCCCTTATATGTACATTTTTATATTATTACTTTCCCTTTTATGTACATTTTTAGATTGCTACTATCAGCCATCTATTTAATTATCTCCCCTCTAGTCATTCTACTTTGGCGAGAGTTGCGCTCCTTGAACGGACGCTCTCCCCATTCGAACACTCCGTTGTTTTGACCACCGCCAATTTCCCCCCCCCCCCTTTTTTTTTGTCTTCCAACTTGTGTTGTTTATTTGAGATTATTATGTCCCCTTATATGAACATTTTTATATTATTACTTTCCCTTTTATGTACATTTTTAGATTGCTACTATCAGCCATCTATTTTTCCATATCCCATTTGTCATCATCTCCCCATTGTGCTCAAAAGCAACTTTACCAATCTGACAAATGCACCTCAGTCGAGGGCATCGATAAAATGCATGAGAGACATGTCCTAAATTGTCTTTATTTTTCCGCAGCCTCCCTCAGGTGTCTGCCTATTTACCTGCCTATTTATTCGGCATTGTCTGCCAAATCAACTGCCTATTTGCTGTTCAGTGTCTACTCGACACTACTCAACTATTTGTTTGGATCTATTGCCTATGCACTTAGTGCTATTCAGCACTGCACTCCTGCCTATTTGCTGTTGAGTATCATCTCTCGCCTACCTGGATCTACTCAATTCTACTACTTGGCGCTATCGGCTCTACATGCCTGCCTATACCCCCAACCCACCCCAAATGATTTTGACGATAAATCTTCCCTTTTTGATATAAAATCTAAAGCAAACTACAGTCACCTAATTCCTAGAGCGTAGCCAAGAGAGGTTACAAATATTTACCATTGGCTGTGCTTAATTTGTAAACTGCCGAAATTGAAAAGTCTAAATGTGGCTCAACAAAGATGGCTAAGACGGATGTTAGGAGTCCGTTATGGAGATATGGCATCAATCAAGAAAATCCTATGCCAAACTAGGAGCCGATCCTGTAGTAAGATTGTGACAGAGCGTCGTATGACATGTTCTCTGACCAAATAAATTACACATAATAAGAGTTGCAATGACATGGAGGCCATGGGGGATATATGTTATTAAGAATAGTACATAAGGTTTCTAAAATAAAACTTTTCATAGCAGGATAATGCACTGCAGATACCTCAGAATATGCATTTTGTTGGCTTTTAATACCGGAAATAGTGGTTGGCGGCGGGGCTCCCAGACCCCCTTGCTGGCAATGGCAGGGATTCTACAATTTTTGCACTAACTTCAGGAAGAATCTCTTCTAGGGTACAATGAACGTCTTCTGAAAGAATGAAGGTATTAATTATGTCGCACCTATTGAATTGGTTGCTTAGCGCAGCGTTCATCACTAGGCGATGACGTCATTTGTGCTATTTTTTATTTTCTTGTGTAGGCTAAGGGAATGATCTCCCCTTGTTTCTTATCATTATTTCTTGTGACGTAGAGTGAGTGCGCGTATGACTTTCATCATAAATCGTCTGTTTCATTCTCTCCATCTTGTACTGTAGAGACAAGTTGTGTTTTGGGGAGCACTTGAATTTCTCCTTGTGCCTTAGCATTTGCTTGGATATATTCTAAAAGGATAATCTTGACCCCTGTTTAGGTGAGTTTTATTTTCACATTATATAGTTGTTTGTAATTGGTATCGATCGTAGTTGTATTTTTTATAATTAGACTGGAAGATTAGAAGACTTTGTTCTTTATTTTTCTATAGGGTCTCAGTCTCAGTTTTCAGTCTCAGTTTCCAGTCTCGGTTTCCAGTCTCGGTTTCCAGTCTCAGTTTTCAGTCTCAGTTTTCAATATTAAGATTTCAGCTTTAGTCTACAGGACTGAGGTCTTCATCTCAGTTAGTCTGTCTGACGTTCAAATGTGTTTTTCACGAGTCTGAGGTTCCAGATTCCAGACTGCGGGCTGCTGTGTCCAGACCTTGTGTTACAAAGTGAACTATGAACTTTTGACTAATAGTCGTCGGTGAACAGTATCTAAGCTAGAGGCTAGATCTACGTGTATTACCAGTTTTGGCGGTCAAAATAGGCCAATCCCAGTACAGTAGATGATCAGTAGACTCGAGAACCTCTTGTGGTGAGTATTTGAAATAACTGATCAAATTGTGTGTCAGAGCCAAGTGCTGGTGTATTAACTTTGCTACTTGATTATTGCGACCTAAGTAGGCAGATTCAGATAGGGCTGAACATCCTTCCATTATGTGTTCAATTGATTCACCCACGGAGGCGCGATGGCTGAGAGGTAAAGCACTTAGCTTCCAAACCGGGGGTTAAATTCCCGAAGACTGGGATTTTTAATTTTGGGCACCTCTTAGTCCACCCAGCTCTAATGAATACCTGACATTAGTTTCGGAAAAGTTAAGGCGGTTGGACGTTGTAGGTCACAGAAGCAGATGATATTTACATCATCCGCTTTATAGGCCACAATGTTTGAAAGTGGAACTTGAGTTTTTTTTACTGACTCACCCACATTCCACATTTTCGGCATTTGTCAACACTATTGAGTTTTAGGATATGTTTCTCGTCATTTTTTGTACTAATTACTCTGTACTGTATTGCTGTAACAAAGCTTTTTGTGTTTCAGGGTAGAGATGATCTGCGGGAATTTCCATAGTTTTTTTTTTCTTCCCTTTGGTGAATCTCATGTGTATGTTCCACTGGTGGGTCCTTGGGGGGGGGGGGGGCGGTAGAGGCGATCGTAGAATCTAATTGGTCCACTTAATTTCTCCTCCCACTTCCAAAATTTTTTGCTTATAGCCCTCTTTGCTACTTTCATAAATTTTGGTGACTGTTGTTAATTGCTTTAATTTAATATTGAAGAAGATGTTTTCTTACATTGAAACAATCTGTAAGTGTGGTGGGGAAGGGTAAACGCTTAGGAGGGGGTTTTAGGATTAACGCCTCCCCCCCCCCCTTGTTCCACACATAGAATTTGGTGACTCTTGTTTGATTTAGTTTTATATTAAAGTTGAATTTTTTTAAAGTCATAAAACTATGAAGGGGGTTTTAATATCAAAACCCCTCTTGGCTACGCTCATGGAATTTGGTAACTTTCGTTTGCTTTATTTTTTTTTTTTTGTATTATAGGAAAGGGAATTTTAAACTCAAAACCTCTTTTGGCTGAGCTGGGGGAATCGGTGGTTTAACATTAAAATCTCGCCTACAATAAACAAATTAAAGCCAAAAAACAGTCACAAAGCTCCACCCCATTCTGCTTGGGGGATTTCATTGGGGGAGGGGGTTAAACCCCGACCCCCCCCCCCCCTATTTTTTGGCTTCGTACATGGTTTCGGAAAAGTATCTTTCATGAAAAGTTTATTTACGAGATGGTAGCCATATTTGAGTGACATAGGGCTTGTACTAAATACATTTTCAAGTAAAGAACTAATTACTTTACAGCAGCCACTTTTATACAGAAAGAAAAGTTTGGATTTTTAAATATATTGTATAATGTACATTATGCAGGAAACGCAAGAATTTTTTCCCTTGGTGGTTGTTGCTAAATAGCTATCTTTCCATCTAATTTATTAGTTTAGCGTTTGCTAAACGTCAAATAATCCTGAGAATACATTAATAGGTATAAATTGGAATAAAAATAAAAATATTTGTGTTACATTCACTCACGTGTTATTGATGTCTTCAGAATCTGATTCGAAGATTGTCATTGACGAAGTATTGTTAGATCGTGTCATGATCTCATCTAGATTTTCAGCTTCGTTGGCAAATTTCTCTTGAATTATTTTATAAATTTCATTGTGCCTGTTTTCTAAAGCAATTTCAGCAGCTGTCCTTCCTTTAGAGTTTTTAATTGTTGTATTGGCATCATGTTCGAGAAGCTTTAAAGCAATATACATGTGTCCATTTTTACAGACTATCATTAGTGGTGACCAGCAGTCCTTGTTAACGTAATTAACATTATTGTCATAACTTAACAATATGTCTACCAACAGCTTTATTACCATTCTCGCAAGCTTTCATTAAAGCTGTCCAGTCCTTTTGGTTACATTGGTTTACGTTGCATCCTTTTTTACATAGCACATGTATAATTTCTTTTTGATTTTCATTAGTGGCAAACATTAGAGCTGTATTTCCTTGTATATCTCTTTCATTTAAATTTGCTCCACGTTCAACCAATATATGAACTATTTCTAAAATCCGTTTTTTGAGCTAACTATAAGAAGTGTTCGGCCATCTTTAGTTTTTTCGTTAACATCACATCTATAGTTTAACAGTAAGTCTGCTACACCAGTTCTTTTATTTTCTAAAGCTAAATATGTTAGATTGAAAATAGAATCGTTTCCATGAAAGCGAACAATGCAACAAAGTTTTTAATACAGTGCTGTTTCCTTTCTCAGTGGCTATCATTAAAGCTGATGAGTCATTTTTTCCTCTTGTAACATCAGTTTTAGAACCCCTGTAATATTTGGTTACTAGTAATTACTGAACCATTCCGTGCACGTTAGCAAGAGATTTTTCCTGGTCGGGGACTGACCACGAGGTGGACACCTCAGTTGATCTTAGACTCTGGTAGAGAGAGGAGTGTTATAGATATTTTTTGACAAGTAGAGTTACGTATAAGTATTGAAGTTATCATAATTGATTTGTACTCAGGACTTATTTCCTTGGATGTAATTTGTGATGGCTGAAGTCGCCAATATCTTTTATGATTTATTATTTTATGTAATAAAAACCATGTCTGCTACCAGTGAGTCTATTAATTATTCTAAATATTGTGGTCAAAGAGTTCAGCAGGTTAATGAAAGTATTTAATTAAGAAGACAAAGAATATTATATTATATTATCTACAAGAGGTATCTACAGCACACGACATTCGCGTTATCACGCCTACAACAAGAACTAGGCTGTGACACCTCTACAGTTCAAACTTGCACCAGATTCCAGTAACAATTTTACAATTGATGCACTGTTATACTGAGCAGCCAACATTAATGCTGTGTAGCCTTGGTGATCTTTCTCATTTATCAAAGTTACGTCGCGCTGTAATATTAGCGTCACAATATCAAAATGTCCTTCAAAAGAAGCAATCATGAGTGCATTGTGTCCGGCATTATTTGTTAGTCTAATATCAATATTTTGATTACACATAAGGAATTGAGCCACTTGCTTGCGTCCAAACTTTAAAGCCATCATCAGTGCTGTCCAGCCAAAGCGATCCTGTTCATTTAACTCAGCATGTTTATCAATGAGACATTTGACTATTTTTAAATGTCCAAATTGTGAAGCGATAATCAACGATGTCAATCCTTCTTTATTTTTCCAGTTAACATTAGCTCCATTTTTAAAAAGTACTTGAACTGTTTTCTTTTGACCACTCTTACTAGCTAGCATTAAAGCTGTCTGGCCATTATTGTTTATTTTGTCTACATTAAAAATTAAAATTTATTAAAGTTTTCACAACAGACTTGTGTCCGTAAAACGCTTCTAGCAACAGTGCTGTCATTCCTTGTTTGTTTGGTTCATTAATGTCTTTACCATCTATAATCGATTTGATTACTTGAGATTTGTTACCATTTTGAGCAGCAATCATTAAGTAAGTTGGGTCGTTAACATCTAGTACATCTAGATTTTGTATTGATATAATGTTATTTCCCATTTCTATCTCTATGTGATACTGCAAAACAAAATAATTAAAATAAAAGCAAAACAATTTGACGACATTGTTTTTTTTTTGTTTAATTTAATAAATGGATAATGAAACTTATTCTTTTTAATCTTAATTAAATAATTACGCGTTGGTGTAAATTGTACAAAATAATACAAAAACTAAACATATTGTCTTCAATAGAAAAAAAATTATTTCATGCCGTCAGTGGTGTCAATGGGAGCCTGTGGGACGCACCAGGTATACCTATCAGGGGGTAACATTTAAGTGGAAAATAAATAAACTGTTGAAATACTAGACAATGTGGCCATACCTTCAAACATCTTTACGCTCATTTTATATATATATATATATTCCTATTTTGTTCTGCTACAAGTAAGAATGGTCAATAACGCTATATACTTTATATCATCAGCAAAACGTTAAATCGTACTTTGAGTTACCAGTAGCTTCGATATGATCACTGCGTTGGTTAAAAGAACAACTTTCGTCGACGCTATTGAAATGCTGGCTAGCATCGTTTTTAGTAGATCCAAACCGTTAATCTCTATTTTAAAAGGACAAAATATCACATGTTATTTATTTAAATTACAGAGAATCGGAAAGTACTTTTAAAGAAGATACTGAGATTTTTTTTTAAGAAAATGATTTAATAGAAAAAATAATATTTTCAGACGTTGACTTAAAAAGTAAATTTAGTCAAGATGAAAGAAATGTTACGATGAGTCAGTCCATTTTAAGTGATTCTACATCGTTGCACAGGATTTACGAATTGAAATCGCCAACAGCAAGTTGTCCAATTAATCGTTCTATAAAATGTTTCCTAATGAGTATTGTAATAACTGAAGGGAGGCAAACTTAACGAGACATCACAAATACATGTAGAACAACATATCTTGAGCACAGCATCTTTACATCAGCTCTCCCTTGGGCGGAAATCGTTCTCTCTCTCTAATGTCAACATCCATCTTGTCTAGTCACTGATAGTGCGCACCTTCTTTCTGCACTATCTTGGATGGCGGTGTGCATGGCAAGGTTATAACAGTATGATAAAATCACTTAATTGCAATAAATTGTATTATTTTTGTTTTTGACTATTTTCAACCAATGCTAAGGAAATGAAATCTGAATTTGTGAATGAATTTGATAAGTGGTTGAAAATGATGATGTGTCTTTATTAAATAAAGATAAATTCCTAAAGATGGTACAGATCATGTTATCTAAAAATGACCAAGTTCTCAAATCACATTTCGTTTAACAAAACATAACACATAACAAACCAATCAGTTGACACTATTCATAAGAAGGATTTTTAGGAAAGAAAAAGGTGACGAAATCAATTCTGATATCATAAATGCATATAAAGGGATGAGCTTGAATTTATTGAGTTTGAGATATGACAATGTAGTTACAATGTCTACAACCCCTGGAGGAGTAAAGGCAATTTTGAAAAAACCACCAGAAAAACGTTTTGTTAAGGATTTTTAGAAAGAAAATTCACATAATATATGGATCAACAATACATTATAGGTCTGAAAATGCTCTGAGTAATATTTTTTTTTTAAATTGAAAAAATTGTCGCCGTTAAGAAAAATAGAGTTAGCAGAGACGCAGTTAAAGACAATCGTTAGATGCCTGAGATTTTAACTATTTTTGCTTTACTTTCTTTTAAACTGATGTGATGGAAAGACATCCATATACAAAATTAAAAAATATGCGACTATATATCTAGACTGTAATATGTGCATGCAGCACGTGCACAAAAGTGGCATTTATCTGTTTTAGTTTTAGTTTCTCTTAATAATTTACATTTTTCTTGGTGGAATAATAACTAACTAATAATAGTATCCCAATAAAAGCATCCCATCTAGATGAATGTATAATTATTGTTAGGAAGCTCCTTATCCAGGCTCTCTGCAAACTGCACCATACACCACCAAAGTAAAGAACTTGACAACTCAGGGCTCCAGAGTAACGTAACACTTTAATAGTTGAATAAATAACAGCCAATACTGTACATTTGACAACACATACACTGTACAAATATCTATCCGATAACACCGTACCGCCGTATCAACTCTTGCATTGGCCTTTCCGTCTCGTTCCGGGCTTGCACTGGGTTCAACAGTTCAGGACTGACTTCACACACTGGGCTCGTTGTTTCGGACTCGATCACAGACCAAGATCAAGACGTCAGTCGTCTCAACTGTACTTGACAGTACTCCGAACTGAACCGTCGTAATGTTCCGTACAGAATCACACCGTTGAACTGTGCTGTAGTCGACCGTGTTCTGAACCCCTGCCGTGAACCGTCTTGACTGGACACCTCCGATCTTTATATAGGGTCCCTTTTGGCCTTCTAGAACCGGACGGAACATCGCTCGATGTTTCTAGCTTCGTCACATGACTACATCCCTCGTGACGCTCCTGAGCTCTGTTCACGACGGCGATCCTTCCCGAACCGTCCTGTTGACACTCGACTCGGCTGACCGTCGTAACTCGTCACGGTTGACCGCTCGTCGAGCGCTGGCCTGAGGCGATTTGCGTCGGCTGACTACACTCACACACTATCCCCATCTGTGCCACCACCAGGTTTATAGCATTATGTTAAGCTACAGGCCAGCATAATTCAGTGATCTCCTCTTCTTTTCATCCTACCAGTTTATGTCATGGTTGTAACTACGTCACTAGTGAACTTATGCCTAGCGCTAAAAAAAATTAATATTTTGTTAGCTCCCCTGATAGCATTATTTTTATTATTTTGTTATCTTCATTGATATGCTTCCTTATTATTACTTGTTAGCGTCTTTAGCTGTTTTCAAAATGTAACACATGGTTGAATCAGTGTATGGTTTATCTTTGGGATGTTCATGGGCGCCCGCAGGGGAGTGCAAGGGAATGCACTTGTGTCCCCCTCGATTCTGAGTAGCCAAATTTTAGCCATTTTTTGCACCATCAATTCAATTAAAATCTAAGTAGCAACTGAACAAGTAGTGCTTCTACTGGTGACTGAAGATCAGTTGATGTAGACAGCCTCAGGCTTATCAGGAATTGATGATCATGAACGTACACCCCTCTGAATTCTGAGAAGCCAAATTTTAGCCAGTTTTTTACAACTTCAAACCAATCGTTTTCTGCTTTAACTGAAATAAAGTTAATAAGGATTAGTTATTATTGTAATGAACTAGAATAGACCAATGTGTAGTTCATGTCCCGACCATGTGCGCTTTATTTGAGGCTCTCAATTCAATATTCTATAGCACGTCAGTCGTGACGATTTGTTTTCATTTGCATGAAAAGTTATCATTATATTTAGTAAAGGCCTAGAGTAGGATAAAAGTTTGTTTGTTGTTGTTTTGTTTTTGTCTTGGAGGAAAAATACTTGCCAGCTGTCTTTCGATTTGATATATGTGAAAGTTTCTTTGAACAAGAGTGAAAAGGGCAGTCATCTTGGTCAATGTATTTACATCTTGCGGAGTTACAGTCAATGTTAGCGCTAGTTAAATAGCATGTAAAACACGTCCATCAGTTTACGATAGAAAAGATTAAGAAAGTTATTTCCATGCAAAACGTTGTTAGTATCAACGGTGCACTGGCAGCAGGAAGAAACCAAAATATACAAGCAGCAGCAGCAGCATGAAGTAACTGCGTTTTCTTGGTATTTCAGTAATGAAAATGCAGATATCTCAGGCACTGATGTGTTTTGAGCGTTGGATTTTTTGATGTGATTGTACTCGAGAAGAATTCATTGGTTTTGTCACTGTCGTAAAGAAAGACGCACTGCCTGTGTCTAACGTCATTGTTAGTAAATACATTATGTACATTTTTCACATGGACGAAGCCAAGGCTACCATGGCTGCCAGTGATGGGTAGCACTCAAAACTGTGTTCAGGCAAGGATTCGTGAAAAATATCCAAAAGCAGCCTTTGTCCGTTGCGCGTACCACCTACTTAAACTTGTTATTATTGACGTTCCCTGATTGTAGACGTGCCGCAGCTCAGAGGAAGCTATGGTTCTGTTTCCAGATTCCATGGCAAGATAAAAACAGAAAGATTCTAGTAATTTCGCTACAGATTCACACATTGTTCTTTTGCCAATATTGAACGAACTTGTTTAAGGCTGTAAAGTATTTATGTTGCTTTTGTCTGTATCTTCATTACTCAGAATATGTCTCTGTCATTTAGTTATATTTTAAATGCTCGCTTATAATTACGATACTCGTTCACTTTAAGTAATACGAAATATTTTCTGTACAAAAAAAATATTTTTATGAAAGCCTTTTTTCATATAATAACTATAATGTCATCAAAATTATTATAATAATAAAAGGCTCTAGAATATCAAAGATAACAACTTACACTTTGGTTTTGAGACATTTTGTTATATTGAACGACAGCAATTCATTTGTTAAAATTAATTTGATAAACAAAATATAATTGCATCTTACTTTTTTTTTTATTTTACGGCGACAATATCTCTCCAAGAAATAGTCACCTAGGCCTGTTAAGCGCTAAATAAATAGATCTAATGTCTTTGAAAAGTTTCAGCAATTGTTCAACTACGACGCTTGTAATAATTAATACGTTCTCTGAACTGTACATAATGTTAATAACCTGTTCTGGATATCACCGCATTTTAAAATAGAGCTGTCGTAATTTCTAAATTTCAATCCAATAGTTGTGGGTATAATTAAGTGGGGCTACTGTTCTAGTTGCAGATATTAGGTCGATAACTGATTTGTTCGATCACCGATTCTTTTTTTTTTACTCATAACTATTATTGTAGTATTGTAGTATAATTTCTTGGAACAGTGTAATTATTAAGTATTCCTCAACTAAACACATTCCTTACTGAGACGTGAAATCCGAACACGCAAGGCTTCTTTATAGTTCCTTTTATTTATTGTGTGGTGACCGTTGGAGCACCACACAAGATCTGTCAACCGTCTTTCTCAATTCCTCTCTGCCCTTTGCCTTGGATAGAATCTCATTCACTGACAGGCCTGTCCATTCTTTGATGTTGTCTTCCCAACGCTTTCTCAGTCTTCCTCTTCTCTTCTTCCTGGTACTGTTCTCTGAAGGAAGATCTTTGCAAACCATGAGGACCTTGTGATGTGTCACTAGAATTTGAGTTAAAGTTTTTTGACAATTGTAAGCAGATAATCGTGGGATCCAATGTCTGTATTAATCATGTAGGGTTAGGATTTGTTCTGCGACCTTGTGTATAACCTACTTGCTCTTCTGATATAATATTGTCATTGATTTTTAGCCTGTAATAAGTGATTGAGTTCAGGATTAGGTCATTCTCCTGATTGCTAGATCTTGCTGCATTTTTTTTTAACGTGCGCTTATCAATGTTAATCCTTCCGATTGTAGAAGTTCACCAGGAATGTTGTCCACTCAGGTTAATTTTCTCCTTTTCAGTGGTTTCACAGCTGATGATACTTCCGCACGGAGAATTGGATATTTCTCGATGTTGGTTACTACAGGGACTTTTAGTCACTCGGGATCTCCTAAAATTTCAAAGCTGTACATCTCTTCACAATAACTAGTCCGTCTTCTTTTCACATCTTTTTCCTATCAGACATCTATTGTTTTTGTCTTGTATTGTGGTAGCTCTTCCATGCGTTAAGGCTGTAAGGTCCTTAACCAGTTGATATGCTTTTTATTGTCATTTCTTGTCAGCCCCTTCTCAAATTCTTGACTCTTATTCTCTATCCACTTCTTCACATCTTTTATTTCCCTATTAATCCGTACATCGACACTTTTCTATTTGAGCATATTTTCGGTCGGACAACTTTTTCCCTTTAAGCTCACGGCTCTTGTCACAAAGTTGTAGTATATCCGAATAATAGGCACTGAAAGGGGTAGTACCTTTGATGGTCCGGCAGCTGCACCCATGGGTGGTCCCCTTTGTCACATGTGGCTGCTAGCGCCATTCCCTAACAAACCACTTTAGCTGGCGGACTAAATCATGCTAAAGAGTGGTGATAACATTGAACAACTGGCGGAAAGGCCTTCTCGAATATGGCCACCGGCCAGGGCGGAAAATTCTCCAGACGGACTACCACGGCCTCGTGATCAGAGCCAATGGCTGTGGTCAGACATGGAGAGGGATAAGCGCCGCCACACATGTATCTAGCTGTTAAGGAGTGTGTGTTTGTGCGTTTCTATGGTGGGAACATTTTAACGATTGGTTGTAAATGATGCAACATAGCTAGCATTGTCGTCATTTGGTCTTAATTAGGAGACAACTCCAGAACGTGAGACTGAAAGGTTGTGTTATTGTAGTGAGTTAGATTTTTGTTAAAAAAGATTATTATTAAAGCCTACAATTTTTATTTTTATTTATCACAAGTCGATTTTATTTATAAAATTTCTATTTAGTTTTGTTTACAAGTTATTTGACGTTATGTATTTTTAGTTAGGATATATTACGCCTACAATGACGACCGAAGAGGGCCATAAACTGTATACAGCGGATTTCAAGATACTCACGAACAAGAAGTCGGGTTTCTAGTACACAGGAACTGCATTAGCTGTGTTGTGAACCACGTATCAAGTCGACTCATTTCTACACAGTTAAAGGTATCACCCTTCAACATCACCATCATATAAGCCAATGCCCCTACTTATCAATAAGCTGAACACAGCAATAACAGATGCCACCCTTGAGGTATTAGGGAAGCTTCGATCGCCCAAAAAAAAACCTGCGTAACAGCGGAAATGCTACACCTCTTAAATTTATTGATTTTTTTTTTTTTACAATACCTTTTTTCAAGCGATTCAAAGGAACCTTTAAGACGCTAATCTAATCTGATTTTTATACAAATTCAAAAGTTGATATATATCACTTAGAAAAGAATTCGACATAGAAAAAACTCTAGTTCAACCGTTATAATTTTTCTAAGTAAGACATGAATAAATGTAAATTTGACTTGAGAACTAGACTTAGATCTAAGACTAAGACTGCTTTATTGATCCTTATGGAAATTTGTTGTGATTACAAGCAGTGGCGTCACTACGATGGGTGTCACCCAGTGCGGTCAGCTCAGGGTGAACACCCCACCCACCCACCATTAAAAAAATCCTTTTTTTTTCGTTTGTTTGTTGCGCTGTGATATATATATATATATATATATATATATATATATATATATATATATATATATATAGTTTATAATTACCTACTTTATTTGATTTTTCAACAACTATAAAATAATAATAATAATAATAATCTTTATTGTCCGTATGGAAATTCGTCTTACAATTTCTGCATTACACCAAACAAAAAAACATTATAACTATAAGAAACCAAAGTGTACATTCACATCAGACTCACTCATAATTGACATGTGACAAAGTTTATACCAGGTTGTTCTTATTTAATGATTTGATTGCCAGGGGAACAAAAGAGAATTTGTGTCTGTTTGTCTTTGCTATCGGTGTCTTGTATCTCTTTTGTGATGGTAAAATCACAAAATCCTGACATAAAGGGTGATTCTTTATTTCGAGGATCTTGTTAGCTTTTTTATAGATGTTTGTCTCAAACAACTGCCCAAATGGGGTTTGTTTTTTTGCCAATGATTTTTCCAGCAGCATTTAGAATTCTATAAAGTTTATTATTATTTTTAATGCTCAGATTGCCATACCAGGCAGTGATATTGAAACTTAAAATATTGCAGATATGAGCGTGATAAAACATAGCCAAGGCCTTTTCGCTACCATTAAACGAGGACAGTTTTCTTAGTAATCGTAATCTTTGCTGCCCTTTTTTGCTGATATAATCAGTATTTGCAGTAAAATTTAGTTTATTGTCTAGGATAGTACCAAGGTTTGCACAATTTCAATAGTCTCTCCAGCTACAGAATATCATTTTCCTTCTTTTCATTACGAGATCGATTATCATTTCTTTGTTTTTTTTTTACATTTAATAATAAAAAATTATCTTGACAGTATTTTTCAATGTGTTTTATTTCTTTGAAATACTCATTTACGTCTGAGCTCTCAGAGAGCAGGGCAAGAAGAGCCGCATCATCAGCGAATTCTGTGAAGGAGCAAAAAGGACTGTCGGATTGAAAATCATTGGTGTACAAAATGAACCACAATGGCGATGTCACAGCCCCCTGGGGCGCCATTGTGCGTTCATTTGAAATAACATTGTTTACCCTAACCCTCTGAGACCTCTGGGTCAAAAATTCATTAGCCCATAGTATTATGTATGGACTAATCTTCAACGCTTTCATCTTTTCAATGAGTAAATGAAGTTGTATAGTGTTAAAAGCTGATGAGAAATCAATAAAGAAAAATCTTACATAAGTGTTCGGTAAGTCCAGATGTTTGTAGACACAATTTATAATATTTAGGATGGCATCGTCTACACCTTTACCCTTTTGGTAAGCAAATTGTAAAGGATTTAACTTATTACAAAGATCATTCAGAAGAAATATTTAACCGATTTTGACACAATGGAAGTAAGTGAAACAGGTCTATAGTGTCTATTAAATTTTATAATTCAGTTGTTTATTGCATCCTGTCCAATCTTTATTTCCGCCCAAGCGGCATATAGGTCTCAAACTTTTTCAGCCAGAAGCAGTCGCTTCATTTTCTTTAGAACATAGAGTTGCGTTAATCTACATATTCTATTTAGTATGTTCTCATTTCAGAGCGGATGTCCTGGCACCCTGCTCTTCGTAGCACTTTCTCTGTTATCAGCAGCAGACGCCTTGGCTGGCTTGGCCACGTTCGTAGAATGCCAGTAGGTCGACTTCCACAGGACATTCTGTATGGTGATCTAATAGAAGGCAGGAGAGCCGCAGGTCGCCCATTTTTACGTTATACGGATGTATGCAAACGGGACATGAAGCTCTTCAAAATCGAAACTAGAAGCTGGGAAGAGGTGGCACTGGATGGATCCACATGAAGAGAGAGCGTAAAGGAAGGGTCACGGATTGCAGATGTCTTACACAACAGAAGCAGAAAGAAGGGTGAAAATGCAACGGCGCCTGGTGATTAAATATGCCCAACCTGCGATCGCAGCTGTGTATCAAGGATTGGCCTCTTTAGTCACACAAGAAGTTACAAAAGGAAAAGATCGTCTCTCGAGACGTAAAATGCCACAGAGTGATGCTCTCATTTCTTATTCACTTGGACTTGTGGTAAGAATTATGTTTATTGCTGGACCTTATAGCAATCTGGATTCACTTTATTTCATTAACATTTAATATGTGCATATGTACTTCGTGTGTGCATATTTATTTATTGCTTTACCTTATGTCCAGACATGTTGACTTTATTACTCCTACATTGCTCAATTTACCATTGACGCAATCTTTTATATATTTGTATTATAATTTACTTCTCTAATCTCTTGCCTTGGCCTTTTTAACGCAATGACTGCGCTGAGAGTATGATCCCATAGTCTTTCCTCTCCAATAGTATTTCTTTACTTATTTTGTTCGACTTTCATTCTAATGTTCTTGGCCATTAGCCATCTGTAAATAATGACGTCGTCTATACATTGTTTTTGTTAATCCCACTTGCTGCATCATTATCATTTCCTTTGTATACGCATTGGTCTGATCTTATTGACCTGCATTATTTGTAATTGTCAAACAAACTTATCTGATTCTCTGATTGATGACTTTGCTCGAGGAGAACGCAAAGCACTTTTGTATAATGAATGTATTAAACTCGGCGGTTTTTTTTTTTATTTCAGTCTGATTGCTGCTTGAGATATCTTCTGGTTCCTGATACTGTTCCTGTTTATCCAGAGACAGTTACTTTTTTTTCCCTTTTCCCCTTCATATAGGAATTTCTGTTTTTTTTTATCCTTTCGCATTCCTGTTATTGCATCTAAATGACTTAGGCATTCCTACGACTGAATTCATTCTTAACTTCGTGGCTAGAGGAAGGAATCTCATCCTCAGCCTGCCTCGTCACATCGTTTGATTTAAACCCGTCACACTTCTAGGACTTACAACAGAAACCGGGCCATTCTAATCTCAACTGGAGTTTTCAGCTAGAGCTAGCATGCCCTAACGCTGACACACTAACGGACTAGACCAGTCTACAGCACCAAGACAGGCATTTGATAGGACAACAACTAAACGCATTAACATAAACGCTAAGAATTATGAACGTTAAGACACTCATTCACTCATTTTTGTACTCTCAGCCGTCATCGGGGTGGTTGATTAGTTCACTTATCTTTGTACTCTCAGCCGTCATCGGTGTGGTTGATTAGTTCACTTATCTTTGTACTCTTAGCCGTCATCGGGGTGGTTGATTAGTTCACTTATCTTTATTCGTAAACATATTACTTTAGAATCTATCATTGTTCTCCCCAACATTGTTATTATTATCATTTGTACCTTTTATTACAGTTAATATTTTTTGCCGTTAATCATTATAAATTAATCCTTTACTTTAGTGTACGCCACCTGTGTGTCCTGATTCTCAACCTGTAATGCGCGATAGTCTACGGCAGTGATGCCCAAAATACGGCCCGCGGGCCCGGCCCGCGACGTTGTTCCATCCGGCCCGCCGAAATGTTGGCACAAGAGTAGGCACCCCCCCCCCCCCTTTCCAAAAAAAAAAAAGGTTGACTTATTTATCTTTACCTACGTTAGGGCCCTAATTTTTTCTTTAATTGATTGTTACCATGACCTTTAACATTAGTGTTTTTATGAACTCAGAATCTACCAGAAAAAGAGAACGGATCTTAACTTTTTTGTGTGGAGCTTGATAATAGGCCAACATGTTTGATTTGTAAAGAAAGTTTGGCTATTTAAAAAAAAAAAAGAACAACATATAAACGTCATTATGAAACAAACATGACGACAGTCTTGGTATGAGCCGCGAATAAAAGATTGTTAAACTACGCCTACAGATTGGATCGATAGGAATATTTACCAAAAAGCGACAAGAAAATGAGTCGGTGGTAAAGCTTGCTACAATGTTTCTCTTATTTAAAGAACAGACATTAAGCCATTTTTTTTGCGCTTGAAAAAAAAAAAAGCTTCAGATAACCTATTCCTTAACGTAAGTATCGGTTCTAAATCCATGGCTTTCTAATCAAATAGTTTCATATTCAGGTAAATTTGATTTAATAATTTTTTTTTTACCTTTTCGTTCATGTGGCCCGCGACACGAGTGTAAGAAATTAAAATGACCCGTAGGTCGAATTAGATTGAGCATCACTGGTCTACGGTGTCGATAGAAACCCATAGACCTAACGTAACCAAAAATAACTTATTTTAAGAATTTGATTTTGTTTACATCACCTCCAGCAACGCATGACAATATTTAGTTAACGACGGCTTAGACTTTAAAAATTATATCCTACCCCCCTCCCTTTCACGTAACCAAGGTCGTCTCAGGGTGAAACTTCAGACTCGTGACATGATAAAAACGAATTGCTGAGCTTAGTCAATGCCTTAGCTTTAGTGATTGAGACCTATATTTTAATTTTAAAAAAATATATGTGTAGGTATTTATGTCTTGACTTTACAGACAATATACCAAAGAATTGTGTATTCTTAAACAATATCGACATTAAATGCCACTTAACATGTGACGTTATATGAAGAGGGGTAATATTAATAAAGGCATACAGAATGCTTTAAGTTCATACTTACAGCTAGCTACGTACACACAACAGACACACTCCCTATTTGATGTGAAATAATTTGACAGTTGTTACATTTATCTCACGTTGGGTATTTATAATTATTGCATCTTGTTATATGTTTGTTATTGTTTCACTGAATGGTAACTTAAAAGATGCATGTTAATATTTCTAAACCGTTACACTTAAACATCTTCCTACAAACACTTTATACATTTACACACAATTTGAATTTAACACAATAGAACAGAGCTAACACGAAATTACAATCTTATATATAGATATACATTTTATTTCGAAAACGGCTATAACAATTTTCTTGAAAATTTCAAGGTCTATGTATATAAATGAGAAAAAAATTCTCAGCTTATTGGCCACATCAGGAAAACTCAAGGTCGACCGTTATATCGAAAAATTAATTTTGGCTAGAATGTTTTAGGAATGAAAATTTTTCATGACGTCAAACGAAAAAAACACGTCACTAAACTTACAGCAGTGCACTATAACAGTTCTTTGCAAAAAATAAACAACTTTTAATGAATCAATATATCTAACTAAACATTTGCACATCATCTTATTGTAGGCTTTATTAGCTTAGTCAACAAAGTAAAAGTCACCAACACTGCTCTCCTCATTAACGTGTAGACAATGAATACAACTCGCCGAACACAAGAACCAAACCTACCTCTGCACATTTTATGTCATTTTTTTCTTCCATAGTTCCATAATAAATTAATCTACTAAGAGTTTGTAAGAGTCTGCATTATTAACATAAAGAATAAAAAGGTATGAATATTTATGAATTACATTGTAATAATCGAATAACTTTTATATTAGTGCAACTTTCATGCCTGTAGCATTAACAGAGCGCTACAATTCAATCTCTTTGGTGGGGGAAGGGGGTATCTGGAAGCAGGTTTCCTTGATGCCTTTATACCTTACTTTCGAATCCAATGATTTAGGAGGACTGCAGTATTTTACGTGGCTGCGCAGCACCAGCTGCGACCTACATAGTTTGCCATACCCAACGCAAACATAACCATTATAATGTCGGTGGTCGATTTAGATTCTCTTCTCGCCTTCTACGTCAGTCCTTGGCAATTGATTTTCTTTTGTGTTTTCTTTGTCTTTATAAATAAATCTCCAGCTGTCTCTTTCTGAAGCCGCCTGCAGTCAGATTCCCTATTTTTGTCAGTTAAAGCAAGTTGGTGCCTAAGCTGGTCTTTCTGTGGGACATCTCTGTTACGTCTTATTTAAAAGACTGCCTTTTGCTAACGTTCGTCCCCCCCATACGGGATAGTGCTTTTTTTTTTAGCGTAACTGTCGGACTATAAGGAGTCCCTCTATACCAGGGGTTCTCAACCTGTGGGTCGCGACCCTTTGGGGGTCGATTGATGATTTGCCAGGGGCCACCTAAGACCATCGATAATAGCGCTTGAGTCACCTAAGTAACCAGACAACTAAACTAACTAACTAAAGCAAGAAACAATCTTTAGTTTAGGATAAATAAAACAAAAAGATAGTTTATTTACACTTACAAATATAAATCAATAATAAAATATAATGGGTACACTAAAACCAAACAACTAATACTAACCCAAACTGATCAAACCAACTATCTAACTAAATCACTACAGCTACTACACTAGACCTAGATCTACACTAACACACTACAATAAACTAGTCTAGTTTCGTGAAAAGCCACCATTAGGATCATCGGACCACAAAACAATACAACTGCTGCCTACTTACCGCACGAAACTTAAAGAAGGAAAAATCATTCACAAAAGCGTACAAGAATGGACTCAAGACAATATTCTCAAACTACAGGGATGTCTAGACTGCACTGACTGGAATTTGTTTAAAGAGACCACTTCAAATCTGGAAGAATGGATCGACGCAGTGACAAATTACAACAAATTCTGTGAAAACATGTGTGTCAGTACAAAGTGCATCAAAATATACCCCAACAATAAACCATGGGTCACTGCAAAAATAAAACGGGAAATAATCAAAAAGAAAAGAGCATTTATGAGTGGCGATGGACAGACAAGGAAAATAGCTCTACGAAATCTCAACGTCGTTCTTGAGGAAGGGAGGAGAAACTATCGCACCCAGCTGGAAGACTCAATTAAGACAAGTGACATGAAACAGGCGTGGGGCAACATGAACAAAATGGCAGAAGCACAAGTTAAAAGTAAAAATAATCTTGCTACAAGAGACGAAAAAACATTAGCCAACGAGTTAAATGATTTCTATTGTCGCTTAGACACGAAAGATTTTAATTATCTAAGACTCAAAGCCCTTGATGATGTCAACGTTAACAACTGTTTAGAATTAGCAATTGCTAAAGAGCAAGTTTGTAACATTTTCAAAAACGTCAACCCAATGAAAGCTGGTGGGCCTGATGGAATAAAAGGGCGAATGTGCTGAACAACTAGCTGAACTTTTCCAAGATATTTTTTCTACTTCATGACTAAACCATGAGATACCACCTGTGTGGAAGTCATCTATAATTGTACCTGTGCCAAAGGTTTCCAAACACGAAGAAAATGAATGACTATAGACCTGTTTTACTTACTTCCATAATGTCTAAATGTTTAGAAAAAATTGGTTAAAATGTTTCTTCTGAATGATCTTTGTAATAAGTTAGACCCTTTACAATTTGCTTACCAAAAGGGTAAAGGTGTAGACGATGCCATCCTAAATATTATAAATTGTGTCTACAAACATCTGGACTTACCGAACACTTATGTAAGATTTTTCTTTATTGATTTCTCATCAGCTTTTAACACTATACAACTTCATTTACTCATTGAAAAGATGAAAGCGTTGAAGATTAGTCCATACATAATACTATGGGCTAATGAATTTTTGACCCAAAGATCTCAGAGGGTTAGAGTAAACAATGTTATATCAAATGGACGCATAGTTAACACAGGGGCGCCACAGGGGGCTGTGACATCGCCATTGTGGTTCATTTTGTACACCAATGATTTTCAATCCGATAGTTCTTTTTGCTCCTTCACAAAATTTGCTGATGATGCGGCTCTTCTTGCCCTGCTCTCAGAGAGCTTAGACGTAAATGAGTATTTCAAAGAAATAGAACACATTGAAAAATACTGTAAAGATAATTTTTTATTATTAAATGTAAAAAAACCCAAAGAAATGATAAGAAGGAACATGATATTGTTTCTGTACTTGGTACTATCCTAGACAATAAACTAAATTTTACTGCAAATACTGATTATATCAGCAAAAAAGGGCAGCAAAGATTACGATTACTAAGAAAACTGTCCTCGTTTAATGGTAGCCAAAAGGCCTTGGCTATGTTTTATCACGCTCATATCTGCAATATTTTAAGTTTCAATATCACTGCCTGGTATGACAATCTGAGCATTAAAAATAAGAATAAACTTTATAGAATTCTAAATGCTGCTGGTAAAATCATTGGCAAAAAAACAAACCCCATTTGGGCAGTTGTTTGAGACAAACATCTATAAAAAAGCTAACAAGATCCTCGAAATAAAGAATCACCCTTTGTGTCAGGATTTTGTGATTTTACCATCACAAAAAAGATACAAGACACCGATAGCAAAGACAAACAGACACAAACACTCTTTTGTTCCCCTAGCAATCAAATCATTAAATAAGAACAATCTGGTATAAACTTTGTCACATGTAAATTATGAGTGAAACTGGTGTGAATGTACACTTTGGTTTCTTATAGTTATAATGTTTTTTGTTTGGTGTAATGCACAAATTGTAAGACTAATTTCCATACGGACAATAAAGATTATTATTATTATTATTATTAGATCTACAATATTCCACTACTACAACCAACTCAAAACATTAACACTAAAACAATAACACCTTAGTCTCAGTACCTTACTATTAGTATTCACTAAGACTAAAAACAGACTAAGCCACTAAGACTAACTCACTAAGGCGTCTAAGTCTAAGGCAACACAACACTCTACAGAACAAAATAATACTAGTCTAGAAAAAACAGCAGCAGCTTAAAGCAGCAATATTAGATACAGCAGCATGTATTTCAGCAGCTAGATCTATATTCAGCAGTAATAATAGCCTGCAATACATAAATGCAAACTATAAATACAAAATCATATATTCTATTAGATCTAGAACATGAACAACATATTCATATCAGGCTAAACTGGTCGCCGCCATTTTTTAATACCGCATGTTGGGAACAACTGCCAACTAGAAAATAAAACTAAATTAAAATATATCTAGCATATCTACACACAGTGTGACATAGATCTAGTAAAAGAAAATATAAAATATTTCTACATTTACAGGCCGTCCCAGGTACGAAATATAGCAATGATTAAATTATCATACGCCAGATCACTAAGATCATCAACTGTCACTCAGACAGGGATATACTTTACTGACCGCTGGTCAACTGTACACACAACTGTTTTAAGACAGCATGTACGGTACATCACTTTCTATACTATCCCGCACTAACCTATATAAAAATATGCGGAAATACAATTATAAAATCTGACACTAACCTATACAAATAAAATATATAAAAATAGATCTAGCCTATACAACAAATATACATTAAAAATAGATCTGGGAGCGCAAGCTCACATAGATAACACGAAACAAGCTGCAGCGTAAAGCGAATTCGTGGACCGCTCCAACTTGTTTGTGCGAAAGTTGATTTGATAAATCCTTCTTTAGAATACTAACACAATGTTTCTAAGTCTTTCTGTCGTTTTATTTTAATAATAGTAAGAAAAACGTCCATGTTTTACCCCAGAGATATTGCATCACTTGATGTTTCGTGCTAAAGACTTAATGACTTAAAGACTAATTGTTATATTAATGTTCGAACGTAACCCTTTGAGATGTTACACTGCAAAGACTTTTTTCCAAGCCAATAATAGCCCAATACTTTTAGGCCAAAGTTGCAATGTAAACGACTCGGGGTGAGCTGCGGTTTTCTAGACCATCTTATCTTATGAAATACAGACGATGCTTCAAAATAGAAGATGATTACCTCCAACGCGTGTTCTGTTTGGAGACTTTCTTTTCTAATCGTCTTAGTACATTGACATTTAGATCTAAAAGAACACGAAAGCAACTCTACCGATTGGGAGTCTTTACCCGATCGTTCCTTTTTCTAATTACAAAAAGGTTTCCAAAATAAGTATCTTTCCTCAGTAAATTATTCAACCAAGCGAGGCTCGGTCACCTGGTACTGCGACATTAAAGGGTACCCGTCAAAATAGTGCGGACAAAATAGCGCAGACAAAATAGCGCGCACAAAATAGCGCCGACAAAATAGCGCGAACAAAATAGCGCCGACAAAATAGCGCAGAAAAAAATATATTTTAGTCATTTTGAAAGAAATACTTTAGATATCGTAAAATATGAATAGAGGCAATATTTTTTTTTTTATTGTTTTAAAGTTATCATAATTTTTCAGTCATTTTGCAGGAAACACTTTAGATATCTTAAAACGTATAGATTAAAGTGCGAAGTTCGAGCAGCCCCGATTTGTCAAGAGGTTCGAACAGTTCACTTATTGCTAAAACTTTTTTATTTGAATGTTTATCAAATTACTACTATATTGTTACTGCGCATGCACCTTTTTTCTTCACTTCCTACACATACTATTTCCTTTTCCTTGTAAAGGCTAAGTTCATGGTGAGGTCAAACTCAGGAGGTGTGGAATTATTCTTTTTTACTACTACCCGGTAGTGAAGGAAATGGGTAATGGGCTTAAGGTTATTTTTAAGTCTGATTGCTCATCAGCTTAAAGAGACTATTTAAAGTTGTGGAGGGTGGGAAATGGTGCAATGGATGGTGTTCTTGCGCTGAAGTAAAAGGAAAATGACTTTATAGTGAAAATTAAATATTAAAACATGTTTTAGATATATTTACTTTGGTCTGTTCGAACCTTCCATCAACCCATTCGAGCTTACTAACTGGGGAAAAATCCGCTCGAGGAAAGGTACACTTGGCGATACCTACCCTACACCTATTTGTCCTCATATTTAATTTTAACTAAGCCTAATGATACATTAAATCCGAATTCAGAAATACCATCAGTTTTTTCATAGGTCAGACCGTTACGGTGCTATAAAAATCCAAACGTGAAAATTGCTGCCTGCGGGCTTAATAATTTCGAACTTCGCACTTTACTTTATAAGCAAAAATAAAAAAAGGTCAAATGAATAATTTCAAAAAATAGCATTTATTTACATTATAAAGGTGTACTTAGAAAACAGGCAAAGATACTTGTCAGATTTATACACACACACACACAAACTTTCACTAGGTTAAATTGTAGGAAATGTCACGTAGAAATTCCATCACTTGCTTGTTTCTGTACGTCTGTTAAGTTGGAGGTACTTTGTCTTACTTGCAGCTTTACTTCGTGACTTGTTTGTTCGTCGTAGATTGTCCTGTACACGATCTCTAACATTTCATAATGCTATCGGAAATCTTTAAGTCACTCTGCGGTTTCGTCTCTGGCGACAAATAAAGTTGTCCTCCCAATAGTCATACAAATTCAAATACAAATGATATAAGATTTAAAGTACTCTCGTTCTCTACAAATATGACATAATTTCAGATAAGTCCGCGCTATTTTGTCTTGCGCTATTTTGTCGGGAAATTTCGCGCTATTTTGTCGGCGCTATTTTGTCCGCGCTATTTTGACGGGTCACCAACCTCAATACAGACAACAGCCTTTCCCACGTCGATCCAGATAGTCTGCAGATAGCACAAAGAACGGCTCCTTAGTTCCAAACAATGGACCTCATTCACCAATCGTAAACAAACAACATTTAGCCACGTGAAAATATTGATATAACAATGAAAAAAAACTGTCACGTGACAGCCTGTGTGTATTACAAAATTTGTATAGTAGAGATAGAGAATCACGTGGCTAAATGTTGTTTGTTTATGATTGGTGAATGAGGTTCATTTCGACTCGTCCTGATCTCTTGATGCCAATGTAAATACTGTTCTTTCCTCTATAGCAGCGTCTTCCTGTACTTGTCCAATAGTGCACTCGTACGCACCGCAAGCACTGGTGCAGGGCAGGGTTACAACCATAGACATAAATATATATTTATGTCTATGGTTACAACACTACTTCCACATTAGTCTTTTCGTCACGAAAAGAAATATTTTCACCACAGGATAGTAGAGTTAGGTCAGTGCAGGTTGAGGTTGATCGGTGGGAATCAGCGTCGGTTTGGTCAGTGCAGGTAGAGGTGGAGTTTCATCAGTGGGGGCATCAACGCCATAAAGTGTGTTTCACACAAAGACAACCACACTGCTCTCTGCAAGTGCCGCTTTCTCTTTCTCCAGTTAGCCAGTTTTCTGTCAAGACGATGTCGCGACCGTTTTTCCCCCCTTCATGACGGTTGTCGCTGGCGTCAGCCACCTGACATATAGAGCGTTAGTGGCAGCTCTTAATGTTATTCTTAGTGCATTGGTTCCAAAACGTCGCTTCAGCAGACGCTTTCGAAGGACGACTCGTGAAAAATTAGTAGTCCCACATAAAGCATGGTTAACAACTTTTTGTTCTCAGCTGTGTCAGGCAGAATAGTCTGTAAGGCACTTTTAGGTTGTTCATTACCCGCTGCTTCCAGTTCTACTGAAAATAATGTATATTTGTTTGTACCACTCTTACTGTTGATAACAGATGTACACATGTTTGCCAGGACCAAACCCCGCTGCAGTTTACCTGGCATATGCATTCTATTTGTGATGCCTCGCAGGTACAGTTCTTGTTAAATGCCTGGAGTGATCGAGTTTCGAGTTTCCTCCTTGGCACGGGCAGATAGGCAGAGGTCCTTTAGGCCCATTGCAATAGGTTTGAATGCAGCCCAAAAGTTGTCTTGTCTTGAGGTACTCAATGAGGTTTCAGGTCTGTACTTAGCGTTGAGAAGCAATCGTTGTCAAGTTACTTATAATAAAAGCTACACTTGTACAACTTGTCATCACAGCCACAGACAGCGTTAAAAACAACAGCGCATTTGTTGCAACTGTTGTTACTGTCACAGTCTTGATTAGGTAATAGTTCGTTGTTCTTTTTCAATATGGTAGCCATTATGTCGCCCGTCTTCTCCTTCATCGAATCCCCTCGTGATATCAATTCGTTCTCGTATCCAGTCCAGCCTCTGGACCATATCTAGATACACCTCAAACAAGTATCCAGAACCTCCCCCATTATCAACCAGAGCCTGCCAGAACATGGTCTCCACGCTTGTTTGTAGTTGTTGTTTTTTTGGACCCAGCCAACCTTCAGCTCTATGGGTGTCAGCTCCTCTTTTCAACTGTAAGTTGCTTAGCTCCTCTAGTCTCTTCAGCGTTGTCATTCTTTTCTTCTGTTAAGCTGCCTATATCCCTCTACTAATCTCTTGATGTCAATGTCAGCACTGTTCTTCTATCCCAGCGTCTTTCCATCTTTGTCCAACAGTACACTCGTATGCACCACAAGCACTTGTGCTAGGCAGGGTTACAACTATACACACACATATACTCACAGCACTAGTCACTATTGTGAGGTATTTGTTTCTCTAGACACGCTAGCTCAAGTAGAGAGATTGCTGGAATCAATTATTCGACCTATAATGAAGTCACCAAGACAATAAAAATGTGTGTTTCACAAATTTTATTTCACTAAAGATGAGTTTTTTCACTCTATTTATGTGTTTCATCTGTGCTGGGTGTGGCGAAATATGTAGGTCGCAGCTAGGGGTGCGATCCCACTGGAAATACTACATTGCTCAATCTTCGGACTTGAAGACAAGCCTTTTTATTACTATTATGTGTCTTTCACTGAAGTTGGGCTGTAGAGATGTGTTGTTATTTTCTCTTAAGATGTGTGTTCTCACTCAAATGTAAAATATTTATCGTACACAAAAAGACCTGTACATTTTATAGTCCTAGGAATAGTTTAAGGACCTACATTCACTTTGTTGAAATCTAAAATCAAGAAACAATCTGACTGACTATCACTTAGCCATGACAACAACCAGACTGACTTGCACTTAGTCCTGACAACAATCAGACAGGCTAGAACTTAGTCCTGACAACAATCAGACTGGCTAGAACTTAGTCCTGACAACAATCAGACTGGCTAGAACTTAGTCAAGACAACAATCAGACAGGCTAGAACTTTGTCCTGACAACAATTAGACTGGCTAGAACTTAGTCAAGACAACAATCAGATAGGCTAGAACTTAGTCAAGACAACAATTAGACAGGCTAGAAATTAGTCCTGACAACAATCAGACTGACTATCACTTAGTCATGACAACAATCAGACTGACTATCACTTAGTCATGACGATAACCACACTGACTATCACTTAGTCATGAAAATAACCAGATTGACTCACTTAGTCATGACAATAACCAGACTGACTATGACTTAATCCTGACAACAATCAGACAGGCTAGAACTTAGTCCAGACAACAATCTGACTGACTAGAACTTAGTCCTGACAACAATCAGACTGACTAGAACTTAGTCATGACAATAAACAGACTGACTATCACTTAGTCATGACAACAACCAGACTGACTATCACTAAGTCATGACAACAACCAGACTGACTATCACTTAGTCATGACAACAATCAGACTGGCTAGAACTTAGTCCTGACAACAATCACACTGACTATCACTTAGTCATGACAACAACCAGACTGGCTAGAACTTAGTCCTGACAACAATCAGACTGACTATCACTTAGTCATGACAATAATCAGACTGGCTAGAGCTTAGTCACAATAACCAGACTGACTATCACTTAGTCATGACAATGACCAGACTGACTATCACTTAGTCATGACAACAACCAGACTGACTATCACTTAGTCATGACGATAACCAGACTGACTATCACTTAGTCATGACAATATCCAGACTGACTAGCACTTAGTCATGACAACAATCAGACTGGCTAGAACTTAGACCTGACAACAACCAGACTGACTATCACTTAGTCATGACAATAACCAGACTGACTATCACTTAGTCATGACAACAACCAGACTGACTAGCACTTAGTCATGACAACAATCAGACTGGCTAGAACTTAGTCCTGACAACAACCAGACTGACTATCACTTAGTCATGACAACAACCAGACTGACTATCAGTTAGTCAGGACAAACATCAGACTGACTAGCACTTAGTCATGACAACAACCAGACTGACTGGAACTTAGTCATGACAACATTCAGGCTAGAATCTAGTCAAGACACTAACACACAATGTTTTACCAATTTCATTATTTTATTTGTTTTAACTCCATCTTTACATTCCTGCATAGCTAAACAAAATAAAAATTCTCAAAACAACAACAATACGTACGATTTTGTCGTGCCTTGATGTTTATTAACATTAGGGGCAAGAAAGAGAATCATTAGTTTCATGTTACAAGTAGAAATGGAAAGAACATTATCCAGCAAGTTAATTGGTCTGCTGTCATGAAAAACAACGTAATACTGGTAACTGGAAGCTTTGAGAATCATGGATTAGAGGTATCAATTGACTTCTGCCAAAAAGTATTAATCCCGGTTGGCTGCCTGGTCATGTGGTATTCGATCCGAGCTGTCGTTATGATAGACCACGGTTCTGATCCCGCCTGCTGCCATTGCGGCTAACAAATGCATTATATTCTGAACCTTTGTGCCTTGGCTGTTGAGAAGAAGTCTGTGATTAAAAAAGTGTCTGTAGTAAAAAATTAGAAAAAGTAATATATAGGTATATATGTTTACAGGGGCGGACAGGGTGTCAAAATCGGCCCGGGCATTACCATTTAACCCGGCCCACAAATGATCTGTTTATAATATATGTAGATACAGTTTGATAATGCATCAGATACTGGATGTATTTCATACTAATTCAGCCTAATTCTCTACAAAATATATAAAGTTTGATAACGCATCGAGAACTGGATGGATGCATTCGTAGGATTACATAATCTATTCTATTAATACATGTAGGCCTAAGTAGTCTGGAAACTATAAACAATACAATAGCAGCCTATTGAGTTTGAAGGTTTTTTGGTATTACTTATAGATTACAGACGTTTCTTTAAAAAATATGGTAGTTACGTCCTACGCATTTCATGTGTCAATCTAGTCATGCATGTTGATCTGTGACTTAAAATATGCTAAATCATTTGTTTCCTGGCTGACTCAGGCAACCCATTCCATTAAAAGATAAGAGAAAGCAGAACGGTTAAAGAATTACTTACTTAATGTCAAAAAGCTCTTGCTTCGTCCTAGTACATTCTCAAAAACGCGAAACGTATATATATGAATATACCATGTCTCATTATTTAAAATATAAATTAAATCCCCTTTCATTAAATATCGAATGTGACAGCGCTATATAAATTATTGTAATTATTGTAATAATTTTCATCATTAATGACTTCATACTAAGCATAAGTTTGCCATTAATTATAATAGTGTTACAAATGAACAGTGATAGGTAGAGGTCAGTACGTGTGACCCCGGCTTGATGACACTGCAGCGGGTGTTCTCTGGAATCTACGCGTATCAACAAAGACAGGATGTGACGTGCCCTCACGTGTTGTTCCAGGGGACAAACAGATCTAAGGGGGCAGTTACTAATGAAAAGTGACAGATAGAGGTCAGTACGTGTGACCTCGGCTTGATGACACTGCAGCAGGTGTTCTCTGGAATCTACATGTAAAAACAAAGACAGGATGTGACGTTTCCTCAAGTGTTGTTCCAGATGATACTAGCAGTGTTTGTGCAACTTTGGAGGAGCGATTAGGGACTCTATATAAGCCAGAGAGTTAATGTGAAAGTCAGTCGTAAGTGAGCCGTTACAGTCGATACAGACGATGTAAGACGTGTGCGGCTCTTGTGGAAGGGAAATGTGTACGACTCGGTGCAAGTTAACTAGGGTAGAATTAACTAGAGTGGACTACTGTCGTTAAAGTCTATACAGCGAACTACAGTGGACTTGAGCCGATACAGTCGATGTAAGACGTGTGCGGCTCTGATTCGGTAGACTTGAGTACGACTTGATTCAGCTATGTGAGACCTGGAGCGACACTGGGAAGTGTGTCGTTGGTCTGTTCTGTGGAATACGGCTCGATGCAAGTTGAGAAGAGATGAATTGCAACGAAGTGAAGAGATGAATTGCTACGAAGTATAGCTAACTGTAAACTGACAGATATTGTACAGTCTTCTACGCTATATGTTACAGTGACGAATTGATAGAGTTAATAGTCATTAAAGTTATATGAAACTGAAAGTTTAGTCGTCAAGTTCTTTGCAGTGTTTTTATTTGTGTGCCTACTAGTACATTTAGCCAGAAGATTCAGAAATACGTAACAATAGTATAAAAATTTATTTAGATCTAGATTTATTTTTTTATTAAATAATATTTTTTGTAAGCCTAAAGTGTAGTATTTTTAGATCTATGTTTTTTAAAAATAAACAAAAAGAAACTTAATATTTCTTTTCAAATCGCAGAAAGTAGAGCTTTATACCCATTTTGAGCTGTGAATAAGTTAGGCGGTTTGCAATTTCGCGGCTGTGTGTATGTGTTCAAGTTAATTTCATTAAGTATTGTTAAAGAGCTAATTGTAGCGCTTTTTTTTGCTGCGTTATATCAATGTTTTCTAACTTAACCTCTTCATCCCCCTTTTTTAAAAACCGACAATGGAACCATCAGAAGACGGGAGAGGGAAGGAGCAAAAAAAATGGGAGCGCCATCAAAGGTCCATGCCGACCAGCAAAATGATTAGGCCAAACACAGCCTCGAAGACATCAAAGCAGTCTATGCCGCTCGTGCATAGCAGAAAGTACAGTCTAACGTTTTGGAAATAATAATACGTACAGTGTATAGTGTATTTTGCTTGATATTCTTGTTGAATTTCAAACAAAATTAATTGTAATAATAATTTTTAAAAAAAACAACAAGAAACCGTGTTCGGACCTTTGTGTCTTGCTGCTGTCACTTTTTTTTAAAGTTGTCTGCATTGAATTTGTTTTTCTTTGGTCGCGACCAGACCGCCCATTTGATACTTGCCCACGGGCATATGCCCGATTGCCCATATCCAGTCCGCCCCTGTATGTTTATGTGACGTAGTAATCTAATTGTTTTGAACTTTAAGAATAACTTTGATGTGCTAAATTTGCCTTGGATTATGTGCAAGTAATTAATTGTAATTCTCTAATTATTCAAAATCAAAATTTGATGAAGAGATACGAATCAACCGCGCGTGCACTAGCTGCTAACTCGTTAACCTTAGTTTCTGTCAGTGGCGTAGCATCCATGGCTCGAGGGAGCTCAATGAGCACAGGCCCACGACATTTAAAGCCTGTGGCGAAAAAAACAATGGCACTTGAGCCCATAACTCATGGCCAGTTTGGGCCCTCACGAGAAACTTGAGGATGAAATCAAATAGACTTTTGTCAACGCCGATACAAAAAAAAATTAAAAATCTCCCTCAAAATATCCTGAACGTTACCCTAAACTTTATATTTTCACAACGTGAACTCATTGCTTTCAGCTTATGTACGTGCATTGTCTGCTTAGACTTGCTTTGATGTCAGGAACTGGTTCCTTTGTGTGTATTGTGATGGTGAGTAGCTCTAATCATGCAATGGTGGTGACAAGTGTTGCCAGCATTGTATTTAACTCTTCAATTAGTTATATTTTAGATCTAATATTAATATTAATATTACCTTTCATTAGAGCTTATTATTCATGTGTAGCTGAATGTAACTATCAGGCTGAAATTGTTTTGAAGACCCATTCCCCGAGCGTCGAGATTCGAAGCCTGTCACTTTGACAAATGTCTGTGAATCACGAAAGTGGGTTCTTCCCCCTGAGAATGGTGTTGAAAACGTGATAGTAAACAAATATTTAGTTATTATTTGCAACTCTAGAGTGAGTGAGAGAGAGAGAGTGAGTGGTTCAGAGAGAGATAGAGAGAGACAGATAGAAAGAGAGAGAGAGTGAGTGTGAGAGAGAGAGAGACATAGAGAGAGAGTGAGTGTGCGCCTCATTTCAGTCAAGTACAGATACAATTAAATAAATATAGTATTAAAAAAGGTGACACACATACAAACTATTACTGAGATATACTTTACAACAAGGAGAATAGAGGAAGGAGTTAGTGGCTTTATACATATCAAGATAATGAAGATGTTATGTTCATTACCGTGTACATGACTTTCGTTATGTATTCCTGCCTCATTGACAGATTCTTTTGGAACTGTTTCTTGGTTATAATCAATCTCCTCATAGACAGGTTCTAGGGAAGTAATCGATAACATAAAAACAAAGATGTAAGTTTTGTAACTTTGTAAAGTATCAAATTTACGTTAAAATGGAAAAAAAATGTTAAAAAATGCTGACCTGCATAGACCATAGGACCAGTTCGTCTGTGTGTTGTATAGAAATGGAAAGGTATTTGATAAGAAATTATTTGCAATGTAAAAAAAAAAAGACATATTGAATCCCCCCCCCCCCCCCCCCACGAAGAAAGGATGACAGAAATTAATAATACACACATTAAGCAATGACAATGACATCCACGTGTATAAAATGAGAAGAAAGACAGACAGAGAAATAGAGCCAGAGAGAAAGACGGAAAGAGAGAGAAAGAGAAAAATAAGAAGATGGAGAGAAAGATTTTTAAAAAAGAGAATAAGAGAGATAAAAGAGAGATTATGGGCGAGAACGAGAAGGATAAAGAAAAAGAGAGAGAGAGAATAGAAAGAGAGAGAGAGAGAGCAGAGAGATACATTGGTAGAGTTTGACTTGTGGATGTCAATTTATTAAGCCTCTGATTGAATACTCACAATGCTGCGTATTTATATCCGGTACCTAATTAATAGACATAGAAAAAGTTCTATGGTTACAAATATAAGGAAACTTTAAAAAACAAACAAACATGACCAAAGCTTCAAATAGATAATACGCATTCCTTTTTGTTTTAAATATAATTTCAGAATTCACGTATCTTTATTGAGGAATCGTAAATTGTTTTGATACTTACCAATCAGTCCTAACATTTATACACATTCAAGAACCTTAATATCGTCCTTCAAAAATTATCTCAAAACAATCTCTTCGTTATAAAACAAGGTTACAAAGACAGTTTGTGTAGAAACACAAACTCAAAATCGGCCTCCGAAGTGGTCCACCCATGCAGGTAAACAGGCAGGTTTCAATATTTTCAGAAAAAAATATAAGAATGAAATTCTATCAAAGACAAAAAACAGAGAAGAATGGAGAAAAAAGTTGACAGATCTTGTGTAGTGCCCCAACGGTCCACTTAACCAAAGGATAAGTGAAAGTGAATGTGAAGTTAGATGTGAACCTGGCCTAACTGATGTCTTATAATGAATATCTAATTGATCTAAGTGTTTGTAAAGGGTCAATCTCTTATTCAAAGCCTCAAGAAAAAAACATTTCCGTAAAAAAAAATGTTTCCGTTAATTAAGTGTTCAATAGGTGATACAGTAGAGCACTGCTGCAGTTCACGCGATAATATTAAAAACTAATGTTTAATTGTTGTTTTAAATTATGTCCAACTTATATGCATACAAAATAGATATTTTCTCTTTAAAAAAAAAGTAAACATTTTGTGTGTGTGTGTAAATGTAATAGTAAGTAGGACACAGAACTGACTTCACTTACAAAATACAAATACAAATGTAAAAAAAAGGTTGACAAAAACCATTTACATAAAGGTGTACAAAGTATGGCAGATATATACACCCCCTGCTAAAGAGTCTCCAGTGTTTGTTACTATTAATAGTGAATAGTTGTACAAGTGGTGTATTTTTATGAAAAAACTGCTTGCAAAAGTGATTTAAAAAATCAGATTTTGCGCTTTTAGAAAAGAAAAAAGTAGCCTTTGCATCAGAACTTTGAATGGACTAAAATATTATGATGTCGGAGTTTCACTATCTTTTCTAGTTTACAAGATCTAAACGGGATGGACGGACGGACAGACATTCCACACAAAACCAATAGCGTCATTTGCCCTTTCGTGGGCCGCTAAAAAAAGAGTCAAGCAAATCAATTGGAAAAGAATAGTCATTTAAAGACATCTCTTTTATATATTCAAAATGTGAAATGCATTTTGTTGTCCTATAGTCTATCTTTATAAACATATAAGGACAACATTGATTTTTATTGTTAAGTAATTTAATATATATTCAATGTTCTTTTTTTTTACTAACAAGTACTAATAATTCACCTTTTCTGCGATTTCTACATAATATTGCCAAGGTAACGATAATCACGAGCATTAGTAACAGACCAGCAGCTCCCAAGAAATACTGGATGTGATTAGTGTCGTCTGCTATTAAACAATCAAAACAATCAAATTGAAAGAAACATATATTAAACAATTTTCACGAGTATAAACATTATTGTTTGTATTGCCTATTTTTTTAAACTTCCAACAAAATTAATCAGGTGGGCTAACACAGATGGTCAATCTTTTCTATTTAATATTTTTAATAGACAACTATGAGGTGTTAGACGATGTTAAATAATGATGCTAGTACAGACATTTATCATAGTGTTCAAGACCTTTAATTTCAAGAAAGAAGTTAGCTGGTGATTGAAAGTTTACTAGAAAAAATGCAGAATTAATACATACTTTTGCTTCAAACCAGTGGTCTTCAACGGGAGCGATAACGCCCTCAAGGGAAGGGCGATGTCATGAAAATAGTGGGCGTTGGGAGCCAAAGGAGTGGTAGGGGGCTCTGGGCAAAATAAGAGGTCTCTATTTGGTTACCGGGAGTCAAAAAGAAAAAATGGAGTTGCTCTGAAACAAAATTCTACGTTCATTGTTTAACAGTCAATATTCTAACATTATTTGCTAACAAAGTCAGTAACCATTGCATCTAATTGAAAACTTTTGGCTGTTTCTCGCTCAGTGGCAAGAACGCAAAGTGAAGCCATGCTGCTCTGGGTCATAAAAATTCTGAAATAAGGCTGTGAACAAACGGATGCAGACAAATTGAGAAATAAGAAGCATGCTGTGTCAATGTTTGCAAACTGATCAAATGTAGTTGTCTATGATAAAAAAAACACTATACAAATCTGCTATTGATATGTTAGGCTAGACTACCTTACAAGAAACATGTTCTGCAGGACGCCGGTGTGGGCTGTGAAGAGGTATCTTTTACTTATCGAAATTTACGGTTACTCTGACATCTGTTCCGAATGGGGTATGATTGCATGCCAAGGTCGATCTTTTTGACGAGCTTTAAGGAGGGCGACTTAAACGAAGTCCAGTACCCCCCCCCCCCACACACACACACACAGCCGAAAGCGCTATATAGCAGCTGGCGGCATATTGTCCATTAAAGATATAACTGGAAAGCTATCACAAAAATCCTGAGAAATACATTTGAGACCCAAAGAAAATCCCTTGCCTAAAATAGGCGCGGACAACAGCTTTATCTGTACCAGACGTGACAACTGGTCGCTACTAGTTCTGCGTGGTCGCTTGAATTATTGTAATCAGCATTAATCCATTAATCAAAGACTACGTCTTAATTCATGCATTTAAATTGTTGGTTAAGTCGACTTTATTTGTAGCCAACAGCCTCAAGAAGAGGCAAAAAATATAGTTGGAAGATACATACATGACTGACCACAGTTCAGCTCGTCACTGTTGTCCAGACAATCTTTTACTCCATTACATCTTAAGTTTCTAGATAAACAGGTTCCATCCTCACAGCGGTCTACTGCGATTTCTACTCCTGCATTGCAGACAGCTGAATTAAAATAAAAAAATGTAGAGAGACTGTTATATTTTATACGTTTTGCAGGGAATGACAAAATAGTGTACATATTTTGCTTATTGTGATATTAAAAGATCAGGACCATTACAAAGAAATATTAGAATACACTAATGTGTGGACAGTTTGGTAAATATACAACTCCAGCTCTGGTATGGGAAAGAAATTGAACACAAGAATGCTCAGAGTAAATATGAAATCAAATAAACTTACTACAGTTTTCATCACTGTTATCTGGACAGTCATTGTAGCCGTCACATTTTTTATTGTGGTTGATGCATCTAAGACCTGTGTTACATAGCCACGATGTACTTTTACAAGTCTCTGTTGTCAAATGAAAAAATAAAACGCAAATAGAATTAAATGTGGTTTACATCAGTGACACTGAGGCCCGCTGTATGAAATATAAAACATCCTCACCACATTGCTGCTCATCACTTTCATCTCCACAATCGTCCTCACCATCACATTTGTGTCGACTCTTGATGCACTTTCTGTTGTCACATTGCCACGAGCCCGCTTGACAGACCGCTGTGTTCAATGGGAGAAGAGAATGAGCTTAGTGTCAGAGAGTCACTCAGTATTTGTTTCACGAGATTTGGTAGTTGTACAAATATGTTATTGCAAGCCAAAACATGAGTTTAGTGTTTTTAATATTGTCCTTTTATCTACTAATGGTAAAATTTAGTCAGTATAGGCATTTCAAGAATACAATGAAATTTAAATTTCTTAGACAAGTGTAGCACTTCATTGTTTATTCATTTCTAGTTGACTCCTCTATATGGCATCTATATGAAATTATCAGTAAGTTCTACTATAATGATTTCAACAGCACAATGTTATAATGTTTGCTCTGTTACGATCTTGTAAGTTTTTTCAACATTTTAATTTATTTCACATTGTGCGTCTCATAAAGTGATCTCCAAAGAAAATTCGCTGCCGAGGATAGACGCAGACGGCGAAAAGAAAATCTAATTCGACTGCCGGCTAACAATGGTTATGCTTGCCCTGAATGTGACAAATATGTAGGTCAAAGCTGGGGCTGCGTAGCCACGGGAAATGCTGCATTCCTCACTTATCTTCGGACTCGAAAACAAGCTTTATTAAAGTGATCTATTTCCTTTGCAACTTTTCATGTGACTAAAGAGGCCAATTCTAGATACACAACTGCCATCACGGGTTGGGTATATGTAATCACCAGCGTGTTCAGAATTCCTCCTACTTCTAGTGAGTTTGCTATATGCGAACAAGTATCTTTCCTTTATTCTTGCCCTACATGTGGATCTATCAAGGGCTTCATGTCGTGCTTGCATACACCATAATATCTTAGGAATGGACGACCTGAAGCTATACTGCCTTGTATTAGATAATCATACATTATATCTTTTGGGCGTCAACCTTGAGCATTATGTGAACATGTCTAAGCCAGACAAGGCGTCTACTGTTGATAACAGTGCGGATGTACTGAAACCCTGCTCTTTGAAGGGCTTCATCGTTGGTTATTTTGTATTAACACTTATTTTAAGAATCTGCCTGAAACATCGGAGCTGGAAGATATTAAGCTTCTTTTTTTGCCAAGAATAGGTGGAACATGTTTCACTACCACATATCAGAGTGCTCATCACACAGGTCCAGTAAACTAGGGCTTTGTTATTGGTAGTCAGCAAAGTATTGTTCCAAGTATTGTGCCTTTGATAATGATGTTCAGTATTCTTGTGATGGAACAAAGGCAACTCAAATGAACAAGAATGGTCAACTATTTCTAGAAGTTTTTCATAAATGGTCACGTGTAGCGCGGTGCTTGTGTTTCAAACTAGTATTTTGGTTTTGCTTCGATTAATTTTTAAAGCCAAACTTCTGGCATGCAGCTATCTGGCAATTAGTAAATGAAGCTGGATTACAGATTCATATTCAGCAACAATAGCTGCATCGTTAGCAAAAAGGAATTGCCTAATTAAATCATTTATAGGTTTGGTTTCGTCACTCAATCTGGATCTTATCTTCTTATAGTATACAGACGTTACTTCAAAAAAAGAAGATGATTACGTCCTACTCGTCATGCAGCTAGTTAAATACATTTCTGCCAAGTCACTGGTTTGATTGGAAAAAGTCTAGCATGGCAGCATTATTTTGTGTTTCTTATATGTGATTTTCAATGCGAGGAAATGATGAATACATATATTACTCTTATATATAAAGGGGCTAATTCTGACCAGGAAACTAGCCATGAATCATGTCATCTATTTACTCGACCTTCAAGATAAAAAACTTTTTTTGACGGTAATATCAACTGTATTGGCCACCATGGGGTGCCGTGGTCCGGAGATGTCTTTTTCTCAACATATATTCTTCACCATTTCCTTTCATTTAGAATGCGGTATTGTATGGCTGTATGCATGTAACGTATGATACCCTTTCAAAACTATGAACAAATATTTGTGTTGATGATTATAGAAATAGTTTTTAAAAAAAAGAACGTGTCACTTACTGCAGTTCTGTTCATCACTATCGTCACCACAGTCGTCGTCCCCATTACACCTGTCGTCATTTTTGATGCATCTCTTGGTCATGCATCGCCACGCTCCTGGCTGACAATCATCTGGAGAACAGAAGAACAAGAACTTTAGAACAAAATATATCTACAATACTACCCAAAGCATTGTCTCGCGCTGTCTTTAGGAAAACATGTTCGAGTAACATTTAAGCAGAAACTTTCAATAACTTTAGTTTTTTGTGAATTAATTAGCTCTTTCTTTTCGTAAGTATTTCACAAATCTGCTGACATGTTTGATGTTACCTAGTTAAGCTTTTCTTTGTTTATTAGAGGAATCGATGATAATTTCAACATTTTTGAACATATTTGTCATAACCGTCAATCTAAGGAAAATCCAGATGTTTAGACAAATTTCAGGAATCAAAGTCATTCTAGAATACCATCAATTTACTTTAAGTAGGCCTAACTCTAAACCCTCAATGACTGATAGAGTTACTGGAACTGTAATCTTGCTTTTAAAAAATTCAGATTGTCCTCTTCTGAGTTGTTTTGAGATATCATAGCTGCATACACAAAGAGGCTCTGAGAGTGGAACAATTTTGAATTTGCAGTATGTTATTTATACCAGTTGAGAAATGTTTGAATAAAGTTAGTAAAACAGAGGATACATCAGAAGATAATTTATAGAAAATTGTAATTTGTTAGATCCTTTAAAGGTGCGTTAACATTCCAGAGAAAAAGGTCTCAGAAGATTTTGGAAACTGAAAAATAATGCTAAAGATTCGCGAGGAGAGAAAGATTTGCAACCAAGGAAATTAGGAAGATGGATGTTTAAGCATTTTTAGTTCATGATACTGGACATCGTAATGACCTAAATGTAAAACTGCAAACTGAGGTCACAAAATTAACTCTTAATATCTCAGATTTGGTGAAAGCAAGCTCAGGAGTCCTGCTGAAGCTTGTTATATATATTTGGACTGTATGTGAAACTGTTACTTTATTCAAAACTGCTAACAGTGTACATAAATTAATATTAGTCTATAGGCCAACTAGAAATAATAAACTTGCGATAATTTTAAAATATAAATGCAAACTAAAAAAAAACTAACAAAGACAGGCTTAGTAAGTAATGTTTTTTTCAATTCCCTTCCTCTACAACAAACTCATATTTACCAATGACCAATTTTAAAGGACTGTAAAGTTGTTTTTTTAAATTCTGAATTAGAATTGAAAAAAAATTGTGGCATTATAGACCAAATAGAGTGACTCTAAATAAGAAGAACGGCAGATAATGACAGGTCATAGAAGAGAGCATAACATAAAGTAACTGAATGCTCTTCACAGTCATATCGTCAAGAGATGTAAGTCATATAGTCAAGAGATGTAAGTCATATAATCAAGCGATGTAAGTCATATAGTCAAGAGATGTAAGTCATATCGTCAAGAGATGTAAGTCATATCGTCAAGACTTGTAAGTCATATAGCCAAGAGATGTAAGTCATATAGTGAAGGGATGTAGCTCATATCGTCAAGAGATGTAAGTCATATAGTCAAGAGATGTAAGTCATATCGTCAAGGGGTGTAACTCATATCTCACTGCAGTTTATTTCATCGCTTTCATCTTTATCTCCACAATCATTATCTCCATTACATCTGTATTGATTCTTGATACATTTCCCATTGTTACATAACCAGGCTGCAGGCTTGCAGGAAGCTGTAAACAAAATAAAGGTTGTTTTTTTTTTAAATTTTATTTAATTATACAAGTATTTTATTTATATCAATAAACATTGATGCGGACACTCATTTTTTACGCTATAATTTAGTGTACTTTTTGTGTATTTCTGAGTAGTTTATTTATAGGTTAAATCTCTGTATATTTGCAAAGTATGATTCAATGATCTCTTTACTTTCTGGGGTTTCTTGCTCGAGTTTTTAATGTAAAAGAAATAAATAACAAAAAATACTTTATAAAAAAAAACAAATCTTATATAAAGTGAATAATTGTATCAGTTAGTTTGGATCAGTCATGTTGTTTTCCTCTGTACATAGAAATAATAAATCTCTGAGATTAGAAATATTTGTATTTATTGTTTTTGTTTAGCTTTCCCCATTCGCTGTGAGCCTGTAACACTTGTGTCTGGACCTCCAGTTGGGACAGGGTGGGGGGGAGAGAAGGGGGTATCTGGGTGACTGTCTGCTACATGATCTCGGTTTTTAAATGTACAAAAGAAATGTTCACTCAGCGTTAGTCCTCAATGGAACTAATTCCACTTATACCACCACATTTGTCAAGTCAGATTTCTTTCCCTTGTTTAAAATGCCAAACATTCTTGTTTTGTCAGGCAAATGAAATAATTATGCAAAATTTCGACTTAATCCGATATTGGGTGTGGGAGAAATAACGTGTACAAACCTTTCATCAGACAGATACAGTGATTTTATAAAAATCTTTGCAATAAAAAGATGCTTCAATGGACTAAGCGATTTGATGGCTACCATCAGGAAACAAAACTAAAGTCAATGAACTAATAACCACCAACCAAATTTATTGAACTAATGACCTGACGTAGAGACCAACCAAATTTATTGAACTAATGACCTGATGTAGAGACCAACCAAATTTATTGAACTAATGACCTGACGTAGAGACCAACCAAATTTATTGAACTAATGACCTGACTGACGTAGAGACCAACCAAATTTATTGAGCTAATGACCTGAAGTAGAGCCCAACCAAATTTATTGAACTAATGACCTGACGTAGAGACCAACCTAATTTATTGAACTAATGACCCGACGTAGAGACCAACCATATTTATTGAACTAATGACCTAACGTAGAGACCAACCAAATTTATTGAACTAATGACCTGACGTAGAGACCAACCAAAGTTATTGAACTAATGACCAACCAAATGTTTTGTTAACACTTACAGCAATATTCTTCATCGCTTCCATCAAAGCAGTCGATGTAACCGTTACATCTCCAGTTGGTGCCAATACATTGACCACTCCTGCAAGTCCAGGCCAGTTCAGAACACTTAGCTGTAAGAAAAAAAGTCACACAATAGGAATTATATTTACGCAAAATCAGACTTTTAAACAACTATTATCTTTAAAAAATCTTAGCAATAATTTAAAGTAGAAATGTATAATTTTAAAGCAGAATAAATAAATAAGACGTCCATGATGTATACGAATGTATTTGATATTATATTAAAATTATTTTTCGATTGACACTCGGACCTATAACGTTAATCAAATTTAATGTTAGCTTGGACGTCATACTTACTGCAATTAACCTCGTCACTTTGGTCGCCACAATTACTTCCGCCATCACACTTGTACTTGTTCAATATACACCTGCCATTAGCACACCTAAACGTGCTGGAAGAGCAACTAACTAGGAAGTAAACAGAATATAGAAATAGAGACCAGAACAGCAGACAACTGGAAAAAAAAAGAATATAGAAATAGAGATCAGAACAGCAGACAACTGGAAAGTAAAAGAATATAGAAATAGAGATCAGAACAGCAGACAACTGGAAAGTAAAAGAATATAGAAATAGAGACCTTCGATGAAGTCCAGTAGGGCGTCGGCGCCGTAGGCGCCATTATCCCGTTGACGGTTAGAAAGGCTTTTATCCAACCACCAGGCCTGGACGTGGGGCTCTTCACCCCTGTCCTGTCTGAGGGCCCCCAACGGTAAACGGCCATATCGGTTCCCTGACTGGACGAAACCGGACCGTGCCGTGTACACAGCGCACCGTCCCCGGAACGGGTCCCACTCGCTATAAGTGGCCGGAAACAGTGCTAACTGCGGGGAGCTTGTCTCATTTTCCTATAATGTAACCGCCACAATTCCGTGCGAAGGTCGCCACTCCAGGCTCCTGGTTCTGATGACGACCCCCATGTGGAACGGCGTGGCGGACTTTTAGACTGGGTTCCGGGCGTTCTTTCCATCCCAACCCCGAGTGAGAGAAAAAAAACAAAAGCTCACCCAGGGAAGCCCGGCCGGGCCTGGTTTGCTACTCGTTCTTAGCCTATCTAGTCTCCACCCACTAGACGTTTCCACCGGAGGGCCACGCTGAGGCGACGGGTAGCTGGAATTCCTCCGGAGAAATAGAGACCAGAACAGCAGACAACTGGAAAGTAAAAGAATATAGAAATAGAGATCAGAACAGCAGACAACTGGAAAGTAAAAGAATATAGAAATAGAGACCAGAACAGCTAACAACTGGAAAGTAAAAGAATACAGAAATAGAGATCAGAACAGCAGACAACTGGAAAGTAAAAGAATATAGAAATAGAGACCAGAACAGCAGACAACTGGAAAGTAAAAAAATATAGAAATAGCGACCAGAACAGCAGACAACTGGAAAGTAAAAAAAATAGAGAAATAGAGACCAGAACAGCAGACAACTGGAAAGTAAAAGAATATAGAAATAGAGACCAGAACAGAAGACAAATGGAAAGTAAAAGACTATAGAAATAGAGACCAGAACAGCTAACAACTGGAAAGTAAAAGAATATAGAAATAGAGATCAGAACAGCAGACAACTGGAAAGTAAAAGAATATAGAAATAGAGACCAGAACAGCAGACAAATGGAAAGTAAAAGAATATAGAAATAGAGACCAGAACAGCAGACAACTGGAAAATAAAAGAATATAGAAATAGAGACTACTGGAAAGTAAAAGAATATAGAAATAGAGACCAGAACAGCAGACAACTGGAAAGTAAAAGAATATAGAAATAGAGACTACTGGAAAGTAAAAGAATATAGAAATAGAGACCAGAACAGCAGACAACTGGAAAGTAAAAGAATATAGAAATAGAGACTACTGGAAAGTAAAAGAATATAGAAATAGAGACCAGAACAGCAGACAACTGGAAAGTAAAAGAATATAGAAATAGAGACTACTGGAAAGTAAAAGAATATAGAAATAGAGACCAGAACAGCAGACAACTGGAAAGTAAAAGAATATAGAAATAGAGACCAGAACAGCAGACAACTGGAAAGTAAAAGAATATAGAAATAGAGATCAGAACAGCAGACAACTGGAAAGTAAAAAAATAGAGAAATAGAGACCAGAACAGCAGACAACTGGAAAGTAAAAGAATATAGAAATAGAGACCAGAACAGCAGACAACTGGAAAAAAAAAGAATATAGAAATATAGACCAGAACAGCAGACAACTGGAAAGTAAAAGAATATAGAAATATAGACCAGAACAGCAGACAACTGGAAAGTAAAAGAATATAGAAATAGAGACCAGAACAGCAGACAACTGGAAAGTAAAAGACTATAGAAATAGAGACCAGAACAGCTAACAACTGGAAAGTAAAAGAATACAGAAATAGAGACCAGAACAGCAGACAACTGGAAAGTAAAAGAATATAGAAATAGAGACCAGAACAGCAGACAACTGGAAAGTAAAAGAATATAGAAATAGAGATCAGAACAGCAGACAACTGGAAAGTAAAAAAATAGAGAAATAGAGACCAGAACAGCAGACAACTGGAAAGTAAAAGAATATAGAAATAGAGACCAGAACAGCAGACAACTGGAAAAAAAAAGAATATAGAAATATAGACCAGAACAGCAGACAACTGGAAAGTAAAAGAATATAGAAATATAGACCAGAACAGCAGACAACTGGAAAGTAAAAGAATATAGAAATAGAGACCAGAACAGCAGACAACTGGAAAGTAAAAGACTATAGAAATAGAGACCAGAACAGCTAACAACTGGAAAGTAAAAGAATACAGAAATAGAGATCAGAACAGCAGACAACTGGAAAGTAAAAGACTATAGAAATAGAGACCAGAACAGCAGACAACTGGAAAGTAAAAAAATATAGAAATAGAGACCAGAACAGCAGACAACTGGAAAGTACAAGACTATAGAAATAGAGACCAGAACAGCTAACAACTGGAAAGTAAAAGAATACAGAAATAGAGATCAGAACAGCAGACAACTGGAAAGTAAAAGAATATAGAAATAGAGACCAGAACAGCAGACAACTGGAAAGTAAAAAAATATAGAAATAGAGACCAGAACAGCAGACAACTGGAAAGTAAAAAAAATAGAGAAATAGAGACCAGAACAGCAGACAACTGGAAAGTAAAAGAATATAGAAATAGAGACCAGAACAGAAGACAAATGGAAAGTAAAAGACTATAGAAATAGAGACCAGAACAGCTAACAACTGGAAAGTAAAAGAATATAGAAATAGAGATCAGAACAGCAGACAACTGGAAAGTAAAAGAATATAGAAATAGAGACCAGAACAGCAGACAAATGGAAAGTAAAAGAATATAGAAATAGAGACCAGAACAGCAGACAACTGGAAAATAAAAGAATATAGAAATAGAGACTACTGGAAAGTAAAAGAATATAGAAATAGAGACCAGAACAGCAGACAACTGGAAAGTAAAAGAATATAGAAATAGAGACTACTGGAAAGTAAAAGAATATAGAAATAGAGACCAGAACAGCAGACAACTGGAAAGTAAAAGAATATAGAAATAGAGACTACTGGAAAGTAAAAGAATATAGAAATAGAGACCAGAACAGCAGACAACTGGAAAGTAAAAGAATATAGAAATAGAGACTACTGGAAAGTAAAAGAATATAGAAATAGAGACCAGAACAGCAGACAACTGGAAAGTAAAAGAATATAGAAATAGAGACCAGAACAGCAGACAACTGGAAAGTAAAAGAATATAGAAATAGAGATCAGAACAGCAGACAACTGGAAAGTAAAAAAATAGAGAAATAGAGACCAGAACAGCAGACAACTGGAAAGTAAAAGAATATAGAAATAGAGACCAGAACAGCAGACAACTGGAAAAAAAAAGAATATAGAAATATAGACCAGAACAGCAGACAACTGGAAAGTAAAAGAATATAGAAATATAGACCAGAACAGCAGACAACTGGAAAGTAAAAGAATATAGAAATAGAGACCAGAACAGCAGACAACTGGAAAGTAAAAGACTATAGAAATAGAGACCAGAACTGCTAACAACTGGAAAGTAAAAGAATACAGAAATAGAGATCAGAACAGCAGACAACTGGAAAGTAAAAGACTATAGAAATAGAGACCAGAACAGCAGACAACTGGAAAGTAAAAAAATATAGAAATAGAGACCAGAACAGCAGACAACTGGAAAGTACAAGACTATAGAAATAGAGACCAGAACAGCTAACAACTGGAAAGTAAAAGAATACAGAAATAGAGATCAGAACAGCAGACAACTGGAAAGTAAAAGAATATAGAAATAGAGACCAGAACAGCAGACAACTGGAAAGTAAAAAAATATAGAAATAGAGACCAGAACAGCAGACAACTGGAAAGTAAAAAAAATAGAGAAATAGAGACCAGAACAGCAGACAACTGGAAAGTAAAAGAATATAGAAATAGAGACCAGAACAGAAGACAAATGGAAAGTAAAAGACTATAGAAATAGAGACCAGAACAGCTAACAACTGGAAAGTAAAAGAATATAGAAATAGAGATCAGAACAGCAGACAACTGGAAAGTAAAAGAATATAGAAATAGAGACCAGAACAGCAGACAAATGGAAAGTAAAAGAATATAGAAATAGAGACCAGAACAGCAGACAACTGGAAAATAAAAGAATATAGAAATAGAGACTACTGGAAAGTAAAAGAATATAGAAATAGAGACCAGAACAGCAGACAACTGGAAAGTAAAAGAATATAGAAATAGAGACTACTGGAAAGTAAAAGAATATAGAAATAGAGACCAGAACAGCAGACAACTGGAAAGTAAAAGAATATAGAAATAGAGACTACTGGAAAGTAAAAGAATATAGAAATAGAGACCAGAACAGCAGACAACTGGAAAGTAAAAGAATATAGAAATAGAGACTACTGGAAAGTAAAAGAATATAGAAATAGAGACCAGAACAGCAGACAACTGGAAAGAAGAAGAGTTGTAGGGTCTGTTGATTAGAGAGTATCAAGGATTTACTTCTTTAGTCACGTGAGAGTTTGTAAACTAGGGAAACATGAAAGGACGCAAGATATATATATTCAGAGAGAGATAGAGTACAACTTTCATATTCACATTATAAATATATATGATAACAAATGTACTGAAATACAATTCCAACAATACAGAACAAAAATACAATACATATATAAAATATTATTTTTCGTTATTGTATATTTACAAACAGATTGATTGTTAACCCAAGCCCTGACGATTTTTTGTACCAAGTTATAGTTAGCTTGGCTTGAGAATTCTTTTTTAAGAGAAAATATTTTTAGAAATATTCAGTATGCTTAACGTTTTACTTAGGTTTGAATGCACTGTAGTCTAGTCAAGTCTAATCTTGTCTAGTGTAATCTTGTCTAGTCTAGTCTAGTCCGAAGATTATGAAGAATGAAGTATTTTCTAGTGTAAAAAAAGATAGAGTGTCTGTGTCTAGTCTAGTCTAGTATAATCATATATAGTGTAGTGTAGTCTAACTTGTCCAGTCTAGGGCCTAGTCTCGTCCACTCCAGCTTAGTGAAGTCCAGTCTATCTATTATTTCACTCACCACAACCGGCTTCATCACTGTGATCCTTGCAATCCTTAAAGCCGTCACACCGGTCACTCAGAGGTATGCAGTCACCATCCTTGCATCTCCAGGTATAAGTAGAACAGGTAGCTATTAGGGAATAGTTTAGTAACATTGTGCATTGAATGTTAGGAATACGTAAATAAAACAGAGCCTGATAAACAAATATGGTTAACTAGAACTATTGAGTCTAGAATTAAGGTTATCAACAACATGCTTAAGTGCATTCAAGAAGAACATTACAATCTATCTGTTCAAAACTGTATTCGATTACTTTGTCCTTTTAATTCTTTGTGTTTATGTCTGTCATGGAGCCTACGTTATTTTTATTTATACATTACATTTTTACCCATAGCAAATAGAAGCTGAATAAGGCAAAGCCTGAGGACACCAAGATCCAAGGCAAAGCAGGCACTTGATTGGAATCACCAAGGAAAGAGGAAAAAGGGGAAGGCCAAGCAAACCTGGAAGAGGTCGGTCATCAGCACAGCTGGGGATACTGGAATGACATGAAGAAATCTGCAAAGAACAGAGTTGGGTTGAGAGGTGTGGTTGTAGCTCTGCGATGCCTTGTGATTTCACAGGAATAAGTAAGGCCAGCTATTTATGATAAGTGTGCAGGAGATTTAAATGGTGTGTGATGTTGTCTACAATCAATGTACACAAAGATCAACGCATCTCGAATTTTACGTTGAAGGGTTTTAATTATATCTCGGAAAGTTTTTTGTGCATGTGATTGCATGAAAATGAAGTCAGCAAACAATACAGCTATCCAAGCCTGCTTTTATATTATGTTCTGCGATTAAGATCTACAGTTATTTAAATATTACTTTTTTTAGTTGCTTGTAAACTTTATTATGCATGAATAATTGTACTTTCTTTTTTTTATGCTATTTTTTTCAGCAGCAAGGAGCCAAATGTAGAATTACTAAGAGATCTTTTTTCATCGTTATCGGTGATTGACCTGACTCAACATTTGATTGAAAGGATTTAACAGCAGTGTTGCTGACGTTACTAGAACGGAACGTAAAGAATAACATCTTGTTAATCCAGCAGTTCTCAAACTGTGGGTCGAGACCACCACCCCTCCCATCGGTGAAATGGCGTGCTGAAAACAACGTTTAAAATATTAGCACTTAATAATTCATTAATATAAAATACTCAGAAAGACACAATGATAAAGGCACATTCCACATCCCATTAGCTAGAAAACATTTGTACAAATATTAGAGCATGGAATGGGTTGCCTGAGTTAGCCAGGAAAAGCATTGACTTGGCAGACTTTAAGTCATTGGTTGACATGCATTATTAGATGCATGACGCATAGTAATGATCTTCTTTTTTAATGTAACGTCTGTAGTTTACAAGATAAGACAGGTAGAATACAAGTCAGTGTAAAACGCGAAGTGAAATAGCAATTAGCGACGCTCTAACTTTTTCAAGGCAATTCTATCAGACTTTTATAAAGAGTTTGGTGAGTCTGAAATATAAACAAAAACTTTTTTTGTATTTAAGTTATTAAAAAAGTATTTAAGAGAAGAAAATTAAATATTTAATTACAAAATAAACATTGAATAGTTTGCTTTAAAGAACCTTTTAGTGAAACTATTATGTTCAGTAGACAATTAGGTTCGTTAATCTCGCTCGCCCTATGCTTAGCCATAAGTCATAATCTTATTTTGTGTTTGTGTCTGTCTCCCAGTTGGTCCAATTTAAAAACTAGAAAAAGCTATTTGAAAATCTCACTTCAGGATATTTTACAACTTATAAAATTTTGAAAGCGAACCGCTTTTTTTTTTATTGTTTTTTTTTTTATTGTTCCTAAAAATAATTAATTTGCACTATTTTTAAAGAGTATTTATCAAATGTAAAAAACAAAAAGGGAGAGAGAAACATATCTATATGTTGTGTTTTCTGTTGTACGAGCTACTGACATGTGACAAAATATGTTTAAATTTAAATTATATTTTATAGGAAGAATGGATTCTGTATGTACGCAAATTATACACATAATTTATACATTTAAAAAAATAAAATATTAGTATTGCAACCATGTTCTAGCCATTCGATCATCTTACTAAAAGAAAAAGAAAGGACTTCTTCCACATAGTATAGATGAAAGAATTCCTTGGGTTAACCATCAATTTCACATCCGTTAGGCCCGACTCTCTGTAAGTCTTAGCTCTATAAGTTAGCTCATTGAACGCCTATCAATATGAAGAATGTAATAAGTAATAATAATAATATAATAATAGTAACAGTAAGAAAGTGAATTACTACATATATTAAATGTACTAAAGTATAAATATTAATACTAATTCTTTACATACTTAACTTTGTTGAGCCACTGTGTATCAACACAATACACCATAGTGCCAACGTTTTAATGTAGATTCCAAGCATTCTCGAGTTCAGTATAAATCTATCTAATCTTTAAAAATAGAGAATCAATGGCAGAAAGAATTAAAATGCTCCTAAAATGCGTCCACGTCATGTGACCCAGATCCTGTGTGTCAACAGTGTGTGTCTAGCGGTGTATACAGAAGGAATTTGACACATCCATTTTCAAACCAGGAACCTAAATACTATGCAATGAGAACATATATTCCCGATCAAGTAACCCAGTTTTTGGGTTTCATTTGGGGTTTGTATTACAAAATTTATAACAACTCCCTCTGTATGTCTAAAACTTTGAACACGTTTTGTCTCCGACACCCAATCTCGGATCAATCCAATATTTCAAATAAAAGACGTTGTTTCATCTTGCAAGTAGCAACTTTTAAAATGTTTTCTCAAGAGTCGTCTGCAGCAATGTTGGCTCACAACTTTTAAAATGTTTTCTCAAGAGTTGTCTGCAGCAATGTTGGCTCACAACTTTTAAAATGTTTTCTCAAGAGTCGTCTGCAGCAATGTTGGCTCACAACTTTTAAAATGTTTTCTCGAGAGTTGTCTGCTGCAATGTTGGCTCACAACTTTTAAGTGAAGACATTCTCCCCACACTTAAATTTCAACCAGTTCTCAAACATTGTCTTGACGACTTTAGCGTCACACAACAAAAAGGTGAAGCTCCGTTTAAGACATCTTATTCAACACGAAGAGTATCTCACGAAGATCAGGACCATTACAGAAGTACGTGTGCTACTTGCAACTTAAATGTCCCTCACAATAATAGTATTGGCCAGTGCTACCTATTTGTTGATAAGACTTGATCTACAGATTGACCATTCCGATCTTTTATATTCCTTTTAAATTTGCCCACTTCTTACTAGAAGAAAAATTGACCAAAAAAAAAAAAAGAAAAGGAAACAACTTGTAAACAAAAAATACGGGGGCCTCCATTATAAAACTGAAATAAAGCTTGTCTTCAAGTCTGAAGAGGAATGATAATTGCAGTTTATTGAGATTTCATTGAAATGACCGAAAAAAATACTGCCCCTGGACTTCTCTTGCTTAAATCCGGGTATAACTACGATTTTCTTGAGATTTGCTGAAGAAGTTCACTTTATGGTACAAAAATTTATGAGCACGACTTGCAATAGAACAAATGAAAAAAAAATATCGAAAGTGTTGGCACTGAAACGCATCTTTGTTGCAGCTCGTTGTTTACAGAAAAAAAAATGTAGTTTAATAGAATAAGAGTTATCGAAATGTACATTTTATTTCAAAATTTTATGAAAACCTGAGGTAAGCTACACTAACTAGCTGTGGAAGCCAATTTTCTCAACATTACAAAAGGAGGTCAAATCTCTTGATAATATCAAAAGTATAAATTTGTTGTATTTGAATTGCAAAATAGCAAAACTGTTTGCCATTTTACAGTAGTTGATGATGGTTTAATGATGTGATTAGATTTTAAAATGTTCCTATAAACAACAAAAAATAGCTTTTTTAAGTCTTTAAAACGTGTTCTAAATAGTCTAACACCAGTTTTCCCGTGTGACGACGTATGCACTGGGGTCCTAGGCAAAGTGTATTTCTTGAACTAGGCAAAGTGTATTTCTTAAACTAGGCAAAGTGTAGTTCTTGAAGTAGGCAAAGTGTATTTCTTTAAGTTCTCGAGATTTTCTTTTCTACTCTTCAGAGACGTTTACATTTAGGCTGTCAGAGAAGCCAGCTCAGGTGCAGTGTGGGAAACGTTTACATTTAGACTGTCGGAGAAGCCAGCTCAGGTGCAGTGTGGGAAGCGTTTACATTTAGACTGTCAAAGAAGCCAGCTCAGGTGCAGTGTATAAAACTCTTACATTTAGGCTGTCAGAGAATCCAGCTCAGGTGCAGTGTGGGGAAACGTTTTTCTTTCAATACAAAACTTTTCTTCATTGTGTTCATAGAGTTGTATGTTGCAGAAGAAGCAAATCCAATGGAGTTTACTAGGTAAAGAAGACATGATTTTTTATCTAAAATTAGTGGCCAATATTTACAATTGGTTTCATTAATATCAATGATATTTTTGTTTATTATCACGTCGATGACATATAATATATCGGGATGTCTTCTACATTTTGCAAAAGTCTCATTTTTCTTACAATAATTTTTATTAGAGATGTTTTATACAAGACGTCAACTCCACAAATAGCAAGCTTTTTCTTGTATCTGCTAAATTGAATACGGAATTATAGATAAGCTAAGTATTTTAACAAGATAGAAGAAGTCGTGAGCACTTTCGGAATTACAGAATCCAATTTCTAAGCAATTTATTCATTATTTAGTTGGCAACAGTTATCGTTCATTATATCAACCTTTGTAGTCGTTTAGTTGGTCTATTTGAAAAATTCTTTCCCGATCTTTGTTCATTCATTTTCTTCAGGCTACAATATATCTCCAGCACATTTCTCATTTATTTTTTCCCCCTTTTCTGTCTGTATTTTATTGCTTAAATAACGAAAAGAGTACATTACTTTAAGTTCAGAGGCGTAGCTAGCCATGTGCGGGTGGTGCGGGCCGCATGGCGCATTAAGTGATGAGGGATATCAAACAGAGGACAAACTTTCTCAGTAAACACTACACATTGTACAAACAAAAACGAGTCTATTTGAAATGTAAGTGAAACATTTTCTTTATTTAGATACTTTGTTAATTTCCTCTTCTTTCTCAACTTAAATGTGAAATTAAAGAGACCAGCTGAAATTCAATTTACCAGGTTTGTTTAACTCTCTAAAGCAGGGCAATTGCGGGGCCCTATACCCAGTCTGGGTAGGGTTAAGCATAATGTAAAAATTAAGATTTTGTATTAGAAAATACATTCGTCTTCATAATAAATTTTTATTAAATGAAGGCGGACAATGCCGTTTTTTTAATCGCGCTTAGGATTGGCACACTAAAATGACATTTTCTGCCAAGTTTTATCAAAATTGGTCAAACGGTTTTGATTTCTTTTCGTAACATACATACATACGCCTTACTTTCTACTTTATAGTATATATATACCCCCAAAAAAAACAAGGAATTCGTTTCAGTGAAATTTCATTATGTAATTTTGGATTCTAAACATAAATGAGAAATAAAACTTAAATATTGTATAATAATTATGACTAAGTTTCTTTTCTTTTTCATTGCATTCTTAGAAAAACTCACGGACATCACTATGGGAGCTTACATTTCACACCGAACAAATCACTATTATTATTGCTTCTGTTTCTTATATACCTCCTGTTGCAATACATGAACATTTTCTGGGGTTTTGTCTAATTCTGGAAAAAGACTTTGAAACTTCGTAATAGAACAAAAATGCAATGTTAAAATTGGAAAGAAAATTCAAGATGGTATAAGGGATACGAAAACAGCGCGAATATATTTTAAAAAAAGGAGTGATCTAAAAAAATGAAAAAGGATGGGGGCGGCATTTTTAAATTTCGCACACAGGCGGCCTTAACCCTCTCGTCGGCCCTGGATAAGATCTTCCATCGTTGATGGGGGCTGAACAGTTTTATGTTTTAGGTAATGTGATCCAACGCTATGGTACCTTTTTAACAATGCAGTGGGTACCGAGTCAAATAGGTTGGGTGGCAACACAGCTGCAGATTGTTTCGCCCAACTGCAGGGCTAACACCTACCGAGAGAAGAGCGTGTGTGTGTGTCTCCATCATACCCTAGGAACGATCAGTGAGAACAATTGAGAAACATGATTTCAATGTGAACAGAGGGTGGACCAGTTCAACAATTACGAAAATTCTGGGAGCACAAGAGAAGCCAATACTGGCCCTCCCCGTGGTGGTGAATGTCTTGGCTTGAACAATGTATTATGTCATTAAGCAGAGTTCAGGCCAAACTTTGACTCATCACAAAGAGGAGGAAGAAGTACCCGTGTCTCATAGTCTTTCCACAGTACGAGTTTGGCTAAATTTCTTTTTTATCTGGTGTGAAAAAAATTAACTATTGACCTGTATGAAGATATAAATGCATTGTGCACAACCTCAGTTTTTAGTCTTTGCAAGAGAGGATGTAATGATGATGATGTTGATTTGACCTTTTCATCTGGGAAGGAAAAAACTCCGCCACCTTTCTAAAAGTAGCTAACTTTTTTATGGCAACCAAAATTTGTAATACATTATTTGTTAGAATTTTAATGTTAAAGAAAAACGTTAGCCTAATCCCCTATTGTATTTCAAATCCAAACAATAACACAGCTAGAGAACTTTCTAGTGACATTTTTTACAATTTGGTAACATCTTTTCGTGTCTTCTGATTGAAAGAGTTCCGTTTGAAATTCAAAATATATTTTTATTGATATTCCTACACTTTTCGGCTGCAGTGTCAAGTTGAAAAAAAACTGATGCTTTATTAATTTTGATGACTTTCAACTTGACTGTGTCCTGCACGAGTGACTCTCTCCGTTGATCAAAATGTCTAAATTACGTTATGGTCATGGAGTTTAAATGGGTGACATTAACAGTGCTACTACTTCGATTTCTGTAAACAAAATAAATATAATTGAATTATTAAATTTTATTGAAACCACATGTGATAGTTATAAAGTATGGATACATTGCCTGGTGGTCAATACAAACAGATTTTAGATTAATTAATACCTTATCTTATCTTATATAATACAGACGTTACTTCAAAAAAGAAGATGATTACGTCCTACGCGTCATGCATTTAGTCATGCATATTAACCAATGACTTAAATTCTGCTCTAATAGCACTAGGGAAGAAGGAGTATTTGTACAAATGTGTCCTAGCATATGGGATGAGGTATATGCCTTTATATTTGTGTCTTTTAGAGTATTTTATTAAATTTTGTTTTTGTATTTGAAGATTATGGTTCAGTGTTTTATGTATAATTGCTACTTTACTTTTGAGTCTTCTGTCCTGAAGGCTTTCTAAAGTTAGTGATTTTACTAAAGGTGTTACTCTAGTCAAATGTGCATATTCATTTGTTGTGAATCTCACTGCTCTATTTTGGGTCTGTTCCAGTTTCTTAATGTTTTCTTGAGTTGAGGGGTCCCAAATGGGGGATGCATATTCTATTATTGGCCTAACCAAGGTCAAATAACATTTTAGTTGTATGTTCTTATTTGATTTATAGAAATTTCTTTTAATAAATCCTAATGCTTTGTTTGATTTTTTTATAGTTTCATCAATATGTGGATTCCTTGACAGTTTTTCATTTATTATAACACCTAGGCATTTTGCGTTTTTAGTCTGTGTTACTGGTTTGCCATGAATAAGATAAATGGAATTAATTTGTTTTAGTTTTTTTGTTACTCTTAACAACTGACATTTTTCTGGGTGGAAAGACATGCTCCAATTTGATTCCCATTTCTGTAATTCATCTAATTCTATTTGTAAATTATCTGTGTTTTGTGTTGTTTTTATTGTTCTATATATTATGCAATCGTCTGCAAATAATCTGACTTTTGTTCCTGAAGTAATGCAATTTGGTAAATCATTTATGACAGTGTTATGTACCTTGACTACTGCATTTACACAAATTATTTTCATGACATTGATTTCAAATAATTTCCTAGAAAAATAATTGGCATTTCTAAAACATTTTTGTAGAAAATCAATTGCTGAGATAGGATTACTAAGGATTATTAATTGTGAAAGACATTATTTTATTTTGAAACGATTACCTCCCTTGATTTTTTAAATTGATATCTCCCTAAGTCTTCAATATTGCTAGAAAACAATGTATAAATGTAGTGAATATAACATATCGCATAACTCATAGGCTGTGCTACCAGGCTATACGGTGTTTATTTTGCCATTACACCTACCTTTTTTTCTTACTTATAACTTGGACCGGCCGTAAACTCAAGTGTCAAGTTTCTACCCCCAAAATTAGCTTAACTCTCCACCTTTACAAATAGTTCTATCTACACAATCTAAATATTTTTCAGCTATGTTTTGACCAGGGCCATTTTTACTTTTTACATCCTATATAAAGCAATGTTCACACAATCGGCCATACCTGTTTCTCTTTATTTTTGTAGACTTTTCACAAAACTTTTCCCATTTTAGTAATACCATTATGTGATAGGTTTCATTGGAATGTTACTTTAAAACGCCCCCCCCCCCCCATCCTTTCTTAAAAACTTGAATTTTAATTTTGCTGTAACTTAGCCAACAGCGAGTTCAAAGAACCTCAACGCAACAAGTATAGTTTAATAATAGAACAACTAGAGTACTCAGTAATAACAACTCATCTTTCTTGTTTACATCCTAGATCTAATTATCGGCCATCTTTGACTACCTCTTTTAGTGTGTCTCTGTCCTGTGTCCTGCACAGTCTCGCACCTAATGACAGTGACAGGGTCATAACACTATATTATTATTATTATTATTATTATTATAGCTTTTATATAGCGCTACTTTCATGCTTATAGCATGCTCATTTGTAGACCGGTGGGGGGAGGGGTTATCTAGGAGTTGGTTTTCCGTGCTGCCTTTGGGCGCTCAGTAAACACATATCGAGCCCCCTTCTAGGTAGCCAAGCCAAGCCAAGTTCAAGCGCACTTGGCCTCTCGACCACGCTTCCCACCATCTAATCGCCAGGGACCGCGCTCCACCTCCCAACCATATACTTTGTACCCGTGACCCATTACCGACATCACTTATTACCTCAGTATTTCTACGCGACGTCTTAGGAAATAGTCCTACATACAATCATCGACTTTTCAGATTTTTATCGAAATATGTCAAAGGCTTTCTGATGATTTTCAGCATGAGTCTTATATATATTGCATTCTGTGCATGAAACGCTCACATAATATTTGGTCCACCGCTCTCACATTTTAATTCTTGCCTTACAAAATTTTGGCCCATGATTTCTAGTTTGTTTGGATGACTTACAACGGTGCACTTGTATCGACCTCCCACACGCAATGACATACTTCTGGACTGTGACATTCTTGTCTCACATTTCTAACGTTCTCCGTCACAATACATAACAAAGCAAAAGTTCCCACACAACCCATAACAAAACAAAAGTTCCCACACAATCCATGACTTTTTTTCGGCATCTAAATTCAATATTGAACATTATTTCATAAGCTCTATGCTGCTATCGGTTGGATCCTTTTATTTGTTATCACTCTGGCGTCGAAACATTCTCACCGAAATATTATATTACCTTTTTTTTTTACCTGCACCATCAACACACAAAATAATAAAGTTATACATACATTTCACTTTATTTTAAGATGGATGGACAGAGCAGCAGCCTCAGCTGATTCATGGACGGCAAGTTGAAGCTCCTGTTGGCAGTCGTCTATATAGAGCAGTTCAGTAGCAATCATCTCTTTAATTTTTGTACGGGAGAGAAGGCGCCGAATGTTAAATTTGCTGCTATGGATTCGGAATCTAATATAGATGCCCTAATGCAGGTGTCGCCTTATTTTATTTAGCATTGCTCCAAAACATATTTCAAACATACAAACCTTTTTCACACCATTTTCTATACAGAATTGAGCTGATATATTACTTTTGTATACGATTTGTTCCTTTCGACACTCATGAAGTTGCATGAGAATCCGAGCAGAGATAGAATTCTCCAGAAGCCATCGCGACTCACTGTGTCAAATGCTTTTGTGAGATCGATGAATGTAGAGCAAAAGTCCAGGTTCTGCTCCCTGCATTTTTCTTGCATTTGACGCAATACGAAAATGACTGTCCGATGTGCCTCTACCAGCCCGAAATCCACACTGACTTTAAGAAAGCACAATGCTGACTATGGAGTTGGTCAATCTGTCAAGGATTATCCTGGCAAGAATTTCCCCCGCTACTGACACAAGGTAATGCCTTGGTAATGGGAGTACTCTGATTTGTTACCTTAGTTACAGGAATATGATGGTGGCATCTCAAAGTTCTGGCGGGATGGTAAATGTGTCCCAGCACAAAAAGAAGAGGTCTGTTAATTTTTCTGTCAGAGCAGCTCCACCCTTTTTAAAAACTATTCTAAAAGACCGCCTGAGCCAGGCGTTTTGTGTCATATGAGCTTCCCGATTGTCGTTTCAATCCCAACAAGACTTGGATATTCGTCAAGTTCCATTTTTACTGTTTCTTGTGGAATTTCAGTAAGAAACTCACTCCTCAGACACAACCCAATCCATCTACAGCAAGTGACAAAATTAGCGATGAGTCATCAATCGGCCAGGGCTCTTGTGCTTATAATATAGATCTGTCCCAAAGATCATCTTTTTATCTTCCTCCCCCTCTTTTTCCTCAACATTTTAAATGAAATTGTTTGCACTTGGTAGGACAACAGTTTCCATCGAAACTACAGACTATATTCTTCAAGTTACTTGGAGATATATTAAGTTTAATATTATATCATAAATATTTTTTTTATCTCATTGAGTGCATCTAGTTAAACGAACACAAACATTGTACTATCACAGTATACACATAGTCAATACATTAACATACAAAAATGAACTTACACAGTAATATTAATAGAACTATTTGTCAAAGATCCACTTTGCATACTCAAGCTGCAATAAAAGCAAATATTTAATCTTTAATAATGTTACATTCAAATAACGTTAAAATAAGCGTTGTCTTAACGAGGGAAATCCATTCCTACAGTATAGGGCTGAAGATGGTATTGAACTGATCGAATCAGATCGCCGTCAAACCCATGACACTCAACCAACTTCGCTTCCAGTTTTGGAAATTTGAAGACTTTCACCTACCTAATCTTCTCAAATCTCGTAAGTCTGTAGAGTCAGTAGTGAATGTGATGTTTGGATATTTAGAGTGTTTAACTTAAACGTTTAACATACAAGTTAATTAGATAGTTAAATAATACATCTTTAAAAAGAACTTACATATTATATTATATATTACATATTATATTTCTTAAACAATTCTAAAAAAAAATGTCTAAGATTCGGACTTTCAGGGAGTGACCAGCACATGGAATATTTGCAATATACTTGTTAATAGTATATCCTGCATACCCTTTGATTTATCAGACATTTCTGGCATCGATGTAAGCTAAAATCTATTTCGCTGTGCACACTTGTAGCCTTACTTTTCCCTGTGTAGATAGAAAACTTCTAATATAGAGACCATCATCTGGTGAAACATGCCTTATAAATAACAGTGAGTTGAGCAATATAGGACCAATCTGGGGTCTACCTGCAGTTCTGAAATCATTCATGATTTACGTAGTTTTTTAAATAATGTTTTACGTAATTTAAGGTTACCCGTTTTCAAAGAATAAAAAGTTGCTTCTTATAATAATTGACACATAATTTGTATTTCATCCAGTCAAATGATTTAAATAAACAGTTGAACTACTTCTCTGTGTACTTACTAGTGAACAAGTCTCTGTGATATTCAGTGTGTTTACAAGGAGGCAAATTATACGTATATATATTTATCTATATGCATTAACTGGATGAGTTGATATAGTATCAATATAATAATATATCAACATATAATATATATTTATATACTTATCAACTAATTCAATTGATAATGAATTATTGCAAAATAGAAATATTAGGGTTATATTTACTCACGTGCTTTTGATGTCTTCAAGATCTGAATTGGATCTTGCCAGAGACGACGTTCTGTTAGATCTTTTGCTACTATTCTCAAGATTTTCAGATCTTTCCGTGTCAGAGACTACATTGAATGTATTAGATTCCACGTTCCTTTGAATCTTTTGATACATTTCAAGGTGCCCATTTTTGAAAGCTATCATAGCAGCGGTCATTCCCTGTAAGTTTTTTAGTTTTGTATTAGCATTAGTTTTGAGAAGCTTCCTCACAATATCCATATGCCCATAATTACTGGCTATCATGAGTGGCGACCAGCATTTATAGCTAACGTAATTAACATTGCTGTTATAATTCAACAAAATCTGTACGACAACTGTGTCACCAATCTTACATACTTTCATTAAAGCTGTCCAATCCCTCCGATTACATTGGCCTCTGTTACATCCCTTTGTACAAAGTGCATGGATGATATCTTTAAGATTTTCTTTTATACCAAAACTTTAAAGTTGTATTGCCTTTTTGATCTTTTTCATTTAAATTTGCACCACGTTCTGTCCATATATTCACAATGTTTACAAGTCCGTATTTTGAGCTAACCATAAGAAGTGTTCGGCCATTTTTAGCTCTTTCGTTAAGATCCCATCTATAGTTGAACAGTACATTTACTATGCCAGTTTTTTTATTTTCTATAGCTAAGATTGTAAGATTGAAAATAAATCGGTTTTAAGAACGCGAACGATGCCGGCGAAATCCAGCAAAACTTTTAATAATATTTCATGTCCTTTCATCGTAGCTATCTTTAGAGCTGATAAGTTGTCGTTTCCTCTACACCGTGAATTTGCGCCAGATTCCAGTAACAGTGTTACAGTTGATGTTCTGTTGTGTTGAGCAGCCAACATCAATGCTGTGTAACCATGGTGATCTTTGTCATTGATTAGAGTCAAGTCACACTTTAATATTAGTTTCACTATTACCAAATGTCCATAAATACAAGCAATCATAAGTCCGTTTTGTCCGGCATTATTTCTTAGGTTCGTATAGATACTTTTGTTACTCATAACAATTGAGCCACTTTGTCGTGTCCAGACTGTGAGGCCAGCATCAGAGCTGTCCAGCCATAGCGATCCTGTTTATTGAGCTTAGCGTTGTTATCAATGAGACATTTGACTGTTTTCAAATGGCCATGGTATGAAGCGATCATCAACGATGTCAATCCTTCTCTATCTTTCCAGTTCATTAACTCCATGTTTTAAAAGTACCTTAACTGTTTCCTTCTGACCACTTTTACAAGCAAACTTTAAAGCAGTCTGGCCAGTGGTGTTCACTAAGTCCATCTTGGCTTTAAACTTGATTAACGTTTCACAACAGACGTGTGACCATAGAACTCTGCCAGAATCAGTGCTGTCAGCCCTTCGCTGTTCTGCTCATCAATGTCCACACCAAACGTAATGTAATCGATCACTTTGGATTTGTTCCCATTTTGAGCGGCGAGCATTAGATTTGTTGTTCTTTTCACGTCCAATACATGTAATGGGTTTTGAACTGCTATAAGGTTGTTTCCCATTTCTTTTGCTAAATGCTTTAAAAGCTGTAAATAAAATAAGAATAATAACGTAAGCCGCCAGGAATATCATTTTTTAAAATAAATACAAACATTACATTCAGGCTTTGCGAGGAAAGCTCGTTTCTATTTAGCGAGGGTGTCATGTGGCCAGCATAACGACCAACCATTTTTACTTCCTCAACTTTGATCAGGTGCCCATTAATGTTATGTTAACTTGGAGGTGTCCAAACAATGTCAAAGTTCAAAATTCCAGTCTTCGTTGGGATTCGAAAGCAAGATTCCTAGGTTAGAAAGCCAAGCACTTTACCACTTGGCCACGCCCCATAAATAAATAGAAAATAAAACAATAATACAAACATTTTAAGAATTCAAGTGCAAACTTCACGAAATGTCGTTAATATTTAGAATTTAGAAGCAATTCATAAGCACATTTATTCATTAATTGCTAGGCTTCTGTTATTAATATTATTTTATCACATGCTATGTGTCTGAGGTTGGGAAGGCCGGAAGTGACTGTGGTGGAGGTCTGCAGGGCGTGCGTTCTGAGCAAGGTACTGTGCGGCAGTGGGTCTCGGATTGCCTGTGTGGCAGTGGGCCGTTGATTGCCTGTGCGGATCAAGAGAGAGCGCTGAACTCATTCCACGCCTCGGGAGTCGCCTGGCGTGAGGGTGTGCAGTGCTGGTATTTTTGCGCAAAAGTGTCTTCGTGGTCCTTGGACGATGGTGCCTTTCTGATCGGGGAGGTAGCATGCCGAAGATCGTTCTTTGCGGGCAGCTCCGTTACTTGGGTGTAATCAAATGGGACCTCAAAAGAAAATATTCGATCTTGATTCAAATTAAGTGTCAAAGCAGTATTGGAATGTTTCGAAAATATCGGTAATTATTCCTTTTATCTAAATCTAGTAACAAATTTTTTACACAAATTGTGTAGTTTCTATACAATATCGAGTGGATGGGGGAGGGGAATTACTACTACCCATCCTCCTTGGATTCGCCGATGCATCTTTCTAAAATTTCAATTGACTTACGACTGTATCTTAATGGTATAAATGTATTTAAAAAACAAAAAAAAACAATTTTATCTTACTTTCTTTTGACACGACAGAAAGGTGTCTCCAGGAACTAGTCACATCCTATGGGCCAAAAATATTATGTCTGCTGCCTTTGTAAAGTATCCACAATGGTTCAACGGCGGCGTTAGTGTTACAGGTGTTCTCAGAAGCACATGACATACCAGACTGACTCGAGAACTACAGCATTTAAAAATCAATATGACCAAGAAATTGGAGCTGTAAATCTCGTTCTGGAAAAAGTCATATACCAAGCCAGTGCTTTCAATCGATGATCGACTGTGCTCTTCTAGTTTGAATAAATATTACATTTCTAAATAGGCTGTAGTACCTAATATATACCAATCTGTTGGGGAGAGTGTGTATATTTAAGAACTCGCGACTACAAACAGCAACATCTCAAGTCACAGCACAAACAACCTTCTCAGCAGAAATTATAGCACCTCCCTTATCATAGCCTTTCATAAAATCATTTCGAATTACGCCAAAGGGAAAAAATCAACTTTACACTACATCACATTATCTAATGCTCTTTTCAACACGAAAGAGTTGACAAGGGTTATTAGAGATTAGCGCACAAGTTCATAAAGTCTTTTCGCTAATATAATAGAAATATATAATCATATTTTTAAAAAGTAATATACATGAGTACATATAAAATTGTTTAGTCTCTTCGAGGTAGACTAAAATGAGAAATTAAAAGATGCCGAAACTGTCTACACGCAACCGCAAAAGAGAATCAAAGTCATTCATCCATTTTTTAGTGCTGCTTTTACTTGCAATATTTTGTCTAGTTTCTTCTTAAAATATTATAATGTTCTTATCAGTTTTCTTAACTTATAAAATGATATTATAAAAGGGTAATAAAAACAATCTGACGATAAAGCTAATAAAGTCTAAATATTCTCTTTGTCAGCGTTTTCATGGCAGTTCCGACATTTCCTTGGACTTTTCTACTTATAAATATCTTATAAAGAGAAAAGAAATGCCGTGGGACCCTTTGAAACTTACCACACACGTCAAATCTATAGGATTTAAGATAAATAGTCTAACAAAGGAGCAAAGCAAATCAAAACAATATTAATTGAACTTTAAAAATAAAACATGGCGGCTTACAATGTACTTGATGTTAGTAGTCAGAAGCTGTACAATTCATTATTATGTTTATCACAAATTTCTTAGACGAATTGACTTTTTAGAACTGTTTATCATTCGCACAAGACAAAAAGTAGGGGGGGGGGGGGATCTTTTCATCTGGTAGTGTTACTTTAAGTTTTTTTTATTTTTATCTGGATTGAAGTCAATAAGATCAAACTGATAGCAATTTAATTGAGAAAATACCTTATTAGAATTAATTTAAACATCATATTTGTTTTTTTAAACAGCCCTCCGAGTTGATTATAAAGTTCAATGTCAAGACAAATATATTTTACAATGGGTATAAGCACTATTTTGTCAATGGCGAAATATGTGTCCAAATTTTAGACAAAAAATGAATATCACCGAAGCCTTGATGAACATGATAAGTTAACTTCTTGGGTTGTCTACGGTCATAATAACAAAACCTGTTATCAGCTTTCTCATTATCTAAACAAGTATGTATAATGCTGGTCAACAAAATGTCCAGCGGATCTGAGGTCTGCGTGCTATATTGTCACTTCTGCTGGGTTCGTGTGTCTGAGCTACAACTGTTGAGTTGCACTACACATTTAATACGTGACTGATATAAATATTATACGCAGACTTAAGTTCAATTTCAGCAGACAAAATATCGTTTATTTAATGAAAAGAATGCAGGATAAAATACTGCGACTACTTCATGCGTCCAGTTGGAGATCACAGGTTAAACAAACAAGTAGGTCCAAGATGTATAAAAACAATCGTATGTCTAACTAGGTACAATTACATCCGCATCACAGCGGGTAACAAAATGATAAGCCCTTTTGAATAAGCTTAAAGGCAACTCTAATACAAGTACCTAAGAAAGACTGAAAATGAGTTTTGTAATTCTCACTTCTTTTTTCCTCTCAGAGGTTTTATCGTGTTTTTACCTTCTCGACTGAAGGTGAACTGATAACTCCCCCCCCCCATGTCAAATGAGGCTGTGACAGGAGGTTTAGGAGCCATGAGGCTGTGACAGGAGGTTTAGGAGCCATGAGGCTGTGACAGGAGGTTTAGGAGCCATGAGGCTGTGACAGGAGGTTTAGGAGCCATGAGGCTGTGACAGGAGGTTTAGGAGCCATGAGGCTGTGACAGGAGGTTTAGGAGCCATGAGGCTGTGACAGGAGGTTTAGGAGCCATGATTACATAATAGAACTATTTTCTTTCGCCTTTCAATATGAAACATCTTCGCTTAGAGAGAAGACTCGACGACCATTTTCCATTGTAAATAAACGTTTTAAAGGTTTGAAAAGCGTATATTAGTTATTTCAAGGGCGTCTATAAAGCCGAGCAACTGTGGGAACTCGCACGTTATAGCTGGCGGTTTTATGTATTACATTTTGACCTAGTACAATTAAGCTGTACAAAACATGCACACTTACACAGTGGTTACTAAACATACACCACACTTTAAAGAACAAGACTAAATTATTTAGATTACTGGCTAATTGAAATATTAATCCAAGAAATTTATATTATTTCAAAAATTACTTTAAATCATCATTTAACAGCTATTCTCACTTTGCCGGGATGTTTCAGACATTCTATAGAATGCCAGTTTCGCTCTTTGCCGGTAACATACTCATCCTCTTGTAGGTTTCAAATTTGCCTGTATGCTTCCAATAATAGTATTAAAATATTTCATGCTGCAATGTATCAATGACTCACTGGAACTCTCATTGAGGGACCCGTGAAAAAGTAATGTAATGAAAATTTAATAGCCTTTGAAGTTCTTTACGATTGTTCTATAAATGGAAACACCAGTGACGCTGGCTGATTTCACTTTTCTTTGCACTTTTTTCTTTTGGATAGATGTACAAGAAGTGATACTCAAGAGTACTTCTATACTCAAGATTTAACTATTATCAAAACAAGCAAAATATTTTTAAAAATCTTTTTTAGAAAAAAAACAAGTTTTTCTAAAGGGGAAGAACTCCGTCCTAAAACTATATCTACCAATAATGTACAAGTTATTTCTCTCATTCGATATCAAACAAAATAGTAAACTTCCGATAATCAATTAACTAATAGAGTAGTTTTGTTTATTGATTCATGTTTTGTTAAGTACAATAAGTAATCGCTTAAAGTATCAATTTGATCGGAGAATATATGAAGGAAAAATAGCGTTAACAGTTATTTAAGTGGGCTTTGTCAGGGGGAGGTATGGCGAGAATGAATGTTACTCTAATATTTTGGTATGATTTGGTATTTTGTTGTGAATGGGAAGTGTTGCACGTGTTATGAACTGAATGTTTAGTCTTCTTTGAATGTGCGAGAGAGTGTGTTAAGTTAGTAAGGTCTTGCTCCCGGTCCAGGAAGGTCGGATAGTCGCTTCCTGGACTGGTGTTTGTGTATTCATATTTATTGAGATATTTCATTGTGTGCTTAATAGTTTATTAATTATTATTAGTATTATTATTCATTCATGTATATTAAGTGTTAAGTGTTTTTATTTGTGTAGCAAAGTAATAAATAATTGTTCTTATAAGTGAAACCCCTAGTGAGCCACAAGAAACACAAGACAAACCAAGAATTTGAACCCTGACAGACTTAACCCAACAAATTTAGCCACATCAGTGAATACTGAAGTATTAGTTTTTCTTTTTGCTATTAAACAATATAATTAATTAACAGTAATAAATTATCTAATTGATTACTGTTTTTATTGATTCATGTCTTGACAGTCTTGTCTATGTCTTGTCTGTCAATTAATAATTGTGCGAAGTTTCAACTTGATCTGAGACTGGGTGTGGAAAAAAATAACGTGTACACACTTGTTACCAGACAGACGGACAGAGTGAGTTGATATAGGCTTTGTAAAATGGGTAAGTTATAGGCACGTAACACGTTAGTTAAAAATGGTTAGGGTCTTACAACAAACCAGCTTGGTATTTGTCTAGAGACAAGAAGCAAATAGCAGGACAATGTAAAAAAACAAAAAATTGTAGACGCTGTTGAACTGAAGATTGAAGAAGAGAACAAGATGTCAGTGTGTAAGGGGGGGGGGGGCAGGATTGGTGCTTAGGTTGATCTCCAACTCAGACTGGAAGCAATCAAACTGGTTACCGATGAACGTTTTTGAGGTTATGCAAATTAAAATTTAAAGTATATATATTGGCTGAATTTGGTAAACTTGTTTCGGTTTGACTAAGGATATGATTCATGAATGTTTTACGGCGTACTGTCAAACATTTCACTTAGGGGACGAATGCCCATGCAGGAAAGAGTTTCTCTATTAGTCGCATGCATATCGGTATGTTATTTGTAAGATCTCTATCAGCCAGCGCTTTTAAACCTGCTTTTCAAATGTGAAATTACTGTGAAAATTTACTTTTCAGACTTTTGAATTTCAGAAATGTTCACACTATAACTTAATATTGGACATTATGCGTAATACTGCAGCCAGTATTGTACACCCATCACCCAACAGAGATGGTTAGACAAGCGTTCTGGATAATAAAAAAAAAGGAAAAGAATATTGTGATTGCCTGTTACCCCCCCCCCCCGCTAGTCTCTAAGTCATTCCTCTATAGTTTTGTATTTCAATTTACAATTATGTGCCCCTCCCCCCCCCCTTTTTTGAGGTCAAAATCAAAATTGTATTAAATATGGCAATTAACATATACAAAATTAACAATTCACCATTTGTTGCAGTCTTTTCTTGTTTATGCTCTATCCCACAACTGTTTTATATACTCATAGTGTAACTATTCTAGACCATAACAACTACTAGTGTGATCAAATGTCCAACAACAACATCTACCAAGTAGTACACTTCAATGTTTACAATTATATAAAAATCCCTGAATGTAAACAATTTGGTTACTTGATTAATTGTCCAGCAAGGGATCGATCGATCAAACCGTCTATACAGCTATCAATCAATGATAAATATATAGATCTAAAGTTTAAAATAGCCTCCAAAAAAGATCTCTTCCTCCAACACACAAATAAAGTTCAGAGTTGAATCTTTCTCAACTTTTAATGTGTCTAACGAGGCAGGTGTGTATGTACGAAATTCAGCTCAACTGGAAAATGAAACGTTGTCAAAATGAATCATTTGATGTTGTAACTACGACAAGAATGTGTGTTAATAGTCGAAATTTTACAACTGTACACAGGGAGAAAGTGATGTAAAATTAAATGAATTACTTGCTAAGTGAGCTCAAAGGGACTTCACTGTTACAATGTTACGTCTAGTGGCTGATTGCATTTATTGTTTCCCTTACTTTTAATACGTTCTCGGCTCAACGTTTCGCTTTGCAAATAAAAATTTTAAACCTGCAATATAAAATTCTTGGCCCTGATGATTCATTCCCTCCTGTTCATCACTAATTCTCCTATTTGCATGGACCATAGACTACAAAAATTTAACGTTTTTTACTTTTCGGCTAGAACAACAAAGTCCTTTTCATGATCGGAACTGTAGAGGTTAAATTTACCAAAAAGTTATTTTTTTTATTCGCAATTTCTACCTAATATGTTAAGTATGTTAACCATAACCTTAACCCTAACCTTTACTCTAACCTTAACCCTAACCTTAACCCTAACCTCAACCCTAACCTTAACCTTATCCTTAATCCTAACCTTAACCCTAACCTTAACCCTAACCTTAACCCTAACCTTAACCCTAACCTTAACCCTAACCTTAACCCTAACCTTAACCCTAACCTTAACCCTAACCTTAACCCTAACCTTAACCCTAACCTTAACCCTAACCTTAACCCTAACCTTAACCCTAACCTTAACCCTAACCTTAACCCTAACCTTAACCCTAGCCTTAACCCTAACCCTAAATGATGAATTGCTATAATGATGAAATGTTGCAACGATGAAATGTTTCATATGATGAGCTGTCTGGTCACCGTTAAGTATAACCAAGAGACTTTGTTTGGAAATCCTAAGAATAATGAAAAACTAGGAATATTTTTACACCTCAAGGACTCTAAACACCACAAAGTTAAATCCATTCCACTATGTCAACAGCAGCAATGTAAAGGTAGAAACATTTTAGAATGACATAAAAAAAAGCCCAACTTTTCCAATGAAAATACAAAAAATGACCACTTGAGGTTGTCTGTCGTTTCATAGGAGGCGCGGTGGCTGAGCGGTAAGGCGCTTGACTTCCGAACCGGGGGTTCCGGGTTCGAATTCTGGTGAAGACTTGGATTTTAATTTTCGGGATCTTTGGGAGCCTCTGAGTCCACCCAGCTCTAACGGGTACCTGACATTAGTTGGGGAAAAGTAAAGGCAGTTGGTCGTTGTGCTGGCCCCATGACACCTTTGTTAACAGTGGGCCACAAAAACAAATGACCTTTACATCATTTATAGATCGCAAGGTCTGAAAGGGGAAACTTTTATTGTTGCACACAATTCTTCACATTATGTCTATGTTCCGTTCATTCAGTTTTTCAAGATTTCTATTCTAACGTCTTAAATGATGGAATATTAATACTCTGAATATTGAGGATAAAAGTATAAAACTTTAAAAGGAATCTTTGTGGCAAACGTCTTTGTAGTTGACGGTACGCTATCCTAGCTGACCTATTTTACTCGACTGATTCATTCCCTTTTGCCAACCACGTTGAAGGACGTTCAACGCGAGATCGAGACTTCAACTTGCCGTTGGGCTACTTCATGTAACCAACATGTTTATCAATTAATCACAAGCGTCCTAATAAAACTTTAAGGTCATCTTTTCGTGACCTTTTTCTCTAATTGACCAGTTGAGCTTTTTGGACGCTCCTTTCCGTTCACCTAGTTATCGAAGCTTTATAAATAAGTTAGTCCTTCAAGAGGTAGTCCTTCAAGAGGTAGAGCGGGGTCTTCTAGAGTCTGCAATTCAAGTTTGATTCTAGTTTTCCATAATTGTGCCCTCTATGTGAATCTCTCTTCTGCTACAAAGCAATTTGATTTTCCACTACCATTTGCTTCTCTTGACAAAGTGAAGACACTGCTAATTTTAATTAAATTAAAAAATTATGCATTTATTTTTTTGGGTTTTTAGTCTATTTTGTATCAGACGACTCCCGAGAAAACTTTAAATATACTTAATTAATATTATAGTTATATACTTAGTTTAATATTTAAACATGGATTGATAATTATTTTTTTGTAAAGTTTCCCCCTTGTATAAAACATTCACCGGCTTGGCCCCTCCTCCTCTCCTTTGTCAGGCCGTAGCGTTGTCCCCCCCCCCTCCGAGGGGGGTGCGCTCCACAGTTTGAGAAACGCTGCGCTAATGTTCCCATCGATCCAACCAATTGGTTTGTGGCAGATAAAAGGAAGAGAGGTGGGGTAGACAACAAACGGAAGAAGCAAAGACCACACCTGAACCACTAAACGTCTGTCACCACATTAACTCTTTCCCGACATATAAACAGTAAAGACCACAGTTCTGACTGATGGGCATATGGTTCACTTTTGTTTTGTTGCATTTTGTCTAAAAATAAAATTCTATTCCATCAATAGAGGTCAGTATACAAAAACATGTTGTTGTTTTTTTGCCTAATGGTTGATTGCACATCTGGGGTGCTGTCAAATAATCGGGTTTTTTTATCGTTGTTTTTTCCCCTCATGTATTTGTATATCCTGGGAGAATTCCTGTCATCTTGAAACTTACTAATAATATTAAGGCTTGTCTTCGAGTCCGAAGATTAGTGAGGTGTACAGTATTTCCCGTGACTGCGCAGCTCCAGCTTTGACCTACATATTTTGCCACATCCAGAGCAAGCATAACCATTATCCGCAGGTGGTCGATTTAGATTTTCTTTTCGCCGTCTGCGTTAGTCCTCAGCAGCGGATTTTCTTTTAGTCTCGAATGTGTATCCCGCGGATCCGTGAGTGACCTCCAGCTGTTTCGTTCTGAGGCCGAATGCAACCAGGTGCACTCTTCTATGTCATCCAAGGAAAGTTGACGCCTAAGCTGGTCTTTGAAGCGTTTCCGTGGGGCGCCTCTGTTACGTCGACCATCTTTTAGCTCACCAAAAAAGACTGCCTTTGGCATACGTTCGTCTCCCATACGGGATACGTGCCCTGCCCAGTGCAACTGTCGGACCATAAAAGTCCCTCTATACTGTCCATACCCGCGTTCGCAAGGACATCGCTGTTTGTAGTGCAGTCTTGCCACCGTATGTCCATGATGGAGCGCATGGGATCTATAACTCACTTTGTTCATAAGTGTGCATTGGATACAATGCTAACAAAGATCTTCGCAATGTAATGAAGAATTATTGCGAAAGCAGTTTAAGTAAAAAAAAATATAAATACAATTTACAATTAATCCTATTAGTTTGCAAACTCTTGATGGATTCAGGGTGGGTGGCTGGGTTAAAATGATTTTCCTCGAAATCTGACAGTTTATATATATCTTAAAAAAATTACTAGTTGATTGCTTACAAGATGAAAACTCTGATTTGATCGTTAAAATGTCTGAAGTTGAAATCATCTAGAAATTCAATTTTGCTTACATCTTTTTATTCCTAACACGCTTCAGATGGAATTTCCGCAATCACCTCAAATGTGTCTTTGTACTCAATAAGGAGCTTAAAAAATAAATAAACCTACCTGTGCATTTTGTGCTTCATTTTATAATTAGCTAGACTGTAGTGGAAGAGCTAGATTGTGCATGCTCAGCGGTTATACTCTTTGCAATTGAGAAACATTGCAAGAAATACATAGATTGAGGCGACCTTCAACTTCATAAAGATTTTTTTTAAATGTTTTGTTTTTACTTTCTTTGCCAATTTTTTTTTTATCCTTTTAATAAAATAAAAGTACTAATGGCCTTGAAGTGTTGAGCTTACAATCACAAACTAATTAGTCGTTAAATAATGTAGGTCAACCATTGACTAGTCTCTACGTAAACAGAAGGGTGAGAGTTCAGTGTCAAGAGACCCGGGGAAAGAAACGTTTGAAGTAAACACGGCCTTGACATGAAGTTGTTGCAAGTCAATGAGCCACAACTATACTAACTTATTCATATATTACTTATAGGTAAAAATCAGAAAGTTATAAGACAAATATGGATTCTGAACAATTAAATATTTATTCCATTCCACCCCTGACATTTCGACTTTCTCTCTGTTTTTCTTTTCTATCATTGAATCTTTAAAAATGAAATAAAACCAGAAAAACTTTGAGTTATGGAAGGACTGATTACCTTGGTCAGTTTCATTACTTGAAGTCAACAGTTGAGTTCTGGAACTGCATTATGCATTAGCCGTAATTGTGGAATCTGGTAAAAGAAGCTTCTCGCGCCTCAAACTAATGAAGAATTACTTGAGGTCAACATTTCTCAAAGATAGATTGAAACATTTGGTAATTCTTGCTATTGAGCGTGATCTATGTAGGAAACAATTATAATGATATACTGTATGACTTTGCTACACGCAAGGCTTGTAAAGTAATTATGTACATATTAAAGAATGAATAAAATGCATAGACGAATTTATTTTCTAATACAAACTCTTAAATTTCACTTATTATCCGCTTCCCTACACAAACTTGGATCGCGAAATCCGTTTCGCATTGGGCCCCACAATGGTTAAGTCCGGCCCTGCTATTTAGTGACGGGTGAATATACATAGTAGATTACTTGTTCTCTTTCCAAGACTTCTTGGTCACAATGATTAAATCCGGCCCTGCTATTTAGTGTTTGTAAAATGTTTAACATGTTTCGGATGTTCGTTCAGAGTTGACGATAGTTTATTTCATAGTCCAAACCTCCCACAGGACGAAGGGGGATGGGAGCGGGCAGGGTTTGAACCTGGGACTATCGATAAATCCAAACGACAGTCCAGCGCGCAAACCCCACGACCTGGCAGCCATCCTTAGTGACGGGTGAATACTACTTGTTCTCCCCGTCTCTTGTTTTTTCGTGGGATAACTCTATCCGCAAAAATAAAAGAGTGATATTTCCTTTACTTCCTCTCGTCCAAACTCTTGAGCCATGAAGAGAATTATATAGAGAGATAATGTTAAATCTTTTCTATTCTAATTTTACATATTTCCTGGTGAAATGACAGTTTCATTGGTTCATTGTGTTATGTTTCTAAAATAAATATTTTATTTTATTGATTAGAAAAAAAAACTGTAATAAAAACATTTAAGGTCGAGCAACAAATAAAGTGATTTTCTGTAGTAGCACAGCTGATATACTCATTAATGTACTTTTGGAATAAAAGATTCAACATTTAAATTAACTCAGAAAACATTCATTTCGAAGAAAACCTTTTACACGATCGTTTTTGTTTCTCATAAGGTTCAAACCTTGGGCATGTTAAGGAGGAGGGCCACTGCGTCATAAACACTTACACTCTCCCGCATTGTAACCGACGACAAAAAGGACAACAGAAACAGCGGTAACAACTATGGAATAAGAGAAGAGAGAACTATTTGAAACCAGTTTATTTGTACACTTCTTGTACACTAGAAATACAAGTTCTATCTTTCAGACCATTGGAAGCATGACTTGTGAGCCTAGATCAAAGTGATGACTACCTCCTCTGTATCACCTACAACAAACATAAAGACAGATACTTTAAACACTATAGGTCAAACTGACATTCTCAGTTTCTTTCTTTTTTTTTCTTTTTAAACTTTAGTTTGATACAAATGAAATTGTTATGTACAAGCCTTTAACCGTAAAACCCTAAACCCTAATTTATATTCGACTTTTTCTAGAACCTACCTTGACGTATGTGATACAGACTTCAGTTCAAGGACTAAAATTAAATTGACATTTATAAACAGCCTTAGAAACAAAGTGTGGACATATTTAACGAACTAGTTTGTAATTTAAATTTTGAAAAACTTCATCACTTAGACTAATGATGCTTTTTTTAAAGCACTTTTCAAGGATAACTAATATACAAAAGGTACAAAAAACTCTAAGACTGAAATAAATTTTAAGTATTTCAACAAAACATGCATGCATTTATAGTCTTTAGTATTGGATTGTAATATATAAGAAAAACATATACATTTGTACATTGTATAAAGAAGCGCTGGATAGATCCACATGGAGAGCAGAGCTTGCTTAAAGGAAGTGTCCTGGGTTGGGGATGGTACACATGCGACAAGCAAAATGAGAGATGAAAGAGCTACATCGTCTGCTGATAACAGATCCCCAATCTGTAACCGCAGTTTGGTATCAAAGATTGGTCTCTATTGTCACGTGAACATTGCAAAGAAAAGGTAGTCTCTCTGTAGACGTACAATGCTACAGATATAAAGATAGACAAGGAGAGAGAGAGAGAGAGAGGTTTCAAGATATTTACACTTACAATAACAACATCACAAGCAAAATATATAAAGCTTATCTAAAGATGAGGAACCTCAAAACTGTATCTACAAATAATGTACAAGTTATTTCCCTTATTTGATGTCAAACAAAATAATTAATTACCAATAATTGTTTTTTTTTAAATTGAACCATTTTTTTTGTAAGTTACAGTAAATAATTGTTTGAAGTCTGAACTTGATCGGAGATTACGTGAGGGAGAAATAGCGATAAGGATTTAAATGGACAAAACCCAACAAATTTAGCTACATATGTGAATACTAAAGGATTAGTTTCCTATGTTGTTATCAAACAAAAATAATTAATTACCAGTAATTAATTGATTAATTGGTTACCTTTTTTCATGTATGTCTTGTCTATGCCAATGGTTAATTGTGCTAAGTTTTAACTTCATCCGAGAATGGGTGTGGGAGAAATAGCGTGAACACACTTTTTACCAGACTGGACAGACAGAGTGAGTTGATATAAACTTTGTAATAAATCACCAAAAGAAATATTTATATTATCACTTCTGGTAGCAAAATGTTTTCTCTTTACACATGTCATACAGTTTGTTGTCATTTTTTCACCCTTCAGGCGTCTGCGAACATGGCATATATATTAAAGGCAGATGTCAAGGTCATCTAGTGTCTCCTAAGACAAAGGTTGTAATTATAGATAGCTAACTATTTCTTACTATTTAAAAAGATTTTTTATAAGTCTAATTTAGACACTATCTCTAGTTTGTAAACTTTAAAAAAAAAGAGTCTTCAGAGGAGACTAAAATAAGACAGAACAAATGAGCGAATCAACACATTGATACCGCGTGTTAGGCAGCAACGTTTTAGTGTCTAGTACATATGGTAAACACTACCACAATGCAAAATCAATTTGCTACTTAGATTTTTTTAAAGTCTAAATAAATACATTGTCATATTTGCTGGTAGTTGGTTTAGAATTTTACTTTTTGGTAAAGAAACCAACCGAAGAACTATTCTAAGACTAGAAAGGGTCAAGTCAGACCCACAGTGAAGTCAACAAACGGTCAATATCACGTTAAACATCTTTTGGCTACATCGGATCAATGAAAACACGCAATGGCTGCAGAAGATCTAGCCATTTGACTGCAGCAATGTTGTCTAAGTTCACACTGTGGTGCTAAATGGTGCTAAATAATTCATTGAAAGTATATGTTGTACACGTATAAAATACATAGCTTGGCAGCCAAACAACAGAACTAAGCAATGGTATATGATTATTACATTAGCCTCCATGATAATAATATAAATAATATGCATGTGCTTCTACATAGATATTATATTATGCTTCCAACACCAACATCAAAATAAGATAATTTAAGCATGCTGATTAATACAAGGATGGTGCACCAAGCAGTCCAGGGCTGAACAGGTGTTGCCAAATTATTATTGGATGGATTGGTCGGTTTTGGCGATGTGTTTATGGTGGATATACTTGTCACTGAGTGTACCTCATTGATAAACTTGTCCCATTTAGTCTGCCAGAGTCGCTGGGCTCTTTCTTTCTCTGAGTCATTCAAAGTGCTGAATCTGAAGAAACAAGACTTGACTTTAAGAGGATGACATTATGGGAGCCTTCTTATTCATTCCGAAAAAAAAACGTGTTATAAAATGGTCTTTTACAGTCTCTTGTAGTAATACTTCTTACTAAGTGTACTAATGATTTCGGTTAAAGACCAATGAAACATTGAACTGTATGACGACTAATGACGAGTCAATGAAGCCAGTAACAGTTAATTAGTAATACATGGGTTTAGGTGTTTGGGTCGTTGTTCCATTTGCAAGTGTTGCCTCTATCAGTCTATTTAAGCTATCGTTAAACTCAGTGTATTGTCACATTAGGGTTGGCTAATGGGAAGTCACAAATATTTGAGTATGGAATGGATTTCCTATTTCTATCTCACAATAAAACCACAATATATTACGTTTAAAAGACAACAACAAAATATACTTTTAGATTTCTTTTCAAAACAAAATATTGGGAAAACCTAATAGATGGTTGTTTAAATAGAGTGGTCTAACCTGATGGAGTTGAGAGCTAGCTGTTTCAGTAACGTGATGTCAGCCTTGTCACTGGACATGGCTGTAAACACAATATAAAAATCGTGCGACAGGGGCGCAGAGTCCATGGTGGTGCGGTCGTCGCAGCTGATAACTATGGAGAAGTTGTCGGCGATTAGTGAAACCATCGGGTGGTTGCGAAAATCAGTTATCAACCTCAGCACCTGAAAGACAGTGATTGATATGATTTGAAGTTCATTTGACCAAATTAAAAATAAAAATTTCACTTTCATACTCCAGAAGTTTTGTATGTGTTCACTCGACCATGGCTACAGGATGTTCTTTGATAACTTTTTTGTCAGGAGAGTTACGGGGGCAGGATATTCAATTTCTTATCGACGGACGGACGTAACACACATATTCTGAGATTTAGCAAGGGAAAAAAAAGAATTTTATTTCTAAATTCCTGCAACACAATGATCAATCATCATGTTACCAGGTAAATAGAACCAAGATTCATTATCTTATAAGCCTTCCACATTTTGTGAGTCACACCACAAATACATAATTAGCGCATCACTCGTGCAGATTTTAATTTAAAATAAATACATCTTTCACGTGATAAGTTACTCAGAACAAATATATTGTTGTTTTTGTATCATTACACCGCATGCACGCGCTAAAAGAAATAGATCGTTCTTTAAATTAAAAATGAAATTACTATTATATTTTTTTTTTAATTTCCCCTTTCAGACGTTGTGGTGTATAGGGCAGATGATGTAAAGGTCAACTGTTTCTGTGGCCTACAGTTAACGAGGATGTCATGTGGTCAGCACAACGACCAACCGCCTTTACTTTTCCCCAACCAATGTCAGGTACCTAGTAGAGCTAGATGAACTGTCAAATACCTAGTATAGCTGGGTGGACTGTCAGGTACCTAGTAGAGCTAGATGGACTGTCAGGTACCTAGTAGAGCTAGATGGACTGTCAGGTACCTAGTAGAGCTAGATGGACTGTCAGGTACCTAGTAGAGCTAGATGGACTGTCAGGTACCTAGTAGAGCTTGATGGACTGTCAGGTACCTAGTAGAGCTAGATGGACTGTCAGGTACCTAGTAGAGCTAGACGGACTGTCAGGTACCTAGTAGAGCTAGATGGACTGTCAGGTACCTAGTAGAGCTAGATGGACTGTCAGGTACCTAGTAGAGCTTGATGGACTGTCAGGTACCTAGTAGAGCTGGATGGACTGTCAGGTACCTAGTAGAGCTAGACGGACTGTCAGGTACCTAGTAGAGCTAGATGGACTGTCAGGTACCTAGTAGAGCTGGGTGGACTGTCCGGTACCTAGTAGAGCTGGGTGGACTGTCAGGTACCTAGTAGAGCTGGGTGGACTGTCAGGTACCTAGTAGAGCTAGATGGACTGTCAGGTACCTAGTAGAGCTGGGTGGACTGTCAGGTACCTAGTAGAGCTGGCTGGACTCGGAGGCGACTAAAGATCACGAAATTTTAAATCCCAGACTTTATCAGGATTCGAACCCGGCACCTCCGGTTCGGAAGCCAAGCGCTTTACCGCTCAGCCGCCAAGCCCCTATAATTGACAGACTTTGTAAAATGTCCTGCATTCATTGTATAGATCTCTAGTTTCAATTACAAAAACCTGCTTTGTTTGACTGATTTCATACTCATAGCATATGTGCATAAGTAACGGCTGCATTTACCAGTCACATAAAGGTTACCTGATTGGACAGTGGCTGGACTTCAATTGGTATATCTCTTTCTTTATACAACTTCATCAAGTGTGGATGTTTGCTCAGAGCATAGGCGTGTCCAACTCGAGTGGCGTTGAGCAGTAGGGCGTCTACAATGTTATATCCTGTCTCAGTTCCTTGCCAGTCTAGTCAAAGCAAAGTCAATTTCGTGATTTAAGTTTTTCCCTATTCTAATGTCCATAAAAAACACTGAACACAATTGCTTGAAGCTAAACTATTGATTAAATTGATAATAAACCACAATAACAACGAGAAATTCAATCCAATAACACATCTATTTGATTAATAAATTTAGAAGTTTGATTCAACAGCACTGAAAAATGAAAAAAAAAAGCTTCGCTTAATATCTCCGTTATTCCGTACACCGGATACACCAAAAAGCTTGCTATTAATGGGTTTGCCTCCCTGTGTACAAATCTTCCATTTTCTATATATCTCTTTACATTCCTATATGTGTACTATACATTCCTATATTTGTTCTCTCAACAAGAACATTGACTTGAACGCCTCTAGAACATAAAAACTTACTTGTTTCTCCAGCATGGAGAAAGTAGGGCAGACGATAAGATGGATCTTGTTGTGACGGAAACATCAGGGCGTCGCTGTAGTAATGAAGAGGCCGGAAGTAAGCCTCGTTCCCAGATAAGTCATAGCCAGCCACGATGTCTGGGTACTTCTTGTGTAATGTCATCACGTCTTTGACCTCGTCCAGAATGTCGGACACATTTTGAAATCTTTACGAGAAAAATATTTAGAATAGTAGAGATTTTGTATCGTTCTGTGATTTTAAGAAGAACACTTAAACTATCGTAAACATTATTTGTCACAAAATCAAGATCAATGTCAAATTATATCAGCGACTTTGGCAACATTAAAGATTCAGCTTACAAAAGATGCAAAATGCGGAAACAAAAATCAAATTTAGACTCAAGGACAGGCGTTTATTATTATAATTATCATTACAAAAAAAATATTATTTGTATTATTGTTCTCACTGTGGTGGTGACGTGGGTAGGCCTAGTTGTGTGTGTAAGTCAGTCAACACTGAGGACATGGGTCAGCGTACTGCAAGCAACCAACCGTAACCGTAATAAGTGGCGTAGCTAGGGTGGGGGGGAGGAGGGAGGAGAATTTGAAGATCCCCCCGGCCCCCAATTGAGGGGGGGGGGCCAAATGAGAGTCCGAAATTTGTTTTTAAATAAATTAAATATTACGTCACTGTCAAGTAATCTTCCTTTTTACTTTGTTATATAAGTTTATTTCATCCTCCTTATTATTTAAAAAGAAACCTGATAAGAGCACTGAAAACAAAGGAGACCATGAACGTGTGGAAGAAAAGTATTACTATTCAGAGGATTCATACAAAGATACAGCAGTCGAAGAAGTGAAAATGTCACTTGATGAGAGAAGTAGTGCTGGGGAATGCCTTTTACCGCAGTCAGAGAAAACAACTGAAAAAAGTGATGATGAGTCAAGTGATGGTCTTCCAAAATCACTTTCTCCAAAAGAGGAAGAATCTGTAATTAAGTACAAATACTTCTGATATATCCAGTATGGAATTTTAACTGAGAAACTGAGAGCAATTGTATTAAAGGTAGATTTTTTTCCAAAACAAAGATTAAGGACATTTGTTTCCAGTAGGGTTGTAGTGCTGAAGTAGTGCTGAAGAGACTCCAGGGGAATACCTTTAACAGCAGTCAGAGAAAACAACTGAAGTAAGTGATACAAATGATGAGTCAAGTGATGGTCTTCCAAAATCACTTCCTCCAGAAGTGGAAGAAGCTGTAATTAAGAACAAAGACTTCGGAAATATCCGGCCTGAAATTTTATATCTGAGGAACTGCGAGCAAAATTCTGTTAAAGGCAGCTTAGTTTTCCAAAACATAGATGAACAGTATTCCAGTAGAGTTTACCCGAAATAAATCATGAAATTTGACATCATGGGTCACTAGAAAGCTTCCAACAGGAGAAGCGTACAACAGATTGTGGCTCCTCTTCTCTCCAGACTTGGGATGTCTGTTTTGTTTTGAGTGTGTACTGTTTTCTGAGGCAACAAAAAAAGACATCTAGTGCATTGAGCATACCTGGAGTTGGTTTCACCAAATGGAAGAAACATGAGAGACTGAAAGAACATGAAGTAAGAGTCCACCACAGACAACTTCTTTTGAAGTGGAAGTTAGAGGAAGAAAAGCTTAAGGCAGAACCAGATGAACTTGTCACATTTGTTTCATGCGTAAATTTTGAAAAATCAGCATTATTGGAGAGATATTCTTAAGCGTGTAGCAGCAGCTATTACGTATTTTGCATAAAAAAACTCAAGCTCACATGGTCACAACGAAAAACTGAATACAACCAATCCAGGGAACTTCCTAGCATATTTGAAATTTCTTGCAGAATTTGATGAAGTTATGAAACACCAGTAACATAGAATTGAATATGAGAAGACATTATTTTCATCAGAAATTCAAAATGAGTTCATTAATTTGATGGGCTATAAAGTTAGGGAATCAATTGTTGGGAAAGTTAAACAATTTGTTACTTGTCTCTGATGCATGATTCCAGCCCCAGATGTTTCTCACCAAGAACAAGTCTCTCTAATAGGTCGTTACTTGAATGTTGATACTTTCGAACTAAAAGAGACATTCATTGGTGACTTTGTAATGTTGAAACCTGATGGACAACATTATAAAGAACTTGTTCTGAAAAGTCTTAGAGATGTAGGGCTGGACTTGAATCTGAGTAGAGGTCAAGCCTATGATAACGCAGCCACAATGAGTGGCCGTCTGTCAGGCCTGCAGAAACGTCTCTTAGACATAAATCCAAAGGCAACATTTCTTAACTGTGATAATCACCCACTGAACCTGGCAGCTCTTCATTCTGCTGAGATAGATCCAGCAATTGTCACCTTTTTTGGAACTGTACAAGAATTGCTCAACTTTTTTTCCAATTCCAATGGGCCAAACTAAAAGAAGCTGGAACCGGGAGTTTAAAAAAGGAGAGTAATACAAGGTGGTCGGCAAGAGAAGAAGCTACGTCTGCAGTTACCGTGCATCTCGACAAAATCATCAAGCTGTTGGAGAAACTTTCTGAATCAACAACTGAAAGAATGGACACTAGAAGCAATGCACAGAATCTTCTTCATGCAGTGGAAAATTATGAAATGTTTGCTTATACAACGGTATTATTAATGAAAAGATTCTTAATGTTTATTAATTGTTAATTTTACTGATATACAGTACCATTCATTTGCCAATATGAATGTAGGGTTATATATTTATTAAATACATTATCTCATGTCATAATGTCGAATGTCAAAATGCAAGGGGCCCCCAAGGAGGTCAATCCCTCCGGGCCCCCAAATCCTTAGCTACGCCCCTTACTCCAAGTGCAATATACTCGTGAAATGGTCATGAGATTATCTAGAAAGAAGTGGCCAGAAAATCCGTGGCGTTCGATTGCTTTTGAGAAGGCCTTCGATACCCTATGTAAAGAGCAAGAGTGACAGAGTCAAGACCATTCACTTCAGTGCAGACAGAGAGGTGCAGTAAATTCCTAGTGAAGCCGGTTCTGTATATTAGAATAGAGCAGAGGTTATCTGAAGGGAGGTATTTGTATTGTCAGTGTTTGTTCCGTGTAGCTAACTGTACAGTACTGGCTGTTCATTTATTAGGCAATAAAGAATCACGCTATCAGGAGTCCCAGTTGTCTTGTTCTTATGTGTAAGTTTGACTGAGGAAATTAAGATTTTTTTCAAAATTATGTCAATTGAGCTTTTACGTTAATTAGAAACTGTATCCAATTCTGAATAATGATCTGTAATTTGTTTTTAGAAAAAATATTAATAAATATTTTAAATATTTAAAATAAAACATGACTAATGTTTGCTTTTGCCTCATTAAATATGCATAGACAGTGTCTAATTTTCAAAATACTTTAACTTTTTTCTAATTATCCGATTTTTACAATTTTTTCCCTGTTACAGTTCTTTTTTTTAAACAAGATACATTTTTTTAAAGCCTTATTTTAGTTAAAAGCTTCAATTTCATTGGTTGAAATTAAATAGATTCATATATTATCTCTCTATTCAACCAATCAGAACGTTTCTTACAAAGCCTCTTTGGCAGCCATTTTGTTTACTATTTTTACCCACGTTTGTTGGTGCTCTGTGACACTGTTTATTTCTCTACATTATATTACTCTTGCATTCATTCAAGTGTGTTTTAGTTTATTGTAACTAATATTATTTAAATAAAACAATGCCTAGACCACGCAAAGATCGTCCTAAGAAAAGGGAATTCCATGGTAATAGGTTTTTTAAAAAGCTTAGTCTAGATCTAAATGATCATGATACTGAAATTGAGTCTAGATCTAGCGAGACTGAAGTCAGTGAAATTCAACCTGTTTCTGAGGACATATTAGAGCTAGATCCAGTAAATCCTGATGCTACTAACACTGGAAATGTTCCTGAAAGTAGTTCATTTATTAAATTAAATGATAGTGTTCAACAGGACAATATTTATTTGGATGATATGACTGGATACGGCATGTTTGATGTTCAAATTTTATTGTGTTTGTGAATCAATTTCCTTGCTCTAATTGTGAAAAGCATTGTGGTTTTCAAGCTACTGAAAGAAACACTGGACTTAACTATACTATATCCTTTGTGTGCCTGGATTGCAAACATGTTTTCATGCTTCAAAGTTCTAAGGAAAATATAAATTTAAGGTTTCAACTGTCTATGTTTTCCATTTTATGCCATTATGAACAAGGTAACAAATTTCTAGCAAATATGAACATGACACCACCGGTAAGCATTACAAGAAGCAATCATTTTAGAAATAAAATATTAGAAGCCACTAAGACAGTTGCTACAAAATGCAAAGAAGCAGCTGCAGAAGAATTCAAAGCTTCTCAGCCATCATCGGATGTCACTGTGTCGTGCGATGGAACATGGCAGAGGAGAGGCGTGGTTTCGTGTCAAAAAATGGAGTTGCAACTGTACTTTCCGTTAATCCTGGAGGTGCTCCTAAAGTAATAGACACATTTATCAGCAGTAACTATTGTGATAAATTTTGCAAAAGCAAAAAGAAACTTACTCCTGAGCAGTTTGTAGCTTGGAAAGCAAACCACGCAGCTGAATGTGACGCTAATCACACAGGCTCTTCTAGTGCGATGAAATCACAAGGGATCCTACAAACTTTCCAACGTTCACAGATGTACGGCTTAAACTATACAGGCTATTTTGGAGATGGTGACTCAAAAAGCTATAAAACTGTTGCAGATGCAGATCCACCAATATACCCCGGTAAGACGATTGAAAAGTTGGAATGCTGCGGTCATGTACAGAAAAGAATGGGACGTCGACTTATGGACCTAAAGAATTCTAACAAAGGAAAAGTTTTTGAAGAAGATGGCAAACACTACAAAGGGATGGGAGGAGTAAAAAGGCTTACTCAAGCAGCAATTCTAAGAATCCAGGGCCATTATGGTGGTGCCATTAGAAATAATACCAACAACCTTCTACAGATAATAAAGGCAATTTGGGCATTTTGGAAACACAGGTGTGAAGACCACAGTGATTGCGGCCATTGGTGTCCAAAAGAACAAAACATAGCAGTGGCAAACAAAAACAAACTCCCCAAATATATTACTGATGCTATGAAACCAATATTTGAAGAGTTAACATCAGATGCACTGTTGCAAAAGTGTTTACATGGTGGCACGCAAAATGCTAACGAGACGTTCCATAATTTAATATGGAAAAGATGCCCCAAAAATCAATTTGTTGGAAGAAAAAGGCTTGAGATAGCTGTTCATGTTGCAACAACTGTATATAATGATGGGGAACTTGGACGAAGGCAGATATTTCCACTTTTGAGATTACAATTCGGATATTATGCTGAAACATCATTTCGCGCTGCGGACAAGAAAAGAATTTTGTCATCTTTAAATGCAAAAAATATATCAAAAATGACATCCAGGTGTGAAAAAAAAAACATTCATTCAAATGCAGAGGATGCTAGGGATGAAGAATATTTACCAGGAGGCTTTTAATTGTAAGTTTTTGTCTTTATTATTCATAGATATTGTGTTTTTTCTTGATTTTCTCAAAATCTGCTTTTTCAAAATGTTTTATCTTCTTATCTTATGTAATACAGACGTTACATCAAAAAAGAAGATGATTACGTCCTACGCGTCATCCATTTAGTCATGCATATTAACCAATGACTTAAATTCTGCCAAGTCACTGGTTTTCCTGGCTAGCTCAGGCAACTCATTCCATGCTCTAATAGCACTAAGGAAGAAGGAGTATTTGTACAAATTTGTCCTAGCATATGGGACGAGGAATGTGCCTTTATCTTTGTGTCTTTCAGAGTATTTTATTAAATTTTGTTTTTGTATTTGAAGATTATGGTTCAGTGTTTTATGTATAATTGCTACTTTACTTTTGAGTCTTCTGTCCTGAAGGCTTTCTAAATTTTGTGATTTTACTATAGGTGTTACTCTAGTCAAATGTGAATATTCATTTGTTATGAATCTCACTGCTCTATTTTGTGTCTGTTCCAGTTTCTTAATGTTTTCTTGAGTTGAGGGGTCCCAAACGGAGGATGCATATTCTATTATTGGCCTAACCAAGGTTAAATAACATTTTAGTTGTATGTTCTTATTTGATTTATAGAAATTTCTTTTAATAAATCCTAATGCTTTGTTTGATTTTTTAATAGTTTCATCAATATGTGGATTCCATGACAGTTTTTCATTTATTATAACACCTAGGTATTTTGCGTTTTTAGTCTGTGTTACTGGTTTGCCATGAATAAGATAAGTGGAATTAATTTTGGTTGGTTTTGTCAACTTTCCACAAAAACTATGCTAGCTGGAGCTTTGAAATTTGGAAGTTTTGTTCTATGTCCATATTGAATCAAAACATGCTACCAGAATTACAATCTATTAAGTAGTTTTAAAGTTATGGTCTCAATACTTACCCCTACCCCAACCAGTTTCGACAGTTTTATGGTTCCCACACTAAAAAATTCATTTCAAAAAAGTGTTCTCTCAGATTGTAATAATTGTAGATCAATGTGATTGGAATAACATGCTGAAGACACTGTGCAAATTTCATTTGAAAATATTTAATAGATACTAAAATATCTTGACATGTGTGTTCATGTATTTTTTTTAGTTTTTTGACTATTTTACCCTATTTTTGTGAAAAATTTTACTTTTTTTTAAGTTTTTTTTTTTTTTAAATATTTTTTTCACTATTAAATGATCCATCCAATCATATAGACACTTAAATAGTGACAGATTTGCGGATATTTCAATTTGGGGGTTTAACCTGCCCTTAAGTAGAATGTGTTGTATTTTGTTGTGCAGTGTTTACAAAGAACCTGATAAGGAGTCATAGCATTACAATAGTATTTATATAAAACTTTTTTACTTATTTTTACTTATATTTACTTATTACCATGGATCATTCTAGGACATTCTAGGTTATGTGCCTGTTGTTGTGCTACTTGGACAGCTGAGATTGAGATATCTCAAGAAACAATTATTACAATAATATATGATGTGACATTTGTCATGTTGTTTACCTGATCCCAGAGAAGATGATCTTCATACCAATAAAGTCTGGATAGTGTTGACTAAAAGCTTCACTGACTTCTTTCACGAGCTGAGTACAGTACTCTCTTTTGTAAGTGTTGCCATCCAGGTCATACAACTGTCACACAAGGAAATACTTTAGAAACAAGGTTACAAAGACAGTTTGCGTGGAAACACAAACTCAAAATCGGCCCCTGAAGTGGTCCACCAAGGCGGGTTTCAATAATTTCAGAAAAAAACATCAGAATCAAATTCTGTCAAAGACAAATGACAGAGAAGAATGGAGAAAGAAGGTTGACAGATCAAACTTATGCGCGTGCTAAATAGATTTTTTCTCTTAAAAAAAAGTTTTTTGTTGTAAATGTTGTATTTAGTATAACAGAACTTACATAACTGAGCAATACAAATGTAAAAAAAAAATGTTGACAAAAAATCTAAAACCGTTTGTATAAATGTGTTTAAAATATGTTAAATAGGGACCCTCCACAATAGAGAGCCCCCCCCCCCCCGGTGTTTGTTACTATTTATGGTGAATAGTTGTAAAAGTGGTGTATTTTTATGAAAAGACTGCTTGCATAAGTGATTTAAAAAATTAGATTTTTCGCTTTCAGAAAAGAAAAAAAGTAGCCGTCGCATCAGAACTTTGAATGGTCTAAAATATTTTCTTTTCTAGTTTACGAGATCTAAACGGGACGGACGGACTGACAGATGGACAGGCATTCCACACAAAACTATTAGCGTCTTTTCCCCTTTCGGAGGCCGCTAAAAATTACTAATTAGATCTCTAGCATTCGCTAAAGTACTAGAGTTCTAATAATAGCAGTAAGAACATCAAACATCAAAGTACACGAATTTGTTAAACACGACTAAAAGACAACAACAAAGATATAACTTTCAACATGTGATTTATACTGATACGTATTGTGCGCGTATTGTTTGTTAATGAAGGGATACAAGCTAATTAGTTTTTCTTCCCACTTACCCCAGCATAGGTGACATAAACTTCTAAGTGCAAAACTTACCCCAGCATAGGTGACACGAACTTCCATGTACAATATATTTGCTTCACGAAACTCCATCATCGTCTGCCACAACATTTCTTTAAAGATTGGAATAAAATAAAGGAGCTGGCCAACCTAAAGATCAACAAGAAATAACTGGGTTTTTTAGTGGACAAAATGTTGGGCGTTCTTTTGTTGTAACTGTTGATGTAGTTCCATTCGACATAGAACTGTGTTTCAAGATAGTTTACTGACATCAACGCGCTCCAGTGACTTCAAAATCTAACCGAATGTTTCATCCATATCAAATGAACAGAAATAAAGATTGTTGTTTGTTCACACGGGAACGTTTTCTAGGGAACGACACCCTCCCCCTCCTTCGGACACTCACAAATTCTTTAATCCAATTTTCTGAACAAACTTTGAACTAAAGTCTTTAAAGCGCCAATCAGCGAATATTTATACCTAACATATTACACCCACCTAAAAACTAGCCCACCCTATAGAATGTTTCGGGTTCGCCCTTGATGTCACGTGGTCCTGTACACCAAGAGCTCATTGATATGAACTTCTCTTGTATTCGAATCAGAAATATATATATATATATAATATATAAAATATATATATTGTTATGACCCTATTGGCGGCGCAAAAGGGTTAACTATAGGCTCAGTTGACACACACGAGAATCACTCAGGTCAGCGGGGGCCATGGACAAGGGACAGTACTACGATTACATGATTACACGCAAATATGACCAATGTTATGGTAATGTGATCGAAAGCCTGCGTGTACGAGTGACACAGTGCATAGAAAAGCGGGAGTTCAAGACCGGAGAGCGTCGAGACCAGCACAGTTAGTCGCCATGAAATCGGTCCTGGTTGAGTCCTGATGTGTTGATGTACAAGTCCAGAAAGAGAGACAGTAGAGTTCTTTAAGTTGGTGATGTACAGAGTGACATTTTAGTTGTTGATGTGTTTGACGCCAATTGTCTAGTATTGGCTGTTATCTACTTATTCACTCATTATTAAAGTACCAGATTATTTGGAGCCTTGTTGTCAAGTTCTTGATGTGTTGATGTATGGTGTTGTGTTTAGCAGTGTTTACAGAAGGTCTGAAAAGGAGGGAGAATCGTAACAATATATATAAGGGAATGAAATAGACATTTACTGCCATATCTCTCAATACTGCAAGATTTATGTTCCATTTTCTATATAAAACACCATTAATTATTTACGACTAATTAATTTATTTATTTGTTTGTTTTTTTTGGATTGACTCATGTGTTGTCTTCGACACTAAATAATTGTGGAATTTTTCAACTTGATGCCAGAATGTAAAGTAGGAGAACATAGGATTAAAAGAATCCTGACAGACAGACAGACAGAGTAAGTTAATAAAGTTAAAACTGTTTAGGGCAACATTTTACTTCAAGAAAACAAAAAAAAAATCATTCACAAAGAAACATTCACTTATTTACCTGTTAAAATATATTGTTACTTTCCCTCTTGTTTTTACTTAATGCAAATTTTCGTAGACTTGCAGAGGTAAGTATAGATACAGGGGACTTACTTGACGGAAATATTGACTAAATTTGACCCAGGCCGCCTGGTTGTCCGGGAAATTAACAAAAGGATCGTTGACCACAAGACTCAGATTATTACGTAAACTGGAAGAAAGTAGACATCATCAAAAAATAAAATAGTTCTAAAAAAAAATAGAATGTCAGAATATTTTTTAAAGTTTTAATATAATAGTGTAAATATGTTGTGTACGTAGTACATACAAACTGATACATTACTTTTGTTGTCATCATTACTGGTAGCATTGGGTTGGTTTCAGAATTTTGAATAGGTTATTACAAGTCAAGAAACTACTTTAAAATATATAATATCAAAATATTGAAATAAATTTTTGATATTTTTCTCGATGGATTATTTCTTCATACTAAGGAAGCATTCTCTATTTGTGTTCAGTGTAATAGAATAGCATAGAAATTGACAAAGTAACATGGAGTTCAACAAAGTAGAAAAAAAGTAATTTCTTTACTTACTACTGACACACACACACACACTTACTTTAAATCAAAAGCTGCCACATCTTTACACAGTTTTCTTTCTCGTACCACCAGCTTCCAATCACAATCTATCAAAATAATCAAAAATAATCAAAATATGGACTCAGGTATTGGTTTCAATTTCACCTGAAAATTTACAGGAATACAGATTTGCAGTTTAATGTAGTCCAGAATCATCGCAAGAAAAGGCTAGTTGACAAACTTGGTCATACAAACTTTTAAGTAGGAATATATTGTATAGATCTTGTACTGTTGTCATTATTAATCAACTGGGCATTATGTATTAAGAATCCAACAAATAATGATAATATGTTACTATCACAACTTGAAGTACATTATATGATAATCCAGGCCAGATATGAATTAATGAATAGAATAATATATCACCACAGTGAAATAACTGAGTGAATAACTGAGTGAATAACAGGTTGAATATTTGAACTAGACTGAACTCTAAGCAATTGATTTACAATAACATTCTCTCTATTCGCTCTCTTTGGTTCCAGAATTCTAAAACTTTATTGTCTATACAAACTTTTGAATTCACTAATGAGAAGTACTACTTGAATTACTTCCCTTCTAACCTTCATTGATATGGTGCAATCTAATGTCATCTCATCTGTCCCTTGATGTTCGTCGTAGGGGTGCTGTGACAGTTTGTGTAACGAAATCCTTCCATGTTTCCCGGTCAGCAGCTGTTCTTAGCTGTATATCAAGAGGGAGGCCAGTCCACTCTTTTACATTCTCCAACCAGTTTTCTTCGTGCTCTCTCCACTGTACTTTGAAGGATGACTTTAGACAGTAAATCATGTCTTACACTATGACCGAACCAGCTCAGCCTTTACAGTATTGATATGTTCCATTATATATGCCAATCAGAGTGTTGACTCGTAAAAGTACAAAATCATTTGTCTTCTTTTCCTGGTGTCTGATACCAAACATTTTTCTGTACCAGTTACTCTCAAAGCCTTGAATTCTTTTCAGCCTCAGTGTTGAGTGTCCAACTTTCACAACCGCATAAGTACTAAATGAACACTAGCGAAAAATAGTGTTTTAATTTTACTTGGAAACTGTTGTTACTTTTCCAGATTTTCGACAGTTTGCTCATGACAGCGGATGGCACAAAATATCTAAAAAAAAAATTACTTCAAACAAACTTATACACTTTGATAACATCACTATGTAACTGGGAACAGACAATGTCGTAACTTGAGTTTTTAGTGATAAGGTTTCAGATCTAGAAGTTAAATGACAAGATCCAACTAAAATAAACAATACTAGTCGACCGGAGGCGTAGCATACGCCGCTATTTTGCATGGCCGGCCTTAGGCCGGTGCAACCTATTCGACCGTATTGGGCCCCGCACTTTCATAGGACCCGCGCTAATTCTAGGTGTATAAATTATTAAATTAAACTATATTATAACTTTCCCGCGCCCTCCTGTCGATTTACCAGGAGCTCATGGAAATCTCCCGAAATTACAAAATATACGAGAAAGTCCTTAAAATATACGAAAATATATAGACAAAAATTGTCATTTTGGGGTGTCATTCAATAAGGAAAATACCAATCCTACGCGCGATAAATAAAAACGGCATTATGCATTAGCCGTAATTGTGTAATCTGGTGAAAGAAGCTTCTCGCACCTCAAACTAATGAAGAATTACTTGAGGTCAACAATTCTGAAAGATAGATTGAAACGTTTGGTAATTCTTGCTATTGAGCGTGATCTATATAGGAAACATAATTATTATGGTATACTGTATGACTTTGCTACACGCAAGGCTTGTAAAGTAATTATGTACGTAGTTAATAATGATTAAAATGCATAGATAAATTTATTTTCTAATAAAAACTCTTAAATTTCACTTATTATCCGCTTCCCAACCCAAACTTGGCCCCGCGAAATCCGTTTCGTATAGGGGCCCACAATGGTTAAGTCCGGCCCTGCTATTTAGTGACCGGTGAATATACATAGTTGTTCTCTTTCCATGACTTCTTGGTCACAATGGTTAATTCCGGCGCTGCTATTTAGTGTTTGTAAAATGTTTTACATGTTTCGGATGTTCCTTCAAAGTTGAAGATAGTTTACTTCCTAGTCCAAACCTCCCGCACGACGAAGGGGGATGGGACAGTCCAGCGCGCAAACTGTACGACCAGGCAGCCATCCGTAGTGAAGGTTGAAAAAATACTTGTTCCCCACTCCCTTTTTCCCGAGCCTTGCTCTCTGTCGCCTTGATAGTTCATGCAAAGTAGATTCTCCCCCCCCCCCCCTCTTTTTTACGTGAGGTAGAAATAAAAAAAAAGAGTGTTTTTTCTTGGTTACAACGGTCCGGCCCTGCTATTCTGTGAATACTTGTTCTCCCCCCCCCCCCTCTTGTTTTTTCGTGGGGTGACTATCCGCAGAAATAAGAATGTAATCTTTCCTTTACTTCTTGCTCGTCCAAACTGTTGAGCGAAGAAGAGAATTATATATATAGATGAACCTACATGAGAAGATAACTCACAAGGATGTATGGGGAACATTTTTGAAGACACAAAAGATAACTCACCAGGATTTAGTGGGATAGTTTTGAAGACTTGAAAAATAAGATAACTCTGTTGCCATAGACACATGTAAACGTTGTCTCTGTACGTGACATTTTTGATGATCCAGTCGAGACTGACCATTGACTGGTCATGGATGTGAAGTGACGCTCCTTGAAATACATAGAAGTTGGGTTAGAGATTAGGATTGATTCCTATAATGTCGTCGACTATACATACTTGTCCTAAGTTCCAACTTGATCGGAGAATGGAAAATGGGTGAATAAAAACAGACAGAGTAAGTTGATAGAAGCTTTGTAATACCAGACAGAGTAGGTTGATAGAAGCTTTGTAATACCAGACAGAGTAAGTTGATAGAAGCTTTGTAATACCAGACAGAGTAGGTTGATAGTAGCTTTGTAATACCAGACAGAGTAGGTTGATAGAAGCTTTGTAATACCAGACAGAGTAGGTTGATAGAAGCTTTGTAATACCAGACAGAGTAGGTTGATAGAAGCTTTGTAATACCAGAGTAAGTTGATAGAAGCTTTGTAATACCAGACAGAGTAGGTTGATAGAAGCTTTGTAATACCAGACAGAGTAGGTTGATAGAAGCTTTGTAATACCAGACAGAGTAGGTTGATAGAAGCTTTGTAATACCAGACAGAGTAGGTTGATAGAAGCTTTGTAATACCAGACAGAGTAGGTTGATAGAAGCTTTTTAATACCAGACAGAGTAGGTTGATAGAAGCTTTGTAATACCAGACAGAGTAGGTTGATAGAAGCTTTGTAATACCAGAGTAAGTTGATAGAAGCTTTGTAATACCAGACAGAGTAGGTTGATAGAAGCTTTGTAATACCAGACAGAGTAAGTTGATAGAAGCTTTCTAATACCAGACAGAGTAGGTTGATAGAAGCTTTGTAAAATAAATATCATTTTTAAATCTCCTTTATTGAGCACAAGAACTTTAAATAGAGTATTTAGGCTATTTAGAAAAGTTTTCACCAGATGAGCCATTCTACTGTTTTGTGTGTGTGTGTGTGTGTGTGTGTGTGTGTGTGTGTGTGTGTGTGTGTGTGTGTGTGTGTGTGTGTGTGTGTGTGTGTGTGTGTGTGTGTGTGCGCGTGCGTGCGTGCGTGCGTGCGTGCGTGCGTGCGTGCGTGCGTGCGTGCGTGTGTGTGTGTGTGTGTGTGTGTGTGTGTGTGTGTGTGTGTGTGTGTGTGTGTGTGTGTGTGTGTGTTTTTTATATTTTTTTTTTTTTTTTTTTTTTTACAAAGCTTATATCAACTCTATGTCTGTCGTTATTTCTCCCACACCATATTTTGGATCAAGGTGAACTTTGTCAAAATTATTTCTTTTACCTGACCAAAAAAATCATTTTAAAAAATTAACCAGTTAGTTAATTAAATAGTGGTAATTAATTATTTTCTTTGGTATCCAGAACAAGGGCAAGAAATAGTGCTTGGCTGATGAGGTGGCACAAGTTGAATTATTCCCCTATATACTTTACTTTAAAGTTTGAAAGTAACAAAAGATGAACCTTCTATTTTCATAAGCGCTTCCCTGACATAGTGGTTAGTGCATCGGCTTGAGGAGGCTTTTGTCCTCTTCGAATTCAGGTCGTTCACCTTTTTTATCACTTTCACTTTCAACTAACTCTTTGTCGGACCGTTGGGGCACCACACAAGTTTTGTTTTTAAAAAGCGATCTCCCCCCACCTCTTTCCAACTGGTCCAGACAAGTGATAGGATCATAGCGTATTGAGAAAGTGATAGGATCATAGCGTATTGAGAAAGTGATAGGATCATAGCGTATTGAGAAAGTGATAGGATCATAGCGTATTGAGAAAGTGATAGGATCATAGCGTATTGAGAAAGTGATAGGATCATAGCGTATTGAGAAAGTGATAGGATCATAGCGTATTGAGAAAGTGATAGGATCATAGCGTATTGAGAAAGTGATAGGATCATAGCGTATTGAGAAAGTGATAGGATCATAGCGTATTGAGAAAGTGATAGGATCATAGCGTATTGAGAAAGTGATAGGATCATAGCGTATTGAGAAAGCTTAAAGTCTGAAATTGCACTTTACAAAACAATTGGTAAAAAAATATATCTAATCGCACAGGTTTATCGTTGGTATATGAAATGTAACTACATGACTGATCCAAACGAATTGATACACACAACTACACACTCAATATGTTGTTGTTGCTTTAATTGGCTAACATTTGTTATGCTCTGAACTAGAAGCTTATCAATAGAATGAGACGAGTACTTACACTATGTCTCTACTAACTGATACGAGTACTTACACTATGTCTCTACTAACTGAGGCGAGTACTTACACTATGTCTCTACTAAGTGAGACGAGTACTTACACTATGTCTCTACTAACTGAGACGAGTACTTACACTATGTCTCTACTAACTGAAACGAGTACTTACACTATGTCTCTACTAGCTGAGACGAGTACTTACACTATGTCTCTACTAGCTGAGACGAGTACTTACACTATGTCTCTACTAGCTGAGGCGAGTACTTACACTATGTCTCTACTAACTGAGACGAGTACTTACACTATGTCTCTACTAACTGAGGCGAGTACTTACACTATGTCTCTACTAACTGATACGAGTACTTACACTATGTCTCTACTAACTGATACGAGTACTTACACTATGTCTCTACTAAATGATACGAGTACTTACACTATGTCTTTACTAACTGATACGAGTACTTACACTATGCCTCTACTAACTGATACGAGTACTTACACTATGTCTCTACTAAATGATACGAGTACTTACACTACTTATGTCTCTACTAACTGATACGAGTACTTACACTATGTCTCTACTAAATGATACGAGTACTTACACTATGTCTCTACTAACTGATACGAGTACTTACACTATGTCTCTACTAACTGATACGAGTACTTACACTATGTCTCTACTAACTGATACGAGTACTTACACTATGTCTCTACTAACTGATACGAGTACTTACACTATGACTCTACTAACTGATACGAGTACTTACACTATGTCTCTACTAAATGATACGAGTACTTACACTATGTCTCTACTAAATGATACGAGTACTTACACTATGTCTCTACTAATTGATACGAGTACTTACACTATGTCTCTACTCACCTTTAGGCATTGTGTGAATAAGTTGATATAAAAGAGATTGTTCTATTAAAGGCTTTGATTGGAAAAAACTTGCGGACGGAAAGAAGACTGCCCTGTTCAAACGACTGCTTTCTATCAGGTTTCGTTTTTCCTGCGTGTATTCAAAGTTTTCAATCACAAATCAATATGGCTGACATAGATAGATAGATAGATAGATAGATAGATAGATAGATAGATAGATAGATAGATAGATAGATAGATAGATAGATAGATAGATAGATAGATAGATAGATAGATATAGATATAGATATATATGACATTTTTAAATAATGCTAGAGATGAAATATTATATTCACTTGTAAATCACTTTTGTTGTGTTTTTTTTTTACTTGGAAAAAGGAAAGGGATTTTACTGGATGTCGAGTTGAATTCTATATTTTTTATATTTTAATAATAAAATTGGATCTTGTTATGCGTCGATTCCGTTGTGCCTAACACGAGTCTCTCAGTTTTATGATAAATAACATCCTTTGTAATAGTTTTATACTGAAATCTCCTAAGATCTCGGGAATCTCCCGAGAGCCAAACTATTACAGCTAATACTCTTACTCGTTTTAAGTTGACTAACAGTTAATCTATACTACAGAAACTTTAGGGCCTTGATGGTGCCGAGGAAATCATTAATTGGCTAAGGATCAGGTCAGACTTCAAGGTAAAGCTTAGCATTGATCCTATAAGTATGTCAAGTAAAAGGGAAGTAATCTCATGGCCAGTGTCCATATCCGTCTCCAGCCAGATGTCAGCAAATAAAGAAAATGTCTTCATCAAACAAGGACGTATGACAATCATTAGCTTTAAAAAAATAAATTTATTTTAACGACAATAGATTGCTGGCTTAAGGTACATAGTGAGATACATTGTAATTAATTTGACCTGGTTGAACATAAGCCAAGAAACTAAATTCTTGGGATAGTTAGAACTTTAAAACAATACATATTGATGAATCACAGAAAAGCTGTTTAGAAGTTTTTTTGAAATATAAATATAAATCTATGAAGTTGATGTACAAATTGTACACATGAGATCATTTTCATTAGTTCACTAACATCTGAACACACTCGCTAGTACTAATCATCACTTTATTATCATCAGTTCACAATAATTGGTTTTCTATCGTAAGATTACTATCATACCTTCACTATCACACCTTCACTGTCATATGTTCATTATTACACATTCACAATAACACCTTCACTATCATATGTTCACTATTACACATTCACAGTAACACCTTCACTAACGTATGTTCACAACCATTACTTAACTATCATTTGAAGGCAATACCCTCATCTCTAGTTGAGTCATATAAATTTACTTATTTTAGTTCACTATCATTAAAGTACATTAGTTCACTATCATTAAAGTACATTAGTTCACTATCATTAAAGTACATTAGTTCACTATCATTAAAGTACATTAGTTCACTATCATTAAAGTACATTAGTTCACTATCATTAAAGCACATTAGTTTGCTATCACTTGTTTCCCTTATGTAAATTTCTCTTGTTCAAACTCTTTAGTTTCCTATCATTAGTTTACTAGTAGATATATTAGATGACTATTCGTTTTCTATAATCGATATTCCATCAATAATTGACATACTTAAGTTCAACCTTATTTATTCACTATTATCAGTTTACTTTGTTTAGTTCAGTTATATTTGTTCACTATTTTTACTTCATTTTTTTAGTTCACTAACATTCGCTTGCTCTTCAACTTTTTTCAGTTGTAATTTTTTTTACTGGACTTTAATTAGTTCACCCTCCTCTAGCAATTACTTTCCTAGCACACTGACAAACTCACATGAATATATATATCTAGTTCGTCCATCGTGGTTCGATGATGACCACTTTTGTCATCCAGGAGACTGAGGGCTTTGCACTCACATGAATACACACACACATACACACACATGTATCTAGATTATCTTACACCAGCTCACAGAGATCAAGGAAACTAGCCCATTAAATAAATAACTATTAAGAAAGAAACTCTACGCGACTGACGTGTGCATCTCTCTCAGACGCTAATGAAATAAAGATCATGCTCAACTTGAAAATACCTTCATAAATATTTCATTGGCAAAATGTTCCGCTGCTGTGAGCACGAGATTCGAACCTATCCTCATGTTTTCATCGGTATTTATCAACTCTGCCCTCATCCTCATGTATTCCAATTTATTCTGAGGCAGCGCTATCGAGAGAGTGGACAGTAGTATAAAGCTGACCACTAGAGTCTGGAAGATGTTCATGAAGATAGCAAAAGTCAGCATTTCACTAACTGTGAAAAATAAATCTGGCAATAACTTCTAGTCGACCTGTGGAGTTAATTGTGACATGAATTTATTGTGACTTGAGTTTATCAGTACCGTAGCTAAGGTTGGGGGGAGGGGGGAGGGTCCAAATTTGAAAATCTAACTCCTAACTCTAATCCCCTCTTGAGGAGGGCCCATAAATGAGTGTCCGAAATTTTTTGTTTTTACACTAAGTAGTATGCCATTAACTCATGCTATGTTGTCAAATGTCAAAATACAAGGCTCCTAACCCCATAAATTTCTAGATACGCCACTGGTTTATTGTGACATTAGTTTATTGTGATATGGGTTTATTGTGATATGAGTTTATTGTGATATGGGTTTACTGTGACATGAGTTTATTAGAACTATACAACACAAAGACAAAAATGTTACATTGCAAAATAGTGGCACTGCGCGGAAACCTACAACAAAACAATCTTTTTGTTCCCTTTTTCTATACATGTTAGATCATCCATAAATATAGGCCTAAAAGGAATTCAATTATATGTTTTTGTTTTGTCAGGCGCGTCCTGTTATTGTAACCCAGTAACCCACATTGCTGACATGTCGATAGAATGGGCTAATTAACAGATAAGGGGGATAATTGTTTATTAGATCAGCTACTAGTTTTTGTTTTGTTCAATAGTTCAGCTACTAGTTTTTGTTTTGTTCAATAGATCAGCTACTAGTTTTTGTTTTGTTCATTAGATCAGCTACTAGTTTTTGTTTTGTTCAATAGATCAGCTACTAGTTTTTGTTTCCCGTAATAAAGCATCGTTTCAAAAACAAGACTAACACGTGACTAGCACTGACTACAGTAGGTACTAAGATAATAACAAAAGCTCTACAAGTATGAATGAAAGATTAATAGAAGATCTGAGGGGAAAACACTGTGTTTGAAGTGCATTATTTATTAGCGGTTTACTTAACATCTTTATTTGTGTATACAAATCTAATAATAAACAAATTGTATTTCATAGGCAGTGATTTGTAATACATGTAAGACCATATGTCATGTATACGTAAGATTATTACCTTATGTCATGTATGCGCGCAGGATGTAATTTTTTTTGTAAAGTAAGTCTGTAATTTATAAGTTCGTTGTCTACCTGTTGAGAATCATACATTATTTCTTTATCTGTATTCATACAAGAGACAATTAAGGATCCTGCGGCAGTATAAAATTTCTTCATCTGTATTCATACAAGAGACAATCAGGACTGTTATAGTCATATGTGATCAAAACAGACCATCTTGCTTACAATATACATTTCGTATAGAGTAAGAAAATCCGTGAGTTTTATTTATTCACACATGCAGATCTGACTTTTTGTTTACCTTAAACTACGTTCTTTCTATCAACAAGTACTAAATTAATCGCCCACACCATTGGCATAGTCATCTTTACAAAAAAAGCACGCACTTGTTCCTTGTGCTAAAAATATGGAAACCTGCCCATTGGCCTGTTTTTGACCAGACATAGACGCCGCCAACGACTTTGTGTTTTCAAACAAGCTTATATGAACTCACTCTGTCTGTCTGGTAAAATGTCTGTACACGGTATTTCTCTGACACCCTATCTCGGGATGAAGCTGAAATTTCCATACTTCTTCCTTGTACCAGACAACACAAGAAACAATTTTTAAAAATTATCAATTAGTTAACTAACTATAGGTAATTAATTATTTTGTTTGGTATTTCAAACAAAGGAAAGAATATGTACTAGACTGAAGTGGTGGTATAAGCTGAGTTAATATCCTTTGTAGGTCGTCGTCTGATTCTTAGTTAACACAACTTGAAAAATAATACGAGACTATAGAAACAATAGATAACTATAGAATCTCCCCTAGCCAAGTGGTTAACGTGTTGGCCTTAGAAGCCTGAAAAGACTTGAGTCATAAGTTGTTGTTTTTTATAAATGCTTTTTCTATTGTTTGTTTAGATCTATTCAAAATTTTAAAATGTATTTTAAAAATATTTTCTTGTTGATGTTTTTTTTTTCTTTTGTTTTTGTTTTGGCTATTCTTTTCTTTTTAACAAGTATGACTTTGAAAATTAGGTGAGGAAATTTGCTTTGAGTTTATGAACGTTTAAACATAACAAATACAATTTATTGGAGATTTTTGTGATAAACTAGGTCAAAGAAACTAAATTAAACTTCACTATTGCCAAGAAAACAGAATAGAATTGTAACATAGTCTTCACAATATCTTGATGAGCAGCAGTTAGTGCTTATATCGTACTTACTTTATTGCAGCTCGTTACAAGCCCATTTGTTTTGAGATAAATTTTAAGTCATAGGATGAATGAAGGTCTGATGCTTCCTCCAGAGCGAAACTATTTGGTGCATTAAACGAAAGAGATCAATGCGTTGAGTGTGCAATGCTAAAAATTACACGCAAATATAATCAAATAATGATCAAATAATAATCAAATAAGGATCCTATTCCTTTAAACAAAAAAACAGTTTATTAACTCCTCCTTTATTAATTGGTCACCGGATACACCAAAATAATTATTCAGCTATGTATAAAAATCTCCAATATGCCTTATCGATTTGTTCCATTCCGGAACGGATCACTTCATTAACTAAAAGCTGACATAGATTTTACATGTAAACACTCATTTACTTAATTTGTGTCTATAATTTCAAATGTATTACTTTAAAACTTACCTATTTCACCATATTACAGACGTGAGAAATCTCAAAAATGAACTAGATCTTTATAAGACTCCTGCTTGAATTGACAAAAAATGTTTGAAATACTTTTTTTTGTAGGCCAAGGCATTTAATATTGCAACGGACAGGTAAGAATATCCCTGTAGTGGTTTTTTTTTTCTATTTAAAGAATCGGGAATACTCAAAAGACGTCTCTCTCTCTCTAAGCAAAACACTTTAGATCTCGGTTGATAGACAAGGAGAACTCAAACCATGGATGTGGCAGTCTGGTGTGTCGAATGTTTACCTCTCCAGGATGTGACCTAAAGGTGGATGATTGTTAGTTACGTCTTTCTCTGTGAGGTCAAGTCAGTGGTTACCCGTAAATAAACTTCTGCTTGATTTATGGCCACAGTTTGACTTCCCCATGTAAGCACATAGACGTAACGCAATGGGTGGATTGTTACGTGACAAGAACAGTTTGGATTTTTGGTATTGACTTTGTCAAACTTTAAAAAAAAAAAATATAACAATTAAATAACAAGTGAAATATATGTAATACTTTAATTTAAAAAAACGTCACACTGAGTGAAATGGTTACATATATCATTATGAATCAATAATGTAATTAATTTTTTATTGACTTGCAATTAACATGTCTTGTGCCAGTTTTTTTTTCTTTTAAAAATAATATTACTATTAAGGGAGGCTATAATTCTTTTTTAAACCCTTTTAGAGTTTGTATGTTTTGACTCCCTTTTTTAAAAACTAAAGCCCTGTAAGCCCATATAAAAAATAATTAATTAATTACGACTAATTGTTTAGCCAATCGGTTAATTTTTTTTATTGATTCGTGTTGTCAGCGACACTAAATAATTGTGCGAAGTTTCAATTTGAACCGAAAGTGGGACATGGGACAGTTAAAGTATGAATTATTAGACCTGACAGACAGACTGCACAAATACACAGGCAGTGAGAGTTAATATACACTTGGTAATAAGATTGTTATTTACAAAATATAAATGAAAGGTCCAAAAATACAAAATACAATAAAAAAATGGTGGGTACTGTTCAGCCAACTGGTCAAGTCTGATCAATGAAAATCTATTTCCAGCCCGTTACATATTTTGTAATTTAAAATAATACACTGAAAATGTAAGTATTCCCTATTAGTGTCTAAGTTGAATGTTGAGAAATTTGATTAATGTATAATTCGCTTCTTGGGTTGGCCGACTTAAACAAGTGCTAGAAACACAAATATAAATGTTAAAAACTCATTGAAATGAAATGAAACTATTTTTACAATACCTCTATTTAACTCGCAACTTCCTGGAAACTAAAACGTAAAAGCTGGGCTCAAAACTAAAAAAAAATTGGGTGGACACGGATATCGAAAACGGCTCTAAGGATTTTCCTAGAAATTAGACGGTTGATGTATATCTTTGGTAAAAGAATTACTAGTTCTATGGCCACACTGGAACAACTCGAGTTTGACAGTTATAATTTTTCAAAGTATTTTTTTTTTATTTGGCTAGAGAACTAGAAATGTTATCTTGAACAGACTTGCAACAGACTATACGTCTTAAGGTATTTCCGCATGTAGTCCCTATTCATTAAAGAATTCAATAAATTCATGTTCAGGAACATTTTGCGAACCTAGATCTAAGTCTAGATCTAAAGGCCTATCATTAGAATAGTATAAAGCAGTGATTCCCAAAGTGGTCTATATAGACCCCCAGGGGTCTACGAAGACTTCCAAGGGGTCTACGAAAGTGAAATAATAAATTAAGGGTCTATTAGATTTCCACGGGGGTCTACGATAATGGATTTCATTTAAAGCAGGTCATGACTTTAATTTTCAGATCCTATTAATGTACTTATTTCATTCACGAATATATGATTTGTACTTTATTAATCCTTAAATATTCCTGCTAATCAAAAGAAAATTGTTTTATTTAATTTCAATACCGGTTTAATAGCTTAATTGTGTCAAAATTTAACTAATGCTTAAAAAAAAACAAATATTTAAAATTTATTGATAATCGGGATTTCTTTCTTTCTTGTCAACTAAGCGGTTGGTTGCCTCAGTGACTAAGTATTTACGTTGGACTCCCTCTGCAGGATCATTTGAGATGATGTCACCCTGACAAAAAAGATAAAGGTTTGAACAACTTTCGAACTCTCAAAGATAAAAACGAATTATTTGACACAAACCTACATCTGATATTATTTAACGAATTTCTTTAAGCAACACTACAGTTCAAGGGCACATCGGTGGTATGAGTTATAACACTAAAAGCTTCTTGTGCTTATGTAATTCTTTGCAAATGACATATATAGTTTGGGATCAGTCTTGTCGAAGGCTCTGACTGGGTGTAGCGCTGTGTGCTGCAAGCTGCCTAAAAGTCGCCGTATTGGGGTATAGTTGCACGGCAGCAGAGAATTGAATTCAGTTTTTCTTCTGCTCGGTGGGTTGCAAGTGAAAGCTAATGAGTCCCTCCTGCCAAAGCTTAGTGGTTTAGGCGCCAGTTCTCCCTTTCTCCTGTAAATGAAAACAGTTCCGCGGACCCAACGTTTGAACCAGACGTGAAAGATCAAGAAATACACGAGAAACTGCTCTTTGCGAAAACTTTTACAATGATACTTAATGTAAATTTATAAATTAATTAATATTTAATGATTGTAAGACTACTTCATAGAACAATACATTTCTAAATGAAACATGATACCCGTAACAACGAATGATAAAACTGCTCAACAAGCCCACACATTTCCAGTGTGTTTGGAGATTCCAGTAATATATATTAATTTGAATTTTACCAATAAAAAGATCTTCCTAAGTTTAAATGTAGCTTTAAATTACTTTTTCATTCTTGAAATCACTACAGTTAGAAATAAGTTTTTAAAAAATTTTGTTGGTGAATTTGCAAAAATGCAATACATAAGTTAAGCAGGGGGTCTACCGTAATCCAGAAAACATGGCAAGGGGTCTACGAGACAAAAAAGTTTGGGAACCACTGGTATAAAGCCTAATAGATTGATTTATTCGCTTAACCAGGATTTTTTCACCGGGGGTGGGGGGGGGGGGTAGCTTCTTTAAAAATCTAACATTCATTAGTGGTTGGGAGGAGAACAGTCGTATCAACGAAGTATTGTCTGTAACAAACACAATTCATTTTCTCCTTGTTTTTATTTGTACAGATTTCTAAAACATTTTCAAATCCTTAACAAAAGTAAAGAAGTAAAATAAGTGTACAAAAATACTTTTTAAAAAAACAAAGGCAAATATTTCCTTTACGAAGCTGAAGACTGTTTCGTAATAGTGAATAGTGTAGGCCCCACTCATAAGACCTAATGAATGATAGAACAAAAACATGCTCCATAAATAAAAAGCCTTTTACTTTTTGACCCACTGTTAAAAAAAAAAATGATTCGTATCTCTTTAAAAACCAACAAAAGAAATATTTTGTCTATCAAATAAAAAGAGAAAACCTCTGAGATGGGTTGTTCTAAATCTCGATCTATGACGGACACAGTGTAAAAAGCAGATGAATCTGTGAATAGATCATTTACTTCTTTCAAATTGTTATGCAGGAAGACCAAAAGTTGAATAAATTTGTATCAGTATTTCAATAATTAACGGGTAGAAAAAATATATCTAGCACGGAGGCGGCATCGAACGATAGGAACACGAATGAGAGCTTTCTATTGGAGAATGCCAAAAAATGATGTGATTTTATTGTAACGCTGGCTGTTCCACTGAATTTACAAGGGCCAAATTTATTTTTAAACGTAATGTGTGGATTGTGTGAGCGTTACAATGTAGGCAGACCAGACGGCTACAGCTGGTGAGCCCAAGAAGTGTTTGTGCATACTTTCAGCACGGGCACGTTCTATCTGCTCGAAGACCTAATAAACTTTGGGTGCATTTTTTTTTTAAATTGAGAACCCTAATCCACTAACATCTTACCCTATATATATATATATAGTAGGGGTGCACCGGATAGTCCCTCCGGCTCCGGCTTCTGGCGAATATTCGGCATTTTTTACTATCCGGTGCTATCCGGCTCCGGTCGGATATCACTACCGGATTGTAAACCGGATAGTAAAAAATACATCTATTTAATATGCATAAAGTGGACCTCGTTCCATTACTGTCTGTTATAGAATGTATTAATGTTTATATGAAAACAAAATAATGTGCTTAAAAATAGAGCCATTATAAATATGCACCAAACATCGTTTATTATAAAGACAAGGCATGTTAATAACTTAATATAAATAGAGATGAAACTTTACATCATAAATGCCCTTTACATACCGAGATGCAATGGCCGGCACTTTTTTCAATTTGTCTTGACCTTTGAGTAAGTTAGTTAACATGTTAAAATGTTACATTCCTTGACAACGTCATGCTGACCAGACGTCTGTCTAGCTGTGCGGTTATATCTCCAGAGGTAGAGATAAAAAACTCCCACCCCCTTTTATTTGTTTAGTCCATCACATTGAATTTTTTATGGACATGAAACCACAAGTTAAATACGATGGACGTAGGTTTAATGTCAGCGTATAGACACTCTTTAGTGGTCACACCTTTCGAGGGAACTGAGTTTGTTTACTTAGTAGTTAATCTTTATTGGGGGGGGGGGGGCTGGACTACAAGAACCACACCTCTAAGGTAACCAGGTATATTTCTAGATGAACAACTCCCTCCCCCTTTTATTTGTTTAGCCCATCACATTGAGTTCATTGATTGACAGGTGACCCCAAATCAGATACGATGGTCACACGAGGGAACTAGGTTTGTTATTGGGGGGGGGGGGGGGGGGGGGACTAGACTTTACATTATAAATTCGTATTACATACGTAGCAGCGATGTCTGGCACACTGGCTTGTCTTTATCTTTGAGTGGTCTAGTAAACATGTCATATTCCTTAACTACGTCACGCTGATAATCTGTCTAGATGTGCGGGTATATCTCCAGAGGTAGAGATGAGTTACCCCCACCTCCTTTTGTTTGTTTAGTCCATAACATTGAGTTCACAGATAGGCAGCTGACCACATTAAGCCAGATGTCAACTTGTTGACACTGTCTAGAGGTCACATCTTATGAGGGAACTGAGTTTGTTTACTTGGAGTAGAATTTTTATTAGGGGCCAAATCTCTATAAGGTTAATTTGGTATGAGTTTGTTTATTATGAGATAGGTTGTCAATCAAGGGTCTGGACCACAAACCACACTTTTTATACTATTGGACGAGTAATAAGTTTGTTTACTTTGAGTTAAGGCTCAATTATGAGTCAGGACTACAAGCCAAACAGACACTGACCGAGGGTATCTTTAAAGGGAGGGCTCAAGAGACTCAACACCCCCAACTTCTTATTTTTTTAATCCATGACAATGTATTGATAGAGAATATAGACATTGACCATTCTTAAGCCAGAATGGATTAACGCAAATTGTTAAGACATATTGACACTGTCTAGAGGTCACTAGATGATGACACTAAGTTTGTTTACTTGGAGAGAAATGTCAATTAGAGCGCTGAACTACAGGACACACCCCTACAAGTATTTTGTTACACAAGTCACGGGTATAAAAGTGGCTTGCAAGGGCATTTAGTAAATTGAAAAGTAATAATAATGGCTAATAAAAAGTCATCACTTATATGGCGTTACTTTAATGTCAAAACAATGGACAACTCTAAAGCAGTTTGCAATGCTTGTAAAATAGTTCTGTCACGTGGTAAACTAGGCAAACCTAAAGACTTCTCAACCAGCAATATGATTAGTCATCTACGCTCGAAACACCCAGACTTATTCAACGAAATGACTGCATTGAAATCAGCATCAAGTAATATCACTGCCTGTGCCAGTACGTCTACGAGCTCCAGGGATTCGTTAAGCCTCACACACAAGCAGCAACCAGGGATTAAAGAGGTCTTAGACAAAGCTAAATTGTGGGATATTAATAGTGATAATGCTAAACTAAGAGTGTCAAGTAACTCCTCGATATTACTGGAATTACTAATTACTATTTACTAAGCCACTATCTGTATAAGGTACAAACCAGAAGCGGTTTGTGGCCTTTAAAACACGAGCCTAATGACAAGTTGATGGTGTAAAATACATGCACACAAACATCTACCCACTATACAAATTAGATTGTACTTAAGAGTGATTTACGCTATAAAACCAAGATTGAACTTTACCTTTGAAAGATTTACATTAGTTACATATAAGTTTATATTCTGCATGAGTTATCCCACATTCTACTTTACAATTAGCGGCCTCATACATACGCACACACCATCTCATGTTACAAAGATTAGTTTATGATAAGCATATCTGTAAAAAAAAATGCTGTTGATTTTAATTTATCAATCAGTGATAGAGTTTAAAGCAAGAAAGTAATAACAAAATAATATGAATATAGATATGTTATATAGAAGATTTGCAAAAACTTCAGTAAAACGAGCTGTTTGAGTCATGTAGGTATTTGGCTCCGGCCGAATATCTAATTTTACTATCCGGCTCCGGCCGGATATCAAAAAGTACTATCCGGTGCACCCCTAATATATAGTATATATATATATATATATATAGTATATATATACACAAAGACTGTACAACTATAGTTAAGTTTTTTTTTTGGTTGGGTAGGGTCTTATGTATTAATGTATTAAGTAATAGTACGTAAAAGTAATTGAGTTGATTTTTTAAAGAATTTTTTTTAATAGCAAAGTTCTGAAACAAAAAGGGGTCTGAGATAGTAAAGAGTTCAAAGAGTTTATCTATAATTCATTAATCATTCAGATAAGTGGCAAAATATTTATAAAACTTGCGTGTTATGGAGTGTGTGTGCGTACTTATGATGTACCCAGGAGCGGATGGTTTTGGTTGTGTAGGCTGAAGAGTGGTGTGAAAGTGGTAGGAACATTAGCTCGAGACATGAGACAAAAGGAAGGACGTGTATTTGTAATGAGTTCGATATTCTTTCAGTTTGATTGCATCCAGACGTCTGTTCAAGTTTAGTTCAAGTACTAGATTCAACATCCAGACGTCTGTTCAAGTTTAGTTCAAGTACTAGATTCAACATTTGATACGTCGTTCTACTTGTACTAGATGGCGCTACAAACCAACGAAAGAGCAAACAACATGGCGTCATTTCTCTAATAACTTTCCCTCCTGCCTTGGCAAGGCTTCTATCCGTAGATCTTTGGGTCATTCCCCACTTTCTAGTTGATAGGAAGTTATTTGATTATTTATTTCATTTGTTTTAGCCAATATCATGTTCACCGTTTCTTTCATTCCCCCCCCCCCCCTCAATGATTTGGTCGAAAAAATTTCTTGACTAAACAAATGTTTCGATGCTAATTACTCAACAGACACTTAATTAAAAGAATAAAAACGAGGCAATGTTTTCAGAATTTTAAAACGTTCCACATTGAGAACATAGTGGTCACTCTTCATTCAATGACTAGTACGAAGATTATAACCAAATAAGCATGGAGAGGGGGTGTGTGCTTCATACGCTTCAACTACCACAATTAGCCACCTGGCCAAGAAAAATGTTCCGACTAGCATCCGGTATCATCCCTATATTCGACACAGTCAACCACATCCGGGTCATAAATGGCTCTGACGTCAATCGTTCGATGATATTAGCATTCGTCAGGAAATAGAAGTCCATTAAGATATACATACAGACAAATGACAATATATTGGTTAACAAAACAAAAGCAATCAATTATAGGCAACTACAAGTAGAGGATATAATCTTGTTTTAAAGACACGCATTATTACACAGGAAAGTCATTTCTTTTAGCGTCCCCCGTTAGGAAAAGACAATCTAGTTTAGAATTGCGTCTCCCCGTCAAAACGTGAAAATCCGATTTCCCCATCTCCTTTATCGTGCTGACAATCTGAGACTTAAATCCTTAGCTCCCATAAAGCTCTCTCCACAGAGATCTGTCATGACCAACTTCCGCAGTTTCTTCTCAAATGGTGCCCACAGATGTTCTTCTAAGACAAGGAAGGCCTTGCTCTTTGGGCCTTGGGTGAACATGTTTGGTCTTGTCTTAGGATATATCCCGTGAATATCAAAATCAACAGATAATGAAAGGTTTTCACTTCTGCCAGACAGATCGTCATATTTTATAGGTTTATTTTAAAGATGGAGAGAAAAGGATTTGAAATGGTGACCGGGGGGGGGGGGGGGGGGGTCTGCTAAAAAAATAAAATTGGTTTGAAAAATTAATTAAAAAAAAAACACCACCAAATTGTTTAAAAATTATTTATTTTTTTAGTGTATTATGCATAAATAATGGCAGATTAAAATACATATATGTAACCCAGCAAATTTAGATCCTTAAGAATATTATGCAGGCAAGTGACTGTAAAGAGTGGGTTGTAGATTCAGACATGAGATGATACAGCTACATAAACATTCAATGTAAGTTTTAACTTGTAGCATCAAGTAAGGCCCAGGGAAGATAAGAAAGTAAAGAATTAGAGAGAAATGAATTTAATCATGTCATAACATCAGAAGGGTCAAAGGTCCCACTTCCTATTTATTAAGAACAATGGACTTAGTAAACAATGACTTTCTTTCATTTCTTGTACTACCTCAAAGAAGTCATTCAAAACTCTTTTGACTCCTAATGCCATCTCATCAGTAACTCTAAACAACATAAATCTTTGACACATTTGTCTTTTCATTAATTTAAAAAAAATGAAACACATTTTTTTAGGGCATCAATTTATATCTGCAATCAACCTTGCATAGCAAGTCAACTACCAACATCAAATACAATGTTTATATTTATAACTGCAAGAAGTCAGATTTAAAAAAAAAAAAAAAAAAAAAAAAAAAAAAAAAAGGTCAGTAAAGATCTAGCAAGAAAGTGTTTGCACACAAAAAAAAGGTCAGTAAAGATCTAGCAAGAAAGTGTTTGCACACAAAAAAAAAAGGTCAGTAAAGATCTAGCAAGAAAGTGTTTGCACACAAAAAAAGGTCAGTAAAGATCTAGCAAAGAAAGTGTTTGCACACAAAAAAAGGTCAGTAAAGATCTAGCAAGAAAGTGTTTGCACACAAAAAAAGGTCAGTAAATATCTAGCAAGAAAGTGTTTGCACGCAAAAAAAAGGTCAGTAAAGATCTAGCAAGAAAGTGTTTGCACACAAAAAAAAAGGTCAGTAAAGATCTAGCAAGAAAGTGTTTGCACACAAAAAAAAAGGTCAATAGAGACTAAAATTAATTCAACAAAAGAAATGTTTGGCCATTGAGGAGGAGGGGAAGTAATTAGGGTATAAATAGTACCTACAGAGTTACCTCGACCAAAGGTTTTATTTTTAGGATATAACTCTATAAATAAATGGACGGTCAAGAAGTGAGATGTGTGAGGGATGAGGCAGTAAAACACTTTCTTGAAAGAAAACAAAAGAACTGAATCAAAGAATAGATAGTGTACTCAGTGATGCCCAACCTTATTTGGTCTGCGGGCCGTTTTAATTTTCCGATTCGAGTCGCGGGCCATATCACCAACAAGAAAAAAAAAATTAAATATACAATAAACTATTTTTAATACTCACCTACATAAATTAATGTGATCCATGAAGTTTATCCAAAACCATCTTCTGAATATCTGGCTGCATAGATGAAACACAAAGTCTGAGCACTGAATCAAGATGTTCATCCGTGTGGCAATTGCGTCACATGGTTTTCGCCCGTTTCATCATTGAAAAAGTTTGTTCACACAAATAAGTGCTTGAAAACATTGGGATCATCCTTAGCGCTTGTTTTCGAAGATTTGGAAACGCTTCTGCAGGTAACACGCGAGTAGAAGTCAAAGGTCTGCACCACTTGAAATTTGTCACGCAGGAAAGGCTTTGTAAGTTAATCAGTTCCAGTTGCTGATCTGCCGGGTACTTGTACATCGGCAGCAAACGGATTTTATTTTTTAAATTCTGAAAATCCACAAATTTTTCACTGAAATTATTCACCAAGAGCCTCAGAAGTTGGATCATTCTTTCTATTGGGAAAGACATATTTAGCTGCTTATCATTTTGTAGAGTGGTACAGGTTGGAAAGTGGTCAAGATGCACTTTTGAATGAAGAGTTGCAATTTCGCTTGGAAAGCACATATGTTTGCATACACACGCGAAATCAATTTGTCTTTCCCTTGTAGTTTGGTGTTTGAGTTTATTTAGATGTGATGTGATGTCGCATAAAATAGCCAAATCCCACAACCATGAGGGGTCGTTCAGTTGTGGCACTTGTTTTGATTTATCTGTCATAAATATTTCAATTTCGTGTCTCAAATCAAAAAACGTTTTAAAACCATTCCTCGGCTTAACCAACCCCCCCCCCCCCCCCCCCATTGCACTTCACTGTGAAATAGAGCGTCTTCATATTCGGACTATATTTCTGTCAGAAAATCTTTGAAAGTTCTGTGATTCAATGTTCTTGTGATTTGATGAAATTTAAAGTGTTGAGCACAACCATCATCACATGGTCCAGATTCAAAACCTTTCTACAGAGATTTTGTTGGTGAATGATGCAGTGAAGACCCAGGGGTTCAGTTCTATCTGACTCAACAACAAGAAACAACAACATTTAAATAACTCTTGCTGTCAGTCCGCTGTGACATCCAACCATATTTCTAGCGCCATCAGTAGTCACTGCAACTAATTTATTATAAGGAAGAGCAAGGTTCTCTATGATGGTTGACACTTCTTTGAACAGGTCTTCTCCAGTTGTAGTCCCATGCATGCTCCTCATAGCTGCTAACTCTTCTGTTATATCTAAATCGCTGTTTGTACCGCGAATAAATACCAAGAGTTGCGCAGTATCAGTTATATCAGTGGACTTATCAGCAGCAATAGAAAACATTTCGAATTCTGCTGCTCTGTCTTTTAATTGTGAATGCAGATTTTCACCCAAATCTTCCACTCGCCTTGTAATTGTCATGCGAGAAAGGCTGACAGCTTCTACTGCATTCTTCTATTTCATTACACATTTCTTCCATCAGTGCTAGCAAGCACTTTTTTACACATTCGCCATAGAAAAAGACTTCATTGCTCTACTTAAGATGTGAGCAACTCCGTAGCTGGCCCTTATCGCCGACTCATTTTCTTGTCTCTTTTTGTTAAATATTCTTGTCAATCCCATTATCTCTAGTCGTAACTTGGCAATCTTGTCTTCGCGGCTCAAACCAAGAATGCCACCATATGTGTTTGGCTTCATAATTCCTTTTAATGTTATGTTCTTTACAAGTGAAACATGTTGGCTTATCTATTAAACTTTTCTTGAATGTTTCTACATTCAGAGTCCACTTAGGCTCCTCCCATTTCATTCAATCACACACGTTAAACACTACGGTACCAATGGCTTTGACATCAAAAGATCACGACCCAAAACGATGCATCAATGATGCTCTGTGTTGCACACACTAGGTGTCAAGGACACAGCGAGCTAAGACGGTAATGGAATTTTCCAAGAATTAAAAATTGCTGTCAAGTTTTATAGCCATTGTGTTCTTACAATAAAAAAAATATTGACTATGAATATTAGAATACCATGCATAAAGATCAATCCAATGAAGAATGATTGAGAATCCTTAACTTAGAGAATATTTTTTCAACATTTTAATTTTTTACATTTTTTTTACATCTTTCTTTTTTTCCAATGTTTTGGCGGGCCGGATAGAAGCACGAGATGCGGCCCCCGGGCTGTAGTTTGGGCATCACTGGTGTACTCAGTTTTATGAAGTTAAATTTGGTGTTATTTGACTCATAGGACACATTTCATCAAATCAGACAGGAACAAAAAATACCTTGATCTTCATTGTTGCTACATGATATGACTATACCTTCTAAGTTTCATTTTTCTTAATGCACTTTTTTTTATGTTCTCTTTTTGCTTTACAACTTTTGAATAATTTTTTTTCTTTAATGGAGAAATAATAGGACTAAAAAATGTAAAATGGTTTAAAAAACATGGCACATAGGCACTTTAAGGGCACTGTGTTAATGATACATACACTAGTCTAGCTCTATAGCAGACAAGCAAATACTAACTAGATTTGTTCATGCTAACTACTCAGAAAACATTTGTTAGAACACTTCATTACACATTAAAATATGTTTATAAACATAAATAAACAAATAAATAGTAATAAAAAAATAAGTTGACTCGAATAAAATTCTGTCAAATATGGGGACACTAAAAGAATTCTAGAAGTGTGCAACATTGACTTTAGTTTTAACTTCAGAAGAAATAATAAAACTGTAAATTTTATGAGATTATTATAGTGTCGGTGAGTATTTAGACAAATTGAAAAAAACTAAATCATTTTGTTTTTAGCTCAGTTTGATTGACTGGAGATCGAAAGATTTTCTATGTATACAAAATAAAGAACATTAAAAATATGGAACAAAGAGAGTTAACACAGAGACTCAGACATAACTGGATTCCTGTTAGCAACAGGACACATAATCTATAAAAAAGAAAAGGTGAACAGCTGGAATGAACAATATGTAGAAAAAGAGGAACAAATTTTGGAATAAATATAAAACAAAAAAAAAACATTGAAATACTCCATGTGAAAAACCCAGAATGTCAAATTATGTGCTGGTTAAAGATTTTGTTGTTCCCCTTTATCCAACTGTGTGCATAGTTAATAATCATGTGAACAAGTTGGTTTTTTTGTTCACTTTTAGAACTAGTAAATGTTTGACTGTGCATCGACTGGGTTTCTCCAATGAATGTGGAGTTTATTGTACTCAATGGTTGTCCCTGAAGCACTGGATCTGAGACTTACTGAAGGGAAACATTTTTTTTCTCTCAAAAGGCAAACTGTGTGTTTGGTTCTCCATTAAGTTACAGTGAAACAAAACAAAAAAAACATTTGTACAAAAGAATCACAGACAAAAAAAAACTCTTTTAGTTAATTGAACCAATCACAGACACTAGAAATTTCATCACAGACTCAACATGTTATCCATTGATTCTTAGCAGACTCAAAATTCAGCAGTGATATAGGACATGTCCTACTTTACACAGCTGTTTTTACAGAGTCTTTACAATAAAAAGTGACATTTGCGACATGAAATATTACAAAATAATTTTGCATAGCAGCATGTTCGACATTAACCAATGATATAGAGAGTTCAACTCAGTCAAAGGCTTAGAGGACTACCATCAAACTAAAAGTATATAGCTAAGGTTAACTTGGCTTCCTTGGATAACTGGTTAAACTGTATACTTCATTCATGTAATACATTAATACACTTCATTCACATAATACATTGATTAGTAGATACATATATCACCATAACCACAGTACTTCTTAGAACACAAGTAAAGGGAGAGAATGTGAGCGTTCAACATCCAAATTATTTGCACATATATTTGTAAGTCAATTACAATGTCTTAAGATTTATATTATATATAGTACAGTGGGCTTCAAGAATTCAGTCTGTGCAGGACTGTGAGAGAGAGACAGGAAATCAAAGAATTGAACAAGCTTCATGTTGAGTGCAGACGGAAATGAGAATTACAAAAACAAAAAATTTTCTTTGGTTATTTTTCAACTTGCTTTTTGTCACAGCTTTGGCAAAAACTCATAAAATACTTTTTGTTCTATTTCTTTATAATAAGAAGTTTCCATTTATAAATGCCTAGAAAAATCTAGCACACAATTCTTTTTATAAAAAATAAATGTACAAAACAAAAAATGTATTACTCTACATCTCTCACACAACTGTCTATGAACCAGAGACTACTCTGTGCTTGCTAGCTGAGAGGCATGGCAGCCATATAATTAGCTGGAGCATATCCCCGCTGCTGGTCCTCCGTCTCCACAAGCCACCACTCAGCATTGCCATCAACATCCTTGAAAGCCAAGACAGTCACAGGATGTCCAGCCCTGAGGGATGCCTCGTTGGGATGTCGGGCTTGAAAGTCATACAGGGCATAATACTGAAGAGAAGACATAACAATAAAAACTAACAAAGTACTACTATTTAGATATATATCATTTTCATTGTAAAGACAAAGGTTTAATTGTTTGTGTGTGTGTGTTTATTTCCCATCAGCCTAAAACTTTATACATGGATTCTATGTACTGTTTGTACTGTCATAAGTAAGTGGATTCTATGTACTGTATGTACTGTCATAAGTAAGTGGATTCTATGTACTGTATGTACTGTCATATTCTGTAAATGGTGGTTATTCCCTCAAATGCTTCTTAGATTTAAGTGAATTAAGTCAAGGTGAATTGAACATGACAATGAAAGTCTGCCGACTTTAGAAATTGTATACATTTCAACTGATTGTCCAAACAAAAAATTACTTTCTAAAAAATATGGATCTGCATGGTATTTATGAAAACAAATTTCTTTCATGGAATTTAACGTGAATTCTTCTGGAAAAGTTGACAAGGCAAAAAAAAAAAAAGGACAGAGAGACAACAAAGCTAAAGAACCCTTCCTGTTAGGTTCATACTTTAACACTTGTTTACTTACCTGATAGTCTACCTGAGGTTGCTGCTTCAAGGTAGCCTCAATATTGGAAGCACCTGGAGAATATGTAACTCTGCCATCATTCCCACAGAGTACAATGTTCTCACTGCTGTCATAAGACTGTATAGACAAAATGTCCTCTTCTATAGAGGCACTACTGCCACTGTGGCATGGACTAGGCTTGTATGGAGTCAACACATTGCAAGGGATGAAGCCTTTATTGACTGCAGATACAAAAATAAAGAGCATCAACTAGGTTTCTACTTAGTCTGTATATCAGTTAATAGTGAATTCCCAGAGAGGATTGAAATAAGGCAGTCCCGACTGAGGCAGTCCCAACTGAGGCAACCAGAAAGGTTACAAGCAGAAAATCTCCAGAAGTACCAAAAAGCAATCCACAGTTTGCCAAACAGACAATAGTGTGCACTCTTGCTGCAACTCTAATACTTACACCGTTAAAGTTTTTAATTTGTAACTTATTTCAATTTCTTAGATGGTGACATGTTAAAGATGTGCCCTCTATCAGCTAAAGTTTTCCTTATAATATATTTTACCTAACAGTTATTACAATCTTTTAATAAAAATGTGTAGACCTATAATTTTTAAATGTATGAAATAACTTTTTTTTGTTGTTACTATAATTAAAACACCTTTGAGTTTGGTCTCTGCAACAGTTTGATTGCTCATTAATCTTCTTTCTTTAAGCCTGTGATGTTGTTTTTTTGTTGAACCTTTTTTTCCTTTATCTTATGTTTTTGTTATGATTTCAATGTAACACAGTTTAATCAAAATTAGTTTTGATACTTAGACTCATTTTTTTTTTTAAATGTGTAACCATTTTAGGGTATGCATTAAAGATCTTAGTTTTGATAGAAACATGTTTACAAATCAAACTTTAGTTTTTCCTACCTCCATCATCAACAAACCAACGTTCTTTATTTCCCATGGGGTCAAGCTCCTTGACCACACCCACCAGTGAGCCTTCAGTCAAGGAAATGTCCATGATGTCACTGGCATTATAAGTGTGTATGACAGTAAACAATTTGTCAGAGAGATACTTCTGTATCAGATGCTGCTTTTGTTCCTCTGTTTGGCTCCCTGATTGAGTGATCTAGAGAAACAAAATGTAACTGGATTAAGTAAAAAGCCTAAAGATCATATTGAAAATCAAAAGCCTAAAAGTCATATTGCAGGTGAAATACCAATGCATGTAGTTCCTGGTGTTCCTAGGAGATGATAGTTCTACAATTAATCCCCTTCATGTTCTTGATATTTCCTTTTTATTTGGGAAATGCCTAGCAAAAAAAAAAAAAAAGATTTTCCAAAGCTCTAAACCAAGGTGGATGTTTTTGACCAGGATATAAAACTTAACAGTAAATCTGTTTTGCAAAATTTCAGATGTTTCTTAGGAAATAAAGATTATTACGTCCAATCCCAATCCTTTTGCAGGATGCCAGCTGGCAAGATTTGACCTCAGGACTAACACAATGACACTCCATAGTGTAAATAACATGTCCAGGCAGCCTTCTGTTTGTAGGGTACAGATAATTATCAAATTAATTTATATATGTTTGTGTAAGTACAGGGAGTTCATCACTGACACACTAGACAATACCCTAGTTAACCTTTGGTCATTGAAATCTTCCCATTCAAGTCAAATTTAATGAATGTTCAAAGCGAAATTAGATCCTAAACATTTCTACTAATGTAGTTATGTATTCCTAAACATTTCTACTCATGTAATTATATATTCCTAAACATTTCTACTCTAAAAGATTTGTATTTCTATTAGAGCTCTCACCACATTATGAGGCACATGTAGAGTTCCATTATCTATAGGCAGTTTCCCTCTCAGTTTGGCCTTGTCTGCCTTAATAGCATCTACTCGTGGATTATATCCTCTGGGAATAAAACTAAGTAACGACATCTGGTCAAAGGCTGTGGTGTGGCGAATGTTGAAGGTTTCAATAGTGCTACCTTTACTCTGCATGGATGGTAGCTAGAATATAAAAGAGACAAATGTAAAAATGAACATCACAAGTAAAGTGTGTGTGTGTGTGTCTAAGACTTGGAATAGAGAAAACACACATCTCCAGTCTACTCTTTTAAAACAAAGACTCAAATATCTACTTCAATCTAGTCAATTATAACAGCAGGCTAGAATATAGGATAATTAAAGTTTGAACTTGAAGTAGTGTTAGATATTATACAGGTACAAGATTTATAAAAGCAATCCAGAGTAGAGTTATTGAGTAGACTCTCCATTCTTCAGTTTAACATTCAAACTTGTTTGTCCAGTACCTCAAGAAGAACACAATTTTCTTTCAATGACTGGTCCATGAAGTCTCTCCTGGCCAACACAAAGGCAGATATACAATGTTTAAGCAAATTAAATGCATGATTATAGAACTTTGGCAACTCATCCAACAGCTGGGCATTCATTGCCTCGTAGTCATTTTTGGCTGCTTGAAGTTCCTGATTTTAAAATTTGAAAAAAAAAAAAAAAAAAGATTTACATACATCTTTAACACCAGTTTTTGGTTGTTTGAAAAAGACATTTATGACACTGGTATGAAAACCAATTGATTAAAAAATAAAATTTTTACACTATTTGAATGCACAAACAACAAAATAGCAAAAATAAAAAAATAAAAAGAATAATTAAATAACTTTTTTTATGTTTACAAAAGAAAAGAGAAAATTATAATTAAACAAGTACAAAATAAAAAAATACTATACAAAAAAACAAAGCTTATATTGACTGAAATAACATAAATTATTTTGAATCAATAACAATAATTAATTTTTAATAGATCTAGAATAACAACTATTTAAATTTTTGTATTAACTGTTTTTGTTTAGTGCAACTTTCATGCTTATAGAATGCTCAGTGTGCTATAGTCCAATCACTTTTTTTTTAACCAATTGGGGATATGGCGTGGGTATCTGGGAGAAAGTTTCTGTGCTGCCTTTTCAAACCCAATTTAAAAAAAAAGGTGCTGAGTAAATTTGAGCTTAAGCCACAGCAATAGAAGGCAGACATGTTTCCACTGATCTATTCATGTACTAATAAAAATAGAAGAGTTTTATTGTTAGTTTAAAATTGCTAGTAAATGACCTAGTTCTACACATGGGTTAACCCCCCTTAGCTTAGTACATTTTCAATGTAAAACAAGATTAAGTAAATTATAACAAGTTGATTAAACAAAATGGTTATTTTTTTTAGTGATCCCATATATGTTGTCGCTGACAATGAATAATTGTGCCAAGTTTCAACTTGATCTGAGCATGGGAAGTGGGACAAATAAATGCCTCAAAGATTCGACCCAGTCAAATAGACAGATTGAGTTCATTTAAGCTTAGTATAAAAATAATTCCTACTTTACCTTCTAATTATATAGTAAACTAAACATTCATATTTCATTATTCATAATTTTATATCAATTTTAATTGATATACATTTATGATATAAGTGACTTAGTAGAAAGCTTTTCAATTTTTCTTTTCCTATGATATCTCTATGTAGTACAACTATTATGCATTTCTTTTTTTCATTATGCTTTCTTTTTTTTTGTTTGTTCTAATTTATGAAACTGATGGTGGTCTATGATTCATTATTTTTTAAACTTGACTCCTTTAATGATCATAGATATCATCAGAGTATCCAAAGAGTTTAATGGGTGGAATAATTGTCTTTGACTAAATATTTAAATAAATAGAGTTACATTCCTTATCAGCGTTTTTGTTTAGGTCATTTTGATTTTCATTAAATTCAATAATTAATTAAGTGATTTTTCTGAAATTTCAATAAAATTTTAATCAGTAATTAAATGTGCCAATGTCTTTATTTATCTTATCTTATATAATACAGACGTTACTTCAAAAAAGAAGATGATTACGTCCTACGCCTCATCCATTTAGTCATGCATATTAACCAATGACTTAAATTCTGCCAAGTCACTGGTTTTCCTGGCTAGCTCAGGCAACCCATTCCATGCTCTAATAGCACTAGGGAAGAAGGAGCATTTGTAGAAATTTGTCCTAGCATATGGGATGAGGTATGTGCCTTTATCTTTGTGTCTTTCAGAGTATTTTATTAAATTTTGTTTTTGTATTTGAAGATTATGGTTCAGTGTTTTATGTGTAATTGCTACTTTACTTTTGAGTCTTCTGTCCTGAAGGCTTTCTAAATTTATTGATTTTACTATAGGTGTTACTCTAGTCAAATGTGAATCCTAATGCTTTGTTTGATTTTTTATAGTTTCATCAATATGTGGATTCCATGACAGTTTTTCATTTATTATAACACCTAGGTATTTTGCGTTTTTAGTCTGTGTTACTGGTTTGTCATGAATAAATTAATTTGTTTTAGTTTTTTTTTGTTACTCTTAACAACTGACATTTTTCTGGGTGGAAAGACATGCTCCAATTTGATTCCCATTTCTGTAATTCATCTAATTCTCTTTGTAAAATATCTGTGTCTTGTGTTGTTTTTATTGTTCTATATATTATGCAATCGTCTGCAAATAATCTGACATTTGTTCCTGAAGTAATGCGATTTGGTAAATCATTTATGTAAATTAAAAATAGTAGTGGACCCAAGACTGTTCCTTGAGGTACACCTGAGTTTACTGTTATCGGTGTTGATTTAGAGCCATTTTTTATTACAGTTTGTTCTCTCCCTATCAGAAAATCTTTAATCCACTGATGCAGTGGACCATTAATTCCAAAATATTTTAATTTTTTAAGCTAACTATGGTGGTGAACTTTGTCAAAAGCCTTAGAAAAATCTAGTAAGATAGCATCTATTTGTTCACTATTATCTAAACCTTTAGAAAAATCATCAATTAGTCCTATTAGTTGTGTTTCACATGATATATATTTCCTAAAGCCATGTTGGTATGGTGTGAGGACATTTTGTTTGTCTAAGTGGTTTATGATGTTGCTACATATTATGTGTTCTAGGATTTTACATGTGATGCTGGTAAGTGATACTGGTCTGTAGTTTCCTGGGTCAGATTTTTCTCCTTTTTTAAATAGGGGGGTGACATTAGCTTCTTTCCAGTCCTTTGGTACTCTGCCCTGGTTAAGTGAAGCCTGAAAGAGTATTTTGAACACTGGGGCTAGCTCATTGCTTAGTTCTTTGAGTAATCTAGCTGGAATACCATCAGGTCCAGACGCTTTATTTGGTTTGGTGTTGGCTAATAGTTTTTGAATTCCATTTTCTTGTACTACTATATCTCCTATGTTGTCTACTTGGTTCAAATTCAGTAATATGTCTTTGTCTCCTGGGGCTGAGAATGCTGATGCAAAGTATTTGTTTAGGATGTTTGCTTTAGTTTCATTATCATTATGTATTATGTTATGTTCATCTTTTAATGGCGCTATGCCTGTTGTTTCCATTTTCTTAGACGTAATGTTTGACCATAGGTTTTTGTTGTTATCTTTAGATATTACATTGTTTATGTATTCACTCTGCTTACTTTTTGGGTTAAGTGTTTAATTTTTATATACTTTTTGTAAACTCTTTCTGCCTTAGTTTCTTTAAATTTTCTATACAGGTTTTCCTTCTGTTTACAAAGCTTCTTTAGTCTATTATTAAACCAGCATTTATTTATTTTGTTTGATGTGTATTTAGTTGGTATATGATTTTCTATAATGCTTTTAAGATGGTTTTTAATGAAATCCAGAGGTCATCGACTGGTTGGTTAATGTCTTTTTCTAATAAGAATGTTAGTTGAAAGTTTAATGCAGCTTGGTGTAGTTGTGTTAGGTTACATTTATTCCAGAGTAAGATTTTTCTTTTGGGTTTTGAATTGGCTACTGCTTTTATCTGACTGTGTATTTTTATGATCTCATGGTCTAATAGACCAGGGATAATATCATAATCAACTACTAATCCAGGTCTGTTGGTTAAGAAGAGATCTAATGTGTTGTTTAATCTAGTTGGCTTTTTAATGATTTGATTTAAACTTAGGTTGTGTAAAGTTTCTATGAAAAGCTCATTTATGTCCTTAAGATTTTGGAGTTTATCTATGGTTAGTGTTTTCCAATTTATATCAGGTAGGTTGAAATCACCCATAATCCAAAAAGCTGCATTTTTATTTGTCTCTTTAAGTGTAGTAATCTGATTACATAGTTCCTGCATGTATTCTAAACTAGAATTTGGTGGTCTGTAAATGCTGCCTATTATTAGGAATGTTAAGGTGGTATTAATTTTACAAAATGTTGATTCTATATTTTTTGAGTTAGGTAAGGTAATTTCTTCTGCTATAAGAGTGTTATTTATATTGAATAGATAACAGCATGAGACATTCAACTCAGAAGTGCTTGAACAAATCTAGTTATTGTCATCAAATACATAGCAACAAAAAAGAAACTGAAGGAGAAACAACAAAAGAATGTGAATTCATAAAAGAGAGGATTACCTTGTCATTTTCTGCTTTCCCAAGCTGAGAGTTGTAATCTAGAAGTTTATCAAACCTTTTCTCTATCACATGTGATGGACCATTGAACAGACCAACTAAAGTGTTCAGTGGGATTACTACTGTCTGGTCTATGTTTTTTTTCTGTATTGATAAATAGACATTATAATGACCATCTTTCAGAACTACTTTCAGAGTCATTCAGAACTATAATTTTTTCACACTATTATCTATACTCTCACACTTCAAGTAAATAGAGTTGTTTTGTCTGAAGATATGTGTTCATTGCAGAAGAAACAAAAAAAACCTTTCCAATAGTCTCATTATTTTATAAATACCATGAAAATTATATACAAATTAAGTTTGTTAATAAAGAAATTTTTTTTAAAGTAAAAAAAAACAAACTGAGATACTGAAATTGATAAGAAACCATTTTGTCAAAAAGATCTTAAGGTAAAAAAATGAGATTTTGAAGTTGGTAACAAACCATTTGGTCATAAAGATCTAAAAGTTTGGTCACAACAACTTGAAGCTTCCTGGCTTCCACAGAATCTTTCCCAGAATAGAATTGTGTGATGTCATCCACCACTGTCTCTTGGCACCGCATGGCTTCCTGAGGACGAAATGTTCTTTGATATGTAATCTTCAAAGTTAATCTATAAAAGTAGGGATACATTTAAAGTCTCCCTGAGAGCCTTCAACATGGACCAAGCCACCTGGGAGACAAAGCCAGCCTGAGAACCTTCAACATGGACCAAGCCACCTGGGAGACAATGCCTGCCTGAGAACCTTCAACATGTACCCTGCCACTTGGGAAACAAAGCCTGCCTGAGAACCTTCAACATGTACCCTGCCACCTGGGAGACAAAGCCTGCCTGAGAACCTTCAACATGGACCAAGCCACCTGGGAGACAAAGCTTGCCTGAGAACCTTCAACATGTACCCTGCCACCTGGGAGACAAAGCCTGCCTGAGAACTTTCAACATGTACCCTGCCACCTGGGAGACAAAGCCTGCCTGAGAACCTTCAACATGTACCCTGCCACCTGGGAGACAAAGCCTGCCTGAGAACCTTCAACATGGACCAAGCCACCTGGGAAATGGAATCAGATGATAGAGCATCATCGTTTTACACTGTACAAACTGGCAAAAAAAATGCTGAGAACATGAGAACAGCCTTGGCAGGCGATCATTTTGGGCCCACATTGGTTTCACAAACCACATGAGAAGGCACAAAAAATGCAGTGCAAACCCCTGAGACCCCTGGATTACAAAAGTGGTCATCATCGTATCACGATGGACAAATTATATAACTATATTATGGACGAATTTAATAACTATTATAATATATAGTTGTAGTTATACTATATATATATAGTTATCTATTGTTATAAAGATGGATATATTAAATACAAATTGGAGATAATTTTAATTACAATAATTACGCCAAGTAAAAGCATTAAAGTATTCATTTAATAATGAAGATGAACTAGTTCCTAAGTACTTTGTTGTATCTAAAATCCTTACTGCACTATTTTCTAAAAACTGCATCACACTACGTAGAAATATTTTGACAGCTTTTTCAAGATTTCTAAATTTGGCTTCTTCCAGTTCAAAGTTTTCATCCCTCATCTGTTCAATGAAAAAAAAAGTTAATTTCATTGACTTTAAAGACAAAAAAACTGACAAATAAATATCAATATTTAATAGTAATCAAAACATTCAATGCCGAAACAGCAGCACCAAAATAACCACAGCACCTAAATGTCACTATTTTGTTTGCTTTTATCCAATTGAGAAACAAATTAACCAAAAGTTGGATTTATAAAAAAAAAAAGTAAAAAAATGCAACATTTATCTGAACCAACGATCAGTTGAGTCACAAGAATCTGTTCTTACCGACAATGCAATTCCAAAGTTTGTGCTCAATCGTCCTTTGATCCGTGAAGATTTTTTCTTGATGGAATGTAAGTTTAACTTTGAGATTTTATCACTAAATGTTTGGTCTGAAGATTTCTTATACTTGTACACTGAAACAACAAGACACATTTTTTTCACTCTTTCTATTTCATCAGACAATGCAACATAAAAAAGAAAGGATTCTAGATATCATACTGGCTGGATTTCTTTCTCCAGCTTCTAGATGTTACAGAGTAGGTGTATTTTTAATTACCAGTACACCATTTAGATTGTTCATAAATGTTTTACTCAATTTGTGCTGTGTATAGTTCATGAATTCAAAGACAGGAAGACCTCATTTTATGTAGGGCAAATCAAACTAATTAACAAAGAAGTGTTTGTCTACTAATAAAAAGTAATCAACAAAGAATTCAGTTTATATTGGAATAAATAAAAGCTAATGAATAAGTTCTCACTGTTTATATTGGACTAAGGAAAAAAAAAACATTTAGGAAGTCTTGTTTACCTTTTGAATTGTGTTGAGGCTCGTGTAGTGTCAATATCCCTCTACTAAACTTAGTGCATGTTATAGAGTGTTGTGAAGGGAAAAAATTATTTGGACTCCAGGATCAATCTAGTGTTTGCGTAACAGGTGTCCTGGTTGTCACTGCAAGCTATTAATCTTTTAAATAAGTGGTTCCCTAATGTGCACACTATTTATATGTCAGGAGAATAGAGTTGAAGTTTTAAGCACAAGAGTAATTTGTCTGTTTTACTGCAGCAGCACTATTTTGAGAAGTTTCAACACTATAGACTAAAAGAGCTACAGGATAGGTTACTTGTGAGATTTGGTTGAGATCAAGTTCCTTAGTTGATTTGATAAATAAACTCACTAACTAATGGAAATATCATTGATTCTTACTCACTTCTACACAAACTGTAAGCATTTTATTATAACTACAAATTAAACACAAGATTTCAGTTGACTTCAATGAACAAGCTTATGCATTTTCTTAGTTACTTGATTAGAACACTGGCTAAATAAATAATGTCAACTAGCACTGACCTAAATCTTTTCTCCTCTTGTACTCATTAATAGCTTTGGCCACATCAGTCATCTCTCTAATGGCTTTTTCTATTTCTTCCTTATCATCATGTCCATCGTCAGTGTTCTGCAACAAGAACAATTCATCTTCAGCCATGGATTAGAACAAAGACAAGTTGTTACAAGAAAGAAACAATTATCTGTTAGTCTATGTATCCCTCCCAGTAATCTGCCATAGAGACCCCTTCTTGTGTGTGTGCACCTGGAGTGTGTTTAAAAATGTTGACAATGCTTTAGATTATAATTAGCTAGTGTTGACCTAATTAGACTCATGTAGATAACAATTGTATGGAAGAATTAAGAACTTTCTATTTTTAGTTGCTCAAATAGTCATGGAAACAAAACTATTTTTAGGGAAGCAAATAAAAAAATCAAAACAATTTTTACACAAGCAAAAAGAAAATACATAACTATCTATCCAAGCTTACAAAAATAATTGCTTTTTCTTTTAATGTGCTCCCTAATTCTAAATATTTAAAACTATGTCTTTTGGGCAACCAAAGAAATAATTCTTTTATTACATGATTGTCACTTTTGAGGGAATCATTTAAATCACTGAGCATTACGTCTGTCCATTATTACTCAATAATTGTGATACAAGTCAGAGTGCCACTTCAGAATAGTATTTTTGTTTCTTTTACATACTGATGCCTAATTTAGACAAACAACCCTACATTTACCACGGGGACATGACAATTCGTTCACTGACATTTTATTCACCGACAAATCGTTCACGACTTTTCGTTCACGCGACTATTTGTTCACCAGACATTTCATTCACCCGACAATTCGTTCACGCAACATATCGGTCACAGACTATTCGCTCACAGACAGCTTGTTCACGACAAATCGTTCACGCGACAAATTGTTCACTAACTATTCGTTCACAGACAAATTGTTCACAGACAAATTGTTCACAGACAAATCGTTCACTGGATATTTCCATAAACAAAAAATTGCTAGAGATGGGGCCTGATCCGAAATTCTTTGTAAATTTTTGTTTGTTTGTTGTTAATATTTTGTTAACGAGAACAAAATAGGATAGTATGTGATAAAAAATTATACTTAAAAGAAAAAAGAGATCTTATAAGCAAGCTGAAACATTTAAATGGGAACTCACTTTACTATAGGTAACATTTTTACTTTCAACATATAGGCCTTCTTTTACACTCATGTCCATCATGTAGTCTCATTCGACCTACCCATATTTGCTTATCTTCTTAATATTCTGATGTTTAATTAACATACCCATTTTATTGATATCTTATTAACAAAAACAAATCTTATCTTATATAATACAGATGTTTCTTCAAAAAAGAAGATGATTACATCCTACGCGTTATGCTTTCTGCCAAGTCACTGGTTTTCCTGGCTAGCTCAGACACACTAGTATTTTTTCCACAATCCTTTCAGTGTTTTTACGAGAGATAATTTAGATTTTTAACAATGGTACTAGATTTGGTACAATATATGGTTTCACTGTTCAACTCTGAACGTCACATACTAGATACAGATATAAGGTTAATACTTATCAATTAAGACATCTTAGAAAAAAACAACTAATTACATATACAGCACTAGGAAATATTTTGGTTCCCTATCAAAAAATTATAATTTATCGCAATACAACAAAATAAAATTGTTTCAATAAATTTGTTATTGAAGTCCCAAGCTATCCAATGAGTCTACCAATGGCTGGTCACATATAGAAACAAGTTAACTAAAATAAAAATAAAATAAAACTTCTTTTAAACTTGATGGAAAGTAATATACTAGTGTCTAGTAGATATTTTGAATGTTAACAGATTGAACAAGTGTATAGGCAATGTCCAATAAAGATTTATGACTTCCAGAGGAGCCAGTCTGTCTAGCACTCAACTAGGTGTTAACTAGAGTATCCAGATGAATGGGTAGATTTCGGGTAGATGACAAAAAAGAGGGGGGGTAAAGGTATATTATAGTATAGTAAAGTGATTCGAGGGCCCGTTTATATTTTTCAGCTAGCTTGTAAGATCTCTTTTTTTATTTTTTTTTTATTTAAGTATAATTTTTATCACATACTGTCCTCATTAACAAAATATTAACAACAGCAACAGCAACGAAATTAAATAAACTCAGATTAGACCTGATCTCTAGATTTTTTTTGCATTTGGAAATAATAGCTACAAAAGTTTTAATGTAAATAAATTAAACACCCGACAAGAATATATAATATTAACAATATGTTACTATCCAGTGAACAATTTGTCTGTGAACAATTTGTTCGTGCCGTGAACGAATAGTCGCATGAACGATTTGTCGCGTGAACTAACTGTCGGTGAACAAGTTGTCTGTGAGCGAATAGTCCGTGAGCGATATGTCACGTAAACGAATTGTCAGGTGAACGAATAGTTGCGTGAACGAAAAGTCGTGAACATTTTGTCGGTGAACGAAATGTCAGTAAACGAATTGTCGTGGAACCATTTACCACACTGTCAAAGGAATCAACTAGTTATGCTGTCACTAGAAGCTAGATGTCAGCTAGCTCAAAAATTTTTTTGTTTGAATAAGGAGTGTAAGTCACTAAAATAAGAAGCAGCATTTGCCATCTTGGATACAATTGCCATACAAAATGTACTTCCTTATTCCAAAATAAAATGTATCCTATTCCCAGGTAACATCACATAAAAAAATATTGGTGGAGACTCTCCTTTGATTAACTATAAAACTGAATGCTTTTATACAGAACAAGTCTAAATAGCAACAATCACCCTTACCTTGTGGAGCTCATTCAAGAGAAGTGGGTACTTCAGAATCCTCTGCACAGGTTTGATGAGGACCCCAGCAATGTCAAAAACATTCATGTGTTCTCTCATTTTCTCCAACTTCTTGTTCAAATAGTCGCTGACCTCTGGACTCTCAGTGTACCTCTCCATGGCTTGGATCACATCGTCATGGTTACGGCAGTAAGGAGCATAGGTATTTTTCATATCCTCAGAAAAATGTGTAAAACATTTACCTGAATGAAGTAAAAAAAAATAGTTTGCACTTTGTCAGCAGTGGTTCTCAGATACCACTTTTGTTTTGTTTATACAGGAACATATCATTTTCTGTACAAGTATTCTGTAGGGCTGATGGGAATATTAAAACTATTAACACATTTACTTTTCATGGTTACACTAATGTAGGGCATAAAAACATATTTCTAAAATTAAAATTTAATTGAATGTTATATATCATTCTCCAAATTTTTATATAGAAATTGAAACAAAAAAATTGAGACTATAAGAAAAATACTCCCCACAGAGATTGATGGCATCTCCTACATAGAAATGACACTTATTTGCAGGATATTCTTGCATTACCTTCTAGCTTTTAGCAAAACAGTTAATCAGATTTAAAATGTTTTGTCCAATTGAGAGCAGTATATGAGAATATTGTGAGTCACTGTAGGTAAAATCATGACCAGCAATTTCTTGCTGAATATCATCTTGCTAGTATTAAGTTTCAATCAAAAAGGTGGCTGCCTAAATAAGACTTTCACTAACCAACAATTTGCTCCTCAAAATTTTTTCCCGAGACACTTGTCTCCAGTGTGGCCAAAACTTTCTGACTCACATCAGCTATTTCTTCCATGTTGCCGAGGAGAAATTCCACATCAACACCAGCAGGAACTTTCTAGTGGGAGAGAAGAGAAATTGTTGACACTAGTTATCTATGACATCAGAGAAAATTAATTCTCAGAAATGTTATAAAGATACAAACTAAAAAAATTTAGTGTTTCATTAACTTATTCTATTTGGTGAGATTTGTTTGGCTTCTTATGTGTCCATATTATATTTACATAACAAATTTTGATTGCTTGTCTTTATCTTTTGTTTTTTTAAGATTTAAACTTCTCACTGACCAAACTAGTCTTGGTTTTTTTGTTTTTTTTTTACTTTTTTGAAATATTCATTATATTTAGTAAAACCCTAGATCTAGGTATCTATATTTGGCATCAGGTTAATATTGAGACTATATTATCAAATAGACAACTTAAGAGAATGCTGGTTGCCAATAGAAACAGAAAAATGTTACTGCATTTTTATTTAGGTCTACCAAGCTACTTAAAAAGTGGTCTAGAGAGTGGTGAATCACCTGGCCATCCATAAAAGTTTCCAGACACAACTGAAGACTCAACAAATAATCTTTTTCTGTCTCAATGATCTCCTCAATAACTTTCCCTCTCTGCTCTCTCCTCCTCTCTTTCAGCTCTATGGCCCTCTTCCTCTCTTCTTCTCTCCTTCTTTCTTCTTCCTCTGCTTGCTGAGCTGCATGCTGAGCTGCCAGGAGCCTGGCCTTCTCAAGTCTGGCTTCATGGGGCACCAAGAGAAATAAATTCTCTGGAAACAAAGGGTTAGTTTCAAGTTACAAAACAGACTTCAAGAATGGGTCTAACTTAGAAATGTGATTCTGATAAGCTCTTTCTTACCAAATAAATACAAACATCCATAAGTATTTGTAATGCCTAACATGTTAATGAATTTCTATATAAAAGTATTTTAATAGAATGTTCATTACGATATCACCAATAACCAAATGCTAAGGCTGAACATGTGAATCCCAGGCATTACATAAAGCATGCAAAAAATAGTCATAACATTTAAAAGTGAAATTAATAGGCCTACAATTAAAACGCAAAATTTACATTTAAATCAAATGCTTTATCTTTTTTTTTTCCCAAGCTTTGAACTTCTCACTCTAAATATTTTAAATCTGAAAGTCGTGTTTTGTTAAAAATGTTTGGGTTTTTTTAAATAGAAAAGAATTATTTGTTTTTTGTTTTTTTTTGCTAGCAGTAAATCCTAATAGTTGATTAGCATTAGCTAAGATGTATATTTATTTGGAAAGAGCATCAGCTCAGATATATATTATGTGCTGAGATGGCATGCAAAAATAAGCAGTAATATTGTAGAATTTTCATGAATTTTTTAACAAGACAATGACAGCCAAAAGGTTTGAACCTACAATGAGCAGTATCTTCAGTTCTTCTTTTAATTGACACTTACACTACCAAGTGAAACAACAACCTGATGCTTTGTTTTGACTTTCCTGTCAATTCCCAAAATGTTTAATGATGGACTATGTCAAATCACCTTTCAAATGTTTTTCCTCTTCTTTCAAGCCAGACAAAGTGCTCTCCACAAAGTCCAAGTCGTCCTGACTGGCCTGTTCACCTGCTGGCACAGCGTTGGGAAGCTGGAGCTTTTGAAGTATGTCTTTGCGTGTCTCTTCATATTTCTAGTGGACAGAAATGTAATAGCAGCATGTACAGTGGGACTGAGTTGGACACATGGTCAAGCTTCATGAACTAAACAGAATGTAATAGCAGCATGTACAGTGGGACTGAGTTGGACACATGGTCAAGCTTCATGAACTAAACAGAAATGTAATAGCAGCATGTATAGTGGGACTGAGTTGGACACATGGTCAAGCTTCATGAACTAAACAGAAATGTAATAGCAGCATGTACAGTGGGACTGAGTTGGACACATGGTCAAGCTTCATGAACTAAACAGAAATGTAATAGCAGCATGTACAGTGGGACTGAGTTGGACACATGGTCAAGCTTCATGAACTAAACAGAAATGTAATAGCAGCATGTACAGTGGGACTGAGTTGGACACATGGTCAAGCTTCATGAACTAAACAGAATGTAATAGCAGCATGTACAGTGGGACTGAGTTGGACACATGGTCAAGCTTCATGAACTAAACAGAAATGTAATAGCAGCATGTATAGTGGGACTGAGTTGGACACATGGTCAAGCTTCATGAACTAAACAGAAAGTTTCTGTAAAACTTGGCTTTTTAATTACGTCTAATAGAATTGAAATCAGAAGTAGTAGACATACTTGGAGATGCAATGATATAAAGTAGAATTAAGGTACATATGATATTTGATCAGATAGAGTTCAAACAATGATATTTTCTTTTCTTAGTTGAAGTAGCCCAACCATTTCATTAGAGTCTCAAGAAAACAGTCAGTATGACTCTACTGTAGAGAAGATATACATCTCAATCAAACCTAAACACAAAGATTGACAAGTTCAAGTTGTTTCTCTATTATTCTCTCTTCCATTTTTTTTCCTTTTTTTTCTCTCCTTTTCACAACCTTTGTTTACATTCTGTCATTCCTTCTCCCTTCCTTAGTGCTCTTTCACCTCTAACTCTCTACTTCAAACTTCTCTCTCTCATTCTCTCTCCCTCTCTTTCCTTCACTCTACTTCTATGACTCTGTCCTCCTCTCTCCCTCTAATATTCTCTCCATTCTCTTTCCTTCTCTGACTCTCCCTTTTTTCTTCCATTTTTGTTTTGTCTGTTTCTTTTTACTCTCCTTGAGTATCAAGACAAATATTGAAGCTATTTTATTTTATCCATAGAGACAATTGTTTCTACTCTGGCAGTTGATATGCAACATTTTAATTGATTTGGCAAAGAAGTTCTGACAATAATTAAAAAACACTTAACTTTTCATAATAATTTGTTTCACTTATATGTATATAAACATCTCAATTTCTCTCCCTCCACCCCCCTTCCAAAGTTTTAATAAAGAGTTTTCATGAATACTTAAAGCAAACTATAAAAAGTCAGACCCCTATTTGAGATGACATAATAACAGACTTCAAACTCCAAAGACACACAAACTATAGGCAAGGTGTTGAAATGGCACAGGATGATATCCATCTATTAGATTTGAAATTGTATTAGTTTTTTGTTTCTATCATTGTTTCTTGTATATTTTGGAGAACATCATGATGTTAGCGATGTAACAATGATTAGACAACAAACTGACATCACAAATCTAATGGACAAAAATAGCTAGTGTTCTTCACATTCACAAAATACATCTGAACACATACACACATACAAAACATAGATATGTAACATTCTTTGAAAGACAATAAAATGAACAAATAATGTGTCTAAAATATTTAATGCCAAAATGTTCCACGACTAAACAACAGCGCTAAAACTACCACTATGCCAAAATGTTCCACGACTAAACAGCAGCGCTAAAACTACCACTATGCCAAAATGGCTAAGCCAAAACTTCTTGCTTCCCTTGCAGTTAAGTTGTTCTTATTAAGTGCATTTGAAATTGTTTCACAACATTGTCACGCACAAACTATTATATAATACAATGCATTTCAATACAAAAGTAAACCTTTTTTATCAGCTTAGGGAAAGGTCACACACACACATGTTCAGATTACACTTCCTGACTAGCAGGCACTAATGTCAGATAACAGAAACTAAATAAAAGAGTTGGCAATAGATGATGACAACTTGATCTTGCTAAACACAGGCAGATTATTAGAAGAAAGTCAATGCAACCTCAGCCCCAAGTTCTACTAAATAGCCTACTTAGACAAACAAAAATGTTGACAATTGAAACATGGACAAGAAATTGGTGTCAGAAGTGTTCAAACAATCAGAAAAACAAAACTTCAAGCATGACTGGAATGAGGAAGATGAACCATTTTAGTATTTGTGTATGTAAATTCTGGGCATTTCCAATTCCATTCTTAAGTTATGTGGAAACTTTTGTCACCACTGTTTCTATGTGTCCGTTTATTATAGCTTTGATGACAGAATACGGACAGAATACTTGGAACTATACATTCAAATTGATGTAAAGAGTCCTCAGATAAGGGGAGCACCAACCTTGACATTGTGAGCAGCCAAGCAGACATGTACACAGGCCAAGGTTAAAGAGCAATGTGTATAAACTATAACATATCTTTGGAGAATAACTTAGACAACAGAAAATAATTTTTTTTAAAACGTTCAAAACTACATCTAATTAAAATGAAAACCACATAAACTAATTCAAATAAATAGATCTCACTAAACCTGGTGAAATAGTTTCCATCTTCCATTAGGACTTAAGATAATCTACACTAAAACACACACACACTTGCTTATTTTTTCCTGAAGATCTAATTTAAGTTTCAACACAAAATTGTTACTTTCTCTTGACATATCAATTTTGTGAAGTGTTACTTTGGCATTGAAGCTCTATTTTAAATGGGACTCTACACTTGTAAGGGGTGACATGAAACATAGACATACTAGCACTTAATATTTTGTTTCATATTATTACATTCAGCTCCCTTCTAACCAAAGTACTGATTTGTTTTCTTTGTTTTTTTCTGAAAGTAAATCTACTCTTGAAGGTGAGATGGGGGGGGGGGGCAGCCATTGGTAGAGCTGAGTCTCTTGCTCCCATCTAAACATTTACAGTTCAATCTAACAGACTGTAGTATAAGCCTGTGTGTACCTAGTATGTATTTTTAGACCTCCTATGATTCCCAATGTTTAGGATCACCAGCTGATATGTCATTACGTCATGTCCTGCACCCAGCAGATGACCCACCCACCCGTGACAATGTTAAGTGACTGTACCTAAAGAGTGTACCGTAAACTGCTATGTCCCATGTTGTTATGACGTGTTCACACACACATACGACAAAGAAAACGTGCTTAGAACATTTCCAACGTATCTAAATCTATTGATGTCGTCATGCTCCAAGATCCTATTCCAAGTCGAGGTTACACAAGAAACTACAAGAAGAACTGGTTGCACTAAGGATCAGTAACTGAAGCACAAGTCACGGTTAATAAAAGGATAGTTCTCACAAAGCGTTGAACGTTATCTGTTAAATGTTGTTGGTGTATCATGCCCGAAAGACTGCACTAAGTTACCATAGGACAGTTCCATTACATATTCATAATTGACATTTTGTGTCAACGTTGTAACCAAATGGAAAGACGTTAGCCTTTGACCACCATTTCTGTTGATAATTTTGCATTTCTTTGTCCTTTACAATTTTTATTTTACTTTCCATAATTAATTTTCGCTACGTTGTGTTGATATACTGGCATTTTATAAAGGGAAAAAAACACCTCTCTAGTCTCATAGGAAACAGACATGAGTATTAAAGTGACATTCATGGGACATGTTCATGTATAGATACATATTGTAGCCTGGGTAGTATCACTCAGGCAAAGACTTTACCTACAATATTTAGGAGGGAAATTTCCCGGTAATATATATATAAGCAAGGAAGCGTGCAAATAGCGTACATCTGAAACAATACATGCAATGACTGCGACTTGGCAGGGTAAAGTGATTGGTACAAGTCACGTTGGTGGAGATTCTCATCCTTAACTGCCAGTAGCGGTGCGTATGTGTGTGTGTGTGCGCGTACAATGAGAGGAGTTTCCTAATGTTATTCTAATAATTATATTTATTATTTCAATATTCGGTATTTGTACTTGTCAATCTCAATTGTAAGCTTCGTACTCTTGTAGAGTTCCATCTAATTCTACGTACGTCCAAATTTAAACTCTACCAACATTGTCCTACAGTGAGCATGTACGAGGTCCCAATGGATCACTTTTATTTCCATAAAGGGATCACTTTTATTTCCATAAAGGGATCACTTTCATTTCCATAAAGGGATCGTGTTTATTTCAATGGAAGAAAAAAAAAAAAAAATTTGTAAAAGGAAAAACCAAATAATAATTATAGTAATAATACTAATTGTAATAGTAATAATCCCACTGACTGTACCCAAAGCATGAATGTTTCCCACGTGCTCTAAAACATTCCGACTTAAATCAAGAGAAAATATTTCTTTCAAAACTTATTTAAATTCATTATAGACTGAATGATAAAGACAACCGCCACTCCCCCCAAAAAATCGATCTCTTTTTTCTGGGATCAATAAGATCGATAAGGTAATCGAACTCGCGTTTTGAGCTTTTCACAAACTTGGTCTTATTCAGACCAGAAGTCTCCACCAACAAATGTTACAGTGCAAACACAAATCAAAAGTTATAACCTTTCACCAACCAAAAAAATATAATTCTAAAGCCCAACAAGTTAAAGCCTTACTGAAACCACAGCATGGGTAGCAAAATATAAAACAAGCTCTTCTAAAGGTATCCATGACTTGGCTGTATTCACCAGAATCAATACATCATCCTGCTAGTGGAAAATCCTGAAGGAAATCTGTGCTGCAATGGGGGGATGATGTCTTCCGGGGACATATGTCTTCTATGGAACAACTTGTACAGAAGCCTCAAACCACGTGTGAAGTAATGCTGCAGGATGTCCTTACAACCATGAATATTTCCTCAATCAAAGGAAAACACAGAACTAGAGTCCTGCCAGAAACCAACTTTCAACCACGTGACACTTCACTAAGAAGACGAACATGTGTACATTTCATTAGCTGATCATGATAACTGCTGGCATCCAAAGTCCAGAAAAGAACTGAACAGAATGTAGAAGTTGATGAAATACTCGAGTAGTTTATACATGTTGGTGATTGGGTTTCGAGAATTAGAAATACCGGTCATAAAACTGACGTCGAGCCAATTGTGTCCCGAATGAAGCGTCTTATTATTTAAACATCAATGTTGTGTATCAAACATTCCTATCTCTCATGACTAATAAACCACGTAGATCTAGTCATGAATAGTCATCACCGGAAACAATTGTACGGACTTATTCTCAGAGATCTCGTCAGAGACATTGTTGAAAGCTTGAGGTAGACTTGTACACAGTTCAGAGACGTTGAAAGCTAGACTTACAAAATACACAGTTCAAAGAGATTGCTGACAGCAAGAACGTTTCAATATTTCTCCGCAACTATTGAAATACTAAGTGATAAATGTGTGTATGTGTGTTAAACACGCGTGTTGTGCGCAGCTACACCCCAACTGTGTGACTTATCTTCGCCTTGTCACAGAACCGCCTGACAATACGATGGACAGAGTGCGCTTTTCGCCTTTACACCCCGGGACATTAGCGCGAGGCAGATGACTGGGCATTAATTATGCAAACTGAAACAGCTGGTGCGCTAAACTAGAGTTTACTGAGGAGCACCAGAGGAGAAACACGCACATAACACGCGGGCGTACACTCACACAACATGTACAGCTAGACAACAGGTGAGAGGATAAGGGAGGGCGCTGTTTACGCCCTTATCCCCAACACACACAACCGGAAGTCTAATATATTGACTATGGAGCCTCTTGTATTTTTGTTCAACATTAAACTAAAAATGTCTGAGGGCGGCTGGGCGCTACCCACAGACAGTTCAAACTATACACAATATATTATGTGCAGTTTTCATTTCAAGGAAAGCTACGATGCTTGTTTGTAACTTTGTCCATAGGACAGAACGGTTAATCTATGGCACTGCCAAAGTAGAATTACCTAATCCTTTGACGTGCCAATCAAATATTGGTTGCACTATAATCTACTATTTGTATGTTGTCGGAACTGAGAGTTGGTCAGTTTATTGTCTGGACTGAATGGTGATCAATATATTGTATGGAATGAGTGTTGGTCAGTACAGTATCTGGGCTGAGTGGTGGTCAGTATATTCTGGACTGGATGGTCGGGGGTTAATGCCAGTCCTCATCGTGTCACCCTCGTGGAAACGTCTGCTAGAACTGACAAGGAGTCTGAGATGGAAACATTTTCTCCAGTGGGCCCCCTGAATCCGTTCTACACAACAGGTATACATTTGAGGAGGATGAAAGAAAGGCTTCGTCACGTGGTGTCTCCCGAGGTCCATACGATGTGCTGATTGCCCTCTCACTGTTGATGGCGATACGGTATAGGTAAAAGTATCTCACCACAATGAATGTGACTAAATGGTCATCTAGCTGATGGGAGGGGTGGGGCCTCCGGACCGAGGGATCAGTGAAGAGCCATCTCTCACTCCGGGCCTGTGGGCTAAATCCTTCCCTTCGATGAAAGGGTAATTAATGGGCCTTAATTGAGGTCTGAGTGGTGGTGTAACTTTAAGGAATGTTTGAGTTGGAGATATTTATTTTTTGCAAACAATAAATAGTGTTACTGAACTCACGGAAAGTGGATGTATGGGTTTTGAAGAGGAGGGTTGTTGGTCTGTTGATCGGTGACATGTTCTAGTCTCAAGATTGACCATGAACACATTTTTTCTATTCCTAATAACAGCTCACATTTACTTCTTTGTTCAAATAAGGGAGGTGGAAGTAAGGTGGTCAGAAGTCTCGAAAGTCAAACACTAAAGTAAAAACAAGATTAAAAATAGAGTTTTTGTTATTACACAAACTCATAGGCGACTAACGATACATAAGAAATATTACGAATGACGTCTAAGAAGAAACAACTTTTCCCTACGTCACACGGCTTAGTTTGAATTTTTTAAATGTCTTTTTAATTACGAGAAAGTTGACGAGGGTTAATCAACATTAAAGAATGGGTTCTTGTAGCATTCATTTAATAAAATCATTCCAAACGAAGTCAAAGAAAAAAGTTTGAACTACGTCACACGCCAAGTTAGACTAAAAATGTCTTTTTAAACACAAGTCAGACATAAGGGTAAATTTTTTTAAAGCATTATATAAACTTAAATCACACCGATGACGTGAAAGGAAAAAAATTCCTCTAAGTAACAAAAAGGCATCAATACGAGAGTTGACGAAGGTTACTAGACATAGGTGCACAAGTTATTATAGCATTTCATTTAAAGATTTTTTTTCGGAATGACGTCAAAGGAAAAAAAAACTACTACACTACTTCACTCGGCATAGTTTGATTAACAAAATTTCTTTATCAACACGAGAGAGTTGACGAGAGTTAGAAGACACTGGCGCACCTAAGTCTTATATGTTTTAATTGAAAGAATTCATTCCTATTGGCATCAAAGGAAAAAAAAACTTTTCATTACGTCACTCAGCCTAGTTTGACTAATGAAATGTCTTTAGTAACACGAGAGAGTTGACGAGGATTACTAGAAATTGGTGCACCGAGTTTTCATAGCATAGCAATTATTTAGAGTTAAAAAAATTTTCAGAAAATATCCGGAACAACCGATATACGATAACTTTTGCGACGTTTTAGCAAGAAAATTAATTGTTTAATATATAGGAAGAGCAATGTCATATGGAGTTAGTATAATTTTCATTTAAAAAATTGGAACAATCTTTCTTTGTGAATTGGCAAGAAGTTAAAGTAATATAGGTCGATTTCTTTCTTAAAACAAAATCGGAATATTCTTTTTTCCGAAAAAAAAAAAGATTTTGTGATGTTTCAGCCCAAAAAATTAATGTAAAATTAATAAGTCAAAAGAGTGATTTTTAACAATCGCTTGTAGTAAATGTCTTTCTCATTTTAAAATCCTGAACAACCTATTGTAGATTTTTTTAAAATAAACATTTTACATACATTTGTTTTAAGTACAAAATCCGGAACAATTTGATATAGTTAATCAAACTATAGTAAAGTATTGTCTGAGAAAAATGAAGTGTAATATAAGTCATTTAACGTAATTTTTGTATAAAACAATATCCGGAAACCTTTTATGAAATATCATGAAATGTAAGTACGTCAGTATAGAGATTTTGAATGTTACAGTGAGACTTTGATATTTATTAACTAATTAACGTGATTCATTCACTCATTACACTCTCACTTAAGGAACTTTTTAAACTCGCATTTTTGCTTAAAATGTCATGGGATAATTAATAATTTATCATGTTCGATATTCTTTGCAGCTGTCCACAATGATCAGTTCACCTATTTCGTGATTCGCATTACTTTGAGAAAACAAGCTGACATTGGCAATAATTGTAGTTGTATTGACATTAGGGGTGCACCGGATAGTACTTTTTGATATCCGGCCGGAGCCGGATATGACCGGATAGTAAAATTTGATATTCAGCCGGGGCCGGAGCCGAATACCTAAGTGTCTTGTAAATAGTTTGTATTGCTGAGCATTTTACGAAAGTGTTAAATAACATACCTATATTTGTTGGTAATATTTTGTTTTCCTTTTATATACCTTATTGTTTTAAACTCTTTTACTTATTGATTTATTAAAGATTAACAGTATTTATAAACATAAATTAATCTGTGTAGCATGAGCGTGTCTGTGTGTATGTACGTGGCCACCAACTATAAAGGCTGTGTGTTGGAGGGTCAATGTAAAATTTGTTACTATATATTTAACTAGTTACTAATGTAAATCTCTCATCTGGCTTGTATGGTGATTGGATGTATGTGTTCAATAATTTCTGACCAACAACTGGTCATCAGACTTGTAATTTTAAGTCCAAAGGCTGCTTCTGGTTCTGGCTTTAAGGGGTTAATACTGATAGCTGTTAGTTAGTCGTTGGAATCTGAAGCGTAGTAGGTCATATATTTATTAATCCATTTGTGGCAAACGATATTTTATTAACAGCAGGAACATCTATTATACCTACTCATAGCCTGAGATTTCAATGTTGCGAAGCATAGATTTAATTGTAGTCTGTAGGCCTATCATTGATATCCATGTTTAGATCTGCTGTTATATAGATCTAAGAGAATCGGGAAAACCAACTATAGATGAAAAAAAAACTCACCCACACCCGCCTTACCAAACAAAAACACAAAAAGACTGTGTTCGACTGATCGTAACAACCTGGTCAGATAGACGTAGTGAGCCTACACATGTAGTCCTAGTGTAGTGTGTATAGTTGATGGTGTTAACTTTCACGCGTTTTTTTTCCTTGGGCATACGCAATAGTGTTTAGTGTGCAGGCAAAAAAAGATAACACATTGGCATGATCAGTCAAGCATATAGATAAATTATCTCTGTACCTTAGTTACAGAGGTCAAGTGTTTCTTAATATTCCAGCATATTTTTTCTTTGTTTGCTAGATCTAATTGTGGTGCTTTAGATCAATTTATTTTCTGCGATGTTAAATTTAACTGTAAGGTTTTCCTTTATATAGTAAGTCAATAGAATTAAACAATGAAATTAGTTTTCTTTCTAAAGGTTTTAATACAAGGGGAAAAATACATAGACGCACACATGCACATATTTGTTTTATTTTATTGTGCAACGAACGTGTGTTCAGCGCCCTAAATGACTATCTACAAGTAAACAAACTTAGTCTCATCATCTAGTCACCTCTAGACAGTGTCAATATTTCTCAACAATCTGCGTTAATCCATTCTGGCTTAAGAATGGTCAATGTCTATAAATACATTGTCATGGATTAAACAAATAAGAAGTTGGGGGTGTTGAGCCCTCCCTTTAAAGATACCCCTGGTCAGTGTCCATTTGGCTTGTAGTCCAGCCTCCTAATTGAGACTTAAAGTAAACAAACTTATTGTCCCGGCCAATAGTATAAAAGGTGTGGCTTGTTTCCAGACCCTTGATTGACAACCTATCTCATAATAAACAAACTCATACCAGATTAATCTTATAGATATTTGGCTTGTAGTCCCGCCTCTAATAAAAAAATTCTTCTCCAAGTAAACAAAACTTAGTTCTCTCAGAAGATGTGATCTCTAGACAGTGTCAACACGTTGACATCTGGCTTAATGTGGTCAGCTGTCTATCTGTGAACTCGATGTTATGGACTAAACAAACAAAAGGAGGTGGGGGTTGCTCATCTCTACCTCTACCCGCACATCTAGACAGATTATCAGCGTGACGTAGTTAAGAAATATGACATGTTTACTAGACCACTCAAAGGTCAAGACAAGCTTTTAAAATGTGCCAGACATCGCTGCTATGTATGTAATACGAATTTATAATGTAGTCTCATTTCTATTTAGATTAACACGCCTTGTCTTTGTACTAAAAAATATTTGGTGCATAGTCATAGTTTATAGTTTTAAAAACAAATCCTTTTATTTGAAACAAAAACGTTAATGTATTTCAGAACTGACATTATTGATTCATGTCCACTTTATGAGTATTGGTATATTTTTATTAACATGGAGATTTAGTTTAAACTTCTTGTTTGGCATTTATCAGCATCGATTACCTTTATATTGTTTGCCTTTCGCCTGTGTTGTTTCGATATTTAAGCGTTACCTCCGTTTGGCGTATCTGGAAAAAACTTAGCGCATAACATAGCGCATAACAATATTAATAGCAATACAGGTGTAGCTTTTACTATCCGGTTTACTATCCGGTAGTGATATCCGACCGGAGCCGAATAGTGCCGGATAGTGAAAAAGTGTCGAATATTCAACAGAAGCCGGAGCTGGAGAGACTATCCGGTACACCCCTAATTGACATATATATTTATTGTATTTGTTTTAATACTACTAATAACGCTCCCTTCATTAATCCAGTTTGATGTTTTGTGTGAATTTTATTTTGAATGACCAAATAGCAGCAGGCCTAGTCCCTTCCCTTGTGGTCTGCCATGCGTTTCACAGTTTGACATGTGGTATCAAATGTACTTCATCATTGTAGCCGATGCATGACTACAAAAAAAAATATATTAGGCCTTAGTGGATGCATGTGGGTAAGACAATGACTAGCTTATCTTGCTCCAATGAAATGGGCTGCAATCTAAAACTAAATCAGACAAGTACTTCAAGTAAACCGTCAAGTTAACATTGGCAAATAGTTCATCAGACTCTTAGTTCACATTCCGAAGTTCAGGCGCGGACTGGCTGGAGGGTACCCAAATGGGCCGGTAGGATCACCAAAAGGCCGCATGAATGCCACTATGGCACATATCAAATTGTTTTTTTTTTCTTTAAAAAAAGCACTCTAAGTGTCGTGTTTAAAAAAATTATTTCACAGATTCTACAGTGTAATACTATTTTAATCTAAAATTGTCTGTAATAACATAAGGTAGTAACTTTTCATCCGTTGATAGTGCCACTAGTAGGCTTCATCTTTTTAGAAACATAAGGCTTATATTTCTCACGGTTCTTAGCGCTCTTCAAATATCCTAAAATCTAACAGATGAAAAGACTCCTAAAATTACCAGAATTCTCCTAAAATTTTGCATACTCTCCAAAAAGTTTTAACCAATAATTTTGTTTAAATATAATTGTGCTTATTTCTATAAAGATTTAAAGTTCACTATACGCTTGCATATCAATACATTATCAAACTGAACATTTTGAGAACAGGTAGACCTAGAAATGGATGCCCATCAAATAATATAGAATTTGTGGGCCGGATTGTATAGAAATGCCTGGGACGATTGCAAGACCCAGTTCCCCCCTACCTATGTTCTTCAATGCCGCTTAAGTTCAATTATTAATTGTATAATACTAATAATAATACAAATTGTTATCATTATAATCACACAAAAAAGAAGCCTATTTCGCTGAGAACTCGCAAAACCAGCAAAACAAATACGCGACGTTTGTGTGGGACTACATTTGGAAAGATCATTTCTGTCTAGTCTAGAGGTGAATGGAGAGCGTTACAGTGCGGGCCGTTCCATTCAAGAATGTTGGGAGGGAGCTGGAGGCGGGGGTTGGCAATTCAAACTAAACAACATATAGCAACTTTTAAATGCAGCGATGCACGAGGAGAAACACACACACACACAATGTTTTTCTAGCGCATCGTTTAAATACCACAATTTTTACTTGATACTTATCTTGATTGTGTATACATAAATGAAAACAAGACAACGAGAGTAATTCATGTTTTCGCATAAACTCGCAGGTGGCTCCTGTAGGATGGAGGGTAAGCAATGCATAAATATGGCAGGTTTTGGTTGAACCACGGACATTAGGGTATGGCAGGTTTTGGTTGAACCACGGACATTAGGGTATGGCAGGTTTTGGTTGAACCACGTCATTAGGGTATGGCAGGTTTTGGTTGAACCACCTCATTAGGGTATGGCAGGTTTTAGTTGAACCACGTCATTAGGGTATGGCAGGTTTTGGTTGAACCACGTCATTAGGGTATGGCAGGTTTTGGTTGAACCACCTCATTAGGGTATGGCATTTTTTGGTTGAACCACCTCATTAGGGTATGGCAGGTTTTGGTTGAACCACCTCATTAGGGTATGGCAGGTTTTGGTTGAACCACGTCATTAGGGTATGGCAGGTTTTGGTTGAACCACGTCATTAGGGTATGGCAGGTTTTGGTTGATTTGCATTGATTAGAGGCCATTTAAAACACGCTACAGACATTTCATTAAAAAAAACTAATTGCAATTTTCAGGCACTCCAGGTCATCGATAACCTAAGTTCTAGACTAATCCCGGTATTCGTGAGTACGTATTGCTCAGAGCACTGCCCACGACAGCAGACGCTAGTGAACTACCTTTTGGAACTAGAAGACTCTATATATCAAAGTACTTTAGTTGGGTCTTTTTTTTTTAAAGCAATAAACTTTAAAGTTGAAATTTAATTTCTAATATTGAATTGACGAGCTGAAAGATCTAGTTCAGTTGGTGTAAAGTGTAAATGAATATGCGAACCCAAAATTGTACTGAGAACAGAAAGAAGAGAGAAAATTTCCGAACCACTCAACCGAAAAGGCGCATTCCAGCTTCACCTTAATAACGTGCCAGTTACATTCAGGAATCCAAAATGACCTAAACACTCTCAACTCATGCTAAAGAATAAGTAAAACGCCAGACTTCGAGTTAAGTCAATTCTTTCCTAAAGCCATTAGTGTGTAATGGTTCTAACGTGAAACGTGACAAATAGCAAAGAATTCGAAGCTATTGTAATCTTGAGCAAATACAATGCTAGAGAAGCACAGTACAGAGGCTGCTGTGCTATCGGACACGATTACTAGAAAAAAAAAACTACGTACACAAATAGACGCAAACAAATAGACGGTTTGACGGATGGACTGGTGGAGAGACAGATGGATGGATGGACGGAAGGAAGGACTTAGCTAAAAAGGTATGTATGTCCTAGTGACTAACAGAACGCTCTATCAAGAGTCAGCAAGGCTATGTTAAGGCAGAGACAGATTCAAACGGGAAAGGTAACAACTAAAATGGACAGGCCACGTGGGTAGAATTCCACTCAATCATTCTCTAGTATATCAAGCAAACTTTGAGTTCCTCTGCACTGTGGAGTAAGACTAAAGTGTTCCGGTTAATTCGCAAGTCATAGGCCTACGCGTACTCCAGTTTCGGGAAGCGTGGTCGAGAGGCTAAGTGCGCTTGAACTTGGCTTGTCTTGGCTACCTAGAAGGGTTCGACACCCGACTCGTGCAGAGTTGCGTTTACTGAGCGCCTAGAGGCAGCACGGAAAACCAACTCATAGATACCCCCTCCCCCCCACTGGTCCACAAATGAGATTGGACCAAAGCGCTCTGAGCATGCTATAAGCATGAAAGTAGCACTATATAAAAGCTATAATTAATTAATCATTTGAACTCCTGCCAACATACAATGATAACAAATCTCTTCCCTACAAAACAATGTCATAAATGTAAACCCTTGAAGCGGCCAAAAGTGACATTGTTTTGAGCTGCTGTGATATCAACAAGATGTGCTATAAAACATGTTTAATGTAGGTCACTCTACGACTAAACACTGCTGACCAGTTCTAGTATCTAATGAACAAAGATATAGGTGTTTTGTTTGCACGCTTATCTAGACACACACTGTACACTGGTGCAGGCTTGTACAACTGAGGGCCGCAACAGTTACGTTGTCATATGCGTTGTTACCTTTTTTTTACTTGTACAAAGCTTATATCAAGTCACTTTGTCTGTCCGTCTGGTCAAAATTTGGAACACGTTATTTCTGAAACTGAAACAATTAGTTATTGCCCCTAACAAAACATGAACCCATTAGAATATGAACCAATTAGTCAATGAACTAGTGGTAAAACAAAACAAAACATTTTGTTTGATATGGAGAGAGAGAGAAATAACTTCTTCACCCTTCACATGTGTTGTTTTTGGCATTGATTTGCATTTATATACTGCGAAAGTCTTGTCTATGCGCATCGTCAAGTCAGCTCATTCTTCTCTCCCTGCCAGACCAACTATGTCGTCCGCAAAGCGCAAGCTAGTCATTTTTCTTCCTCCAATGCTTACAGAACCTTCGTAACCCTCGAGGGCATCTACATTATTGAAAAATATAGTTGTAAGTGTGAAGTTCTTCCCTAATATAAACTTTTTTAAAAATAGAGTATGTTTATATTGTTCTTGTAAATATTTCCGAATAAGGTAACGAAAAACAAAAATAAAGAGGGAAGGGAGATGTAATTACATAAACTATACTTTGAGTATGTTATATTTCATGTCCTGTGATGTCCCACCTTTTCAGCGGGAATATAAAAAAACTATAAACCACAAACTATCAACAAACACAACACTATCTCCGTCCATAGACAAAGAAAAAATTGTTGACGAAATTATTGTATTTTTTTAAAGTCGACTAACGCTAGGATACCGCAGGATATGGAGATATACAAAAGTTGTTATTACTACATTGTTAATATTCAGGTGTATTCAACTAAAGGAATGTCATGAAGATATGGTTCAATGTGAGTCTGGCCTAACAGTTGTTATTGAATGATAATCTTATTGATGGGTTTGTAAATTGTCATACATTTGCGTATGATGTAACATATTACTTAAGTCATAAGGGAAAATGCGTATTAAATGCTGTTTACAAATATATTTGACTTGTATACATACTAAATGCTTTCTTCCTCTTTACAAAAAATATTTAACATTTTCTTTAAAATATTAGTGGCTTGTACAATAAAAAAGCATTGAATTTATTAATACAAATATTGTGTAGGCCCTATAACATTTTACAAAAGAACAAAACCGTTTGCATAAACATGTATACAAATATAAAAGACATTTACCTCGCGTATTAATATAGTCCCTGCTGTTTTGTTTGCTATTCAAAGTGAATACTTGTAAAAATGGTACTTATCGCTCTGACTAATGTAAGAACATCAAACAGACACAAACTTACCAAAGGTCTTCCTATAGAAGAGAGGCCTACACCAAACAAGTTGTGCGAATGTTCTTCCCCACTGAATGCCATGCGTTCACTCCTCGGAATCATTCAAATGTTTGTCACGTAATCCTATAGCAGACTTCTATCTAAAATGTGAAGTATATTGTCTCCAGTTTCTTTTCTCCACCTATCAAGGCACAACGGAGTTCAATGCTTTCCTTGTCGTCTGCTACTGCTAGGGGAGAGTATTCTATCCATTATGGATTTGCAATTTACTAGATCTTGTAACGATTCCATTGTGTGAAGAACTAACAGACCTAGGCCTAGTTATGTAGATTGTATTTTTTATCAACACTATTTAAAGACTGTTTCAATAAATAAAGTTTGGTAAAGCGGTCAAGGTTAAAAAAGGAAATGAAATCGATTAATTGAATGAACTCAAAAAGCAAATCTATTTTAGGATTGAAGAAACAGATTTCCATTTATAACAAAAGAAACACTGAAAACAGTACACGCATTTCACAAAGGATTTGACAAAGGGTGCCCCTACTCTGCATACACCTTTGACGTTAGTGCGGAGCGGAGACATATCTATGGAGGTGATTCACTTTATCAAAAATATATGAAGAGAATATGAGAATCAAAGTCCAAAGGCAGTTTCACGTGAATCTGATAAGTACCAACTGATTGGTTGGTGAGAAACTTAACAGTTAGATGTCAGTCATAGAATAGAATAGAAAAAGAATAAGGTTTTAAACATAAAATATACTAAGCCTGTCAGTGTCAGTCATAGGATCACAAGTGTAACCAATGTATGTGTGCCTGTGTAGAAGTGTGTGGACATGCAGTGACTAGGTATAGTCCTGGTTATGTGACGATGACAAACACTATTCAACACGCGTATCGTCCCAAACAAACAACCAGCAATAACTAGCAACTACTCCCTGTTTCAGTTAGCAGTTCAGTATTGTTAGCGTGATAGACGTTTCACGCAAACTCACAGGCATTAACTATTTCAATTTTAACTTTTTTTGTGTTGGTCGACTAGAACAAACATAAACGACTAAAAGTCCTTGCTTAGTCAAGCTGCATTTCACTGTCATCCAACCGTCCGCTGTCTCCAAACAAGTTCTACCCATGTCAGTTTTTGTCTTCGTTTAAATCTCTCCTCCAAACCATCACTCACACACAATCAGACTTGACTTAAATCAAGTCACATCAAAACTGGGTTTAAACTTCAAAGTGTAGTCTATTAGTCCACTTCAAAGTATACTAACATTTGGGTCGAGTTCTTCTAGAAGTACCACTACTATAGACTTTCCTTTAAGTCAGAAATGTCCCTCTCGTAGAAAATAACATCTCTACCACTTTGTAAAGGCTGCCAGCTCTAGAAATAGAATATTTGGAGAAAATAAAGCAGCTACAACGCTGGAGGTAACTCAAAACTGAACAGCGAGTACATTTAACGTTTTTTAAATTAATGTGTTTAGTTAAAGTGTTTAGTTTAAAGGGGAGACAACTGCTTTAAATTATAGAACAGTCAGAGTTGATGTCCCTTGTTGCACACAATTTAACAGTTATCCTGGTATAGAAAAGGAAAATGGCGGGGGTCTTAGTGTATGCGGTCGGACCCACCCGTCAGACAGAACAGTGTACATTGTTCTCATTCAGGCCGGTGAGAGGGAGCTCTTGTTCACTTTTGCTGGCCTAGAGTTCCAAGAGCCGATTGCCCAACTCTACCTGCTGACAGTTTCAAGAAGAAGAAAAAGACAAAAAAAAAAAGTTCTTTTTGTCTTACTTTTGTAGTTACTTTGTCAGTACTTATAAAAAGTACACTTTTTTTTTCTTTTGGAAATGGTTGGTTGAAGCAATGTGATATATAATCAAAATTAGCTATGTTAAAATAAAGACACTATACATAAAACAAATGTTAATGGAGAACCCACACTCTCATCTAACAAAGAAAAATAGATGTATGGTATAGATAACACAGTAAAAATGTTTGATTCTGTAATTCAGTTTGAAGTGTAAATGTCTTTTTCTAAAAAGTTGTTTAAATATGTTTGGTTTATTGTTATATATATACTTGGTTATTTTATTTATGGTTGGTTAGTTATTATTTTATATGTATGCTTGTTTTTTTTTTATAATATGCTTGGTTTGTTGTTATTTTATTTATGTTTTTTGTATATGCTTGTTTTGTTATTGTTTTCTATATGCTTGGTTGTTTTTGTTTTTTTTGTTAGTGCTTGCTTGGTTTGATAAAAGAACCAAATGGTCAATAAATGAAACTTGAAAAATAATGAGCAAATAAATATGAACTGAATGTGGACAATGCTTAAACTCAAACCAGAAAAATGGAATTGAAACTGAGTCCATTGGGAACGTAGCAACACAACAAGGTAACTAGCTACTGGACAATTACTTTGTGTCCACATAATTTTATTGTCACATTAATGAATGAGAAATATGGCGATGTACTACAAAAGATATTTGTAAACTAACTTTGGAGGAAAAAAGGACTGACATAAATAAATGATACAAAAAGTTTTTTTTCTGCTGTTTCCCTTTGTATGATAAAAAAACCTTCTTACACTATCAAAGGTAGAGCAATGACAAGGATAAGAGCAAGCTTGAACTATCAGTAATGAGTTCTGTGACCAGTGTTCCTAAGGAGGTTACACAGTGTGTTGAAAGAGAATTGAGATACCTTTATGTCTTTCTGATTTTCCTCCAGCTTAGACTTGATATCCATTACTAGTTCAGGACTAAATGATCCTATAGAATCTGTTGGATCCAAATAGCACATAGAAATTAGAAAAGAACAATAAGGAAAATGGTATGAGAACATGAAATTCTTATTTAAAAGTCAATAAGTTCATTCAGAAGATGCATGTGTGTATACATTATCCAAATATAAAAAAACAAAAGTAAAGTTTCCCTTTCAGGCCCTGTGATCTAGAGGGCAGATAATGTTTCTGTTTCTTTAGCTAATGGTTAACAAGCAGGGTCAGCACAATGTCCAACCGCCTTTACTTTCACCAACTAAAGTTAGGTACCCATCTGTGTTGACTCAGGAGTGCCCTAAAAATCTCAAAATTCATAATCCTAGTCTTCACTGAGATTTCAACCCAGGATCCAAGGCTCAGAAGCCAAACACTTAACCACTCAACCACCACAAACCCATGGTCAAATATAGCATTAAAAAAAAATTTACAAAAATACTTTTTTAAGAAACATGGTTATCTGAAGGGAAGAACTTTTTTTAAAAACCATCTCTATCAATACTGTAAGTTTTATTTCCCTTTTTGGTATCAAAAATAAGTAAATACCACTAGTTAATTAATTAATTGGTTCATATCTTATTGATTCATGTTTTGTTAAGCACAGTGTATAATTGTGTAAAGTTTCAACTTGTTCTGAGAATGGGAAGTTGGAGAAATAACATGTACGAAAATTGTACTAGACAGTGAGTTGATATAAAAGCTTTCTAAAAAAAAATGGTCTATTTATTTATTAAATATAGCATCAAAAGAAATGGTCTTTTTATTTATTATGGTTAAATTGTACTAAAATCTATAATGCATTTTTTTAAATTCCAGCGAATCAAAGTAATAAATTATTACACTCACCCACATCCCCAGGACTAAATGACATCAGGTCTCCAGGGCAGAGTGAGGCAGGGGGGGAAGGAAAGGAAGCTGGCCGGGGTGGAGCTCTGCGTGGTGGCTGAATGTGAGGTTTACTCTCTAGTTTAATCTCCTGATTTGAATTAGCAGAGCTACCAGGAAGTGAAGGTGCTTTTGGAGCAGGTCGTTTTGGTATTATTTTTGGTTGTATTTCCACCTTGGTAGGTATAAGTAGAGTTTTGCCTGGAGCTGGTGCTATCCTAGGCCCTGTAGGACGAGGAGGTGGTGCCTTAAATTTTATAGGATAGTCAAAACCATCTGAGCTTGTTGTTGCACTTTGAGGTCTAGGAGGAGCAGCTCTTGGAGGAGGTCTTCTAGGAGCTGGGGGCTTGTCCAACTTTACATCCACTAAATTACCCTCATCTATTTCTATCTGAAATCCTTTATTCACAAAAGAAGTTTTTTCCTCAGATGGTGATGACTTAGATTTGTTAAATATTTCCTGTTCAGCTAATGATGCTGACCGCCTCCTGTTATCTGGAGCAGTAATTGGGCTACTTCTTGCAGAATAACTTTGGGAATTAGAAGTATATCCAATATCTTTCATTTTTTTAAAAGTTTCTTTGTTTCTTATTGACGGTGGAGATGGTCTGTCTGGAGCTGAACTCTGCTCTGAAACTGACTCAGATATATTTGTCAGGCCTGACTGAATCTGTGTGCTTTTAATATTGTCTGGAGTTGTTGCTCTTTTGATCTCTGCTTTTTGTACACCAAAATCCATCAATGGAGATGTTGGACTTGCTGGCACTGAACTACTACTAGGATTTGACTCAGGCTTCAGAGCTTTTACACTCAACAAAGGCTTAGGGGGAAGAGATGGTTTGTTAATTAGGGAAGGTTTTGGCTTTAGGATGGGCTTCACTCTAGGTGTAATTGAAATAGCTGGAGGTAATGATTTCATCTGCACTGGCAATTGATTATCATTAAATGTTACTTTGGATGGCAAATCTAATTTAGATTCTGATTTTGTTTTAACTTCATGATTTGACATGTGTAGACCTACACCATTTTCAATAGGGTGAATTGAGCTGCATGCACTATTGGATATGACTGGAACAACTGGGAAGGTTTCTTTTCTAGAAACTGAAAGTGGCCAAGGTCCAATGATATCCACATGGTTTCTAGGTACCATCCCCCTCAGACCAGTGTCAGTTTTTATCTCCAGCCAATTCTGATCAACATGTCGTAGTACTTCCACTGTGTCTCCTTCAGACACAGTGACATCCTGACTGACTTCTGCAATAAAGGTGTGCACAACAAGACCAATTTCATGGCTTTCTGATACATCATTGACCAATGGCTGGTCTGTTCTTCTATCATGACCAGCTGTTAGTTTCTGCAATGTTGCATTCTCTTTTTGTGTATCATTACTACAGTTTGTGTCTTGAATAAAAGGACTTACATTATTACTTCTGTCCGTAGATGTTTTATTACAAGCATAAGGACAATCCACAATGATCTCAATGAAGTTGGTAGGGAATATTCCCCTTTTTCCATCTATTTCTCCCTCTGTCCAGTCATCATCCACATGTTGTATCAAGGTGACCAGCTGAGACTCACAAATTGACAGCTCATTTGGGAGCTGCGCACTAAAAGGATACAGAACTCTCCCATAAGCTGTAATCTCTGCATCATGGGATCTTGTGTTTTCACTGTTGTAGGAATCATTGATAAAGCTTCTGGATTCAACAAAATCAGTTCTCTTGTGGTAGTCATCTACATGGGAATTATAAAGGTTAGGATCAGATGATTGGTTATCTTCATTGTTGGAATCATCATCACCCACAGAATCTAAAAACTCAATGCAAACAGAGGAGACTAAACCTTCCTTATTGTGGCACCTGCCGTAAAACCAGTCATTGTCAATCGTGTCAGTCAACTCAATGACATCTCCTCGCTGGAAAGCCAGCTCACCATCAAGTTGTGGTTTGATGTCCACCAGTGCTCGAGCAAAGACAGTTTTCTTCAGGCTGAGGAGGTCATTGATAGCTGTACTCACACTGCCACCATCAAAACTTTCTCCCCCACAAGAGATAAGACTGTTTGAGCAGGCACTTACTGACCTGGACCTTAGCCCACACTCCAATGAAAGTTCTGTGACAAATGTCAGTGGAAATATTCCTTTTAAAGGGCCATTCTTTCCTTTCCACCAAGTTTCATTAATAGGTTTCAAACCTAAAATAATGTCACCTGCAAAAATTAATTTATTTTTTTTAAATATTAAATATAGTTGATAAGTTAAAAATAAAATCTAAATATTTGCTCACAAAAAAAAATGAGAAAGCTGAAAAATTATGTCCAAAATTGTTTCAACTTTCAAAAACATTCTCAATAATATTTAGTTTATATTTAATTAGTTATTGTCGCAAGTTGTAACATGAAAATAAGCTATATCTATAACATTTCTTTAAAAAAAAAATCAAAGATTAAAATTACATTAATGTTATCTATTATGGATCATAAATTTGTAAGCTTAAGAAAAATTGTTAATAGTACTGAAGTACCCACCTTTAACAAAGTCTAGATCATCAACCTGCTCTGAAGGGAAATCTTCAATTGCCAAGAATAGTTTCTGCCCAGTCAGTATTGAAGGTAAAACTAAAAGTTCAACAAAAGCTGCTGGGAAATTTCCATTTTGATTCTTATCCCCCACCAGGTAGCCAGTGAACCAGTTTTTATCCACAACATCTGTCACAAAAACTACATCTCCTAGTTTGAGTGATAAGTCTGTGGATGCTTCCTCTTCAAATTCATAGATGACCTTAACATAGTCACCTACTGATATGGTCATCTGCAAATATAACAAATAATCATTAATATTATAACTATAACTTTTGAAATATATGCTGAAAAAAAAAAAGAATTGTTAGGTTCCTTTGTTATATCTAGGAAAATAGATAGACAACTCAAAATATATAACCCTTATAATATGCTTTATAATGTGCAATATATTCTAATATGCAAAGCACAAATTCCAGTATCCAGACCTAATTCCTTTTTTTTGTGAGCTACATTAAAACAAAATTGAAAAAGCTTGTTTTTAAATTTAATATGCTGATTCATTTTGATAACAAGATCCTCGAAATAAAGTATCACCCTTTGTGTCAGGATTTTGTGATTTTACCATCACAAAAAAGATACAAGGCACCGATAGCAAAGACAAACAGACACAAACACTCTTTTGTTCCCCTGGCAATCAAATCATTAAATAAGAACAATCTGGTATAAACATTGTCACATGTAAATTATGAGTGAGTCTGGTGTGAATGTACCCTTTGTTTCTTATAGTTATAATGTTTTTTGTTTGGTGTAATGCACAAATTGTAAGACAAATTTCCATACGGACAATAAAGATTATTATTATTATTATTATTTACAGACAGCTGAAGTCACCAATTATTTTTTAGTACCCTGACCTTTGTCTGCAGAGTGTGACAGGAAGCTTTATAGAGAGTTCTGGCTGCGTTGTCATTAGGGTTCTCAAGAACAGAGTGATAGTAGTTGTGCTTATTCTATAACAGTTCTTAAATTGTGAACAATCCTTGCAGCCGAGATTCTAACAGCTAAAATCAAACAACAATCAATTTGGCTATCTTGTCAGTTCAAGAGCCTTTAGGGTGATGACATACAAAAGTTTACAGCGAGCCTCGAGCAAGCATTGACATCATCAACAGTCCAGTCAGCAAATATATGTGGGCAAGAATTAGCAAATAATACTGTCAAAACCCCGGTAGATATTTTAGCTTATAAATATGTCCACTAATGAAAGATACACTGCATTCCCAAACCACTTTGTTGTACTCAGAATATTTTTAAAAATATCCATGACTGTGGTATCTAGTGAAAGAAGCTTCTCAAGCTTCAAGCTACTCAAGAATAACTTGAGGTCAACTATTCAGGAAGATAGATTCAACAATTTGGCGATTCTTGCTGTTGAACATGTATCTATGTAGAAACAGAATTTTGATGATATGCTGTGTGACTTCAGTACACGCAAGGCTCGTAAAGTTAATTAGAAGACTGTGATTTTCTAAAGAATGAATAAAATGTAAGGACAAATTTATTTTCTAATAAAAATTTAATTTTCACTTATTATCATTATCCCTACCCAGACTGGGCCCCGTGCAATCTGTTTCACAAAGTGCCCTGCCATTGTTAGGGACACCCTGTCGCCATCATCATAGAAACACATATTATGAAATATGTCTTCCAATCTTCATAAGAAATATTGGTAACAACGTTACAGTCTATGTCTTTCAAGTAACATGACAATTTCTTCCTTGAGATTTTATATTGTTCTTATTTGCCTTGCCCATGCTAAGATAGAGGATACATTGGATTATTTTGTATTATTCTGTTAATAAATCGGAACTACCTGTGGTTAAAACCCCCTAGGCTCTAATAAGTTTGATTATGAAGTCATTCTGATCAATAATATGTTGAAATTTTATGCAGCTTTGTACAAACTTTCCTGTTTAGAGTTTATGGTTATGATATTTTTTTTTATAAAAAAAACAACAAAACTATTTTACTAAGTGAAAGATCAAGCTCCAACAGTTGTTACACTCGCCATCTTGTTCCAAGCCTACCCAACATTCAACACAGTTCTTCACAGCATCGAATAAATACTGATCAGAGATTGTGTCTTCTATTGAGTGTATGGATGTATAGCCAATAAGCATATTCTTCATTTACTTGAAACTTTTTATAATGAGGCAGTTTCAATAATTTATATCTAATAGATATTTTTTTTAACACATTTGCATTTTTATATGTATATACTATGGGGAGTCGCGGGCCGCATAAAACGCTCAGACGGGCCGCAGTCCGTAATTTGCCTACCCCTGGTCTAGATGATAGATCTAGTGATCTAGATCAATACTTATACTAACTAGTCTATAGACTATACTGCTATAGAGATACTTAATTATTAATAGAGTCTATGGATATTATCAATTATATATATATATATAGGTATACTATAGTATAGTTAGTGCAATAGTCACGGTATAGCCAGTATATATAATTATATAGGCTATACTAAAGGTATATACTATAGTAACTACATAGAACTAGTTACTAGGCGAAAATATTTTATTGTCTTTATTGACTTTATTATATTATAGATCTAGATCTAGATGTCTAGGACTAGAGTAGATCTATTAAATCTATTCTATACTAACTAGTCTGTCTATAGAATAATAGATCTAGTCTAGATATCTAGAATCTAGGACTAGATCTAGATTTTAACTAGAATCTAGGGTTAGGGTATTAGGTATTAAGTAGACTAATTACTAAATTTATTAGAATATTAGTTTACGTGACCCGAAACGCTAATAAATAAATAATCAATCGATTCAATCAGATTTATTTTTTATTTCTCTTTATAACTACATTTCTACATCTACAGTAACTTACGTTTATCGAACAAGTTAAGCTCAGTCGCCAACATTTTTATGTTTGAATTTGTATATCTCCGTAAACATGAGACCTAGAAAAAAACTGATTGTATCTATGAACTCCTCATCCATTTTTCTTAAAAAGTAGACATGTTTTATTCTATTACTACTCAAAGTTAAACTTATATTTGATGTTTTAAGTGGGTCAGGTCGATGACTTCAAAAGCTTAAATTATCGAACACTGTTTTATCTTTATCTTATCTTATCGAACATATTAAGAACTTATCGAACACACGAGAAGTATGGTGTTTTAAACGTGTTATAATCTTAAAATTTTGTGAAAAGTATGGTGTTTCAAAAGTGTTATAATCTATATTTTTTTTATTTATATCATTTTCTTTTTACGCCATGTCAAGACAGACAGATTTTAGTCATTTTCACATGGTCCACATCGAAGGAATCTATCACTGATCAGCTCTGCTTAGAAACTGACGGTGCTAAGCCCAGTAACGCATTACTGTAGTACTTATTTAGGTCTAAGCTATTTTGAGACATATGCCATTTATAAATTAAATCCAGATATTATTTATTTGAGGGAGAGGCTAATAAGCTTTGGTAGCCAATAGATAATCCCGCCCTCCCCGCCCAACAGTTTACTTGGACCGACTTGGTTGACCTAAAAACAAAACATACGGTACGCGGCCCTACATAACTAGCCGCCCATCTAGCACGCTCAGTGTATGTAACAGCCCAAAAGTCAGTGCTAATTTTTTTCCGATCAGAGCGTGGGGGGAGGGGGGGCTGAAAAGCTATGGTAGCTAGTGAGCTGTGTTACCTATAGATTTAGATAGATCCGCCCTCCCTAAACCACCTGGTTGACCAAAAAAAAAACAACGTATTTTAGAGCACGCTTAGTATTTGTCACACACACACAAACAACATATCTATACATAATAGAATGGGGCATCTGAAAAAACAACAACACACAACTGAATACATTCCACACTTTTCGGTGTTCACTATGGCTATCAAGCTTTAAGCATCAAGCTATATGTGTCATAAAAACAAACTTTTACAATGGGTACAATTAGTGCATATCGATGTAAATCTATTTACTTAAAAAAAATAGCACATTTACGGTAAACCACAAATAGCTGATTCAAATTGTAACATATGATTAATTTATATCTGTACTTTGCATTACATTATTTTAAAAAATAACAATTAAAAATATATAATTTATATATTTTGTCTTCTTTGGGTTATATCCCTTTGATATTTATTTTTAACATTAAAATGGTGTTCGATATGTTACGAAGCTGAGATCGCTTAAATAAAAACAGCTATAATCGAACACCCCCTTTTTAAACCTCAATTTTCATGTTTAGGTAGCAAAACACACTTTAAAAAAAAATTGTTGCAAATATTTCTCAGCCTAATTAGAAGCGTATTATATAGGTTTTGTTGAATGAAGTATCATTGGCATAAAAAAATACCCTTAACCTTAACTTCACTCTTCCCAAGAGGTCAAAAAAAGTGAAATTTTTATACCAATATTACCAATGCACTTTGAATATAAGTAAAAAAATAATACTCAGGGTGAAAATGAAACTAAATATAACTTAACTATAAAGAAATGGACGATGCACAATAGACAATAGGAATGGACTAGTTTCGTCATAATCATCGAAATAAAGGAGAATTTTTAAAAATACAATGGGGTGTTAATTAAGTACCTTAATACGAAGGTGTTCGATAGATGTAAGTTACTCAGTATTCACTTATTAATTTGATAATTTGTCTATTACTTAGAATTTCATTTCGGTTTTAAAATTACCTTGAATTACAAATGATTTTCCGATTAACCAGCTCATTTAAAAGCGCAAACCATAGACCTATAGATCTAAATGTAGATCTAATCATGACAGTTTACTAAGATCAAGAACTAGAGTCCAAGTCTAGTAAATGTATTGTTTTCTCTTTTGGTGTGTTATGCTACCCCATTTCCTGCGACGCCATATTTTTATATTCACTGACCTGTAGAAATTATATAGTTTTTTTTTTTAAAACCTTATAATAAACCTATAAACATCTTGGCAACCGTTACCTGCAACGGGCTCCTCCGATTTGATTGTTATTATGAAATTGAAATTATGTTTAATTTATAAAACTGTGTCCATACTTTCTCACCTATATCTATATATAGATCTCTCTCTTTCTCTACCTTTACCCACCGGTTAAGCATGTTAATGTGTCCCCCCGTTTATAGTCACGGTCGATCGATGTTTTCTTGTTGGACATATCAAAGAAAGTCCCAAAACCAGTTCTTCAAATATGTACCAATATGTTTCAAGCCTTTCCAAAAGATGAAGAGAAAAATGTAATAATATCAAAAGCTTATTTACCCACTTCACTCACTTAGCCCGTGAATTTTAGACTTAGTAGTATATATAGGCCTATGTTAAGGCTGACAGTACATTGGTCCCGAATGCGGTCAAATAGTTGATGGGCGGGAATATATCTTTTGTTTTTGCTCCTTAAAAGCGCTTTTATTGTTGTTGTTTTTTTTAATATTTATTTCCAATGAAACAGCCCGCATGATAAGCCTCACTCACACATAGGCCTACTTTGACCAGTTGATTATTTACTTTCATCTATCCCTTGGGCGGCACCACACGTGATCTGCTGACTTTCTTCCTCCATTTCTATGTCTTTTGTTTAAGTAGAATCTCTTCCAGTGACATGCCTGTCCACTCATTGGTGTGTTCCCATCGTTTTCTTTGTCTGCCTCTTTCCCTGAAGGAAGGTTTTTGCGAGTCCCGAGGAACTTGTAGTATGGCAATAAAGTTTTAGTTTGCGTTTGTTTGTTTTTGTTTACATTGGTCAGCAGGCCGTTTTGATTCTGTTCCACATCTCTTCAGTTGAGTTGCGGTTTCTGTAAGTGATACCTAGAATCCTTTTATGCTCTATAGCATCTCAATTTCATTGCTAGGGTCCTCTTCTCTAGTTTTGTAACTTGCGTCCAAGATTCGCATGCATACTTATTCTTAAAACTGTCAGGTAGAGTTCAGCCTTAGGCTCTTGGCAGTGGCGTAGCTAGGGTAGGGGGATGGGAGGAGAATTTGAAGCAAGAACTAAAAATATTTCTCTCTTTGTTACTAATACTAGATTAATGGCGAGTATTTTAAAGTTACGATAATTAACCTTGAAGAAAAATTTACAGAATCGAGTATAACAAATCCAATAGTTATTCTTAATAATGCCAGAGTTGTCCATTATTCGGGTTAGGCTTCTATAATTTCAGAATTAAACTTCACACTCGAGTAATTACCCCTCTAGTCATCTTTCCTCAATCCAATGGACACATGCTTTTCTAAATTTAAAAAAAAAAACAAAAAAAAAACGTTCTTATAGAGTGAATTGCAAGGGTGGGAAAATGAAAAAAAAAAAACTAAATGTGATTTGATTTTAGTTTTGGGCACATCGGCACAATTTAGGCCATGTCGTGCCTGCAGTCCCTCAAGGGCCACTCTCCCTCCACACAACAAGGGCCAAATTCCATACAGTCAAATCATTAAAATCAAGGTCTATTCACAGTTAAAATAGTAGAGGTAGTACAAATTTAATAATTTGGTAAAAATCTAATGTAAATAGTACATGTTTACAAATTCATAAATCAGATCTTCGTAGACAACCCCACTTCCCGAATAAAGCCCAGTACCTTCCCAGGGTCGACATTATTGAATAGTGTTTTTAAATTAGTGGCTCTAAAATATTTCTCCCTGATATCCAGGTATCTGGGGCAGTCGATGAGGATATGTTCCACGGTGAGGCGAGAGTCACAATACTCACAAAGTGGGGGCTCTTCTTTCTTCAGCACAAAAGAGTGCGTGATGTAGGTGTGACCAATCCTAAGTCTGGACATGGTCGTGCTGCCACGCCTTGTCAGACCTTTAGGTGTGGACCGCCACCTGACATCCGCTACAATCTGCCTGAGTTTATTATGAGTCTCAGCCTCTCATCGGTCCTGCCACTCTTGGTAGGTGGCAGAGGCAATGCTTTGTCTCAGGTCCGAGCAGGGAATTTGGGTTCCTGACACTCTATGATTTTGGGCTCTCTTTGCTTCTCTGTCTGCGGCTTCGTTTCCCTCAATGCCCACGTGGGAGGGGACCCAGATGAAGGTGACATCCCTATGGTCGGCTGTTATTTGGTCCAACAGCTTCAGGCTCTTATGTACCAATGGAATGCCAGTCTTCATCCGCCCCAAAGCTTGCAATGCAGATTTGGAGTCGGAGCAGATTATAAATTTCCTCCTTTCTGATGCTTTGACGGCCATAAGTGCAAGCGATATTGCATGCAATTCGGCCGTAAAGATAGAGCAGCCATCGGGGAGTCTACGGGAGATTGTTTTGTTCCGAAAGGAGCAAGCACACGCGACCTTTCCATCCATTTTGGGTCCGTGTCACAGCCTGGTTATCGTTACAGGGCTGGACGGTCTTGAGCTGGTCTGCCTTTGTGTGCCTTAACTAAATACTTTCTCACACGCACTATATTTGCAGATGCGTGAGAACATTAACATACTGAATGCTACGACCACAACATGTAGAATTATTAATAGACTCTAGGTCAGCAGACATGGATTTTATTCACATAAAATATAATTCACAAAAGATATTGGCAAGTCCAGCCATCAAGAAATATACACAAAACATTGTACATTAGAATCCAATAGAATACTTTAGATATCACACATGCTCCAAAAATCAACCTTAATATTTATACATTACTACACTGGACAAGATATCCATAATATTCCTCTCTCTACGAAAGCTCAAGATCAACTGAGGTGTCCACCTCGTGGTCAGTCCCCGACCAGGAAAAATCTCGTGCTAACTGCACGGAATAGTTCAGTGACTACTAGTCACCAGATATTACAGGGGTTCTAAAACTGATATATTACAGTCCGTCTGTGTAGATGGTGCCACAATCTCCGTAGCTCTCTTGCAGTTCCCTAAAGTTGACTTGTAATATGCTTGGGTCTGTATTTTTTTTTTTTGAAATTAAGGAGGGATAAATTTAAATTGGGTTTATTTATTTGTGATTTGTGATTTTGGGCACATCGGCACAATTTAGGCCATGTCGTGCCTGCAGTCCCTCAAGGGCCACTCTCCCTCCACACAACAAGGGCCAAATTCCATAGTCAAATCATTAAAATCAAGGTCTATTCACAGTTAAAATAGTAGAGGTAGTACAAATTTAATAATTTGGTAAAAATCTAATGTAAATAGTACATGTTTACAAATTCATAAATCAGATCTTCGTAGACAACCCCACTTCGCGGATAAAGCCCAGTACCTTCCCAGGGTCGACATTATTGAATAGTGTTTTTAAATTAGTGGCTCTAAAATATTTCTCCCTGATATCCAGGTATCTGGGGCAGTCGATGAGGATATGTTCCACGGTGAGGCGAGAGTCACAATACTCACAAAGTGGGGGCTCTTCTTTCTTCAGCACAAAAGAGTGCGTGATGTAGGTGTGGCCAATCCTAAGTCTGGACATGGTCGTGCTACCACGCCTTGTCAGACCCTTAGATGTGGACCGCCACCTGACATCCGCCACAATCTGCCTGAGTTTATTGTGAGTCTCAGCCTCCCATCGGTCCTGCCACTCTTGGTAGGTGGCAGAGGCAATACTTTGTCTCAGGTCCGAGCAGGGAATTTGGGTTCCTGACACCGCATGATTTAGGGCTCTCTTTGCTTCTCTGTCTGCGGCTTCGTTTCCCTCAATGCCCACATGGGAGGGGACCCAGATGAAAGTGACATCCCTATGGTCGGCTGTTATTTGGTCCAACAGCTTCAGGCTCTTATGTACCAATGGAATGTCAGTCTTCATCCGCCCCAAAGCTTGCAATGCAGATTTGGAGTCGGAGCAGATTATAAATTTCCTCCTTTCTGATGCTTTGACGGCCATAAGTGCAAGCGATATTGCATGCAATTCGGCCGTAAAGATAGAGCAGCCATCGGGGAGTCTACGGGAGATTGTTTTGTTCCGAAAGGAGCAGGCACACGCGACCTTTCCATCCATTTTGGATCCATCTGTGTAGATGGTGCCACAATTCCCATAGCTCTCTTGCAGTTCCCTAAAGTGAACTTGTAGTATGCTTGGGTCTGTATTTTCTTTTTTGAAATTAAGGAGGGATAAATTTAATTTGGGTCTATTCATTAGCCAAGGAGGATTCTGAGGGGTTTCTATTTTAGAGATTTGGTCAATGGGTGGGGTTAAATTTTGGATGGGTTCTCTCATTCGAAGGCCCAACGGCTGTATGACGTTAGGCCTTCGATTGTATAATTCTACCTCTGTGGGGTTAAATATGGAGTCGAAAGCAGGGTTCGTGAGGTTGGATTTTAGCTTGACTATATACTGCATTTCAAGCTTTTTCATTCTTATATCCATGGGGAGTTCTCCAGCCTCCACATGGAGACTTCCGATAGGTGATGTACGAAACGCGCCGAGACAGAGACGCAGGGCAGCATTTTGTATTGGTTCCAGTATTTTTAGGTACGACTTCCTTGCTGCTCCATATATTATGGATCCGTAGTCTAGCTTGGATCGAATTAGACTCCGATATAGCAGCAGCAAGGTATCTCTGTCAGCTCCCCAGTCCGTATGGCTGAGTACTCTAAGTATGTTTAATGACTTTTGGCATTTCTTCTCAAGTTCCTTAATGTGGGGGAGAAAATTAAATTTGGAATCTAGGGTGAGGCCTAAAAATTTTGTAGTTTTCACGACAAGGATCTTCTTTTTGTGTATAAATAGTTCAGGGTCTGGGTGGAGTCCCCTTAAATTACAAAAATGCATACTAACTGTTTTGGAGTCCGAAAATTTAAAACCATTATCGTTTGCCCAACCCTGAATTTTGTTTAAACATAACTGTAATTTTCTTTCTAAGTTGTTCATGTTTTTCCCATAAGTAAAAATGACAAAGTCATCAACATACAACGAGCACTCTATGCCAGGGGACAGAGCATTTATGATGCCATTTTTTTTTTAATGTTGAACAGGGTGACTGACAGAATGCTGCCCTGGGGTACACCCATTTCCTGGTCATGAGTGTCAGAAGCGGAGTTGCCCACTCGAATCTGAAATTTTCGGTGGGTGTGTCCCTTAAGCCCCATAAGCACCAGGTCACGTAGAATGCCATGTTTCCAGGTTGTGTCATAGGCCTTTTCTATATCGAAGAATACAGCTACTAGATGTTCTCTTCTGAGTAATGCATTTCTAATATAAGCTTCCAGCCTTACCAGGTGGTCAGTTGTTGTCCGCCCCTGCCGGAATCCACACTGAAAGTTGGAGATCACTTTATTCCTCTCCAGGTACCAGACCAGCCTACTGTTAATCATTCTTTCCATGGTTTTGCAGATGCAGCTTGTTAGTGCTATTGGTCGATAGTTAGCTGGGTCAGAGCCGTCTCTTCCCGGTTTAGGTATCGGTATAACTGTGGCTTTCCTCCAGCTGTTTGGGAAAGCGTCAGTTTGCCACACACAGTTATAGACCCCTAGCAGGACTGCCAGTGAGGGTTTGGGAAGGTGTTTGAGGAACTGGTAATGGATTTCATCTTCTTCAGGCGCTGTGTCATGTGACTTGTCCAGCGATTCCCTCAGTTCCTCAAGCGAGAACGGTTTGTTGTAGTCTTAATTGTTCTCTGACCTGAAATCAATGGGGTGTCTTTCCTCCCTGGTTTTGACTTTTTGGAACTCTGGCGTGTAGTGTGCAGTGGATGACTTTTCTGCTATTGAGGAAGCAAGGCAGTCAGCTATTTCGCTGGGGGACGTTACAGTTCGTCCTTGGTTTTTCAGATGCCCGATTGCTTTCGATTCTTTCCCTTTGGTTAGCCTTACTGCCTTCCAAACCGCTCTAGCAGAAGTTTTGGAATCCAGACTGCCGTCAAAACTTCTCCAGGAATTCCTTTTGGCTGACCGTACGGTTTGTCTAGCCTTTGCTCTAGCTATCCTGAATAGCTTTAGGTTTTCCTGGGAAGGATTCTTTATCAATACAGCCAGTCGTTTTTTCCTATCGCCAATAGCACTTTTGCAAGCTGTATCAAACCATGGTTTGCTAGGCCTTTTTGGATTTGCGGAGGTTAGGGGGGACAACTTTCTTGGCTATACTAAGTAGCTTGCTAGCAAAGGTATCAGCTGGGTTCTGTTCATCGAGGATATTTTCTGTGATATCCTCGGAGCATCTTTTTTGGAATTGTTTCCAATCGGCCTTATTCAGTTTCTACCGCTGAGGTCGTCCCAATGAGGGGAGATTGTTAGTAATGATGATTGCGAAGTGATCACTTCCCCGTAGATCATTGCTAACTGACCATTTAAAATCGTCCAGAAGTCCAGGGACGCATACGGTGAGGTCAATGCATGTGAGAGATCCAGTTCCTGGGTGCAAGTAGGTCGGTGATGCATCATTAAGTATGCATAAATCATGTTGGAGGAAGATATCCTCCAGAATACGACCTCTTGTGTCGGTATTCTTGGATCCCCACATGGTGTTATGGGCATTGAAATCCCCAAGGATTATATAAGGCCGTGGGAGTTGTTTCAATAGGTCCTCCATGTCTGTTGGGTTTAATGGATCGCCTGGTGGTAGATACAGGCTGCAGCAAGTGATAACCTTGTGAAGGGTTATCCTAGCTGCTACGGCCTGTAGTGTGGTCTGTAGTTCTACCCTGTCATGGGGGATCCTGTCCTTCACAAGGATACAGACTCCACCTGATGCTCTCTCTGCATCCTCAACATTCTTGCTGTAAGCACTGTAGCTTCGGAAACTGATGCTATCTTTCAGAAATGTTTCCTGTAAGCAGACAACTACAGGAGTCTCAGAGTCCATCAGTAGCTGCATTTCCTCATAATTGGCCTTGAGGCCTCTACAATTCCACTGTACAATTCTGGAATCCATGGCTTATTCTAAATGATCTACTTGGAGCTATTTGGCCTTGGGAGGCCCCGGAGGGGTTTCCCTTTATTCCAGTGACCTTGGTATTTTTATTCTTGGATTTGGATGGAGAGAAGGACAACCCCCTTTTGGGGGAAGTCTTTCTCTCTGGAGAGGGGAGATCCCTCTGGTTAAAGCGGAGGTTATTTCCCTCCTCTCTCACCTCGGGCATCCTCTCCGCTTTGATTTCTCCCCTTAGGGAGTTGGTCAACCTCTAATTCGGTAGAGGTTGGGGTGTCTGGCTGGGTTCTCTGAGGAGAACCTGTGTCAGACATGATGTCTCCGGGTTCTCCCGGAGTGTTGGTTTTGACATGCTGCTCAGTCTCCATGCTCTCATCAGCGAGCACAGAGAACCTGTTCTTTAGCATGTCAACAGGGCTTTCTTGTTTCTTCGGAGGTGTGTTCTTTGGCGGTGTTTTCTTCTGGGTTGGAGGAGGAGGAGGGGGTGGTGGGGTCAATGTGTCCGTCTGTGTGGCTATGGATCTTCCTATCTTAGCAACAGCCTGGGCTCAGGTCTTTGTCAAGGCAAATTGGCCCTTGGGTAGGGCCAATACAGCCGATTTCGCCTGGCTGAAGGTACATCCATTTCTTGCGTTGTACTCCTGCACGGAAACCTCCTGTTTCCACACAGGGCAGTCCTTAGAGTAGGCTGAGTGGCCAGCGTGACAGTTTGGGCATTTGAACTGGGCTGTGCAGCCCTTGTCCTCATGACCCTCTCCAGCACATCTGGCATACACAGTGTTCCTCTTGTAGACTGCCGCGCCGTGTCCATAACCCTGGCACTTGAAGCCCCTCATGGGGTTAGGTATGTAGGACCTCACTGAAACTCGTAGGTATCCTGCCTTCACATACTCTGGCGGTGTCCTAGTTCCGAATGTGAGGATAATAGTGGCGGTTTTGACCTCCTCACCTGGTAATGCGCCGGGCATGGGTGACTCCTTCAATGCCCTCCACTATTTCCTTCTCGGAACATTCCAGTAGGTTCCTAGAGCTGATTACATCTCTGCTGGTGTTCAGACTCTTGTGTGGCTTGACTTCCACTTGGAGATCACAGAGTTTTCTGCATCTTAAAAGCCCATCAGAGTGTGTCTTGCCATCTACTTCTACAAGAAGTTCCATTGATTTGTGTAGCTTAGACACACTCTTGGGCTCTCCCACTACTGACTTGAGTCCCTTATAGATAAGGAAAGGGCTCAGCTTTGTCAGGCTTTTCCCCTCCTCTGTGCACCTGACCACCAAAAATGATGGCCAGGTAGTACATCTTTTTGTGATCGCCTCCTTTTTTTGCCTCAATACGGCTTCTCTTGCCCAGACTTAAATCTGGGCCAAGTAGTTTATAGGGTTTTTTTTGTCCATATATATTCTTGCTAGTTCGGCACCTGCGCTCCCCACCCGCCACCGAGTCCAACAAGGGGACGGGCCATTCGGAAGTCCAGAATGAGCCCGCCAGGGCTACACAGGTGCTATACTCAGTCCGCTGCGGCATCGGACATGAAGGCCTATGTCTCTTCGTCAAAGGAAATTTCACAATCATGGCATATTTTTTATTTGGGAAATTTAAAAAATGTTATTCTTTCAATGGGAACTTTCCCCATGCCGAGTTGACCAGAGTGGGGCTACAAAACAGCGTGAGGCAAAGGTTAAACCTATGATAATGCAACCACAATGAGTGGCCATCTGTCTGGTCTGCGGATACGTCTGTTAGACATAAATTCAAAGGCAACATTTCTGAATTGTGATAATCACTCTCTCAACCTGGCAGCTTTTCATTCTGCAGAGATAGATCCAACAATTGTCACCTTTTTTGGAACTGTACATGAATTGTTCAACTTTTTTTTCCTAATTAACCCCAGAGATGGGCCAAACTGAAAGAAGATGAAGCCGGGAGTGTAAAAAAAAAGAGTAATACAAGAGAAGAAGCTACGTTGGCAGTGCCCTTGAATCTCGACAAAATCATCAAGCTGTTGGAGAAACTTTCTAAATCAAGAACTAAAAGAATGGACAGTAGAAGCAGTAAACAGAATCTTCTTCATGCAGTGGAAAATTAAGAATTTTTTGCCTATCTGGAATTCTGGTCAAAGCTCCTGCGACCAATTAATATAGTTCAGGAGAAACTACAAAAGTCTGGACTGCATATACGGGAAGCTGCTAAAGAAATTAGTACCTCTTCATGCTTTCTTCAAAATGATGAGAAACTGACAAAAACCCAATCCATCGAAAAAACAAAAGAAGGTAGTGAACACTATGGAATCCCTGTAATCAAAACAACCAGAAGAAAGAAAAGACTTGATGGGAAGTTGAGTTCTAATGTAGGACTGTCAATAGAACTGCAATTCAAACGTGTTGCGACAGAAGTGCTGGACATATTTTATATGGAGATGAAGGGCAGATTCCAAAGGCTGGAAAGAAAATGGACACCTTTAGGTTTCTTCTTGAACTAAGACACCTGTTGACAAACTGTGTTACTTTTTTCTGTTTGAATGATGAAATAAAGGCAAAGCGCTTGTTGAATGATGTCATTGATACATTTGCACTTTTCATCAACAAACCAGTGCCACAATCACAAATAGACATATTGAGGAAGCAGGCTTCATATGGTAATGATGTGTGTTCAAACCTTTGTTCAGGCTTCCGCGCGGTGGTGATGCTTGTAGATATATCTAGTGTAGATCTACGTCTGGCTGGAGGTAATACCGAACTCAAAACTACTTCAGTAACACGGGCGAAAAGCCGAAACAATCAAAATAGGTAGTCGACGCTGATGCTGTTTACAAATACATTTAATAACTAAGAAGGGAATCGTCCGATGTCAGCTATGTCCGTACATTCGTATCTCTATTCTACTGCTCTACACAAAGCATCCTCTTTCTAGCGTCACTAAGAGCGTTCTTGTTTTTTAAAGATCTGTCACGTCATTTGTCGCTAAGTAAAACTTTCCCCTTATTTCCGAAACAAATAACTAATTCCTAATCATGTCATAACAACTCCTCCCCCTCCCGCTAAAAAAAATTGCCAGTCAATTTTTTATCTACTGTCTTAGTCTTACATTGTGCAAGGGCCAAAATGTAGGGAAACATAAAAGACAACACAACTTGAGTCTTGATTTCGGTTTCAACTTCTTCATCATTGTCCCAAACTCAAATTGATCTGAAAACCTATTTCCCTCAAATGTCACAACGTGATACTGTCCAATGTGATGTGCCATAGGTGACCGCAGACATAGGTGTCTAGCTATACTTTATCACATCACGTTCCAGATGTTACACCACTTTCCCTCACACGTCAGGACAGACATTTTACCTAATATGACAAATTGACATTTATCAATAATCATTCTCCCACTATACACCTAACGTTCGTTCGGGCATTTACAAGTGTATTTTATTTCCTCTCTCCACTTACTTGTCCCAGCGCGACCTAACTCTTTACTGATGTATGATCATGATCAACAACAAGGAATAACTTATAAAACTTACTTTCCCTTGGTATCAATACATCGTCGCCTTATAAATGCCCTATCTATTCATCTCCATACATACAATTCATACATATTAATATTCATACATAATAAATAACTAATATGAGTCAATCTAATACTAACTAATACTACAACAACATAATAACTGCCTAGCTATGACTACTAGGTAAGTCAATTAATTAAGAATAAACACTTCAAATATCAAACCAATCCTTATTTACACACTACGGTTGTATAGTGTTATGTTTCACAGGCTATCTACACGACCCATACATTTGTTCTCTCCAACTGGAGTTAACATCTCTTCTTACACCACTATAGCCCGCGTTCGGCCTTCTACCTTGGTATGCCTTGCGATTACCGCTACCACAGTCATCGGATATAGACCTGTGCCTCCTATCCGAACTCGCAATCTTCTGTTCAGACTGTTCTGCCCTACTCCAACAGTCTTTAGCGATGTGCCCCTGTTTATGGCAGTTAAAACAAATTCTGTCCTTTCTAGGTTTGTTTCGCCTCCTGTTGCCATATCTGCTTTTCCAACTTCTAACCTGTTTATCAGAAGCGGCTCTGACACCTGCTACATTTCCAAGTAAAACATCTCTAGATAACCTCGGCATGGCTACCCCTTCACAATACCCTGTATACAATGGCGATCGAAGGAACACTTTGCATGCTTCGAACCTCTTAACTGCGCCGTCTGCCAATCTGACTGATTTGGTATAGCCTAAATAATCCTTGGACTTAACTAATCCCCCTCTAACCGCGAGTGTACTGCTAGCTGTGTCCCGGATCACCTTTATCTGTTTATTATTTATCATGCCCGGATATAATTTAAATCTATCTTCCCCACAATCAACGTAGTTAATTTCTTCATCTGGTTCACTATCCCTACTATCACGATCCCTGTCTTGGATGCTCCTTACAAAATTAACCCTATCTGGTGACCGATTATCCCTCTCTTGTCTACGGTTTCCTTGATTACCTCTCCTATCACTAGTGCCACTATTATCCTGTGTATTCATATTGCCAGCTCTATTCCCCCTATGTTTCTTACACTGGTATGCCATGTGTCCCTTTTCCTGACAGTTAAAACATGTAACCTCCCTAAGGTTTCTATCACCTGCTCTAGGTCTATCTATTCTCCTATCATAACTTTCTTGACCAATGTTCCCACGTTCCCTGGACCTATCATTTTCCTTTACATAATTTACCAGGTCAATAACTTTTTTGTGGTCTCTAACTGAAAGTGGGTTGTTTGGATAAGCATTCTTAAAGATCCTAATAATTTCTACCAAGTCTTCAATTATCTTAGGGTTTCTTTCTTTTATAAAAGACTGTAGCTGAGGGTCGCACTTATTGATGAAATTGTCAATCAGAATAAAGTTCCTCAACCCCTCGTAGGTGTTCTCCACATTCTCGAATCCGAGCCATTTAGTGAAGAAGTCCTTCTCTGCGTTGATAGTTGTTTGTGGATCAACTTGGCTGGATGGAGTGTTTTCGTAATACTTCTTTCGGAATGTTGCCGCGTTGTGCCCGTATGCGTTTAGCAGTTCCTTCTTTAGCACCTGATAGCTGTTTTGCATCGAGTGATCGTGGTTCTGGCAAATCGTGAGGGCTTTCCCATGCACGAAGTCCAACAAGATTTCGGACCACTCCCTCTCTTGGACATTAAACTTTGCTAGTTTAATTTCAAAGCGTTTAAGATAGTCGCCGATGTCGTCCTTATCTTCCGCAAAAGGTTGTATTTTTTTTTTCATCCATGCGGCGCTACTATGGCTTTCTATGTTGGCACTATTGTTGCTGTTCCCTTCGATGGGCACACTTACACCAGCCTCTATCCTCATCTGCTCAACTTGAATTCTCACTTTTCTGTCCGCCTCTTCTTTCTTCTCCCTCTCTACACGTTCCGCCTCTCTAACCTTTTCCCGCTCTATGCGATCTGCTTCTTCTTTTTCCTTTTCTCTGCCTCTAGCTTTCTCTCTTTCCACCATTTCTGCCTCTCTAACCTTTTCCCGCTCTCTGCGATCTGCTTCTTCCTTTTCCTTTTCTCTGGCCTTTTCCGCTTCCCTAACCTTCTCTCTCTCTAGGCGTTCTGCTTCTGCCTTTTCCTTTTCTCTGGCCTTTTCCGCTTCCCTAACCTTCTCTCTCTCTAGGCGTTCTGCTTCTGCCGCCACCATCTGCTGCACATAGGCAGTTAGTTCTTTGCCTCGCAGTTCTAATTCTGTCTTGGCTTCATGAATTAGCTTTTTTCTAAATTCTTCTAGGTCGTAACCTGAAGTAGTTGCCATATTCCTTATTTGTTACTTTATCCTACTTTATGGTACCTCTTATACCAACAAACAAAACCCTTGGCGTCTAACTACCAACTTAGACTAATAACCACTTCTACCCTTTCCCAAGATACACTTAGTATCCTTGGTACAAGTGTGTAGGCTACACTTTGACCCGACTGAATACGCTGTGCGACACACGCACACTCAACCGGCAACGTGTTACTCAACACTAGTGGCCGGTAAATAGACCAACCTGTCTATTTACAAATACTAAAATTACAACTGGGCAATCAGGCTTCACCTCGATTGTTCCCCAGATCTAGTCTAGATTACGCTAGATCTTAGTTACTTCTTACCTGCTTTCACAGCCAGGAGTGTATCTAACTTACAACTCATACAAATAACTATGAAAATAAACTTAAATACGATAAACACCAAACTACAGATCTAGTTCTAATGAATGAGACTTTCGTCTGACAGTAAGACTTAAGACGGGAGTATTGCAAACAATTAATACATGACGTTACTAAAAATGCTTAACTAAATGATTCACATTCACATACAGGACAAATGACCAGCTAAACATATATATGGACCTCTTGCTAGATTACACCTAATTTTAAGGATATCCCCAATCCACCACGATTTAACCTGGTAGTGATAATCTAGCGAGTGGTCACTTCCCTACAGACTCTAATTATTCTAAGGAGAAAGTAGTTAAATAACACTTGACTTATCTGTCTAAGAAGCGGTGATAACTCCACAGTCAGTCTCGGGTCCACTCTTCCTACGCTAATGTCTGTCCCGGCGGCAAGGCTCACGGCGATGTCTTCCCTAGCGGTGAGACAAGAACAACGAACGTTTCGGCTCTCCAAGGTCCTTCGGTGCTGGTCTGCAATGGCTCCGGTTCTTCGGTGGTACGGCGTCTGGTTCTGGTGTTCACGGTGATCTGTCGTCTGGCTCCGGTTCGTCGGTGGCGTAGAGTCTGGTTCCGGCTGCTGGTTCCGACGCAGGTACGGTGGTTCCAGGTGGTCGTCTGTGCAAAATGAATCTGGAACGGTCCAACTATTGACACAGCGACAAAGTCAAAGTCCAGTGCTAAACCACCGGTTATCTGGCTATCTAACGTGAAGCACAGAATTCAGCCGAGCTGTAGATCAAATTAGCACTACTGTACTTAAGTGCCGTAGGCAGTACGATGTCTCCTACGTCAAAAGTTCTTTGGCGTGACCCTAACGGTCGATCTTGGCCTTGCAGAAGGTGACCTTCACGTTCGTTCTCACTATGCCGGGCAGGCGATATCTCTTCAGTACGGAATCGACAGGACGGTTTTCTTCCCTCCACAAACTGTAGCCTTCTCGATACAAGCTTCAATACGATGCCACAAGTATGGGCATTTACAAATCACAACTGTAGATCTAGATCTATATTTCGTTACCTCCTAGTTCTACGAGTCCAGGATCTCACTGGCTTTCCTTCGCCGACGTGGCTGTATAATCAGGGTCTAGCTGCAGACTAGGCCGATGACGTTAACTTCTGCCTCCTCCTAACAGAGGGCTTCTATTCTTCTTGATGTTGCTGCCAGTAAGCTCCGAGTCGGGGGTCGCCACGTTGTTCAGGCTTCCGCGCGGTGGTGATGCTTGTAGATATATCTAGTGTAGATCTACGTCTGGCTGGAGGTAATACCGAACTCAAAACTACTTCAGTAACACGGGCGAAAAGCCGAAACAATCAAAATAGGTAGTCGACGCTGATGCTGTTTACAAATACATTTAATAACTAAGAAGGGAATCGTCCGATGTCAGCTATGTCCGTACATTCGTATCTCTATTCTACTGCTCTACACAAAGCATCCTCTTTCTAGCGTCACTAAGAGCGTTCTTGTTTTTTAAAGATCTGTCACGTCATTTGTCGCTAAGTAAAACTTTCCCCTTATTTCCGAAACAAATAACTAATTCCTAATCATGTCATAACACCTTGCAACCTCCTCCGAATACTGCTAGCTCATGCCTCTTCCATTGCGTCATGTGAGAAATCCTTTTCAAAGCTCAAGTTCATCAAAAACTATCTCGTCTCAGGAGCACAATGACGCAAGAAAGGCTTAGCAGCATGGCTTTAATGTCAGTGAAATCACAAATACTAAAAAGTATCAATGTAGATGATGTTATTGATTTCTTTGCTGCACAGAATGCACGACGTGAAGCGATATGAATTGAGATTTGTCACTTGTGCATTATTTAGCCAATAAAAAATGGTATTATTCATTAAAAGAGTCTTAATGATTATTTTTGGTTAATTTTACTGATATACTGTACCAATTTGATTTTGGGCTTATGTATTTTTTCGTACATTATCTTATGTCATGATTTCCAATATCAAAATGCAAGGGTCCCTAAAGAGGTCAATACCCCCAAGCCCCCAAAACCCTAGCTACGCCCCTGACTCTGGGCCAGCAAAAGTAAACAAGAGCTTCCTCTGAATGAGAACAGTGTACACTCTCTGGCGGGGGTCAGACTTACGGCCAGAGGCCGCGTACACTAGGACCTCAACCATTTTCTTTTTCTATACCAAGCTAACCATGCAGGACACACCATATATGTAACGGCCCCTTGAGGAACAGCCCCTGGATTGTGACAAGGTTGTGGAAGCTTTTTTTCAACTCCGCACAGTGCTATGAATATGCTCTCGCACCCCATTAGGCACCCCCACGGAAGTCTTGTTTCGTTACCCTTTGGCCGGTTCCTCCTACGATCATTGCCACCCGGGCGTCACTATGAGGCAGGGTAGCAAGCCCGGGGCATGCATATAAGAATGTGGCCATGACCAAAGGTTGAAAGATCTTAAATCCTCTGAATGTGTGAAATGTTTAACATGCCAGAAAATTGACGAGAACGTCGAAGGAGAAGAGACACTTACTGATATGAGACGCAGTTGTTCACAAAAGTTTTGTTTAATAGAGATCTTTTTTAATCCATATCGAAATTGGTCTTACCATTTATGCATTACACTAAACAAAACATGATAACTGTAGAAAACCAAAGTAAGCATTCATAACAGACCCACTCATAATTTACATGTGAAAAGTTTACATCCGATAGTTGAATTTTATTGAATGATATAATTGCCAGGGGGACAAAAGAGTTATTGTGTCTGCTATCGGTGTTTTGTATCTCTTTAGTAATAGCAATTTTGAGAGTATATATTATATTAGCATTAGACACCGCCTACCCCGATGTTTTTTTCCAAGGCTATATATTGTTTTATATGGCCGGAATACCCCCTTCTTTTTTTTTTTGGAAATTTTAATAAACATTTGAACGATCCCACTCACCTACGTTTGAGCCCGTGTGCTGTGTATGGTACAATGAAATTAAACGTCCCGCTCTCTTTCCTACATCCTCTCTCTCTCTCTGAAACCCCCTTTTTGTTATTTTTACCCTGCATGTCATTATGTTTTCTGACATGGACTTTAGACATTATTACACATGTCGATTCATTAAATGAAATGTCTTTTTTTTAGTTGTGTGAAATGTCTGTCCGTCCCGTTTAAATCTCGTAAACTAGAAAAGATAGTGAAAATCCGACATCATAGTCCATTCAAAGTTCTGATGCAACGGCTACTTTTTTCTTTTCTAAAAACGAAAAATCTAATTTTTTAAATCACTTATGCAAGCAGTTTTTTCATAAAAATACACCACTTTTACAACTATTCACTATTAATAGTAACAAACACGAGAGGTTCTGTAGTAGGGGAAACATCATTTCACCTTATTTGTAACATATTTATGCAAATGGTTTTAGATTTTTTGTTAAATTTTTTTTTTTTTACATTTGTATTGCTACGTGATGTCAGTTCTGTCCTACTAACTACTACATTTGTATTGCTACGTGATGTCAGTTCTGTCCTACTAACTACTACATTTGTATTGCTACGTGATGTCAGTTCTGTCCTACTAACTACTACATTTGTATTGCTACGTGATGTCAGTTCTGTCCTACTAACTACTACATTTGTATTGCTACGTGATGTCAGTTCTGTCCTACTAACTACTACATTTGTATTGCTACGTGATGTCAGTTCTGTCCTACTAACTACTACATTTGTATTGCTACGTGATGTCAGTTCTGTCCTACTAACTACTACATTTGTATTGCTACGTGATGTCAGTTCTGTCCTACTAACTACTACATTTGTATTGCTACGTGATGTCAGTTCTGTCCTACTAACTACTACATTTGTATTGCTACGTGATGTCAGTTCTGTCCTACTAACTACTACATTTGTATTGCTACGTGATGTCAGTTCTGTCCTACTAACTACTACATTTACCCAAAAATAATGTTTAGTTTTTTAAAAGAAAAAAATCTATTTAGTATGCATATAAGTTGGGCATAATTTAAAACAACAATTAATAAGTAGGTTTTCATATTATCGCGTTAACTGCATATTGTCATAATTACCATTGAATACTGAACTAATGGAAATTTTTTTTGTTACGGAAATATTTTTTTCTTTTTTCGAGGATTTCACGATTGACGATTTACAAAACAATTAGATCAATTAGATATTCATTATAAGACATCACTTAGGCCACGTTCGCATCTAACTTCACATTCACTTTCACCTATCCTTTGGTCTGCTGGACAGCTGGGGCACCTCACAAGATCTGTCAACCTTTTTTCTCCATTCTTTTCTGTCATTTGTCTTTGAGTTTGAGACCAGCATTTTACCTGCCTGAGGCCGATTTTGAGTTTGTGTTTCCACACAAACTGTCTTTGTAACCTTGTTTAGTAGAACCTTTCATGCTGTGAGAGACGTGTGCAACCATTATGATCCTTCTAGAGTTTCTCCATCTTTCTCACGTCATGTCTAGTGCGAGTGACTTGCCTTCGTTCTGTAGACGTTTTGTGTGCACTCACTATTTGTATAGAATACTGTCATTCTCTAGAGAACATGGCTGAAATAGAGTCCACTGGGGAATGGATTGTTGACATTTGAACTAGACATCAAAATCAAGCCAATTGTTATCATTAGGTTATCATTATTTTGTTCATATTTATATAAACGTATAAAATGTATTAGTTCCTTCAATCAGACAGCTTGAATTAGTATGTGCGGCTGTGCTTGATATTCGGCTCAGGTGTCAAGCTCTGGACCTTGAGTAATTAGTCATCCTTGAAGATTGAAATAACAATTAAATACAGTCATTTCTTTTTCAAATATTAGCATTTTATAACGAATTGAGGTACAAAGGAGCATGTCACATGCTCTGTTCTAATTGCTATGTACCATGGGCGTAGCCAGGATTTTTTCGGGGGGCGGGGGTATGGGGGTGTCTGTGTGTGTACACAGATAATTAATCCTTATTACATTCTGACCCTTCATTCTTTCGGAAGACGTTTATTGTACCCTAGAATAGGTTCTTCCTAGAGTTAAAGGGAAAATTGTAGACTACTCGCCCTTGCCAACAAGGGGGTCTGGGGAGTTTGAGTTTTTGGCACATCGGCATAATTTAGGCCATGTCGTGCCCGTAATCCTTCAAGGATTACTCTCCCTTCATATCACCAGAGCTAAATTCCATACAGTTAAATCATTAAAAACAAGGTCTATTCACAGTTAAAATAGTAAAGTTAGTAAAAATTTAATAATTTAGTAAAAATCTTTTGTAAATATTATATGTTCATTATTTCACAAATCAAATCTTCGTAGACAATCCTACCTCCTGAACAAAACACAGTACCTTCCCAGGGTCGACACTATCGAGCAGTGTTTTTAAGTTGTGCCCTCTAAAAAAGTTTCCCCTAATATCCTGGTAACCGGGGCAATCAATGAGGATATGTTCCGTAGTGAGGCGAGAGTCACAGTACTCACAAAGTAGGGTTTTTTTTCTCTCTTTAGCACAAAGAAGTGCGTGCTGTAGGTGTGGCCAATCCTTAGTCTTGACATGTTTGTGCTACCACGCTTTGTCAGACCCTTAGATGTGGGCCGCCACTTGACATCCGCCACAACCTGTCTGAGTTTGTTGTGGGTCTCAGCCTCCCACCGAGTTTGAGATTCGAGTTTTTGGCACATTTGGCCATTCGGCGCAATAAACAGTAAGTTACTTCCACAAAAATCTGTCACTGGCAATGTCTGAAGCCTTTTCCAACCTGCTCTGAGGACCTCCATGAAAGTGTGGCGCCGTTTTGTACTAGGATGTCCCGGTTAGCGCTTTCCTCTTAAAGCTCTCCATGTCAATGCAACTCTTATTATGCGTAATTCATTTTGTCGGAGAACATGTCCCGCAAACCTCATGCGACACTCTGTCACAACCTAACTAAGGGGTCGACACCCAGTTCGGCAAAGGATTACCTTGATTGAGACCCGATTTCTATAACTGACTCCTGAAAAAAACTACTGATCTTTTTTTAGTTTAACCCCCCCCCCCCCCGGGTTAAACTAAAAAAAAGCTCAGGAATTGTTTTTTTTAACAAATTAACAAATTCAAAATCCCCTTAGCTACGCACATAGAATTTGGTGACTGTGGTTTGAGTTAGAATAATATTGAAGAGAGAGGTTTTCAACCTCAAAACACTCTAAAGGGGGATTTAAAACTCAAAACCATCTGTAGGGGTTTTAAACTTTAAAACAAAGCCCTCTGAAGGAGGGGGTTTAAACTCAAAATCCCTCTTGGCTTGGCTACGCTCATACAATTTTGAGTGTGTAATTTGCTTTTTTTATATATTAAAGGGGTATTTTTTAGCTCCAAACCCCGCTGGAGGGGTTTTTATGTTGGCTACGCTGGTGACTGATGAATGGATAGTGTTACATTGAAGAGGGGGTTTATCGTTAATTTCGGAGGGGGTTTTATTAAAATCAATATCTTCCTTAGCTATGCTCTTGGATTTCGGGGATTGTCAGTTGCATCATTTTTTTTCTTTTGTTTTGTTTTATAGAAGAGGTGGATTTAACTGCAAAACCCGCTGATAAGGGGTTTTAAACTCAAAACCCCCTTGGCTGCGCTGGTTAGATGTTTTTTTTTTCACTTTTGAACACTGCAGGATCTAAGTTTTTAAGTTCTTCCGTTTGTAGACATTTTGGTTTGCAGAATTGAATTTTATTAAGCGTCCAGTTTTGTTTATCATAAAAAATAATTAATATACTTTTAAAGGTATAGTTTTGCAAACATGGGCTATCTTAAGGAGTTAAAAACTTTTTATACCTTAAAAAAATTAACTTTGTTTTTTAAAGCTTTAATAGTAATGTTCAAATTCTTAGAACAGTGCAGGGTTTAAAAAATAACTTACAATTATTATTTTAAATTTTAAAAAATTCTGAAAAATGCTAATATATTAGAAAAACATTAAAAACTGAAATAGCTTCTGAGAATAGGTTCCGGGTATGAACCAGCAAGTGTCTAGAATTCGTCCAACAGGTTGTTTGTATTGACGGGAATATGGTTAGTTCAATCTCTAAATTACAACACAGTATAGCAGCTTCATTTACAATCAGAAGAAAAGTCAATACAATTTAAGGAAACTTTATTAATTACATCAAGATCAACAGTGTAGGCTTATACATCTATATCTCAAATACAATTGTTTAATGTAATGGGTTTTTTAAAATTGCATGCAATATAACACAATATAAGAGAGACAAATAAATAATTTTGACCAATGCTTATTTTACAGTTTATTTCAAATAAATAGCCATTAAATGAAATTCTATTGTAGGTTTATTATGTGCATAGAACTGGTAAAAATTAGAGTGAAAATCAATGGTTTTATTACTAGAATTGACACAAATCAAAGAAATGGACATGAAAGTGATACATATACATGACAAAAGTGGCACACAACATTAGCGAACAAGGCACAGACAAAATGTCTATTTCAAAACAAAACAACACTTGTTCTTCTACTACTAGTACACCTGAGTTTGGAGCCGGAGAATCCAAGAGAAAAGAAAACATTGCAGACAATGTGTATTCGAGAAGTTTAGAAGTTTTGTTTCTTCAGTTAGATTTATGAAGTATCCAGCTGGACAGCACACCATAGGGTAGCTAGTCAGACGTAGAAGAACTGACCGGGCCGTCACATGGGGTATGGGTCAGAACAAAACAGGTTTATTGGTAGAATGAAAAATATCCAAGACCTTGGGGAGATATTAATGTGATTTTATTTTATTTGATTTTGATTTGGGCAATTATTTTATTTGTTTGACACATCGATACTTTATTGTAGGACAGTTATAGTTTTTTATGTATCACTACCCAAAAAAAATGTGTTTATTAGATGGCGTTTGTTAGTTACGAAAAAAATAACAAAATTCATGAGAAATTTTTATTTTGTTAGCTTTTATTACTTCACACAATAAGAAGATATATCTTTAATGTCTACAGAAGGATCCTAGGCATCACATTCAAAGACCGCATTACAAACCAAGAAATCAGAGACAGGGTTACTGTAGCGATCGGAGCCCATGACGACTGCTAACTATTGTAAAAAGACGAAAACTTAAAACCTTTGGCCATATTACAAGATCTACGGGGCTCGCAAAGACCTTCCTTCAGGGAACAGTGCCAGGAAAAGAAAAAGAGGCAGACAGAAAAAGCGATGGGAGGACAACATTAAAGAATGGACGGGCCTGCCATTGAGAGAGGTTCTAAACAAGGCAAAAAAAAAAGGGAGGAATGGAGAAAGACGGTCGACAAATCTTGCCTGGTGCCCCAACGGTCCAACAGACTAAGGGATAGGTAAGGTAAGGTATTTTTAATGTTATGAATAAATGTATGCTAGAGAAAAAATAGATCGGAAAAGCTGCGTTGGAATAAGGGCCGATGGGGCAAAAAGTATAATTGGAATGAATAAAGGACTGACTCTCTGTAAGCATTTCCCCAAATGTCATATCCACGCACTTTTGCCTAGACAGAAAAGATTTAGTAACACGTAAGATGCCCAATGCTGTCTAGAAAGTTCTGAATGAAAGCATGACAATCGTTAACTACATTCAACACCATCCTTTGAATCAACGACTTTTTCCAAACCTGTGAACACGGAGGTCAGCTAGTCTAGGGCAGAAGAAAAGAATATGAGACAAGGTTCCTATTCCTCCTCGCGTTGAGTTACCTGACAGATTTTACATTGGTGTCAAACTGGGATTATAAGCGACTCAGCGGTCAGGAGGTAGGTTGGTAATGGCTTCACCTATTAAGACTCAATTAGACCAACTTTTAATTAAAGAGCTAAAGCAAGAGCTTCGGTACCAAAGTTTGAGTTTAGAGTTTTTTGGCACATACCTTCATATCACAAGAGCTTACAGCTCGTCTCCAGCAAGCCCTGATCGGTAAAGAAGACGACCCGGACATTTATCGATTTGAAATAGGGCCTGATATCACTGATCTCCCAGGAAAGATGCAGGAAAATATAGGCCTAATGAAGAACGAATTCAATGGAAAATGAATACAATGCACGTCAAGATTGACAAGACTGCACACTTTATACAGTGATTAGGACAAGATTGGCACACTTGATGCAGGGATCAGAACTGATTTAGTATAGGTGAACCAGAAGATAACCACAATGGAGGTAAAGATGAGCCAGAGAGTCGATGTTGTAGAAAACGACATAGAAAAAGCCATTGAACGTCTTGCTCATCTGGCTTACCCCACAGCAACACAGGCGAGCAGTATGTTTAGACAGAAGAGTTGATCATGCAGTTCGCGGACATCTTACAATCTGATGACTCAAGACTGCGGAAGAATAGACATGGTGTGTTAGACACTTTATTTATAGTATTAGTTTTATAGCGACGCACCATAGATGACGTGTATTGAACGGGACTAGTGACGTTTGGGATATGTTGGGTTAGAGACCGGAAAATCAGTTAGCGATAGAATTCTCTAGGGTAAAGACGTGCTTATTTTGACAGAGATTTTTTACTGTGGCCTTTTATTGGAATAAATATAGTATGAACTGTTCATCAGTGTTGACTGTCGTGCGTGCTTGTAGTTTTTCTTTGCATTTAATATTGGTGTTTTAGGGTATAGGAAGTAGTTTCTTTTAAGTGCGGTTTGTTGTCAAGAATATTGGGTGTGTGTGTGTGTTTACGTCATCCTTAGTTTCCGCAAGAGAGAGAGCTGCTTTTGTGAGCTGGGTAGCTGGTTTTTTGGTTCCCCTTGTAAGGGTACGTAAGTACATAGTTTTATTAAGTACGCTGATCTTTCGGTACGGGTGTCGTTATTGAAAAGTTCTTTCTTGTAGCGGCAGCGCTAGATCTAGGTTTTTTCCTTTCGTTTCAGGGTGTTAGGTTTAGGCGATGGGAAAGCGTGTCGTCTTTCTGCCCTTGGAGTTGTGTAGTAACTATCGGTGTTGAGGTGTAGGGAGTTGAGCTTCTGTTGGGCGCCGAGATGGAGTGTGAGCGTGAAGGTGTGTGTTACGGAAACCTGTTGGTGTGATACTAGACTAATTAGTAATCCAATGCTAACTTCAATGATATTGATGTACATGTAAATATGTTTGAAAAATTACAATTAAGTTTAATTAAATATTGTTCCTATTGACAACTGTTGTTATTCACTAAATGTTCAGTTGAATAACTGTTATTCAATGTTTTGTAGTTTTTACATGCTATTACCTTTAGGTTCTTGTGTTACTCTGTTCAGGCTGGGGATACGGGACCGTAATATAATATCATACCCTAGCTAATCTGAAATCCCACCCTGACATTGACCACATCTCTTGACTCGTTAAATCGATCGTCTTGTTTATTCTGTATTGTTGATCAACTACACTGAATACACCCGAACAATAAAACTCAAACGCTTGCAGAGTAATTGATTGAAATTCAACAGTCATCTATAGTTGACCTCAAGACAGCCTGAACAAGCACATCACAGGTGCAACAAAGAATCGATACCGGAGTAACTAGACCGATTCGGCAACCACCACGTCGTCTTCCGCTCACAAAGCTACAGGAGGCTGTAGAGATGATAGAACGAATGAGACAGCAAGGCGTCATATAACCCTCAAATAGTCCTTGGTGTTCGCCAATCGTCCTTGTGAAGAAAAGGATGGACTTATGCTATTGAGTGTACACTACAGATCATGTAACGAACTTACGCATAAGGACAGCTATCCACTCCTAGGAGTTAACGATACCTTGGACACGCTTGCTGAATAACAGATCTTTTCTACTCTCGAATGAAGAGTGGCTACTGGCAGGTTGGAATATATCCCGAGGATAACAAGAAAAAGGCTTTCGCTGTTGGTAACGGTCTCTGTGATGTCTTTTGGTCTCTGCAACGATCCCACCACTTGCGGGTAATAAAGTGTGGCTCCTAGGCTACGAAATCTCTCAAGGGCATCTAAGACCAGACCCCGAAAGATTTCAGGCGTTGAGAAATCTACCTCCGCCACAAGACATGAAATCAGAAAACCGGATCATTGGACTATTGCCTTATTATTCTGAATGGATCCCAAATTTTTCCAACAAGATCCATTTATTGGTGAACAACAAAACCTTTCCTCCCCCTGAACAAGTACAGGAAGCTTTAAAACAGCTAAAACACGAACTTGAAACGCTGCCGTGTCGACGATAGATTATAATCGACCTCTAACAGTTGAAACAGATGCCTCAGACATCGCGATCGCCGCCACTCTTAATTAAGACGGCCGTCCAGTCGCTTTTTTTTCAAGAACACTCACTAATAGTAAACGCAGACACTTAGCAGTCGAAAAGGAAGCATACTTCATCGTAGAAGCCCTGAGAAAATGGCAACATTACCTAAATTAGTAGACCCTTCACATTGTTTACAGATCAACGCTCAGTGTCCTTTATGTTTGACCAGCAAAACAAGGGCAAGATCAAAAACGAAAGGATACAAAGATGGCGACTGGAACTTAGTAGTTCCAATATGACGTCATATATCGACCCGGGAAACAAAACGCAGCTGCGGATACCTTTTCAAGAAACCACTTTGCGTCAGCAATGACTGGAGAAGACCTCAAACTATTACACGGCAACCTCTGTCACCCAGGTGTCACTAGACTCCTCCATTTTGTTCGGATTAAGAACTTACCTTTTTCTTGCGAGGACGCCCGCAAAGTAGTTAACTAATGTAAAAGTTGCGCTGAACTGAAACCTAGATTCTTTAAACAGTTTTCAGACGCCCTCATCAAGGCTACCCAACCATTTCAGAGAGTAAGCATCGATTTAAATGGGCCAGTCCCATCTGCTACGCGACATGGCCTAAATTGTGCCGATGTGCCCAAAATCAAAATCAAATCAAATCAAATGAAACCCATCTGCTACTCACAATAAATATTTATTAACAGTGGTGGACGAGTGCTCGAGATTCACATTTGCCTACCCATGCCCGATATGTCCTCATCTATTGTCATAAAGTGTTTGGATCAGCTGTTTTCCTTAGTTAATATGTCAGAGTATGTCCATTCTGATAGAGGTACGTGTCGTGCGGAATGTCGTGCGCGCGTGAAGTTTTCTTTTTGTGTTTAATATATGTGTTTTAGTGTATAGGAAGTAGTTTATAGTAGGTGCGTTTTGTTGTCTAGAATATTGTGTATGTGTGTGTTTACGTCATCCTTAGTTCCCGCAAGAGAGAGAGAGAGCTTCTTTTGTGAGCTGGTTAGCTGGTTTTCTGTTTCCCCGTTTTAGTACGTAAGTACATAGTTGGTGCAATCTTTCGGTACGGGTGTCGTTAGTGAAAAGTTCTTTTGTTGTAGCGGCATCGCTAGATCTAGGTTTTCTTTCGTTTTAGTGTGGTAGGTTCGTTTTGAGGTGTAGGGAGTTGATGTTCTGTAGGGTGCCGAGATGGAGGTGCGTGCGGAAGGTGTGTTATGTTATTTGAACAATTGTACTGTTCACCATCATGAAATTGATACTTAGAGAAATACGTTGTTAAGTTATAATTATGTATTATTAAATATTGTTCGTTATTAACAATTGTTGGCTAATTGATGATGTTTTAGTTTTATCTTGTCTACGATGAATTTCATTCATGTTCAAGTTACGTCGCGGTTATAGGCGAGCATTCTTTGTTTTGGTTTACACTGGTCAGATGGTGGGGGAGCCCGGGAATCTATAGCCTACCCTATTCAACCTGAAAACCCACCTTGACAGTACGTGCTTTATGTTGAAGGAGGTGAAAGCCTTTCTGCGCGAAAGGGGTAATAGCTACAAACGGAACGACCCCGTATAAAAAGTCATTGAGCAAAGAAGAAAGTAATGTTTATGTAGCTGGAGCCGCTGAAGCAACAGTTCATGGTTCTATTGGTGACAAGAAAGTTGTGATTTGTTTTATATGCGGGAAAAAAGGTCATAAGTCCACAGAATGTTATACAAATGGACCAAAACAGACATGTGACGGGTACGTATGGGGGATACCAGAAACAGTTTGATAACAGAGGAAGAAGAATAAATGAAAGGAACTGGTTATGGATGTTATGGCGGAGGTAGCAATAAAAAGTCAACATGTAAGAAATAACAATTCTACAAAAGAGAAGACTACAGAAAAACGGAAGACAGGTAAGTAGATGAGTCTAAGAAATAATCTGGTTATGAATTAGTTTCAGATCGTTATACAGTCACTGTAAAGAATTTACCATTTAGTGTCAGAGTTCGAGTTTGAGTTTTTGGCACAATTTAGGCCATGTCGTGCCCGTAATCCTTTAAGGATCACTCTTCCTTTACATAACAAGGGCTAATTCTATACAGTTAAATCATTAAAAACAAGGTCTTTTCACAGTTAAAATAGTTAAATTAGTAAAAATTTAATAGTTTGGTAAAAATCTTATGTAAATATTATATGTTCGCAATTCAAAAATCAGATCTTCGTAGACAACCCCACCTCCCGGACAAAGCCCAGTACCTTCCCAGGGTCGACAAAAATCCATATTTATGTGCCAAATTATGAACTACACTAATTCCCAGATCTGAGCCGATACTTTCGACGAATAGAAGACTTCCATAGAGTCCACGATTAGAAGACTTCCATAGAGTCCACGATTAGAAGACTTCCATAGAGTCCACGATTAGAAGACTTCCATAGAGTCCACGATTAGAAGACTTCCATAGAGTCCACGATTAGAAGACTTCCATAGAGTCCACGATTAGAAGACTTCCATAGAGTCCACGATTAGAAGACTTCCATAGAGTCCACGATTAGAAGACTTCCATAGAGTCCACGATTAGAAGACTTCCATAGAGTCCACGACTAGAAGACTTCCATAGAGTCCACGACTAGAAGACTTCCATAGAGTCCACGATTAGAAGACTTCCATAGAGTCCACGATTAGAAGACTTCCATAGAGTCCACGATTAGAAGACTTCCATAGAGTCCAGGACTAGAAGACTTCCATAGAGTCCACGATTAGAAGACTTCCATAGAGTCCACGATTAGAAGACTTCCATAGAGTCCACGATTAGAAGACTTCCATAGAGTCCACGATTAGAAGACTTCCATAGAGTCCACGATTAGAAGACTTCCATAGAGTCCACGATTAGAAGACTTCCATAGAGTCCACGATTAGAAGACTTCCATAGAGTCCACGATTAGAAGACTTCCATAGAGTCCACGATTAGAAGACTTCCATAGAGTCCACGATTAGAAGACTTCCATAGAGTCCACGATTAGAAGACTTCCATAGAGTCCACGATTAGAAGACTTCCATAGAGTCCACGATTAGAAGACTTCCATAGAGTCCACGACTAGAAGACTTCCATAGAGTCCACGACTAGAAGACTTCCATAGAGTCCACGATTAGAAGACTTCCATAGAGTCCACGATTAGAAGACTTCCATAGAGTCCACGATTAGAAGACTTCCATAGAGTCCACGATTAGAAGACTTCCATAGAGTCCACGATTAGAAGACTTCCATAGAGTCCACGATTAGAAGACTTCCATAGAGTCCACGATTAGAAGACTTCCATAGAGTCCACGATTAGAAGACTTCCATAGAGTCCACGATTAGAAGACTTCCATAGAGTCCACGATTAGAAGACTTCCATAGAGTCCACGATTAGAAGACTTCCATAGAGTCCACGACTAGAAGACTTCCATAGAGTCCAGGATTAGAAGACTTCCATAGAGTCCACGACTAGAAGACTTCCATAGAGTCCAGGATTAGAAGACTTCCATAGAGTCCACGACTAGAAGACTTCCATAGAGTCCACGACTAGAAGACTTCCATAGAGTCCACGATTAGAAGACTTCCATAGAGTCCACGACTAGAAGACTTCCATAGAGTCCACGACTAGAAGACTTCCATAGAGTCCACGATTAGAAGACTTCCATAGAGTCCACGACTAGAAGACTTCCATAGAGTCCACGATTAGAAGACTTCCATAGAGTCCACGATTAGAAGACTTCCATAGAGTCCACGACTAGAAGACTTCCATAGAGTCCACGATTAGAAGACTTCCATAGAGTCCACGACTAGAAGACTTCCATAGAGTCCACGATTAGAAGACTTCCATAGAGTCCACGACTAGAAGACTTCCATAGAGTCCACGATTAGAAGACTTCCATAGAGTCCACGACTAGAAGACTTCCATAGAGTCCACGACTAGAAGACTTCCATAGAGTCCACGATTAGAAGACTTCCATAGAGTCCACGATTAGAAGACTTCCATAGAGTCCACGACTAGAAGACTTCCATAGAGTCCACGATTAGAAGACTTCCATAGAGTCCACGATTAGAAGACTTCCATAGAGTCCACGACTAGAAGACTTCCATAGAGTCCACGATTAGAAGACTTCCATAGAGTCCACGATTAGAAGACTTCCATAGAGTCCACGATTAGAAGACTTCCATAGAGTCCACGACTAGAAGACTTCCATAGAGTCCACGATTAGAAGACTTCCATAGAGTCCACGACTAGAAGACTTCCATAGAGTCCAGGACTAGAAGACTTCCATAGAGTCCAGGACTAGAAGACTTCCATAGAGTCCACGATTAGAAGACTTCCATAGAGTCCACGATTAGAAGACTTCCATAGAGTCCACGACTAGAAGACTTCCATAGAGTCCACGATTAGAAGACTTCCATAGAGTCCACGACTAGAAGACTTCCATAGAGTCCAGGACTAGAAGACTTCCATAGAGTCCACGATTAGAAGACTTCCATAGAGTCCAGGACTAGAAGACTTCCATAGAGTCCAGGACTAGAAGACTTCCATACAGTCCAGGACTAGAAGACTTCCATAGAGTCCACGATTAGAAGACTTCCATAGAGTCCAGGACTAGAAGACTTCCATAGAGTCCAGGACTAGAAGACTTCCATAGAGTCCAGGACTAGAAGACTTCCATAGAGTCCACGATTAGAAGACTTCCATAGAGTCCAGGACTAGAAGACTTCCATAGAGTCCACGATTAGAAGACTTCCATAGAGTCCAGGACTAGAAGACTTCCATAGAGTCCAGGACTAGAAGACTTCCATAGAGTCCAGGACTAGAAGACTTCCATAGAGTCCACGATTAGAAGACTTCCATAGAGTCCAGGACTAGAAGACTTCCATAGAGTCCAGGACTAGAAGACTTCCATAGAGTCCAGGACTAGAAGACTTCCATAGAGTCCAGGACTAGAAGACTTCCATAGAGTCCAGGACTAGAAGACTTCCATAGAGTCCAGGACTAGAAGACTTCCATAGAGTCCAGGACTAGAAGACTTCCATAGAGTCCAGGACTAGAAGACTTCCATAGAGTCCAGGACTAGAAGACTTCCATAGAGTCCAGGACTAGAAGACTTCCATAGAGTCCACGATTAGAAGACTTCCATAGAGTCCAGGACTAGAAGACTTCCATAGAGTCCAGGACTAGAAGACTTCCATAGAGTCCAGGACTAGAAGACTTCCATAGAGTCCAGGACTAGAAGACTTCCATAGAGTCCAGGACTAGAAGACTTCCATAGAGTCCAGGACTAGAAGACTTCCATAGAGTCCAGGACTAGAAGACTTCCATAGAGTCCAGGACTAGAAGACTTCCATAGAGTCCACGACTAGAAGACTTCCATAGAGTCCACGATTAGAAGACTTCCATAGAGTCCACGACTAGAAGACTTCCATAGAGTCCACGATTAGAAGACTTCCATAGAGTCCACGATTAGAAGACTTCCATAGAGTCCACGACTAGAAGACTTCCATAGAGTCCACGATTAGAAGACTTCCATAGAGTCCACGACTAGAAGACTTCCATAGAGTCCACGATTAGAAGACTTCCATAGAGTCCACGACTAGAAGACTTCCATAGAGTCCACGATTAGAAGACTTCCATAGAGTCCACGACTAGAAGACTTCCATAGAGTCCACGACTAGAAGACTTCCATAGAGTCCACGATTAGAAGACTTCCATAGAGTCCACGATTAGAAGACTTCCATAGAGTCCACGACTAGAAGACTTCCATAGAGTCCACGATTAGAAGACTTCCATAGAGTCCACGATTAGAAGACTTCCATAGAGTCCACGACTAGAAGACTTCCATAGAGTCCACGATTAGAAGACTTCCATAGAGTCCACGATTAGAAGACTTCCATAGAGTCCACGATTAGAAGACTTCCATAGAGTCCACGATTAGAAGACTTCCATAGAGTCCAGGACTAGAAGACTTCCATAGAGTCCACGATTAGAAGACTTCCATAGAGTCCACGATTAGAAGACTTCCATAGAGTCCACGATTAGAAGACTTCCATAGAGTCCACGATTAGAAGACTTCCATAGAGTCCAGGACTAGAAGACTTCCATAGAGTCCAGGACTAGAAGACTTCCATAGAGTCCAGGACTAGAAGACTTCCATAGAGTCCACGATTAGAAGACTTCCATAGAGTCCAGGACTAGAAGACTTCCATAGAGTCCACGATTAGAAGACTTCCATAGAGTCCAGGACTAGAAGACTTCCATAGAGTCCAGGACTAGAAGACTTCCATAGAGTCCAGGACTAGAAGACTTCCATAGAGTCCAGGACTAGAAGACTTCCATAGAGTCCAGGACTAGAAGACTTCCATAGAGTCCAGGACTAGAAGACTTCCATAGAGTCCAGGACTAGAAGACTTCCATAGAGTCCAGGACTAGAAGACTTCCATAGAGTCCACGATTAGAAGACTTCCATAGAGTCCAGGACTAGAAGACTTCCATAGAGTCCACGATTAGAAGACTTCCATAGAGTCCAGGACTAGAAGACTTCCATAGAGTCCAGGACTAGAAGACTTCCATAGAGTCCAGGACTAGAAGACTTCCATAGAGTCCACGATTAGAAGACTTCCATAGAGTCCAGGACTAGAAGACTTCCATAGAGTCCAGGACTAGAAGACTTCCATAGAGTCCAGGACTAGAAGACTTCCATAGAGTCCAGGACTAGAAGACTTCCATAGAGTCCACGATTAGAAGACTTCCATAGAGTCCAGGACTAGAAGACTTCCATAGAGTCCAGGACTAGAAGACTTCCATAGAGTCCAGGACTAGAAGACTTCCATAGAGTCCACGATTAGAAGACTTCCATAGAGTCCAGGACTAGAAGACTTCCATAGAGTCCACGATTAGAAGACTTCCATAGAGTCCAGGACTAGAAGACTTCCATAGAGTCCAGGACTAGAAGACTTCCATAGAGTCCAGGACTAGAAGACTTCCATAGAGTCCACGATTAGAAGACTTCCATAGAGTCCAGGACTAGAAGACTTCCATAGAGTCCAGGACTAGAAGACTTCCATAGAGTCCAGGACTAGAAGACTTCCATAGAGTCCAGGACTAGAAGACTTCCATAGAGTCCAGGACTAGAAGACTTCCATAGAGTCCACGATTAGAAGACTTCCATAGAGTCCAGGACTAGAAGACTTCCATAGAGTCCACGATTAGAAGACTTCCATAGAGTCCAGGACTAGAAGACTTCCATAGAGTCCAGGACTAGAAGACTTCCATAGAGTCCAGGACTAGAAGACTTCCATAGAGTCCACGATTAGAAGACTTCCATAGAGTCCAGGACTAGAAGACTTCCATAGAGTCCAGGACTAGAAGACTTCCATAGAGTCCAGGACTAGAAGACTTCCATAGAGTCCAGGACTAGAAGACTTCCATAGAGTCCAGGACTAGAAGACTTCCATAGAGTCCAGGACTAGAAGACTTCCATAGAGTCCAGGACTAGAAGACTTCCATAGAGTCCAGGACTAGAAGACTTCCATAGAGTCCAGGACTAGAAGACTTCCATAGAGTCCAGGACTAGAAGACTTCCATAGAGTCCAGGACTAGAAGACTTCCATAGAGTCCAGGACTAGAAGACTTCCATAGAGTCCAGGACTAGAAGACTTCCATAGAGTCCAGGACTAGAAGACTTCCATAGAGTCCAGGACTAGAAGACTTCCATAGAGTCCAGGACTAGAAGACTTCCATAGAGTCCAGGACTAGAAGACTTCCATAGAGTCCAGGACTAGAAGACTTCCATAGAGTCCAGGACTAGAAGACTTCCATAGAGTCCAGGACTAGAAGACTTCCATAGAGTCCAGGACTAGAAGACTTCCATAGAGTCCAGGACTAGAAGACTTCCATAGAGTCCAGGACTAGAAGACTTCCATAGTGTCCAGGACTAGAAGACTTCCATAGAGTCCAGGACTAGAAGACTTCCATAGAGTCCAGGACTAGAAGACTTCCATAGAGTCCAGGACTAGAAGACTTCCATAGAGTCCAGGACTAGAAGACTTCCATAGAGTCCAGGACTAGAAGACTTCCATAGAGTCCAGGACTAGAAGACTTCCATAGAGTCCACGATTAGAAGACTTCCATAGAGTCCAGGACTAGAAGACTTCCATAGAGTCCACGATTAGAAGACTTCCATAGAGTCCACGATTAGAAGACTTCCATAGAGTCCACGATTAGAAGACTTCCATAGAGTCCACGATTAGAAGACTTCCATAGAGTCCAGGACTAGAAGACTTCCATAGAGTCCAGGACTAGAAGACTTCCATAGAGTCCAGGACTAGAAGACTTCCATAGAGTCCACGATTAGAAGACTTCCATAGAGTCCAGGACTAGAAGACTTCCATAGAGTCCACGATTAGAAGACTTCCATAGAGTCCAGGACTAGAAGACTTCCATAGAGTCCAGGACTAGAAGACTTCCATAGAGTCCAGGACTAGAAGACTTCCATAGAGTCCACGATTAGAAGACTTCCATAGAGTCCAGGACTAGAAGACTTCCATAGAGTCCAGGACTAGAAGACTTCCATAGAGTCCAGGACTAGAAGACTTCCATAGAGTCCAGGACTAGAAGACTTCCATAGAGTCCAGGACTAGAAGACTTCCATAGAGTCCACGATTAGAAGACTTCCATAGAGTCCAGGACTAGAAGACTTCCATAGAGTCCACGATTAGAAGACTTCCATAGAGTCCAGGACTAGAAGACTTCCATAGAGTCCAGGACTAGAAGACTTCCATAGAGTCCAGGACTAGAAGACTTCCATAGAGTCCACGATTAGAAGACTTCCATAGAGTCCAGGACTAGAAGACTTCCATAGAGTCCAGGACTAGAAGACTTCCATAGAGTCCAGGACTAGAAGACTTCCATAGAGTCCAGGACTAGAAGACTTCCATAGAGTCCACGATTAGAAGACTTCCATAGAGTCCAGGACTAGAAGACTTCCATAGAGTCCAGGACTAGAAGACTTCCATAGAGTCCAGGACTAGAAGACTTCCATAGAGTCCACGATTAGAAGACTTCCATAGAGTCCAGGACTAGAAGACTTCCATAGAGTCCACGATTAGAAGACTTCCATAGAGTCCAGGACTAGAAGACTTCCATAGAGTCCAGGACTAGAAGACTTCCATAGAGTCCAGGACTAGAAGACTTCCATAGAGTCCACGATTAGAAGACTTCCATAGAGTCCAGGACTAGAAGACTTCCATAGAGTCCAGGACTAGAAGACTTCCATAGAGTCCAGGACTAGAAGACTTCCATAGAGTCCAGGACTAGAAGACTTCCATAGAGTCCAGGACTAGAAGACTTCCATAGAGTCCACGATTAGAAGACTTCCATAGAGTCCAGGACTAGAAGACTTCCATAGAGTCCACGATTAGAAGACTTCCATAGAGTCCAGGACTAGAAGACTTCCATAGAGTCCAGGACTAGAAGACTTCCATAGAGTCCAGGACTAGAAGACTTCCATAGAGTCCACGATTAGAAGACTTCCATAGAGTCCAGGACTAGAAGACTTCCATAGAGTCCAGGACTAGAAGACTTCCATAGAGTCCAGGACTAGAAGACTTCCATAGAGTCCAGGACTAGAAGACTTCCATAGAGTCCAGGACTAGAAGACTTCCATAGAGTCCAGGACTAGAAGACTTCCATAGAGTCCAGGACTAGAAGACTTCCATAGAGTCCAGGACTAGAAGACTTCCATAGAGTCCAGGACTAGAAGACTTCCATAGAGTCCAGGACTAGAAGACTTCCATAGAGTCCAGGACTAGAAGACTTCCATAGAGTCCAGGACTAGAAGACTTCCATAGAGTCCAGGACTAGAAGACTTCCATAGAGTCCAGGACTAGAAGACTTCCATAGAGTCCAGGACTAGAAGACTTCCATAGAGTCCAGGACTAGAAGACTTCCATAGAGTCCAGGACTAGAAGACTTCCATAGAGTCCAGGACTAGAAGACTTCCATAGAGTCCAGGACTAGAAGACTTCCATAGAGTCCAGGACTAGAAGACTTCCATAGAGTCCAGGACTAGAAGACTTCCATAGAGTCCAGGACTAGAAGACTTCCATAGAGTCCAGGACTAGAAGACTTCCATAGAGTCCAGGACTAGAAGACTTCCATAGAGTCCAGGACTAGAAGACTTCCATAGAGTCCAGGACTAGAAGACTTCCATAGAGTCCAGGACTAGAAGACTTCCATAGAGTCCAGGACTAGAAGACTTCCATAGAGTCCAGGACTAGAAGACTTCCATAGAGTCCAGGACTAGAAGACTTCCATAGAGTCCAGGACTAGAAGACTTCCATAGAGTCCAGGACTAGAAGACTTCCATAGAGTCCACGACTAGAAGACTTCCATAGAGTCCACGACTAGAAGACTTCCATAGAGTCCAGGACTAGAAGACTTCCATAGAGTCCAGGACTAGAAGACTTCCATAGAGTCCAGGACTAGAAGACTTCCATAGAGTCCACGACTAGAAGACTTCCATAGAGTCCACGACTAGAAGACTTCCATAGAGTCCACGATTAGAAGACTTCCATAGAGTCCACGACTAGAAGACTTCCATAGAGTCCAGGACTAGAAGACTTCCATAGAGTCCAGGACTAGAAGACTTCCATAGAGTCCAGGACTAGAAGACTTCCATAGAGTCCAGGACTAGAAGACTTCCATAGAGTCCAGGACTAGAAGACTTCCATAGAGTCCAGGACTAGAAGACTTCCATAGAGTCCAGGACTAGAAGACTTCCATAGAGTCCAGGACTAGAAGACTTCCATAGAGTCCACGACTAGAAGACTTCCATAGAGTCCACGATTAGAAGACTTCCATAGAGTCCAGGACTAGAAGACTTCCATAGAGTCCACGACTAGAAGACTTCCATAGAGTCCACGATTAGAAGACTTCCATAGAGTCCACGACTAGAAGACTTCCATAGAGTCCACGACTAGAAGACTTCCATAGAGTCCAGGACTAGAAGACTTCCATAGAGTCCACGACTAGAAGACTTCCATAGAGTCCACGACTAGAAGACTTCCATAGAGTCCACGACTAGAAGACTTCCATAGAGTCCACGACTAGAAGACTTCCATAGAGTCCACGATTAGAAGACTTCCATAGAGTCCACGACTAGAAGACTTCCATAGAGTCCACGACTAGAAGACTTCCATAGAGTCCACGACTAGAAGACTTCCATAGAGTCCAGGACTAGAAGACTTCCATAGAGTCCACGACTAGAAGACTTCCATAGAGTCCACGACTAGAAGACTTCCATAGAGTCCACGACTAGAAGACTTCCATAGAGTCCACGACTAGAAGACTTCCATAGAGTCCACGACTAGAAGACTTCCATAGAGTCCACGACTAGAAGACTTCCATAGAGTCCACGACTAGAAGACTTCCATAGAGTCCACGACTAGAAGACTTCCATAGAGTCCACGACTAGAAGACTTCCATAGAGTCCACGACTAGAAGACTTCCATAGAGTCCACGACTAGAAGACTTCCATAGAGTCCACGACTAGAAGACTTCCATAGAGTCCACGACTAGAAGACTTCCATAGAGTCCACGACTAGAAGACTTCCATAGAGTCCAGGACTAGAAGACTTCCATAGAGTCCACGACTAGAAGACTTCCATAGAGTCCACGACTAGAAGACTTCCATAGAGTCCACGACTAGAAGACTTCCATAGAGTCCACGACTAGAAGACTTCCATAGAGTCCACGACTAGAAGACTTCCATAGAGTCCAGGACTAGAAGACTTCCATAGAGTCCACGACTAGAAGACTTCCATAGAGTCCACGACTAGAAGACTTCCATAGAGTCCACGACTAGAAGACTTCCATAGAGTCCACGACTAGAAGACTTCCATAGAGTCCAGGACTAGAAGACTTCCATAGAGTCCACGACTAGAAGACTTCCATAGAGTCCACGACTAGAAGACTTCCATAGAGTCCACGACTAGAAGACTTCCATAGAGTCCAGGACTAGAAGACTTCCATAGAGTCCACGATTAGAAGACTTCCATAGAGTCCAGGACTAGAAGACTTCCATAGAGTCCACGATTAGAAGACTTCCATAGAGTCCAGGACTAGAAGACTTCCATAGAGTCCAGGACTAGAAGACTTCCATAGAGTCCAGGACTAGAAGACTTCCATAGAGTCCACGATTAGAAGACTTCCATAGAGTCCAGGACTAGAAGACTTCCATAGAGTCCACGATTAGAAGACTTCCATAGAGTCCAGGACTAGAAGACTTCCATAGAGTCCACGATTAGAAGACTTCCATAGAGTCCACGACTAGAAGACTTCCATAGAGTCCACGACTAGAAGACTTCCATAGAGTCCACGACTAGAAGACTTCCATAGAGTCCACGACTAGAAGAAGAAAGAACACAAGTCAAGGAAACGAACAATGGGCTTCACTTTCAATAGCGAAAAAGAAAATCATTGAAATGTTTGCAGAGCAGGGATCCAAGGTGGAGGTGACTAAAATACGGGCGCCCTAATTCGAGCTGGGCCCCCTAAGGAAAGGACCGTTCCTCTATGTTATGCACAGGTAGTCAACGGAGATAATTCCAAGGAGAAAGAAATTTTAAAAAAATGGTTGCAGAGTGATGGTTTCACTGTGGTAAATAGAGGTAAAAAAGGAGACTCCAAAGGGTCGCCAAAGAAGAACACTAATTGAAGGCAGAGAAGGTGTGGCCCAGACTAGGAGGCAGAGAAGGTGTGGCCCAGACTTGGAGGCAGAGAAGGTGTGGCCCAGACTTGAAGGCAGAGAAGGTGTGGCCCAGACTTGAAGGCAGAGAAGGTGGGGGCCAGACTTGAAGGCAGAGAAGGTGGGGGCCAGACTTGAAGGCAGAGAAGGTGTGGCCCAGACTTGGAGGCGAGGGAAGGTGTGGCCCAGACTTGAAGGCAGAGAAGGTGTGGCCCAGACTTGGAGGCAGAGAAGGTGTGGCCCAGACTTGGAGGCAGAGAAGGTGTGGCCCAGACTTGAAGGCAGAGAAGGTGTGGCCCAGACTTGAAGGCAGAGAAGGTGTGGCCCAGACTTGGAGGCAGAGAAGGTGTGGCCCAGACTTGGAGGCAGAGAAGGTGTGGCCCAGACTTGGAGGCGAGGGAAGGTTAAAGAAGGAACGATTCGATCGTCAGGAGAATGCCAGGCGTGAGTGACGAGAGGTGGAAAGAGATAGATGCCAGGGAGGTGAGGTGCGGCCTAGAAATGTTCTACATAAACTTGATCAGAGCTTCCAGGGTATGAAGGAAGACGATGACCTTATGGTCTATTTGACATATGTTGAGGGCGTCGTGACAAGATGTAAGATTGATAGAAAGGAATGGTCCTTGCTCTTGTCTTATAAATTAACAACATTTCTAAGGAATTGTATGCTGCGGACAGTCTGTTCTTGAATGAGAATTATGAAGTAATAAGGGCTGTGTTACTCCAGCATGCGGATATTAATGAGGAAACCTGCCGTAAGAGGTTTCACCGGGTAAAACCACGCCAAAACGATTTTAGGAGTTTGTCAACGAGCTGCGAGATGCGATAGACAACTGGTGGAAAATGGCTGAAGTAGGCAAGTACGTGGAAGAAGTAAAAGAGTTGTTGGTAAAGGATAGAATACTTGAAAATGTGTCTGGTGACGTGTATAAGCAACTTATAATAGAAAGGCAGTTGATGATATGATTGATGTCATTGAAAGTTTAAGGTCGCTAGTGTAGGTGTGTCGCTTGCTAGGAAGACAGTGTGCATGTTGCGGCAGCGTGTAGTGAGCCTGTAAAGAATCGTCCAGTGGTCAAAAGGAAAGAAATCGCTGACTTCAGTTGTGGTGAAAGAGTTCCAAAGACTTCCCCGATGAATTCAACTGATAAAGGAGACGATTCTACTAATGTGGGTCAGGGCAGAGGTCAAGTGACAGACGACTAGCACGCATTACAAGATGGACACTCATGTTACAGGATTATTACAATGGGCGGCGAATCCATTGTCTTCCGAGACAGAAGGAGCCATATATATATAGGCCTATATATAAGATATTTCACGTCAAATGGGAGGACAATCTGCTTGCTGACCTGTGCTCAAGATTACTATAGACTATATAGACCAGCGGTTCTCAACCTTTTAAGCTCAACGACCCCTTTTTACAATCCCCCACTCTGCCGCGACCCCCCGCCCCCACTCACACACAGCAATAGAATAGAAGAGTAGACAATATGCAATCCATATTGTTGATGGTCTTATGGGACCCCTGGCAAATCGTCAATCGACCCCCAAGGGGGTCGCGACCCACAGGTTGAGAACCCCTGATATAGACTGTCAAATTTGTAGCTACATAAGCTACATACTTATGCATTTTCTTATACATGTATTGTGCATTTCAATTTTTCAATGTGTACATTATTTTATGAAAATGCATGCATTATATATGAAATAATGTTACATTTATTAGCCTAAACAACATTCATGAGATTGCGATTATTCATTTTAAATATGCTTGGTTGGTTGATTGTGACGTTGAAATGACAACTATTATTATGTTGATGCTTTGGTATGAAGCGCCATTGGTGATGAAAGGTATTTTGAATGAGTGATATTTATTTTAATCAATATTTCCAACAGGACATATTTATTTTAATCAATATTTCTAACAAAATGTCCTGTTGTAGTAGCTTTAATATCTTTCTTACTTTTCAATTAATTTGAGATACGGCAACTGGTTCATACTTTGTAAGAACCAGTTTGGGCTTGTAGGTTGAATCTGCACTAGAGTCAGCAGTGGGCTGGTGTTAAACGGATGTTGCGTTGAGGCCACATATTTACTAATATGTCGTGTTGGTACTATGGGACAGCAAACGAGCTAAGGTTTAAACACAACCCCGACAAGATTTTGCTGTTGAGGCTGAAGTTGAGACCCAGAATGGTGATGATTTCAAACTATACAAGAGATTCCGCTCTAGAGAACATGTGTGGTCAGCTCCTGGTCTCCAATAGAATCAATAAGAAAGAGATGCCCATCATGCGAGGAAATTGTCATCAGCCCGCGTGTTATGAGAGAAGAGGTAAGCCCCCCTAAACAGATTCTTGATTTTAGTACATTGAAGACTTCGTCTACGCTGGTAATAGATGAAGCTAGCAGACCCACAACATCCAATTAATAAAATAGTTTAAATTTTCTTTTACTCTTAGTCACGACAGACATCAGTGGCGTAGCTATGGTGGGGGGAGAATTTGAAAATCCCCCCCCGGGCCCCCACTTGAGAGGGTCCCCCAAATGAGTGTTTTTTTTACATTAACAATTAAATATTACGAAAAATGCAGGGGCCCCCAGAGAGGTCAAGCCCCCCCTGGCCCCCAAAGGATGGAAAATTCCTAGCTACGCCCCTGACAGACATGTATTACTTAACAAAGGTAGCCTTAGGAACAAACACAAATACGTTGTCCATCTATCAAGAGAATATCAAACAAAATTCTTATTCCAACAAGAAATAAATATCGATACCCAATATCCATCAGAAATAAGATTGAAAAAAGGTGGGTTTAGCTTAGGTAACGTGTGTAGAGGGGTAGCTTCTTTACAAGTCTCAGGTTTAAAGAACATTTAGGGACATTAGGGGTAGACGAGTGATCATTAGAGTAGAAACAGAAAACCATTTACTTTAGCAAACATTTACTCACAAGCAAAAAAAAACGCAAAAAAAAGTGTTTCTTTTTTTTTTTTGTTGGAAACTTGAGCGAAACACTACACAATAATTATAGAGGGAATACGCTGATTTTAGGAGGGGACTCCAGCTACATTGCATCTTTATAAGACAGACTACTTTGGCAGTGTGCCCTCCCCAGCATAAGACTTTTCCAAATCTTAATTTAATTTTTTTTTAGAGGAGATAGGAAGACTTTAAACTAGTTGATGCCTATATGAGATAGGACAATATAATCTATCGGTCGTGATAAAACCATGGTGAACAGTGTCTTGCGCATTTTCTTTTGGTGTTTTCCTTTGTGTACCATAAGAGATTGTAAGTTTTGGTTTCTAGGAACGCGCTTGTCATTTTTGCTTACTTGTGTTTGCTGTTGTTGTGTGATGAGGCTAGATCTCCTGTGAGTTTCTTGTATGGGTTTTCTTCCCCAGTATTGGGTAAGTTAGTTTATTTTACTATCTTCTAAATGTCGTAGATCTAAAATCGTTGCTCTTATAATCGTGAGAATGGCGGTCTCAAAGGAGTGTGTATTTTTCTTATTTAGGAACGCAGGCTTGGGACTCTGCTGGAGTCAAGTCTGAGTTGTAGGCTTGGTAGTTGACTATTGCCCGTGGCGGTGGGTTGGCGTTGTGAGGCCTGATCGACTATGGCACCGAGATAAAGGTGTGCTATAGTTCCTTTGAATGTACTTTGAATTGCTTTATAAATGTTATTGATAATTACTCATAATGTATGCTTCATCATATCATCTATCCATTAAATTGTTAAACGTACAATCTTGTTGTTAAATAATGTACATTGCTGTTGCCTTTAGGTTCTTGCGTTACTCTGTTCAGGTTAGGGTACGGGACCATAATATCATACCTAAGCGACAAAACCCACCTGACAGAAATGGGGGCTCGTCCAAACAATATGTAAATGATGTAAATGTCAACTTTGTGACCTCTGTGTCCTTGATTTGACCGTTGGGGCCAACATAAGATATATAACATATATGTAATGTTTCTGTATTAAATAAAATTAAATACATTTAAGCCGTTTGAGCGGTCTGATGCTTTATGTACAGCACACGATAGAATAGTTGGGCATCCCTTGTATCTTGCCTTAGAGTGTGTAGTTACTCTGTGAAACTATTGTAATCTGTTGTTTTTTTATTGCCACCAACGCCTGAATCCTCTGACTCTGAGCGGCAACGTGTGAGTGGATCGAGTACCTGCCGACAGGATCGACCTGAATCTGTGCGGTTTGTTGGCTAGTGTACCGGAACCGTCCTGAAGTTAGAACCGTTGGTCTGTTCCAGTGGCTGTGGTTGCCTGTGGCTTTTCTCTTCTGCGGAGCCGGGAGTGAGGCGAGTTCCTTCCGACGCGGGATACTGAGCAGATAAGTCCTTGGCCCTGTTTTTGTCGATGCGCCCGTGATTTCAGTTCGCCCGTTGTAATTAAGTAATGATATATATTCTGATTTTCTCTATGATCTGACTTTGGTTTTTGTTAGTGATAGTTAGACTGTAATTATTAATTAAGGCGTAATAGTCTGTGTAATGGAGACGAGGTTGACTCTAACCGCCCAGTTCATCAGTGACGGCCGTGCTCTCGGGTATGATGGTGAGAGGTTGGAGAGGTATGTGGCAGAGCAGAAGGTTGACTACGAGAGAGCCAAGAATAGGCGAAGGCAGAGGAAGAGAGGTTGAGAAGAGAGGCGAAGGCGGATGAGGCCGCTAGACATGAACGGGAGGAGAAGGCTAGGCGTGTGGAACACGAGAGGTGGAAGGAGAGAGATGCTAGAGAGGAGCTCAAGATAAAAGATGAACTGGAGTTGGCACGGCTTAAAGAGAAGTCGGCGCAGTGGCAGGTCAGGCAGTTGAGGTGCGACAAAAGAGTGTCTTGGACAGGCTAGACAAGAACTTCCAAGGCATGAAGGTAGACGATGATCTTCTGGCGTACCTGACGCACTTCGAGGCCGTGGCAGCAAGGTGTAAGATTGAGAGTAAGGAGTGGTTCCTGCTATTGTCGTACAAGTTGACGACATCGCTCAAAAACTTTATGTTGAGGGACAGTCTGTTCCTTAGCGACAAGTATGAGGATGTCAAAACGGCACTTCTCCGCCACGCAGACATCAATGCGGAGACATGCCGCAAAAGGTTTCACCGGGTCAAACCAAGGCAGAATGACTTCCGTGGGTATGTGACTGAACGGAGGACCGCGCTGGACAACTGGTGCAAAATGGCCGAGGTAGGAAAGACAGTAGATGAGATCAAAGATCTCTTGATTAAAGACGGGATACTTGAAAATGTTTCAGGGGAGGTCTATCGACAACTTGTTCTAAACACGCAAAATACTGTGGAGAACATGTTAGACATCATAGAGGGGTTTAAAGTCGCGAATTCGGGGACGTCGCTTGCTAAAGAAGAAAGTGTTTATGTGGCGGCGGCGTGTGGCGAAGCAGTGAATCGTGGCGCGGCCGTTGAAAGAAAAGTGATTGTTTGCTTCGGGTGTGGAATGACGACAAAGTTATGACGTGGAGGGGCGTCCTCCTGATAACAGATACAGAAGGTCAGGGGGTACAGGGGCGTACACACCGAAACCCAACTATAATAACAGAACCTTTGGCTCGCCGATTAGATACAGGTGACTGAGTGGTCCACATGATGTGCAAAAGTGTTGCAATTGTTCCTTAGGAAAGGGTTTTGATTGTTTTTCCCCTTGTAAAAAAGAAACACTATCTTATGTGGATAAATCGTTGCGTGGCAGATCGGTAGGCAAATTGAAGTTTGAAAGTGGTAGAGTAAATGGCAAACTTGTGTCTGTGCTGAAAGATTCTGGTTCAAGCGTGATAGGTATTAGGAGCTCGTTAGTTGGAAAGAATTATATGATTCCTGGAAGTTACAGGTTGAAACTTGTTGATGGGACTGTGAGAGATTACCCGTTAGCGTGCGTTTACATTGAGACTCAATATATTATCGGTAAGTTTGTAGTAGCATGTTTTAGGGATCCAGTAGCAGACTTAATTATTGGGAATGTAGATTTGAACGGTGGCAGTCAACTTGGTTGTGCTGCTGTAACTAGGGCGATGAAAGAGAGAGAAAATGATGACAGTGTTACGAATGACAGTGGAGTGCTGGAAGATTGTCGTGAGGTTCTAGGTACGAGCGATGACTTTTTACGGGAGCAATTGAGTGATCCGTCGTGAGAAAGATCTTTGGGAGCGGCAGGTGGATAACTGTGTGGACAATAAGAAGAATGGATGTGTAGAATTTAAAGTATTTGATACATTGTTGTATAGGGTATTTAAGGGAGATTGTGGTGAGGAAGAGAGACAGTTGGTTGTACCGTCGTCTAAGAGGGAGCTTGTGCTAAGAACGGCGCATGAGAGTATGTTGGCGGGTCACTTTTCAATAAGGAAAAGGAAAGGCAAAATTTATAAATATTTTTTTTGGCAAGGGTTAGACAGAGATGTGAAAGAGTTTGTGAGATCGTGTGATGTGTGTCAGAAAGCTAGAACGCCGCGCCGTTGTGACAGAGTGGAACTGGGTCGTATGAATGTGATTTCCACCCCATTTTTTAAGGTGGCCATTGACATTGTTGGTCCATTGGAGCTAACAGAAAATAAAAATAGGTTCATTCTAACCTTGGTGGATATTGCTACAAGATGGCCGGAGGCTATTCCACTACATAATATAAATACAGAGACGGTAATCGAGGCACTAACCACCATATTTAGCCGAATCGGACTGCCGTGTGAAATATTGTCGGACCAGGGGGGTCAGTTTACCTCCGAACTGTATAACCAGGTGTGTGAGTTCTTCTCAATTAAACCGGTGCACTCCACTGTGTTTCACCCCTCTTCAAATGGTCAAATTGAGAGGCTAAATGGAACTTTGAAGTCGTTCCTTAGGAAGGTTACCCAACATAGCCCACGGGACTGGGATAGAAAGATAACTGCTGCATTATTTGCATTTAGGGAAGTTCCTAATGAGACAACTGGTGTATCTCCGTTTCAGCTTGTTTATGGTAGGCAAATGAGGGGTTCGTTGTCTATTTTAAATCAAGTTTTTACAAATGAAGAGAAAGAAACCGGGTATAAAAATGTATTTAGCTTAAAAGAAAGGTTGTCTGTCGTTACCGCTATTGCTAGTGAGAATGACCAAGTAAATAAAAGAAAATATAAAGTCCAGTATGACAAGTATTCATCCAATCGGGACATAGAGGCGGGCGATTGTGTGTTGGTTTTAAAACCGCAAAGAGACAATAAGTTGTCTGTATTTTGGCAGGGCCCGTATAAGGTTGTCCAAAAAATTTCTGAGTTTAACTATGTTGTACAGAAAGATGAGAAGCTGAAAATGTACCATATTAATAGGCTTATGAAGTACCATTGTCGAGTAGGGAAAGTAGATGATGTAGTTAGTAATAATTCTAGTGGCGATGAAAATGGGTTTTTATCAGCCAATATGGTGTCTGTCGTGAGCGATGAAGACGTAGATACTGAAGGGTTGTCTAAGGAAGATGCGCTGCCTAACATTCCAACGTTGGAAGTTAGCCAGAAGACAGACGGGAATATCTTGGCGCAGGTCAAAATAAACCCCGATCTTAGTTATATACAGAGAAATCAGGTTGATGATATTCTAAATGAGTTTAGGGATATCATTTCAGATTCGCCTGGTAGAGCAAAGGTAGAGAAATTTTCTATTACGTTAACAGATACAAAGCCTATTGCACTAAAGCCATACGCGGTTCCCATACACATGAGGGATAAAGTTAAGCAAGGAGTTGACAGTATGCTTGAATTGGGAATAATAGGTCCCACGAACTCGCCATATGCAGCCCCGGTTGTCATTATTAAAAAGAAAGATGGGTCGTTAAGACCATGTATAGATTTTAGAAAACTTAATAATGTAACTCAGATCCCGGCTGAAGTGATACCCGAGCAGGAGGAGTTGTTTAACAAATTGCATAAGGCCAAATATTTTACTTTGGTTGATCTTACTAAAGGTTACTGGCAGATTCCCATTAGTGAGGAAAGTAAACCATACACAGCTTTTCGTGTATTCGGGGAACATTATATGTTTCACTATTTACCTTTTGGGTTAAGTGGGGCCCCAAATCATTTTAATAGGGTCGTTAAACGTATGCTGCAAGGTTTGCAAAACGTTTTATTTTATTTTGATGACATATGTATCTTCAGTGAAGATTGGGATACACATTTGAAAAGTGTCTGTAATGTTTTCGGTGCTTTTAGGGAAAATGGTTTTACGTTAAAGCCAGTCAAATTAGAAGTGGGGTTCACTAGTGTTAAGTTTCTCGGACATAATGTAGGGCAGTGGGTTGTTAAGCCTGATCCTAGTCATGGTAAGAAAATTCTAGAGTTTAAAACGCCCACAACAAAAAAAAGAGATTCGTAGTCTCATTGGGTTGGGGAATTATCACAGCAGGTTCATACCGAGATTCTCTGATCTGGTTTACCCTTTTACTGATCTATTGTGTCGGGGTTGGTCTGTTAAGGTGCATTGGAATCATGAGTGCGCGGAGGCTTTAAGCAGGGTGCAGGCGTATCTGTGTAGGTACCCCATTCTTCGTTTGCCTGATCCTTCATTGCCATTTGTTCTTCAGACCGATGCTTCGGACAAAGGAATCTCCGGTATACTGAGTCAGTGCGTGAATGGTGTTCTGCATCCCGTCAAGTATGTGAGTCGCAAGTTGTTGCCTCGGGAGCAGAGGTATTCCATCATCGAGAGAGAAGGTTTGGCTATCGTATTTGCCATTAGAAAACTGGACAGATACCTGCGTGGACGTTTCACCTTCAGGCGGATCACAAGGCCTTGGCTTACCTTCGGAGCACGAACTTTACGAACCACAGTGTTACGAGGTGGGCACTGATGCTTCAGGACTACACATTCGACGTGTGCCACATTAAAGGAGAGGACAACATACTAGCGGACTTATGTTCGAGACTAGTGTGATGACATAAATTTAGTATATTTATTGATATGTATTTTGTAATATGCCTATATAAAATGTATTATTGTATTATTATGCATTTCAGTGTTGTAATACATTTATGATGGATGTTGCTGCTGACGCATCTGTGTAAATAGATATTTATTATTGATTATCGGAAGTTTGTATCTTTGGCTTCAGCGCTTGACCTGGTTCCTAAATTCCTTTACTTATTCCAGATGTTTAATAATTAAGTTTTCAATGTCTCTTTAAAGACTGGACATGTCTTCGCAAGATCCAGTTAGGGGGAGAGGGGGGATGTCATGCGCATTTTCTTTTGGTGTTTTCCTTTGTGTACCATAAGAGATTGTGAGTTTTGGTTTCTAGGAACGGCGCTTTTGTTGATGTCATTTTTGCTTACATGTGTTTGCTGCTGTTGTGTGATGAGGCTAGATCTCCTGTGAGTTTCTTGTATGGGTTTTCTTCCCCAGTATTGGGTAAGTTAGTTTATTTTACTATCTTCTAAATGTCGTAGATCTAAAATCGTTGCTCTTATAATCGTGAGAATGGCGGTCTCAAAGGAGTGTGTATTTTTCTTATCTAGGGACGCAGGCTTGGGACTCTGCTGGAGTCAAGTCTGAGTTGTAGGCTTGGTAGTTGACTATTGCCCGTGGCGGTGGGTTGGCGTTGTGAGGCCTGATCGACTATGGCACCGAGATAAAGGTGTGCTATAGTTCCTTTGAATGTATTATAAATGTTATTGATAAGTATTCATATGTATGCTTCATCATATCATCTATCCATTAAATTGTTTGTAACATACAATTTCAAAGGAATACGGAGACAAGCATACAACAATAACATGACTTACAAACAGAAACTACAGGAGAAAAGACATTTGAGGAAATAAGAATAGGTGATAGATGTCGTGCGCATCTACAGTTGCTTCTTGCTGAGTGTTTTCTTTTGTGCATCATAATGGTTTGTGCGTTCTTAAGGACGAGCTTTATTGTTATCATTTGTTTCTTTTGCCTCTGTTGTGGTTGTGCTGATGGAGTTGTTTTCTTTGGCCTTTTCTTCCCCAGTATTGGGTTAGTTAGTTGAATTTACTTTATTCTTCGCAGTGTAGCTCTAAATTCGTTGGTCCTATGATCTTGGGAATGGCGATCTTAAGCAATGTTTCTTTTCTTGTTTAGGGACGCACGTTTGGGCTAGAGTCAAGCCTAAGTGTATGGTTTGGTTCTTGCCACCATGGCTTTAGGTTGGGGATTCGAGTTGTGATACTGAGATTATGGTGTGCTATGTTATTTTGAATAAGTTGCTTGTTTGTATTTGACCATGTATAATACTAGTTACCAAACCCGTATTCATCTGTCATGTCATGTTACATTATTTATTCATTAAATTGTTGCATTTACATTCTAGTTATTCAACTGATATAAGTTAACGTATAGTTAGTATTTGAGTTGCATAATTAACTTCGTATTAACTAATAAACTGTCATTGGTGTCAGGGCAGACGAGCCCGGCCAAACTACAACCTCGGTAGGAAGCTAATAAACACTGTTTAGGTGGGGAACCCGGGAAGCACATCATACCCTAAATGAGCCCGGGAACAAAAACCACCTGACAATAGAGAACTGATTTTAATCAATGATTTATAGAATAAAATATGAAAGCAATGGAAAGGTCCATTTGATTCAAAAAGTGGAGAAAATAAATGATTGAATTACAAAATAAATAGAGGAATATCAAAACTTATATAAATAATTTGAGATTCTATTATGATAGAGCTTAAGACATAGAGGGAAACAAAACCGCAGACAGAGAAGCAAAGAGAGCCCTAAATCAAGCAGTGTCAGGAACCCAAATTCCTTGCTCGGACCTGAGACAAAGTATTGCCTCTGCCACCTATCGAGAGTGGCAGGATCGATGGGAGGCTGAGACTCACAACAAACTCAGGCAGATTGTGGCGGATGTCAGGTAGCGGCCCACATCTAATGGTCTAGCACGACCATGTCAGACTTAGGATTGGCCACACCTACATCACGCATTCCTTTGTGCTGAAGAAAGAGGAGCCCCCACTTTGTGAGTACTGTGACTCTCGCCTCACGGTGGATCATATCCTCATTGATTGCCCCAGATACCAGGATGTTAGGGAAAAAGTTTTAGAGCGCACAACATAACCCTTAAAGGGTACCCTGGGGTACTGGAGCACCCCAGACAAAAAATAAATTGCAAATTCTCAGCCGCTTTTACCCGGAAGTACGTCATCGTTTGTTTATTTTCCTGTCATTATGCTGTGTTTACATGGCTGATAGTGTCGATTTTTTTCCGTTTTCGGTTTTAGCAAGGGAGGGGTCATGGGGTACTCCAGTACCCCAGGGTACCATTAATACTATATGTTTTTTGCTTGATATTTTTTCCAGTTATTTTCTTTTTTTAAATAATTCGGTTGAATATCCGGGTCGTCTCCAAGAAAATTTATAGTTACGCTATATATTTTCTGAATGCTCTAATTCCAACCCTAAAACTACACACAAACTAAGTTTGGCACATATTGCACAATATTTTTTTTGTGTTTTCAGTGGACTGATTCAATGGTTACATAATGCAACGTCGAAGTACTAGTATTGACAATAAGCATCGTCGCTTTCAAGCTATTGATGTTTTACGTGCAATAATTGATGAACCATCAGATGATGATGACGGTGATGAGGGAAGTAAAACAGAGGACGAGGTTATACAGGACATTTGTTCGGCTGATGAGGACACAGTAAGTGATGCAGCCACAGATCTTTCACTTGCTACTGGTGCCGATCCCAGTACTCAGAACATTGGTGAAACTGAAGGGCAAGCTGAAGATTCAGATACAGAAACTGAAGGGCAAGCTGAAGATTCAGATACAGAAACTGAAGGGCAAGCTGAAGATTCAGATACAGAACCTGAAGGGCAAGCTGTAGATTCAGATACAGAACCTGAAGGGCAAGCTGAAGATTCAGATACAGAACCTGAAGGGCAAGCTGTAGATTCAGATACAGAACCTGAAGGGCAAGCTGAAGATTCAGATACAGAACCTGAAGGGCAAGCTGAAGATTCAGATACAGAACCTGAAGGGCAAGCTGAAGATTCAGATACAGAACCTGAAGGGCAAGCTGAAGATTCAGATACAGAACCTGAAGGGCAAGCTGAAGATTCAGATACAGAACCTGAAGGGCAAGCTGTAGATTCAGATACAGAACCTGAAGGGCAAGCTGAAGATTCAGATACAGAGACTGAAGGTGAAAATGCTATTGATTTGTTACAAGTCTTGAAAGTGCCAGTAAATCTAGCTGGGAAAAACAAGTACAAGTGGAGTGGTTCTGTACCGCTTAGGACACGCGCATACCACAGGGAAACAAGGTGACTGGTCAACCTGGCAATAAGGGTGAAGCAAGGGACATTTCATCAGGAATATTGGCATGGTCTTTGTTCTTCACTAATGATTTACTGAATGACATTGTGACACACACAAATGCTGAAATAGTAGTGCAGCGTCGCAGGTATGCAAATGACAGGCAGCCGGATAGTGATGATGATGACGATGATGCTGAGGAAGAAGTTCGTCCATCCTTCCCCCGTAATGTGGACATTGTTGAACTCAAAGCACTATTAGGCTTGTACTACCTAGCAGGTGTCCTGAATATGAATGGTATAACCACTTGTGAACTGTTTGACAAAGACTGGAGTTGCATACTTTCGAGCCACTATGCCACAGAAAAGATTCACGTTTTTGACAAATTGTATCCGCTTTGATGACAAAGGTACAAGGCAAGAAAAAAGAGAACATGATCGACTAGCACCCATTCGAGAGCTATTTGATAAAATTGTAAACACTAGTCAGCAGTTGTATACACCATCAGAATACTGCACAGTCGATGAACAATTGCTAGCTTTCAGAGGACGCTGTCCTTTCAAGATGTACATACCATCAAAACCTGATAAGTATGGAATCAAGATCATGATGATGTGTGATTCGAAGAACTATTACATGTGTAATGCTGAAGTGTATACAGGCAAAGGATCTACACCAGCTGGTGTTTCAGCTACAGAATACTATTCTGTTCAAATGACCACACCCATTCACGGAACGAACCGAAACTGTACCTTCGACAACTGGTTTACATCTATCAATACAGCTCGAAAGTTGTACGATGATCATGCAGTGACTATGGTAGGAACCATGAAGAAAAACAAAGCTGAAATCCCTCCTTCCTTTGTGGAACTTCGTGGTAGAGAAAAGAACTCAGCAATGTTTGCATTCAGTGGTGTTCTTACTCTTCTATCATACTGTCCTCCTAAACCTAAAAAGAAGATCGTCATGCTGCTATCGACAATGCACCGACGGGGTGACACGACAGAGACAGTGAGACTACCAGATATGGTTCAGTTCTATAATGAAACAAAATAAGGTGTTGATACGTTTGATCAATTATGCCATCGCTACTCTGTATCCAGACGTACGCGGCGTTGGCCACTAACTGTATTCTACGGCCTTCTCAATGCTGTTGGTATCAATTCTATGATACTGCTAAAAGGCTCACAAGCAGATGACAAAGAAGCAGTACCAGACAGACGTACCTACCTCAAGACGTTGGCTAAGGCTCTTATCAAACCTCAGATGGAAGCCCGTCTCAGATATCCAAAACTTTCAAAGAACCTGCGCTCGCTCATCAACGGTGTACTCAAGATTGAACCAGCTGAGAGGGCTCAGGCACGCCAGGCAGGTGGACGAGCAGGAAGAGTCGGCAGGTGCTCATTCTGCGATCGATCTAAGGATCGCAAAAGTAAAACAAAGTGTTGCCGCTGTGACAAATTCATATGTGCCAGCCATCAACATACGATCTGTCCAGACTGTGCAGATGACTGACGCATACAGTAAGTAAACTACATGCGGTCATGTGAAAACATTATGACTTTTGTGCTACATGTATGACCTGGACTTCTGTGGAGGCGATAGTGACGTTAAAGTAACAACAAATTAAAGTCGTTTCACTTGTTTGAATTATGTATTTTTAGCGGGGTACTGAGGTACCCCAGGGTACCATTAGTGTTTTTTTTTTCGCATGGGTACCCTTTAAGGGTTAAAAACACAATTCGACAATGTCGACCCAGGGAAGATACTGGGTGTCAAGAGCGGGGGGGGGGGGGGGGAATTGTGAGATTGTGTGTGTGTTTTGTTTATTTTCTAGTTGGTTTGTGAACTGTTTTTATCACGGGATTTTCAAAAAAGGGGAGGGGGGAGACACAATAAGGTTTCTAGCGGTCAGTCTAGCAGTTGGAGAGCTGACCTGGTCTGAGTAGGGTGCTTGTGATTGTTATCAGTTTTTATGCCTAGTGTAAGGGGAGGTTATATTATTCTTGCTATGTGTGTGAACGGACTATTTGGGTGTAATATTATGTGTGGCATTGATAGCCTTTGTTAAAATGAATCTAGTCTAAGCGCCCTGTAGTATTGATTCGGGCACATTTAGTATTTCAGTTATTGATTATGATGGATTCAAAATTATATGTGTAACTTGCAGCTGGCTGTAAATAAATACTAATTTTATACTCCTTCGTTGAGTGGTACTTTACACTATTTATACATATAAAGGTCTGCATGTGAGAATCATACCCCTACCCGAGCTATACCTGTATTGGACTAACCCAAATCCTTTACACTGGGCTTTGTCCGGGAGGTGGGGTTGACTACGAAGATATGATTTGTGAAATTGTGACCCTATAATATTTACATAAGATTTTTACTAATTATTAAATTTTTACTACCTTTATGGAATTTAGCGTGTAATTTGGACGGTGGAAGGAGATCTACGACACAAGGTGTCGCCATTGCGTTGAGGACGACGAGACAATAGATCACATTCTTTACGAATGCCGAGTTCTGCATGAAAGATGATTGGGACAAGGAATTGGAGAGAGAGAGAATACTGGTCCATGTGTGACAAAAGGTCTGTCCTTGTGTGAGCTTGCGCTCCCTGAGCTAGTTTTATATGTATTTTTGTTGTATAGGTTAGATCTATTTTTATATATTTTATTTTTATAGGTTAGTGTCAGATTTTATAGTTGTACTTCCGCATATTTATATAGGTTAGTGCGGGATAGTATAAAAGTGATGTACTACATGCTGTCTTAAAACAGTTGAGTGTACATTTGACCAGTGGTCAGTACCATATCTGTCTGTGTGACAGCTGAAGATCTTTGTGGTCTGTCGTCTAATTATTTTCTTATTCTGTACCTGGGACGGCCTGTAAGTTTGTAACTATTTTATATTTTCTTTTACTAGATCTATGGCACACTGTGTGTAAATATGCTAGATATAGTTTAATTTAGTTTTATTTTCTTGTTGGCAGTTTATGTTTGGAGCATGTGATTTAAAGATGGCGGCGTCCATCAGTCCTGCTTTGAGTTTTCTAGATCTAATAGAATATATGATTTTATGTATTGCAGGCTATTGTTACTGCTTTTAGCTGCTGAAAGTAACTGCTGTTTTAACTGCTGATTATAACTGCTATTACTCTGCTGTAACTCTTGCTGTAGATCTAGAATCTAGTGTTATTTTGTTTTTGTAGTGTAGCCTTAGTAAACTTAGTCATAGATCTAGTCTGTTTCTGTTGTTAGTGAATACTAATAATAGTAATGTACTAAGTTAAGGTGTTCTTGTTTTAGTATTAGTTATGAGTTGTTTATAGTAGTAGAATTTTGTAGATCTAGACTAGTTTATTGTAGTGTGTTTGTGTAGATCTAGGTCTAGTGTGGTAGTTGTAGTTCTCTTTAGTTAGATAGTTGTTTTGATCAGTTTGTGTTAGATAGTTGGTTTGGTAAGTTTGTTGGTGTTTGTGGTAGTGTATGTTTATTAGCAGGGGGGTTGGTATTGGTTGTTTTTAGTGGTTAGTGTATATATTATATTTTATTATTGATTCATTTATTTTTATGTAAATAAAGTTCCGTTTTGTTTATTTATCCTAAACTAAAGTTTCGTTATCTTGCTTTCATTTAGTTTAGGTTAGTATAGTTAGTATGTCTGGTTACTTAGGCGACTCTAGCCCCTTGATCGTAGACTGAGGTGTCACAGATTGAGCCCACCCAGTAGCGCTAACATCTGCCCCCTGTTGGAAAATTTTAATGTTGAGCAGCAGAGAATAGGTATCTCCCACTCGAGCCTGCCTGACCTGCTCACACTTGTACGGGTGACAAGGCGACCTTACAACTCACTGCCTGCTTCCTCTTCCGTGCTCTAAGGGAGTCATTCTCAACATGGTTCGTTACTAATGGGGTTTCTGATGCGGTATCAAACAGAGTATAAAGGTGGCTTTTGTTATTGCAGGAGTATACATTTGAGATGAAAGTCATAGGTGGATCATTTAATATAGTGGCTTATCTATTAAGCAGAATGACACTGTCATAGGAATTCATTGTCAATAAGTATGGTATCGGGTTAGGTTTAGGGATTCTATTGTTTAAATTGGAATGTAAAAATCTCATGGAAACATGACACCAAATACGTTTGATGTAATATGGACATGAAAGAAAATAAATAAGAATATTACAAAAGTAAATCAAGGGGAAGTAAGAATGTAATATATCTATTGAATTATGTTATAGTTATCATTTCATCACTCATTGGAATAGTTGGGTTCTTTGAAAGGGTAAGTACGAGACAAAAAATAAACTGAACTGCAATTGGGTGTGAACTTGAAAGAGATTATTTTTATCATTGTCCTGAACCTGAAGAATGCACAAGTCATGGGATATGGACCAATTCATTGCCAGACTGTTGACACTGTATTCATTTGAACTGTAAATAAAAGTGATCTCTGTGACTATGAAGAAATATATAAACATGTCAAACTTTTATAGACAAAAGTTTCTTTCATATGACTCTGGAAAAAATGACAGTAAAATAATAATTTTACTCTTCGGTAGAGAATCAAATGGCAGTTGAAGCAGTTAAAAAACACTTTACGTTGATGGGACATTAAGAATCTCCCCTTCTGTATTCTCACAGATCTACGTTATAATGACTTTTAAGAGGTGTTTTTTTTTTACTGCCTGTCCTATGTGTACTTGTCATGGTCATTAGATCTTGATAAGGATCTTGAATAAAATTGTCTCTTTGTCGGATGGTGCTGAGATCTCACAACCGTGATGCCGAGGATTTTATTAGAAGATGTCAACTAATAAGATGATCTTGATATTTACTAATAGATTCAATGAAGAAGATCCTCTCAATTCAAATACAGAAACTTTTAATTTAAAACTTGGGAACACGATATGTACAGTACTTTACAAAATAAACTGTATCTAAATGAAACATTCAAAAGATCACTACTGGATTCTAAATGAGAAGTGCGACTACACTTTGTGAATATAAGCACGAGACTGAAGAATTAATTAATTATCTCTTGCTCCTTTGTTCAACACATAGCGTCTCCCCTCCTACTTCCTGTCCTGCTTCCAATTAAATTAAATTCTACTATCATGTGACAACGCTTCTCTCAACTTGATTGACGCGTGTCACTACGTCATAGGGATTCTCAGGCTTGACATGAACTTTGAACTAAGTTGTTATTATTATTAAATTAAATAAAATGTTTTACAAATGATACGTGACAGCACTACTGCCAAACAAAGAAGCAGAAACATGTCGCTGCATGTTTGAAGCAGTGAAAGAGTTGTGGACTTAAAACATATCCATTATATGCAATATATGGCTGCTTGTATCATCTGACAGAAAATATGCGAAAGTAATTGGTAGATGAAAATGTACAACAATGACACAGAATTTGCTTTGGCCGCTAGAATGATAGTTGCAATAGCATTTGTTCCCATCGAGGACTTAGATTTGGCTGCTGAAACACTGGCAAAACATTGATATGTATCATTCTTTTTAAAGAAATAATAAAATAAACGTAAAAATTGTGACCAAAACATTTCGCGCCAAAATGTCCTTTGCGCCAAAACGACCTAAGCACCAAAAACGGCTGCGCCAAAACATCCTGTCATGAACCATATCAAGTGAACAAAATGTGGCATCAAGAAGAAATGTATGTTTGTATCGTCTGTTATATGTTTAAAAGGAAAGTAGTTTTATCGGGAAGTTCATTTGAGCGACGTGACTATAAATAGAACTTCTTTTTGGACGGAAATAGGGAATTAAGGGATAAAAAAGTTAACTCACTCTTTAAGCAAGCAAAATGGTAGTTTTGTTTTAGAACTGTGACATTAGGACTGTGTGCCATTATTTTGTATAAAATTGTATTTTCAAGTTCTAGAAGTCTTATCAAGTTATTTCATTAATATGTATGTGTGTTCGGACCGCAATCCAGACTGTGAGTTAATAATAATTATTTAGACTAGTTCTACATCTCCTCAAGAATCGAGTAATCTACATTTCTACAACTTATAAAGCACACACATTAAACGTCTTCACCCTATGAGTCTCATATCATTGTAAGACATGCCGTAGTAATTTAGTTTTTTGTGTTTTTTTTAATTAAAAAAAAGAGACTTAATGTTTTTTAATAAAGGGGGGGGGGTCATTGTTGAGACGTACAATTATGACGACATGAATCCAAAGCGAGACTGTAGTGTATATAGTGTAATGACACAATAGTAAGACGTGTGGAAGTTTGCTATTTCCTTAGTGACGCGAACTAAATAGATTAGGAAACGATCAACGGACGAACGAGGACGAAGGAGACCGCTTGTAGCAAACATAAGACGTAGACTGTGCCCTTATTTTGTAATAAACTTGTGATAGATAGCTAGATGAGTTGCCTACTTTGTTAGACCGACATTGAACGTACATTCTATAGTGACGACATAGACTTTAGGGTTAGAGATTATAATAGACTTTTAGAAGACAATTACTGCTAGACTTTTGAGGGGTAAACATCGTTGTTAGTGACGGACTAGACTGTGGCCCATTCTACATTAAACATTGTTTGAAGTTCACCTTGAGTCAACTTGGTCATTTGAGTCTTTGTTCCTGTTGGTACCTATTTATTCTTGTGAGAGATTAGCATGCTCCAAGAGCTCGCAACTGTAATGCATCATACAAGGTACGCACGCACTTAGTATAATCAAGCATCGTTAGAAATACTTAAACTACATCTGATTTACACATGCATCCGTAACTCTTGTTGTACTTTAAATCTGGTTTACTTCATTATATTCTGTTTGTGTTCTGTTGGAGGTTGTTATTAAGAACTCGCGGATAACATTAGATCTACCATCAATCAACATGATCTACACTACATTCAAACTAGATCTAACAACCAGAATATTTTGGTGGGCTCCCTCTTTCCGTTGAGGCAAACTTAGAGTGTAAAATATCGAGTAGTCTGTATGTTTCGGTGTATTTTTTATGTAATCAAGTTATGACTTTAGATTCAGCTATTGAACTAATAGTGTCTTCTAGCTCAATGTGTGTACAACGTTTAACTAGATGAAACATCTAAATAGTGTTTCAATACAAAGACACACTGTTTTTTTGTTGCAAGTTCTTGTTGCCCCATTATGCACAATTTCATTCTATTGTCAAACTATTAAACATTGATAAAAAATATATAATCTCGTTCTATGTAAATCAGTTAACAGTAAATAGGTCACACATTCATTTACTAAAATTTCTTTTTTCTGAACTTCTGATTAGCAAATGCAAAATTAGTGCATCTATTTTTATAACCGGTATTTTAAACTTTTGGCTGTTTCTCGCTAAATTAAAAGAACAACTTGCTTTGTGTCATAAAAAGTAAATTACCGCATTCAGACCTTGCAATCGATAGGACAGATGCTATAAAGATCATCTGTTTCTGTGGCCAACGGTTAACAAGGTTGTGATGTGGCCAGCACATTGACCAACAGCATTTATTTTTCCCCAACAAATGTCAGTAGAGCTGGTTGGTCGCCTTAAAAATCCCGAAGCTTAAAATCCGAGTCTTCTCCAGGATTCGAACCCGAGACCCTCGGAAGCCAAGCGCTTTACCGCTTTGTCATCAAGCGCTTTACCGCTCAGTCACCAAGCGCTTTACCGCTCAGTCACCAAGCGCTTTACTACTCAGTCACCAAGCGCTTTACCACTCAGTCACCAAGCGCTTTACCACTCAGTCACCAAGCGCTTTACCACTCAGTCACCAAGCGCTTTACCACACAGTCACCAAGCGCTTTACCACACAGTCACCAAGCGCTTTACCGCTCAGTCATCAAGCACTTTACCACTCAGTCATCAACCAATTTACCACTCAGTCACCAAGCGCTTTACCACTCAGTCACCAAGCCCCCCCCCCCCGTGTCATTAACCTTCTTTAAAAAAAATTAATCAATCGCAACTTCGAGAATGGCCGCTCTTATGCCACAAGCAAAGTGAGAAATAACATGCATGCTGTGAAAATGTTTAGAAAATTTTTTGATAAAATGTTTTTAAAAATGGCCAAATCTCGTACTGAACACAGACTTAATATGACTTTTTAAAAGACTTCTTTGAAGAATTGTATATCTGAACAATATTCTTTGGCTATACCAGTGATGCTCAACCTCACTCGGACGGCGGGCCGTTTTCATATCCGAAACTCGAGTCGCGGGCCACATGAAGAAAAAAAAAGGGTGGGGGGGAATAGCCAATTATACAAAAAAAAACAATTTTCATTAGAAACCCCTTAATCTTGTATTTACATTAATTCATGAGATGTTTATCCTAAACTACTTTTAAATATCCGGCTGCATAGTTGAGACGCCAAGTCGAAAAACTGAATCTAGATTCCTAGATGTTTATCTAAGAGACGATACGATTACCTAGCATCGGTTTCGCACGATTCATCTCTGAAAAATTGTCTCACTAATAAGTCCTTGTCATTATTGGGAGCAGATGAAGAAAGCTGCTTAGAATCGAGTTCGTTGGAGAGTTTGCGGCCCTATGCTCCCATGAGAGTGTACAGGGTTAAGTCAGTTATTCTGATCATCCATAACAACTTGCGTTCGGAGATTTCGAAAAGGTTATGCAAGAAAGACGAAGTAGAAATCAATAGTCTGCATCACTTGAAATTGATCCAGCAAGTGTGTCTAGTTTGTAAGTCTATCCGTTTCAGTTGTAGCTGTGTCTGGGCATTTGGCACATTGGCCGCAGATGGATTTTAGAAACGACGAATATTGTTCAATCTGAACACGATCATCATCACATGGTCCGTAGATTTTGTTGGTGAATAATTCAGCGAGACCACAGAGGCTCGGTTCCATTTGACCTCTAAAAACTATAGCTGTCAACCATAATTGTGGCACCATCAGTAGTCACTCCCACTAATTTCTCCAAGGGAAAGAGATTCTCTGTGATGGTTGAATCTTTTTTGTCAGTGTTTCGCCACTAGCGATCACATGCATGCTCCAAATAGCTACTACTTTTCTGATTTCAAACTATTGTTTTTATCGCGAATACATACCAAAATTTTGAGCAGAATCAGATATGTCGGTAGACTCGTCAGCGGCAACAGAAAATAGACATGCAGCCGACTCATTTTCTTCTCATTTTAGGTAAATATATCTCATCCATCCTCCACTGTAGGTGTAATCTAACTATCGCGTCTCAAACCAAAAATGACGCCTTATTTATTTATTTGTTTGATTTCCTAAAGCTATTTAATGTTATGTTTTTTAAAGGAAACCACTCTTTCTTTATAAAACAAATTTATTGGCTTACTATCGGTACCAATCCATTTACTCTAACGTAGGGAAAGATATTTTTTAAACTTTTTTTTTCGGACAATGGATTTTCTACACTTTGTACAGACGTTTAGGCGGGCCGGGTACAACCACGTCGCGGCATCACTGGGCTATACCATCTGGATAGGATGAGACTAGAAGCATGGTGGCATCATATAACACTTTGTTGTTTACACTGGAAATGAAACTCAGCAATAACGACTATGCTATACAATCTATCAAGTAATTGAGAAACAATGACATCGATAAGTCGGTAAAGTTTTGAAACTCTCTGCATCTTGAATTATCTCTTTACTGTAGTCTGCTGTAGGCTCATCAAATTATCTTTTAACATTCCAAGATCCAGCTACTTCAGAAGCCTCATTTTTACACTCACCAAAGCCATTTCTCAAATGACTTACTTGATTATAGATCTTCTCCAGTTGACGCATAGCTTAATGTAGATCTTGCTACTCATTTTGGTCACAACGTTGGTTGCACTTACAATTTTGTACTCGACAGTACGCAGAACAAGAGTATCAAATGTTTCTAAGTTTCCCCTAAGTGCTGCAACTTCCAGGAGCTCATTTTCCTTTGAGGAGTATAGAATCTTTAATACATCAAATGTCTGAATCTGTTGCGTTTGTGCTTTTGTTGAAGCAATATCTGATTGCTATGGCACTGTCCACACCATTATAGCATTGGCCTTGCATTTTATTTTATGGCGATGGGGATTTTTTATTACTTGGAGTAAATGTTTGAGTTTTGATTTTTCGGCACATCGGCACAATTTAGGCCATGTCGTGCCCGTAAGGTAAATGTTAGGAAGCAATAGTGCATACTTCTATTTCTCACATATATGAAATCCTTTCAATGGTTTCATTAACGTACAAATGAGAAAAAAACGTCCCCACAAACAGTGTGATTAGGGCTAGCCACCAATAGACCTGATGAAAGCAGTTCCTAACATTAAAGCAGTCCAAGCCGCTGGTACACAGACTCGGACTGAAAACACGGACTATGTTTTATAAAGTTAATATTAAGTTCGGTATAATATTTTGTATATTTGAAATAAACATTTACAAAACAAATTTTTTTTCCCTTCTTTGGTGTCATTCCTAGAGCTTATATGGGCCCCAGTTGGTCATTAATCAAGGGCCTAAGTGCAATGAATCCCTTTGCGCCATGGATGCTACGCCACTGCTACTAACCACCTCAACAGAAATGGCGTCCCCGCTCTACAAGTAGATCATCTTCGTCTCTCTGGATTTGGATAGGGAGACTGGGGAGAAATGGACCACATCATGCTTTCTTTAAAACTAGTGTATCATATTATTTTGGACCAAAATTAAAAAAAAGACTTCATTGGATCTACTTTAGAATTCATTTCTTTATAATAATTAATATTTTTTCACTTACAAATTCAATAAATAAAAATTTCAAACTGTTTTACCCAATTAAGGTACCAGTTGGGAGAAATGGGCCATAAGAGGTCTGTTTCTCCCCATTCATTTGACCCATGCTTGGCAGTAGAATTCTATATGCTTGATTTGCTTATAATTAGATTTTTTAAAATGTATATAGATGTAGGTCTATCTTTATGTATTAAATCTGTTAATTATTAACGCTGGTTCTATAGTTGGAAACTTGCCCCCCCCCCCCCGACTGACCATTTTTTCCACGTGAGAACTTTTTGAGTTTTGTTTATGCTTGGAGGCGAAGCTGACCTGAGCGAGTGTGTTGATGTGTGAAGTAACTGCAGTGGTATGATCGCTGATTTTTCCACGGAGCATTGTTTCTCTTGAATAGGTTTTTTGTGGATAGGGATCTGTACATTATATTAGGAGAACTGTGAAATTATTTTTATTACTTGGAGTACTGACTGTTCATAGTGGATTGTGCTTCTGCAATCAGAAGGATATCGGCGACCTGACGATCGGTGAGTTAACTTTCTATAGTCTACTCCAAAGTCGTAACACTATTTTAAGTAGATCTAGATCTAATCTAGATTTTTTTTTTTATAGTCAAAACATAGATAATGACAAATAGATTATTTTACTTTTTTTTTCCAGTTAATTATGCCTCGAGTTTATATAAAAGGAAAACTGACAAAGGCAAAGTGCCAAAGTCAGTTATGACACTCCTTTTGCTCCTGACGCAACTCCACAAGGAAACACCTGAAATAATTTGTTAGTCCCTACAGTATATTGCGACGCAGCTTCACATGGGGACACATCAATTAATGTGTTAGTCCATACAATATCTTCAGATGCAGATTAACAAAAAATGTTTGCTTCACTTGAAATATTTGCAAGCTATCCCAAAGCTAATTCTTGCAAGCAAACCAACAGAAGGGGAAAAAAGTGAAAAATATATGATCGCTACATCCTCAGCAATGATGGAGGAATTAAAATTAAAGCAATGCTAAATCTGAGGAGAAATCTGATGTAAAAAAAAAAAAGTCTACTTGATAATGACATGACTAATGATAGGACATATAGTATTAGTGACAGTAGCGACAACAAAAAAAGTATTGATGTCAGAATGGATGGTGTCGAAAGTGTGAATGTAAATGACTATGTTTTGTGTAGGTTTGAGATGAGAAAGAAAACAAAATAGTTAGTTGGTTATGAAAGAAGAAGATAAAGATGGTGATATAGAAGCTTCTTTTTTTTGCGAAAGAGTGGGAAAATGGTTGATTAGTTGTTGTTTTTTCCTACAGTAGAAGACTTTGGAACAGTCAGAATAAGAAAAATTAACTCTTTGACTCCGGAAAAACGCATTCGACGTTGACTTTACACGGCCACGAAGGTCGGATCAACGCTGATTATCTAGTTTCTTTATTAGACCTATACATAGATCTAAATTGATGTATCTACTCTGTTACTATTATCATAGAATTAAAATGACATCTTAACTAGATCTAGATATCTAGTATAAATCAGTTTAAGCTACTATTAGATGATCCAGTTATTTAGTTCTATATTTGATAAGATCTACTGACTACTTTGTCAGCCAATAAATATTTATAGATCTATTAGATCTTTAATTTGAAATAGAGTTAACTTTTAACATAGGTGCTACAGAGTTTGATTTATACTAATATAGTAGTAGTAGGTAGGCATATCTATGTGCATATTATAAATTAGAAAAAAAAATGAAATGTTCAAACATAGCCTAAATGTAGATTATACTAATTTAAGTAAAAGCATAAAATTTATAGTTTGTATTCAAAGATATATATATATATATATTGTTACGACTCTCCTCTACTATCCAGGCTCTCTTTACATTGCACCACACGACACAACGAACTTAAAGAACCTCACAACTCAGGGCTCCAAAGTATCAGTCAGTTTAATTTCAAATGCATCGCAATTGGTAACAACATTAACACTGTCTTTACAAAAACATAGTCTTGCTCTGCCTGAATTCACACACACACTGTGCTGGTTCTCGCCTCGTACTGGTCACATAGTGAGGTAACGTGAAGTGAAGTGATTCTGACACAGTCGCTCTTATATAGTGTCTCTACTGGCCTCGAACCTTCTTGACCACTCCAGCTGATCACTTTCGCCCGTGACTTGCGTGCGTAATATTTACGACACTGGTCCTTGCCGAACTGGCGTGTACTGTCTCTGGTCTCGGTTGACCGCTCGTCCTGCGCTGTACTGTGGTAGGCTAAAAACACACAGCACTACCCCCATCTGTGTCACCACCAGGTTTACAACAATATATATATATATATCGGTGAATGTTTTATTTATTTTATGAAGATATAAGAGGCATCATGCTTGCAGGTTTTTTTTGAGTTGATGACCCCCCATCCCCTTGCAGGCAAAATGGGGCTCTGTTGCTTGCATCCATGCGCTGATAACATCGGCGATTTAAATTTATTTTGTTTTGTTTCTATTTCTACGGTTCATGTGTTTTTGTCACGAGTCGAGTCTGTGACCTATTTCGACCAGTTTCTAGAAGCTTGAGTTCAAACCAGTGCAAGTGTCCAGCGTAAACAAGTTAATTTTAGATATCCAATCGAAGAAAGATGTTAAGGAAAAAAAATAGCACACGCCAGCTTCTAGAAGGTCAAAGTTACTAAAATAATTATCATAGAAGGTTCCAGGATTCTGGAACGTACGATCAAAGAAAGTATAAATTAAGGGAAAGTCAGTCAGACGGGGTCCTCGCATAGTAGTAGTTCTTGTAGAGCGTTGGTCCTCGCTCAGTTATAAGTTTTATGATATTAGCGGGTCCATTAAGTAAAGTTTTAGTTGTTGAAGTTGAAGTTATACTAAGTGAAGTTTCATGTATCATTTAAGTTTTATTTATGAAGTATCAAGTCAAGTTGTTATTGAATTAAGAAGTTAATTTGATGTGAAAGTTGAAGAAGTTATTAAAGAAGTTTGAAGAAAATACAGAGAGATGTTTCTTTCTTCATTTCATTGAATTGTCAAGTATTGATAATATAATCCCCGGCAAGTGTGATCGTCACAGTTTTATTGCTTAATTGCTCATCTTGAATAGTTTCCTTTTGCCACCACCTGTAAATTGCAAAGGTACAAAAAGAACAGAAAGATATATATATCTTTTTAATTTAATTCTATATATATATATGCTTTTATGTCTAGGAAGTAGTTTGTATTGATAGTGTTTTGTTGTCAAGAATAGTGTGTGTGTTTATGTCACGCTTAGTTCCCGTATTGTCTATGTAGCAGAGAGAGAGCTTTTTACCTGTAGAATCTGAGTACGCTACAGCAGTGGCGTCACTAGGCAGGTGCGGGCCGCACAGGGGGACACCCACCAGTGGGTGACACCTAAGTGGGAAAATTGCACTTTTCTAAAAAGCAACTTTAAACAAAAAAATACTGCCTCAAATGTCTCTCATAATTTAATTCTATTTGACTTTATTATGTGTTGTAGACGCCGGGAGAAAGAGTTTCTGAAGCTCAGAAATTCAGAAAAACGCTTGGCGCCCGGGGCTTCGTTCCGGACAACTTTGAGTGAATTTAAGGCACTCCCCTAAACATCTTCTCTGACCAGATGAGTGGTGAACGTAACATTTTTTGTTACAATGTGTTGAAAAATACACAGGCATAAGTCTGTCAGACGCCATTTGACGCATAAGGCTGCAATCTTTCTCCACAGATATCAGTCTAAGGCGACTTTCAAAACCACTTCTTAGCAGGTGCCCACGATATTCAGGAGTTCTACAAAGGTGTGACGCCAGGTTAGACGTGGACGGCCATGATTTTAATTTCCTCTTTTCGGCTTTTATGTTAAGGCTAACTTTAGTAAACGTGTTTCGTCTTGTCTCATGATATGTCTCACAAATGTCAATTGACGTTCAGTCGCCTCTTCCCTTAGACAGCGAATGTCTGTGTGCGAAAATATTTCTCTATTAAAAACATTATCTCGGGAGGATTTGTAAGATCCTTCTCAGCCATCACTACTCAGTCTCTTTTCAATCTGCCACGCCTCGAAGCGTAGATTGGCGTTGGGACAATGATTGTATTGAGTAGGTGGATTTTAATCTCCAGGCTTATTGATTTTCTTGTTCATATAGGGGTAACATGCACCCTATATGTATAAATTTGAGGGCGTCTTTATCAGTCAGCTTGTGTATACATTTAATTGTATTTCAAAGTAATGCTATGTCTTCTGCATAATCTAACTCGGTTTGGTTTACGCCATGGGAACCCGAATGCAGCCTGTTTAATGACATCGTCGATGGCTAGAAGAAAGAGAAATGTGGATAAGATAAACCCTAATCTCATATCCGTCTCGGTGTTGAGGACACAACAGCTTGATTTGCTTTAGACATGTGAATCTGGACAAATTGTTGCAAGATGCCTTACTCTTTTGCTATTCTTCAGAGTGATTCCGCTGGACGCTATCAAAAAATATTTTTTTTTAAATCTACAAAACTGAATTTTGTCTTTTGTTGGTATTCTAGGCTTTTTTTTTTACGAAGTTTCGCAGGACGTAAACCTGTTCAGTGCTTGATTTGCCTTTTCGGAAGTAGCTGAGAAACACTAGTGTAATTTAAGACCTTTTCCTTAAAGAGCACTTAAATAATCTCTTGTAAAAAATATGTTCAGCTCAAGGTTTCTCTATTCTATGATTGTACATTTTTAATTTATAGAATAATATTTGATAAAATGTGAAAAACAACGATAATTTAAAATAGAATCGAAAAACAATTTTCGAGTATAACCAATTTATTAATTAGCTTACAGTTTTATTGTTCAACATAAAGAAAGTTATTTGTGTTTGAGGGGAAAATTATTTTTTTCTGGGGAGGGGGGGTGACACCCCCGAGCTTACCGCACCGGGTGACACCGACCCTAGTGACGCCATTGCGCTTCAATTTCGCTGTTTCCCCGTTCTAACGGCTATGAGGGAGAGTGAAATCTTGAGCTCGCCCTTGGAGTTGGTACGAGAGTATACCGGGAAAAAAAATGACATGATAAGTTGAGATCGATATTTGCATTAACTTTTGTAAGAGGCTAAGGTCAAGGTCTCAGCCGCCATCTTGAAAAATCTTTTTGTTGTGATTCTTTCAAATTGGTTGTGATTTTGTGTTATCTTATTTGTATTAACTATTCAATGTGTTTTATTGTTTGAATTGCTAAATCTAACAGACAAGATCGTGTATTAGTAAATTGTCTGTCACACTCACAGTACAGGGGACAGTGCCACAGTAATAAGTCTACACTGCACAGGCCCGGGGGGGGGGGGGGGCCGGGAAGGCACGCGCCCCCGCAGGCCGCTGGTGGACTTCACTATACACTCCCGGAAATAGATTTAAAAAATGAAGATGAATGGCGGGGCTCTATTGAGAATTTTTTGAAGGGAGGACGGAGGCACGATGGAGGGGCCATTAAGTGCAATGTCCATTGGGTCATGGCCCTCATTAAATGAAAAGGGGGGGGGGCATGGCCTGATTGCAACAATAAAAACTACCAAAAAGAGCTGGACTTGTCACTGATTTCTATAAGGAAGACTTAAATAAGGATACACTATCAATACAACTACTACTTCTACCATCACTTTTCAACCAAATGAATCATGTGGACCTTTCACATCTAAAAAAAAGGAAATTATTGGATTTTCAATTCCTCAGAGGTCACTTTTCTCAGAGATTGTTACGGTGTGGAAGTTGATGGCATGCATACCTGCAACCAACGCATGTTCTGAGCGATCATTTTCAACAATGCGACGTGTTAAGTCCTATTTAAGGGCAACAATGGGACAAGAAAGATTGAACCATGTCATGATTTTAAACATCCACAAGGAACGGACTGATAAGCTAGATCTCAAATCAACGGCAAATTAATTCATCAGTCATAAAGTGCAACGTGCTAGCTACTTTTCAAAATTTTGAATTTTTGTACATGACTTCATTACATACCCCATAGAGTTTGTTTGTTTGAACAATGAACTACCTACCTGATAATTCAATAATATTTGCATGTTGCATAATATTTGCATTTGCATTTACATCTGGATAAGTGGTTAACTTTTTGCTCAAAAGTAGGTTTTGTGCATTTTTTTAAATTTACAAAAACATTAAATTTAATTGGGTTAACACTGCTTTTACATGGAAAATTTTGATATAGGGGAAGTACGTCAAATATAGACACACTAAATGTCAGTCTACTTGGACACCATTTTTATATCTACATGTAGATTGTAACTAAGAAGAAGAAAATTTATATTAATATTGCTTTTTAATTCTGGTCCGCGTAAATATGTGCCCCCCCCCCCCCAAATAATAATAATGGCGCCGGGCCTGCTGCAGTTTTCAGTAGACACTAGATCTAGTACTACTAGTAGTCTACTAGTAGTAAACACACACAGTGACATACATACATATATACATTGGTGACATTACACTGATTACTTAGTATAAATAGTATTATTATTACTAGACTCTTTATATTTAGTCTAGTTTTATATTCTGCTTGACCTAATTAGAATGTGGTGTACATTTATAATTTTGTAGCATCACTAGTTCTAGTAGAATCTAACTACTTAATTAACTAATCAATAGCTTGATCTGCTGTATATCTATATCACAAGTGTGAAATTGTATTCTTGCCTTCATTAAAGTCTACAATCTATTATAAATTGAACTAGACTATTCAGTATTAGCCATATAGATTATACATCTATAGTACATATAAAGTCAACATGTGAAAATGCCAAGAAGCAAGAAGATTTCACCCACTAACAAGGTTTCAAAGACAGTTTGTGTGGAAACACAAACTCAAAATCGGCCCCCGAAGTTTTCCACCCAGGCAGGTAAAAAGGTAGGTATCAATATTTTCAGAAAGAACATCAAAATTAAATTATATTAAAGACAAATGACAGAGAAGAATGGAGAAAGAAGGTTGACAGATCTTGTGTGGTGCCCCAACGGTCCAGCAGACCAATGGATATGTGAAAGTTTGAGTTGAAGTTTTAAGTCTTTGGCTAACCTGACCTAACTGATGTCTTAAAATGAATATCTAATTGCTCTAATTGTTTTGTAAAGGGTCAATCTCTTATTCAAATTCTTTAAAAAAAAACATTTCCGTTAAAAAAAGAATCCTTTTTTTTAGGATACCTCAGCTTTTTAGCTTTTGACTTCAGTTGTCGAGCTGTTTACATCCTAGGAATCCTTGGGCCTTTGCCTCTTTTTTGGGCTATTGGCCTCTTTATTTGTTTTGTTTTTTTAAAACAAAAAGATGCATATTTTATTAGTAAGCGTACAAATTATGTAGTTACATTTTAAAGTACAATGATAAGTTGAATGTACTATTTCTGCGGTATAGCGCTGCAGGTCACGCGATAATATGGAAACCTACTTATTAATTGTTGTTTTAGATTATGTCCAACTTATATGCATACTAAATAGATTTTTTTCTCTTTGAAAGAAGTAAACATTATTTTTGGGTAAATGTAGTAGTTAGTAGGACAGAACTGACATCACGTAGCAATACAAATGTAGTAGTTAGTAGGACAGAACTGACATCACGTAGCAATACAAATGTAGTAGTTAGTAGGACAGAACTGACATCACGTAGCAATACAAATGTAGTAGTTAGTAGGACAGAACTGACATCACGTAGCAATACAAATGTAGTAGTTAGTAGGACAGAACTGACATCACGTAGCAATACAAATGTAAACTAAAAATATTTTTTAACAAAAAGTCTAAGACCATTGGCTTAAATGTGTTACAAATATGGTAAACAGTCATCTCCCCTACTAAAGAGCATCCCATGTTTGTTACTATTAATAGTGAATAGTTGTAAAAGTTTTTTATGAAAAAACTGATTGCATAAGTGATTTTAAAAAATAGATTTTTCACTTTTAGAAAAGAAAAAAGTAGCCGGTGCATCAGAACTTTGAATGGACTAAAATATTATGATGTCGGATTTTCACTATCTTTTCTAGTTTACGAGATGTAAACGGGACGGACGGGCAGACATTTCACACAAATCTAAAAGCGTCTTTTCCCCTTTCGGGGGCCGCTAAAAATCTTGAAGGCTTGGATTTATATAAATCATTACTTGAACCAGAGCAAGTAATGGGTCACTGAGCTTGACCCATGACCCATATGACCCATCAAGTTCTCGACCCAGACCCATCATGACCCATTGAAACAAATTTTGGCGAAATAAAATATTGATTGGTCTCAAGGCGGCCATCTTGGAAACCGGAGGGTAACTCTAGACCACAATGCACAGCGTGTGTATCAACATCCCTGTAAACTTTAAATCCTATTTTTCTCAAAATAAATTTTTCATGACACACACAATCTTGTTTTTTATTTTTCTAGAAATCTAGTTGTCCAATTGTTTTGTTATTGCATATATGTGTTCAAATATATATATACTACATAGTAACAGAGCGAAATTTTAAAATTAAGTCAAGAAATGGAGATATTAGCAGATTATGAACAAATTTAACTTTAATTTTCTATACAAATGTATGGAAGGGCACGTGTTGTTTTTGTCGCAAATAAAAAAAATCGCGCAACGACGGGTTTTTTTCAGAGTCAGGCGGAAACTAAGGATGGGTCGTGGGTCAGGGAGCATTGACCCATGACCCATCCAATTTTGCGACCCATTACTTGCTCTGACTTGAACAATACAGTGATATACCTCAACCAGGATCAAGAGAAATAAAAAAAAATGTGTCTTAAAGAGAAATGTTCTTTTAATTTACTTGCAGAATGAGCGCTCCCCCACAGCCACTGCTAAAATGATTTCTTTATGTTTTGGGTTGCCTCTATCCAAAGGTTTAATTAGTCTGGTCCATACAGCAAACATAAACACTCTTGGAAAATATAAGAGCAATATTAACAAATATTAAACATCTATTTTAGACATTTGTTCTCAAATTTTTTTCCCAGTTGCCTTCAGAAACTGTACCCAATCCTAGTCTTGCCTTAACATCCGTTACACAAGCACCACATTCAATAAGAGAAACAGCACTTTCAACAACAATAACAACACTCTTAAAAAAAACAACACCACTTTCACAAATAGAAACAACTCTTTCACCCAAAAAAACAGAAACCTTTATAATCTTAGAAGCAATCAGATTTAACTCACCACTAAAACTGATACTTTTGTTATTGCATGGAATCAGTTAAGTGGTGGGACAGCTGAGGACTGAAGACACTTAATAATAATAATAATAATTTTATTTATAAAGCGTAGGCAAAATGTAGGCTCAAGGCGCTGTAACAATATTACAAACACAAACACAAGAGCTAACATGACAAACTAATCTAAAAAAGTTTTAAACAGATAGGTCTTAATGTTCTTCTTAAAAGTGGTGTAGCATGTTGTCTGTCTGAGATCAATGGGGAGTGAGTTCCAAACCTTTGGTCCGTGAACTGAAAAAGCCCGCAGACCGTAGCTTTTGAGGGAGAAACGTGGCACTACTAAAAGCGTTGAATCCATTGAGCGCAGGGCTCTCTGGGGGACATATGGAGTAATCAATTCTCTAAGGTACAAGGGCATCTCGTTGTTATATATACACTGATGACAAAGTGTGGCGACCTTGTAATCGATTCTCGCTTTCACAGGAAGCGAATGGAGCATGCGCAAGAGCGTAGTAGCAGAATCTTTTTTTAAAGGACTATTCGAGCGACGTTGTTCTGTATACGTTGCAGCTTGGCTATTTTGTCATCAGGTATACCTGCTAGCACAGCATTGCAGTAGTCAAGGCGGGAGAGTATGAATGCCACAGCTAGCGTTTTTGTTGACTCCGTTGTTAAATATGGTCGGATCTGGCCTAATCTGCGCAGCTGCAGATAAAGACCTTTGCAGAGCTGACTTATGTGTGGGTCAAAAGATAGTGTTGAGTCGAAGAAAACTCCAAGATTCCGCACTACATGGACAAAAGGAGCATGGCAGTTCGTGATAAAGAGAGAATATGTGCTTTCAACTTTTGAGACATTGTTCCTAGTGCCAATCTTAATTATTTCTGTCTTGTCTTCGTTCATCTTGAGTTTATTTTCAACCATCCAATCGCTCACCCTTGCAACGGTACTACTGATTTTCTCTGCCAGATGCGACACCTCTGAGGGTACTGATGAATCGTATAACTGTGAGTCATCGGCAAAGAAATGGTATAAGATACCGGTTGGCCGTATGACACCGCTGAGTGGATATGTGTACATAGTGAACAGTACTGGGCCTAGAACTGATCCTTGGGGTACTCCGTACTTCAAAAGTAAGCTTGTTGATTCCGTCCCGCTAACAACGACACTTTGGGTGCGTTCCGTCAGGTAGGATCCAATCCACTTTAGGACGACTCCTGCTAAACCAAAAGTTGCATGGTCATGGTCTAGCGTATCAAAGGCTGCGGACAAGTCCAGCATGGAAAGAATTGATTTGTGTCCTTTGTCGGAATTGTGAAGTAAGTCGTATAGTACCCTGACCACTGCTGTCTCTGTGCTACGGCACTTCCTATATGCAGATTGAAATTCTTCCAAGAGACAGTACTGTTCAAGATGAGAAAGAATTTGCGCTAACACGATGCGCTCCAGAAGCTTTGACAGGAAGGGAAGATTTGATACCGGGCGATAGGTTTTTTGACATTCCGGGTCAAGACTGGATATCTTTAATAAGGGCCTGACAAGTGCATGCTTGGATTGCTTTGGTACAATGCTTGAAGTCAGTGAAGAGTTCACAATGTTAGTAATTGTAGGTACAAGCTAATCTAAACATTCAAGGAGCAAGGAAGTTGGAATGGGATCAAGGTCACATGACTTATTTGGCATCTTTAGAATAGTACTTTTGACATAATCTTCAGATATACGCTGAAATTAGCAAAAAGAAGTATTTTGAAAAATTGGAGAGTGGTCAAGCTGGGATGAGAGGGTTGGCATGTCATTTCTAATCTGCTCAATCTTCCCAATGAAGAATCTATTGAAGGAATCAGGAAGTTCAGATACTGGGATAGATGACGGCAAACGTTCGTTATTTGCTCCCCCTAACATTTCAGCGGTGATCCTAAATAGCTCCCTTGAAGAATCAGAAGTTTCGATTTTTTGTCGAATATGACTAGCTTTTGCGTCTCTAATCATACGGTTAACCTTGTTTTTTTCTAGTATGTATATTTGTCGATGTATCATCAGACCTGTCTTTTGAAATGTACGTTCGGCACGTCGGCGAATAAGTTTGGCAGTCTTTATGTCTTCCGTCAACCAGGGTGCAGATGGCCTGAGACTGTACTATACTTTAGCCAATCCATTTACAATCTGGCTAATGTATATAAAAAAAAAAACATATCTAATACTATATATCTAACTGGGCTTGTGTTAACCAAAAAGCTATATTGTGAGTCTTGGGAGAAAACCTTTAATGAGCTTTATTGCCACTTGATTTGATTGCAAGTGAGTGCAGGACGGCACTGAAGTCTCTGGAGAGGGAAAGGGGAGAACTTTTAGGAAATGATTGTTTAGCTGGAAATATTGTTCTTCCCGCAATAAACTAAAATATTAATTAATAAAGATGGACAAGGGGATCCTAAAGGATTTGTTTTATTTTTAAATAATGAGGGTTTAAAAGAAGGTCTTTTTCCACGGTAAGGGGAAATCGCTCCATAACTTTTTCTAAACTTGTTGGATAATAGCCCTTTATTATGATACTGTAAAGACACAATAGAAAGACGCGTAGAAGTTTCGGTTTGATTGGGTTTTTCCGTAGTGACGTGACGGATCATTAAAAAGTAAGAACGGAAATAGAGAACCAACGGAGAGGACGACGACCAGAGAGACCGGATTATAGATTAGAGTCGACGTATACTGTGCCCTTTTTATTTATTAAACTGTGTTAAAGTTATCATCTGGATTTATTCAATCTATCTCTTGATTGTTCTGTTGTTGGTTGTTATCCACGAATTCGCGGCCAACATTTACATTCATCAACCAGTCACATCGACCATCAACAGAAATGACGACCCCGCTCTGACTACAAGAAGCCTAGGTCGTCATCTTCGTATTTTGCTAGAGCTAGTTCTGGATTTACATCTAGATACGTACAAAACTACTGGAGCATTACTAGAACACTATTAACAATTGTTTATTCCTTGTGTCTGCTGGGCCTGACCTGAAGACAGAAGCCAGCACCAACAGATCAAGATATCAGCGCAAGAGGAACCGAAACCGTGGAACTTGACCAGAGGATTTTTTTGAGAACCGTACCATATCTTTAGCAGCACCAGGAGAGATTAGCCTAACTCAGTACTGCCTGTCTAGTTGCCTATGTAGGAGCACAAGACATAGTTGGGAACGTGTGTGGAACTAACCGTTGTAGCTCCGTGGTCTGAACAAAGGGATCTAACTGAAGTTATTTTCTATAATAAATTAGATTGTCTATAGGGACAGTAGATCTTTGTTAATATCATATTGACTGTTGAGGGCACTAAGAGGGCATAACAAAGTGGATATGATAATTAATAAGGTCTCAGTATCTGTTAAGGTTGTCTTGTTTCCCTCGTATCCATGTCCAACATTTTTTTAAGTTAAGTGACGTATACGTCTTCTAAAAAGTCTCATCTCATTAGGATCGATTTATGTTTTGTGTTTTATTACGTTTATTTTACATTATCCTTATTATATATTCTTCATTGTATCTGAAGTAGATAAGGTAAGCCACGTTTAATCTACATTATAAATTCTAGATTGTTTTCGGGTATTAACTAAATTGTTTTGCCTATAAGAGCTTTAGATCTATTTTTATCCTGAAGATAACTGACTTCATTGAACAATGGACCTCATTCACCAATCGTAAACAAACAACATTTTGCCACGTGGCTCTCTACATCTTCTATGCAAATTACGGAATCCATAAAGGCTGTCACGTGATACATAATTTTCATTGTTTCATCAATATCACGTGGCTCAATGTTCTTTGTTTACGATTGGTGAATGAGGTCCATTAGTTATAAAGAACTTGTGTGCCGATTTAATAACTGAGGTAATATTTGTCAAGTTAGTAAAATAGTAAGCAAAGGTGCGAAAAAACAGTGGAAAAAACCGAATTGTGTTATTAAGGCCAGTAGGTCAGTCATTCGGACTCAGAGAGGAACATGAACGTTAAGGAAAGAACGAGATTCATTGTTTAAAAGTTGTGTAGAGCTGTTCTAGTCAGACATTGACCTCTGCCCATTTGTAAAGTATTTGATTGTTTTTCTCTTCATTATTTATTACACTCATTAAAGTGTCTCGTTATATCAGAGCCCAAGTTGTCTGGTTCTTGAATTAGCCACAATTGTTTTTTCAAGGGTTTATAGAGAATAGCAACAACTGGTATCAGAAGTGGCACGCTTTGATGGCTTCTATGAAAACCCTTGAACAACTTCTTGTCAAGGAACTGAAGCAGGAGCGTGGGCTAAAGTTAGGCGGAAACAAGCATGCCATAGCAGCACGTCTTCAGCAAGCCCTGCTGGTCGAAGATGAGGACCCAGACACATTTGTTCGAAATAGAACCGGATGTGGTGGAGCTCTTGAGTGCAATGCAGGTACAGATGAACTCGGGTCAGAAAAACTATTTAAAAAAAGACAAAATGGATTCGGGAATCAAAACAGAGTTGTTCACCATGAATCAGCGCATACACGCGATGGAGAAGACAATAAACCAAAGAATAAACACCACAGACGAGCGGATAAACCAAAGGGTTGACGCTGCGGAAAAGGCAATTGAAGAAATAAGAACTCAAGTACAAGGTGGACTTACCAATTCACTGGAGACTAACGTTATGTCATGTGTACCAGAAGTGTCTATAAAAAAAATACTCCAGTTTTTGATGGTTCCGTTTCCTGGTGTGACTAAAAGCGACAATTCGAAGCTGCCGCCAAAATCAACAAATGGAACAGCAACAAGGAGAAAGCGATAGCATTGAGAGGGAAAGCTTCCGAACTTCTCCAGTCCATCCCGAACCAGCAAAATTACGCTGCTCTTGTCCAGGTTATGGAACTCAGATACGAGGACGAGCATCTACAAGAAGTTTATCGAGTCCAGCTGAAGACCCATCAACAACGTCCCGATGAAACATTACAAGAGTTAGAGACGGACATATAGCGCCTAGCTCATCTTGCTTACCCAACAGCCGCACAAGACTTTCTGGAAGTAATTATCAGAGATGCCTTCATTAATGCACTTCGAAACTCAGAGCTGAAGAAAGCTGTCAGAATTAGTGGCAAGCGCAAAGCAAGCGAAGCACTGGCGTACGCTCTTTCATAGGAAGCCGCTAAAGAGTCGTCTGAGTTTGAGTTTTGGGCACATCGGCACAATTTAGGCCATGTCGTGTTCATTGAGACACCTTTTTACACTGGTCATTGTGAAGGAGTAGCCATGCAGATGACATCGCCACGAACTCGCGGCCAACATCTACATTCATCAACCAGTCACATCAACCATCAACAATACAGTACTAAGATTTTTGGAATCCTTCTCCAGCACCTGCCAAACACTAAAACATTGTCTTAGTAAGGACCTCAAGAGGGAAACCGCAAGAAAAGAAATATTTGTTATGGGCATAATAGGGAAACTGTTGACAAGCCCTTGGATGAGAAAATTTTACACGTCACCTGATGGGCAAACTCTATCTAATCTTTTGGGCATCTCAGTCATGAAAGAAGTTCTAGCCCAAGTACATCAGTGCTTGGAAAATCCTTTAACTCTTTTTACTAGGCAGCTAGACTTCTTTAATGAAAGCCTTGAAGCCGTTGATGTTATTTTGGAGGCACTTTTGCTCTGCCCTTAGGATGAGGAGGTGAAATGTATGATAAAAGCCAGTCTGTCTTCGATTGCAGATATTATCAATTAGCAGTATAAAAGATATCTGCAGATGAATGTGACGAATAAGCTGAGCACTGAGACCGAATCTGCTAGGCTACACAATTTGGATTCTGAGGAGGTTATTGGAATGTTCAGTGCAGCCAAAAAAAAATGCTCCAATATAATAATAGGCTACATCTCAAGAATCCGTGGTAAAAAAAAAAATAAAACTGTAGCCTATTTGATTCAGCTAAGAAAGAAGTGGTTGAATGTGCCATTGGTACATCTCGCACAAGGAGACAGGCTGAACGCTTAAGTCAGTCAGAAATAATTAAAGAAATGGTGAAGAGGACAGAACAAAAGTGTCAACAAAAGGAACAGAAAGATAGGAGTAGAGTGGAAAAATATTGAAAAGAGACAATTACCTTGACAGTCTAAGAACATTTTTTTTCCAATGTGACTACTGACACTTTAAATGATATGCAGGAAGTATTGTATGGTAGTGTGTGGTAGGTCAATCTGCCACTATTGGTATGATAAGGGTCTAGTATTATACTGCGGCAGGATTGAAAGTTTCAATAGTAAGGATGATGTGTATGTGATAGTAGGTCTATAGTGGCAGATTGATGAGGATGATAGCCTTGCTGTTGACTTTGACATGCCCAAATTTCAATTAGCTTGTGACATTTTATGCAAAGACTTGACCTTACTTATGAAATAGTGATAGTTGACATCAGGGCTTTTCCCATCTATTTAACAGTTCTTTACTAGTCTCACTATTACTAAAGTTATACATTTCTATTATTTTAAGATTTCTTTGTCCTTGTATTTACTGGTTGTAAACTATTTTACTTTTGGATTTTTACAGGTACTGGTATTTATTTTCATTAGTGAAATATATTTGTTTTTCACCAATCGTGCTTGACTATTTCTAGTTTCACATTTAATGTTTTTCATTGTTAGGATATGTTTAGGTACTTCAATTTTAGAGTTGTTTATATAAACTGTAAATATCACTCACTTATCAGCAAGAAAATCAGAGTGATCCTCAAAGGAGCTCTGATATAACATCAGTTGTAGTAATTATTTCTACTTAACCTGTTTTAGTTTAGTTAGCGAATTTTACCCAGACATAGACACTGTACTAACTCTCTCACCTAACCCTTAACCTAATTCTATTACTGCACTTCATTATACAAACCCTCCCATTATTAAACTTTAGTACATCATTACATATAATTTTAACTCTTGAACTTGACCAAGTCACAAAAACAATTGGCTTCAGCAGTTCATCAGACCTTGTCGTGCTCACATTTGAATCATCTGCGTGTCTTCAAATCAAGCCTATCGCTTTAACATGGCATCCTAAATAGTGGAAACTTGTTTTATAATTCATCTAGACTTGCTAGCATCTTCATTTATATAGATCAAGCCTATCATTGTATCTTAACAAAACCAGCAATCACTTCTCCATGCTGTGACACAATAACTAATATTGCTGTTTCTATATTGATATGAACATTTTTCAATGTCATTACCGTTATTCTATAAGTTTAAAATTAATGTAATAGTTGAATTCTTGTTCTAAGAAGTGTCTAGTTTGTTTCTGTCTGAGTAGAAGATTCAAGGGCCAAAAAGTATGCTCATAAATAGGGTGGCCAGTAAGGGGAGAATACTTCAACTAATGGGCCAAAAAGCCTCAAAAATATTTTTTTACTAACTTATGTTACAATTTATGTATCATTACAAATCTCAGAACAGACCAAAGGAGTAGATAGAATTAGACATGTTTAGAGACGCTGAGAGAGAAAATTCGACGACCATTTTCCCCTTTAAATGTTTGCTAAGCGTTATTCAGTTATTTGGACAGCGTCCGAAAAGCCAAGCAGCTGTGTGAACTCCCATGATTTAGAATAGTTCGGATTGGAGCTTAACTCTTTACAATTCTCCAAAAATCCTGAAATTTTATTTCTGCTTATGACTTTAAGAACATTGAATTTATTTATTTATTTTTTTAGTGAAATAGTGATTATTATGTGTCAATAGAAAGATAATTGAATGCAGTTTAATTTTATGCCTTTGAAAATTTGATATAACTGCTTACTTTGGTTAGGTATTAAATTAATTATGAAATGACAATTTTTTTTCTGAAAAAAAAATCAAAAACATGAAAGACACCATAAAGAAAAAAAACCCAGTATGAAAGTAAATTTAAATCAAACATATTTATTTTGAAGATAATTTATTTCTCTACAAAGGAAAACAAATTCAATGTAATTTGTAAAGAAAACAAAAAAGTTATGCAACAAAATGTAAAATGACATTTTAAGGGGACATAATTAGAAAAAAATGACAATTTAAAAAAAAAAAAAATTTCAAAAGGTAAAATTCATAGAAAATATTACAAAACCAGTTTCATAGAACAAACATATTTAAGTTAGACGCATATACAAACTGATAAGTAAAAAACTAAGATTGGTGATACTTTAGTAAGCTGTTACTTTTCCTATGGAAACAGATATGTATTACATTCCCCACATTTAGTGCTAACTTTTCTTTCCACCCCCAAAGTTTGGTAGCACAATTTACAGTTACGTCTGGTTTATGAAAATTCTGGGATTATAGAATGGGTCATTTTTTTTAGACTGTTTGACATTTGATGCAGTAGGAACACTTTGGTACTTTTCTATTTTTCCTAATTCACGTGTTAGTTTTGTAAAATCAAGCTGTAAATAACGGTTAGGTCTTTTGAGCTCTGGTATGTCAGAATGGGTTTTCCTCCATTCTTGAAAAAGAATGTAACTGTTTACTCTAGCAATATCTATAAAATGAAAGAATAGAGTTTTCCAATACTTCTTAGTTTTTCTTAAAACATTGTATTTATTAATGAGTTGGTCACTTTTATCCACCCCACCCTTATACACATTATACTCCTTGATAATTGAAGGCTGTTTCACTAGTAATTCCCTATATTCTCCATTGATTTTAGTTCTCCTTTTGACAAATGAATAACCATTAGCTGTCATAAAATTTGACATAACAGATACAGTTTTGTTATCTCGCCATTGAGTTGTCAAAATCTCATCATCCCTAACCCATCGCATATCTCCTCTATTAGAATTCTTCTCAAATGTTTTTACATCTTTTAGAGCATCAGGTAATCCTTTCCTATTTTTTAATATTGTTCCACAAGCACATATACCTTTTAACAATAAATCTTTTAAAAGTTGATAACTAGTGTAAAAATTATCAAAAAATATGACATATCCCTGGTTTATAATACTTTTAGAAAAACGCATAACAACATCATAAGCCAAACCAAAACGAGAAGATGGACTGTTGTCTTTGCCAACATAGATCTCAAAGTCATAAGTATAACCTAGGTGTAAGAGAGTCAGCTAGGACCCATATTTTCATCCCCCATTTAGTTGGTTTGTGACGTATGTACTGCCGAAAACCATATCTCCCTTTATTTTGTACCATTCTCTCATCAATGGAAAGATTTTGATGAGGCTGGTAAAGTTTTTGACAATTTTTATGAATGTATTCATACAAAAAACGAATTTTACTTAGTTTATCTTGACGATCCTCTGTTTCAAAATTAGATACTTTTAAAAAGAACATGATCTGAAGAAATCTTTTTTTAGTCATAAAACTTCTTGTCCATAAACCATTGTAAAGTGATGACCTACACCAATACTTGGAAACAGAGGGTGCTCGAACAATAGACATATACATGAGCAAACCCAAAAAAGTATAAAATTCATCTACATTTACATCATACCATCCTTTATAGACTGTTGGTTTCGTTGGTCCGAAGTGGGCAGCATATTTGTTTATGTACAACACAAGCATATTGACAAGGTCGACAGTGAAGTACAGCTTAAAGAAATCTGATGGATGTAAAAACTTTCTAACTCCAGCCTTTGTCAGAATCTCATCATTCAAATGAACTCCTGGTTCTCTGGCTGGTCTAAATTTTGGTGTTGGGGCTGGTGGTCCTTTATTTACATCATTGTATCCCTTGGGACTGAAAGAATAAAAGTAAAACAAAATTAATTATTATGCTCTAACAAGTTACTTAGATTATAAATCAATAATTTAATGCTAATTTATTGTTTGCTTGATATATACATATATATAAATTTAGAACTAATCTACATCCTATAAAAACATGGTAACAATAACTTTCTAAACTGAGGTTGTAATGTCTATGTCAATGTGTACATCCAATATAAACAAACCCTTAGCAACCAAATTGGTGTAAATACTGTAAAAAAACAATGATTGAGTGACTATTTTATGTTTATCATACTGAACAATTATGAAGAAATATAAGCGTACAAAGGCTATAAACCTATTCTAGATAAGTTTATTATATAATTCTAATAGTAATTTCTAGTTATAATAACATTGTTTTTTTTATTTTTGAGAAGAAACTAATGATTTTCTATTGTAGCTAGGAGAAAAAACCCGGAAGTGTGAAAGTAAAAAATGACCGATAAACTTGAGATTGCGTTTTTGACTTTTTTTCCACATAAGCCACACTTGCAAATTTATTACACTTTTGAATGAAATGTGAAAAGTTTTAAACTTGTGTTATTGATTACTTTAGACAATGGCCTATATAAAGCTTAATTACGGGTTTTTTTAAAAGTTATTTGTCATTTTTACATTTATTATAAAAAATACTCATTTTTTATTTTTAGGAATACAGGGTCCAGGAAAATGATCAAACATTCATTTTTTTTTTCACGGTAGATATCATGCCTGGCTATTATATTCTACCAAGTTTTATCGCGATATCTCCGTCGCATCGCTCAAAAACTTGAAAATACGGTTATCTTTGTTGGCTATGGGATTTTTACAGTTTTTGTGAATTTTGATAAGGAAATTTCGTCATCAACTTATAACCTCTCTGACATTTCTTGTAGATCTAGACCCGATAATTTGTTTATTTCATCAATATTTACATTTTAAACAAGTAAAGTTCATAAATATAAATAAAATCAGATTTGTGAGCTAGAAATTCACTATGAATACTAAATCTACTATTAAATTTCTTATTTAATAAGTAGATTTATCCTCTACGAAACTCAATTCCAACTTTTTAACTTTTTGAGCGGGGGGGGGGGGGGGGGTATTGTCTCGCTGGCTTAGCGAGCCAGACGCATCCATCTCTCTTGTTCCATGTCAACCAATGTTAAGCCAAAACGACACAAAAAAAAAATCATAACTTTCTAACTATTAAACATACAGTCATAATATGAACACCATTGGAAAGTTCTTTCAAAGTATTTTAATGATGTACTAAAAAAAATTGTTTTTTCAAAGATTAATTTTTTATTTTACCTCCCTATCTATTGTAAACAATAGATAGGTCTAATAGTAATACTTACACATCATTGCCTCTGTCTCTGGGTGAAGTAAAATCACTCAAATTTTCAATATCTGAGTCAGAATCACTGCAGTCTGGCTCCCAGATATCTTCATTTGAAGATTCATCACTAAAACTTGCGTCATTTTCATCGCTAGACATTTTTATTTGATTTTTACTGGTATGGTACAGATATAGTACTTTCTCAAAAAGCAAGATGGCGGCGGATGTGACTTTTAAATAGACGCATTCATTCGCATTTTTTAAATGTAAAAATAGAAACATATCGCATTTTTATGGGTTTTATTAATAAAAAAAATTATTAAAAATATTAAACCAAAAAAAATTTTAAAAATTGGAAATTCAATTGAAAAATAAGCCCTAAAAGCGTCGATCTTTTAAGATCGATTTTCAAGGGAGAGAACTGTAAAGAGTTAACAACAGCAACAATTATTTTTTTTTAAATAATTGTCACATACCTACTTGGAGCTTTGACTGATTCTGGAGTCGTATCGCAGAAATGATTTGTACATGTTGGATTATTGCTTAATTGTATTTAGCTTATTAAATATTGTTCTTGTTGAATGATTGTTGATTCACTGTTCAGTTCGAACGACCATTTAATCACTGTTAAGTTATCATGCACCTTGGTATGCTGTTGTTCGTTGGTTATTGCATTAGCCTGTTAAAGTGGGGGAACCAGGTCATCTTGAAAACCCCTAGATAAACTCGTAAAATCCACCTTGACAGATCTCATAATCAAAGATAGGATACCAGAGAATGTATCGGGGGAGGTGTGTCGGCAGATAGTTCTGAATAAACAAAACACTGTAGAAAACATGTTAAATATTATAGAGGGATTCAAAGTCGCGAATTCGGGGGCGTTGCTTGCCATAGAAGAGAGCATGTATGTGGCGGCAGCGTGTAACGAAGCGGTTGATCGCCGAAAGAAAAGTCATTGTTTGCTTGGTGTGGGGCAAGAAAGGCCATAAGTCAGTGGATTGGCCTCAACTTTCGCCTGTACCTAATTCCACCCCCAGTTGCTGATAGAAGGTCTAGAAAATCACCAGCAATCCCTGCGAACCATCACTCAAAAAGAAATGTTTCGTTGGGGCGCTATCGGAGGCAATTTGACGGTACTGAGCGCAGAATCCGCGGCACTAGCGCTTATGACAGGTGTTATGACATGATTAGGATTTAATTATTTGTTTCGAGAATAGAGGGAAAGTTTTACTTAGCAACGATGACATAAAGTTTATTAAAAAATAAGAACGCTCTATTCCACACTATCAACAAGACGCTTTTGATTAGGGCAGTGAAAATAAGAAGTTATATCCAGATGGCTAGTAACCGAGGACATTAAACGGGTCCCTTCTTGAGGATTAAAAGTGTTTCCTATTTTAACAGTAGCGTCGACTACCTATCTTGATTGTTTTGGCATTTCGCCGGTGTTCCTGAATTAGCTTGAAAGTTACCTCCGGATCATTTCAATGATTCTATTCGACACTGCGGAAAAGCCACAACACAGGATAACAGATACGGAAGGTCAGGTGGTACAGGGACGTACTCACCTAGACCCAGCTATAATATCAAGAACATTTGGCCCACCAGTTAGGTACAGATGACTGAGTGGTCCCCATTGTCGTGCGCGCTTGTAGTTTTTCTTTGCATTTAATATTGGTGTTTTAGGGTATAGGAAGTAGTTTCTTTTAAGTGCGTTTTGTTGTCAAGAATATTGGGTGTGTGTGTGTGTTTACGTCATCCTTAGTTCCCGCAAGAGAGAGAGCTGCTTTTGTGAGCTGGGTAGCTGTTTTTTTTGGTTCCCCTTGTAAGGGTTGTTAGGCTTTGGGCTATGGGAAAGCGTGTCGTCTTTCTGCCCGTGGAGTTGTTTAGTAACTATCGGTGTTGAGGTGTAGGGAGTTGAGCTTCTGTTGGGCGCCGAGATGGAGTGTGAGCGTGAAGGTGTGTTACGGAAACCTGTTGGTGTGATACTAGACTAATTAGTAATCAAATGCTAAGTTCAATGATATTGATGTACATGTAAATATGTTTGAAAATTACAACTAAGGTTAATTAAATATTGTTCCTGTTGGCAACTGTTGTTATTCACTAAATGTTCAGTTGAATAAATGTTATGCAATGTTAGTAGCTTACATGCTATTACCTTTAGGTTCTTGTGTTACTCTGCTCAGGCTGGGGATACGGGACCGTAATATCATATCATACCCTAGCTAATCTGAAATCCCACCCTGACACCCATAATGTTCAAAATTGTCGTATTTGTACTTTGAGAAAGGGACTTGATTATTTTTTCCCTTTGTAAAAAAGGAACATGCCCATATGTGGACAAATCGATGCGTGGATAGATCGGTAGGCAAGTTTGAAAGTGGTAGAGTAAATCGTAAAGTTGTGTCTGTGCTGATAGATTCTGGTTCGAGTGTGATAGGTATTAGGAGTTCATTAGTTTGTAAGAAATATATGATTTCTGGAAGTTATAGATTAAAACTAGTTAATGGCAGTCTTAGAGATTACCCGTTGGCTTGTGTCTGTATAGCTCCTCTTTCTTGATCGAAGATGAGCACATTTCTCATTTCTCTTCTTTATTGACGCTCGGGACTGGCATTCTCGGGTAGCCTTTCCAACTCTCCCTCAACAGAGTGGCTCTCAGCATGGATAAGCTACCCAAGTACCTTGGTGTAACTTTAAATTGCAAATTAAAAATGTGTGAGCACATCCAGGAATTTGCAAAAACAAAAAGGCCTAAGCTGGCATCCACGAACTGGGGGCCAGAGCAGACATGCTTTGATCACTGTATTTAGGAGCAGTCCGATCACTGATCGACTACAGTCTGTCAGGGAGAGGTATGGCGAGAATGTTACTTTAATAGTTTGGTATGATTGTTATATCCCCTTGTTATGAATGCGAAGTGTTGCACGTGTTACGGACTGAATGATTAAGTCTTCGTTGATGTGCAACAGAGTGTGTTAGGTAGTAAGGTCTTGCTCCCGGTCCAGGAAGGTTGGACGTTTACTTCCTGGACTGGCGTTTTTGTATTATTCATATTTATTGAGATATTTCATTGTGTGCTTAATAGTTTATTAAAGTATTAGTATTACTATTCATTCAAACTGGCGTTAGAGTTGAAGTATATTAAGTATTGATTGTTCCTATTTGTGTAACAAGTATTCGTGTAGCAAGTACTAATTGATTGAGTATTGAGTATTCATACCCCCTAACGAGCATAAGGAGCCAAGTCAAGAAACACAAGACAAACCAAGAAACCGAACCCTGACACAGTCTACCTGTTCAAAACTATGTCTCTAGGATAACTCTTGAACAGTCCCAAGCAATTAAGATCTTTCTGTGGAACCTTTAGGACAAGGCAAGTGGATGCAGCTGAAGTAATGGCCAATGTAGGCCCACTAAACCTTAAGAGGGAACGGTCAATACTGACTTAGTTTGAGCGTTTTAAAAGGCTGGATGAATACCTTCCAGCTAGAAAACGAGTGGATGGTTGGAGAAGACGTGTCGCTGAAGGCTAGATGAATACCTCCCAGCTAGTGGATGGTTGGAGATACAGAAGACGTGTCGCTGAAAGAAAGCATTCGTTTGCTTCAAGAAGGGTGTCAAGTCAACGTTCACCTGAGAAAAAAATCTACCTCTGCTGCTGATGGGATAAAACCACTCCCAATTCCTGAAAACCCTCACACAAATAGTCGAAACGTTTCATTAAGGCGCTACCGGAGGCAGTTTGAGGGTAGTGGGCGCAGAATCTGATGCACTAACGCTAGGAGACAAAGTTATACGGATAGGTGTCCTTCTAATAACATATATGGAAGGTCAGGTGGTACAGGGGCGTACCCATAAAGACCCAACTACAATAATAGAGCATCTGTTCCATCAGTTACGTATAGTTGACTAAGTGGTCCTTATAATGTTTAGAACGGGACATGAATGATTCTCCCCTATTATAAGTGGATAAATCAGTGCTGATAGAGCCGTAAGTTGAAGTTTGAAAGATGTAGAATAAATGGTAAAGGTGTGTCTGTTTTGAAGGATTCTGGTTTAAGTGCTCGCCAAGGCTCTACGGGAGGGCTGATCCTTCCAGCCTTGCCACCAATTGGGGTTCATCCCAGGTTTAAGTGTAATAGGTATTAAGAGTTCATTAGTTGGTAAGGCAGATATGATCTAAGGGAGCTAAAGATTAAAACTTGTGGATGGGACTTATAGGGTTTACCTATAGAAGTGTGTTATATTAAGACTGAGTATATTGTTGATAAATATGTAATAGCTTATTTTAAGATCCGGTAAGATTCTTGGTACTGCAGATGTTAATGGTGGTAGTGAGTTTGGTTGTGCAGCAGTAGTAAGGTCGATGAAAGAAAATGATGACTGTGTTGTAAATGGAAGATTATCGTGATGGGAAAGGTTGATTTTTTACGTAAGCGACTGAGTAATCCGTCGTTGAAAGTTCTTTAAGAGCGTCATGTAAATAAATGTCTGGACAATAAGAAGAGTATTGTTATAACCCTGCCATGCACACCGCCATCCAAGATAGTGCAGAAGGTTCGCACTATTAGTGACAAGACTAAGTCGGATGTTGACATTAAGAGATAACGATTTCCGCCCAAGTGACCGCTGATGTAAAGATGCTGTGCTCAAGACATGTTATTCTACATGTATTTGTGATGTCCTGTAGATAAACATCTGTGTCTCGTTGAGTTGCCTCCCTTCAGTTATTACAATATGTATGTAAAATTCTCTACATCGCCCAACCATGCGGGACATCACGCACGCACGCCGACTCTCTAACCCTCGATGAAAAAGTCTTGGAAAGATAACTCTTTTATTTCTGCAAAGCGGACTAGAGTTGCCCCACGTTACTTTCGCGGTGACAGAGAGCGCGGTTCAGAATTTTAAAAAAGGGGGAGGGGGGAGAACAAGTAAGAGGTCTCTCTAATGGCACTAGACTGACTGTTACCAGCATTCACCGCAACGTACTAAAGTGTAATACTATCGCAGTTGCTACCTCACAAACTTATTCCCCGATATCCCTGACTCCATCAGATTCAAACTTGCCTTTTACCTTTACACGCAGACCATTCCCTGTTAGATAAGTCTTTGCCATGACAATGAATAAAGCACAAGGCCAAACGTTCAAAAAGATATGCCTGTACCTTCCAAAACCTGCTTTTAGTCATGGACAATTGTATGTTGCTCTCTCCAGAGTTCCTCACAGTCGTTTGCCCAAACCCACCCCATTTGGACCACTAGGTCTTTCAGGAAGTGTTAACCCGTCACTAAAAAGCGGCGTATGCTACGCCGCCGGGTAAGTATAAATGTAAAGTGTTTGATACATTGTTATATAGAGTATTCAAGGGAGAATTTGGTGAGGAAGGTGGGCTGTTGGTTGTACCGTCGTCTAAACGAGAACTTGTTAAGAACGGCGAACGGTGTTAGCGGGTCAATTCTTAAAAAATGATGTATTTGGAAAAAGCATTTTACTTAATTATAATATTGAAAAATATTATTTATTATGTAAAAAATGCATTTAATAATGGTCATCTAGTCACACAAAAAAAAAAATTAAAATGACAAAATACCCATTTTTTAAGTTTGATTTTCATAAACTATGATTGAAGGGAGCCCACCATGTCTGTACTCATTGGAAAGATCGTCCTTTCTGTAAAGTTATGCTATAAAAAGACATCCAATGAAAAAAAAGTAAGTTTAAACTTTAACTCAAACTCTTCCCTCATAAGAAATGCGTTTCTTGACTATAAAAAGAACTGCAAAGATCATATATTTCTATTGTTTACAAACAAGAAAAATACTATTATAATATCATTGGTTCACGTGATTTTTTTTTCTCTCTAATACAATTGGTCGTCAATAGACAACTTTGCCACAGCTGATGTGAACACAGTCCTATGTCGATTAGAATCAAGAGCACTGCTTCTTTTTAAATTTTTGGATCTAATATTTTCTTAGATCAATACATTTTTTAAAAAGGAATAAACTTTATAGATCTAGATCTTAACATTGGTTTAAACAAGGAAATAAAGCTGGCAATAGATGCAGAGCGTGTATGTGTCGGAGGACGCATAATGAAGCATATCTTTCCATATCAAGTCAAAAGTCTATGTCGGAGAAATAACGATGCGCAGGTAAAAAAAAAATGGGAGAGAGAGAGAGAAGAGAGGGAGGGAGGGAGAGAAGAGAGGGAGGGAGGGAGAGAAGAGAGGGAGGGAGAGAGAGAGAGAAGAGAGGGAGGGAGGGAGAGAGAGAAGAGAGGGAGGGAGAGAGAGAGGGAGGGAGGGAGAGAAGAGAGGGAGGGAGGGAGAGAGAGATAAGAGAGGGATGGAGGGAGGGAGAGAGAGATAAGAGAGGGAGGGAGGGAGGGAGAGAGAGATAAGAGAGGGAGGGAGGGAGGGAGAGAGAGATAAGAGAGGGAGGGAGGGAGGGAGAGAGAGATAAGAGGAGGGAGGGAGAGAGAGATAAGAGAGGGAGGGAGGGAGAGAGAGAAGAGAGGGAGGGAGAGAGAGATAAGAGAGAGAGGGAGGGAGAGAGAGATAAGAGAGGGAGGGAGAGATAGATAAGAGAGGGAGGGAGGGAGAGAGAGATAAGAGAGGGAGGGAGGGAGAGAGAGATAAGAGAGGGAGGGAGGGAGAGAGAGATAAGAGAGGGAGGGAGGGAGAGAGAGATAAGAGAGGGAGGGAGGGAGAGAGATATAAGAGAGGGAGGGAGGGAGAGAGATATAAGAGAGGGAGGAGATGGGAGATATATATATATATATATATATATATATAAGAGGGAGAGAGAGATAAAAGAGAGAGAAGGGAGGGAGGGAGAGAGAAGAGAGGGGTGAGAGAGAAAGGGACAGAGAGAGAGAGAGATATCTCATGAAGCGTCTCCAGCAAAGCGTCATAGGCGAAGAACAGGATTCGGACACCTGAGTGTTTGAAATAAAATCCGATATGGACGATACTGTAAAACAAATAATAGATGGAGGTAATCAGATAGCTACCCTGAAGGCCTCTGTGAAGGAAGACCTTAAGGCATGAAAGACGAAATGAAATTAAGGAATGAGAAGCGTAAGAACGAATGGGCAAACGATGTAAGCTTTATTAAATCCTTTGTGTCGGATTCATCAGAATGAAGAAGCATTGTCTTGAAGACCATGCACATCGGCGTACAATCATGTCGTCATCAGGAAATAGATGTTATCGGGTCCTGGTCTGATGTAAAGAGGAGCAGTTGGAAGATGATGATCTGGCTTCCATTCTGCTATGGAAGGAGAATGAACTACGGCCAGAGTGGCAGCGTATCTCTGAGAAGGAGGCTGCCACAAAGCGTACTGGGCTCAATGGTAGTCGTTAAAGGTGTCGTAAAAGGGGTTTGGGAATCAGTTGAAGGCACATACAAGCGTCTTCAACTAATACTACCGAGGGTAAAAGTGGCTGAGGTGCTACAGGAAATTCATAATGGTACCAGCGGATCTCATCTCGGTGTCAATACGATTCTAGACAAGGTTCGACAACGATTCTAGACAAGGTTCGACAACGATTCTACTTGTTCGGATACAGAGATGATGTGGAAGAATGGTGCTGGGATGCAATGTCTGCACAGACGCAAAGGGCCCTCAATGCAAAACAACAGGACCTATGAAACGTTACATTGTTGAGTCCCGTTTGAAACGATTGCAATTGATGTGGCAGTGATCTGTTATTGGTAATTCCGCGGGATACAGAAGTAACTGCTAATGAGTGCGTCGCAAAGCTCAGACGGCGTATAGGGGAAGCAAATTTTCCTTGCTCGTATGAGAATCAAGAACAGTAGCGATCTAATGCAAACAAGATATGACAAACTTGCCAATGCCTCGGGTTACCAGGAAAACGACTTCGTATGACTATACCACTCTTGGAGAATGAAAGGCTTATCCCCGAAGCTCCAAAGAGACTGGGAAGGTCACTATCGTGTAGTTAAAAGAATTAACGACGTAGACTACAGAATACAGAAGAGTCCACGGTCTGGCCTGAAAGTCGTTCACATAGTTCGATAGTTCGGCTTCATCGTTATCGTGGTAATGTACTAGTTTAGAATGTAGGTTAGTTTTTGTTAGACAAATATATTGTGTATAGTGTATATCGACGGTCAAAGTAATGACGTAGATAGACAGACTAATGACGTAGTAGACTTAGGTGAAAGAGAGACCAACTTGGCGTTCATCTAGAAGTAGGCTGTTTTGGATAGTAGTTAGAGATAGCGACGTTTAGGAAGACTTGAGAGATTTTCCAGTGATAAATAAAGTGCCATTGTATACAAGTGAAATGATTAACTAGTTATTAAGTATATTTCTATTTTGTAATGTTCTGTGGCTAATGAGAAGTAATAATTAGTAAGAAGTGAAGTCAGATGATACTAGCCCACAACAAGATGTTGCGTGATGTCAGTAAGAAAAGCAAGATCCAACAAAAACATAGGGTCACTGAGCTGAGGTATGTCTCCGTCTTTCATTGCTATGAACAATGCTATTTCCCGTCTCAGTTTAAAAAAATATCTCTGCAGCACTTTTCCACGACTCAACCATCTGACTTACGTTTGATACAGCAACTCACCGTATTCCGTTTCTAAATCAGCTAGAAATGACACAAACTGTCTGTGGTTGAGAGCCCGTGCATCGATTTTTTTTTCATTCGAGGACGTGGTCGTGGGCCGCACAAAATAGTTTCGCGGGCCACATGCGGCCCGCGTGTTTGAGACCCCTGAAAAAAAACGAAGATGAAAGGTTAGAGAAATATGTGAAGAAACGGAAAGATGAATATGATAGATATAAGAAAGAGGAAGAGGCTAGGCCTGAGCCGTAGGGGAAGTTGAAGAAAGAGGTGAAGGCAGAGGAAGAGGGTATGAAGAAAAAGGCGAAGTCAGAGAAAGCGGCTAGGTTTGAACGTGATGAGAAAGCCAAGCGCAAGGAACATGAGAGAGTTTGAAGGAGAGAGATGTCAGGGAGTCAAGCAAGAGGAAAGAGAAGTTGGAACTGGCTCGGCTTCAAGAGGGGCGACAGGACAGACAGGTGATGTGTGATACAAGAATGTCTTGGGCAGGCTTGACAAAGCTTCCAGGGAATGAAAGAAGATGACGACCTTTTAGCTAACTGACACACTTTGAGGCCGTTGGGACGAGGAGTAAAATAGACAAAAAAGAGTGACCCTTACTGTTATCGTATAAATTAACAACCTCGCTAAGAAACTTCATGTTGCGGGGCAGTCTTTTCCTTAACGAGAAATATGAGGAAGTCAAGACGGCATTTCTTCGCCACGCGGACATCAACGCAGAAAGCTACCGAAAAAGATTCCATCCTGTGAGGCCTCGTTAGAACGATTTTAAGGGATACATTACGGAGTTGAAAACTGCTTGAGACTAATTGGTGTAAGGTGACCGAGGTCGGTGGAGGAGATCAAAGATCTCTTCATCAAATCTTAGAAAGTGTATCGAGGAGCGTAGACAGACAACTGGTTTGGAGTTTGAGTAAGCACACAACAGTGGAAGTAATAAGGTTCCTGCGTCAGATGTGTTAATTTGTAAGGAAGAAATAGTGTATGTTGCGGCAGCGTGTAGTAAGTCTGGGTCAGATGTGTCCATTTGTGAGGAGGAAAGTGTGTATGTTGCGACAGCAAGTAGTAAGTCTGGGTCAGATATGTCAATTTGTGAGGAGGAAAGTGTGTATGTTGCGACAGCAAATAGTAAGTCTGGGTTAGATGTGTCAATTTGTGAGGAGGAAAGTGTGTATGTTGCGGCAGCGTGTAGTAAGTCTGGGTCAGATGTGTCCATTTGTGAGGAGGAAAGTGTGTATGTTGCGGCAGCGTGTAGTAAGTCTGGGTCAGATGTGTCAATTTGTGAGGAGGAAATTGTGTATGTTGCGGCAGCGTGTCGTAAGCCTGCGAGGAATCAAAGTCCAGTGGTTGAGAGTAACTTAATCATTTGCCTTAATTGCAAGAAGGGAGGACACAAATCGTCAGAATGCCCTCAAAGTTCGCAACTTGTTAATTTGATTCCTGCTTCTGATGTTCGAAATAGCAACGCACCCAAGATCTCCGTTAACACACAAAGACCCAGTAGAAATGTATCACAAGGGCGCTACCGAAGGCATTTTGATCGTAACGGTCGCAGCAATAGTGTTAGGAGAGAGTTTTGTAAACGTTCTTCTAATAACAGGTACAGTAGGACGGGTGGTCATGGGGCATACCAAAATAGAACCAATAGAGATCAAGGCCCAGCAGATAGTTATAGATGATTGAGGGGTCCTCACAACCTTCAAAATTGCGAAAATTGTACTTTGGGGAAGGGGGGTGAGTATTTGTTCCCCTGTAAGAGAGAACCTTTTTCTTATCTGCTAATAAGTCACTACGTGATATGTCTGTGGGCAAGTTGAAGTTTGAAAAGGGAAAAGTAAATGGGATAAGTGTGTCTGTTCTGAAAGATTCTGGTTCGATTGTTTAAGGAATTAGAACTTCATTAGTTAGTGAAGAAGATATGATCCGTGATACTTATAAATTAAAGCTTGTTGATGGGACAGTGAGAGATTACCCATTAGCGTGTGTGAGTATTGAGTCTGATTACATTGTCGGTAAATGTGTGGTAGCTTGTGTGCTTGATCCGGTTGCAGATTTAATTTTTGAGAATATTGATACTAATGTGGGTAGTGAGTTAGTTAGCGCAGCAGTAACTAGGTCAACGAAAGATAATGAGAATGATGGCGGCACTGTAAGTGATTGTGGAATAGTGGAAGAATGTCGTGACAATAAGAATAGCTATATTTTAACAGTGGTAGATGTCGCTACGAGATGGCCAGAAGCGATAAATATAAACACAGTAATAGTTATCGAAGCGCTAACTATTGCTTCTTGTAGAATAGGGTTACCGACTGAAATTTTAAGCGATCAAGGCCCACAGTTTACTTCGGAATTGTACAATCAGGTTGCAAGCTTTTCTGTCAAACCTGTGCATTCTGCCATTTACCACCTGAGTTCTAATGGGATGGTGGAAAGGCTTAATAAATCTTTTAAATCCTTTCTAAGAAAAGTGTGTCAGGAAAGTCCTCGTGATTAAGACGGGAAAGTTAATGCAGCATTGTTTGCCTACCGAGAGATTCCTAACGATTGTTAGACACCTTATTTAGAGTATTAGTTATTTAGCGACGCACCATAGAAGACGTATATTGAACGGGACTAGTGACGTTTGGGATATGTTGGGTTGGAGACCGGAAAATCAGTTAGCGATAGAATTCTCTAGGGTAAAGACGTGTTTATTTTGACAGATACTTTTACTGCGGCCTTTTCTTGGAATAAACATCTGTTAAATTGTTCATCAGTATTGACCACATCTCTTTACTAGTTAAATCGATGTCTTGTTTATTCTGTTTGCTGAGCAACTACACTGAATACACCTGAACAATAAAACTCAAACGATTGCAAAGTAATTGGTTGAAATTCAACAGTCATCTTTAGTTGACCTCAAGACAGTCTGAACAAGCACATCACACGATACAACGGTTATCACCTTTTGAGCTTGTCAACGGAAGACAAAAGAGGGGCCCTTTGGCTATCTTAAGACAAGTGTTCATAAATAAAGAAGAGGAAAATGAATACAAGAATGTATTCAATTATTTACTGGATTTTGAAAACAAGATTATCTGAGGTGACTGTTATTGCTAATAATTTTTACAGTAATGCAAACATAAATAAATACAAGAAACAATATGGCAAATGTTCATCTTAGCGTGACATAAATGTGGGGGACTGTGTTTTTGTTCTCAAACCACACAGAGACAGTAACAGGGCCGTATAAGGTTCTAAACAAGATATCAAAACTTAACTATGATGTTCACAAAGAAAATAAGACAAAGATATATCATATAAACAGACTTATGAAATACCATTGTAGGGTAAAAGGAATGGAGATAACCTAAATGTTGCAGATGAAAATAGAAGTGAAATCATGTCAGCTAATATGGTTTCAGTTGTAGTGGGGGAAGACGTTGCTGAGTAGGATGAGTATAATGAAGATATGCTACCTAACATTCCAACGCTAGAAATTACCCATAAAGAGAATATTGACGAGAATGTCTTCACGCAGGGCAAAATTAACTCCAATTGCAAAAGATGCAAGTAAATGAAATTGTAACAGAATAGTTCATTAGCATAACGTTATAGTGGTTATCCGAAGGACTGATCATCGCAATCCTTGATCATCTCAACGTCTGTCTACACAACATTTCTGGTATCAACGCCTGATCTTCGTATTACTAAATCGACCTGAGGCCCGAATAATTTTTTCCTATAACAAGTAAGAAACTGTCAACAAACCTGTTAGACAGATATATCGTGAAAGCAGTCGCTAGTAATATTTTGATTCGTCGATTGCTGAACATGTGTTGTATACTAAAGAGTCTATCTATCGTACACAAACTGTTCTAGACTCATATCTAGACTGTTTAGTATTGGGTTTGTGGAAGCAGCCGCGTCAACCCACTCAGTGTGTAACCGTTAGTCTTTTAACGTGACTTTGTCGGAGGTGACCTTAGTTTCACCCATTCTACATTGGACATTAAAGGCGTTGTTGGTCTAGTGAAGCAGCAACCGTATCCGAACTAACAGATTATCCACAGAAGCAGAGAATCATTTTTTAAGAAACTTTGTAATCTTCAAGAGGATAGTTATTCGTCAGCCCATATCAAGTCAGCCTTAGACAATAGTGAAAAGACGTCATTTAGATGAAAAGCTATAACTCTATGTTTAGGATTGTAATTGTCTTGTTTTGTATAAACGTAAGCAACCGTTACGTTATATCCGGTGTTGCCTAGTTACTTTGTGACGTCATTAAGGCACGTGCCATATTGTCACACACCAACCCATAGAAATAGTCTTATTTAATTATTTCATTTGTTTATACTACATTTGTATTATTTGTTTTATTAATTAACTTCGATATGTTATTTTTTTACTTGCTGTTAAGATTTCAGGTAGGATTCTTTCTTAAGAATGAGACTAAAATAAATTTTTAGTTCTGAGCGGTTAAAATCTAAATTGATTTTGCCAAGAGAGTAATGCCGATTCTGGCATAGTCAGTCAAATTGTCGTCTGACTGCTTTGTAAATCTAGATCTAGTAAATTTCTGAACTGGGTCTCTAAGACTCTTAAGATGAATTATTATTGAAAGTTGAAGAAGGTAGTACAATCTATATCATATTTAAGATATTTTATATGGGCATATTTGTATGGTTAGAGTTTGAGTTTTTGGCACATCGGCACAATTTAGGCCATGTCATGCCCGTAATCCTTCAAGAATTACTCTCCTTTACAAGAGCTAAATTCCATACAGTTAAATCATTAAAAACAAGGTCTATTCCCAGTTAAAATAGTAAAGGTAGTAAAAATTTAATAATTAGTAAAAATCTTATGTAAATATTATAGGCTCACAATTTCACAAATCAGATTTTCATGGTCAAAAAATGGAGTCCGAAAATTTAGTACCATTATCGTTTGCCCAATTTTGAATTGTATTTAAACTTAGTTGTAATTTTCTTTCTAAAGTGTTCATGTTTTTGCCATATGTAAGATGGTTATGGTTTAATTTTTTAAAAAGTATAGAAACTTTCTAAAGATATTGACCAGTACAGATGAAAAATCTTCTTCTAGATCTGAAGCAGGCGGTTTGTTAGTTACTATGCAGCCTACATTTATTTTCTCCCCTTGGAGTTTTGGTCACTGTATTAACTAAAATAATGGACTCTTAAGTCTACCTTCAAAAACATGGATTGTCAATTCGAGACTGCGCACTTAAACGGAAAATATTTAAAACATTCTTAACTAATAGTCGGGACGACATCGCTGAAACCAGTGTTACCGTTGCACACATCTGGAGATCAGCAGACGTCAAAGACGTATTGGCCTTGAACAAAAATGATGACAGGTGAAAAAGGTGAAGATTCTGTAGTAACACAAGAAAGAACTATGGATGGAAATTTTTTTTTCCTTGGACGGGATAATTCAAGATATGAGCAATATCATGGTAGAATTAATTGCGATCAACGATTAAAAATTTGCGACTCAGTCATTTGGCTATTGATGTAAAAAAAAAAAAAAAGATTTCGATCAAATTTATTGATAGTTTTGCGAGCAATTAAGCACGTATGATTTATTTGTAGTAACGTTTTTGTTAAATTGATTTATTTTTGGCGAAGTAGCAATAATTTAACAATATATACACATTAGTTCAGAAAAAAAAACTGTGCTCTACTTTATTTGGTTTTTTTTTTTGTTGTTTGGGGTGGGGAAGGGGGCATCATCACGGGCTGCAGCACTGGGCATCATATACCCTAGCTACGCCACTGCCTGTAGAAAAGGGTGGCACGAAACAGTCCCAGTTGAAGATGGCCCTAAAGAATTTTTTGTTGCTCTACAAAAAAAACTCAAACAATGGTGTGAGGCGGCTAAAATAGAGCGAGACTTCGAGCAGCTGGAAGATCAAATATTAAAGGATTCTATACTTAGTGCGTTGAACGATGAAGTCAGGAAGGAAATTTAAGACAGAGAACCGGAGTCATTAGAAAAGTTAGTGGATCTGCTAGAAAACAGAAAAATAATTTTCTTAAGTAAACTAATCTTTAAGAAATGTAGAATGTATCAGGCCAACGCAGTCAGTGACAGAAGAAATGTTAATAGGCAAGAGTATGGCTACCAATAGGTCTAGGTACATAGAGATAGGATGAGCAGGAAGAGTTATAGAAATAGGAGTTCTAGTATGGAGTATAAAAATAAAGGTACTGATAGGGTATATTTTATTGGATGAAATAGGAATAGTTTTTCAGTGTACCCAAGGTTTGTGGATAAAACCCCAGTGGAATTAAAAGAGACTCAGGTTGTAATACTATAGCAATTGAAAGTAAATTGGTCAAGTTTTGAGTTTTTGGCACATCGGCACAATTTAGGCCATGTCGTGCCTGTAATCCCTCAAGGGTTAATCTCCCTTCATACCACAAGAGCTAAATTTTATATAGTTAAGTCACTAAAACCAAGGTCCATTTACATTTAAAATATTAAAGGTAATAGAAGTAGCAGATGGTACCATGGGATTTAAAGCTATTACTGTGTATATTGAAACACCATTTTTCACTGGCTACTGTGATGGCAGAGCAATGCCAGAAATGAGATATGACATGTTGATAGAAAAGTCTGCATAGAGAATAAAATATTAAACAGGTAAACAAAGAGGATAGAGGGATTAAAAGAATGTTCAAGAAAAGAATTAGAAGACTGGCAAAATAAATTCAAGAAAGACATGATCATAGAAACAGAAACAGAAAACATAACAAATATGTTCATAACAAGATCAATGGATAAACAGGACCACAAAAAAACAGGACAATACATTAAATGTAATAACTAATGATGAAGGGAAAGACAACAGTAATGTAATACAAATAGAAAAAAACAAATGTTAATAAAAGAGAACTAGAAAATGAATCACAAAAAAGCTCTGAACCAAAAATGACTTAAAGTGAGATGGAAACAGTACCCACACTTGCTTTAAAAAAATAAATGATAATTTTATTAGGAAAATATATACAATAGTATCAGATAAAAGCAAGAATAACCCAATTGAAAACGTCTGCATAGAAAATAAAATATTAAACAGGCAAACAAAGATAGATGACACAAAATTTTGGGAAAACGTCTTGATAGTAATTTAGCAGCACATCGGGAAGTGTTATATAAATGTTATAGGAATCTTACAAAACAAGTATTTTGGTCTAAAATGAAAGCAACAATCAATAAATACATAAATTCATGTGACATATGTCAGAAGAGATCAAGTAAAGGTTTAGTAAGTAAAGCACCCATCCAAGAAATGGATGAACCAACGAGAACCATTTCAGAAAGTAGCTATATATTAAATAGGTCCTATGATTCAAAATGAAAATAATAATAGATATATTTTGATAGTAATAGACGTGTTTAGCATATACCCAGAAGCAATTCCATTATGTTATACAAATACAGAAAATATTATCAATGCTATAACACACAAAGTAATCACAAGACATGGCATACCAAATACTATATTAATTGACAAATGATCTCAATTTAAATCAGAACAATTTAAGAAATGGACAAAACAATACAATATACAACACAAAAACGCTTCAGTTTTTCACCCTGAATAAATGGTTTGTGTGAACAGTATAACTGATCACTTAAAAATAATACAGAATAAATGGGATCATTACATTAACTCTGTACTATTTGCTGGCAGAAAACAACATCTATGAAGCTACACAATTTTAACCCTATGAAATAATACATGGGAGAAAACCAAGAGATGAATTAGATGTTTTCAAAGAAAGTTTAATAAACAATGAGAAGGAATTAAGTAGTGACAATGAAAACAACAATAACAACAGAATTGAACGAAATATGGAACTACAAGAATTACAAGAAAATTCACAGGAAAATATAAATAACAAAAATGCCATTAAGAACATTAGAAATAGGAATCAATATGTTAGTTTTGATAAATGATATACATAATAAAATTGGGCAACAATGGAAAGGTCCATTTAAGGTAATAAGAAAAATTAGTGATGTGAATTAACAAATAGAAATAAATGGGAAAATTAAAACATACCATTTAAATAACTTGAAACTGTATCAAGTAGAGAGACAGATTTAATACTAAACATTCAGGAAGAAATAGGAAATTGAAATTTTTCAGAGATAGAAGAATGTTTAATGGTGATAACAAATGAAGACCATAATGAAAATGACATTAAAGAAATACCTGTAGTAGAAACGAAAGAAAATCCAACCTGGCAAAACATTCATCTTGATTATTTGACTAAAGAAAAGTCAAAAGGCATGATTGAAATAATACAAGAATACAAAGAAATATTTTCTAGTGTACCAGGGAAATGAAATATTTGTTATAGGTTGAGGACGGATTAGTTTAATAGGGAATTTCCTTTTAGCGACGCGACTTTTTAATTGCACATTATTTTGGACGGAAGTAGTTCTGGGATAGTTAAGGTAGTTTAGAGACGCACTCTTCTAGCTTAGGCAAGACGTTGTTTTGATTAGTTATTAATGACAGTGGACGGAGCCCCTTCTTAATGAGCGAAGTTTTTTTTTTCTAAATTGGACTTAACTAAAGGGTATTGGCAAATACCATTAACAGAAAAGGCAAAACCTTACACTGCATTTGCAACACCATATGGTACTTATCAATGGAACCATATCTATGAGTTTTGGTCTGATAAATGCACTGTCACAGTCTCGGTTGACATTGCCTGTTAAATGTTCATATCAAGTTAAGACGGTAATACACGTGAAACTCCTGATATAGAAACAGGAAGTAGAATGACTAAAATTGACTTTTAGTTTAGTAGTCAGTCAAGTGGTATCCTTTGGTCCGGTACGGACAGTAGAGACTTAGAGAAAACTTTGAGTTAACAGGGTTCATAGCCAATTTCATAAATGATTTTCCAGATATTTTCCAGGTTTTCAAAGTAGAGTTTTAGATTTTCAAGGCATGCATCACATACATATGACATAAATATGTAAAAAGAACTATATATATATATATATATATATATATATATATATATATATATATTAAATTTAAAAACCCTCAGTAAAATGTATGCTGATAAGTTAAAATCATACCTCCAAAAAAAAATAAATTCATCTCTATTGTTTCCTAAGCATTTAAATGCAACTTTTTAATACATTAGAAAACACACACAAGCTTGCACTACAGAAGAATAACTTTTTTAAAATACGAGATGTAATTCAGCTAAAACTGTCGCAACCTGAAATTGGACATTTTCTTAAATTGACATAGATTTTTAAAAATAATATTTCATTCTTACTATAGCAGTTGACATGCTTTCCATCAGTTTTAAGTAAATTACAACCAATAACGGGCTTTTCTACAGCTGTGTGAGAAATATTTTCGTTAAATCTACAGTAGATCTAGACTCTAATTCAAGTCACTAAATTCGCGGACTTTTTTTCTAATTATCTTCACTGAATCATCGTAAATCTAGTCCCTAAAATTCGCGGACTTTTCACGGCTGTGTGCGAATTATTTTCACTGAATCTACCGTAAATCTAGAGTCTAGATCAAAGTTACTAACTTCGCGGACTTTTCACAGCTGTGAGAGAATTATCTTCACTCTATTCTATGGGATTAGCGTAAAATAAATCTAGATCGAAGTCTAAGTCACTAAATTCGCGGACTTTTTTTTTCGAATTATCTTCACTAAATCACCGTAAATCTAGTTCCTAAAATTCGCGGATTTTTCACGGCTGTGTGTGAATTATTTTCACTGAATCTACCGTAAATCTAGAATCTAGATCTAAGTCACTAACTTCGCGGACTTTTCACGGGTGTCACTGCTTCTACAGTCTAGATCTAATTAAGTCACTAAATTGGCGGACTTTTCACGGCTGTATGCGAACTATCTTCACTGAATCTGTCGTAGATCTAGACTCTATAGATTCTAACTCAATGTCACTAAACTTCGCGGACTTTTAACGGCTGTGAGAGAATTATCTTCACTAGATTCTAGTGATTTAGGGTAAATCTAGAATCTAGCGTATTTCTAGAGCAATCTAGACATTAGATGTACCTGTATCTAGATCCTTAAATTAACTAAAATTCACGGAGTTTTCAGGTTAAGCGCAAATTATCTTCACTAGATCTAACTTAGATCTAAATCTAGATGCTATTTCTAGCTAGTTGAGAAGGATGGATCGTGAGAAGACTCAAAAGTAAAGTACCGGTAGCAATTATACTTAAACACTGAATCATAATCTCCAAATACAAAATCTAATAAAATACTCAAAGACACAAAGATAAGAAGATATACGAACTTTCCACGCGAAGTCACTCTTACTGTTACAACAAGAGGATTTTCGGCGAGGGATGGCCCGGAGGGGTGTAGCCTTCACATTAGGCTGCTAATTGCTCTAGTTATAGACCATAGTCACTACAGACTAGATCTAGCGCGTCTTCAGTCGTAACAGTGAAAGGAAAATAGTGCTAAGTGAAATGCTTGCTTGAGCCAAGATCGTTTTCAATCACGAGGTCGCGCTTCAAAAGTGGGTGAACTTAGGTATGTGACAAAATTTTTAAAAACAAAAAAAAAAATATAATATCAGATTGTTAAAGTGCTTTTTCTGAGCTTTCCAATGATATATAGATTGTTGGTATAGGTGCAGCGAATAAATTTTAAAAAAATTTTTTAACGCATTTTCACTTAACATTAAGTCAATGGAAATGATGACACCAGATTTTATGAAAATTGAAGGAAAATTGCTAATATTTTCACCAATTTTCAAAGCCCATTTAAAAACCATACATCAAAATAAAGCTCATAGTGTGCTTAATTGAAGTATGGTATTGTTTTCTAAAATTTATTTATAAAAATTTTTTATTTTTTTTTAACTAAGCCAATATGACATTGTTATTTTTAATTTATTAAATAAAACTTTAATTTATTTTTAAATTTTATGAATAGAATAATATTAAACCACTTGTTCTGAGCTTTCCAATGATATATAGATTTTTGCTATAGGCTCAACGGTTAAAAAAATATATAAAATTTTAACGCGTTTTCACTTATATTGTAAAGGGTTTTCTGAAAATGTGTAACAGTTCGCTAATTTTTACCTCACAGCTAAAAGCTTTGTATATATATAAAAAGATTAGGATGTGCTTAATAAAAGTATACTGTGCAGGTGACAATTAAGTTCATTTAAGGTTTTGTCCCATACTGCACTTAATCTTACGATAGAAGCATGATTAACAGATGCCTGATCTGACAAAGTGTTGGAAATATTTTTGATAATTTGATCATGGCAACTGGTAAACTCACTTTTATGAAAATCAGAATAAACGTAGGCTAAATTTTTTATAGATTCAATTAAGTGTTTTTCATAATCCTCTGCCCTCCCACCACTCAACTGATTTAAAGCTATAACAAAAGTATCAGTTGGAGTGGTGAGATGTACTGAGTTGACAAGTACACCCTCTTGGGTTGTGGCATCAAACCCAAGAGTTAGATGTGGTGTTTTCATGGCAACTTCAGCGGCTTGTAGGTCTGAAATGACACCAAGTTCTCTTACAAAGTTGTCTACTGAGGTTCTGTGAGGGACGCAATCAAGAAGAACACCCAATCTCTGTGATAAACTACTTACTATAGGGGAGATAGAAGAGGTTGGGGCTTGGTAGAAAAGACAATTAAAAAACATTAATCTAGTCATTACATCATAAGTTTTTTTTTAGTTTTTTTTAAGGGACCTAGCTTTATTTTCTTATAATTCTTTAATTTCATCTTCAAGATGTAATTTATCACTTTGAAGGGATGTAATGATTACGTCCCTCTCAGCAAGTTCTAGTATATGAGGATTTATTTTTATTAACAAGTTCTTGGTGAGTTTTTTTTGTGTGCTTGATGTTTTTTACATTTGAAACATTTTCTTTTTAGAGATTGAATTTTAGATTCATGTAATTTACCTAGTAGATTTTTTATTCTTTCATTTTTTCTTTTTATAGATTGTCTTAGAGTTTTAATACAGGTTGGCAGGGAGTTGATTTGAGATTTTAATAAACGTATTTTTTTTTCTATATTTACTTTTGTCTTCACTTCTTGCCTGTGACATTAAAGAAAGGCGTCTTTTTAATGTTCTTCTACGAGGGGTTAATTCATTATTGCTTCTTATAGTAATCTGATAATAGCTTATAATTAGGATGTGTTAAAGAAGAGTCCAGTAAACAATCATACAAAATTCTTGATAAGTCTTGATATTATATTTAAATGTAGATCTACATCAAGTAATTATTTAATCATTGAAGTAGCCTAGATTAAGAAAATAAAAAATAAATATTAAATGTATACATCTAATATACTGAGATATTTATATTTTTAAAACTGACACTAAAATTATATACAATCTTGAATAAAAATCACTAGTGATACTTGAAGTAATTTAATTATATAAATTTTTAAAAATCCACGAGTCATAAAGAAAAATAAGGTATTACGGTCAATAGAGACAATTTTTAAATTGTCAATTACCATCATTTAGAAAAAAAAAAAAACTTATACAGGCCTAATTAGTCACTATTTAAAGTAAATTTTTATATAAACCAATATAAAGATTTAGCATGATTTCTTTATTTCTTTTTCTTAAAAAAAAAAAAAATTCTAGATCTAGATACTCTTTTAATAGATCTAGATCTATATAAAGACAAAGTAGACATATAATGTAAAGATAATTATATTCTATATAGCTACCCAGTATAGATATAACAAGACAGTGAATGCACCGCAAAGTTATATTATAGATTTACTATAAATGGGAAGCGTGGTCGAGAGGCCAAGTGCACTTGAACTTGGCTTGGCTACCTAGAAGGGGGCTCGAGGTTTGACACCCGACTTGGGCAGAGTTGTGTTTACTGAGTGGCTAAAGGCAGCACGGAAAACCAACTCCTAGATACCCCCCCCCCCCCACTGGTCCACAAATGAGATTGGACCAAAAGCGCTCTGAGCATGCTATAAGCATGAAAGTAGCACTATATAAAAGCTATAATAATAATATATAATATTGGTAGATGGCTGTCCGGCCATGCGGTTTGCGCACTGGACTGTCATTTAGACTTATCAATTGTCTACAGTTCAAACCATGCACGCTCCATTTCCCATTGGAAAAGGAAGTATATTATCTTCAACTCTGAAGGAATATCCGAAACATGCAAACATTTTATTATGATAATACTCTGATTCATCTTGACCTGTTATATCTAAATTTGTAATATATACTATCTATTACTATTATAGATCTATATCTAGATGATGATTTAATCCACTCAAATTGATATAATACAATATGGATCATTGGATAATTTCCTATACTCTATATATTATATATATGATATATAATGATAATCATTATCATCATAAAAATCTTTTCATTTTAGCTTATATATCTAGATTTAGTAATATTTGAGTAATAGTAAAATATATATATAATATAGTAATATTTGAGTTAAAATATGATAATTAATAATCATCTTATTATTCTTAGTTAGAAACTTTAGTTTCCTATGTCTAGTCTATGGTCTACACTTAGTAGACTCTAGTTATAACTTATATATTAGGTTTAGATCACTTTAGTTTCCTATGTCTATACTTAGACTCTAGTTATAACTTATTAGGTTTAGATCATCATGACTCCTGATGATTGATTTAGAATCTAGATTTTAATTTAAGATAATTAGATATATCATAAAATCATATACACTATAAAGATCTAGAGTAGAGTATAATTAGGTCTAGATCTATAGTATTATACTATTCTATACTGACTATGACTATACTGTAGATTTAGATCTATTAGATAATTAGTATTGGAGTATTGCTAATAAATAATTAATAAATAATTATTAATATTTATTTCTTATGATCTATGATGATATGTCTATAGTATAGACTCTATACTATTAGTCTATAGTCTAGATCTAATAATTCATCTAATCTACACTTTAGAATAATGTACCTAGTATTGATCTTTCACTAAGTCAATACTATATATAGATTCAACTTATTACTGAATAAACAATTTGATCTATAATCTAGACCTATATTAAGTATTTAGATGTAAGATCTTCCATTCTCAAATTGAATGTTTACACCTGACTACGGGGCAAAATTGTATTTTTAATCATGTGATCAAATAATTTGTATTCGCCTTTTAACATATAACCTGTATGATTAAAAACTAAATAGGAGCATTTGTGCATTTTTAAACATATAAAAACCATATAAAATAAATGCACAAATGCATATTCTACACAATGAAATCAATTAAAACGAAAAAAAAACACATAGAGGAAAGTGCGAAGTTCTAGCAGCTCCGAATTGTCGCGAGGTTCGAACAGTTCACTTTTTATTGCTAAAACTTTTTTATTGGAATGTTTACCGAATTACTACTAGATTGCGACTGCGCATGCGCCTTTTTTTTTCACGTCTGCTACGTTTTGCTTCCTTTTCCTTGACAAGGCAAAGTTCATCGTCAAGACAAACTTGAGAGGTATGGAATTATTTTTTTTTTATCATACGGTAAACAATGGGAGGGGTCATGGGCTTAGGGCTATTTTTAAATCTGATGACTCATAAACTTAAAGAGAATACTATATTTGGCATACAGACATATCGGGAAACACTTTTGAAAAAAAAAATATGTTGTGCATTGAGTGTGAAATTATTTATTAGGGTTTTTCGAGCTTTATTGCGGAACTATAGCGTGTTAGTAAGCTCGAGCAACATATTTCTTATCTGTTTGTAATAATGTACGGGTGCTTTGTAGATTATCAGGATTAATACTTCTAATTTAAAAGTACAGATTAAATTAATATTTAAATGTAATTTTCTAGTAATGTAGATCTAAATGTAATTTTTTTTTTTTTAGATTTCTAAATTGAATACACTTGACCCATCGGCTACCATGAAAATGTCTAAAGGAAGCAAAAAAGAAAAAAAAAAGTTGTCAGACATGATTACGACGTAAAGATTTTGAAAACTGCCATTGATGAATTGAAAGCAAAGAACATGACTTTGAGACAGGCTTCTAAAACATGCGACCACCCTCCACGACAAGCCTCTCGTGCCACAAATTACTCTGCTAACGAAAGAAGAAGAAAAGAAACTCGCCGAATGGCTGATTCAGATGGCGAGCTGAGGTTTTGGAAAAACTGCTATAGAGGTTCGGGAGACTGTGAGGTCCATGATACGAGCCAGAAAAAATAATGGAAAGACTAGTAGTGAAGATCATGTACCACTTCCGCACCGTCAATGGCTATATGGTTTCCTTGCCAGGCATCCAGAACTTTCCTTACGATTAACCATGCCACTAGGTAAAGACAGAGCTCTTGTGTCACCAGGGGCAGTGGAGTTATGGTTCAACAAGTTCCAACAGACCATAGAGGGCACTGACCCCACAATATTCACCAGCCCTGGGCGTATATTCAACGCTGATGAGACGGGATTCGCATTCAACACTAAGACCCGTCAGATTGTGGCAAGCAAAGGAACCAAAAATGTGTATAGCATCACATCCAACACCAAATCACAAGTATCCGTTCTCGCATGCTCAGCGGGGCAGTACATTCCACCAATGTTAATTTATCCTTACAAGAGGATCCCTCAAAAATTTGCTAGAAAAATTTCCAGAAGCCTTACTCCAAGTGTCCGACAACGGTTGGGTAACTTCTGCCATTTTTTACAGTTGGCTCAGGGACATCTTTATCCCATCTACAAATAATCTACCAAAACCTATCATACTCCTTGTCGATGGTCACCCAAGTCACACATCCCTTCTTGAGACATCAGTTATTTGTTCTGAAAACAAAATAATCTTATACTGCTTGCTTCCACATGCCAGCCACATATTTCAGCCCCTTGACCAGGCATTTTTTGGAGCCATCAAATCTGCATGGAAAATTGCAGTTAAAAAACATGTTTCAAATGATGGGGAGGGTGTCAACTTAGAAACTTTTGCTGGAGTATTTAAGCCAGTGTGGGACAGTGTTACTACTCCAGTGTTAGCAATAAACAGTTTCAGAGCTGCCGGAATTTGTCCCTTTAACCCAGGCAAAGTAATAAGTTCCACAAAACTTTTGCCTAGTAAAGTTTATTTTACTGAAGAAAATGCCATTCAAACAACAGCTTGTGAACCTTCATCCCCAGTCGAGGCAGAAATGTCTACACCAGTACCTTCCATCGATGTCGAGGCCTTTTCAATTCCGGAATCAGCTGCAATAAACTCACTTGACTGCTCACCTTCCTCCCAGAAAGAATTCCATTTATCGCCATCTCATACTGATGCTAACACATCTCTATTGCCTCTAGACATCTCTCTAGCACTCACACCCATAATATTTCCAGACCCAAAAGGAACGCCTATAGACAGTACATGTATTGTCCAGACAGAGGTGTCTCTAACACCAGTCCCACCTATAGCCTACCCAGTTAGTAAAGAGTCATCCGACTCACCTTGTACATCACCAGTCATTTGCCAGATTTCGACTAATGAAGCTCCGCCAGAAAGCCATATCTCCAGCCCTCTGGAATTCAATACTCAGCAAATTAATGCTTTGAAAGAACATTCACATTTCATATTTGATGAAATGACAAAATGTGAGTTGTCTATGTTTTTCACCAGACTTGAAGACCCACAAAACCATAGTTTTCCAGATTCGTATCATGAAACACAATTTGACAAATTTACCGCTCTGATTCGCGCTGTTGCGCATGCCTTTAGAGAAACCAATGATGCTCAAATTCAAGTTACGCCGCCCAAATTCACGCCACCCAAAGCCACAACATCTTATGACAAGATATTCAAACTACCTTCTTTTGTGAAAGGTAGTAAGAAAAAGTCAAAGACCACACCAACATTACCATGGGTAATCAGCGGCAAGGAATTTAGAAATGTCCTAAAAAGGAGAATCGATGATAAAGATGAAATAGAAAAAAAGAAAACAGAAAACAAATTAAAAAGAGAGGAAAAGAAAAAGAAACGGGAAGAGGAAAACAAGAAAAATGAAGAAGAAAAGAAAGAGAAAAGAAAATCCCAAAAGAAAGAAAAAAACCAAAGGAGCCAATAAAAAGATAAGTGAAACAATTAAAGAAGTTCAGAGGAACAACTGAAGGAAAAGACTGTGGCATAGACGAAAATGAGGATCCATTGACAAGAAAAGATATGGAGATAGAATTGGTAAAGGAGGGTAATGTGATGGTCGACGACGTGGGCTATTTCAAGAATGAAAACTGCTTGGGGTGTGGCACAAGGGACCGTGGGGACCTCTAGATTCTATGTGACACTTGTGACTCTTGGTGGCACACTATCTGCACTCATAATGCCAAAGATTTGACAGCTAAAGAGTTGAAAACTTTTAAATTTGTTTGCAGCTGGTGTTGCCCCGGTCTTGCATAGTTACATTGAATTTAGAGGTTCCCTACATTCTGTTATGTATAAAACTTTAATGTACATAATGTATATACGTATTATGAAATGTATATAAAGACTTTATATGTAACATAAATGTTTAAAATTAATCTGTACATATCTTTTGTGTATTTTAAAATCTGGTATATATAAATGTGTACATCATCTTTGTAAAAAGTTTATTTATTAATTTATTGTAAATACTGGTAGTTATATTTTATATTTCTATAAATAAAATTTAAAAAATAAAAAAATCTAATGTAAATAAATATGTATATATTTTTATAAATTTGTTTTTTAAATTTTGTTTTTAATATCTACTAATTTATACTACTTCGTAGTGAAAATTAAAGCATGTTTTAAATATATTTTCTTTGACCTGCTCGAGCCTTCCATCAGCTTGCTCGAACTTACTAACTAGGGGGAGATATCCGATCGAGGAAAAGTACGCTTGGCGATACCCACCCTACTCCTCTTTGACCTCATATTTAATTTTCACTAAACCTAGCGATACATTAAATAAGATCTATTTTTATAGACAAATGGACGAGGAATTCAGAGATAGCATCAGTTTTTCATAGGTCAGACTGTTACGGTGCTATAAAAATCCAAACTTGAAAATTGCTGCCAGCGGGATTAATGCGCTCGAACTTCGCACTTTACTGTAGTTGTATTTTTTTCAGCTAGAACTATACAATACGGCAAGGTCATGTCGATCTGTCCCATTGGACGCCATTTTGTAAACTAGCAACTCACGGTCACCTCACAGAAATCAAAACAGAATTAGATGTGCTTTAGATAGGATAGTTACTTTTCACTGATTATATGGTTGCATTAATTAACTGCACAAAAAACAAAGCTTCTAAAGAAAAAATTCAACCTACATTTTGTGGTAGTTCTGCAAAAATGACAAACTTTTATCGAGATTATGTAAAAAAATTTTTTTTACATAAAATAGTTTTTTCTTGTCATTTTTTAAATTGATTATTTTAGAAAATATGTTCCCACTTCTAAAATAACAGTTGAAATCCTTTCTAACACAACTATTTATTTATTGTTAATTAAAAATCAATAGCACTATTACTTCAAATAAAAATAAAAGTTCAAAATGGAGGCACACTTTTCGCGCCACTCAAAAGTAGTAAACATCCGGGGAATTTCGCATAGCTGAAAGGCGGTGTAGACGCGTCGTCACTAGTCAGCTCAATGTTACCGGGAAAAAAACGAAAATAAACACCAGGTATCGGGAGGGAAGAACTTAAGGTCCAGTTTTAAAATTCAAGGTTTTTTCACCGTTTTTTACGAAATTCAGCTTTTTCAAAGCCTTGAATTTAAAATGAAACTCAAGGTGTTTTCCAGGTTTTCAAGGTGGCTACGAACCCTGAGTTAAGTAGTATATTTTGGGCAGTTGAAGCCAGTGGTCTTCTTGAGACATGTATTTCTAGTAGTTATTATTCTGTATAATTCCGTATTATGGAAGCTCATTGTTACCCGCTGAGACGAGGACGTTATTTGTGGTGAAATAGTTACTATTTGTTTATGTTTGTGTAACGTCGTGAGAATGTGTTCACAACATTGATTTAGGGTGCTACTGTCCAAGTCTCTTTCGTCAGTTCATGTGTCGTTCTAGTTTAATAAAGCCTTGTTCTAGGTTACTCTTCGGTGTTCCTTTATTGCTTATTACAAGTCTACTCTGGAGAATTCAACATATTGGATATAGTTGATACCGTTGTTATGCGGATGTGATAGTTTCTTATGGACTTATGTAACTGACAAGGAGTGCAGTATTATTATTGTTATCAAATAAACTGTATATTTTGTCTACTGAAACGGACTGAAGTCAATGTGTAGTATCTGTTTGTCACGTGTCAAGTGAGACCCCAGGCAGCACAAGCCCTGCATTCTCCAACATTAACACATTACAACGTTACACACTTTAACCTAAACCTTGACATGCACCAGCTACATTTCATAGGATGAGGAACATGAGAGTAGGAAATAAACAAAATGGTAGGCTATTTAGACAATTACTGCTAGACTCTTGAAGGGTAAACATCGTTGTTAGTGACGGACTAGACTGTGGCCCATTTCTACATTAAACATTGTTTGAAGTTCACCTTGAGTCAACTTGGTCATGAGTCTTTGTTCCTGTCGGTACCTATTTATTCTTGTGACGGATTAGCATGCTCCAAGAGCTCGCAACTGTAATACATCTTACAAGGTACGCACGCACTTAGTATAATCAAGCATCGTTAGAAATACTTAAACTACATCTGATTTACACATGCATCCGTTACAATGGCGAGCCCGAACGCTCTAAGGGTCTTGCTACGGTAACGGGTCCAAACGTCATCGTTGAGGTTTGTCGTTAGCACAGTGGTGATCACGCCTGAGCGCTAGCTTTATGAATTGTTACTGCAGTCATTATCGTTTCAGCAGTGATCTTCATCGCACTTTGTCTCAGTGAAGAACTTTGGTTGAACGGTCGACGGGCCGTTTTACTGAAGTAGTGATTGAACGCCACAAGACGCCTGACCATCAACGTAGACAACGACTCAACACAACTGTGAAACAGTTTGACCTGCAGCCAGAGCACTCATTGATCGTCGCATCGTGTCATTTGCCTGACGCATTGATCGTCGCTGATCACTTAAGTGTTGGTAGCCTGGACATTGGATTAGCCGTTAGCAGACCTGCATACAGATGGGACAACAGAAACAGTCGTAATTACACTAGGTCAGATAAAGACAGTTTGCCCGCTGTCACAGCTAATATCAAGTTAACTTTTTACCTATTTTTGTCATTAAGAGAGTCTACGCACAGCCGCTTGCTCAGAAGATCCGGTATTACTATTAACGGTCACTGCAGTCAACCTTGTGGAAGGTCAGTACCATTTGGTCGCTTTGTTGAGCACTCGTCGTATGTTTGAGAGTTAATCTCTCCTGCACTAACTTTCCTGAATCGGGATTGTTGGTGATTGTGGGAACAGCCATATCCACTGTCAGCCATCATCAATGTTGGGGATCGTTGGAGGTGACCTTGCCCACCTAGTCGTCGTTGGACTTTGAGGGTGCTATTCGTCCTGTGGTAGCACATTATACAGAAGCAGTGGACATTCTTTTTGTGGTCGTTGTAAAGAAAAAACTATTCGTCTGCCCAGATCATTTGTCGTCTTAAAGAAAACACTTTGTAGTCATCGCAACTTATTCGTCGGACTTTGGATTACGTGATCGATACATTTCGTCGTAGCAGAGAATCATCGTCATCGCAACTTATTCTGTGGATTATGAGCCTATAGCCTACATTTCGTCGTAACAGTGAATCTGTAGCACACCTGTAGCATAACACATTTGAAGAAACAGAACCGGAGAGCAGAAGCATCGACAAGACAAGAAAGCAAACGTGAAATTTGTCGTAGAATATTCGCATAACCTGAACAGTGGACGGATAATTTATAATAGCAGAGATAAATACAGTTCATTTCTCTTTTATTAGATAGTGTATGTTTAGATTACCACTAGGTTTTATCTCATTGGAACGGTAGCCTAATTTAAATTTATTTAGGTGGTGCGCCTTAAAGACGAAAGACGTGAATCAGATAAAACACTATAATTATATTTGCAGGTTTAGCGTTGTAACGGTCATGTTCGAGTAAACAATATTCTGTTGTCTTTATTCTGGTCTTGTAACATTTTACTAGAGCGTCTTTTGGGGATATAGGTCACAAATAAAGTACGAATCAAATCAAGATCTTTATGCCACATTTGCTTAGGTCCCATCATTAGAAGTTAGTCTGATTTAGTAGGGGAAAGTGGGGTAATATGGGCATCTGGGATACTTTTTTGTAGGTCCGTGCAACATAAAATTTGCTGAATTGAAAACGAGGCTAGTAATATGAGACCACTTCCGCAGACAGATTTCAACCTTTGGTTTACAGAGATCGTTGATTTTCACGTTTTAAAAATTTGATTGTTCTGGTTACATCACACCACTATCTTCCAAGGAGCATAAACTCGTCCAAAGGTAATTTATTGTAATGTTTTTGTTATATAATGAATAAGTAACTCGTCTAAAGGTAATTTATTGTAATGTTTTTGTTATATAATGAATAAGTAGGCAAATATTCAGCATAATATAATATCGAAAATGTGTTGCACCCAGCGTGGTAGTAGTAAATACAAAAAATTTAGGTAGCTACCATGTGGGTAATATGGGATACTAAAGAAGGGGTAAAATGGGATACCAGCTCATATTGCCCCCTCATTTTGAATGGTTTTCATATGTTGATCTACATTATTATATTTACTAAAATGATAACTATAAATTAGATCTAATCAATCATAATGATTGATAATGAATAATTATAAAAATAATAGATTTGATCTAAATCTAGATCTAGCTAAATTCTAGATCTCGAATTGTATATAATTATATAATTAATTTACGGTATAAATAGATCTATAGTTATATAAAGGTAATTAATAATTATTAGTAGTATCATTGATCTGCCCGGTCGTGTCTAAGGGTTTGGTCTAGGACGATCTAGATCTATACTTGATTAAATTAAAATCTCTGAAGGAATAGTCGAAACATATTTTAAAATATTTTTTTGTAGATTAACATTTTAAAGTAATTTAGATCGTTAATAGATAGATCTACTGACTCTAGAAATCTAGATCAATAGATCTAATTTTTCTAGGGTCTTGCTACGGTAACGGTTGTCTAGTATAATATTTAATTTTAATATAGAATTTTAAAGTTTAGATTTCTAGATTGACTGGATCTAGAACTATACAGTATTTAAATATTTATTAAATATTATCGGGCTGCCTGCGTGGTTGTATTGTATTCGCTCTGCACCGTTGTCTCAATGGTCCTGGTTTTGATTTTTTATATATATATAATATAGCTGATAGACTTTAGAACTAGATTTAGAGAATATTTTTAGATTTATATTCAAATTACCAGGATTGCTGCCTGTTTGTGTTTTATTCGTTCTGGACTGCCAGTCCTTATATTGAAATCTACTCCTTAGTCATGCTAAATTAATTTCTCAAACAAATTATATTTGTGTTATGTTTGTTTTTTATTTATTTATTTGTTTACAGATGCCACGAACATACATCCGGAAAAACATGAGAAAGTAGTGGACGGCTGACGCAATTGCTGCAGCAGTTACTGCATTTAGAAACAAAGAAATGGGCTATTTAAAAGCCAGCAAAACTTTTGGTGTTCCTAGAGCAACTTTAGAACGCAAGGTAAAATGCATTGACACACCACTCAGCGAAGTGGTAAATGTTCCCTTAGGGAGAAAGCCTACATTGCCACCTCATATTGAAGCAGATTTGGTCAGTTACATAATTGAAATGCAGGCTAGACTGTTTGGTTTAACTAGCACTGATGTGCGAAGAATTACTTATCAGCTAGCTAAAATGAACAATATCAAGACTGACTGATCACCGAATTCCAAATTGCTTCCATTTTCGCCAAAGCCTACCTTCGTGCTGCCAGCCTTGCCACAGCGGTAAATGGCTTCGAAAAGACAGGCATCTGGCCTGTAAATAGAGACATTTTTCAAGACTGGGAATTTAAGGCAGCGGAGACGACATATATACAGGTAGCATCAAATGAAATTCAGGAGCAACAAATGAACTCTGCGATGGATTTACCATCGACATCCAGCTGTTCGAAGTTAGAAGTGATCTAATAAAGAAATAGATCTAATTAAAATTAAAATAGCACTGTTACTATTCACTCAACACTTGTAATCTAATTACAATTGGTCAGTGAGTAGTGTAAAAGGTACAACCCAGTTACCGGTATTGAATCCAATGGCAACACCTTCTAATGAGGATTGGAAGGGAATCAAGAGAAAACGTTGTTCAAGAAGAGAAAGATGAGGGAGTGAAAAGAATGAGCAGCTGATCTGTTAGGCTTAGGGTTGGGGATCAAGAAATAGAACGTAGGGGCAAGAGAAAGACCTTGAAAGACAAAGGCAAGAAAAAATCGAAGAACTTGAAAAACAAGATAAGAGTAAGAAAAGAAGAGAAAGAATTTGCGAGACAGGAAAGAAATTCAAGGCTGATATGGAGAAAGCAAAAGCTGATGCTCAAATAGCACAAACTGCAGCACAGGCAACGCAAGCAGCCACAACATAAACCGCTCAACAAAATACTACTAATAATAATTCAAATTACACAAGTAATAATTCAAATCCTCAATTTCGGCTCCGACGCAAACTTCAAAGTTTTGATGAAGGTAAATATGATATAGGGGAGGCTGAGTCCCACAACAAACTCAGTCAGATTGTGGCGGATGTCAGGTTGAGGCCCACATCTAAAGGTCTGACAAAGCGTGGAAGCACGACCCTGTCCAGACTTAGGATTGGCCACACCTACATCACGCACTCCTTTGTGCAGAAGAGAGAGGAGTCCCCACTTTGTGAGTACTGTGACTCTCGTCTCACTGTGGAACAAATCCTCATTGATTGCCTCAGATACCAGGATATTAGGGGTACTAGGGAAGGTACTGGGCTTTGTCCGGGAGGTGGGGTTGTCTGCTAAGGTTTGATTTGTGATAGGGCAAAGAAATTGTGAACATATAATATTTACAACAGATTTTTATTAAATTAATACATGTTAACTACTTTTACTATCTCAACTGTGAATAGACCTTGTTTTTATTGACTTAACAGTATAAAATTTAGCTCCTGTGATATGAAGGGAGATTAACCCTTGAGGGATTACGGGCACGACATGGCCTAAAATGTGCCGATGTGCCAAAAACCCAAATACATATTTAGATTTGGAGTAGATCTGGAGATAGAGAGGGGAGAGACTAGATTACAATTGATTAGATTATAAATAGATCGAGAGAGAGAGAGAGTCTAGAATTACTACATCAAGACGATCATCATGTAATTAGATGATCTTCACTAGAAATTGATAGTGGTCGTGCCTTAGTCCAAGAGACCCACTTCTTGCAAACAACTTTAGATATGAAAGTGAGTCACACAAGCAAGCCGCATATGCAGTTATATTATCGAACATTCTCTCCCTCTAAGGCATTGCTCCTCGTCTGGTTGTTCTTGCTTAAGAAGTCAGCAGAGATTCAACAGCTGTCTCTCAGTTGCTTTTTAAAGCATTTTTAGTGAACACAAGGAAAGTTCATTTTCATTCATGTACAGTTTAATGACCAGTGAAACAAACATACTTTGAAACATTTCAAAAACTCAGAATGTTCTGATTTTAGAACACATTTTTTTTTTACAGTTGTTTGAGAGAGAAGTTTTGCCGGGTGTCCTGGTAGACATAGGGTTAGGCAGCTGAAACGATAACGGCAGACTTCTTTTGAAACTCTGTTCTGAAGTAAAGCTTGCAATAATCAATACAATTTTTCAACAGCAAAACCGTTTTAAGACATGGATGCATCCACGCTCAAAGCACTGTCACCTGTTGGATGACATAATAGTGAGACAATGCGATGTCAAGGATGGTATGCACACTAGAGTAATGCAGAGGGCCGACTGATACACGGACCATCGTCTTTTCCGAACGAAGTTGAACATCACCATTAAGATGGTAAAAAAAGGATGGCTTATCTAGGGCAAAGAAGCTAAATGTTGATAGGCTGGCTGTTATGTACTAGTTTAGAGAGTATGTTAGTTTCGGTAGAAATATATATATTGTGTATTGTTTTTAGCGACGGTAAAAGTAGTGAGGCAGTAAGACAAACGAATGACATAGTAGACTAGGCGAACAAGAAGAGCAATATGGCGATAGCGTAGAAGGTTGTTTCGGATGATAGATAAATAACGACGTTTATGAAGACTAGACGGACTTCCCAGTGATAAATAAATGTGTCATTTGCAACAGTAAAAGTCTTTATCACGTGTAATGTTCCGTGGCTAATGTGGAGTAATTAATGAAATAAAAGTGAAGTCATACAAGATATTAGCCCACATAACAGTGTTTTTTTTAGAAGCAAAAATTAACACAAATGTGACTTTAAAAAAATATAACTTTAGTACCACCTTTTAAGATACATCAACATGTTTGGAATCAGATTAAAAGAAATTAAATGGAAAATCAGAATAATTAATACAGCTGTCTATATAGGTGTCAAATAATTAAACAAGATTAAATATTATGACCTAAAATTAAGTTTTTACAAATAAAAAGTAAGAAAAAAATGTCTTACATTGTTTACAATTGTTGAAAAGAATACAAATACCAAATGAAATTAGCACAAAATGTTTGATATCATTTCTTTGTTGTATTTAATTCAAAAAGTAACAGTTCAAGATAGTTTTTCAAATAGTTTTATATTCTGACCACAAATGAACATGAAAGGCTCATAAGATAGGCATTCTTATGCCCAACAAAAATCGTCAAAGATAAAACACAATTCTCAAGATGTTCACTACATAATGTTTCTAAAATAAATAGTCAATGTTCACCAAGATATTCACTGGTATATTTCCAAAATAAATCTACTCAAAGTTGAAACATAATGTTCAAAAAGATTATATGTCATTTTAAACACTTTGTTGCTTAAGATATTCACTGCTATAGTTACAAAAAAAACAGCCATAGTTGAAATGCAGCGCTCATAATCACTGTCCTTTCTTTTTCCAACATAGGTAATACAATTGAAAACAAAATGTTGAAAATCTAAATCATTGTCACAGTTGTTTTTTTATCTCCAAACCTAGAAGTCAGAATGGAGCACATACATATGTTTTACTTAAGGGGGAAATCCCCGCCTATTACTTTGAATAATGCCAGTGTATAAAAAACTTTTCATTAGTCAAAAATCAACCAAGTTTCTTGTATGATACCTGTCTACAAAAATAAGGTATAGCCTTTGCCTAAATATTTTAGAAGTGTCAAAAATGTGTATAGCCTGGCTGTCGTGCGCATCTTGTTTGGTATTTTCTTTTGAGCACCATAAGGTTTCGTGAGTTTCTGTTCCTAAGGGTGCGCTTTGTTGTCATTACGTCGTTGCCCTTGTTGGGGTTGGGCTGACTTTGCTGAGTTGCGGTCTGTGGTGTTTCTCTTCTGCGGAGCCTGGTGTGAGGCGATCTTCGTCCGACGCGGGATACTGGGCAGATAAGTCCTTAGCCCTGTTTTTATCGAAGCGCCCATGGTTTCTGTTCGCCCCATTGTAATTAAGTAATAATATATTTTTTTTTCTTCTCTCTATTATCTGAATTAGTATTTGTTAGGGCCTGTAATTATTATTTAATAGTCTATGAAATGGAGACTAGGTTGACGTTAACCGCCCAGTTCATCAGTGACGGCCGTGCTCTTGGTTATGAGGGTGAGAGGTTGGAGAGGTATGTGGCGGAGCAGAAAGAGGATTATGAGAGAGCCAAGAGAGAGGAGGTAGAGCGTAAGAAAGAGGAGTTCGAGTGTAAGAAGGAGGAGTTTGAACGAGAGACGGCTAGACTTGAGCGTGAAGAGAGGTTAAGAAAAGAGAAGAAGGCGGAGGAATAGAGGTTGAGAAAAGAGGCGGAGGAAGAGAGGTTGAGAAGAGAGGCGAAGGCAGATGAGGCTGCTAGACATGAACGAGAGGAGAAGGCCAGGCGTAATGAACACGAGAGGTGGAAGGAGAGAGATGCTAGAGAGGAGCTCAAGAGGAAAGATGAACTGGAACTGACACGGCTTAAAAAGAAGTCGGCGCCAGAGGCAGGTGCAGTGAACTTCCAAGGCATGAAGGAAGATGATGATCTTCTGCCGTATCTGACGCACTTTTAGGCCGTGGCAGCAAAATGTACAATTGGTAGCAAGGAGTGGCCCCTCCTATTGTCCTACAAACTGACGACATTTCTCAAAAACTATGTTGAGGGACAGTTTGTTCCTCAGCGACAAATATGAGGATGTCAAAACGGCACTTCTCCGCCACGCAGACATCAACGCTGACACATGCCGGAAAAGGTTCCATCGGGTCAAACCACGGCAGAATGACTTCCGTGGGTATTGTTATGCCAAGATTAGGAATTAGTTATTTGTTTCGGGAATAAGGGGAAAGTTTTACTTAGCGACAAATAACGTGACAGATCTTTAAAAAAAAAAAGAAGAACGCTCTAAGTGACGCTACAAGGAAGACGCTTCGTGTAGACCAGTACAATAGAAATACGGATTTACGGACATAGCTGACATCGGACGATCCCTTCTTGATTATTAAATATATTTGTAGAACAACATCAGCGTCGACTACATATTTTGATTGTTTCGGCCTTTCGCGCGGTGTTATTGAAGTAGTTCGAGTTCAGTGTTACTTTCAGTCAGACGTAGATTTACACTAGTTATATTTCAAAGAATCAACACCGCGCGGAAGCCTTAACAGTATGTGACTGAGCTATGGACTGCACTGGACAACTGGTGCAAGATGGCCGATGTCGGCAGGACAGTAGATGAGATCAAGATCTCATGATTAAAGACAGGATACTTGAAAATGTATCGGGGGAGGTCTATCGGCAAATAGTTCTCAACAAACAAAATACGGTAGAGAACATGCTGGGATTTAAGGTCGCTAATTCGGAGGCGTTGCTTGCCAAAGAAGAAAGTGTATATGTGGCGGCGGCGTGCAGCGAAGCAGTTAAGCCGGTAGTTAAAACAAAAATTATTGTTTGCTTCGGATGTGGCATGAAAGGCCACAAGTCAGTTGAATGCTCTCAACGTTCGCAGGTAGCTAACTCCACCCTTGTTGCTGATGGAAGGTCTAAGAAAGCACCCGCAATCCATGCAAAAACTCACCCAAATAGAAATGTTTCGTTGGGGCGCTATCGGAGACAGTTTGGTGGTAGTGGGCGCAGAATCCGCGGCACGAGCGCGAGACGACAAAATTATGAGATGGAGGGGCGTCCTCCTGATAACAGATACGGAAGGTCAGGGGGTACAAGGGCGTACACACCGAGACCCAACTATAATAACAGAGCATTTGGCCCACCGGTTAGGTACGGATGACTGAGTGGTCCCCGTGATGTTCAAAATTGTTGTAATTGTTCTTTAAATAAGAGACTTGATTTGTTTTTTCTCCCTGTAAGAAGGAAACATTGTTATATGTGGATAAATCGTTGCGTGATAGATTGGTAGGCAAGTTGAAGTTTGAAAGTGGTAGAGTAAATGGTAAAGTTGTGTCTGTGCTGAAAGATTCTGGTTCGAGTGTGAGTTCTTTAGTTGGCGAGAGAGAGATGATTTCTGGAAGTTTTAGGTTGAAACAGGTTATTAGAGCTTACCTGTTAGCGTGCGTTTATATTGAGACTGAATATTACTGTTGGTAAATTTGTAGTAGCGTGTTTAGGGATCCAGTGGCAGACTTAATTATTGGGAATGTAGATTTGAATGGTGGCAGTCAATTTGGGTTGTGCTGCTGTAACTAGGGCGATGAAGGAGAGAGAGTGCCCAGTGGTGGAGGCATATCAAAGGCAGCAACACCCTTTATTTTCATGAATGTCACAGGATGCAAATTGAAAGCACAAGTGTTTATTTCCCAAAGCTTATGGCATTTTAACAACAAGTAGGTCTACATACAACAATAAATTAGGAGTTGATTCTTCAGTCATTTTAAATATATTGTCTGATTCATAACTAGAAACAGTGCTATTAGGTCCTCAATCAATTCTATGCTGATACATCTATATGTCTATAGTCACTGAGCGTGTTGTCACTGGGACAAGATCTAGTCTAGATCTATCAGTTGACTGAGTTGACAAATCTTCTGGCTTCTGGATCTAGACTAGTTTCATTGTTCTTAGAATGACTAAATGTTGACTAGATGTAGACAAGTTGATGTAGAAAAATGGCATTGTTATTGGAGTAATAGATCTAGAGATCTAATAGGACTTGAGTATTCATTGTACTGCCATAAGAAGCCAAAGTTGCTGACTATATTTTTATATTATAGGTCTAGTAGATCTTTAGAATAAAGTTCTTGGTCTAGATCCATTTTCCATAATTGGGACTAAAAGTCTACTAACTAGATCTATTATTCCTAATAATAAATCTTCTGGTGTTAAATCTAGATCTAGTTGTTGAATGAGAAGCAGAAAGCATTGTTATCATCAATTTGAATGTATTCTTTGACTGTACTGTGACCACGAGACGTATGGATTCTAGATCTAGTAAGACTAGTACGGTAGATTAGATTTTACTTCTTGAGTCTAAGACCAGGTCCATTATTACATCTAGATCTGGCTAGATAATCTAGATCTAGATCTGAAAGATTTAGATTAAGATCTAAATCTTTTTCAAATTAGATCTAGACCTCTGAGGTGTACAATGAAGAACATAAAGTTAAAGTAGATAAGAATAGTAAAAAGATAAAAGATTGATGCTATCGCTAAGGATTACAGGAAATATTAGTAACAATGTTTGGGAGATAAACAATGCCAGTTTTATAATGCGCTTTCTGATTGGCTAAAAGGTGTGCTTTTAATTTGCTTTTCAAAATACTGACCAATGAAAATTAAGTTAACATACATAACAGGAATAAACAATTGTGTTATTCGTATTTTAATTCTGAACAGATTAGTGAAAAAATTTTGAAAATCGGTTAAAAAATAAAAAAGTTATGCTGTGTTGAATTTTTTTGCATAATTAATGAGCTAAAATGTACCTTTAGTGACCTTTTTAAAAAATATATATATAATTTAAAGTATTTAAATAACGATAAATACACAGAATTGTAGGGAATTGAATGAACTTTATCATAGAATCTTTTGTAAAAATTCGACATTTTTGACCCGATTTCTTAAAATTAGGTGTTTAAGCTGTCCTTAAAACGTGTTTTGCAAATAATGAGGAAGAAACGGAGTATAAAAATGTGTTTAGCTACATATTGGACTAGAAAGAAAGGTTGTCTGTTGTTACCGCTAATGCTAGTAAGAATGACCAGGTAAATAAAAGGAAATATAAAGTCCAGTATGACAAGTATTCATCCAATCGTGACATAGCTTTGGGAGATTGTGTGTTGGTTTTAAAACCGCATAGAGACAATAAGTTTTCTGTATTTTGGCAGGGTCCATTTGAGGTTGTTAAAAAAATCTCAAAGTTTAACTTTCTTGTGCAGAAAGACGAGAAGCTGAAAGTGTATCATATTAATAGGCTTATGAAGTACCATTGTCGGGTAGGGAAAGTAGATGATGTAGATAGTAATAATTTCTGTTGGTGATGAAAATGAGTTTTGTCAGCCAATATGGTGTCTGTCATGGGCGACGAAGTTACTGAAGGGTTGTCTAAGGAAGATGCGCTGCCTAACATTCCAACGTAGAAGTCAGACGGGAATATCTTGGCGCAGGTCAAAATAAACCCCGATCTTAGTTATGTACAGAGAAAACAGGTTGATGATGTTCTAAATGAGTTTAGGGATATCATTTCAGATTCGCCTGGTAGAGCCAAAGTAGAAGAATTTTCTATTACACTAACAGATGCAAAGCCTATTGCATTAAAGCCATACGCGGTACCGGTACCCATACATATGAGGGATAAAGTTAAACAAAAAGTTGACAGCATGCTTGAATTAGGAATAATAGGCCCCACGAACTCGCCATATGCAGCCCCTGTGATTATCATTAAAAAGAAAGATGGGTCGTTAAGACCATGTATAGATTTCAGAAAACTTAATAATGTAATTAGATTCCGGCAGAAGTGATACCGGAACAGAAGAAGCTGTTTAATAAATTGTATAAGGCCAAATATTTTACATTGGTTGATCTTACCAAAGGTTACTGGCAGATTCCCGTTAGTGAGGAAAGTAAACCATACACAGCTTTTCGTGTATTCGGGGAACATTATATGTTTCACTATTTACCTTTTGGGTTAAGTGGTGCTCCAAACCATTTTAATAGAGCCGTAAAACGTATGCTGCAAGGGTTGCACAACGTTGTATTTTACTTTGAGGACATATGTATCTTCAGTGAAGATTGGGATACACACTTGAAGAGTGTCCGTAATGTTTTCGGCGCTCTAAGGGAAAATGGGTTTACGTTTCCTTTGAATCCAACTATCATCTCATCAATGGAGACTTGTTGATATAGAGTAAAGACTATGTTAAATGTTTCTATAACTTTGTTGATAAAAGGTTGTTTTTACCTTCTGCATTGTCTTTTCCACAATGTAGCATAGCAGAAAACAAAATTAGAAACCTATCTCTGTTGAACAATTCACCGAAGAATGGTGTATAGAACAAATCAATGGTAGAACTCATTTAATGCCGGTCTTTTGTTCATACCCATTGAAAATATAGCAGCAAAAAATTATAAATATCATACTTCGAAACTGAATGCTAGTCATTGTACCTTGATCTTCTTCTCTTTGCATAATTTTCTTTTCTGCATAACTGTTGAGGCAGTTAATCAGAATATTTATAAACTTATCATCAAATAATAATGAAAAACAGTCAAGAACTGAAGATGATTCATTGATTAGGCTTGTATTTATACCTGGTTCTTTAGTGAGCAAAAATGGAAAATCATTGTTTGTAGATTCACCTACACTAGCTTCTGCCCATTCACCAACAGTAACACTAGTGTCACTAGATCCAGTAACAGCCGATCTAGATCTAGTACTACATTCTGTGAAAATATTATCTCCAGTTGAATCAAGAGGATCAACATATCTTTCCTGGCTTAGATTGACCACCAGTGCAAGACTGCACAAGGGATACAAGCTTAGATCTTGACTTAGGAGATTCATCACAACTGGAACTACTAGAATCACTATCTTCTTCACTATATACACTACTATTATTGTATTCAGATTCATCTGATAATAAATCTAGATCAGTGATTCCCAAACTTTTTTGTCTCGTAGACCCCTTGCCATGTTTTCTGATTTTCGGTAGACCCCCTGCTTAACTTATATTGCATTTTTGCACTTTCACAAACTAATTTTTTTAAACTAATTTCTAAGTGCAGTGAGTCAAATAGTGAAAACTAATGTAAAGCTACATCATAAGTTAGAGAGATCTATCTTTTTTTACACATATAATTCAAATTTAAACCTATTAAAATAACAATTAATATGTATTGCTGGAATCACCATGCACATTGGAAATGTTTTTTTTTTGTTTTACTTTGTATGTTCATCATCCGTTTTTACGGATATTGTTTCATATAGGAATCCGTTGTTCTATGAAGTAGTCCTTCAAACATTAAATATTCATTTATTAATTTCCCTTATGTATTATTGTAAAAGTTTTCGAAAAGAGTTTCTCGTGTATTTCTTGATCTTTCACGTTTGGCTCAAATATTGAGCCTGCGGAGCTGTTTTCACTAACAGGAGAAAGGGCAAAGGTAAGTTACTGGCGCCTAAACCAGTAAGCTTCGGGCAGGAGGGACTCATTAGCCTTGGCTTGCAGCCTACCTAGCCGAATGAAAATAGAATTCAAACCTCTGCTGCTTTGCAGCTATACACCCAAACATGGGAAAGGTTTCGTGGGTCAGCCCTGGGGAAAAATATGGAGCTGAAGACCATTAGGCGGTTTGCAGCTTTAATGCTCATACCACCGATGTGCCCTTGAACTGTAGTGTTGCTAAAAGAAATTCGTTTCATAATATCAGATGAAGGTTTGTGTAAAACAGTTTTTAAAACTACTTCAAGGGCTGATAAAATCAACGTTTTATCTACAGTGTTTTCCGTATTTGGTTATAGGTATAGAGATCTTGTAAGACGCTCACAAACCACCATCTTTTCTATTTGATGTTGAAGAAAGATTTTGTGAGTCTATTCTGAACTTTTTTCTCACTTTTCTCTTTTTATCAGGGTGGCATCGTCTCCAATAATCCTCGAGTGTAATTGGTGTCATATGGTCGTAAAAAAGCTCTTATTATAGACAATCACTTATTTAACAAGGAAATAAATAATCAACGCTTTAAAATCAAGATTTCTTTTTGTTAAACATTACTGACATGTAGACAAAATTAACTATTTTACTTTTGAACAATTGAATAGATATTTATAACTAAGGTATAAATCATTTATAAGTGTTGAAATAGTTACATTAATGGGGTGTGAACATTAAAGTCATAGACCCCCATGAACATCTCATAGACCCCCAATTTACTGTTTCACTTTCGTAGACCCCTGGGGGTCTATATAGACCACTTTGGGAATCACTGATCTAGATCTTCATTATCATTACCGTGAAACGGGGTGACTCTGCACACTTTTCAACTTCCAACTTAATTTTTCCCATATTTAAAGTACACTTTAACTACTATAAACTTGTTTTCCTACAGAGTGGATGCCTGTACTTTAATAAAAACATTAAATAAAGTCAGTACATTATAGGAAAAATACTTTTTTGGGGGCTTAAATGCTATTTTTTCAAAAATAGAAAAATGGGGTGATTTTGCCTTTGAACTTTATATTCTTAATAAATGTATTTTAGAAGTAACTAGAACAGAAAACCTTTTTTCTAAGATTAAGACAACATTTTTGAATATAGAGGCAATAAAAGGTATCACAAAAATTTTAGCTGTTTAATGCATGGCTTCCTCCTAAAGTAAACAGTGAAAATCAATGACATTTATCGACAAATTCTTTGTTTGTGGTTGAGGTTTCCACTCATCTGACCCAGAATTTATTTCCCCACTGCTAGAATATAAGTGCTTCAATAGTAGTAGCATTATTTTCATCTATTTTCATTCACTTGGAACATAGCTGATGTTGAGAATGTTGGCTGTGAAGTAGACCCCTCAGCCGGCGCCGCGCGCCGAATTCGCCGCCAAATTTTTGACCGCCTAAAATCCGCCGAAAAAATGTGGCGGGCCGTATTAGCCGCCATATTTTGTCCGCCAAAAATTCGCCGAAAATGAATGATGCGCCGTAAAGTTTTTTCTTTTTTCAATTTTTTCTTGGCATTCCGTTTTAAAATCGATTGCATTTTTAAATAAAGGTCGCCGGAAATTTGATAAAGAGTTCTTGTCTAATGTCAAATTACAATTCTAATTTTATTAAACCCCAGTTAAAATACAATTTTAAAAAATAATTCAATTAATTTAAGTTACCGTTTTTTTTGTCAATAACACGATTTATTATCAATAATCTGTTTTATAAAATAAATGGCTCAGCGATCTTCTACTTCTACTAGTAAAAAGGTAAGCCTGTGTATAAAATAAATGCTCTTATGCCTAATTACGCCTAAATTAACTGTTGCAATGAACTATACTAGCTAAATCTATAAATAATGATTTGTATGTCATATCATTTCTATGTAACAATTCTACATGATGATTTTAGGTAAACTCAAATGTGAGTAGATGTCATCTAAACCAAATTACATGTAAAATCTAAACCTCCTAACCAACATGGAAATTCCAAGGCCCAATGCTGAAGATATTTTGGTGGCCTGTTCTCTGCTGATGGGAGAAATGTTGACGAAGATAGGGTCTATTGTCAGCTGTGCCTGACTACTCAGCAGTCACTGGGTGACAAGGGTCACATTTCAAAAGTTACGAATTTTGCTGCAACAACATCAAATGGCAATAAGAATCTTCATTTGAGTGTCAAGCATGATGTAGCAGTACAAAGTAAGGAAAAATCAAACAAAATTATGGGATATTTAAGTAAGTATGGAAAAGGCGCCAGTTAATGTTAGGCAACATCAAGCCATGAAGTGACAAGAGATATTATCATCTGGTTTTGTAGAGACTTACTCGCCTTTGAAAATGTAGCTAAAGAAGGTTTTGTTGAGTTTTTCAAAATTAATTGCCCATCTCTCAACATACCTGCACCTGTAACACTTGCTGGAATAGCCCTAGATGACGTTTATCAAGCTATCAGGTCAGCTGTCAAAACTAAAATGACTAAAGTCAATTCACTTTGTTTGCTCTTTGATGGACGGACTGATCGATATCGGGCTATCAATTATCTTGGCATCCGGGCTTCCTTTTTAGACCACGATTGGACATATAAAATTGTCACACTTGGCTGTCATGTTTTGCCTACTCATGCTGCACACAACTTTGCTGACCATATCAGCTCTGTTCTGAAAAGCTTTGGTGTTGATCCCAAAAAGCTTTTCATAACTAGCTGCCATGATGGTGACTTCAAAACTTTTAAAGGTTGATTCCTATCAGCACTGTACAGCACATGCATTGCACCTTTTGCTTACTACTGATAGCATAAATAGAAATGAAGATGTACTGCATATACTACAAAAGTGCCGCAATATCATAACTGCACTTCATTTCAAAACTGCAATTATGGAAGATGAGACAGCGTTTACAGAGGATAAAGAAATTATTAAAACCCTGAAAGAAGGCATGTCATCAGTGTGTGAATTGCTTCATGTGGATGATCAATTCAGTGTATCAATAGTGGATGCCTCGGAAAGCAGCATTGACTCCACTGATGTTAACAGTATGCATACACACAATCATAAGTCATTGAAGGGATCATGTGCAACACGTTGGAATTCAACACTGATGATGATTCAGTCAATACTTAATTTGAAAAGGGAGGTCCAAAATACTCTCAAGCGTATTGGGCGTGTTGACCTATGCCTCCATTAAGTTGAAATTGATTTTTTAGGTGAACTTGTTACCTTTTTAAAACCCTTCCAAAATCTAACTGATCTCTTTAGCTGCTCAATGCCAACCTTATCAGCAATTCCACTGATGAAAATGCATATCAAAAAGATCTGCACAGCGTCAAATGTTGATGATGACAAGACGCAAATGATCAAGCAGTCAGTACTCAACCAACTTGACCATCGATTTCCTGTCAATGATAACATCAAGCTGCATCAGCTCCTTGATCCAGATTTAAAATCATTGATTCCACGGCCAGAAGCAACCACACTTCTGGAGAAAGCCATAAGAGTCAGCTATGACCCGTGGATTCATCGTGTCTGAAGCTGATGTATCACATTCGCAACTAGTCAGTGAAGATGTTTCCGAAGAAAGCAGATGTAAGAGGTTGTGAATGGAGCTGATGAATGAATTGAAAATTGAACAGTCACCCAACGATTGTACCAATTAGGTATTTTATATTATTTTATTTGTATTTTTTTAATTCAAGCAGTAGTTTTAATATTAGGCTATTTAAGTACCTTTAGTGACATTTTAGTATAGGTTTTTATTCCAATAATTGTTTACTGTTATCTATTAACTGAACAAGATAAATATTACATTTACTGTGTACTGTAATGAAATGTTTTACAACCAAACAGTTAGTAAAATTGTATTTTGATTTTTTGAACTTTTTTTTTCAGGTAGCAGTGGAAATAGCAAACTATTTGACGGCACCTATTGTTCAGTTTCATGATGTTCTCGATTTCTGGCGTAGCAGTGCTGCATCATCCTTGTATCCATATCTTACTCAACTGGCTCGACTTCACCTATCATCATCAGCATCATCTGTTCCAGTTGAGTGCATGTTTTCGGTTACCGGTTTGATAATAAACAGCAAACGATCAAGTCTAACAGCTGATAAGCTACATCGTGTTTGTTTCATCCATGACAATTACAAACTGATATATTGAGTGGTTAACTTAAAAAATGGACTGCATTTTCATGCACTCTAAATAATGTAAATTATGACAGAATATAAAAGTGTTTTTTTTATATATATTTGAAATAAAGTTTTTTCTGAAGTCTTTTATTCATGAAGTTTTATTACTTTATTATTGGCAAGGCATAAGCCGAACTAGCCGAATATTTTTCTAATCAGCCGGAAATCAGCCACAAATGCCAATTCACGGAGAAATCCGGCTAATCCAGATATCAGCCGAAAAATTATGTCAGCCAGCCGAAATCTTGAAAAAAATTCAGCTGGCAGGTCTACTGTGAAGGATGTTGCCTTCTTGCGCCAATCAATTTTTTTTATTCCAATTCTATATTTGTACTTTTTTAAATTATTACTAAGTAGTTAATTGTAATACTGTCATGTAAACAATGGGCGTTGCTCAAAGACTGAAAATATGAGTGGCGCAAATAGTTCTAGCTCAGATGTAGAGCTATTGACAAGTACAGATGAAAACATTTCTATTAAATCTGAAGCAGGCGGATTGTTAGTTTCTATGCAGTCTTCATTTTCTCACCTACCTTGGGATTTTTGGCCCATGTATTAGCTGAAATAAAGGATTTTGTGATTTGTAATTTGTGATTTTGGGCACATCGGCACAATTTAGGCCATGTCGTGCCTGCAGTACCTCAAGGGCCACTCTTCCTCCACACAGCAAAGGCCAAATTCCATACAGTCAAATCATTAAAATCAAGGTCTATTCACAGTTAAAATAGTAGAGGTAGTAAAAATTTAATAATTTGGTAAAAATCTAATGTAAATAGTACATGTCTACAGAATTCATAAATCAGATCTTCGTAGACAACCCCACTTCCCGGATAAAGCCCAGTACCTTCCCAGGGTCGACATTATTGAATAGTGTTTTTAAATTAGTGGCTCTAAAATATTTTTCCCTGACATCCTGGTATCTGGGGCAGTCGATGAGGATATGTTCCACGGTGAGGCGAGAGTCACAATACTCACAAAGTGGGGGCTCTTCTTTCTTCAGCACAAAAGAGTGCGTGATGTAGGTGTGGCCAATCCTAAGTCTGGACATGGTCGTGCTACCACGCCTTGTCAGACCCTTAGATGTGGACCGCCACCTGACATCCGCCACAATCTGCCTGAGTTTATTGTGAGTCTCAGCCTCCCATCGGTCCTGCCACTCTTGGTAGATGGCCTACCTTCAAAAACAAGGCTTGTCGATTCAAGACTGCGCGCTTAAACGGAAAACATTTAAAGAGTTTGTAGCTAGATCTATTAGGCTAGACGTTATTGCTAAAGCCAGTATTACTTATGCCGAAAGCACGTGGTCAGATCTGGTGATTAATGCAGAACCTCAAAGAAGTATTGGCCAAAAGAAGAAGATGCCAAAAAGATGCCAAGCGAAAATTGTGAAGATTATGTATAAACACCTAAAAAAAAAATGGATGCAAATATTTTTTTTCTTGGACGGGATAGTTCAAGAAATGGTCTCCCGATATGAGCAATATAGTAGGTAAAAAGGAATTTTTTGTTGCCATCCCAACTATTGAATCCTCAGATCGAAATTAATCTCGATAGTGTTCATAACGAGATTGACAAAAACGAATCTCGTCTGGAGCGAGCGAAAGATACTAAGAGACCATAAAGGTTTGTCGCAGTTTCTAAAGAAATCTCCCAACTTCTGAAACAAGGACCGGATTGAGTTCTTCAGTTTAAAAACAAATATCGGCTAGATAATTCAGTTCCAAATATAGTCTTTTTGGCAGATTTCTGACAATTGTGTGGTTATTTTTTTTTTAATGGCGCGGCACTGTGGCGACTTGCAATTTGTGATTTCAAATTGAATTCTATTATTGCTTTAATGGATGTATTTTGGATGTTCATTTCTTATTAGTTATGTAGATGATGACTTCTGTTTTTCAAGGTGGGCTACACAATGAGTATTTACATTACATGTGTTACTAGATTTGTTCAACTTTAGGTATTCTAATATAAATAAAAGAAGAAAATGGCGACCAAAGATGGCGGCCGATCTAGTCCTAGATCTATCCATTACGGTAGAGACAAACTCCTCAAACTTCGTTTAAAGGGGAAGCCTCCTCCACCATGTTATCTATACTAATAAAAGGCAAAGCCCTGACTCACTGACTCATCACTAATTCTGCAACTTCCCGTGTAGGTACAAGGGTGAAATTTGGCAGGCGCATTCCCTACAGCTTACTTACAAAAGTGCAGCAGGTTTCGTTTCCCAATCGTACGCGTAACGGTCGTAACGGTCGACAACGTCCGCCATGTTGAACGTTCGTATTTATGGAGCCATCTTCACGAAACTTGGTACGCGGCTTCCCTGCGCTAACCGAAACCGATGTACGTACTTATTTAACGGTCGTAACGGTCGACAACGTCCGCCATGTTGAACTTTTACCCTCAGTACCGCCGGCGCACACCCTCTGACGGCGGTCACACAGTTAACATCAATGGCGTGAATGTCGACAACAGATGGGTGGTCCCTTACAGTCCTGTTCTGTCCCGCTTCTTCAATGCTCACATCAATGTCGAAGTCTGCAATTCAGTCAAGTCGATCAAATACATCTGCAAGTATGTCAACAAGGGAAGTGACCAGGCAGTCTTTGCAATACAAAATCCAGATGACGAGGTCTCTCGGTACGAAGCTGGTCGTTACATCAGCAGCTCTGAAGCAGCGTGGCGCATTTTCTGCTTTCCCATTCACGAACGCTACCCTGCGGTCGTTCATCTTGCAGTGCATCTCGAGAACGGACAGAGAATTTATTTCACAGAGGGCAATGTTGCAGAAAAAAGTACACAATCCACCACAGACGACTCTGTTAGCCTTCTTTGATCTTTGCAACCATGATGACTTTGCAAAGGAGCTTTATTATCACGAAGTTCCATCTTATTATGTGTGGACAAGAAACACGTTTCGTCGGAGGAAGCAGGGGAAGGCTGTGCCAGGACATTCGGGGGTGAAGAAAGATAATGTGCTTGGAAGGGTCTACACTGTGCACCCGAACAACTCTGAATGTTACCACCTTCGATTGCTGCTCTACAAAATCATAGGTCCCACCTCTTTCGAATCTCTCAGAACAGTTGACGGTGTTGTCCATCCAACCTACAAGTCGGCCTGCAGGGCACTTGGTTTGTTACAGGACGATGTCAACTGGGACGAGACTCTCCAGGAAGCTGCTCTGTCTCGCTCACCTCAAAAGATCCGTGAACTGTTCGCTGTAATGCTGGTCTTCTGCCAAATGGAGAACCCCTTAAATCTCTGGGAAAAACATAGAGACAGCATGGCAGAAGATGTTAGGAGACAGACTGAAAGAGATCATGGAGGAACAGAAGTCCAACAGTGGTTGCCTATGATCTACAACAAGTGTCTTCAGTTGCTTGAGAACTACGTCATTGCTATCGGAGGTCTCTGTCGATCATTACGGGCTGCCTTCACCTTCGAGAGAACTGGCAGAGGTTACATCGAATCCCGAGTACTTGAGGGAAACCTCTTACGACACCTCGGAGTTGGCCAATGTAGTCTCAAACAACGAGCCTTTGCTGAATGGTGACCAAAAGAGAGTTTACGAGCAAGTCATGAGGAGCGTTGTCTCGGGCACTGGCACGGTGTTTTTTCTTGATGCTCCAGGAGGAACTGGCAAGACATTCCTCATAAACCTTCTGCTTGCGAAAGTCCGAGCGGAAGGTGACATTGCTGTAGCTGTGGCTTCTTCTGGCATTGCAGCAACTCTTCTTCAGGGTGGGAGAACTGCTCATTCAGCTTTCAAGCTACCTCTCAACCTCAGCCACACTACTGATTCGCCCTCCACGTGCAACATATCAAAGCAGAGCAACATGGCTGAAGTGCTAAGACAGTGCAAGCTGATTGTCTGGGATGAGTCCACCATGGCACACAGAGGGGGTGTCGAGGCTTTGGACAGGACCCTCCAAGACATCCGAAACACCACCACACGTATGGGAGGCTTGACAGTGTTGCTGGTTGGAGACTTTCGGCAAACCCTACCAATCGTGCCCAGAGGAACACGCGCCGACGAAGTTAAAGCCTGTCTGAAGTCTTCGTACCTGTGGCGTCAAATCACTGTCGTCCCTTTAAGAATAAACATGAGGGTTCATCTGAATGGCGACACAAGAGCCGGAGAGTTCTCTGATCTTCTGATGAGTATTGGTGATGGCAGCTTCAGTCAAGAAAATTCTAAAATAGCAATTCCCTCAAATCTCTGTCTCCTGGTGAAGACCTTGCAAAAACTTCGTTACAATGTTTATCCCAATCTAAGAACTCTCCAGCATATAGACGTGTCATGGTTGAGGGAGAGAGCTATCCTAACACCACGAAACGACATGACCACGGCCATAAACCACGTTTTACTCCAAGAACTCCCCTCACAATCTAAAACATACCAGTCTGTGGATTCAGTTGTGGAAATGGAAGACGCGGTGCACTATCCGGTAGAGTTTCTCAACTCTCTGAATCCTCCAGGCACTCCTGAGCATCGTCTCATTTTGAAGGTTGGGGCACCGATAATGTTGCTGAGGAACTTGCAGCCACCTAAACTGTGCAACGGCACCAGACTTCAAGTCACGTCTCTGCAGAAGAACCTCATTGAGGCAACTATTTTCACTGGCAGTGGCTCAGGAGAGACAGTTTTGATTCCTCGCATCCCCGTCATCCCCTCTGACCTCCCATTTCAATTCAAACGCCTCCAATTCCCAGTAAGGCTCTGCTTCGCCATGACAATCAACAAGTCTCAGGGACAGACACTACAAAAGGTTGGCATTGACTTGAGACAGGACTGCTTCTCACATGGGCAACTGTACGTCGCATGCTCAAGAGTAAGCTCGGCGCAGGGATTGGTCATACTGCAGCCGGAGGGCCGAACTGACAACGTGGTGTACAAAGAGATCCTCAACAAATAACTGTGTATTGGTACATGTATGTTTCTTCTCTATTTCAAAAGGTTTACTTTTCTTCTTAGTAATGAAATATTTAAGGCAGTACATATGACACATTATTTTTACTTATCGGACTAACATTGCAAAAAGCCACACAAAAACTGCGTTGTTCCGGTTATTCCAAAAATGCATGCGCTACATTCCCTGCGGTAACACTCCTGGCACAAATGAGAATGTTTTGTTGTTACATGTAGGCCTATTAATTAAAGCAAATTTGAAATGTTAATGCAATAATCCTCCCGCTGAAAAGCGCGGGTATTTTGCTAGTAGATCTATATATTATAGGCCTAAGCCTACATTTAGATAAGATCTAGCATATAATTCAAACATCAACTAGATCTATAGTCTACAGTACGGTTATTGTAAAAACAGAATGCGAAATTTAATATACCCAGATTTAAGTATTAATTACCATTCTTATATTTAACATACATAGAATCTAGATTAGATCTAGTCTAGATCTAGTAGTTCCTTTTTAATTACGGTAGCCTTTTATAAATCCGTTTGTTTTTTTTTGTGACGGTACGCACCATACGGCGGCGTACCAGCACCTTTTTCAATGTGGGAAAAAATTATTACTTTTCTAGTATTTTAAAGTTTATTATTAATTTATTAATAGTTAAAAATGAGGCAATCCATCACTGGATACCAGCACCTATTTATTTACAAAAAGCACTGTATAAATCCATTGAATGTGTGTGTCTAAGTAGGCTACCTTATGTCCCACCGGAGACTGCGTATTCACTACTGCATTCCTTCTTGAGATTCAGACTTGATGACAACCTTTATTTTAAGAATTGAGTGAATCGATTAAAGTATTCCAATTTTATATTTCAAAAAAACTATGTCTGCACACCATCATGGGCTTACGATGGCAAGACCGCGCCTTAAAAATAAGCTTAAACGTCATCTTTATTTAACTGAAATATTAGAGAGCATCTGGCTGCAGGTGGCTTCCCAACAAAATAGTTGGACACACACACACACCCCCGGCCCCACAAAAAAAAAACCTACGGGATAAACATACGGTATGAGAAAAAAAAAGGAATCTAGTCCCACAGACATAGTGCACGGCGGAAAGAGAACAATATAAACTGACAAGACAGACAACACAGGGTATAGCAAAATATGTACTATTATAGACTACATCTAGGACTGCACTCCTTTTAATCTTCAGATTTGAAGACATTTGATTTAGCCTCACTATAATAACATAAAAGGTCCAAGATTAGATGGAATGGACCGACCTCTATCTTGAAACCTTGTTAAAAACATCTACTGACCGGAAAAAGTGGATGGTTTGGTTGCGCGGGACAGATGATAATGACATGTACATAAAAAAAAGTTCCAGATTTTTTTGTGTAAAATACCCAAATGAGGAAGTACTGGGGACACCTATTTTAACGAAGTGGCCTTAATCTATATTTTGGTGTTTATTTTATTTAAGTTTATTTATTTTCATAGTTTAATTCACATTAGTTGTTATATACACTTCTGGCTGTGAAAGCAGGTAAGAGGTAACTAAGATCTAGCATAATCTAGACTAGATCTGGGGAACAATCGAGATGAAGCCTGTATGGCCACTCGTAATTTTGTTGTTTCTAAGTAGACAGGTTGGTCTATTTACCAATGACTTGTGTTGGGTTACCTGTAGTCGGTTAGGTGTGCGTGTGTCGCACAGTGTAATTTAGTCCATCGGAGGGTACATACATGTACCAAGAATACTGTGTCTTTTAGAAAGCAGTAATTTTGGTAAACCTAAGTTGGTTAGCTAGAAGCCAAGGTCTAGAGGGGTTAAAATTAAGTAGGTTGCAGCGGAAGATATTGAGAAACCTCGAAGCGAGGTTGAGTTCAAGATAGTAAAGAAAGAGTATTGTTCGTTGGTACACGAGGTACCATAATATAATTAAAATGTAAGATAAAGCAACATAAAAAAGTAATATGGCAACTGCTCCAGGTCAAGACCTAGAAGAGTTTTAAAAAAAGTTAATTCAAGAGGCCAAGACAGAACTAGAACTGCGCGGCAAGGAACTGACCGCCTATGTTCAGCAGATGATGGATGTGGAGCAGGAAAGTATCAAAGAGGAAGCAGAGCGCTTGGAGAAAAGAGAGAATTAGAGAAACAGAGCGATTGGAGAAAGAGAATTAGAGAAGCAGAGCGATTGGAGAAAGAGAATTAGAGAAGCAGAGCGATTGGAGAAAGAGAGTATTAGAGAAGCGGACCGGAGCGCTTGGAGAGGCAGAAAAGGCGAGAGAAGAAGCAGACCGCATAGAGCGGGAACAAGTTACAGAGGCAGAAAAGTTGGAAGGGGAATAAGTTAGAGAGGCGGAACAGGTAGAGAGAGAGAAAAAAGAAGAGGCGGACAGGAAAGTACGAATTCAAGTGGAGCAAATGAGAATAGAGGCTGGCATAATTGTGTCCGTCTACTGAAGTAACAGCAATAATAGTGCCAACACAGAAAACCATAGTAGCGCCGCATGGATTAAACGGAAAATACAACCATTAGCGGAAGACAAAGACGACAATGGCAACTATTTGAAACGGTTCGAGATCATGCTGGCAAAGTTTAATGTCTGAGAGAAGAAGTGGTCCAAAATCTTATTGGTTTCGTGCATGGGCAAGCCCTCACGATTTGCCAAAATCACGACCACTCAATGCAGAATACTTATCAAGTGTTGAAAAAAGAACTGCTAAATGTCTACGGACACAACGCGGCAACATTCCGGAAGAAGTACTATGAGAATACGCCATCCAGTCAGGTAGATCCGCAAACAACCATCAACTCAGAAAAGGATTTCTTCAATAAATGGATCGGATTCGAGAATGTGGAGAACACCTATGAAAGTCTGAAGAACTTCATCCTAATCGACAACTTCGTCAACAAGTGTGACCCTCAGCTGCAGTCGTTTATAAAGGAAAGGAACCCTAAAACAATATACGAGGTTGTAGAGATCATTAGGATATTTAAAGATATTTAAAAACTTACGCCATATTTTGAAGTGTAAAGAGAAAATTCAACTATCCCAATAATTCAATGTAAGTACCAGATCCTCGGGTTTAAAATAAAATAGTTTCAGGTCAATTTCATTAAGTTTTTGTATCTTTTCCATCATGTGGCCCGCGACACTAGTGTTGGAAATTAAAATGGACCGCAGATTGAATTAGGTTGGGCATCACTGCTCGAGCCTATTGGGGGAAAATGAATACGTCATCGTCAAACTTTCTTATGCTGATTGGCCGAAATAACTGTACATGTATAGCAAATCAACAAAAAAAAACAACAACACTAAAATACGAGCGAGGTCACAGTGTACCAAACATGGAATCCTTCTCACACACCCACGTCCCTAATTTTCTATAACGGACTAAAGTAACAATATATTTACTGTATACTACCAATTCTTTTGATACTGTAATGCGACATAACAATACTGTATGACTCTTTATTTACGAAATATAGTATTTTGATTGGTTGCTTCCGGCTACGTGCTTTTTTTTATGCCAGGTGAACTGTTAAACAGTGATAGTCACTTAGAATGTACAGGGCATAAGATGCTGTCTTTAGCAATACTGAACGGTATTTCAAAACCAAAAATGTCATGTTAAGAGTTTACATGGTAAATGGTATCATATAGATCTAGATGCAATGAAATATTGAGCAAGTCCTAGTTTAAGAGAACTGGTCTGTTTTCTAACCTAATGGTCACAAGGGAATCTCCTATCGCGGGGTCCCCCTCAGGCGCAGGGCCTGGGGCGGTTGCCCCACTTGCCGCCCCCTAAGGCTGCTACTGGCAGCATACAACAGCACTAATTTAAAACCAAAGCACAATGTTCAAGATATATGTGCATTTGATGAGCATTTCATAGGTCTAAAGAATGAAACTAAAGAATGATATGGTTTTAACAACAGAGAGCAGAAGCCACACGAAACTGTCGAGGATTACTTACTAACTCTATGCACACTTGCTAAACCGTGCAATTTTTGCATCCATATGGAAGAGTCTCTATTAAGAGACCGAATGGTAGTTGGCATCAAAGACACAAGGACAAAAAAGAACTTCTAGAGGAAGATATTCTAGCTCTCAAGACTTTAATAGAGGTCTGCAAGGCAAATGAAGCTGCTGGCTTGCAGCTAAAGTTACTAGAGACAGGTACATCTGATGCATCACCATCTCAGGATGCTGTTTCTGCTCGCAAACATATCTTACAACAAAATGTAAATTTTGTGGACAAAATCACCCATTTAAAAAGGAGCTGTGTCCTGCATGTGGTAAAATCTGTAATATTTGTAAGCAAAGAAATCATTTCGGTATTCAATGTAACCAAAAAGAAACTGCAATGTGTACAGCAGGACAGTGATGACTGTTATACATTATCTTTTAGTGATGAGACTGTTGAAAAAGTTGAAATGATCATTGCCTGTGAGAAGATTGCGTGTGGTGCTGACTCGGGAGCCAGAGTTAATGTTATCCCTATGAAAAAATGAAAAGAGAAGGGTTTTTTTCCCTCTAAAAGTTCAGGCATTGAAAGATGTCTGAAAAGAGCTTACATAGACATTCAGGGAAATTATCATTATTATTATTGTATTATGCAAATTTATTTATGTATGTTTATTCATGTTACTAATGAAGAACACCACTTCCGGGTCATTCACTGGAAATGTTGTAAACACTAAACATGTCTTCACATAATCTTCTATATTTAATAGAGCCTTAATAAGTGACGAACCATATAACGGTAGCTCAGATGGAAAATAAGCCCAAATACTAGCTCATAAACTTAAATGACCGCCTATGTCAATACAAGTTGCATAAATAAATATAACACACAAAACACACACACACACACACACAATCACACAACTCAATGTAACTTGACGTAAAAAAAACAACACAAAACCTCTGTCCAGCGTAACACATCAGTGAGTTTAACGTATTACTAATAGGTACTGTTACTACAAGAGTAGAAACTAGGCTACTCCACAAGTAAGGTAAATGATACCCAGCTTCTGATAGGTAAACCACTTGTCAACTGAGGATTTTGTGCAATTATCCAGCAGATTGCAAAATACACGAAATATCTATAAATTACTCAATGACCTCAAGGAGGTATGAACTGACGAAAAAGTAATAAACAAAGATGATCAAAAACATCTAAAGCTCTATTGATGCTTGAGCAAACAAGTGATACATACATATATTAAACATAAATAAATAACAGCACCAGGGACCAAGTTTTTAAGAGAGAAAGTAGTTAATTAAAATGCTACGAAAATAAGGGCATGCCGACCGAGGCTCGAACCTATGACTCTGGATTCGACACCACCGCCTAGCGATAACGCACCAAGTGAAACTAGCCTCTAGACCATCGAAATGTCCAAAAAAAATTTCTTCTGATTCAGAGTCATTTCGCCCGTATGCAAATTACCACCCCAGTGGTCAAAGGTCACAAGCCCCAGCCGGCCCCTCCCCCAACCTCGCAGTATCCGTTCACTAACAACTTCAATAGAGCCGACACAGACAGCCGTTTGGTATGTATTAGACAAACGATGGCTCTATCTAATTGTATATCTCTCACAAAGACAAGTGGACAACATAAACACATTACATATAGAAGCTTCAGTGGGTAACGAGCAATAATGCTGTAAATGTAAACATAGAGTTGAAGCACTTAGCTTCAACTCTATGTTTGAGCAAACAAGTCAAAGATATCAATATCTTGACTAATTAACAGTTTCAGCTCCACGCAGTCTCGTAAATCCTCGACCTGTCCTAGTGACGCCACGTCATGATCAAGAGAAATGATTAAGGTTTGTGGTTTTCACGCGACAGGGTGTCCCCAACTGGAAACAGAACCAATAAAAACCAGATTGGTAGTCCAGACTTGGCAGCTAGATCTACACAGATGTATAGCGTACAACAAATGTAAGAAGAATGATTACCTTGATACAGCGTGTAATCCAAACACTTTGGATACGATGAGGTTCAGGAACTCCTGATACAGCAAACAGAATACTTGCTACTATCCGTCGACGCCTAGATCTAGATCATTACCACCTCACCGTGGTCGCCGTGTGAACACCCTGCTCTCTTAGGGTGGCCAAGGGTACTGGTTGCTCGCTACTAATGAATGAGCAGGCAACGAGTGTAAAATTACTCTAAAGGGGTTATGTCCAGCTCCCCACCCCCCGTGGGGCTATGAGGTAACGGTGAGTAGGAGACTTAATGGGATCTACGAAATGCGAATAGCGCTGGACACCAACTCGAGGGTTGGTCGGGATCTCCTGGGTCCTGGCCAATTCGCGGGATTCACTATGGGCAAAGACTGGACTAATTGATGCGGCATTCACGGGCCGCGTCAGGCGGACCATTTTGCATCCACGAGCTAGGCTCTAACTAGCCCTTCCCTGGTGCGCAAGTATAGGAATACGCCGCCTAAATGGTAATTTCGAAACTATGAATATCAACAAACGCGCATCATCCCACTCCTGCCCTGCCAAACTGTGGTGGTGACAGCTGAGGCAGGTTCTTCCTTGCCCTTCATGTTGACACAAATATAGGTCATGCACACTGCCACTTAGGAGCAGTAAGTAAGGCCGCCAACGGCCTTAACCATACAAACATGCTCAAAAAGCGGGCCCGAAGGGTTAGGGTTAGGGTAGCAGGCGTCAGGCCTGGGCACAATAAGTTCTCTACTGGTAGCCCCGTGGCCTTAATTAGGGAAATATGTCAGGTCGCCAGGCCGCGAAAAATGCATTAATATTCCTCCAGCAAAGTCGTATTCTCAACGTATACTGCATTTGATCCTCCTTCAGAGGTCCGAAACGAAGCATGTTGTTGGACGTGCCAATCCAAACTGACAGGAAACGAATTAGTGACGGGGGGCCTCTGGCTCTCAAAATAATTAAATTGACATTAGTGGGATCCCACCCACTCCAGGGACTGAGCCTATTAACATCAGTACCCTCACAATCTTACAATTAAACATCTGCGGGATAATTCCAAAGATATTAGAGCTCACTAAACACCTCCACGAGAGATTAATTGATGTAGCAATACTACAAGAGACCCTTACTGGAAAACGCTATTCCAGTATAACCGGGTATACAACTTACAAATTTAAGTGCACAGACTGCAGAGGACTAATAACCTATGTTTGAAATAACTTTGTTACTAAGCAGGTCCAAGGTGCACGGGCGTAACGACGCCATCACCCTTGATATACACAAGAAAGGGCGTAAAATTAAGGTCACAAACCCTGTATAACCCCACTAAGCATGAAATCGGCCTGGAGATATACAATACTGTTATAACCCCGCCATGCGCACTGCCAGAAACTAAACAGAAAGGATGTTGACATTAGGAGAATAACGATTTCCGCCAAAGTCTGTAACCAGAGTGAATACTAATATTAAAGCTCAATCTGTCATCGCCGGCTATTTCAATGCCAAGTCTCCAGAGTGGGGCTATGACATAACCGATACGATAAAATACATGAAGAATTAAATACTACCAATCTCTTTTAGTTAGGCCTACGAAACAAATAAACTCCACCGACACTTTTCATACCGGTAATAGCAGCCAGTATAGCCTGTCTCACTCTAATAACCGCTAACTTGGAATCTAATACTAAAATTCAGGTCCTGGACGATATAGGAAGTGATCATAGGCCCATACTAATAACAATTCCTCTATCAGAGGCCAGGGGTATAGCTCCAATGGTTCCACGTAAATGGAACTATACCAAAGCAAACTGGCCAGCTTACGAGGCAGCTGTCGACACTGCCTTAATGAACCTAGTAGTGGAGGAGAGAGATGTCGATTTAATCTACGGCGAGATAACAGCAGCGATGTTGGGTGCGGCTAAGAGGTTTACACCGCGGACTTACCCTGGCATCAGGTAAAAAAGAGTGTGACTCAGGATTTTAACAAGCTGGTCCGGAGGCTCGTTGACAAGATAGGTACTCCCAAAATCAGGCGGGAATATAACCGGCTCTGTAGAGCCAGGAGCGACTTGGCCCGACGCGTCTGGTCAGACCACCGGAATGCTGCCAGAGTTGGGTTAGATCTTGGGGATTCCTCGAAAGCCTGGCGTCTTCTACGAAACCTTGAGGCCAAAAATACTGAGCGAACGGCTGCCCCTCTATCCACACCCGGAGGGTTAGTCTCAACGTTATTAAAATGGCCAGCCTGCTAAATCAACATTTCACTAAAATTAGCAGGTCCCAAAAGTAGACAGCCATGTCCAAAGTCCTCAATAAGGAACGTAAAAGGCTCGAGAGAGAGAGAGAGAGCTGGATGAGCCTGAAGTCCAGGGAACGTACAATGCACCCTTCTGTCGTGCTGAGCTGGATAGAGTGATTGCCAAGTGTAAAAACCGAAAGGCTCCGGGGCCAGACAAGGTTACTCCTGAGATGGTAAAACATCTCGGGAGCATTGCGAGAGGTAAACTCCTTGAATTTATGAATCGGACCTGGGTAGAGTCCAGTCTGCCCAGAGCCTGGAAATAGGCTACCATTGTTCCAGTCCTCAAAAAGGGAAAAGACGCAGACCCACTTCACTATTTTCCACGCTAGGCAAAATAGCCGAGCGCATGGTTAACGAACGGCTTGTTTGGTGCTTTGAGAGTGCCGGCATCCTAGCGCTAGAGCAGGACGGCTTTAGGGCAGGCTTGAGTCCGATCGACCATGTCACATTATTCGCAAAGGAGGTGGCCGAGGGGTTTCTGATGTCCGAAAGCACATATGCAGTGTTTATCGAACTAAAACAGGCTTAGTGGGGAAGCAAGGCCTCTATCTAAAGCTTAGAGCCATGAGCCAATATATACAAATGGATAAAATCCTTTTTGTCTAGGAGGAGAACACGAACTAGATTTCAGCACTCCCCAAATAGTGTTGATGATATGTGATGAGCCACTGGTGTGCCCCAAAAAAAAAAAGTTCCAGCGCATGCTTTTGTTTACAACGCTAGTCTAGTGTTTATTTCTTCAATATAATGGATATAATGACAAAGTGTGTTCTAATAAAAGAAGGAAGAAGCCAATCAAGCGTAAATTTAAAGGGAATAAATATACTGGAAGATGAAAACAATCTAGATTTAGTGGCGATGCTATTACTAGTACTAGATCTAGTACTGGTATGGAACCTAATGTCTAATGACTAATGTTGATGACACAGCTGAGTCGCTGAGACTAGCCACACTAGGTCTAATGAAGGAGACTAACATGAGACGGATATTATTGATGTATGTTTCTGCATCTAGTTCAAATCATTGTGATGCTTGTACCAAATCTATAAAAAAGACTTTCACCAGAAATCTTCCTTGAAAGGGGTTTAATTGTTGGACACTAATCTAAAAGGAGATTTCACTCATTGAACAAAAAACATATAAGGGCTGGGGTGGGTGTCCAAAAAGATAGAAAAAAAGACTAAGTAACATCAAAAAGACAGGACAAAAGAATGCAAGTGGAAGAGTAGGCCATGGCTGATGATTCGCATCATCAAGTAAGATGTTTCAACATTGAGCCCATGGCCAAAAGATATTTATTTAAACGATAATCTAGTGCTAAAATAGTTGAGCATAGGACAAAAACTGAGAGAGTTTTAGAGAACAGACATTGGGTGATGGTTTGTTCACTAGAGAGATACTGATTTAATGCCACAGATTCAAGAAAAAAAATGTTGCTTATCAAGATAAGTACTACTGTAGAGAAGCACTTAAGGTGACATAGTGAACACATAATTGTGACCACATGAATTAATCCAAAGCCAGACTGTAGCTTAGGTAGATTAAAGAGGCAGTTGAGGCTAGGCTTTCATAGAGGTAAAATCGTAGTAATAGTGACTGAGACTAGATTGCTCCCGTTATGAATTAAACAGTTATACTTCTTTATATGCCTGTTGGTTGTTCACTCTATTTGTGGAGTGTTGTTATTAATCTGCATGTGTGTAGCCACAGACTCAGTAACTTGACACGTACAGAAACATGCAACCTATTAGCTGAACAGTACAAATTATACAGCCGCAGATTAGACATAAATCTCTACACTACACTAGCAGTAAAAATACAATGCTAGTAAGTTCGAATTTTATTAAGGCAATAATCTAGAGGTCACTGCCAAATGGATAAAAAAACACACACTTTGTGGCTGAGTATAGAACTGGATTTGCAATGAAGAAATAATCTACTTGGGGAAGAGCCAAATAGTTGTTTTACAGCCAATGGTGGTCAACAACAACACATCACTTTTATAATATACAATAGTCTTGTGTCTCATGAAGTCATGTTCTACACATACATCTAAATTTTGATGACTTCCTTCTAGTGAGTGCATTCTACAAATTATTACATTGGTGTCACTGATAGTTTAGAGCAGCGGTTCTCAACCTTTTATGTTTGGTGACCCCTTTTTACAATCCCCCACTCTGCCGCGACCCCCCCCCCCTCCCCGCACACACACATACAGCAATAGAAGAGTAGTCAATAACAATCCATATTTTGGATCGTCTTAGGCGATCCATTTCAAATCGTCAATCAACCCTCAAGGGGTCACGACCTACAGGTTGAGAACCCCTGGTTTAGAGGTATTAGTAATATTCTATTGGAGACTACAAACTTTCAAAAAAAAACAGCTGCTATATGAATTTTTAAAAAACAAAAGCTTAAATAGGACAGTGACAAACAAATCAGGTGTACTAGTGGTGCCTTGAAGAATATCAGTTCTATTGGAATAGGAACAAATTGTATGATGCAACAAAACACAACTTCAATTGAAAATAAAACAAATTAAGTAAATAATAACATACGGACAGCATCTTCCAACTTAATAGAACCATTATTGTATTTTGTCTGAAATCTTTTTCAAGGTGTTCAATAGTAATTTCTTGAGGCTTGAAGTGTGTTTGTCTATAATAGCTTGTACAATAACTTTATGCTTTGAAGACATCTGGAATTAAAAAAAAAAAAACATAAATATATATATAATATATAATATATATATATATATTTATATGTTATTTAACATCAAAACTTCTACAGTACAAGTTGTGATACTTGGGTAGGGAAGCACAGAAAATCTACTGAACAGATTTCCAAAGCTGGTCTGAGCACAAGTCAGTTCCTCGTGAGGAAGTTTCCTATCATTTTTTTCCTTACTAGATTTTGAGGCTTTTAAGTTTTATACAATATCTATGGTCAGCAAATTGATTTCTATTTAAGCAAAAGTTAAATGATAGACATTGAAAAGTGATGCAAACTTTTAATGAGCACTAATATTCATGAACAATGGTATTTAATTTGTTTAAAAAATTGAACAAAAAGAAATACATGAATCAAACAAACCATGGAGCTGTATCTAGACATCACTGACAGTAAGAGCTTTCCAAACTTTGAGCTCGAATGGTTCAGTTGGGAACATTGGGACAAGAAAGTCAATAGATTTAGTAAAAGATCTTCATCCAATGCAGGGTTTCTATCAATCAACATCTGAAGCAGTGATGTCAAGTTTTCATTACTCTCAATGTTTTGAGACACAAGTTGTCTGAAAGATAAAACAGAAGTCCTTTATACATTAACTACCAATATCTTCTATTTTCCTTCTTAATGATCAAAAAAAAAAATACTGAATTACAAAACATTAATCCTTAAATCAAAACTTACACAATGAAGTAGACAATGGATTCTATAGGTAAAGATTCTTTGCTAACGCTTGTCATCAGCTGACATGGAAAATATCCTAAACAAAAAAGAGTTTTAGTTCAATAATTAATTTAAATAATTTCAAAAACTGAGTTTAATATTTACCTGGCAACAAAATATAATAAATATTCTGTGATATCCGTGAATCAGTTTAAAGTCCACAATTAAGCATTTTTAATAACAATCCACAAAAGTATCAATGAGTTGTTAGTTTTTTAGACTTACTGTGCTAGGTTTCACACAATTTATTTGTATGAAAAGTTTTGTTGAAATCTTACTTGATGAAAACTAAATTAACTAAATTAAACACCTAACCCAAAAAGTAAGCAGACAGCTGCAGAGTGAATACATCAACAATGTAATATCTAAAGATAACAACAAAAACCTATGGTCATACATTAAGTCTAAGAAAATGGAAACAACAGGCATAGCGCCATTAAAAGATGAACATAACATAATACATAATGATAATGAAACTAAAGCAAACATCCTAAACAAATACTTTGCATCAGCATTCTCAGCCCCAGGAGACAAAGACATATTTCTTAATTTGAACCAAGTAGACAACATAGAAGATTTAGTAGTACAAGAAAATGGAATTAAAAAACTATTAGCCAACACCAAACCAAATAAAGCGTCTGGACCTGATGGTATTCCAGCTAGATTACTCAAAGAACTAAGCAATGAGCTAGCCCCAGTGTTCAAAATACTCTTTCAAGCATCGCTTAACCAGGGCAGAGTACCAAAGGACTGGAAAGAAGCTAATGTCACCCCCCTATTTAAAAAAGGAGAAAAATCTGATCCAGGAAACTACAGACCAGTATCACTTACCAGCATCACATGTAAAATACTAGAACACATAATATGTAGCAATATCATAAACCACTTAGACAAACATAATGTCCTCACCCCATACCAACATGGCTTTAGGAAATATAGATCATGTGAAACACAACTAATAGGACTAATTGATGATTTTTCAAAAGGTTTAGATAATAGTGAACAAATAGATGCTATCTTACTAGATTTTTCCAAGGCTTTTGACAAAGTTCACCACCATAGTTTGCTTAAAAAATTAAAATATTTCGGCATTAACGGTCCACTGCATCAGTGGATTAAAGATTTTCTGATAGGGAGAGAACAAACTGTAATAATAAATGGCTCTAAATCAACACCAATAACAGTAAACTCAGGTGTACCTCAAGGAACAGTTTTGGGTCCACTACTATTTTTAATTTACATAAATGATTTACCAAATTGCATTAGTTCAGGAACAAAAGTCAGATTATTTGCAGACGATTGCATAATATATAGAACAATAAAAACAAAACAAGACACAGATATTTTACAAAGAGAATTAGATGAATTACAGAAATGGGAATCAAATTGGAGCATGTCTTTCCACCCAGAAAAATGTCAGTTGTTAAGAGTAACAAAAAAACTAAAACAAATTAATTCCACTTATCTTATTCATGGCAAACCAGTAACACAGACTAAAAACTCAAAATACCTAGGTGTTATAATAAATGAAAAACTGTCATGGAATCCACATATTGATGAAACTATAAAAAAATCCAACAAAGCATTAGGGTTTATTAAAAGAAATTTCTATAAATCAAATAAGAACATAAAACTAAAATGTTATTTAACCTTGGTTAGGCCAATAATAGAATATGCATCCACCGTGTGGGACCCCTCAACTCAAGAAAACATTAAGAAACTGGAACAAACACAAAATAGAGCAGTGAGATTCATAACAAACGAATATTCACATTTGACTAGGGTAACACCATTAGTAAAATCACTAAATTTAGAAAGCCTTCAGGACAGAAGACTCAAAAGTAAAGTAGCAATTATACATAAAACACTGAACCATAATCTTCAAATACAAAAACAAAATTTAATAAAATACTCTGAAAGACACAAAAATAAAGGCACATTCCTCGTCCCATATGCTAGGACAAATTTGTACAAATACTCTCTCTTCCCTAGTGCTATTAGAGCATGGAATGGGTTGCCTGAGCTAGCCAGAAAAACCAGTGACTTGGCAGAATTTAAGTCATTGGTTAATATGCATGACTAAATGCATGACGCGTAGGACGTAATCATCTTCTTTTTTGAAGTAACGTCTGTATTATATAAGATAAGATAAGATAATGCTTTCTTTGGTGATAAGTGTATAAATGCCAATAAGTAATTAACTTATGTTATAAAAACCATAAAAACAACTAAAACCTTTAAGTTGTTTTACTTACAATCCAAAAATATTTCAGTAAATCACAATTCTTTTCAAACAAGAACATCTTTTATTTCATTTAACTCAGTAAACTACCCCATGTCCATTTCCAAGAAAAGAAAACTTTTCATAACAAACATTTTCATTTTAGACAGGCCAACAAATACATACACATTGAGACCTCACTCCCCTCCTCTTCAATGTCATTCATTAAAGTATGATATTTCAAAAACTATTTTAAAAATTATTTTCTAAGAAAAAAAATGTAATTTAAAAGTTTCAAATGGCAGATAAAATTTATTTTTCACCTGAGTCTGTAATAAGTAAAACACTGACAAATATGTCCACCAAAACTTGTGGCAAAGATGTAGCAATTAATGTTACTGCAGATAGCAGTCTGTCAGAGGGTTCACATGTCAGATTTTTAACCTAAAAGTAACCAAAAATAGACATTCAATACTTATTGAAATGAAACTTACGTGACAGATTTTTGTATATAAAGATCTCATATTACTTATCTTGTTTCTAAAACAAAAGTACAAATGTGGAGAAAAGTATTACTTTCTTTTTCAAACTTTTGGGGACTTTAAACATAATTATTTTTTTAATTGAAGCATTTAAAAATCTGCACCTTGAAAAACAAATTGTTTATTTTAAAAATTCATGATTTTTTTTAATGTAGAAATGTCAAAAGTAGACAGCCTTAATTAACTTGTAAATGCCTCATACCACACAAATTATTTCTTACAAATTTGTAACAATGACAACCTTAGTCTCTTAGGCTCCCTTTTCTCTCTCCCAGGGAATACAATATTTTATTTCAATTTAAGGATGTAAAACCTTCCAGTTCAAATGATGTCATAGTGCTGAATATATCTGTTAAATTTTTTCATGACCCAACCTCATACAGATGAAAATGAAAATTTAAAAAAATTCATTTATTTCCAAAAAGTTTAACGAAAAATATGTTTGAGATAGGTCAAAATCTTTATTTTTTTGTGTTAAAAAACTATTCCACATAAAAGTAATATATTAATTAATTGCCTGAAATAATCTCAACAGTGATGCTAGTTTTATTTTATAATTTTTAATACTAATATTAGAAATATTTGACTAAATATCAGCCTAATACTGATCGAAAGGAAATTTAAACTAATAATTTTTAAAAAAACATGTCAGTTTGTCATGACTTATTTTAGAAGCATTCCTTCTTTTTTGTCATTCAGCATTTTGTGCATGGCTGACATTTGCTTTAGGTTTGACCTAATTAAACCTTTCACCTAAAAAGGAATGCATAAAACCAAGGAAGCTTTTATTTAATAATCATTGATCTCTCATCTTATTAGTGTGCACAAATTTTAATTTAATTTTCAATATTTTATAGGCTCACTGTCAAAGTTTCTAAAATATTGCTATTTCTGAAATGTGTACATTTCACTATAGAAAGGGATATAGCTTGAAATGATAAAATTTTACCTTAGCAGCCAAACAGCTATCCAATATGATTTTAGTAGTGGATGTAGTAATGTCCTCCCAAGGCATGTTATCAAATATGTTAACTAACATTTTATCTGTGATTTGTGCTAAGTCCAGAAATTCACAAACTTCTTGAGTCTGAAATAAGCATCAAGATCATTTTTTAATAAACCTTTTCAATCTACAAGTAAAATAAATTTTTATTTGCTTCAATATAATAAACAATTTTACAAAAGAAAATTAATTACTTTTAAAATAACAATTATTTTAATTTACATTAGTTCTTATATGAAGTTTATTTGACATTTTTAGGCTTTTATAGTATGAGGTACTTAAAAAAAAAAAACTACATTTTCCATTCAAGCACCCCCCTCATAAATTTAATACAATACTTTTTTTTAAACCTGAGAAAGTGTCAATGTGGTGAAAGGCTTTAGCATATCAATGGTCACTTCCATTTCTTTGCTCTTGCAAGCATTATACAACTGATTTAGCTTAACCTGGAAAGACAAATTTATTAAGGAGGTATACATCTTTACTTACCATTAAATAACCAGTAAAATCTAGATTAGTTAAAGTTTAAAAGAGACACTATCACTTCAATTTTGGTGAGATAACATCTCTCTGCTCAATGAAAGTTGTAGAATACTAATATACTTGCTAGCTAACAAAACTAAGAGCTACTATTAAAAAAAGTAAAACAGTACATTAATAACAGTTTGAGTAAATACAGTCAATAAAGAGATAGTGAGCAACTCAGATTGTGAGCATTAGGCAAGACAAAATGTATTTAAAACATACATAATATGCCAGCTATATCTTGAAAAAAAAGTGTGTTTTATATAAAATGTCAAAGTTCATCTGTGATCAACTATTTCCAGAAATTTTTATGACTAAATTCTGTCTTGAATGTTACATAATTTGAAGTTAGTTGTATTTTCTTTCCTTTGGTTTGAACTGCAAGTAGGCCTACAATAAAGGTCGTCTTTAATTTATTGCAAGTACAATAAAGGTTGTCTTGAATTAGAAAAGAAACTTTTTAGCAGCGTAGAAGTATAGCCACATTTGTTTCAGTTAAAATTTGTTTGGTTACAAAAAGAAGTCTAATATAGACTGAATAATTTAAAATTGTCATGACTAGATTTTGTTTCTTTTCCTGCAGACCTAACTATTATATTCATCATTTTTATATTGTAAACTTGTTTCACTGTTGTCCTCCATTCAACAACTGGATCAATTTCAAGGATTGCTTAAAGGCCTGGACATGAAGTTTAAGGACCAGATACAGATAAGAGGGCATAGTCTTCTAGAGAGCATAGACATCAGGTGGTAGATTACAAAAGGAAACAAGTGGTGTGGAAATTCTGATGTACTGGAAGTCATACATGAGGGAATGGAAGACTTTTCTTTTACTTGCGGGGCCTGGACAATGCTTCCCTAGTGTAAACATGGACAAGAAGAGACATATGTTGATGTGTCATATTTAGCCATTGGGAGGCAAAACAGGAAGCCCTGGGGGGGGGGGGGGGGGGGGGGGGGGGGCATAAGTAATGAGTAATTGATTTTATAGCACTTGATGAGGGTAAAAAGAAATCTCAGCAACCATGCCACAATCCACAGACCATTTCTAGAAAAGGACTTAAATGAAAATGAGATGCACTCTACAGAGTGCTTGGCCTTTTGCTTTGCTCTCTAATCTGAAGTATATAGAGTCCTCAGAATAAATAGCAAATAAAAAGAATTGGCATCTGCTTGGAATTAGCTCAAGCAGAAATATTACTTTCATTAAGGCCAGCACTAAAAATGTGCATATGACAAATAAGGTACCAAAGACCCATCAAAATGTTGTTGATGCATTGTTAATGTCAACTAAAAAGTGTCAGACCAGCATCCTTCACTTTCTGTAAATGTCATCATCATCTTGAATAGCTTCTCATTGAGTACTTTGTTTCATTTCACAACAATATTTTAAATTTATGTGCATTTCAATCTTTATTTAAGGACACTGATTCAGCACCCTCTAAGACACAGCAATATTTGTACTTTTCCTTTTCATTACTTTTTTCAAATCCATTACCTGAGAACAAATAGAAGCAGGAAGATCTGTTATTGATATATTCATAGCAGGTTCAGTTTCATCTAAACTTTCATTCCAATCCTGGGTTTTGCGTTTTTTTGTTTGAGGTTTACAGGACAATTTGACTAATGCCTGAGAACTTTCTAGTTTATCATGACCATCCTCATCATCCTCAATGACAATAACATCCACAACAGAAGAGCTTTGCTCCAATAGGGGTGCTTTAATTCCATCCATTGAAATGTCTTCCCTCTCTTTGATGGGCATCAGATCTTTGAAAAGGAAACATTTTTTAGATTTACATGATACATTTTTAGAGCATTTAAGAATCGTATGAAAATACAGAGGGCTCAATGACTTTCAACAAAACAGAGTTTAATGATTTCCTTAATGAAACAAAACATCTAAAACTGTAAAATTGTAACATAAAAATACTGGAGTAGATGTTTAAAAGCTTCCTTTTTAACAATCATATATTTTATTCTTTTTATATTAACTTACCCTTTGCAAAGTCATTATGACTCCTTTTTAGATCTGACAAAATGTGATTCAAATAAAGCGAAGAATCAAACTGAAAAGATCTTGAAGTTACACCTGTCAATTTTAATAATTGGCTAATCATTTCCTGAACCCATCTATTGTTAGATGTCCCAATCAGTTGAATAAATTGCATCAAGGAGTAGTGAGGGATCAGTGAGACATTTGTTTGAAGTAGATAAAGAAATTTAGTTTGAGTGATGACTGGAAGCTTTAAAAAAAATGGAAACCTGGGAAGTAAATGCATTTAAAACATAGTATTTGTACATTTTTTTTTCCATTTACAGTAAATCAATCTAAGCTTTAAGAAGCTCTTTAAATTATAAAACATTTTTTTTTAATCACTAATTCACAAAATTACCATTTCAGTTCTCCATCTTTCTCCATGATTTGTACATCACTCATTAAGTTTAATTCATGTTCATAGTTGATATTTTGAATGTCTGACAAAGAACATATATCTTAAAAAAAAAAAAAATTTTGCAAGTAGTGTAATTTGAAAGTTTTAATTACATCTAAGATATTTTATGAAGGTTATTATGCTTATCAACCAGAAAATTACTAAAGAGCTCTGCAGGTGGATAAAGGAAAACATATAGGTGTATAAAATAAAAATTTTAAACCACTCATCTAACCAGCAATAATTTTTTTCTTTTTTCAATCTTCTCCAGTATAAGAAAGCACTATTCAAATGGGAGGTGCTCTAAGTTTTCAATTTTAACTAGAACTGTAGGCCTACTTATCACTAGATCTAGTGCTCTCATAACTTACTAGAAAAAAAACAACATAGGCCTACCATAAGCCAAAAAAAAAAAAGAGTTTAAGTGAAGTGATGACATCAGCATTGTTCACTCTTAGATGCTAAATTTATCAATCAGAATACTGTTAATGATTTTCTCTCTACAAGGCCTTCTGTAAACACTGCCCAACGCAGCACATTTAATACAAGAACTTGGTGGTTTAATCACAAATACATCAACAGCCAATACAACAGAATAGTGGCCACACTAACTACAAATTCTTTCTTGTACTTAACAGAACTGTCTTCTAAACACTGCTAGTCTTCTCTGGACTTACAAAGCTACATTCTCCAGGACTCACTTTTTACCCCACCATCTTTACTGCCCTGCTCTCCTGGACTGCACTCCCTTTCTTACACAGTGTCTATCATCCGTGAAGGCTTTCGATCACATGACCATAACATATAGGTCATATTTGTGTGTAGTAGTCCTATCTCTTGTCCATTGACAGCTGTTGACCTGTGTGATTTGCCTGAGTCATATGTGTCAGTAGTCACACACACATTAACCCTATCAGTCCGCCACTAGAGTTACAATACCATAATGATGACTTTGTAATCAAGGTTGCCACTAAAAAAAGTGGGTGACTATGTTAAGGAGTAAAGTTTTTCTATCCACCTAATGTACTCAGCATCTGATGAAAGGTGAATGACTATGTAATTACACTCTTGCGGACCACAAGACAGAATTAAAAATGATATTGAGAATAATTGAAAGCCATAAAAACTAAATATATAGATCTAGAAATAGACTCACTTAAAAGATATTTGATCAATAATACAGAAAAAACTAAAAAATGAAGCTCTAGATATAAAAACTGATTTCATGTTTTTTATTTTATATTTTAGACTCAAAGATCAATATCTAGACCTTAGATGATGTTTATGGAACTATTCAAATATAGAATGTAGACTACAAACTTACCTGACAATTGCTTGAACTCTATTTTTGGATTTGGTAAATCTTTATCTAACCAGTACCACAATGATGAATTTGATATATTGGTTTCTGTCTTGGCCATAATTTTTTCACCTGAGCACTTAAAATATATTCATAATAATAGTCATTAGATCTATATGTATATTCTATCTACATTTTAGTAAATATAAATTTTAGTAGCTCTATTACATATAATTATAATCAATCTAGAGTCTAGTTCCTGGTCTATAGTGTCATTACTCAAACATATAGGGTCACCAGAATTAACATAGGGTTACCAGGCACCTACAGGACAGAAGGAAGACAAGCCTTACAAAGGAGGTTAAGATAAAAAAAATACAAGGTAAACCTTAAATCTAGGTTTAGAACACAAATTTATATGACTCATATGATAACCATGTTAGTAAAGTATGGTCTGTAAAACTAATCAGTACAAGAAAATAATTTTTAAAGATCAAGTCAATTTTCTCATTAGTTCATCATTCATGCAAAGTGAGTAAATGCAGGCCCAGTATTTTCTTCAGATTGCATTTTCTGAGAAAACTGCTTCTCACTGAATCACTGGATATAATAGCCTGTTTCTCCCTATTGTCCACTGTGCCTTGGTCAGCAAACAATTATTTTTTTTAACCTTGCTTTGTTTTCAGACATTCAGAAATAATGATAATTACTGCAGGGGATGACAGCAACAAGGTTCGATCTTGAGACCAGTCTTATGATAATCCAAGGCGCATGCCACACAGCCTGACTTGCTACAGCAGCATGCAATAGCAACAAAAATGAATCTTGGAGAGACCTGAGTAACAGATTTCTTTATAAAAACTCTGAATAAATGGAGTCCTTTTTTTATTGAGTTAATTTGAGTGTTGAAACCAAAAGATACGAAAAGCTGAATTAGATGAATCATTGGTAATCAGTAATCAGAAGAGGGAAAGATGAACATTTTTACACTTCAGGCTAATGGCTGTCATACAGAGGACTTGTTCTCCTTGCCTTTAGTCAGACATCTAGTAACCCAATCTAAACATGGGAAAGACTACCACTTCAGAGGCTTCAGGAGTCAACCCTGAGGAAAAAGTGAAAGCTGGTGGCCTTAGTCTTACTTTTATAACTAGATCTAGATTGTAGCTCTATCAAATGACACACTTGACACTACAAAGTGCAGAGTGCTACATCATGATCAAAAGATGCCAAACTCAACTGTATATGTACCAAACTCAAGCTTCAAACTGTATACATGTTATATTTCTAGACTAGATCTATTTACAATTATTTTGGACTCTTTTGGCTTTTGGACACCAAAAAGTTCAACTCCTTCCACCTATGCTGCCTAAGTATTATCCATAACGTGCGTTTGTCCGACCACATACCAGACACAGAAATCTTAAAGTTGTCCAACATGAACATTATCAATGCGACATTAAAAAGGTTCAAACTTCGACATGTAGTCCGCATGACAGTCAATCGCCTTCTTAAATGACTTCTGTACGGGGAGTTTGTGCGCAGGAAAGCGCTCCCAAGGAGATTAATACAAGCGCTATTAAGGCATTTTCAAGAGCTGCTTCAAGGAGTGCGATATTGACATGTACAGCTGGGAAGCACTAGCTCTCGATCGCTCCTCATGGCGTGAAGCTGTAAGTCTCTGAGTCTCAAGATTTGAAGCAAGAAGTGGCCAGGGTGAAAGAGCAAACCAACAAAAAGCTGAGAGAAGAAGCAGGCCTATTATCTGCAACTGATCAAACCCACCCATGCCATGTATGCAGCCAGCTTTTTAAAGTGAGGATTGGACTTAACAGTCATCTTCGAGTCCATGGGATATGAATATGATGAGAAATGTGCTAATCTTCTATCACGAAGGAGGCGCTATCATTATTTATTTAAATTTTTTTGTTGAAGTACCTGCACTCCTACAGACCTTGTGGTAGGTCACTAAGTGACATCTAGAAGATCTAGATTCTAGATCTAGTCAAATAATCGAACTACCATCATCAGTCTTGAATTTTGATCTATTATTGAAATTATTCTACTAGCTCTAGGTAAGTGAAAAAATTTGGAAAAATTAAAAAAAAAGGAAATAAATTATTAAAAGCCTTCACTCTTAATCTGATACTTTCCAATGAATGACTCATAATAACTCATTGAATGATACTAAATGATAGGTAATAGAGTCTAGATTAAATCACCATTAAATGTCTGATTATCATATTTCATGTATCATAATTATGATGTAGATCTATAATATTATAATAGCTCTAGAATGTTGGATTGCCTAGATCTAGGCTAGACTTTGTAGAATTATAGAATCTTGACTAGATCATGTACACTCTATATTTCAGCTAGACAGTCAAGATCTACATGATTATCATTATGATCTAAAGTTCTAAACTGTCATAGTCATAAGATAAGGAAGAAAATTCGAGTCAGTTGATTCCGTTGGAAAATCTCCGTTGCAATTTTTTTACTTGCAATGCTGCAATGTCAAGGGCAAAAAACAAACATCTAGATTCTAGATTAGATAGATCTAGATTCTAGTAGATAGATCTCTTACATAGACATAGATCTATATATATGTGAATATGTCTTTTTGTCTATAATCTCTTCATTCCGATCTGATCTAGAATATATATCCTTATCTGGACCTAGATCTAGAATTATTCTAGATACAGTGATCTCGAAATGAACCTCCCCTCTTCCGCAAAAGGGGAAGGGGTGGAATTTGGTCACTGCTTTTTTTCCTTATTGGAGGGGAGATTTAACAATCTTTTGAATTTGTTCCAACCTCTTCATTAAAAAAAAAAATAAAGCATTTTTATCACCAAATTCCATGAACGTTATCAAAAGGGAGGGGTGAGTTTGAAAACCCATCCAGTGGGCAGTGGTTGTTTGTAAAATGTTTCGGATGTTCCTTTAGAGTTGAAGATAATTTACTTCCTAGTCCAAATCTCCCGCAGGACGATGGGGGGTGGCAGCGGGCAGGGTTTGAATCCGGGACCATCGATATGTCCAAACGAATGTCCAGCGCGCAAACCGCACGTTTGAGGTTAAAATCACTCTCTTATTTTAAAAACTAAAGCAGTAACCAAATTCCATGGGCGCAGCCAGCTAGGGCCGAATTTAAGGGAAGGCAGGCGGGGCTACAGAAGAATGGGGCAGCCACAAAAGAGATAAAAATATATCTGAATTTCGACCGTTCAGAAACTTTTAAGTTTTTAATGCTTGTTTTTAATTTTTTTATATTTTTTTCCCTCGCACTTTTACGGCTGGCTAAAATGTCTATATTAAGAAGTGTACGCTTGTAAGGTTAGGCTAGGGTTGTAGAATAAGTAGGCCTAAATTTTTAAATAGGGCCTACAGCTCCTGATTTACTACCTGGCGTCTACCAATGACCTTAAAAATTTATTACCCTCCACAAACTAATAAAATATAGGCCTACACTTTTTAAACAATATGCATATTTTTTGTTTTTGATTTTTGTAAAGAAATTGAGATTACATTCAGAATAACTCGCTATTTCTTTCTCCTAAAATATAGCATGCTTTAAGATATAGGCCTAATAGTATTTTCATTCATAAGTGGATCTTTATTAAAGCTTTAAAAAAAAATTTAGTGTCTCTTTAAAAATCCGGCACTGAGAGTTGCCAAGGGTATTGTCACGTATTACAAATTGAATTCTACTTTTAAATGGCTTGCCTAGGGGAACGTGACAATAGAAAAAGGTAGTTGTGTCACTTATCTAAAGTCTGAATTTAATCAAAGACTTACAATGAATAACAAAAAAAAATGACACAAGAAATCGGAAGGTAAAATATCAACTTAATGTTTAATAAAATATAACTCGAATAGTACTTTTAACTGATTCACATAAAGCAAGAAAAAAAAAAACATTTACTCAATACAAAATGGAAGGGTTGACCAGAACCCTTTTACAAAAATGGAATGTAAAAATATTACAATACAAGAGTTTGAAAATATAATTACAAATACAAGCAAGGCCTTGAAAAAAAGAAAAATCTTAACTTACACGATCAATTGGTATACCACGCACGGGTCACGCAATGTCTCCGCTATTCTGTCTCACGGCTGTCTCCGTATGTCTGTCCGTCAACGTTACACGGGCGGTCTTTATATAATATACCGCGCGTCGATATCAAGACAAATCTAGTAATTTCTAGAACAGAATAAGTCATCAACACCCAGATCTAGAACGCTCTTCAAAGAGACAGAAGAAAAAAAAAACCACCCTCCTTTCAACCAGAGGTACACACATAGGTCAAGGACCGGTCACTGTCTGTGTGGCTTGACTCACCGTGAAAAATAAAATTAAAAAAAACTTATTACACAAGGGGCAGACAACCTACAGGTCAAGAAAAAAAAAATAGTATCTAGGTAACAATGCCTAGATACGTAACACCTCCCTCCTAAAAATAAAAAGTTTACATTTCCACGAAATGGAAAGCTTTTTAGAATAATTACAAAAATGATATTTACATTACAGAATGTATTTATCATGATATATATAAAAAAAAATATACATCAAAATACTTTTTACAATCTAGATAAGGCATCGGCGATAACATTTTCGCTGCCTTTTATGTGTTCAAGATCTAGGTTGTACTCTTGTAAAAATAAACTCCACCTGAGAAGTCGTTGATTCTTGCCAGACATTTTGTGGATAAAGGTAAGGGGAATGTGGTCAGTAAATACAACCAGTGGCCATCTGGACCCACTGATATAAAAATCAAAGTGTTGTATAGAAAGAATCAACCCAAGACATTCTTTTTCCACAGTAGAATAATTTCTTTGATGTCTATTAAATTTCTTGGAAAAGAAACAAATAGGGTGCTCTACTTGGAAATTATCTTCTTGGTAAAGGACTGACCCAACACCTGTGTCACTGGCGTCAATAGCTAACCTAAAAGGTTTTCCGAAGTCAGGAGCCATCAAAATGGGGGAGCTAGATAATATCTGCTTAATTTGGTTAAAGGCTTTCTGACATTCATCCGTCCAAGTAAATCGGACGTTCTTTCTCAGGAGGTTTGTTAAAGGACTGGCAATGACAGAAAAATTTTCGCAAAATTTTCTATAATATCCAGACATTCCCAAAAATCTTCGGAGTTGTTTCCGATCAGCAGGAATAGGGAAAGCTTGGATAGCTTCTACTTTGGCCATTACAGGTTTCACCTGGCCTTGTCCTACAATATGGCCTAAGTATTGGATGGAAGCCTGGCAAAAATCACTCTTACTCAGGTTTACAGTAATTTTTGCATGTAAAAGTTTAGTTAAAAGACAATGCAGTTGTTTACAATGGCTAGAAAAATCTTGGCTAAAAATTACTACATCGTCTATGTATGCGTGGCAATTCTCCATGTCAGCAAGCAGGGCATTTATCATTCTCTGGAAAGTGGCAGGAGCATTCTTCATGCCAAATGGCATCACTTTGTATTGGTACAGACCATCAGGGGTGACAAAGGCGGAGATTTCCTTTGCCCTATCAGTCAGGGGAACCTGCCAATAACCTGAAAGTAGGTCTATTTTGGTGATGTACTTAGCGTCACCAATACGATCTATGAGATCGTCTATCCTAGGGATAGGAAACGAATCGGTCTTTGTTACAGCATTTACCTTACGGTAGTCTGTACAAAAACGATAAGTCTTGTCCTGTTTAGGTATCAAGACACATGGGGAGCTCCAGCTACTGGAACTTGGTTCAATGAGGTCATTTTCAAGCATATACTTGATTTCTGACCTAAGTATGGCAAGTTTTTCAGGGTTGACCCTGTAAGGATGCTGCTTGACTGGAGTAGCCTCGCCAACATCTACATCATGCATTATAACATTAGTCTGTTTTGGTACATCAGAAAAAATGTCATTAAATTCATTAATGAGTTTCATGATAACTGGCCTTTCTGTCGAAGACAGATGAGACAGTTTTACATCCAAATTCTGTAATACAAAAGAATTAGGTATTTTGTATTGTCCAAATTTCTCCTTTACAATATCATCATCAATAGGAGAAACATGGCTATTTGAACAACTTTTGACTGTATTTAAAACACAATTACTCTTCTCTGAGTGATCTGGCCGAGATACATAAGGCTTCAGCATGTTTATATGACATAGCTGAGTCTTTTTCCTACGGTCAGGAGTTTTGATTGTGTAATTGAGGTCACTAATTTTGGTCTCAATTTCATAGGGACCAAAATATCTGGCTTGCAAGGGTTGACCTGGTATGGGCAAAAATACAAGCACCTTATCCCCGGGAGAAAATTCTCTAACACGGGCCTTTCTATCATACCAGCGTTTCATGCTGGATTGGGTGTTTTGTAAGTTATTTTTGGCCAGAACACAAGCATCATAAAGTCTAGTTTTAAACTTAATTACATATTCTAAAAGTCCTTCAGTGGCTGTTGGTGACAACAAAGTCTCTTTTATACATTTCAAGGGACCGCGCACCGAATGGCCAAAGACTAAGTCAAAAGGGCTGAATCCCAACGATTCCTGGACGGATTCACGGGTTGCAAACAGCAGCATGTGGATTCCTTCGTCCCAGTCTTTTTCGTGCTCAAAGCAATAGGTTCGGATCATGTTCTTGAGAGTCTGATGGAATCGCTCAAGAGCGCCTTGCGACTCGGCATGATATGCACTCGACATGCAGTGTTTGATGCCCAACTGAGTCATGACTTGCTTGAAAAGATTGGCCGTGAAATTCGTTCCTTGGTCCGATTGGATGGACTTTGGTAGACCAAATAGAGTAAAGAACTTGATTAAGGCCTTTACAATGTTTGATGCTTTTATGTTCCTTAGAGGAATAGCCTCAGGAAAACGAGTTGAAGCACACATAATGGTCAACAGGTATTGGTTGCCAACTTTTGTCCTTGGGAGAGGACCAACACAGTCAATAAGTACTCTGCTGAAAGGTTCTTCAAAGGCTGGAATCGGCTTCAGAGGAGCAACAGGGATCTTTTGATTTGGCTTGCCAACCATCTGACAGGCATGACAGGATCGGCAGTACTGGATGACATCTTTCTTCAAACGTGGCCAGAAGAAGTGTGACATAATCTTGTGGTATGTCTTGTGGATGCCGAGATGACCTGACATTGGTGTGTCATGAGCCAGATTCATGATGTACGCTCGGTATTTTTCTGGTAACACGATTTGATGGCATATTCTCCATTCTTCTTCGTTGGATGCGTCTGGAGGTTTCCATTTCCTGAAGAGCATATCATCTTGGATGTAGTAGCACGTTGATGCTAGCTCTGCCTCTTGTGATGTCATTGCGGTTTCTCGGAGTTTGGCGAGCTCTGGATCCTTCTTTTGGTCCTCAATCAACTGTTTTCGAGTTGATGCCGGCTTTTCAGAATTTGGCGTTGGTTCTTCTTCAAGAGAAGCAAAGAATGTGGTGCTCAAGTCCACATCATCGTGGTTACTGTTGGCTTTGATGACGTTCTCTTCTTGAGATGCTTTCAACCTCATTGCCCTTGTTACTGCACACGCTGAATATAACTCTAGGTCTTCCTCGGGTGTGGCAGATAAGTCGGGTGTTTGAGTGACGATGGGTTCGGCTATCACCTTTCCACCTGCTAAGTCATTGCCTAACAGCAACGAGATGCCTTCCAATGGTAATGTTGGTCGGACACCTACAACAACCGGTCCAGTAATGAGATTTGACTTTATGTCGATTAGATGTAGAGGCACATCTATACATCCAAGCTCTACGCCTCGTAACAGGATGCTCTTCCCAGTCGATGATGATTTTGACAAGGGCAAGATACCCTCTAAAAATAGCGATTGTGAGGCACCTGTGTCTCTCAAAATGGTGATAGGTCGTAGACTTGTAGAATCACCGGGTAGTGATACGAATCCTTCCGAAATGAAAGGCTTAAAATCCTCTAATAAAACATCAATTTTGGTTGATGCAGACTGGACTTGGGTCGAACTCTCGCTGGAGTCATTGACATCTCTAGGAGACGCAGTGGAGAAACTCTTTCTTGAGTCAGTAGAACATCTTTTGGATGTATTTGGAGAACTCTTGATGGAGTCATTGGAACATCGGGGTGATGTCTTATGGGAACTCTGGATAGAGTCATGGGAACATCGGGATGATGTATTATGGGAACTCTGGATAGTGTCATTGGAACATCGGGGTGATGTATTATGGGAACTCTGGATAGAGTTATTGGAACATCGGCGTGATGTACTTGAAAAACTCTTGTTTGAGTCATTGGAACATCGGCTTGATGTATTTGAAAAACTCTTGTTTGAGTCATTGGAACATCGTGGAGACATTTTCGGAGAATCTTGTACAGTCAATACATTTGAAACAGGTGGTGTCGAGTTATTCTTGATATGACTTGATGATGAGGGAGTAAACCTCGACGACCACTGTACTGTGCAAGCGCTGACTTTTGAAGGAGCTTTTTCGTTTCTCTTCCTCAATTTCCAGCAATCGTCAATTTTATGGCCTTCTCGTTTGCAGTAGGAACAAGTAGCTTTACTTGTAGTAGGTTTTCTGTCATTTGTACTGCTGTTCTTGATGGAGTTGCTAGCAGTGGACTCAGGCTGTTTGACTTGTTTTGGCTTGACATCCGTCGTATACTTGGCAAATTGATGTGATATTATATAATTGTCTGCCAACACTGCAGCCTTGTGCACATCTTCCTCGCCACGATCAGCTATATGCGTACGGACGTCTAGCCGCACACAACTCTTGAACTCTTCCATCAGCATTAGGTTCTTGAATTTTGCAAAGTCGGTGCCGATTTCCCTGGAAGTGAGCCATTTCTCAAAGCGTCGCTCCTTTTCCCGCAGGAATTCTACATGGGTTTGGCCATCCGATTTGCGACAATCCCTGAACTGCTTTCGGTAAGCTTCCGGAACAAGTTCATATGCCTTAAGAATTAAGGCCTTAACAACATTATAATCTTTTTGTTGTTCAATGGTCAAAGAACAAAATACCTCTGCAGCTCTACCAGTCAAAACTGTTTGCAGCAAAGTGGGCCACAAAGTTTCAGGTACATTAAAATTTTTCACAGCAAGTTCAAATTGTGGAAAATAATTGTCAATTGTGGCTTCATTAAAGCGTGGAATTATTTTCAAAAATTTTGTTGCTTCAGCAGTATGACTGGCAGGGGAAGAATCTGGTCTTACATTAGCAGCTAACTCTAATTTTTTAAACTCTATTTGTAATTTCATTTCCATTTCTTTCTGCTCTCTAGCCGCTGCAAGCTCTAATTCTTTTTGTTTAATTTCTCTCTGCTCTCTAGCCGCTGCAAGCTCTAATTCTTTTTGTTTAATTTCTTTCTGCTCTCTAGCCGCTGCAAGCTCTAATTCTTTTTGTGCGGCCTGTTGTTTAATTTCCTTCTCTTTTAAAGCTAACTGGGCTTCTATTTCCATTTGTTTTAATTTTATCTGAAGTTCTAAATCTGATTTACCCTCATCGGGTCTAAGGGTCTCTAAAAGGTCCTCAGAAAACACTTCCTCGTCTACATAATGGATTACAATGTTATCTCTGATTTCTTGTTTAAGGGCATTTGATTTTATTTTTAACCCTAACTGTTTAGAAATAAGGACCAGTTCCTTCCTAGTACAAGCATCAAGCTCTTCCACAGAGGGATTTGCAAGAAAAACCTGAATATCCATAACTAACTAACAACTATTACAAGCAAAAAAAAAATGTATACAATGTAAATATACAGTACAAAATCAGTACAACAAAAAAACCTTAAGAGAGTTTGGTCAATACTATTGATACTTTACTTCCGACTCTTTGACACAAAAAAAAAATTTTTGTTAAAGTCAACTTCGCCTTTACAAAATTACTCAAGTAAGACGAAAATAGGTTCAGAAAAATATCCGGGACGAAAGCCCTCAAACTTCTTTTGTCACGTATTACAAATTGAATTCTACTTTTAAATGGCTTGCCTAGGGGAACGTGACAATAGAAAAAGGTAGTTGTGTCACTTATCTAAAGTCTGAATTTAATCAAAGACTTACAATGAATAACAAAAAAAAATGACACAAGAAATCGGAAGGTAAAATATCAACTTAATGTTTAATAAAATATAACTCGAATAGTACTTTTAACTGATTCACATAAAGCAAGAAAAAAAAAACATTTACTCAATACAAAATGGAAGGGTTGACCAAAACCCTTTTACAAAAATGGCATGTAAAAATATTACAATACAAGAGTTTGAAAATATAATTACAAATACAAGCAAGGCCTTGAAAAAAAGAAAAATCTTAACTTACACGATCAATTGGTATACCACGCACGGGTCACGCAATGTCTCCGCTATTCTGTCTCACGGCTGTCTCCGTATGTCTGTCCGTCAACGTTACACGGGCGGTCTTTATATAATATACCGCGCGTCGATATCAAGACAAATCTAGTAATTTCTAGAACAGAATAAGTCATCAACACCCAGATCTAGAACGCTCTTCAAAGAGACAGAAGAAAAAAAAAACCACCCTCCTTTCAACCAGAGGTACACACATAGGTCAAGGACCGGTCACTGTCTGTGTGGCTTGACTCACCGTGAAAAATAAAATTAAAAAAAACTTATTACACAAGGGGCAGACAACCTACAGGTCAAGAAAAAAAAATAGTATCTAGGTAACAATGCCTAGATACGTAACAGTATTTTGAGATTAAAACCCCTCCTCTGCAATAATTTAAAAAATATAAAGCAAACTACTGTCATCAATTTCCAAAACCTAATAAAAACTCAGAAAGATACAAGAAAAAGGCACATTTCTCGTTCCATATATATGCTAGGGCAAATTTTAAAAAATGCTCCTTCTTCCCTGGTGCTATTATTGCAGGAATGGGTTGCCTGTGCCAGCCAGGAAAACCAATGACCAGGCAGAATTTAAGTCATTGTTTAATATGCATGACACGTAGGACGTAATCATCTTCTTTTTTAAAGTAAAGTCTGTATTTTATAAGATAAGGGTATTTTTTAGTTTGACCCCGCCCCATTCAAAAGGTTTTGAGTTTAAAACTCCCTCCAAGGAGCTTAGAACTTCAATAAGAAATACTAAAGCAAACTAAATTCACCATTAACGTAGCCATTGGGGGGGGGGGCTGAGTTTAAACCCTCCCACCAATAATATGGGACCTTCATATAAAATATTTTTATAGCATAGTAAATGTAAATGCATTTCTTCCATGACAATTAAGATTATTATTATTACTGGTATTGTGAAATAAAAAGTAAAGAATCATATTAAGACATAATTATTTGGAAGCTCTTCATTCAATAAATGCTGGAAGAAATGATAAAAGAGTGCAGTATATTTACTACACATATAGACCTTAAATCACAAAATAACTTTTTTTTTTTTAAATATAACACAATGATTTCTACATTTTATCATTACATGGCATTCTTGCTACTTGTACCTAAAAGTAATTTAACAGTTATTTAACACAATAAACTTGACCACCATTTATTAACGCACACAATCTCTCTCTCTGTCACATCCACGCCATAAATTAACACTATCAACTATTCATAATGCTTTAGTCTTTTTATTGAAGTGTTCTTCCATAATAAAGAATAGGCAATTATTTTCTAATGTCTTAAATAATATTTTTGTTCTTTGCACCACAAATAGGAGGTACAGTAGCTGAGTGACAAAGCGCTTGGCTTTTGAATCAGGGGTCCTGGGTTCAAATCCTGGTGAAGACTGGGATCTTTAGAATATGACAGAGTCCACCCAGCTCTACTCATAGACATAAATATATACTTTATGTCTATGATTCTACTCTAATTATTTTTTTTGCATTTTTAAGAGTCAAGTATAAATTGTGAGTTATTGTCCCAAATTTATTTATACAATAGAAAAATATCAGATTGAGTAAAGGTTGGAAAAAAGGCGACCAGGAAAAAATATTTGGGTTAAGAACTCATCAGTTATTGTTACTTCTTTACTGATAAAGTTCTTATGAATTCTAAATTTTCCAAAACAAAGTCCTTCTTTAAAAAATTAGGATAAATTCATGTGCAATTCTGTCCCATATTTGACTATTCTGTTTTAAAACGTCATGTTTTTGTCTCAAAAGAGGAGGGGGCGGTAGAGTGAAAACGATTAATCCTCTCTTCTTTTTTATAATTTCTGCTGATTGCATTTGGCATTAAAGAATAAAGGAGTGGGGCGACTCGATATAAGAATTAAATTTATTAAATTTATAGCATATATAAATTATATTAGTGACATTTTTTTAAATTTTGTAATTTCTTAACTAAAATACAAAAGAAAATGTACTGGTTTGCCCAATGGGCGGTGGGCGATTGCATTTATGGCCCCTCCCACCTGGTACCCTTTTTCATTATATTCCCTTATATTTACTAATGATAAAATTTGAGATTAGAGTGTGGTGCGACATAATATACAAATGGGTTCAAATATTAATAAGGACCTTATATTATAGAGATATTCAACTAATTGTGTTCACAAACTATGATTTCTCTATAAAAAATAGGACCGCACCCCCACTCAGAGGGCTAGAGTGGAGAGGGCAGTAGATGCAATCGCCCCTTCCACCCTAATGAATCGGCCAAGATACCAGAAGGGGAGCGACATAATATAAAAATTTTATAGTAATTCAAATAATGTGTTCACAAACTATGATTTCTCCATAATAATAGGACAGCCCCACACACACACACTCAAAGGGCTTACATTTTATTATTAGGTGGGAAGGGCAGTCGATGTATTCGCCCCCCTCCCATTCCACCCAATCGGCCAACAGTAGAACGACATAATATAAAGATCTGTTTAAATATCAATAACAATTTTTAATCATATAGATATTTAATTGATTATGTTAACAAACTGTGATTTCTACAAATAATGTGGACCGCCCCCCCCCCACAACTCGAAAGTTTATGGTGGGGGGGGGGCGGGATTGAAACCATCACCCCCTTCCCACCCCACCAAATCAGCAAACATGCTAGAGGTGGGTGGGGGCGAAATAATCTACAAATAGGTTGAAATATAAATAATTAGTATGTATTATTAACATAAGTAATAAATTCGTATACAAATTGTGTGATTTCTTTACTAAAATTGCTTTCAGTCAAAAGTTGACTAAATAAATGGACGTACCAGTTTGTGGGCGCGACGTCTTGTCCTTGTAAACCCATTAGCTGAAATTACTTGATTGTGCACTTCTAACAGAAAATAATTTTCGCCATAATAAAGCAACACAAGAAATTAATAGAATTAGATTATACACCACCATCAGGCTTCTTAAAACAAAGAATCGATCTTTAAAAATCACACAAAAACGTGTACACTTTCACCTTCCCCTATCCCTTAGTCTGTTGGTCGTTAGGGCACCAATCTGTTGATCGTGTTTCTCCATTTCTCTGTCTTCAGTCTTGTATAGAATCCCTTTCAATGACAGGCCTGTCTATCCTTTGATGTTGTCTTCCCATCGCTTTCTTTGTGTGAGCTTGCGCTCCCAGAGCTATATTTTTATGTATTCTATTTTTTATAGGCTAGTGCCACATTTATTATTTGTACTTCCGCTTTTTGTGTAGGTTAGGGTGGGGTGTATAAAAAGTGATGGCACGCTGTTTTAAAACAGTTCAGTGTACAGTTGACCAGTGGTCACTATAGTATGTCTGTGTGACAGCCGAAGATCTTAGTGGTCTGTCGTGTAATTATTTTATATTTCTGTACCTGGGACGGCCTGCTATTGTTGCTGCTTTTAGCTGCTGCAATTACACTGCTGTTTTTAACTGTTGATTATAACTGCTATTACTCTGCTGTAACCTCTTGCTGTAGATCCAGAATCTAGTGTTATTTTGTTTTTGTAGTGTAGCCTTAGTCAGCCTTAATGCCTTGGTAAACTTAGTTATAGTCTGTTTCTGTTCTTAGTGAATACTAATAGTAAGGTACTAAGACAAAGGTGTTCTTGTTTTAGTTGTAGTTATGGGTTGGTTATAGTATAAGTAGTAGAATATTGTAGATCTAGACTAGTTTATTGTAGTGTGTTTGAGTAGATCTAGGTCTAGTATAGTAGTTGTCTTGTAGTGATTTAGTTCTCTTTAGTTAGATAGTTGTTTTGATAAGTTTGTGTTAGATAGTTGGTTTGGTTAGTTTTTAGTGGCGTAGATTCAGAGGGTTTTAGTTAGTTGTATTGATTAGTGTATATATTATATTTTATTATTGATTTATTGTTTTGTATGTAAATAAAGTTTCGTTTTGTTTATTTATCCTAAACTAAAGTTTCGTTATCTTGCTTTCATTTAGTTTAGGTTAGCATGTCTGGTTACTTAGGCGACTCTAGCCCCTTGGTCACCATGCCGAGGTGCACAGATTGAGCCCACCCAGTAGCGCTAACATCTGCCTACTGTTGGTAAATTTTAATGTTGAGCAGCAGATAATAGGTATCTCTCACTTAGCACCTCCTGACCTGCTCACATTTGTCTGCCTCTTTTTTTCCCCCTGGTACTGTTCCTTGAAGGGATTTTTCTTTGTCTTTGTTGTTTTAATTTTTAGCCTAGGGATCGACAGTCACAAGGCGATCTTAGAATAAGAGTAGGCCTATATATGGCTGCGACAACTCGTTTCACTGTAGAATATCTTACTTAGGGTTTATAGTCGAGATAAGTATTTTTGTCTTTTCGGAGACATTGTTTTTGTCAAAATGGTCCTTTAGAACTTCAAGCTAGTTCATTTTTATCGGCATCATCGTGAAATGTGGATTTCTGAGAGTATTTACGTCAATACATTACACTTAAATGTGTACAAGGAAAGAATATATACACGAGGTTAACAACATATTAAATGACCCAATGCCCCGTAACATGGGCGTAGCCGGGATTTATTTTCGGGTTGGGGGGGGGACCCCAGCAAAAAAATTCGTGTGTGTGTATACACAATTAACCCCTTCATTCTTTCGGAAGACGTTTATTGTACCCTAGAATAGGTTCTTTGTAGACTCCACGCCATTGCCAGCAAGGTGGTCTGGGGGAGCGCTGTAATAATAATAATAATTTTGTTATAAAGCGCTGTTAACAAACAAAATGTAGGCTCAAGGTGCTGTAATAACAACAAACAAAGTGTAGGCTCAAGGTGCTGTAAAAACATTACAAACACGACAGCTAAAATGACAATTAATCTAAAAAAGTTTAAAACAATTAGGTCTTAATGTTCTTCTTAAAAGTAGTGTAGCATGTTATCTGTCTGAGATCAATGGGAAGTGAGTTCCAAACCTTAGATCCGAGAGCTGAAAAAGCCCGCAGACCGTAGCTTTTTAGGGAGAAACGTGGCACCACTAAAAGCGTTGAGTCCATTGAGCGCATGGCTCCCCCGCCTCCAAGCACTATTTCCGGTATTAAAAGCCAACAAAATGCATATTCTGAGGTATCTACAGTGCATTATCCTGTAATTAAAAAGTTTTATTTCCAAAACCTTATCTGCTATTCTTACTGTCTTAGATCCTCCGGCGTCGTTCGGCGCATTGGGCTGCAAACTGCTTCCACAAAAATCTGTCACTGGCAATGTCTGAAGCCTTTTCCCACCTGCTCTGAGGACCTTCATTAAAGTGTTGCGGCAAGTTGTACTAGTATGTCCCTGATTGCGCTTTCCTCGTAATGGCCTCCATGTCATCGCAAATATATGCGTAATTCTTTTTGTCGGAGAACATGTCCCGCAAACCTCATGCGACGCTCTGTCACAACCTTACTAAGGTGTCCACTCTCAGTTCGGCATAGGATTTCCTTGATTGAGACCCGATCTCTATAACTGACTCCTAAAATCTGTCTTAGCCATCTTTGTTGAGCCACATTTAGACTTTTTCAATTTCGGCAGATGACTATTCACTTCACTTTATTAATGGAGCCCAGCCACTTGTAGAAATGTGTAACCTTTATGGCTAAGCGCTTGGAATTAGGTGACTTATATTGAAGAGGTATTTTTTTTAGCTTCAAACGGCCGCTGAAAAAAACGGGGGGTGGGGGGTTAAACTCAAAACGCCCTTTGGCTACGCTCATAGAATTTTTATTGTGCAATTCTCTTTTTTTTTATATTAAAAGGGTATTTGTTAGCTTCAAACCCTGGTGAAGGGGGGGTTTAAACTCAAAAACCCTATGACAACGCTCATAGAATGTTGAGTATGTGATTTGCTTTTTTATATTGAAAAGTTGGTTTTTACCTATAAACCCCGTTGGAGGGGGGTTTTAAACATAATCCACTCTTGGCTACGCTCATAGAATCTGGTGACTGATGCATGCAATAGTCTTATAATGAAGAGGGGGTTTTATCTTAAATTTCGGAGGGGGTTTTAAAATCAAAATTTTTCTTAGCTATTCTCTTGGAAATTGGGGATTCTCGTTTGCATTCATTTTTTTCAGTTTTTTTTAATAGACTGCAAAACCCCCTGGTAGGGGTTTTTTAAACTCAAAACTCCCTTGGCAAAGCTGGAGCAAGTGATGGTTGAGTATTAAAATCTCACCTAAAATAAATAGAATCAAAGCAAAAAATCAGTCACTAAATTCCGATTCCCCCTCCGCAGTGGGGTGGTTGAACCCCAAAGTACCCCCTTGGCTACGCCCATGCCCCGTAATTATAATTTTTTTTTATCCGCGAAAAAGTGTGCATTACTCATCTCAATATGATTTTGAGTTGCATTTCTTGTCAGTGACGTGGTAACGAGTTATTGGTATAAACTGCTCACATGTTGCAACGTTGCAGGTCAGTGTTCAGGCTTTTTTTGGCTATTGGTCTCGAATAGATTTGAGAGATGAAAAGAAATAGAAAGCTCATAATTCCCATCGTCCACGTGGTATCTAGCTTCGCTAATGTGATGGTGGAAAGCCAGATGGCGGTCGGGTTGGGCGTATCGAAGATAGATGCTATATCAAAGGCCGATACATTTGTCTCTGTTGTGTATTTATCAGTCAAGATGGTCAAAAAGTGAGGTCATCCCTTGATGTAATGGTTAAGGGAGGTTTATTTAGGGGGGGGGGGGGACTAGAAGAAAATAGCTCAGCTAGAGCAATTTTGACACTAGCGGGATTGATGTTATGGCCTACTATTAACTTCATGGAGATTGATACCGATAGCATTGAACTCTTAATAAAAACTGACTATAGGCATAGTATAGGCTAGACTTGGCAATCTAAATCATAATCTAAATATAGATCTACTCATGGAGAGATGATATGCGGTGTTAGCTAATAGCGTTGCACAAAAAACGAACCTGGGTTTTTCTTAACTCTAATACTTGGTATGTAGTATTAAAACAGCACCTACCTCAATAAATCGTAACTAGGAATCAAAAACCTGTATTTATTGTAGTATATGTAGGTCTGTGGTTGTATATTATATAGCCTTCGTAACTTCTTCTATAGAGAAATGACTTTTGTAATTTCTTTTACTGAAAAATTGGGCTATTCGCGTCTGATACATATATAATTAATATGTTCAGCAACAAAGCCCATTACATGTGTAGGCCTAACATATATAGAATATAGACTAACAATAATAAATCTGTGCGATTAGAAATATTTTTAACATTTGTTTTTGTTAAGCGCAATTTCACGTTTTCTCAGAGTGCTATGATCCTATCACTTGTCTATGACTATAGGCCTACCAGTTAGAAAAGTGAGGGGGGGGGGGGAAGAAGGAGTATCTATGTAAAATGCTACCGTTATCGCTTTTTAATGCATAAAAAAGTTGTACGGCTTGAATTCGAACTCAGGTCGCAAGCCTCCTAAAGGGGAATTATTCAACTTATACCAACTCATCTGTCAAGTACAATTTCTTTTTCTTGTTCAATACCAAACAAAAATAATAATTAATCATAGTTAATTAACTAATTGTTTGGTTGTTGTTGTTTTTTTTAAATTGATTCTTGTTTTGTCAGGTACTAGAAAGAAATATGCAAAATTTCAACTTGATCCGAGATTGGGTGTGGGAGAAATAACGTGTAGGCTACAAACTTTTTTACCAGATAGACATAGTTGATATAAGCTTTTGTCAGGTTCTTTTCTTGGCCCATTAGGGGTTACGAACGATTACTGCAGATGTATATTTAACACTTATTAATAACAAATATATTTTAAAAAGAATCCAGGAAAACTTTCTCGTGAAATCACAAGTTTATTATTTCTATAGAAAACACTCAGTAATAGCAAACAAAAATCTATAACAACTAACACAAAACCAGTCCAGGAAAAAACTGACTACCTATTTCTCTCTATAATACAAAGAAAACTCACATTCAAAAACATCTCTGTTCACATTTATACCTGGGGATATAAACAAAGGGATATAAATGTCCCAAACCAAAAATAACAATAAAGAAATAAATTCACTCTCACTCACACCATACCTGCCCCTGACAGTTTGGTATAAAACATTTGTACATTCTAGCAACAGCCTGAGAGAAAAAAATAAAGCGAACTACAGTCACCAAATTCTATGAGCGTAGTCCGGGAGGGGAAGTGACTTTCAACACTTCCTTAAGTAAAACACTTGACACATTGATCTCTTTCTGTGATCCAATAAATAATAAGGATGATTAATACAGAAAATTTGGTATCTGAACTGCACTGTCTGTTTGTTTATTTATTTAGTTTATTTTTGTTAGAAGAAAAGCAGGATATTGCACTGTAGACAGCTCAGAAAATGGATTTTTTGATGTTCCGAACATAGAAAAAAAACGCTTGGCGCCGGGGTTCCCGGGGGGGGGGGGGGGGGGGAGTTCCTCAACAGGCGGATAATACAGACCTATATATAATTATAAACCAGTATAAAATATATAGGTTTGTGGACTAATTTATATTTTTTTTATTTATTGTATTTGAAAATATGCCTGTTTGAATTATTTTTTTTTCAAAATCTTTATAGATCAAAATCAAAGAAATGTAGATCTAGATCTAAATTATTGCATTAAAAATAAACTTAATAACTTTTTTGAATTTTTTTATATCGATCTGCATAATTCTTAGTAGTGACATTTTTAGACCTAGACTAGTCTAAATGACCAATATTATATGTTAATCTGGATATTTCCTAGCTACAGTATCTAGATCTAGTCTACCTAATGCCACTGTTTCCTGTAAAAAAAAAAAAAAGGCAAAAAATTGCCGCATTGGTGATTGTTGTATTTGTTTGTTTGTAAATAAAGAAATAAAAGTTGAAATATGGCTTATAATTATGTTGTTACTGCGCATAAACCAACATCTGTTACTAATGGTGTTACAGGTAGGGTGCTAAATTTATTGTTATCTGTATTCTGACACGGTTAATTAACTTGAAAACAGTCAACTAGTAGTAGTAGTCTAGTACAAATGATTGATCATTCAATTCATTGAGTTACACACTAGTCACTACTATTAGTTATTAGTATTACTAACAGTAACAATCATCAATGTATTGAATGTTTTGTTTGGTTGGCAATGTGTGAATGTTGCTTATTATAAGTTATAAACTAAGTTATGTAAAATCTACAAGATTACAAAGACTTGAAAAACAGTTTGTATGGAAATACAAACTCAAAATCTTCCAAGGGCCATGAAGTGGTCCACCCTGGCAGGTAAAAAAAGGCAGTTTTCAATATTTTCTGAAAGAATATCAGAATGAAATTCTATCAGTATCAAAGGCAAATGAGAAAAATGACAGAGAAGAATGGAGAAAGAAGGTTGACAGATCATGTGCTCCAACGGTCCAGCAGACCAAGGGAATGATGAAAGTGAAGAAGTTTGATGTGAACCTGGCCTAACTAATGTCTTATAATGATTATTATCTAATTTAGGCAGGGAGGTGAAATTCTGGAAATTCCAGTGTTCAAAAATGGCTTAAAATATTAAAATCTTGAGACAGAGTTTTCCTTTCTGCTACATAGGTCTTTGTTTGAATCGATTATATAATATGTAAAGATATATTTGCTAAAAAAAAGTGAATTCAATTAATTTTGACAAAGTTTTGATGATGGAAAACATTTTTGTCTTTAACAATTTTTTGGAAAAAAAAAATATTTTACATAAATATTTTGCATTGAAAGTATATGCATTTTTTTTTTTTCCTGATACTGTAAGTCATAAAGTGTTGATTTTTTTTTTCCTGCTAATAGTACATGTGTCTGGTTATATTCCTAACAATTTTTAGATCGATCCATTGTCAACATCTTACAAACTTGAAAAAACTAAAGAACACTGCCCTCAATGGACATGCACACAAACTGTCTTTGTAATCTTGTGTTTCCTAAACAAATGAAATTATAATCTTGTAGCAGATATTATTAAATTAGCTATAAATCAAGATACTGTTTAAAGAGTTTTTACCTTGCAATTTTTTAAAAAGCGCATTTGAAAACAAATTGTTTCAAGCGATTTTGATCCCAATTTTTAAATATTTTGTTATTTTCTGCCATCACAATGCTGCCATTTTGTCCACACCTCTTTGACATTTCTTGTAGATCTAGACAGCATAATTTCTTAAATTTCTTATTAAATTTCTTATTTAATAAGTAGTTCTATCGTCTATGAAACTAAATTTCAACTTTTTAACTTTTGACCTAGCTAGGCATGTGTCTCGCCTGGCATAGCCAGCGACAAATCTAATTGATCTAATTGTTCTGTAAAGGGTGAATCTCTTATTCAAAGCCTCAAGGAAAAAAAACATTTCCGTAAAAAAATAAATTTAAAACAAAATCTCCCCTTCCATTAGTTCAGTCTTCCATGGACATGTTGCAGCACTGCAGTTCACACGATAATATGAAATACTACTTATTATTTGTTGTTTAAAATTATGTTCCAGTTATATGCATACACTAAATAGATTTTTTTCTCTTTAAAAATAAAAGTAAAAATTTCTTTTTAGATTTATAGTAAGTTTGATAGAACTTATGTAACTTAGCAACACACTTGCAAAAACAATTTTAAAAAAAATACATGAATGTGTTAAAAATATGGTATACATCATCTTACTAAATAGCCTTTTGTGTTTGTTACTATTAATTACAATTTTTAAATGTGTTTGATATCGTAGTCACGGAAAAAAATTTGTCAGAGGAAGTTTACATTTTGTCATACCTTCCCCACCCCCCTTTGACATCATATTTTATTTTAACTACTTTATTTTAACTATGCATGTTAACTTTGCAACAGATCTAATTTATAGACAAATGGATAATGAGTTTATAGATGTTTTTTTTTTTTTTTTTTAGTTCTAGCCAATACGTACCTTCTATAATTCAAATGCGAAAAATTGACACAATTCAGCTTAACTTGTTCGTTATGGCAGCTTTACTCTAGATCTAAACTAGATTTTTTACTTAATTTTAACTTATTAGTTTTGGGTGTCATTCATTATAGAAAACGTCAATCCTACGCGCATTAAAAAAAAAAAGAAGCTTCTCATGCCTCAAACCAATTAAGAATTACTTGAGGTCAACAATTCTCGAAGATAGATTGAAACATTTGGTTATTCTAGCTACTGAGCGTGATCTGTGTAGGAAACAGAATTTTTATGATATACTGTATGACTTCGCTACTCGCAAGGCTCGTAAAGTAATTCTTAGTAAAGAATGAATAAATGCTAAAAGACGAATTTATTTTCTAATACAAACTCTTAATTTTCCCTTATTATCTGTATATTATCTGTATCCCTACCCAAAATGGGCCCTTTCGTTTCTAATAGGATCCCGCAATGGTTTAGGCCGGCCCTGCTATTCACTGAGGGGTGAATACAGAGAAGATTACTTGTCCCTCCCCCTCCTCTTTTTTTTCTTCATTACAAAAGTTACATGGGGTAACTCTAGTCCGACTTACAAAAATAAAAGAGTTATATATGGATTAAATAGTAAAATAGTATTATATGTTATAGGCAACACTAAGCTATACACTATACTATCTAGTGTGTACTAGTCCATAGCTATTATAAACAGTCTAGCTGCTAGTTTATAACTGCTTATATAGTTATATAAATAATGGGCCATATGCTAATTTGGACCCCAAGAAATATTTAGCACTGGCAAGTGACATATAGTTAGTCTAGATCTAGATTTAGATAGAAATAACTTGACTTATAAAAAAAAACTTTTTTTAAATTTATAAAAAGGGCCCATGTAAAATAATATATATCTAATATTTTAAGACTAAGCCTTTATTAAAGCTTTTAAAGGACCTTTTCAAGACACTCAAGTCTCATTCTAGATCTTGTCTAGTTTAGAAAAAAAATGTCATCTGACGATCTAGAGTCTAAAGTATAATAATTTATAGTCAAGTAGATCTGACTGCACTTTATGTGCATTTTTGGTTAGTTGCAGTTGTGATCACATTCACAATTAACATGATGAGCATCAGTGTTTCATTTCAATTCACATTCTTTATCTTTTCATTTTTTGCTTCCAGAGCTTATGTGCTTGGGATATTTTATATGTAAACTAGACTAAGCAAGTTAACTCAAACATTGAAGTTCAAAACAAAAACAATATATATATATTCCCAAATTCCTTAATGTAAAAAAATTCCTTATTGCAATAATGATAACACTTTATATTAATATAAACATTTTGTAATTCCACATAGATAATCATTTTATACCAAACAAAGAGACACTTACATTTTATCAAACACAAAATACAGTAGCATTTGTTTGTTCATGAAAATTTGGAATGAACTGTCTAGTCATTTCTACATTGACTGATATCAAGCTGACTACTAAAGCATCATAATGGAATACATCAACATATATTTGCCAAGTTTAAACCATTTTTACATTCACATTTTTTAGCTCTGTAATGGTTAGAACTAAGTAAAAAAAGAAAATCTCTAAAGCACTCATCAGTACATCCATTGGACAATCAAATATAAATATAATATCTTGTTTACAATGTATTGTTTTGCAATCTATATATCTGAAGTCAAAAAGATGTAGACCGTAGGGTTGGTATGTTCAAACTGTAATGTGACAGATTTTTTTCCCTCGTCTTGGAGCAAAATGGTACACATCAAACAAAATATATTTTCTTTTTACACCTGAGATGAACTCTGATTGGAATAAGGACAAGAAGAACTATTTCTATTGCTAAAGACACTCAGGTCATTGTTTTGTTGTCACTGTTACTATGGTCTTCCTTCTCTCCCTGTGACTGAAGTAACCAGAGTCTTTTGTCATCTGTATGAATATTTAGTGATCTCATACTTCTGGGAGGGGTATAGGTGCTCCATAGGCCATTTCACCTGTTTTGTGACCTGGTTCTATTCTTCCACTTCATTTTCTCACACATCAAGCTTGGTAAAGAAAAACATCTATTATTATGCTTCTTTATTTTAATTCCTTATCTTACCCCTCCATCCCTTCCTTTTTTTTTTAATGAGATTACTCATCTCCTTGGGGAACCTCCCCCCCCCCCCCTCCATTACCTCCCTTTCTAATGCTTTTATTGTTATTGGCAAAATTACATAAAAAGCTGTTTTAAAATTTGGTTTTATACAAATGTACTGTAAAAGCTAAATTACTCTGGCATTTTAAAAATATTTTTGGAGACATTAAAATATTTTTTGAGTTAAATGGTACACCTCTCCTTTTCTAAATTTTAATATTGAGATTGATATAATCTCTTTTGTTATTCACAGGCAATTTAACCTCTCCAACAGACCTGAACTTAATTATAGCCAAAAACACAAGAGTAGAGATCTATGTGGTCACACCAGAAGGGCTCAGGCCCATTAAAGAAATTATGATCTATGGTCGAATCGCTGTGCTTGAGCTGTTTAGACCTCCGGTGAGTTACTTACAATATAAGTGTTTGATATATAATAAATAGATTTAAACCAAAGTATATCATTATCATATATCAATTTTATCCACATCAGTCCTTGGGATCTCTATTTCCTCTTATTAGGTTGGTATTAGGTTCCATTTATTTCCATTTATCTTAATCTTTGAGTAGCCTCATCCTGTTAGAAAACAAAAATGTAAAGTGCCGGTTTCAGATCTAGTGATCTATAGGGCAAATGATGTAAAGCTGTCTTTTAATTTTGTAAATCATAAGTATCCTTTCAAACTACTGTTTCATGGAGTAGCTCAACCTTTATTTAGTTAATTATAAGGTCATGTTTTTATGGGTGTGTTATATGACACAATTAAGTAAAACTTCCAAAACCGTTACCAAACAACAGCGACTCAATTGTCATTTTGTTTATTCTCTTTTCTGATTGTGATCCTATGTGGAAATGGACCAATCATGTTTTATATTTTTATACATACTTGAAACTGTATATAAGAATTAGGCTACACTAATTTTCTTTACTAGTAATAATTCTTTTTTTTTTGTTCAGGGTGAAACCAAAGATCTGATGTTCTTGTTGACACATAGATATAACGCAATGATCTTAGAATGCCAAGTTGATGGAGAAAATATTGAAATTATAACACGTGCTCATGGCAATGTACAGGTATAGTGTGCCATACTATATATTTAATTCCTCTGGAGCTTTTTTTTTTATATTAGTGAAGTCATTCAAAATATTATGTTTTCATGTTATATAACATTTGAAAGTTGATGGTGGAAAAATACCTTACTTAACTCATCTTGACATTTAGTATCATTTTAGTTGTTTGTTTTTTATTGTTCAATGGTTAACGAAGATTTAGTTTTAGGGTAGACTGCCTTAAGTATGCATAACAGATTCAGGATTACATTAATTTATAGATGGCTGGACCCAGGAACATCCTCAGTTTTTTTAATTTAAAATTTGTATGTCAGATCTCTATCAAGAGTCTTCTGTTCAACTACCATGCACTAATAATTAATACAGGCACACGCTTATTCTCTTTCAGCCATCATTGATCTGTGTTATCAACTTTTTTTTTTTTACTAATCACCAGTTGATTGTTATGTAAAATCATTTAAGTATTTTCTTCTTTTTTTTTTTGTGAGCCTAGGATCGTATTGGTAGAGTTTCTGAGACTGGAATTCTTGGAATTATTGACCCAGAGTGTCGAGTGATTGGATTGCGCCTCTATGATGGGCTATTTAAAGTAATTCCACTAGAGAAAGATATCCGGGAGCTTAAAGCTTTTAGTATTAGGTTTGTTATCAACTATTCTTTTCTATAGTGTTAGCCTAGTTACAATCTCCCAGCTAATGTAAATCTGGATGGTAATATACAAATAAAAATAATTGAATTTTGTTAAAAAACAATAAAATTTCACAATGTTTTAAATTTCTATTTTAAATTATTATTATCATTTTTTTTTTCAATAGAATGGAGGAGTTGAATGTGATTGATATGGCTTTTCTTTATGGTTGTCAGACACCTACTGTAGCTCTAATACATCATGTAAGTACTATTCACTGACCTAAAATAGCTAGCAATTTTTGCCCTTCATGAGGCTATGCATAATGCAACAGTTTGCAGTCAACTTCATTGTGTCAAACTTAATTTGAAGATTTTTACTAGTGGATATGTCCAGAGTTAAACAAATTGTATTATGTTAATTATTTTGTTATTGCAAGTTAAAAATAACAAGGGTTTGTGTATCATAAAGATTTCGATCATCATCATCATCATCAAACTCCATTTGAGTGAGGGCTTGAGAGGCTTAAATCCTCTCTTGCAAAAGCCCTGGACAGAAACCCTGCTGTCTTGCATAGTGTGTACGCGTCACCATACAGTTTGAGAATTTTTGGTTTCCCAGACCTGTCGAGGTGGAGATCAGCAAGTCTGGGGCAGTCAAACAGAATATGAGGCACGGTTTCCTCTTCTTCCCCACAGCGGGGGCACTGTGAATCAAAATTTGGCCATAGCTGTGAGAAATATGAGCCAACAGGACAGTGACCTCTCCTGCACTGTGCTATAATAGCTTGCTCAGTCCTGGACAGCCTCTACCACGGGGAAGTGCTGTCAGGGCACCTCATGCATTCCCTTTTGCAGTCAACTTCATTGTGTCAAACTTAATTTGAAGATTTTTACTAGGTGGATATGTCCAGAGTTAAACAAATTGTATTTTGTTACCTATTTTGTTATTGCAAGTTAAAAATGAACAAGGTTTTGTGTATCATAAAGATTTCAATAGCTGCCATTGATATAAAAATGACTTTAGTTTTCTTCTAAATTTAGCCTATGGTTTAGCTATATATAATTTTATGTTGGGTGTCATGATGTTACTAACTACAATTTCACTGATCTCTCTATTTGTATAACTTCTAGGACCAGAGTGGGAGACATGTCAAAACTTACGAAGTATCACTTAGAGAAAAAGATTTCCTCAAAGGTCCTTGGAAACAGGATAATGTGGAAACAATGGCATCAATGCTAATTCCTAGTGAGTCATTTGAAAAGACACAATTTTGTAATTAAACCCGTTTTTCACCAAACTGTACAGTTTAATATAAAATATTTATATTTTATATTGCTGTTTTTTTTTGTTTGTTTATTCAGTTCCTGCTCCATTTGGTGGCACTATAATTATTGGACAGGAGTCTATCACATATCACAATGGTGACAACTATATTGCCATCGCACCAGCGCAAGTGAAGGTAAAATAAGTTGGAATATTGATGACTAAGTTTAGGAATAAATTATTGGTTGAACATTACTAACTCTTTGAGTCCGGAATTATTTTCCACCTTGGGACGGAATTAATTTTTCCGCCATTTCAGAGTGGGCTACTTTGCTTCGATATAACCTGTATAACTTTTTAATTTATTATTGGAAATTATAAATTTGATATAGAATTAAAAAGAAATGGATGCTCTTTCTATTTGTTTAGCTTTCTAGTTTGCAAATCATGTTGTTGTAATTTTGGGTTTTGAATATAAAAATTAAAAATGAAAAACTCACCAACTGACATTGAAAATATCCATCCAAGTGCATGTTATAAGAAATTTATTGTTCCAATTGAATCCAAAGAGGTTTTTTTCTCATTTTAATCCATTTTTTTACAGAACACCATAAAAGAAACAGCAATAGACGCAAAAATAATAAACTGGAACTAATAATCCAATGTCACTACTTTAACGAAAAAGCCCATAAAAAAAGCAACACTCTTGGAACAAAAAACTTTTACCCTAAATCTAGTCCAACTGTACAGCATATTAATATATTATTTTCTTCTAAAGTGTTTATTGTATTTAGTATAAAAATATTCCTTCTAGCTGCGATATTCATGGAAGCAGTCAATATGAATGTGTGGGTTCAACTCCCATCCAGCGCAAACATAAACCATTCTCCCTGACCTACAGTGTTTACATACTCTGTCTTTCTATTTATAGTTATAGGTCTCCATTCTTTGAAAATGGATCTTATTCTAGTTCAATTTAATCCTATAGTTAGCATAGCTATTTATTTTGCTGACAAGACTATCAACAATGTCATTGTCAATGAAAAAAAACATTCCAGCTCATTAGATGCAGTGCTGACTAAGTCTAGTTTGACACCCAAATTTCTTGGTGGAACAAATCTGAAATTGTTCTGTTTCAGTGCCTAGATGATAGATCTAGAGATCTACCTCTATCTGATTAGATTTAGATCTAGATGATGTAGAGACAGCTAAACTAGTTCTAGATCTACATTGAGCATTAGCTGGAGGTGGGGCAGCTTCATCAGCTGATAAACTTCATCATTACTAGACCTAGCCCTAGGTCTAGATCTATTAATTAATTTACCAGATCTATATATAATTATAATTAGATTTAGAATCAATATCGCCATCAGTTGAAACAAAATCACTGTCATATGAATTATTATACTTCCTTATCAAAGAAATATTTAGATATCTACAAAGTTTATATGGCCCTGGTTGAAGCTCCATGTTAAAAAAAACACGCACACAACAGATCTCTTTAATCTTTACAAACTTCGTACAGAATAAAAACACGTTAAATGAAGGAAATTCTGGATGTTTAGCAAAGGGAAACTATTTTAGATATATAATTAAGCAATAAAAAACATGAATCTGAGAAATATAAAAGAAAAAATACATTTTAAATAGCCAATGCCCTCAGCGTTGGTCTGACTTTTTCCCCCTTTTTTAAAATCAGAGAGTTAATAAGTTCACGCACACAACAGATCTCTTTAATCTTTACAAACTTCGTACAGAATAAAAACACGTTAAATGAAGGAAATTCTGGATGTTTAGCAAAGGGAAACTATTTTAGATATATAATTAAGCAATAAAAAACATGAATCTGAGAAATATAAAAGAAAAAATATATTTTAAATAGCCAATGCCCTCAGCGTTGGTCTGACTTTTTCCCCCTTTTTTAAAATCAGAGAGTTAATAAGTTCTTGGTGACAACACTAGAAGACATTAGCAGCTATATATTGTTTTGTAACCATGCATGCTACTCTTTAATGTTGAAGTTGTGCTGAGACCTGAGTTTTGTTTGAATCTCCAGCTGAGCCCTATAAACTGTTATGGCAAAGTTGATGCCAATGGGTCTAGGTACCTGCTAGGCAACATGGCCGGAGATCTTTTTATGTTGATCTTGGAGAAGGAGGAGAAGATGGATGGCACAGTGGTGATCAAAGACCTCAAAGTAGAGACCCTTGGTGTGGTGAGTTGAAGATGTTTCTATCTCAAATAGTTTGATCTAAGTGTGGATATAAGCAGATTGCTAGTATTGCACTAGTCAATAGATATGGACAGAAACTTTATGGATCTTTATGAATCTATAAGGATAAAAAAAAAATATCAGGAAAACAAATTTGAAAAAAAATAAAATTTTCTAATTTGTTTATGATTAAATATTTACAAATCAAACAAAAAAAAAGTGATTTTATGATGTGTTATTTGTTACTGATGATTTGTATTTTCTTTCAAATGATTTTATTGACATAGACAACTATACCAGAGGTGATTCTCTACTTGGACAATGGTGTTGTGTTTCTTGGGTCACATCTTGGAGACTCGCAGTTGGTCAAGGTAAGAATACTTGGTTTGGTTTATTTATGTGTTCAGTTTTTCTTGGGACTTGCAATGTGTTATCTTCTGTTGTGTGCTGTTTATCTATATATCAACAATGGTCTATGTTTAAACAGGGAAGATACAAAAAGTATGCTAAAGGAAATATTGTTTTTTAGTGTTTACATAAAAACTTTCTGTTCTATAAAAGCTAGTGTTAACCAATAGAATATGCTGTGATTCTGTCAAACAGAAGGTCAAGTTAGGTGATGGTGGTAGTGAAGGGAAAATAGAATTTAAAATTACTATTAGGACCTTTGTTTGAAAAGTCTTTACTTTTCAAGTAATTTCAAGTTAACCCAGAGAAACACTCTTTATTTGTCTCCTAGCTGTAATGTAATTTTGCTAATGTCTCTACAAATTCATGCCAATATCCCTGCAAATTCAAGCTGTTTCTTTACCATTTGGTGCATGAGCGTAGCCAGGGGGGATTTTGGGGTTAAAACCCAAGGGAGGTGGGAGGGGGGGGGGGGGTGTCGGAATTTAGTGACTGATTTTTCACTTTGATTCTATTTATTTTAAGTGAGATTTTAATACTAAACCATCACTTGCCCAGCGCAGCCAATGGGATTTTGAGTTTAAAACCCCCTCTTCTATAAAACAAAACCAAAAAAAAAAGAATGCAAATGTCAATCCCCAAACTCCAAGAGCAAATAGCTAGGGAAAATTTTGATTTTAAAATCCCCTCCGAAATTTATGATAAAACCCCGCTTCAATATTCTAGATTCTATAAGCGTGGCCATAGGGGTTTTGTATTTGAACCTCTCTCCAACTGGGTTTATAGCTAAAAACCACCTCTTCAATATAAAAAAGCAAATTATGCACTCAAAATTCTATGAGCGTAGCCAGAGGGGGTTTTGAGTTTTAACCCCCTTCAGCGGGGTTTGAAGACAAAAAATACCTCTTCAATATAAAAAATAAAGCAATTTACACACTCAAAATGCTATGAGCTTAGCCAAGCCAAGGGGGGTTTTGAGTTTAAATACCCCCATACAGAGAGTTTTGAGGTTGAAAACCTCTCTCTTCCATTTTATTCTAAAGCAAGCTACAGTCACCAAATTCTATGACCATAGCTAATAGGGTTTTGAATTTTAAAAAAAAAACTCCACAGATTTTTTAGTTTAACCCCCCCCCCCTTCCCCCCCCCCCCCACCCCAAATGATTTTGATGATAAAACTTCCCTTTTTGATATAAAATCTAAAAGCAAACTACAGTCACCTAATTCCAAGAGCATAGTCATAGAGGTTACAAATTTCTACCAGTGGCTGGGCTCCATTAAAAAAGTACATTGAATAGTCATTTGCTTCAGACATTACCAGTGACAGATTTTTGTGGAAGCAGCTTGCCGCGCAATGCGCTGAACGACGCGGGAGGATCTAAGTCAGTAAGAATAGTACGTAAGATTTAAAAAAAAAACAACTTTTTAATAGCAGAATAATGAGCTGTAGATACCTCAGAATATGCATTTTGTTGGCTTTTAATACCAGAAATAGTGCTTGGCGGCGGGGTGGAGGTAGCTCACACATGAATTTTTTCTGGGGGGGGGGGGGGGGGGGGGAATACTGGCTACGCCTATGATTTGATGGGCCATAATCCAATATTTCAAGAAATTTATTTTGTATAGTTTACATTGACTTTTGTGTATAACTAGCATTTTTATGCTGTTGTGGATTGTGATAATTTTGTGTAGTTCACCATCACCTTATTTATATACTCCTAGAAATTTTAGCTTCATTTCTGCTGTTTCAGTTGAACTCTAAGAGAGATTCCAATGGCTCCTATGTCCAAGTAATGGAAACTTTTGTTAATCTTGGACCTATTGTAGACATGGTTGTGGTAGATCTGGAACGCCAAGGTCAGGGCCAGGTAGGTATTTAATAGTATTTTGCCTTTTTTTTTTATATACTGGTTAACTGGTAATAGACCTTCTTATCGTTATGCGAAATGGGTATTCGTTGCATAAAATCTTTCAAAAACAACCACCAATATGCAAATACGAATTTAACCTGCTATGTTATGCATTTCGTATCCTTTTTTTTATTCCTCTCTTAGCTAGCTTACGAGCGGTCACGGAGATCACGCTAAGCCGTCCTGTGGGAAAAAATAAACAGAAAAGGTGGGGTGAAGACATTACACCCTGATCTAGATAGCAATGAGATGTAGCCTAGTAAATGAAGAGAGTGCTCTGAGTGGCACATTGGTACAACCCAACTTTTTTTTTTCAAAAGCTCATTAGAAACTAATTTTTTTGGATCTTAATCTAGATCTAGAACTCTGCTACTAAATTCTAAATTTACTAGTGAAAATTTTAACCCTTAGATTAGATGGCTTGTAATAATTAAAAAAAGGGAAATTGTAATCTTTATTATAACAAATCTAGATTCTAGATCTAAATAAAATGTAATATATGTTATATGGCAAAAAACAAATTGAGCTCTCAACATTCTACTTTTAGGACCATTTTTTTGACCAATTTCAAATTGGCTATTATTGACATATTATATATCAAATTTATTGTCCAAGAATAGAGGAATTAAAAAAAAAATTAAATCAGAAGCAGCAGACAATTATTTAACTTGGAAAAATTAGGTCAAACACACTTACCCCTAATAATAAAAAATCCATCACTCACAGAAGATATGTCCAATTATCCATGAATTTCACAAATTCACAATATTATTAATAGAAAAATGTATCACAAAGTAAAGTATATTTCTAAAACATTTGAAAAAAATATATAAACTAGTGTTTTAAGACATTTATGCCTATTAATTGAGGCCCCTCCCCCCCCCCCCCCCCCCAGACCCCACCCCTTCGGTAAAAAAAAAAAGTTGCAAATTATACTTTATCATCATCCTGAATAACAAAACCATTATCAGTTTTGACATAATATGTATCAATTTTAATGCCCAAGAACAGAAGAATCCAAAAAAATTCATTAACATGAGACAAGTATTTAACATACAAAAATGAGATCAAACACACTTACCCCTAATAGTGAAAAATCCACCATTCACAGAAGATATGTCCAATATTCCATGAATTTCACAAATTCACATTATTATTAACATAAAACTGTGTCACAAAGTAAAGTATATTTATAGAACATTTGAAAAAACAAACAAACAACTTTAAAATGTATTTATTACTAATAAATAAGCCCCCTCTTCTGCCCAACCCTACCATAAAAGTCACTTTTTTTTCTTATATTTATCTTCATTTTTTTACATAAATACAGTATAATATACTATTTATATCAATATCAATTTTAGATAAAGGGTATAGATGTATTTTAGACTAGAAAAGATCTAATATTAAATGAAATATTATCAAGATATAAATAGATCTAGTTCTTGATCATTTCTAGATCTAGGCATTCGAGGTCTAGAATCTAGACCTAATAATAGGCTTAAGCTAGAAGTGCATGGTGTTTTCTGTTTACTAGCTCAAATAATCTCAATTTTTGTAAATGTTGCTGAGAAAAGAAATAAAAACATTTTTTTTTGGTTTATATGTGTTTGTTGTTATTTTTAACGATGTCTTTAAGTCATAAGTAGATCTATTCTTCTATAGTCTATAGAGATTCAGAATTTACTATTTAGTCTTAGATCTATAAATCACAAACATAACAAATATTATTATATCTAGTGTCTAGATTTACAATGCTTTTTAAAACAAAAATGTAGTATCTGCGTTATTTTGGTAGCTCTAGTCTAGATCTACTAGTACTAGACCTAGTTCTAAATCTTACTATCTAGATCTAAACAATGGAAGGGATACAGCACTCCATTTTTTACCGGTCAGCATTTTTTTAGATCTAATCTAGCAATACCGTAATTAATTATTAATTTTAAAGTAAACATTTAGATTTTTAGATTCTATATCTACAATCCAATCTTTTATCCCGATCTTGGTTGTCTTGGCGTTAGTAAAAAGAACTTACAAAGGAAAAAAACACTCGTAGTCGCCTTAGAAGTTTTTCTAGATCTAGCCTCTATTAGACAGTATATAATCACTAGATCTAGACTAGGGCTAGGTCTAATCTCTATTATTATAGTATAGATTATAGATCTAGGTATTCTATAATCTAGATCTAGATTATAAAATAAAAGTTAAAATTAAGATATCGATTTCCATGTGGCATCACACTGTGTAGTGTTTAGCACGCGTGCGTTATTGCCGATGTCCGGTTATTCGATAATCGGTTGTTCGCTGCGACAACCTAGTATTAAAGTACAATAATTACCTTAATAGTTGATAATATTATAAAAAATATTGTCTTATGGATAGTTCGGACTGAGATCGCTTTTAGCGATGCTTCTTTCTTGAGGATTCAGAGTGAATGATTAAAAAAACAAGTTTTTAAAAAAGCATAAGCCCTCCGATTTCGACGACACCACTTCCGATTGGTTTATAAAAAATGTAATAAAACATTATTTTTTATATTTTTTCCTCCTTTTTAAGTACGAAAATATTGCAATATGATTTCTAAAATAAAAATATGTGTTTCCTAATTAAAATTGGTAATATTTAAGTGTAAATAAATAAATATCGGCAAGCGTACTTTTGCGACAGCCAATTTTCGTATTTGCATCGAGGCTATTTTTTGTTAAAATCTAGGGCAAACGAACTATTCAATTCACTTTTTTTTTCTTGAACATTTACAACAACCATTTTTTAATGATAAGTAGGCAATTTTTTTCATATAACTATAAAAATAATATGTTTCTTACCTTTTCAAAAGGGATCACATAAAACCATAAGTAAAACCTGTCTGTCATGAATAGCCTACTTGGTGAATTTTACAACGGCATAAAATCTTAATAAAAACGAATTTCCACAAAATGTTGCTTATGAAGCTTACACAAACATAGATCTACGTATCAGATCTAAAAAATACGCTACAGGTGGCCTAAATTCAGAGATAATGAATATTGACTTTCAAAAATGCATTTTCAATGGGAAATCTGTTTTCCGCCATATATATTACACTTGACAAAATAGTTGATCACATTCTGCTAGTAGTGCATTAAAGCTAGCCCATACAATATTTTTCCATCTTGTTTAATAGTTTCAACCATTAAATGTTTCAAAGAACTTTGCACCCTTGCTTTATACCTTATACTTTGAACACATACTATGACTGCCAGCTTATGGTGTACCTTTACCAAGTTGTAGACAAGAATGTTTGAGAAAAGAATACTTCATTCAGTATAAATTTGATAAAATGTAAATAATCTCATTAAAAAAAATTTGAGTCATTCATCTCTTCTAAATCTACAAGTACAAGTCTCATGACATCTACTCCATGGATGTTTAGGTTTTGAAATGTTTTTTTAGCAAAGTAAAGAACAAATTTAACTTGCATTATACCTGCTTGTCTGTCATTGCACAGAACAAATGAAACTTGTATTATACCTGCTTGTCTGTCATTGCACAGAACAAATGAAACTTGTATACCTGCTTGTCTGTCATTGCACAGAACAAATGAAACTTGTATACCTGCTTGTCTGTTATTGCACAGAACAAAAGAAACTTGTATACTTGCTTGTCTGTCATGGACAATGAAAACATGTTTGCAAATAATTTGAAAGCTAATGTCATTATATGTATGTTAGCAAGTGATTTTGAAATAATTTATCCACATGTAGGGCAGTCCTTATGCATTAAATTAGACACTTAATGCTTTGTTATTTATCTCAATCATTTACAAGCCCATTTACTGAATGTTCTTTCTTTCTATTTAGCTCGGTTTTAACTAAGAATAAGGAGCAGTTTTTCATTATGAGTTAATCTTAAGTGACAATGTTTCACCTTGCAGTTAGTAACTTGTTCAGGTGCATTCAAAGAAGGTTCATTACGTATCATCAGAAATGGCATTGGAATCAATGAACATGCTAGCATAGATCTTCCAGGCATCAAAGGTTAGGTATCATTTAAACTAAAACCTTTTCCATGGCTACTTCATAGTCAAGTTTGATTTTATAGGATCTTTTTTTTTAATGTTAATTATTTTTATTAAACTTTTTGTAGGTATCTGGCCACTGTGTGTTAACTCTGAGAAGTTTGACAACATGATGGTCATGTCCTTTGTTGGTCAGTCCAGGTGTGTACAGCTGTCTTGTTTGGAATTGAATGTTTCAGACTGAGGCATTCAATTTCTTCACATTTTTTGTATATAAATTTGACTTTATTAAAACAATCATAAAATTGAATTCTCAATTTTTAATTTTGAAAAATTTAAGCATATACAAGGATCATTCCATTGGCAATTCTCAGCAACTGTGATGAACTAGCATCATTGGTTATTTCATATCATTGCATTAGGAATATACATTAAAGTAGGATTTTCATAATTAGATACATTTGATTTTTCAGAGTTCTCCAGCTGTCTGGAGAGGAAGTAGAAGAGACAGAGTTACCTGGTTTTGATGGAGACAATCAAACTTTTGTCTGTAATAATGTTTGCTTTAATCAAATTGTACAAGTAAGTTTTTTTTGTTGTTTTTTTAAGTAGAAACATAGAATATTTATATGTTAAAAAAAGTTATATGATTTTGTAGATGGAAAATTTCATGTGTATACCTATGTGAATTTATGTTTAGCAAACCCTTGAGATAATTTATCAATATTTTGTTTCAGATCACACAGGCATCTATGAGATTAATTAGCTGCAGTCCTGGAGGATTGGCAGAAGAATGGTTCCACCCAGAAGGCAAGAAGATCAGTTTGGCATGCTGCAACAATAGCCAGGTGGTAATTGCAGCTGGTAGCCAACTCTTTTATTTTGAAATTGAACAGGGAAAATTTGCATTGAAAGGGTAAATTGATTTCTGAATGTTGAAAATGTTTGTTATAAACAAGTTTAACATGCTTCAATTGCCTGCAGATTTTGTTTGTAATAATGGTCATCTGTTCACCCAGAGTTGCAATTTAAAATTTGATTGTTAGTTTATAGAAATCATTGATGTTAGAAATTTAACAAGTGAATACAAACTTTGAAAACTATTTGTTTTGTAAGACCAGAACTTGAAACACTATAATGAACAAAATTGTTTGATTTTTCTTGTTTCATTGAAGAATGTTTTGTAGACTTGTTTTTGTTTCAGCCAAACCACTGTGGCTCATGAAGTAGCATGCCTAGATATCAGCCCACTACAGGACAGCCAACAGCCATCCAACTTTCTGGCTGTTGGTCTGTGGACAGATATCTCAGCAAGACTTTTTAGATTGCCAAACTTTGAAAGTCTTCATGTTGAGATGCTGGGTGGAGGTAAACACTTGGACTTGTTATCCATAAGATTTTTTAACATGTATACTTTTCAGATTGTTTATTTTAAAAATGTTTGTGTTTGTTTAAACTGGAAAATGACATTCCCACAGCCATTCCCAAAGTTTTGATGAAACAAAACACTTTTTGTAGGCCTTTACACTAGTCATGTGATCAGCGAAACCTTAAAAAAAGGAAAGTTCCCCTTTCAGACCTTGTGGTCTATAGGGCAGATGATGCTTCCTATCTAATTATACACAAATATTTTTGACTCAGGTCATTTGTTTTGAAACATTTTTATTTAAAAAGGTCAAGACATTAATAGCTATTGTTTTTGCTTTTATTAATCATTCCAACCTCAAGAGTTTGAATTAAATGTATTTTTGTCTTGCTAGTGAAATTAATAATTTATTTATGAACTTTTTATTTTTAAATGTGTGAATGGTTTCATTTTTCGTCCTGTTTAATTTTTTGAAATATAAATTTTAAATATAGATCTAAGTGTATTATCTTTTTTTTTTCCTGCTGCATCAGTTGTGAAAATTAGAACCCAAGATAATGGCATCTATATACTATATTTAATTAATGGTCTCTTCTCTCTATAATATTTAGCATTAAACTCTTTTTTTTTTTCTTGTTTACAGAGATTATCCCCCGGTCCATACTTTTGACAACATTTGAAGGCATTCATTACTTACTTTGTGCACTGGGAGATGGTTCTCTCTTCTATTTTTTACTGGACCCTACCACAGGTACACTGATTCTCTTTTATTCTAAGACATTGCCTCATCAGGTGGTATGTGCTTTAGGTCATCCCAAGTTTGAACCATGCCCACTTTCAGTCCCTGCCACCCTGCGGGAAGTTTGATCTATGACCATAATAATCTTCATATTTGAAAGAATATTCAAAACTTCAAATAGAAAAATTAATAAGTTAAATGTTTGTGAATAACTGCTTTTTCCATATGTCATACAGCAAAGCTTTTCTCAAAATGCAATATAAAAACTAAACCTGTTACAAGAAGAATCTCAAATCAGTTCACAGAAGGTGAACCATGCCATTATGATATCATTTTTCTTTGTTACTTTAACCCTACTAGCCCTGAGCCCCTGAAACTCTTCTCTATGTCCTTCCTTTTACATTTTTATCTTTCAAACTCTAGATATAATGAAAATCAATCTCTTATAGTATCTTATAGTAGCAGTAAAAACAGTCTTCTTAGTAAAATTCTGACTCCCAAGGATCTAAAAATCATTTCAAATTTTGATAATCCATAGGCTAATTACAGGCCTAGATCTACCTTTTATATGCCTGTTTCTTGTTAATAGCAAATTTTATGAACACTTTCATGTAAAATCACACTAATTCCATGTACATACATGGGCTCAGCCATTTTCAAAGCTAAACATATGGTTTAATTATAATTGGTTGGTTATTTTTAGATTCTGATTAATTTTTAGCGGCCCCGGTAAGGGGAAAAAGCGGCTAATAGGTTTGTGCAAAATGTCCGTCTGTCACACTCAGATTTCGAAAACTAGAAAACGAGATATGAAAAATATTATTTCACCATTAAATGCGGCTTAAAAAGTTTAGGTGCACTGGCTACTTTTGGTTTTCTAAAAGCAAACCGTTTAATTTATAAAATTAATTATGCAAGCGATTTTATCATAAAAATACACCAATTCTAAAACAATTACGTAAATGTAAGGGAGGCATTGTGACAATATGTTAACAAAGATTGACAATCTTTGTGTCTTTTCAGTATCACTAAGTCAAATATATTTATAAAATGTACAAGAAATGTTTACAACAAATATAAATAATAGTTAAAGGTGTTTTTTATGGTCAACTAGCTGCTAAAATTAAAAGAAAACATTTCTGTTTGTTTATAAAGGCTAATAATGCACTTTGTATGTAAATATCACGCACATTTTTTAAAATGGACTTTTTATGCAGCGACTTTTGTACAGTGGCATAACGTCACAACACGTTATGGTGCTAAACCAATTCCTTAAACTTTTTTTAAAAATCAGATTTTATTTATTTTTTGCTTAGTGCCCCCATCTGAATAAAAGAAGCTTATTTTTGTGCGTTTTGTCTGTTGGTCGGTCTGTCCGTCACAATTAGATTAACAAACATCACTAAAGGCAAATCTAATTTAACCTTTAATTTTTCATTCAGGAATATTGCAATAGTTTTAAGTATCTATAATAGATTGTTCCGGATGTTTTGTGAAAAACAAATCAAGGGCAGGTTAAACCCCCAAATTGAAATATCAACAAATCTGTCACTATTTAAGTGCCTATATGTTTGGATGGATCATTTAATACTGAAAAAAATATTTAAAAAAAAAAAAAAAACTTTAAAAAAGTGAAATTTTTCACAAAAATAGGGTAAAATAGTCAAAAAACTAAAAAAAATACATGAACACACATGTCAAGATATTTTAGTATCTATTAAATATTTTCAAATGAAATTTGCACAATGTCTTCAGCATGTCATTCCAACCACATTGATCTACAATTATTACAATCAGAGAGAACACTTTTTTTTAATGAATTTTTTAGTGTGGGAACCATAAAACTGTCGAAACTGGTTGGGGTAGGGGTAAGTATTGAGACCATAACTTTAAAACTACTTAATAGATTGTAATTCTGGTAGCATGTTTTGATTCAATATGGGCATAGAACAAAACTTCCAAATATCAAAGCTCTAGCTAGCATAGTTTTTGTGGAAAGTTGTCAAAACCAACCAAAACATTTTGAAAAAGCAGATTTTGAGAAAATCAAGAAAAAACACAATATCTATGAATAATAAAAACAAAAACTTACAATTAAAAGCCTCCTGGTAAATATCCTTCATCCCTAGCATCCTCTGCATTTGAATGAATGTTTTTTTTTACACCTGGATGTCATTTTTGATATATTTTTTGCATTTAAAGATGACAAATTCTTTTCTTGTCCGCAGCGCGAAATGATGTTTCAGCATAATATCCGAATTGTAATCCCAAAAGTGGAAATATCTGCCTTCGTCCAAGTTCCACATCATTATATACAATTGTTGCATCATGAACAGCTATCTCAAGCCTTTTTCTTCCAACAAATTGGTTTTTGGGGCATCTTTTCCATATTAAATTATGGAACAACTCGTTAGCATTTTGCGTGCCACCATGTAAACACTTTTGCAACAGTGCATCTGATGTTAACTCTTCAAATATTGGTTTCATAGCATCAGTAATATATTTGGGGAGTTTATTTTTGTTTGCCACTGCTATGTTTTGTTCTTTTGAACACCAATGGCTGCAATCACTGTGGTCTCCACACCTGTGTTTCCAAATTGCCTTTTTCATCTGTAGAAGGTTGTTGGTATTATTTCTAATGGCACCACCATAATGGCCCTGGATTCTTAGAATTGCTGCTTGAGTAAGCCTTTTTACTCCTCCCATCCCTTTGTAGTGTTTGCCATCTTCTTCAAAAACTTTTCCTTTGTTAGAATTCTTTAGGTCCATAAGTCGACGTCCCATTCTTTTCTGTACATGACCGCAGCATTCCAACTTTTCAATCGTCTTACCAGGGTATATTGGTGGATCTGCATCTGCAACAGTTTTATAGCTTTTTGAGTCACCATCTCCCAAATAGCCTGTATAGTTTAAGCCGTACATCTGTGAACGTTGGAAAGTTTGTAGGATCCCTTGTGATTCCATCGCACCAGAAGAGCCTGTGTGATTAGCGTCACATTCAGCTGCGTGGTTTGCTTTCCAAGCTACAAACTGTTCAGGAGTAAGTTTCTTTTTGCTTTTGCAACATTTATCACAATAGTTACTGCTGATAAATGTGTCTATTACTTTAGGAGCACCCCCAGGATTAACGGAAAGTACAGTTGCAACTCCATTTTTTTACACGAAACCACGCCTCTGCCATGTTCCATCGCACAACACAGTGACATCCGATGATGGCTGAGAAGCTTTGAATTCTTCAGCAGCTGCTTCTTTGCATTTTGTAGCAACTGTCTTAGTGGCTTCTAATATTTTATTTCTAAAATAATTGCTTCTTGTAATGTTTACCTGTGGTGGCATGTTCATATTTGCTGGAAATTTGTTACCTTGTTCATAATGGCATCCAATGGAAAACATAGACAGTTGAAATCTTAAATTTATATTTTCCTTAGAACTTTGAAGCATGAAAACATGTTTGCAATCCAGGCACACAAAGGATATAGTACAGTTAAGTCCAGTGTTTTTTTCAGTAGCTTGAAAACCACAATGCTTTTCACAATTAGAGCAAGGAAAGTGATTCACAAAACACAATAAAATTTGAACATCGAACATGCGGTATCCAGTCATATGATCCAAATAAATGTTGTCCTGTTGAACACTATCATTTAATTTAATAAATGAACTACTTTCAGGAACATTTCCAGTGTTAGTAGCATCAGGATTTACTGGATCTAGCTCTAATATGTCCTCAGAAACAGGTTGAATTTCACTGACTTCAGTCTCGCTAGATCTAGACTCAATTTCAGTATCATGATCATCTAGATCTAGACTAAGCTTTTTAAAAAACCTATTACCATGGAATTTCCTTTTCTTAGGACGATCTTTTACGTGGTCTAGGCATTGTCATATTTAAATAATATTAATTACAATAAACTAAAACACACTTGAATGAATACAAGAGTAATATAATGTAGAGAAATAAACAGTATCACAGAGCACTGACAAACATGGGTAAAAATAGTAAACAAAATGGCTGCCAAAGAGGCTTTGTAAGAAACGTTCTGATTGGTTGGATAGAGAGATAATATAAGAATCTATTTAATTTCAACGAATGAAATTGAAGCTTTTAACTAAAATAAGGCTTTAAAAAAATGTATCTTGTTTAAAAAAAAGAACTGTAACAGTGAAAAAAAATTTTTAATCGGATAATTAGAAAAAAAGTTATAGTATTTTGATAATTAGACACTGTCTATGCATATTTAATGAGGCTAAAGCAAACATTAGTCATGTTTTTATTTTAAATATTTAAAATATTTATTAATATTTTTTCTAAATACAAATTACTGATTATTATTCAGAATTGGATACAGTTTCTAATTAACTTAAAAGCTCAATTGACATAATTTTGAAAAAAATCGTATTTTCCTTAGTTAAACTTGCCCTCAATGCCAACGAATATTTGTTTACTCTTCTAACTTATATTAGATTTTATTTCCATGCTTAAACGTTGCAATAAACACATGATCTTTAATACATTGTTCCGTTTTTTTAATGTAAATAGCATATAAATGCTAAATAAAAATATCTATACTGATCTATATTTCATTAACTATAAAGTTGTTCCGGATATTATTTTATAAAAAATAAATTATGTCAAATGATTGTTTGAAATCACATAATTGACTAATATTACACTTTTATTCTTTAACACTACGTCACTATAGTTTATTTATCAATATCTATTGTTCTGAATTTTTAACTTAAAGCAAATTTATATCAAATGACTTTATTTTTTCAAACATATCGACAATAGGTTGTTTAGGATTTTAAAATAAGAAAGTAGTTTACTAGAAACGATTATTGAAAATCACTTTTAGACATTTTAGAGTTAATTTTCTTGCCGAAACATAATAAAAAAATTTTAACCTGTAAAGAATGTTCCGGATTTTGTTTCGAAAAAGAAATCGACCTACATTACCTTGATTTTCTTACAAATCGTCGCCAAAAATGATCTGAATTTTATATGAAAAATCTAATAACGCTAATAAATGTTTGAAATCCCTTTTCTAATAAATAAAACAAATAATTTTCTCATTTACGAAAATTGGTTGTTCCGGATTTTTTTATGGAAAATATTTTAACTTTATTTATGTAAAATCGCACTTCTCTCTTACACTACATTTAACTTTCTAGCTAAAACTTTACAAAATCTAATTATCGTTAAAAATATGTTCCGATTTTTAAGGAAAACAACTTCCTTACACCAAAGTATGATTTGAAAAACTCTCCATAAGGCTATGGTGCATCTAATTTTCATAAGAGACCATCCCACAAATTTAATTAACGGTATTTGATTAATCTGGAATTCTTATTTTCTCTCACTATAAATATATAAACATCCGGAACAATCTATTATAGAAACTTAAAACTAATGCGATGTTTCGGAAGGGAAATTAAATTTTAATCAGATTTTCAATAGCTGTGAACACTCGACAAGCTGCTCGTATAGATGACATTTTTTAGTCTAACTAGGCCGTGTGACGTAGTGGATTTTTTTCCTTTGACGTCATATGGAGTTAATTCTTTAAATGAAATGCTAAAAGAAATCACTCGGTGCACCAATGTCTATGAACCCTCAACAAGCTGCTCATGTAGATGATATTTTTTAGTCTTAGTAGGCCGTGTGACCTAGTGGATTTTTTTCCTTTGACGTCATATGGAATAAATTCTTTAAATGAAATGCTAAAACAACTCGGTATAGTAATGTTTATTGACTCGCATTTTAAAAAGACATAATAGCTAGATTTAGATCTAATGTAGATTTTTTACTCTAGATCTAGATTTTTTTTTACACTAGAGCTAGTTTTTTAAAACTAGATTTATATTTAAGTTCATTGTAGAATCTAGATCTAGAATTTCTTGGTCTAGTTTAGAATGTTTGTTGTTTTACATGTTTTGGATGTTCCGTCAGAGTTGTAGTCCAAACCTCCCGCAGGATGACGGGGAATGGAGCGGGCAGGGTTTGAACCTGGGACCATCGATGAATCCAAACGACAGTCCAGCTCGCAAACCGCACTACCAGACACCCATGATTTAGACTAGGTCAAGATCTATAATTTTAATTTCTAGACTTAAAGTGTAGATTTTTATTTCTAAAGTCTAGATTGTCAATATGTCAATATCACAATGTTATAAAATACTAAAAGTTAAAAAGTAATATACTTTTTTTTAAATTTAATATTGCAATTAGTCTATTAATTGATTATCTAGTGTTTTTTTTTTGTTTTTTTTACATAAATCTTATCTAAATTACATTTACATTATCCCAAATATATATTTTATATCTAGATCTAGTAGATATAGATATTGAGAGTGCTAAATTAGAAGTTTAATTTAGGTAGATCTACATCCTCATTCGAGTTCCATTTAAAGGAAAATGCTCAATACCAAAAGATTATTTTAAATCGTTCTTTTGACATATTGTACACATTCGGTATTTGTCATTCTGTAATGTGTAGGTATATTATCAGTAATAGGCTATTAGTTTGTAACCAGTTTGTCATTAGGGTAAGAGCATTGCCTGGTCGTGCGGTTAGCGCGCTGGACTGATTATCTCTACTGTCTCGGTTTCATACCCTGCTGGATGCCATTCTTCGTCGACCAGCGGGAGATTTTACATTTAAAAATATTTTTTTTACAACGCCAAATTGAAACATTATTACTTTTAACAATCAAAACAAAATCACGTCTTGAATATTCCTTGAGAATATGCGGATCCAACAAGAAATAGGCAATACAGAAAAACTAGTCCATTTTGAAAATTACTGAAAAAGCAATTGACTGGTCTGGTAGTGTAAATAAACATTTTAAAAACTCTTTGATTGTTTTATGCCACTTTATTGTGCAGGCTATCTCTCAGAGAAGAAGAAGGTGACTCTGGGAACACAGCCCACCATGTTGAAGACTTTCAAGTCTCTGTCTACAACCAATGTATTTGCCTGCTCAGACAGGCCCACTGTCATCTACAGCAGCAACCATAAGCTGGTCTTCTCTAATGTGAACTTGAAGGAAGTCAACCACATGTGTCCACTCAACTCTGATGGCTATCCTGACAGGTGGGCTGAAATAAGATAGTTGACTTCAAAGTTAACTGTTAACTGTAAAGATAAGATATGGCAGGTGAATTAGAGGTTGGGGGTTGCTAAGAATGTTTGTATGTAACAGCAGCACTATAGGGCAGGTGAATTAGAGGTTGGGGGTTGCTAAGAATGTTTGTATGTAACAGCAGCACTATAGGGCAGGTGAAGTAGAGGTTTGGGTTGCTAAGAATGTTTGTATGTAACAGCAGCACTATAGGGCAGGTGAAGTAGAGGTTTGGGTTGCTAAGAATGTTTGTATGTAACACCAGCACTGCCACAATCTCACAAATATTAAGAAGTAGACTCTTGGGTAGACTCGTGAAGTAAATATCCTGCTGCTGACAAACAATGTTGCCAGCACTTCCCCTGTGTTTACACACAGTGAGACTTTTAGCTTCATCTAGATTGTTATCTTCTTTTGAAAACTTTAAAGAGAATGCTTGCCTTTTTTATATAGCACAAAGTCATTTTTATATAGCAAAAATGTGTTTTAATATTACTGTTTGAAAATTAAAAAGGAAAACTTGCTGACTTGAAAACGTCTCCAGGATCTAGACCTTCTCTTGGAAAAATTTTATGATCCATATTGAAAATGTATATTTTTTTGGTCATATTTATAAATATTATCACAAAACTTACGAGAAAACTCATCTATTTTCAAATGATATTGTTTGACATTGTTATAATGTTTGAAACAAAATTGATTGTCCATTGTTTTTATAACTATATTTGTAATATTTAAGTCAATTACTTTTTATTTCTTGTCTAGTCTTGCTTTGGCTAATAACACAACTCTAATGATTGGCACAATTGATGAAATACAAAAACTTCACATACGTACAATTCCTTTCAGAGAAACTCCTAGGTTAGTAACAGTAGATTAACTCAGTATCTTGTTCTTAGACTTTTTTTTTCTTACATTCTTCAACAATTATGCACATTATTGTTGGACATTTATTCATGTACAATTCTGCTGAACAGGCGTATAGCTTACCAAGAGCAGACTCAGACATTTGGTGTCATCACATACAGAAGTGATTCAGGAGACCGTACATTACCAGGTTTTGATCCCCAGCCACCTCCAGCCAGCCTGACTGCCTTGAACACTTCTTCAGCAACCTCCAAACTGTTATCAGGAGGAGGAGGTGCAAGTAGTGCTGGTGATGCTCTGAGTGATGAGCAAGAAGTTTATTCTCTGAACATTCTTAGACAGAGCACATTTGAAGGTAAGTTTTATTTTTAATCACATCTCAATCTCTTTTTATGTTAAGTAATAATTGTTTTCTTTAGCAATATGAGCCTTGCTTGTTTTCTGTGACAAAAATATAGAAGAAAAACTAGAGAGTGATAGTAAATGTTATAATGATGCAATGTCAAGGCAGTTTGGAAAGTGGGATGACCTTGTGAAACATGTTCTGAAATTCTAGCCAGCTTAGACATGATGCACTGGATTACAATAAATAATGATTCATGAGTCTCCTTAATAACAAACTCTTTTTACATACATGACACACACAAATCAAATCGGAAATGCCTTGGGAATAATTCAACATACTGACATTAGCACAATATCAACAATTCTCCTTTGAAAAAATACTCTAACAAAACTGTAAATGGTTGTGGGGTGCCTTGGAGAGTCTAATGAAAAAATTAAAATGCAATTAGGGTTGCTACTAGTTATACTTCAGCTGTTGTGCTGCGACCTTGTCTAAAACCCGCTTGTTCTTCCAATATAATTTTTTTTGTCTGCTATCGGTTTTAGACGGTTTAATATAATCTTTAACAGGACTTTGCTTATGAGGCTGATGGTGTGGTAGTTTTGACAGAGTTGTACATCACCTTTCTTTGGAAGAGTGGAAGGAAGGGCTTGTGCCATTCTCCTGACTGCCAGATCTTGTTTGTTGAAAATGTTAACTAGTGCATTTATCATGGGTTCTCCTCCAGCTTGTTCACCAGGAATGTTGTCAACTCTGGCTGATTTTCAGGGCTTTCACTGTTGAGCGAAGAATTGGATATTCCACAGAAAAATCTCAAATTATGACCAATAGCCAACGGGGCTTTAACAGGGGCTTCTGCATTGGAGGTGAAAAGCTGACTAGTGTCAGTAGTTTTAAATACCTTGAAGCTCTTGTCTCAGATGAATAGACCAAACCCATCTACTGGCTCGAATTGCACAGTCCACAGCAGCACTTTCAAAACTTAAAATAATAGGAAGACCAAGGCATAGTCCTCGACACCAATGTCAGACTGATGCATTCCATGGTCATGGCCACATTCTTATAAGCTTGCGAGTCTTTGCTGACTGCAGAGCTAGAGTGAGGATCCTAGCCATGGAATCGAGATGCTACAGAAGTATCCTGGGTATCACATTTAAAGACCACATCACAAACAAAGAGATTAGAAACAGGGTTACTACAGCATTTGAACCCCAAGATGACCTACTAATATTGTAAAAAACGCAAACTAAAACTGACCATATTACTAGGTCTTCTGGGTATGCAAAGACCTTCCTTCATGGAACAGTACCTGGAAAAAGAAGAGGCAGACAGAGAAAGTGATGGGAAGACAGCACAAAGAATGGATAGGCCTGCCATTGAAAGAGACTCTATCCAAGGCAAAAGACAGAGAGGAATGGAGAAGGACAGTTGACAAATCTTGTGTGGTGGCTCAACAGTCCAACAGACTAAGGGAGAGGGGAAGGTGATACTTTAGCTGAAAATTCTGTTTTTCACTAAGTATTTGATGATTATCATATTTTTATATATTAATAAGTGTTCAATGAAGTTTCTGATTGACCAAACTGATATATTTGTTTTATCTACTGCCTGCAGTGCTACATTCCCACACATTACTGCCTAATGAAAGTGCTACCAGCTTGTTGTCTACCACACTGGGAGAAGATCCTACACCTTATTACATTGTAGGCACAGCACTGATTAGTACAGAAGAAGCTGAACCAAAGTCTGGGAGAATTATTGTATTCCATTACAATGAAGGTTAGAACATTTGCTTCTGTACAGCTACCCTTTTAGTAATCATATCCTTATCAATTAAATCATTCTAAACAAATGGCACATGATCTCTTAGATGTTCACATTTTGGAAAAAGTTTTATTTAAAATTGTCATTTATCTTTTGTGTACAAATGTGAATTTAATCACTAATAATAATATAATTAGAGATGATTAGTTTTTAGACTTGTGCTCAAAGACATAAAAAAGCAAAAAAAAAACAAAAAGAAGTACACCAACAGTTTGTTGATAATTGAATTCATATTTTCTTATTCACTGTCTTGTTTGCATATTCTTTGTTGCTTTCCCTAGGTAAACTAACAATGGTGGCCGAGAAAGAAATCAAAGGGGCTGCTTATAGTATGGTCTCTTTTAATGGGAAACTTCTTGCCAGTGTCAATAGTACAGTAAGTTTGAGAAGCTCTCCACTTTTAGTTTATGTGTTAACATTGTTACTACCCAACCTGTCAGTCTGCTAGGGTATGGACCAAGATTCAACCTTTTTGTCCTTGCTAGGGTTAATTCTGTCTCCCCTTACAGGGTAGAGATCAAAGTACATCCCTGTTTCCTCTGCTAGTGGCTAGCACTAGATGATCTTCTTTTTTCCCTATCCAGCTGGCACTAGGTGTAGCCAAACTTTTTTTTAATTGCATTACACTTTTGTATTGATGTTAAAAATCATTTTAAACCATCAGCACATGCCACAGTAGAGTGACACCCGAGATTATGTCATTCTCAGCCTATGCGTCTCTGTCTCTGGTTAACTATTTCCAGTGGCAAAGAGTGGTATAGTTCAATTAATATCTCACAACACATGCCTAGGATTCATAGATATTATTTTAAACTCCTGTAGTTGATATATCTGACATTATTTTCCAATATGAGTAAGTTTGAAAATCAACACAGCTGTACTGCATATTTTTACATTCATAAATAACTGTGAAATACAATCTAATAAGCAATATACTAGAAAAAAGAAATAGAAGCTTTAATGAAATCATTTGTATGAGTATACTTGTCAAGAACTGAAAACATCTTAAAACTATTCCCACACAATGAAATCTGGGAAGTTAAAAGTTAGAGCAAAGTGAATGGACTCACTCTTTAATCATTTCATTTCTCTAAAAGAAAATTTCACCTTCACCTATTAATGTCCTATTACTTAGTCTTTTGATTCATTGGGGCACCACACAAGATTTGTTGACTTATTCATTCCACTCAATGGAACCTTTAATTGCCCCAAAAAATGTGCAAGGTCTTCTTATGCTATTCACTGTTCTTTGTGAATAAGAGAAATGTCTGTTTTGATGGATAATTATGTTTTTCAATTGCTATAAAAAAAATTATTTGAGATACTCATTTGTAGTGGACATTATTTAACACCTCTAGTCCAAAGATGGACAGTGGCCTCTTTTATCAAGGACATTAAAAATGTTGCAAACGTTGGGTGATGAAAGGCAATATCATGCTTTATAGATTGAATTTTGTAGACATTATATCTTGATCCATACGTTGGCTATCAAACAGAAAAGCAGCTATAAACCATTAAATGTCAAAAGTTTAGATTGTTTTGACAACTTGATATTCATACTATATAGGTTGGCCATTGTAAATAAATAGTCTGTCCTGGATCTAGATACATGAATGTAGTTTCTCACAATAAAATCCTCCTCATACATGGACATCTTCTCAGCCTAATCAAAAACTTCATGTTGATGAAAACAGTTTACGACTGGTATAAGGATTGGATTGTTTTGGTTATAAATCTTTAGTGTCACCATGCACATTCTTGTGGAAAGCATCAGTTTCTAAACAGTCATAGACAAAAAATATTTTGGCTGTTTTAATAAAGAACGAGGGATCAGAATGTTTTGATTGATTTCAAAAGAAAATTATTCTAAAGCAATTAACTTCTCTAGGTTCGTCTGTTTGAATGGACACCGGATAAAGAACTGCGTTTAGAGTGCAGTCATTTCAACAACATTCTGGCATTGTTCCTCAAGTCTAAAGGTGACTTTGTGCTGGTAGCTGACTTGATGAAATCTATTGCTCTGCTGGGATATAAACCATTGCAAGATGCTTTTGAAGAAATTGCCAGAGACTGTAATGTCAAGTGGATGACAGCTATTGAAATCTTAGATGATGATAACTTCTTAGGGGCAGATAATTTTCACAATCTTTTTGTCTGCCAAAAAGACAGGTAGGGAAGAAATTGTTATTCTTGGCCAATGTATTAATGCACATCTGTAAATAATGATGCCATTCTTGTCTAGATGATTTATTTTCTGTGAGTTTGAATTACTTTTGTGTTTTCAATGTAGTGCAGCTACTACAGATGAAGAAAGATCACAGATGCAGGAAGTAGGCCTCTATCATCTTGGTGAAATGGTGAATGTTTTTAGACACGGTAAAGTTTTAAAATGATTTAATTTGCATCTGTTCTATCAATCAAGTTAAATTTTTGATGCATATACTTACATTTGAACTGCAATTAGTTACATTAAACATTTTTTTTCCTAATGTAAAAACCTATTTCAATAACATTTATCATAAAGGGCTAAATCATTAATAAAATTTGATGGCTTAAATTTATTCAGTCCAAGTCTTTAAATTAAAAAGAAAAATAATGAAAATATTAAATGCAATAAAATTTTCTTTTAATAATCAAACAAAAAATTGAAGTCTGATTAAATGTTTCTTGTTCTCATTAGGATCCTTAGTGATGCATCATGCTGGTGAGAACACAACTCCTGTTCTAGGATCAGTACTTTATGGGACTGTTAATGGTGCCATTGGTAAGTTCTTCCTCTGGGAATCATTTTACACAAATATTTTATTTTTCAGCAAAAAGTATTTATTGTGTTAAAAGTGTGTCCTTGAACTTGTGTGAATATATTTAGTTTTATTAGATAGTACTTTTAGGTAGTATATCCATATATCTCTATTTCTGACTGATTTATACAGGTATGGTTGCTCAGCTGCCTCAAGATTTTTTTAACTTCCTATTGGAAGTACAGAATAGATTGAGCAAAGTCATCAAGAGTGTTGGGAAAGTAGAGCACAGCTTGTATCCTTTCATTCAAATAGGTTTTAATGCACTCTTTTCATCAGTACCATTTTTAATGGACCTTGAAAGAAGAAAGGCTGCTGTGAGTTTTGGGTGGTCTGTCCATGTCATGGTTAGATAAACCTTGCAATCTATAGGGCAGATGATGTAAAGGTCATCTCCAACTAATGTGGGGCCCAAAGATCCCAAAATTAAAAATCCCAGTCTTTACCAGGAGAAAAGATATTGCATATCCAATATTATTACATTTTGCAGCTAGCAAAGTTCTATCTTCTGAAAGCGAATTGTTTTGTTTTGAAATTAAATATCTAAGGCATTTTTCACAGAAATACACCACTGTAAAAAAGATTTACTTTTAATAATAAAATCATGGAAGGCTATGTTATGTATAGGAGGTGATTTTACTGTATATTTTTATAGTAAAAAATGTATATGCAAATGATTTTTTTTCTTTTTCCCTAACATAATGGGCAAAGAAAAAATTGTAATAGACTTAGCGTAAAGCAACAAAATAAACTTTGGAGAGTAGACTTGTGAATGCCATCGAACATTAAATGTGATTTTATATTGCAAAGATATGTTAAGAAAAAATTATTTTTTTTAGGCTCCCAAGTGGAGAGTAAATTATTTAATGAGTCTATCTATGTACATATACACATATTCTTCAATAAATAAACAAGATTACAAAGATTATTCAGAAATGGTTCATCCAGCCAGATTTCAACATTTTCTGCACAATTATCAGAAGCTATAAAGTATAAAATATCACCAACCAAAATCCTTCCTCCCTTTATACAAAATAGACGAATGTGGGATAAAACAACAACTTTCAATATGATAGCAGGTTGCCAGCAAGATACCACAGGGTGTGGATAGAGATTAATTATGTTAGTAGTAGTTTTACATTGTTAATATTCATATGTATTCAATAAACTGATTGTTGTTATGAGATAATGTAACGCTTAAAGGATGTCATTAAATGATCACATAGCTGATGGTTGCTGAAGGGCCAAACTCTGATTCATGGCCTATGGAAGAGGTCCTCCCTTTGTTATTTACAAAGAGTTCAAAATTCCATGAGTATGAAAGTGCTAACACTCATCATCATCATCATTGGCCTCCTTCAGTCGTAGAATGACTATGGTTCATCTCAGAGCACACTTCCTCATGTGGCCCTATTTTGGAGAGACACTCCCGTCCACAGATAGCGCAGGTTAAGGTTTTTTTTTGCTTTGGTGGTAGAGGAGCTGGCCGTTTTTCAGATTGTACGTTTTTCTTCCTGAGCTGAGACCCATGTACTTACATGTCCATAGCTTTTTTGGTCACTGTCTCTCTCCATCTATTGCGGTCTAGAGCTATGTCTTACCAAATGTCAGTATTGATGTTCACTGATTTGAGGTCACGTTTTATTACATCTATGTAATGGAGGTGGGGCGACCAGTTTTTCTTGTGCCAGTCGCGAGTTGACCATAGAGGATGACTTTCGGGATGCGCTCGTCCTCCATCCGGCGATTATGTCCAAGCCAGCGCAAACGGCGTTGTCTGAGGGCTGTAAAGATGCTGGGAATACCTGATCGCGCAAGGATCTCAGTATTGCACACTTTTTCTTTCCATGTGACATTCAATAACCTACGGAGACATCTCAAATGGAATGAGTTCAGTTTTCTCTCTTGCTTTGCGTAGGTGGTCCAAGATTCACTGCCATACAGCAGTGTACTCATAACGCATGCCTTGTAGACTTCCATTTTGGTCACCATAGTTAGCTTATGATTTTCCCAAACTCTTGGTCTGAGTCTAGCGAAGGTGGAGGTAGCCTTCCCTATGCGTTTTTTTATCTCCTCTTCTAGAAACAGGTCATCTGTAATTGTGGATCCCAGATAGCAGAATTCGTTTACAGCGTCCAGCTTGTTATCGTTAATGAGGATGGAGGGTGGTGCTGTAGCAGGTGGTCCCATAACATTTGTTTTCTTCGTGCTAATAGTCAAGCCATGAAAGTGCTAACACTAAACTATGTTTATTAGGTATTGTTTTAAAAAAAGCATCTTTTTTTTAAAAAGAAAAGTATATGTATGCTATAAACACATTATTTAGTAATATGTATATACATTATATGTTCTAAAGATAGAAAGGAGAAATCTGTATGGGATAGTAGGGACAGGAGGTTTTTATGGAATAGGTTTGGTCTTCAAATATTTGCTTGGATAAAGGAACTATGTTTGGTTAGTTAAATCTGCCGAGTAATTTCCTTGACCATAGTTTTTAGTTGGAGATCATTCTTCACAGAGCAAAAGAGAGATACAGCTTTAGGATTTATTGATGGAGATTTATTAGAAAGTTTCTTGGACCTGACCAGAGATAAAATGCAGGAAGTTGTCCAGGGTCTGCAGGTAAGTCTTGGTTTAGTCAGTTGTTAGTTTATTTGTCTTTAGTAATCTTACATGATCAGTTATTCATTATGTAAACCAAAAAAACATAGATTGTTCTTACAAAGCTTATATCAACTCTGTTTCGGTATAAAGTTAGTAACTGTTATTTCTCCCACACCATTTTTCTCTGATCAAATTGAAATTTTGCACAAATATTCATTGGCATAAACTAGGCATGAATCAATTTATAAAAATTAACCAATAGTTCAATAACTTATTGGTAATTCATAATTTTGTTAAATATCAAATAAACTGTTAGTGCTGAGTTCTTCCTCATAGATAAGCTTTTTTTTTTTTTTTATTAAAGAATTTTTAAATATTTTGCTTGTTTTCACTTTGGAATCAATATCCATACTTTACCTTATGTTATACTTTTTAACCTGACTAGACTTAAGGCCATAACAAGAAGGCATAGCCTTATATTTGAAAGGTTAGCACACAATGCTGAATTCCTTAACAAACTGGATGCAAAAGTTTGCTAGTAACTGGACAGCTGCATTTTAAAATCTCAGACTTCAAATCCATCTCAAAACTGAATATCATCCACCTTAATGTGATGTAGGAATTTATTCAACTAGGGTCAACTATCCCTAGCTATTTAAACCTAGACAATGTAGTGACAAAAGGAATTGGTAAAGCATCTTCACTGAGCCTTCAGCCATGGCAAAAGTTTTAAAGCAAATTTTGGAAAATTAATTAAAATGCTAGTACCTAGCTATATGACAGTGAGAGTTGGTCAACAGAATGTTTTAAAAAGGAGCATAGATTAAAGAAATTTGTATTGCTCTGTCTGTGATACAGTATTTGAGGTCCTGAAAAGATAATGTTTTTAATCAGTAAGTATTAAAATAGAAAAAATGTTAAAGGTCTGCTATATTAATACAAAGATGACTATTGGTTTGGACATCAGACATTACTTCAAAAGAGAAGATGATTACATTCTCCAGGTATCCATGTCAATCTAGTCATGCGTGTTAATCAGTGCCAAGCTTATGGTTTTCCTGGCTGATCCAGGCAACCCATTCGCTAGAGGCGCTAGAGAAGAAGAATTTGTATGAGTTTCTCCTAGCATATGGAACTAGAAATATGCCTCTATTCTTTTGTCTTTCTATTTTATTAGGTTTTGTATTAGCAAATTATGGTTCAATGTTTTATAGTATTGTTGCTACTTTACCTTTTATTCTTCTGTCCTGGAGTGTCTCTAAGTTTGATGATTTTACTGTTTATTATGTTACTAATTATTAAATTTTTACTACCTTTACTATTTTAACTGTGAATAGACCTTGTTTTTAATGATTTAACTGTATGGAATTTAGCTCTTGTAAAGGAGAGTAAACCTTGAAGGATTACGGGCATGACATGGCCTAAATTGTGCAGATGTGCCAAAAACTCGAACTCACCGCTCTGTTTTGCATCTGTTCTAGTTTTTTTTTGTTTTCTTGAGTTAAGGTGACCAAAACAGAGCATATTCCAATATTGGCCTAATCAAGGTTAAATATCATTTTAATTTTATGTTCTTGTTTAGTGTAGGCTGGGTATTTCCTTAGGCTTTTTAAAAAATATATAGTCCCCGCATATTAAGGGAGTTTTCGGTCTTGGCAATTTTCTCCAATACTGACATAAAAGGAAACATCTAGGTCTGAAGACTGTAACCGGAATATCCATGGGACAAGGTGGGGTTGGCCAATGGTCCATTCTCCGCCATCCATAGAGCTCTCCAAATGGAACTTTTCTGCAGTAGAAAGCTTAAAGTGGACTATGCCTTGGGTATGCCCTGTGGAATCATCACATCCAGGATCCAGGCCTCTTCACGATATCACATTCACCAGAACCAGAAAAAAAACTTCATGATGGGTTAATATCTAGTATTAGAGTGTAGTGAAAAAAGGACCTCCGGCTGGTGTAGTGCAATCCATCAAAAAGCACCTAGGCGGGGGAAGGTCCACTATTATTCACTTATTGAAATGCAAGTGGAAAGGCAGTGGGGTTATTTATTTCTCTTGATCATTTCCAAGCCCCAATACCCACATTGGGGAGTATCGCCACAGAGTGGAGGTTTGGAATCAGAGTTTTCCTTCTCCTAGATGGGTTGCATTATTTAGGCTGACGTGCCCCATCAACAAGAAGCTTAACTGGTTTTGAGGCGCCAGTGTTACGCCTTTCTTCTGTCAGTTTGTAAGAACAGGTTCCGCCGAATTTTTTTGGAAAATCACACGTGAAGGCCAGGAGCTGGATTTGACTGTCAAAGGCATTTAGAGATGCAAGCCATGGGTTGGAGGACTATCATCCTAGTGAAGAACTAACACAAAGAAATAGGAAAAACAACCAAAAAAAGCAAAGAACTCTGATTCAACTTACTGACAAACTAGCCCTAAAAACCACCTACCCAATAACAGAGAAAAAATTACCAGATTTTCAAACATAACGCCTGGACTAAACTACAAACAACCAACCATCCAAACAATTGAAAGCTATCAAAAAACAACTATCCATATATATAAAGACAGATCGGCTTTCAAAGCCACCATCAATGCTGGTCTTGGTGCCTTCCTGGTCTTCCCTAAAAATGAACACTTTGAGATAAGCGCACCCTGTGGCGATTACTGCTCTAACTTTCAAGCCAAAATTGAGGCAATTACCATAGCACTACATACAGTGGAAAACAAATTATATGAAGGAGTGCAACCACCATCAGATATTGTTGTCTTTACAGACTCCCAATCTACTCTGCAAGCACTTAACAGCAGCACCTCAAACAGCCCAAGAGAGTTGACAACACTAATTGTGATAATCCATCAGATGATATCAAAATTAAATATCAATATCACACTACAGTGGATCCCTGGACACATTGGCATCATGGGAAAAGAAAAGGCAGATAAGCTATCAAAGGCAGGTTCATCTATAGACGGAACAACCAGATAGACCTGTTAACTACCTCACCCTAAGGTCAATGTTAGTCAACAATCACAAAGAGGAGTGGCTCAACCAATGGGTATCAGGAAACACAGGCAGAGCCATGTACAAAGAAATTACTATGCTAACAAACTGGTCAGTATTAACTTCCTCTCCCGCAAAGAACAATCTACAATTTTCCAACTAAGAACAGGACACACACCACTTTTAAATTACCATCTAAACAAAATAAACTCCACACAACTCCCCCTTTGCAGACACTGCGCCCACCCCTTTAAAACTGTAAACAATATCCTCTTTGAATGCCCCTCCCTAATCTAACATAACCAACACCCTGTACGGCAGTGCTGAACAACTGAAGAAAACAGCACACTTTTTTTCCTTGGCACAGTCTGCAAAAGAGCTGACAGCTCAGTAGCAATAAAGCTGGCTAGAAGAAGAAGAAGAATGTTCTTGTTTGTATTTGTAAACATTTCTTTTGATAAACCCTAATGTTTTAATTTTTAAAATAATTACGTCAGTATGGGGATTCCATCATAACTTTTTCATTTATTATAACACCTAGATATGTTGAGTTTTTAGTCTGTGTAACTGGTTTACCATGAATAAGATAACTAGCTTTTTTATTTTTTTTTACTCTTAATAATTGGCGTTTTTCTGGTTTGAAAGACATGCTCCAATCTGATTCCCATTTCTGAAATTCTTCTAATTCTCTTTGTACTGTTTCAGTATCATGTGTTGTATTTAATGTTCTATATATTAAGCAATCATCTGCAAATAATCCAACTTTTGTTCCTGAACTAAAACAATTTGGTAAATCATAAATTAGACACAATTGTGGGCCCAAGACTGTTCCTTGAGGTACACCCGTCCCAATATTCTACCCTGAAAAAGTATTTAGAACACTGGTGCTAGCTAGTCTTAGTTCTTATCTCCTATGCTTAAAGTCTGTCCCCTGCTTGACAATGGAAGCTGACCCAGTGGATAACCAACACTAACCACTGATATGTCCGCAAGCATGACCATGTCTACCAATAAAAATATGTACAAATTAGTTACCATGGATTGGGCAACACTGAGACATGCATGTTGGCATGACCAATGCATATAGCAAAAGGGCTGATCGATCACAATTTACATGACACTAATTTCGGCTTATTCATAATTCTATTTGGGTTATGTGTCAAAAAATGATTAAAATCATGATTTAAAAACAGATTGTCAATGTTCTTTGACATCATTACCTTCTCATTGTCTCTCAAACCAAAAATGAAAATTTTTATATATATAAATATATTATTTATAGTGTAGTTAGAAAAACCAATTTCTGTTTAATACTTGAGAAAATTCTGTAAGTTCAAACTTTATTTTCATTGCTATTTCAGATTGATGATGGAGAAATGAAGCGTGATGCAACAGTAGATGACCTGGTGAAGACTATTGAAGAGCTAACAAGAATTCACTAACCTAGAAATAATGTCTCCATGTAAAAACAGTTGTTTTTTTTTGTAGTATTATTTTATTACTGATTCCAATGTGAAAACTAGTCTACCATCTCTAATGGAAAGATTGGGATAGCTTCAGGTATTGGAAAGATTTGATTTTTAGTTGAAAAATTTCTTCTGTGGTTAGATGTCTGCAGAATGTGTGTACTATGTTATTCTTTTGGTTGGTATCAATTGTTCTTTTATTGTATATATTAAAGCATTTTTGTTCAATATTTGTCTTAATTTGCTTTTTTTCAACCATTTTAAAAGAAAGCAAATGAATAGTTAATATTAAAGCTTATTAAGCTACAATACAAATAACAAAATAAAGTAGACAAAAACAGTCCTGATAACATTTCTTTTTATTAAGACTCCTAACAAAAGCTTTTTAAAAGCAGATTATGGATTAGGAAATTGGCTTACTGAATACTGACATAGTTGATCTGATTCTTATGATACACGTATAATGCCAATAGCTGATACTCAGTTTACAATTGAACACTCCATTCTTACTGTATATATTATATATTTGTGAAGATGGTCCATGGAATCAGGAAGTTTTTCATAATAATCTTAAATGTTGAAAGTATCTCAAATTAAGATATTAATTTACAGTTTGAAAAGCATGCATGTCACAACTGAAGATTAATTATTTGTCCTTTATATATTTCATAAACTATATTTTCAAGGTTTATAGACTAGCTGTTAATTAGCTTTCCTGGTTTCCATATTGTTGCATGGATCACAAACACAACAAATGGGCAATCAAAACTATTATGTACCAATATATATCCATGTTATAAAATAAAGCAGAGTTTCTTTCACTTGAGTGATTAGTTTCACTCTTCTTCCAAATCAGTGTAAACAAACATACTTCAAATACCCTCACATTTTGCTTGAGCTAATACAAATATGATTTAATCAATGATACTTTTTTTAAATATCTGCTATTATCATTCACAGAATAATCCTGAGAAACAAAACAACACTAAACACTTCACACTGATTTCAATCATCTTGTACACCTTCCTATGGAGTATTAAGCAAGTTAGCCCTAGAGATCTCAATCTGTGCTTTTACAAGTCCAAACTCTGTTGGTTATGTACTTGACACTAGTGATGGGGAATAAGGGCCCTAGTTGTAACATATTTGATATCTTGTCTAACAGCTTTAAAAACTAAGGACAATATAACTAAAATAAATGTTGCCACAAGTTCAACTATACTAAATGACCTTAAATCAGTTGTATGCCATGTTCTGCTGAAAGCTTTGATATTCTTGTTAAACTTAAAACCCTATTTGTAAAACAGAAAAATTAACTATTTCATTCAAGCTGAAATGTAAACATTACAGCTATTATTACGTAGTGACAGTGGCTATCAACTCATGGAGTAAAGCAAGTGGTAATTAAGTTTGATAAAAACCACAACCACAGATGACTACAGTTATTAGATACTAATGATCTAATTGTAAAAACAGAAAAAAACAACATTGCAGCATAAAAATTAAATGCAGAAAAGAAAAGGTGAGGGGTGTGAAAATGCTACACTTCCATAGAAGCATCTAATGTTTACAGATTGTTTTTGAAAAGACTAAAATGATTCCTCTGTACATTTTTTAAAAACCAATTGTCTTATGAATGAAACTTGGATGAGCCACTAAATTCCTTTTTTTTTTGTTCAGAAATAATGTTCTTTTCACTTTGTTGTTTGTAAACAATATTGTAAACCTCCAGCAATCAAGTGCATAGCTTGAAATAAATATTATGCTTGTAAATTTAAGAAAAAAAAAAAGACTACAAAGTCCAAATATATCAAAACACCTAAGCATTATTACAGTAATAGAAATTTCCCTTTAGCCAATCATATCCAAGGATTTTCTTTTGCTAGTGCAATCACCAAATTTCTAGATATGTCTAATTAATGTCAACATATATCAGAGTATAGTCAGGAACTCCAGATGAGATCCTCATCACAGAAAATGACATATTAAACTCTCTTCACTGAGTAGTTACTAAACAAGTCACCTTCATAGGAAGAACGTGAGAGCTGCAAGCAAGATGTCTAGCATCCAGGAGTAAAAATCTTGACAAGACAAACTTTACGAAACTGGTGGATTTGTGTTGTAACTACTGGATTCAAATATTTTATAAGTCTCTAAACTTTTGAGACTATAAGTGTGATGCAAATACAACAGTCAAGACATTATGTTAACCTGTACAACTCAAGCCACTTGAGAACACTAAACTATGTTAGACCAATTGTTCTAAATGACCTTACTTGTTTAAAAGACTTTTATTAAGAAAATACAAATTCTATTAAAATAAAGTAAAAGAATTCAACAGGACTAATAACAGCCTCATACACAAAGGTGCAGAAGTTCAAACAATGAAGTGAATAAACATTGCATTACATGAAAGACATCACAAAAGTCAGTGAACAGAAAATAAATTAGAACATTCAAACAATTCATTCTGCTGACTGAGCCAATAGTCTTGAGATTTTTGTTTTGAAGATGATAATGCAGAGTAGTAAATAAGTATGAATTCATTTCACCAAGACCAATGCAGTCTTGATATATCACAAAGTCAACCTTTCAACGTTGGCCTAAGAATTAAGGCAGAGTCTGTTTGCTATGATCAAAATGTGATCCTCTTTAATTATCTTCCTTTTTTCATCATTTTCTTTTTCAAAGCTTTCACTCGTAACTCTTCCTGCTCCCTCTTGATGTCCTCCAGATCTTCCAGCAGACCAAGTTTGGCACTACGCTTCTCCTCCATCATGACAGTTTTATAATCTGCTTCCATGTCTGACAGGCCTCCTTCATCTTCATCCTTGTACCTGAGAAGACAAAAGATGGTTGACTACCAGCACACAGTTAGTGCAATGGAAATACTAATACAATTTCACAGCTACACAAATCATGTTTGTTTGTTGCTGTTGGCTAATTAGCTTCTTAATTATCTAATTAGTTATGATAAAAAACGTGTAAGAAAACAATGTTGAAATCAATGCTGCTTCAACAATACAACTTGTAACTACATTTAATAACATTACATTTCAAGAACCGAATCAAATGAAAAAAAAAAAAAGATTGCCAACACATCCAATTTATAAAGATAAATTTATGTAGTAATGTTGCTACCAACATTCTTAAAAGATTTCTTGCAAATAAAATCCTAGAGGTGTTTTTTTGTAATTTTCTTGTATCTTTTTAAATTGGGCTTTTTAACAGGCAAAACTTATATGTTAGACATACTGAGCTGTCAACATCACTGATTCATGTGCATGTTGGTCTGTGAACAAATAATATACATGATGCTTTTCTTTAATATTCTACTTTGAATTACAGACATACTGCATCTAAGTATGGAATGTTTCTTTAAGAGAAGACAAGCTAAGTACATTACACTCAAGCAATGGGAACAGTACACATAGTTGAAATAAAGTAATATAAAGGCAGAAGTAAAAATGAATTTTTTTTTTTTTGCCTTTTTTCTTGAAACATTCCTTACATGTATTGTGAGCGAGGTGTGCAGATCGCTTTTTCTCAATGCAAGGTTCCATATGTGCTAGATTCGCCTCAAACCAGTCTACATTTTTGTGTTTTTGAGGCCCAAAGGCGGTGATTGCAGAACTGTAGATTACATCTCTTAATTTCTCCCATCTGATAGAGATGTCTTCTTCATCACTTAACGAGGGGATTGAACTGTTCAGGAGCTCGCCAAAGAGTGCACACTTCTCTGGGTCACCTACATGGCTGACTTTAATTCGCCTAGTTCTGGGTTGAGTGGAAGTATAAGCCTTCTTGAGAAGTAGTTTGATTTTGCTTAGTACTAGTGAATGGTCTGAGTTGCAGTCCGCACTATGGTATGAATGGGTATGGATGACACTTTTCAGATCCATCCTTCGGGTGATGCAGAGGTCAAGCTGGTGCCACCTTTTTTAGCGAGGGTGCTGCCAAGAGACTTTATGGCGTTCCTTGCCAGAGAAGAATGTATTTGTTACACACAGTTCATGAGAGCTACAGAACTCGAGTAGCCTTTGGCCATTGTCTTTGATTTTGCCAACACCATGAGGTCCCAAGCATTGTGGCCATGCATCATTTCCATCACCAACACAGGCATTAAAGTCTCCATTTATATAGAGGTGCTCGGATTTTGGAATACTTTTAATTACGTCCTCTAGAGCTTGAAAGAATCTGTCTTTGTCCTCTTCTGGTGCAGCAAGGGTTGGTGAGTAAGCACAGATTATATTAACTTTGCCTTGCGGTGATGCAAATTTCATGTGTGCTACTCTTTCATTGCCAATGGGAAACATTGCGATGCAGGGGATGAGACTGTTTCTTGTTGTGAAGCCGACGCCATGTATTCTAGGGCTTTGTTCTGGTTTTCCTTGCCAGTAGAATGTATAGTTGCTTTCTGTAAGAGATCCACTGTCTACCAGTCTGGTTTCTTGCAGGCAGGCCACATCAATGTTTAGTCTGCTTAGTTCTCTGTCGATGATAGCTGTTTGACGCATGTCAGTGACAAGTTCAGGGTCAGTATTGAAGCCAGGACACATTGTCCGTATGTTCCAGCTTGCTAAACGCATTAATGTTGAGGGTTTTCTTTTGGTTGTATTTGCAGGTGCGGGTGCACAGCTTGCTTTTTGATTTTGTCTTAGCACCAAGCACCCAGTGGCGGGATAGCACTTTATTGTCCGAGGGCTGCTCGGCTTAAAGCAGGCAGTAGCTATCCAGTGAGGCTAAAAAGCCAAGACAAAGCCAAGTCCAAGATCTTTGGGGGCCTTCAAAAGTGCTAATAAAGAGGCAAAACAAATGGCTAGAAAATGTGCTAACAACTTTTGGAGGGATACCTGCAACAGAATCCAAGACAGTCTCCACTCAGGAAATAGCAAAGCTCTATTTGATGGCATTAAAGTGGCCCTGGGCCCAACAGTGTCTAAGCCTGCCCCCCTTCTATCCAAATCAGGAGAAAAAATTACAGATCAAACCAAGCAGCTAGAATGATGGACAGAACACTACCTCGAAGTCTATGCCACACAGAATACAGTAGACGATGTCGCCCTGGCTTCTCTACCAGATCCTCCAGCACTGGAATGCCTAGATGACCTTCCGAACCTTAGTGACCTTAAAAAAGCAATTAACTGCATAAAAAATAGAAAATCTCCTGGGAGTGATGGTGGAAGTAGTGAAAGTCAACGAATAACTCCTGCTCCCTGAACTCTATATTCTCCTCTGCCGCTGTTGGGAAACAGGTCATGTCCCACAGGATATGCGTGACGCAACTATAGTCACAATATACAAGAACAAAGGGGATCGGAGTGACTGCAACAATTACAGGGGTATCTCTCTCCTCAGTATAGTGGGCAAGATCTTTGCTAGAGTGGCACTATCCAGGCTGCAAGTGATAGCTTCTAGAGTCTACCCAGAGTATCAGTGTGGATTCAGGAGTGGTAGATCCACTATAGACATGATATCTTCTCTACGACTACTGCAGGAGAAATTCAGAGAGAGAGACATACCCCTTTACATCGTGTTTGTTGATCTGACTAAAGCTTTTGACATGGTCAGCAGAAGTGGCCTTTTCAAACTCCTGAGGAAAATAGGTTGCCCTCCCAAACTACTGCAGTTCATTGAGTGTTTTCACGAGGAAACTAAATGCACTGTCAATCGAGCCCAATCAGCACCTTTTGAGGTTTGCAGTGGTGTCAAGCAGGGATGTGTGCTCGCACCTACTTTGTTTGGCATATTCTTCTCCTGTCCACTGCATTATGCGTACAACGACATAAACGAAGGTGTGTTTCTCCATACAATATCCTCTGGAAATAAATTTAATGTATCAAGGCTGCGGGCAAAAACCAAGGTTAGGAAGCTACTCGTCAGGGAACTCCTGTATGCTGATGATGCAGCTATTGTGGCTGATTCTGATATTCAGCTACAGTGCCTGGTTGACAAACTATCTGCTGCTTGCCAGAAGTTCAGCTTAAACATCAGTCAAAGCAAGACTAAGATACTTGTCCAAAACACAAACAACATATGTATGTGGTACCATAAATTAGAAAAACTTAATTTGAACTCTGAATGAGTTCACAAAAAGCTCATTATTTATTTATTTATGTTAGTGTTGAATCCAAAAAAAAAAAAAAAATACCTACTTGTTTTTATTGTAGCCAAACATTTTCTGTATCTCACTAGAGTAGTCCAGTTCACAATCACCATCATCAATAAAACTGTCCATGTCAGAGTCCTCTTCCTCTTCAGAGTCAAGAATGCGTTTCTTTGAGGGGATCCCTAGTTAGTAATGCCAAAAAGTATTAACATCAATATTTCTAGATTAAAGAATTGAATTATAATGAAGACTGAAGCACATTAATGTATAAAACTATTTATATAAATATATTTCAAAATCAACAATTTTTTATATCATATTATATATATATATATATATATATATATATATATATATATATATATATATATATATATATATATATATATATATATTCAAAAACAAACTTTTTATATCATTGGAAATTACTTTAATGGTCAGTCTGTAATAGAATCATATTTATATATAGATTCTATAGAGAAATGTTTGAATGTTAGGCCAGACCACCCCAGTATAATTAGAGAGACGCCAATAAAAAACAACAATGAAAATGTGCCGAAGAAGTAAAAGCTATTGTCTTACCTGAATTCTCCTTTGGGCCTTGTCTCTTTTTATGAACTTGCTGCACAATTCTATCAAATGGATTACTGGAGCCTCTCATTGCTGGATTCTCTTCTTCCTCACTCTCTGCCTCTGGACCACAGATTAAAATGTTTTCATTAACAGGTGGGCTCCTGGCCTTGTTGTTCATAGAAGATTGGGATGGCTTGGCTTGGGAATGTTTAGGCAAGGTAGATGAGCTAGTGCTGGCAACAGTTTTAGCTTTGGTCGGGACTGCTGAAGAAGCTTTTACAGGGTCTGCATTGTCTTTGGTACCTGGCCTCTGACCCCCTTTCTTTAGCCATTCTTGATACTCTCTGGATTTCTGCCTCTCCTTTCTGTCCTTCTCTTCCTGAGTTAATGGCCTCTCCTCCTCTTCCTTTTTCTTTTTTGGAATCTGCAACAGTGGTTTAGGTGGAGCCTTCTGCTTTTCCTCTGCCATGGCAAGAATAGCTTTAAAGTCCAGGGGAGGAGGTGCACTAGCGGAAGATTTGATGATCTTTGTTTTATGTTTCACTTTGGCAATGTGTGAATCGGTTGAGTGAGAGCTACTTTTCTTATCTTTGCGACTAGATTTGTGTTTGTGGCTTGAAGAATGGGACCCTTTGCTGGCAGACTTAAGACTTTTTTTCTTCACTTTCTCTTCTGTGTCTGAGGATTTCTTGGTGGCCCTTTCCCAGGCTTGTTTAGCCAAGCGAGAAATTTTTTCTTTCTCCAGCTTGGCATTGTGTTCAGAAAGCATTATGTCCAAAGCAGATGGAATGTCAATTACTTCATTATCATCCTCAGAATCATCTCTATCTTTAATTATTTCAACTGACTTCAGTTTTTCATCTTGTTTTTCATCAGACTTGGACTTTCTGTGAGACTTCTCCCCTCTCACACGTCTGCCCTTAGCAGCATTCTCCTGTTGAATAGCCTCAAGTGTCCTCTGCTTGATTGCCTGCAGCTTGGCTAGGATTTTTTCCTTTTCTGTCATTTCTGAGGGTTTCTGTTCACTTTGTTTAGCTGATGAATCGGCTGGCTTTTTCTTATCAAGGCCATTAGAGATAGAGCCACTTTTTGTTGTTGAGCTAGAGGATGGGTGAGAGGACTTGGTTTCAGATGTATTACTGTGTGACTTTGGTTTGTTGACAGATGCATCTCCATTGGAAACTGATCCATGTTTTGAACTAGAGCTAGGTAAATGAGTGGATTTTGTTTCAGGTTTGGATTGGTTCTGAGATTTCAGCTTGTTAGCACCAACTGGATCAGCAGAACTAGAGTGATGCTTGTCATGCTTTCTAAGAGAATTTTCTGTTGATGATTTGTTTTGAGTATTTTCTGTTTTTTTGTCACTATGTACTTTCCCTGAAGTGGAAAGTGAATCTTGGGTTTTGTGTTTAGATGAATGTTTGTTGATAGCACTTGGAGGTACACCAGGAATGTCATTTCTAGCACCATCACCATCATCAAACAAAGAGTTAATTAAAGATTCTTTGTCTATGATGGGAAATTCAGGTTTCTTTTTGGGGATTTTGAATTTGTTTTTCTTATTTTCTTCTTCCTGTCTTTCTCTCTCAGCTCTTTCTGCAGCTTCTGTGGGATAAACAGAAACCAAAAATACTGTATGACTTTTAAATTTCATGACCTATGTGTTGAAATCACAGTAATGATTAATGATGAGTACAAGAACTATTATTTCAAACTACAAATTTCATCCTTTTCACAGGGAGTCATTTCTAAACAAATTAGTGATGTTTTTTTTTTTTATCAATATTCACTACAGTGTATAGTTAGTTCTAAACCAGCCTGATTACCCCAAACAGATCAAAATTTGCATGCCTGACTCCCTGTATGTATATACACTATCAAAATGTGTTGTTTTCAACCTCAAAGCAACTTCCCACAAGCTATTATGGGTCCTTGCACTGAACTATATTTGTTAAAAGACTCATAGAATTGTTAGAAATAACCTAATATTTGTAAAAACCCATTGACATGCCAAGAATAGAATACAAGTGTGTAAACTGTAACCCATGTCCCTAGCTGCAGACATTTAGGACAGTTTTTAAAACTAGTAAAAATATTTCTAGGCAATGATTAGAACAAAAACTTGATGACCATTGCCTTCCCTTCCATCAAAAATTCAGGTATGTGACAATGCACAACACAATATGGTCATTGGTCTTAGGACAGAGACTCCGGAATGTGAGATAGAAAGGTTGTATTGTAGTGAGTTAGATTTTGTTAAAAAATATTACTAAAGTCTCGTTAGTCAATATTATAATAAAAGTTATATTTAGAATTGTTCACAACAAAGTTATTCAAATTATTTCAAGTTTTATTAGTTAGAACACATAATGCCTACAGCGGTTTAGTTGTCTACCAGCAGTTTGGTGCTACAAATCAACCAACAACTGTCAATAACACAAGTCCACTTGTATTTGTAAAGTTTTGGACTGTGGTCACGTGGATGATAAGAAACCTTTTAAAAAAGCATTGTGAGGAACTAAGCTCAAGAAGAAATAAAGAAGAATATAGCTTTTTATAAAATTGGAATATGTTTGTTATCTGTGAGTTTAAGGTTACAGACATGATAAAGGCCAAACTCATGGAAGCTTTCAAACTAAGAGTCTGCTGAAGAGGTGGTCTTTAACTTACCTGTCTAGGTTTAGATTCTAGGGTACATCTGCACAATTTAGGCCATGTTGTTCCCTTAGTCCTTCAAGGACTCCCTCTACTCTATACAACAATTACAGTAGGAACATTTGAAGCTATAAAAGTCACTGATTAAGTTTATAATTCAAGTATTAAAAATGTTTGTTACTAAGTAGGTCTGACGTAAAAAGCATCAGCATTTCATACTGGTTTATTTACACTCTTGACATACCTTTTTCTCTTTCTTTTTCCTTCAACAAGTTTTGTATGACTAGAGATTTGGGTTTGACTTTTTCTTCCTTCCTAGGTGCAGGAAGATCCAGACTGTAGCGAGAGACATTTTTCTGAAATATAGAACAAAATTAAATAACATCACCTTTGTACTTACTTGCCATCTATGACACTAGCATTAAATACTGGCTATGCTAGTGGATTTGTTCAGAGTTTGTGTATAGTTTATTATGGCAGCCTTTTTTTTTTTTTGCACTTCCAATAAAATAGTCCACTTTTTAAAGATCCCCTCTAACATACTTTTAAGCTTGTGAATTGTAGAATCTGTTACATTGAACTGAACAGTACACTATTTCTCTCTGTCTCCATATCTTTTTCTCCTTTTCCCTTTCCCCATTTTTTTTTGCACCCTGTGCATCTTAATGCTCACCCATAGAGCCTTCTTCTCTCTCTCTGGTCCTACCCCCTTTTTACAAAGCTTATATCAACTCACTCTGTCTGGTAAAAAGTTTGTACACATTATTTCTCCCTCACTCAATCTCGGATCAAGCTGAAATTTTGCACAATTATTTCTTTTACAACACAAGAATCAATTAAAAAAAACAATTAGTTAATTAATAATTGGCAAATAATTTTTTTGTTTGGTATCTAGAACAAGGGAAAGAAATTGCAATGGACTGACATGGTGGCATAAGCTGAAGATTAAATGGCCCACTTTATAATGCCCCCTCAAATGTGCCCATATTTTTCACCAGTAAATATCACTCCCCTCACCCTTCCATCAAAGTCTTAAATACAATCTCTAACTATTACTGGACTTAGCAATTCAATATCAAAATATTTAAAAAGATGTTTTGCATTTTTTTTCCACATTCAACAAACTGTAATAAACAAAATATCCTCCTCAAAACACACACTTTTAATCTAATAGACCCTCAAGATATTTGGTGTTATTGAGGGGGGGAAAAAAAATATCAATTTGGTTTTGTTAGTTAACTGTATTAAGTGTCAACAATAGTAAGTCATACACCAAAGAATTTTTTATTTCATTTTGTTGTTATAAATTTAGTTCAAACACATTCACACTTCTATTTCCTATTTTAGGGGAAAAAAATAGAATATACTCAAAAGTATATTTTTAAAAAAACAACAGAAGTCTATTATGCGTTATTAAACATTTGTATTTATGCTTTATATATAGACTGCTGCAATTTGGGGAAATATAAAAAAATTAAATACAAATGTTTAATAGAAAGCTTGAGATTTTTTGAGGAATTACAGCCTTCAGACTAGGAATCCTACAAAAATGTTTCTCAGCAAGCACATAAGTTGCAAAGAAACGTGTGTATGAAATATCATGTAAATGTATTATACAGTTCTCTTGACAGATTAGTGATTGAATCCATACATCCATCCCAGTGATGCTACAGCCCGTGGAGGGCTTTGGCTTGCTTCAACACATCCAGTCCAGTATTTTACCAGTATAGATTAAGATTACGGTACATAAAAGCTTATTTGAATTTTTTTTTCTTGCAATACATTAAGGACTTCACATTACATAATGAACCTACCAATACTAATGTTGATTTATATATATATATATATATATATATATAATAACATATGCCCAACCTATGACCAAAGCTGTGAATCAAGGATTTGCCGGTTTAGTCACACAATAATTTGGAAAGGGATAGATGTTCTCTCAAGACATAAAATGCCATATATATATAGTCCCGATTTGTTTGAAATTTATGCTGCCTACAATAAAAATTATAGAGCAGCTAATATTGCATCCACAGGTTTGGAGGTGTCTTTATACATACTAAAAATATTTTTCTAAAGTTTAATATCTTCAAATTTAAATCAACAATTATTAAAGCGATGGACAAATTCACATAAAACATAAATCACTCTAGAGTAAAAATAATTTGAATAGTAGAGACCTGACTGATAAATAAAGCTAGCTTTGTTTTCCTATATATAGGCAATAGGTAAGGCTTTTGTGGATTGTTGCACAGTTCTTGACCCTTACAACTTTTTGTCATTTAATGCTCCGTATAGTTGATAACATTAATTAATATTGGAAGGACCTGATCATCCACACAGACAAAAATCACAGACCCATCTCAATAGTTACTAGCTGACTTAAGTTTTGGAAAGTGACACTATCTCACTATCTTCAGACACTTGTACTATTGAGTAACACACATATTAGCAACTAGACCTACATTACAGAAAATGTTCAAGTTACAAAACAAAATATGTATAATATCGAGGCATTTTCGTTGTATCAGTTGCTCTGTAAATCCAGAAAATGTTAAAGTTACAAAAACAAAATATGATATAGTGCAAAACACTTTGTTAATAAGAATCTCTTTTGATTATTACAGAAATGTACAGGAAAGTACATAAGTTACAAAGTGCAAAGAAAAGTAAATTTTAATCTCTTTTAATTGTGACATAAATGATACAACTTTATATCTCACTAAGAATTATTTAATAACTTTATTGAATGTGTAAACATTCAGTAATGCATAGTTTAAATTATTTTTATGAATTAAATTATAATCAATATCAACAGAAAGTTTTAAAAAAAAAGGCATTGACAGTATGAAGAACAAATAGTGCAATAATACAATCTAAGTACATCTTGGAAGAGTATCTGATCTGCTAAGTACATCTTGGAAGAGTATCTGATCTGCTAAGTACATCTTGGAAGAGTATCTGATCTGCTGAGTACATCTTGGAAGAGTATCTGATCTGCTAAGTACATCTTGGAAGAGTATCTGATCTGCTAAGTACATCTTGGAAGAGTATCTGATACTGCTAAGTGCATCTTGGAAGAGTATCTGATACTGCTAAGTGCATCTTGGAAGAGTATCTGATACTGCTTAGTACATCTTGGAAGAGTATCTGATACTGCTAAGTACATCTTGGAAGAGTATCTGATACTGCTAAGTACATCTTGGAAGAGTATCTGATACTGCTAAGTACATCTTGGAAGAGTATCTGATCTGCTAACACATTCATTTTTCCTGTTTTAGCCTTAACTAATATCAGTTAAAAATAAAATTCAGCATGTTAAACAACTGTTTGCAAATGATCTGTGAGAAGAATGAATGGTTTACACAAAAGGTACTTGGTAAAGCGAGTTATAGCCTCTCAATAATGGAATATCTGGCTTCTGCAGAAACCTTTGTTGTGAGATGGAACGTCTAATTCTTGTCTAGTAACTTAAGGAGAGAGTCTTGGGCAAGGTGGTGTAATTGTGTCTACAGCCCATTTTTAGTTTGTTGAATATGGAACTTTGCTTGCTTGACCTTCTTAATTAGGTTAGTCAAATGTGCAGTTTAGCTGAGTATGATTATTTTGACATTTGACAGTGACGACATATATAGTTAGTAATATAATATATATTTATATTAATATTTTTAAGTGCTAGTGTTTTTCCCAAAATTTTAGGAAGATGCAGATCTATGTCATTGATGTACAAAACTGCCCCTCACTTTGTCCTTGGAGATAAAAGATGCACAACCAATAGGGGATTGTCTTAAAAATAGAAACAGAAACATGCACATTTCAAAGCAATGCTGTACATTGACCAATTGTAAAATAAAAGGGGAATTCTTATTCTGTGCAAATTTAATAATTAAAAAAAAAAAATGTCCAGACACCATTAGGATTTATAAGCTTAATAGCTCATCAAGAAAATTTAGATTTCAATTGGATCTGAATGTTTTAGACTTAAACTTATTTGATAAAGATAAGTAGATCTAGTCAAGTATAGAATTTACATTATTCTAGATAGATCTACAGATGAAAATTTGATCAATTGATTTTGTTTTGCTCTTGCATCAGGTTCTTTGTGGTGTTCATTTGTTTCTGCATTTTTTCATGAGTTCTTCCATATCAGGTTTAATTTCTAATTGGCATGTGTTCAGGTCTTCTTCTTCCTCTATCAAAGACTGCCAAAGATGTGCTTTAAAGAGTTTCTTTGTACTTTTCAAAGCTGCATTTCAATCCTCGCTATCTGAGTTCTTGTTTCAGCTCTTTCAGTTTATGTTCATCAAGCATTAATTAATTAATTTAATATATACATATATATATATATACACAGTGCTTTTTTTTGTGACTGTAAGCACCCATACAGCATACCGGCACCTTTTTGAATGTGGGGAAAAAATTACTTTTCTTGTATGTTAACATATATATATTTATTTATTAGTAGTTAAAAGTTAGGCAATCCATCACTGAGTACAAAAAAAAAAAGCACTGTATATATATATATATATATATATGTATAAATAAAATGCATGCAAAGGTTAGTGAAACAAACTTTTCTCTAGAATTCTACATAATCTTATTATCTATAGTTTCATGGACATCTCACTCTATTTTTACCCATATCTCCTTATTACTTTGATTGTTTTTGCTGAGCTATTACATTGGTAGTGTGCATGCTCCATTTTCTTTAAAGTTCTGACACTTATGGTTTAGTTATTCCCTTGATATCTTAGTTCAACCGAGTTCAAATAAACAGCTATGGAAATTTCCTTTTTTTTTCTTCTTCCTTGGGAAGAATCAAAGTACGACAGGGCATAAGGCTATTTGGAAGTCTTATATATTGCATCAGCCTATAGAGACATATATTTGGCTAGTAAATATAAAGAAAAACACATGCTTATGCTGCCTTTAGAGCTAAATAGTAAAATAAAGGTGTGTTGTATAGACCTATTGAGGTGGTGCAGTGGCTGAGTGGTAAAGGGCTTGGCTTATGAACTTGGGATCCCAGGTTTGAATCCTTGTGAAGACTGGGATTTTTCATTTTGGGATCTTAGGGCGCCTCTGAATCCACCTATCTGTAATGGGTACCTAATGTAAAATGGGGAAAAGTATTTAGGCAGTTGGTCATTGTGCTGGCCACTACCTTGTTAACTGTGGACCACAGAAACAGAAAACCTTTGCATTATGTGCCCCATAGATCATAAGATATAAATTAGGAACTTTTTTTTTCCAGGCCTATTTACATGTTTCAAAAATAAAAGGAAACAGACACCTGTATAAGCTTTTTAAAAATATTACAGATTTTTTTTCATTTAGATAATAATTCAAAAACCTTATTTATAGGAGATAAATATATAAGTAAAATAGATCTATATAGTAATATACACATTATTAAACACAAGAAAAAGATAGTGAGAGATTTATCATTATAAATCTTATCTTATGAAATACAGACGTTACTTCAAACAGAAGATGATTAGGTATAAGTTGTTCCTATGCCAATCTAGTCATGCATGTTACTCAATGACTTAAATTCTGAGAAGTCATTGATTTTCCTGGCTGACTCAGGCAACCCATTCCATGATCTAATAGCACTAGGGAAGAAGGAGCATTTGTGCAAATTAGTCCTAGCATATGAAAAAAAAGGAATTTGCCTTTAATTCTTTCTGAGTATTTTATTAGGTTTTGTTAAATTGTATTTTGTAGATTATGGTGCAGTGTTTTATGTGTATTGCTACTTTACTTTTAAGTCTTCTATCCTGAAGGGTTTCTAAATTCAGTGATTTTACTAAAGGTGTTACTCTAATAAAATGTGAATATCGTTTGTTATGAATCTCACTGCTCTATTTTGTGTCTGTTCCAGTTTCTTAATGTTTTCTTGAGTTGAGGGGTCCCAAACAGAGGATGCATTAAAATATATTATATTCTATTATTGGCCTAACCAAAGTTAAATATAACATTTTAGTTTTCTTCTTATTTGATTTATAGAAATTTCTTTTAATAAACCCTAATGCTTAAAGTTTGATTTTTTAATAATCTCATCAATATGGGGATTCCATTTAGTTTTTCAAGGTATTTAGCGTTTTTAGTCTGTGTTACTTTTTTACCATGAATAAGATAAGGGGTATTTATTTATTTTTAGTTTTTTTTGTTACTCTTAATAACTGACATTTTTCTGGGTGGAAAGACATGCTCCAATTTGATTCCCATTTCTGTAATTCATCTAATTCTCTTTGTAAAATGTATGTATCTTGTGTTGTTTTTATTGTTCTATATAATGCAATCGTCTGCAAATAATCTGACTTTAGAACTACAATGCAATTTGGTATCTCATTGAAGTGTCATTTAAACTAAGAGTAGAAGACTTAAGACTGTTCCTTGAGGTACACCTGAGAGTTGACTGTTAGTGGTGTTGATTTACAGCCAGTTAGTATTACTATTTGTTCTCTCTCTATCACAAAATCCTGAATCCAATGATGTTAAGAATCATCAATGCTAAAATATTTTAATTTTTTAAGCAAGCTATGGCGGTGAACTTTGTCAAAAGCCTTAGAAAAATCAAATAATAGAAGATAGCATTGCTTTGCTCATTATTATCTTATTATCATTATATATTTTTCTAATGATCAAGTGACTTCTTTTTAATTATAATTTTTCTATACACATAGTACTGTACTTGTTATATATGAGTGTTTCTCCAGTACTTGTTACAACTAGGTGTTGGTTGGTTCACTAAAAAGTCCGTAGTTCATAAGATTGTTATTCAAATGTGACAATTTACATTACATTGCATTAAGAAATGGTTAATCTATAAATTTTGATATTTTGAGCTCATAAGGTGCTAAGGAAATATTGAAATTGTAAAAAATGTGTGAAATTACTACCCAAAATGGCGGCTTTTGATGTAACACAGAACACCATGGTTTGATTGAATTAATATCGTACTAAAACCAAGGGGCATAGAACTTCCATCTTCGTTGGGATATGTTAACAAGATCCTCATATTTCAATGTCATTATTTAGTTTTTCTGAAGGTTATCAAAATATTGACTAAACACGGTCACAAAAATGTGTTTGAGGCGCATCGCGATGTGTCCCACTTTATACAGAATTACAATCCTCTATGAATTGTAAACAAGAAATAAATAATATGCTCAACATTGCATTTCTGTTACAACAAGCATTAAAGATTTCTTTTAAAGTATTTTTTTTCTTAAAAGCTTTCTAAACATGCATAACGAGCTTAAAATAGGTCGAGGTGTCCCAAATGAAGCGCCTGTGCTGCAGTGGTTAAGAATGGGATTATTTTCCCACGACACTACTTTTTATGAATGAGAGTTCTTTTGAGCATCACAGGTATTGTGTAGAACAAAAGAAGTGCCGTTTCCGCTGGAAATACTAGCGTAGTAATTAACAGGAGTACTTAAACAATAGCGTGTCCCACAATTAACCATTGATGCGCCTCAAGCGCCGACACGATCAATCGCCAGCAATCTTGCACAAAAATCTCATTTAATCTGTTTTTTTGTGATCTTTTGAGAATCAACAACCCATCAGGTACGTAGATATTTCATTATTCTACTGAAATTTATAAGCTTATCACAAATAAGTTTGATTGCAATATCCTAATCGAAGTGCTTTTTTATTACGAGGTTACTAAATTTAACCATTCAATCATGACGTCACGTGAAGCGTCTTGAATACAATTTAGTCTTAAATCGTAAAGTTAATCAATTTTAAAGCCTGTTACTAAACTAAAAGTTTATATTTCTAAAACGATTATGTTGATGTAATAGTAGACGTGTGTAGGGATTTAAAATAATTAATTTGTTTTTATTTTGAGAAGTAAATTGGATTAGGCGTTGAGGCGCTCCTTGGGACCCCGTGTTGGTGTTTTTCATGCATAAATTATGGCGTCACATGTGGCGTCTAATACGAGTTCAGGATCTGTTAAGTTTTCTGTATTCATGGAAAGTTTCAATTAAGATTAAATGATTTTATTATATGTAATAAACTATTTTCATAATCATTTTAAATGAACATTTTTTTTGACATCTCTCATTTTATATTTTTTGTAATTTTACTTTACATCGTTTGGGGCGTTTCAGTGGACACTACTCTGTTTACAAATGGTGTCCTAGTTTGCGTCTGTTAAGTCCAAATAGATTTTAGTGATATTTTGCTAAAGATTTTAGTGTCAGATAATATTAGCTACATCTAAAAGAAATAAAGCGGTACTGTTTAAGAAATATTTAATAATAAAAATTTACTTATTACTGTAAATAAGATTTAGATCTATTTGATTTTTCGTTTGTGGCGCATCTCGGACACTTGTCTTTAAAACTTTAAAGAGCTAAACTCTAGATCTAGAAATCTAGACTGACTAGACCTAAATCTAGATTTACTCTACATCTAATTATGTAATTCATTTTCTAGATTTACTCTAGACCAAGATCTAATTATGACTAATTATGTAATTCATTATATTATAGCTAGATTTACTCTTGATCTAGACCTAGAGTACAAGAGTCTAGATCTAATTCAATATCTAGAATTAGATCTAAACTAGATTATTAGATAAGAAATCATTAGATATTTTATGAAGCTAGACTAGTGACTCTAGACTAGGTCATTAATGACTAGATTTAGAATCTAATTCTAGATTTAATAATATATTTTTCTTTAAATTGACAAGTATCTAGAAAATTATCTAGATCTATATTATAGACCTATTCTATATTAAAATTTATATTGTATCTAAAACAAAGTTCGGTTTAACCTGCACTTAATTTCCATTGTATTGTTTATACAGTATATTCAATTATATTGTATTCAGTTCTTTCAGTCTACCACTGAATGATTATAACTTAATATAATTAACAGTACTAGTCCTATACTATTGATCGAGTCTATCCCTATCAAGCAATTATGGGCATTACTAGACAAGATTTAAATAATGCACCAATATATAATATATATATGTTTATGAAAGTTATTAGTATATATAATAGATCTATTTATTTAGATACTTAAATTATACATTTTTATAAATTACAGATTTCAGTAATGGAGTATCTGTTAGAGTTTCAAGGCGTCTACAAGCCAAGAAAGACTCTAAATTTATAAGCATCAAAGCCTGAGACTCTAACACGTGTTGCTGTTTTAGAGCGGAGAGAAAAGGAAAGGTTGAGAAAAGCTGCATACAGGGCCTAGTTAAGCTCACATGAAAAAGCTTGGATAAACAGAAACCGCAAAGAAAGAAAACAGCAAGCTAATAGTCCACTTAATGTCATCTCAGCAGAGGTTGGTGAATCACTAGGTACTGGATTCCAGACTCCAGTGGCAAAAAGAATGGCTGTTTCAAGGGCTTTGATGAAATTGCCTAGGTCACCCAAAAAATATGCTGCAGTTTTTGATGGTCTCACACAAATATGCTCCGCAAGAAAAAGTAAAGCTGTCCATGACATACGCTTTCTGCGCCTACCTGAGCTCATCTTTTAACAACATTAAAGAAAGTATCAAAACCTAACTACACTCCACCAGCAAAATAAAAAAAGTCAGATGTCTAGTGCTCATAGACAAGTACTCTGCAGTATCCTTAGTAAGTACAACAAACTCAGAGGTTGTGCTACTCATTTCTAACATTTTGGTCTTCCAAGAAGTTTTATGTCCAAGTGCAAATCAGAACAAATTGCAAGAAAAAAAAATGAAGTGATTGCATTGCACAAAATGCCTTGGAAACAATATTCATTTTTTACAGTAGAGAGGATGTCTCAAGAACTGATCCCTCTCAATCATCTGTTAGTGCTTAGTGTTTCATGCAAAAGCTACTTAACATAAGATGCAGTCTTGCTTATGTGAGTTCTGTTTGAAGATTTTTCTTTATATAGAGGGCATTAATAAATTTCTGATCAAAAAAGGACACACAGAGCTGACATTAAAAATCCAGCTTCATCACTTGACTTAACTCTATGCCCAAGAACTAATGCCAATTGTTTTCATAAGCTGCAGTGCATCGAAAGATCATGTAGCAACTGAGGTGTGGATTTAATTAACAAGTATTGAGCCTTTAAAAAATTGCATGGATGAATTAGCAGAGCGGAGTATAGTATATGGTCAAAGATGACGGGTGAGTATGTTCAGAGTGATGGTACACTGCGAAAGGTAACAAAGTGGCAACCAGTAAATAACGAAGGATCTTTCAATGACCTAGTGAGAGGTATTACACCTAACACTATTGCTTACAGAAATAGAAGCTGTTTCTGCTTTCCATGCAGAAATTCATATGACAGTCAGTGCCTGCATGATGAAATATGTGGATCTTGGAAGGTGTTCAAACTTCAGAAACAAAATAGTAAGTACTTATATTTATTTATTTTTAAATAGCACTTTACAATTATCGGAGAAAAAACATTATTCATTTTAAAATTACATAATTGATTTCTAAATGAAATTGTTTCTTTTTCTTCAGTAGTGCAATCTCAGTCAAATGTTGAAAACTCTTTGGATGTCAGTCCCATATGCTCAAATTTAAAGGTAAAGAGCTTTTACATATAAACATTTTAAAAATTTTCATTGAATCTTATGTTACCTGTATTGTATAAGTTGTTTTTTAACAATATGCCCTGCTAAATAATTTTAGACTCGTTATAGAAATTAAGTATTTCAGCCCCATATTGTTGTTTTTTCAGGCCCAAACAATTTCCTGTACTAATTAAAAATACATTGTAAATAGCTGTGTGATTGTTAAGTACGGAGAAATATTCTATCCAGGTATAATTTTTTTCACTGTGTACCTTTTAATTTCAATAAACAAGTTCAAAGTATGTTTTAGATTGAAGTATTAACTTTTCAACATTGCTGGTATATTTTTCTAACAGGAGTTGTGATAGAAGTCCTGGATGATCAGCGCAGAAATAATTTTTTAAAAGGCACAGAAATAATTTTTTAAAAGGCACAGAAATAAAAAATATATTTGTATATCCAGAAGTGCAGGACATACAGTTAGTGTATGCAGACATGATTGTTACTGAAGTGATGTTGATACCAAATGGCAATAGAGTGGAATGTTTTGATTTCTGAATTTGTCAAATAAAATTTGTGTACAGTTTTATGCGTTTTCTTTCTTTTTTTTTTCAAACCTTTTTCTGTGTTAAAAATAACAAAAGATATAAAATATATATTTGTCAATAATTTAAAATAATAATGATCATTCACTTGTGCACAGATAAGACAAAAATGTACACATAAACATTATTTTAAAAAATGGTGTCCCATGAAGCACCCGCGACATTTTGTGAAATTAAAGCAGCATTTTTACAAATGGTTACTTTATGACTAGAATAGTGAACTTAATAACAAGTCTAATGGATCACTTTAGTGCAAAAATAAAATAATTTCTATATTCTCAGAGAATATCGTTTAAAAAAACTTTAACTTGTAGTGTCACAGGTGCTACGTTGTTCCAATTTTTGAATTGAGCTCAAATCCACTTTTTCTATGCAAAAGCATACATTTCAGTATCTAAAGACTAATAACAATAAAGACAGTTATATTATGCTAAAATACAATGAATTTATCAATTGGTAGTTGTTAAATTATCAAGTGGTGTCCCAGTGATGCACCTGTGACGCAAAAGGGGGTACCCCATGAATAGACACTGCTGTCAAAATCTACATCTTGCAATTTATTTTCTATTGATAAATTCTTAAAGTGAACTGGTTGAAGAAGTGAATACAGTTGAAATGAAGCCAAAAACTTCAACTTTAATTTTTAGCATAATGTGACACTTTTTGGCACCAGTCCTGGAGAAACACTCATATATATATATATATATGTATATCCAGCTGTTTTAACAGTGATCTTAGCACAGCCCATGTTAGTGTTTAATTTATAAGTTATAAATCAGCAAACATTTAGCCAAGTGATACAACTGAGGGGGGGGGGGGCTGAAAAGTGAAAAAGATGGGTAGTGGGGGGGATCAGCCCTCTTCCCTTTCTATGTAACAGAAGAAACTGCCTCTAGAGAGAAGAGGGAGGGTGGAAGAGTGCCCGACCAGATACAGGTAGGCTTACAATTTAAGTGACCTTGGTATATGGCTGAGTTGATCTACCACTTGGTAGAAATGCTGAAATAGGAACAATAGGTAAGACCATAGTCATTATTGGCAGCAGCAACAAGAATAATATAGTGGGGGGAATAACCCTTTTAGTGTGAACAAGTTGGGACAGGGTGAGACCTGTGACATCAATTATAAACAGAGAAAGGCTCTAGAGTGAGCTGTGGAAAAAGTGATAATGAATTTTGTCTTTAAAATCTGTTGTAAAAGAAAACGGCTTAAAGGAAAGTATTTGAAAATTATATTGATTTAGATCCTGTGACAATTTACAGTTCAAAAATTGTCTGCATGCAGACCCACCACAAGAAAATTTTTATCCTTTTTTTATAATCGCAGAAATACCAAGCAGCAAAAATGTATTTTATAGGCAGGCTAAAGGCAGAAGAGTATTCAGTCTAGAGTCTAGACCTAGAGTTGATCAAGAATCAATCTAGACCTACTTTTTCCAGTCACTACTTTAATAATGAGAGGGTCAATGGTACTGTGCCTAATCTTTCATTAGTTTCATGGTGATTGATTTTCATCTCTCTAGAATAATTCTTCTAGATTTAGAGTACTGTAGAGCATCTCTATCAGAGTCTATCTAGAACCTAGATCTAAGTCTAATTATTCTGATTTCTGTAAACTTACTAGATCTAGATGTAGCACGTAATCATCTTCTTTTTTGAAGTAACGTCTGTATTCTATTATATAAGATAAGATGTAATAAAGATTCAATAGTAATCTGTACTCACTATTGATTCTAGAATGACTAAATCTATAATGTCTATATCTGGACTCTAAACCTAGAAAGTTATACAGACTGGGACTTGGTGTTGGATACTGAGTCAGTGATAAGTTTTTACAGAGTGAGACTTGGTGTTGGATACTCATACTGAGTCAGTGAATGACTTGAATCTTGACTTGTCACTACTTGTGACTTTCTTTATAATTTTTATAGATCTAGAGTAATCTAGACTAGAATACTAGATGATAGATCTAGAATCTAGACTATTCTAGACTTAGAATCTAGATCTAGAAAATCTAGATTCGCCCTAGATTCTAGTTTAATCATCAGTTCTTCTTTATTTAAAATTACACTAGTAGATAAGTAGTTCTTTAAAATTTATTATATTTATTTCTTACATTTACATTTTTATTTAAATTCTTGTGCTTTGAAGCAGCCAAATTCATCAACTCGTTAAAATCCATATTATTCGACGAATAGACTTAGATCTAAGTCTACGTTATATCAATACGTTGTAATAAACAATCCTTTCCACTGAATGAATGAAATAGTACACATTTTCGATTAAGTTAAATGACTACACTGCGTTTCTAGAAGACTTCTGTATCGATATTAGAAAAACAGAAATCGCCAGCAGTCAGCGTTAAAAACAAAGTTTGCCAGGTACATTAAACATGTTAAGTCATTTATGGCTGATGGTTAATTTTTAAGTATACAGTATAAAAAATTTAAGATATTTTTTTTCTCTAGCAATATTTGGCCAGAGATATATAGATCTAGTCTAGTTGTTAACATGTTAGATTCGTTACATAAAAAAAAATCAATAATTTAGTTCAAGAATTTCAAGATATAGACTAATAATAGCAAACATACGTCAAACCATAGACTTTTGCGTCAAACATTTTACAATTGACAAAAATATTTTTTTTACCCGAAAAATAAAATCCATTTATTATAATTTAGAATCTATAAATATCTAGATCTATATTTAGATAGAAAGCTGCCTTCAACGAAAAGCTTACAAAGTTCCGTATTTAAAAAGAAACTTCAAATAAATACCTTATTTATTATTATTATTATTATTATTATAGTAGTAGAACCATAGACATTAGAAAAAAAACTGCAGCTTGAAAGCAATTTCGCTATAGACCTACTCATGGGCGTAGCCAGCCCCTCCCCCCCCCCCCCCGAAATGAAATCCCCCTCCTCTCAAGGGGGGAGGTGTCGGAGTTTAATGACTTAACTTTTGCTTTAATTTTGTTTATTTTAGGTGAAATTTTAATACTAAACCATCACTAGCCCTAGCACAGCCAAGGCGATTTTGAGTTTAAAACCCCCTACCAGGGGTTTTGAGTTGGAAACCCCCTACCAGGGGATTTAGAGGGGTTTTGAGTTTAAAACCCCATTACCAGGGGGTTTTAAGTTTTAAAAAACCCGACTAGGGGTTTTGAGTTTGATAACCCTTACCAGGGGGTTTTAAGTTTAAAACACCCTACCAGGGGGTTTTGAGTTTGAAACCTCCTACCAGAGGATTTGCATTTAAATCCCCCTCTTCTATGAAATAAAAACAAAAATGCAAACGACCATCCCAGAATTCCAAGAGCACATCTAATTTACGATAAACCCCTCTTCAATACACAAAAGCAAATTACACACTCAAAATTGTATGAGCGTAGCCAAAGGGGTTTTGAGTTTAAACCCCTCTTCAGCTGGGTTTGAAGCTAAAAATACCTCTTCAATATAAAAAAAAAAAAGCAAATTACGCACTCAAAATGCTATGAGCATAGCCAAAGGTTTTTTTTTAGTTTAAACCCAGTGGGGTTTAAAGCTAAAAAATAAATCTTCAAAATTTAAAAAAAATAAATAATTTCGCAATCAAAATGCTATAAGCGTAGCCAAGCCTACTGGGTGTTTTGAGTTTAAATTTCCATTCAGAGGGGTTTGATGCTAAAAAACCCCACCTCTTCAGTATAAAAAAAAAAAGCAAATTACACTCTAAAATTCTTTGAGCGTAGCCAAGCCAATGGGGGGTTTTGAGTTTCAACCCCTCTCCTCCAGATATCTTTTTTAAAAGTTTAAATCCCCTCAAGATAGTTTTGAGTTTAAAATCCCCTTACAGAGCGTTTTAAGGTTGAAAGCCTCTCTCTTCAATATTATTTCTAAAGCAAACTAGAGTCACCAAATTCTATGACCGTAGCTAAACGTGGTTTTGAATTTTAAAAAACAACAACTCCAGATATATTTTAGTTTTAAATCTCCCAACAGGTGATTTTGACGATAAAACTTCCCTTTTCGGTATAACATCTAAAGCTAAATAGTCACCTAATTCCAAAATCGTAGTCAAGAGAAGTTACACATGTCTACCAGTGGCTGGGCTCCATTAATTAAGTGCAATGAAATTGAAAATCACTAAATGTGGCTCTACAAAGATGGTTAAGACGGATTTTAGGAGTCAGTTATAGAGATCGGGTCTAAATCAAGGAAATCAAGGAGCTCTCAGCACTCCCCAGACCCCTTGCTGGCAAGGGCGAGGAGTCTACAATTTTTTCCACTAACTCCAGGGAGAAACTATCATTGGGCACAATAAATGTCTTCCAAAAGAATGAAGTGTCAGAATGTAATAGAGACTAATGTGTACACACACACACATCCATACAAACACACACACACACATATATATATATATAATTTTTGTTTCGGGGGGAGGAGGGGGAGAAAACATCCCCCCCCCCAAAAAAAAAACCCTGGCTACGCCCATGGGCCTACTTATCTGGGGAATTATTGTTTAAACTTTTGGTAGTTCCCCCCCCCCCTTTTTTTTTCAATTAAATTATAGATGATATATTTTGCGTTAATTTAAAATTTAATTGAAATAAAAATTTTCGTAACATTTTAGACACTTCGTAATTAGTTGTGTAAGCTTGTGTGTGTTAGGGCCCAGTGTAACAGCCTGTAGAGCTGTGTGTTAGGGCCCAGTGTAACAGCCTGTAGAGCTGTGTGTTAGGACCCAGTGTAAGAGTCTGTACTTAGAGCTGTGTGTTAGGACCCAGAGTAAGTGTCTGTAGAGGTGTGTGTTAAGACCAAGTGTAAGAGCCTGTAGAGCCCGTAGAGCTGCTTGTTAGGTCCCAGGGTAACAGTCTATAGTGCTGTGTGTTAGGACCTAGAGTTGGAGTCTGTAGTGATGTGTGGAGAACCCAGTGTTGGAGTTTAGTGCTGTGTTAGGACCCAACAGTGTTATTTAACCCTAACTCTAATTACTATCAATCTCATTACTGTATTGCGATTACATCACCATATAGTGCGAGTGTTGATAGGACCTGGGAAAATACATTGAATGAGTTGACCCACTCCTGGAGGCAACCTGAAATTACTGTTTAACTTTTTTTTGACATGCTATTTGCTAAACTGTATCAATTCTCAACCCTACTAGATGGATCTGAGACTGTGCACTATACAGAAAGCAACCAAGACTACTTGAGCTCTTTCACCAAAGATGCTTGTGCTCCATCATGGACATACAGTGGCAAGACAGAACTACATCAAACAGCGATGTCCTTGCGAACGTATAATATAGACAGTATAGAGGGACTTCTTATGGTCCGACAGTTACGCTGGACAGAGCACGTATCCCGAATGGGGACGAACGTTTGCCAAAGGCTGTCTTTTATGATGAGCTAAAAGGTGGTCGACGTAACAGAAGTGCCCCACGGTAACGGCTCAAAGACCAGCTTAGGCACCAACTTGCCTTAGTACCTGGTTGCATGCGGCATCAGAACGAGACAGCTGGAGGTCACTCATTTGATTCCAAAAAAAAATCTGCTGCAGAGGACAGACGCAGACGGCGAAAAGAATATCTAAATCGGCCACCTGCGGACAATAACGGTTATACTTTCCCTGGATGTGGCAAAATATGTAGGTCACAGCTGGGGCTGCGCATCCACGGGAAATATTGCATTCCTCACTAATCTTCGGACTCGAAAGCAAGCTTTATTATTATTATCAATTCCAACCAGTGCTCACATATCCGAGTCAAGTTCTTCTGCTCAATGTGTTCATTCAACATTCCCATTGTCGCAATTAGTTTTTGTAGAGAGTTTAATTGTATATTAAAAATGTACATAAATTGAGAGCGCCGCTTGCTTCTATAGATTTATTTAAAACGCGCAGCTTTCTTCTATGTGCGATGACCTCAATTTTTTTCTTTCTATTAGAATTTTGTGTAGTAGAGCCTAACATACTTTTTTAACGCGACTGTTAAAGTTTTATTCGGACACTAATTAAATGTAGAGACTGTAACATATTGGTTTTATATGTACATTTGCGCACTAGCGCGTCGGTGCAACACGGCTTGTGTGTACGTAATAAACGGAGGCTCTCTATGTCTTCCCTCAAACACTTATTTGTTTGTTGTTTTGTATAAACACCCCTATTATCTATGGTGTCATCATAATCAAACTTAAAAAAGCTGTGCAGACAAATTTTTTTTTTACTAGTCTAATGATAGTGAAGAGGGAAATCCGCAACGGTTATTAAAGAAAAGGGAGGCGCGGTGGCTGAACGCTTGGTTTCCGAACCGGGGACCCAGGTTCGAATCCTGGTGAATACTGGGATTTTTAATTTCGGGATCTTCGGGCGCCTCTGAGTTTACACAGCTCTAATGGATACCTGACAGAAGTTGACCCTTAGCAAGGCTATAGAAATTGGACAACAATATGTAATGTCGCAAAGCCAAGTGAACATGTTAAGGGGACAAGAAGTTTTTGCAAATCAAGAGACAGTCACCCAATGTAGGCCTACTCAAGCAGAAGTCTAATGTTAAAAACAATTCAGATAAATTATGTAGTAGATGAGGCAAGAACCACGAAAAGGGAAAATGTCCAGCAATAGGAACCATGTGCAATTTCTGCAGAAAGAGGAATCACTAGTTTTAAATGTGCACAAAAAGACAACGTCAATCTGGTAGAAGATGACAGCCACTGTGATGAAAATATTGTAGGCCTGTTAGCACTTCCCAAGCCCTATTTTTTAATCCCTAAATGATAAAAAGGAGATAGGACTCTTACATGGTAGGGTCTAATCGTTTCCATTCTACCGGCTGACGAAAACATGACGTTTTAAAGCAGAATAGTCAAATATGGCGACGAACAAACAAATGAACATGCCTCTCTACCCAGAAGAAATGATGAAAATGCTCACATTCCAATTACAAGAAAAAGGATGCCTATTATAAGTCCTCTCGACATGACCCACGCATAATTTTTTCTACTCAGAACCGGACACAACAAAATGAGACAACATATGTTCCGGAAGCTAAAAGTCGAAACCTGCCCTTGTGGAGCATCGCCAGAGAATGCTGACCATGTCCTTCAAAGCTACATACTATATCAAGAGGCCCGAACAAGACTCTGGCCCAAAACCTTCCTATAGATCAGGGGTCTCAAACTCATATCAGCATGTGGGCCACAGTGGAAAGTAACAACCAGTCAGCCGGCCGCACCGCGAAAAGAGAATGTTTTTTCATTAAATTTTACTATTGTCACTGCATGAAATGCTATAATAACGCTTTTATAATTATTAATTACATTTAGTGTAGTTTATTACATGCAGTTTAGTTTACCAAAATAAGTTGACGTTGTCTCTGTCACTAATAAAAAAGCAGAAACTGTAATTCCCCCCCCCCCCCCCCAAAAAAAAAAAAAAAACAATAATTACTAGGCCTACTGCAGATGGCTCGTCACTCATGTTCCTGTCCACTCAGTTGAGAGCGTTTGCCAGAGACCAGACCATCGACGTTAGGCCTGAAGTCGCGTGTAGTGGCAAGCCGCAAGGTTGCTCTCAGATGCTCATCCGTCAGTCTTGATCGTAATGCTGTTTTGTTGATCTTCATCCTGGAGACAAACTGTTCGCAAACCTAAGTACTCCCCAAACATCGCTAGAATTCTAGCAGCTGTGCAGAATAAGGTTGGAAACTTCTCTCTGGGAAGAAACTGGTAGAAATCTGGAATGCCAACATCAGCGTATTTTTGCTTCAGAACAGTATCACACTGCAGGTCCAGTAGTTCCATCTGGACTCCCTCTAGAACGTTTTTCACGTAAACTGCGAACGGAGTGGCAACAAGGAAAAACTGTGGTTCGAGAGCAGTGAATTGCTGAAAGCGGTGTTAAAATCTTCCAGTAGTCTGGAGAGGATGTCTACGTAGTCTTTCAGGCGCTGTGGTTCAACCGTTATGCTCTGTAGAAAAGAGAAATGAGCCAGGTTTCCATCTGCCAGCTGAGTGGCCCACAAAGTCAGCTTGCATCTGAATGATTTGATGCGGTCAAACATCACGGTAATCAGCTGCTTTGTGACCATTGGTTCTGAATTGAGTGCATTGAGATGTTGCGTGATGTCAGTAAGAAAAGCAAGATCTGACAAAAACATTGGGTCACTGAGCTGAGGTATGTCTCTGTCGTTCATTGCCATGAACAATGCTATTTCCCGTCTCAGTTCAAAAAATATCTCTGCAGACTTTTCCACGAGTTAACCACCTGACTTCCGTATGATACAGCAACTCCCCGAATTCCGTTTTAAATCAGCTAGAAATGACACAAACTGTCTGTGGTTGAGAGCCCGTATGAAGTTCACCGTCTTCACGACAACATCCATCATGTTCTTCTTTTGTAGACTTTTGCCACAGAGTGCTTCTTGGTGCAGAATGCAGTGTATGGCTGCAAAAGGTCCCGCCAAGCTGAGGTGATTCCGTTTCTCTACCATTAAACCAACAACACCAACCTTCTCTGAACACATAACGGATGGACGTATAACAGTGGCCTGATTCTAACAAATCTAACGGCTAGCCGCTAGCGGCCAGCGGTTAGAATCAGGCTACCGTTCACTCAGCTTCTGCTGAAAGCCTAAGCGGTCGGTGGGCGACAGTAACAGCTCATTTACTGATGTGTGCAGTTGTAAATTATTTCACGGCTTATATGTGGTCATTGTAAATGTTATCTAATTTTTTTGAATTCAAAAATAGTTTCGCGGGCCGCATGTTTGAGACCCCTGCTATAGACGAAAAAAAAAATGGGAAGAACTGCCTGATCTGGAAACCACTGCGCCATTCATCTCAGATCTAGTTACTTATCTGAGCCCGCCGACATCTAAAATGAGAATGTAGAACAAGAAGCACTGCAAGTGGTCAGTATAAAAAGGGTAACATTGAGAACGTCCATGTTGTTGAAGACAAGTGGTCAGGTTAAAAAGGGTAACATTGAGAACCTCCATGTTGTTGAAGACAAGTGGACTGTAGAACTAGTCATACATAGCAAGACATTAAGTTTCCGAATTGACACTGGTGCAAGGTGTAACATTCGGGTGAAGTCAGAGTTAAAAAACCACCTCAAAGACAAAGTAAAACTTGCTTATTCAGCCAAGTCCCTCAACTTGACACTAATCACGCCATTAAGAAAAATACTAGCCAAGAGGTGAAATACAATTCAAAGGTTTGATAGAGCCTGCGTTTGCTTCGCAAATTGCGTCGGTCAGGTTGCGTATCTTGTCAAAAAGCGTCCTGAATGAGCACCTACGAGGTAAAAGGAAGCTGTGTACGACATTTGATACGGATAGGTTAAAGATCAGTGGCATTTTCGCATATGTAGAGTCGATTATATTAATTATATGAATATTATAATTATATTAATATTTAAGTATTTACTATGAATGCAATTATGATTTATTATCTTCATATTTAATTTTTATGACTTGACGTTCACACTATTCATTTCAATATTGTATAAATATAATATTAAATTCAAATTTTATTTTAAAATCACCATCACATAGTTTGTAACCCCTATGCATTACCCTATGTATGTATGGTGTGTCTGTTAGGCTGAACATCAAGGACTAATAGAATTAGAACTCAAAAAGACAAATAATTCTCTTTAAAGCAAACATACTATCATTGTATTTCAAATTATACTTAGCTACCTAGACATTGAACATATCTACTAACACATAACGAAAGTCCTGCCACTCAACAGAAAAGTCTTTAGTCAAACACGTTAAGATAGAATTTCAATCAGATGTTATTTATTCATAGTTGAATAAAATTGTCCTTTGAAAAAAAAAAAGTGAAACAAGATGTCTAATAACTCAAATAATATGCTATTGTTACCACAATGTGTTTTACATTAAGAAGATTTATTTGCCAAGATGTCTGATTTCAACAAAAATTTTGCTAATTTAAAAATCTTATTTCAAATTGTCTTAAATTTTCTGTAAAGAATATTTTTTTTAATATTGCAAATTTCAAAGTTGACTAATAATCTGTTTATTATATGTATTTATTTAATATGTATTGACCAATAAAAAATACATACACATGAACGAAACCTTGACCCCCTACTGCCTGCTGCTCTATGAGCACATCAGTTAGCAGAAGGCTTATATCAGCAATGACAAGAATACTGCTTTTTTCCCCCATCACAATGTGCAGGCTATTTTTTTCCTTTTCATTGATAAGCAATAATTTAACTTTAAACCAGCCCATCTTTAAAATAATAATATAAAACAAGACCCTAACATTGTAAATCTGGTCACCACACCAAAGTATCGTTTCTTCATTCCAACCAATCAGGACTCAGTTGTAGAATTCATTATGGTAGCAATCCACTTAGTGCACAAACTATTTCAATCCTAACTTTAAAATCCTCAACCAATCCTACAAGGACATGTAGATGTATAACCCTCCACCACAAAATGAGACATATTGCATTTGATTATTATTCAGTTTCTGAGTGAAACAGTGTCTCTACAGATGGGATTAAAATGAGACTGTTTTTTTTTTAAGTATTACTTTTAACCAAAGAAACAAAAAGACTAAACCAAAACAAACAAAGATGCAATAAGAAACATTTGTTGGTGGATGGTCACACTTTTAAATGAACAAACAAAAATCTGTACATAGGAAAAAAATAGTAGTGGGACAACTTACATTTTAATAGATCACAACTAAAAAAAAATTATTAATTTCTTTAAAATATTCTTAATGTAAAAAGATCAATTACTGCCATCTATCAAACAGCAAAATTGAAATACAAAAACAAAACTTTCACAGCTAAATGTAAACACAAAATGTTTTTTCCCAGACAATAGGTCACATTTTTGTGTTTATAGATATTTACAAGAGAAACAAAGAATCATTAGATATTTTTCATTCTTTCAATTTTTGCTATTTCCAAGCTAATCTTACACATGACAAATCATTGAAAGTATCTTACAAAAGCATACTGGTCCAACATAAAATGTTTATATACTTTATTCTTAATTCAATCTATACATAATTGTAAGTTACATCTATTAAAGATTTATGGAAGCCCTATTAGTCTTCTTCTAATAATTATGTACAGTGTGCGCGCACAGATAACCTATACAAACTCAAAGCTACAAACTATTCATTTCTAGAAAAACTAAACTTTATAATGCAAGTCTGTCTGTTAATGACATAACACGCTGAGGCAATGTGATGCAAAGTAACTAACATGGCCACAAAGTATTACTGATATGCTCTAAGTATTGACCCAACACAACAAAAGGATTCGACATGCTAGACTGTACCATTCGATTTAGAGAACAAACAAACAAAGAGAAATTAATGAAATATTTCCTATTCAGTTTTAATAAGAAACTAGCAACAAAATTAAAAACTCCATAACAATATTATGTCCCAAGTCATGAGCAGACATTTAATTCAAAATATTCTATACAGTTTATTTCACTGAATTAATTTTTTTTCTTTAAAGATTTAGTAAAACATATGAAAACCCCCATTAATATATATATATACACTTTATTTCGGTTCATTGGACCACAATGAAGTAGAATCATTTTGGTTCTCATAACCAAATGGTCTAATTACACAAACATTAATCTGTGCTTTAGAAGTGTTGCATCACTTAATAAGTCAGTCTAAATAAGCAAATTTTCTAATTTACCAGATTTGACAGTATACATATATACGCTGTCATTTAGTTTTTTTTTTGTTTTATCTTGAGCCATAATTTGCAACTGTGACTATTTCATAACACACTAAGAATTGACAGAAATACTATTTTTAATGTTTTCCCTCCTGATATAATTTGTACATAGAAATAATTATGATAAGGCATTTACACAAACAAACAAAAATTTAACAATAAAAGCTAGAGTATGTACATCTTTAGGGTAAAATCTAAAAAAAGAAAATCTACACATACAATGGGACTACTGTCTGAAAGTATTTTTAGCTCTAATGTGCTTTCTTAACATATTTTGAACTTGTCAATGTTTAAAATATGAAATTTAATCATTTTCTAAATCCTTTCAAAAAACGATTTAATCCTTCCAGTACATTACCTAAAACATTTATATCTGTATAAACACCTTGATGTATTTTACAAACTTTGAATTCGAGTAGAAATTTTTTTTTTTTCAAAATATATAATGATCTCTGTGATATAATTAATTTTATCAAAAAAAAAAAAAAAAAATTAAATAAAGTTGCAAAATATATTTTTTAAAAGAAAAAAAAGTGCTATCTAGCACTACAAACAACAATGGCCAGGAATAGGTGAATAAGTGACACTTTGGAACTAGGGTTACTAAAAGCAAGTAATATATAGGTCAGTAATGGATGAGTAAAATGAAGACAATAAAGAAGGCTGATTTGTGATGTAGCAACCTGTAGGCAGTGTTTGGGTCATCTATAACGATAGGTCTCGATTAAACCCAAATGAAAAATTCCTATAGTTTAGCACTTTGTGCTTTGAACACAATGTATTGACAGAATCTTTGTTAAACGTTTACACAAAAAAATACTTTTATAAGAAACAGGTATACATTTTTTCTCATGACAAACTGGAAATGATATTTTATTACATTTCTGCTAATTATTCTAATTTTATTATTATCATATTATTATTATTATGTTATTATCATAACCTAAATGGTACTTATTATTAATTATATTATAAGATGCTTAAAAGGTTTCAAATGCCTAGGACTCGTACCAAGATAACAAGGAAATAGTTTCATGTAACAAAAACATACACAGTAAAATCTTTTTACATAGCAAGATAAAAACAAAACAAACTAACAAACAAGGTAATGTTAATATGTCTAGCTGTAAAACATACAAGAATAATCAAGAACAAATACATCAATATATCAAAGTCAAAATGCCCTTATTTGTTTACTTTTATACATAATTTCATTGCATCTTTCAGGTAGGTTCAAAAGTTACACTAGCTAATTGTTTTGTAACCCATCCTAATAACAAAATAACAGTAATACTTATGTTTTATGATATCATTGAGTGCTCTTGTAATAGACCAAACTTTCCACTTTCAGAATTTTACTTGTTTTGACTCAATGGCGTAGCCTACTTTACAGTAAAGATTTTACTTAAATCCTTCTTTGGTCTATAAGAGCCAACCTGGCAGTTTTACCAAAATTGAGACTGTTTCAGTCACTAAGCAATCACACTGATAAACAATCACACAATCTTATTATGAATGAATAGTAGCTACCAAGATAATGCCTTCAACAAAATGTTCCAGACTTTCATTACATCAAACCAAACTAATCCTCCATGGTATTAATATATATATCTATATATAGATAGCTTTTTTGTTGTTTTTTTTTAAATCATTTTTAATTTTGAATGGGTTCTCAAAAAAAATAATTTTTTTTTTGCATTGAAATTATAATTTTATGAAAAAACAAACAACCTATCTTACAAGAACATGAAACATAAAGGCAAGAGCAGTGACTAAAGTTTTCTGGACAGGAAGTTTTTCTCATTTCAGAAAATCTTAAAGATTCTTTGTCTGTATACACCATCAATAGGATTCGGGGATTATTCCAACCTTAAGAGAGCCAAAATTAATGGCTTCTGTATGTCAGGAAGAAAAAAATCAGTTCCATTAACTAAAGTAATGACATTGTCCCATTTCAAGAGAAACAACGAAAATCCTGGTTCAGTGCCAATTCACTTGAGTAAAGTCTCCAGTGTGGACTCTCTGGCGGGGCCGATCTCCAAAAATGTATCTGTCACGCTCCTGAATACTCTCTGAAAGAGCTTGCATGTTCCTAGGAATATCTGCAAACTCTGCAGTTTCCTGTGAAATAGATTTACATAAATATACATCTTTTGAGAGATTCACATAAATGTTCTTTTTTTATTTCATATTATTTAACCATAGATCTTTCTAGAGAAACTATCTAGATCAGGATGTTAAATTTATTGAATTTATCCAACTATAGGGGCATGCAAGTTGAGTAGTCAAATGCTGGGCTTCAGAACTCAGGTGTCTTGAGGTCACATCTCTGTCAAGACTTCAGGACACCCCTGAGTCCATCCAACACTAATGGGTACCTGACATATGTTGGCTGTTAGTCATTGTGCTGGCTCTATAACACCCTCATTAACCAGATGCTATAGAAACATGTGCTCTACATCATCTGTCCCCACAGATCGCAAAGTTTGAAAGGGATACCTTACTTTCTTATCAAAATCAATTTCCCACTTTTGTTAGTTTATCAGTGGAAGTGAGTTTCAGGAAGATTCACTCAAGAGTTGAAATGGAAGTGAGTTTCAGGAAGATTCACTCAAGAGTTGAAATGGAAGTGAGTTTCAGGAAGATTCACTCAAGAGTTGAATTGGAAGTGAGTTTCAGGAAGATTCACTCAAGAGTTGAAATGGAAGTGAGTTTCAGGAAGATTCACTCAAGAGTTGAAATAAAAGTGAGTTTCAGGAAGATTCACTTAAGAGATGAAATGGAAGTGAGTTTCAGGAAGATTCACTCAAGAGTTGAAATGGAAGTGGTGATGAAAAAACAATGAATGCTACATATTTCAGGAGCTTTGGAACAAGTGATTTCATTTAACTGAACCAACCAAGAGTGTTGCAGATAAGGTAGTAGTAATGTGTTGTTTTTTTATTTTGGGTCTAAATGTACAAGTTTTTTTATTTTTGAAGCAGATTTAGTTTTCTGTTGCAAATTTTTTTTAATAAATCAATCTGACTTGAATATATCTGCAGTGTTTAAAAAATAAAAAAAATAAAGATTAGTAGATAAAGAATGAGCTTGTTAAACAGTTCTACCCTAGATGCAAAGATCTACACAAATCACTGAAGATACTGGCAGAGAAATAGATCAGTATGAAGCTTTTAAAACTGATCAGATTTTTAATTCTGTGTCAGGGTTGGGAGACTAAGGACATGTATTACAGGTAAAAGATGTTGCCATGGATATAACTCTGTATCATTTTTCAAAGGTTCTGAGAATTTAAGCAGTTCTTAAGATGTAATGGGAAAAACATGGACTAACCAAATAATATTGTTGAGTTTAGCCAGGATTGTGAGGCTAGGAACATACACTGACAGGGTCATAAGGTTACACAAGTGTCATCATTAAGGTAAGAAAATATTCTGACATGACGAGCATGCACATTCATGTTAAAGACTAACCTCAATGTCATCATCTAAATATGACAGAGTTCTGACACTACGAGCATGCATTGGCATAGAAATTGGCACTGAGGTTGACATTCTTGGTGCCTTGTCATTTTCTGAATTGTTTTCATCACTTGAATCCAGATGAGAACTTCTGTTGCGGCCAAAACTTTCACTATTAGAACTGTTCTGATCATTTTCTGAAGTAAACACACACACACACTTTATAAATTAAATATTTATAATTTATTAATTGTTCTAAACAAAAAGTCTATACATTTTCTAATAATATATTACAATTCTATTTCTTTTGAAAAAATTGCATAATTTTAAAGATATAAATCAGAAGTATTGTATGAATTTTTATTTATGAATTTTAGTTCCTTCTGTGAAGCCTGAAGGCCCCAGAGTTTATTATTGTTGTGTGTAGTGTAAACTAAACTCCTTTTTAATTTTCATAACAACTGTTAAGCATTCTATTATTTTTAAATTAAGGAATATTCTCAGATCCAAGAGATATGTCCAGAAACTTTTGGAACTCATCTACAAACTTGACACATGTTATCACAGTTGCTGACCCCACATGTGAAACTGAGGGTAAGGGCCCATTTTAAAATGACAAGAAATTAAGAGTTTGTTGTGAACAAGTCCCAAACCCAGAAAATGTAGGCAAGAAACACAATAGTATTTATGGCGTTAAATGAATAATCATACCAGATCTAACCAATTCTTCTTCTTCATCAAACTCCAGTTCATCCATAGCAAACACTGTAGACAACAACAACAAAAAAAAAAGAGGAACATTATTCATTGAAAGATAAGCTCCCTCCCCCACATTATTTTTAAAGAAGAAAAGCAAAGTTTGGCCAAGAAATGCCTAAAGTGAACACTATTTGGTCAAGAAATGCCTAAAGTGAACACTATTTGGTCAAGAAATGCTTAAAGTGAACACAATTTGGTCAAGAAATGCCTAAAGTGAACACAATTTGGTCAAGAAATGATCTAGTAAGTTTATTATTAAGTCATTTACCATCTGGGCTTGAGTCCCGCCTCCTTCTACCCTTGTTGCCACCAGGTTTGCTGCCAAGTTCTTTCCCTCCAGACTCTACTGCACTTCTGGAATGACTCAAAGGGACTAAGAAAAGAAACATGACATGACAAGATCTACCGACTTTTATACAAGAGACTCAACCTGCAGTCTCAATTCAGTTCTTCTTACAATGATGAAAATGCTGCTGATTATTTTATGAGAAGAAAACCATTTAGAGTTTTGATAAGGACTCACATTCTGTCAATATGTTTATTTATTTAACATTTGTAACTCTTATCTTATCAATTACAAATTTTCTTTCAAAGATGAAAAAAAATGTTTTGTTATCTTGCTCACATACCCCTAAGTCTATCACAATTATTAAATACACCTTAAAGTATCAGCAGTTTCTGTCAATTGTAAATTAGAATGTCTAGATACAAGTTAAGAATAGGAAAACAAACAGTGATTTCAATTGGGATATAAGAATGGACAGAGTTGTTGTTTTTTATACAAATATCAAGGCTGTACAACTGTGTCCCCTACTCTACATTACTGACTGCATGGGAAGCTGTATGTCTATGCCTCAAACAATTGTCAGTGTTTAAGATAAAATGAAAATCAAAACTCACTATGGCCTTTGTTATCAATGTTGCTGTTATTTTGGCTGCCTTCAGAATTGTGAAACAAAACACTGCAATAGAAGTTCAAATCATTTTAAAATATGCCATAAGTTTTACAAACCATTTGAAAAAGAAAGAAGGTGAAGTATTTCCCTTGATCAAAACAGAGAGAGATTACAAGGATGTGTGGATGGAAGGCAGTGGCTAAAACATTTAAAGTACTCTTATAAATAGTACATTTCTTTTTACAATGTAGCATAATTAGAATTAGGTGACACACCAACAAGGGCTGATACTGAATATAATAATTATATTGAATATTTAGATGACATTGACAACATATAGTTACAGACAGTACACTCAGACTCAATTTCTCTGTTGACATTAAACAGTAGCTGAACTTATAAGCTTCTATTATGCTGGTTATTAAGAGTTACTATTTCATGTGATGTTTTGATGATAATTAAAGAACTTCAGTGTAATACATCTTCACAAATTTACCCAAACATTAAAGCAAACATTACAATAATCATTTGGATTGAGATCATTGTCTATAAAAAGTTGGTAATAAACTTTAAACTCTCTGATTTTTAAAGAACATAAACCATCTTAAATTAAGTAAATTGCAAAACATTAGTAGTCAAACAGGTGTTAGAAATTTTGTGACTTTTGTATCTCTAACTGGTGAACTAGCTGCACAAGTTATTGGCTAGCATTTACCTTATTAATTTTGTTTTGTCATTTTGAGCAATTTCTTTTATCTTGGCAAATTGGTTTCTTTGTTCTTCTTCATAAGCCCTGCCAACAAAACAACTTATATATTTACACAAATAAACACAGACACACGACATGTAAATGGACCTACCACAGTAAGATGACTCATAATAAAACCCTGATGTTCTTGTATAAACATTTAAGGTGCAAAATTCAATGAGCTCTACATGCTACATAAGATGTAAAAAAATGGACTTCTAATGTCATTATGGCCTACAAGATAGTTGATTTAATGAGCTCTATTTATAGCTTAGGTTTTCATTCAGTAAAGAAAAACAAAACAAAACAAAAACAAGTTATAGAAAAAAAATGGCTGCCCGGTCGTGCAGTTGGCACGCTGGACTGTCGCTTGAATTTATCGATGGTCCCGGGTTCAAACCCTGCCCGCTCCCATCCCCCGTCGTCCTGCAGGAGGTTTGGACTAGGAAGTAAACTATCTTTAACACCCGAAACATGTAAAACATTTTACAAACAAACAAATAACACGAAAAGGACTAACATTATTGTTCAAGAGTAAAATTCCAAATTTGTTTATTTTCTGAGACAAAAAGAGAAACATTATAAGTCTAGTCTTCAACTGACCTGATCCTTCTTTCCATAGCCTCTTCTTCTGCCTTAAGATATTTGGACAAAATCAGCTGCAGTTCACCCAATTGTTTTTGTAAAGTTTCATAGTTTTGGGACTGGATTAATCCTGTTTTGATAAAAATTAATACATGATACTAACAATCAGAATTAGTATATATTTTACATTCATTAATTCAATAGTGTTATTTCCCAACTAGCTTAAACATAATGAATTATTTAATGTATCTTACAAAAGGACACTGGTCCAATATAACAAATATATATATATATATATATATATATATAAAACATTTCTTACTTTAATCAAAACATAATTTTAAAGTTAAATCTAATAATGATTTATGGAAGCCCTATTTGTCTTTTTCTCAATTTCTCATCACATTTGTTAAACTTTAAAATAAAGAAAATGAAGGATTTTAAAATAATAATATTGTGTGATGTATATTTTGCACAAAGTGAAAATGTAATTATTTGATCAGCTTTGTTTGAAATCCTGGACAACTTTTTGTTTTTTTCAACTTTAGTCTTCCTGATGTGAAAATGACTTCCAGTATGAATAGGATATTATACTATTACTTAAACAATGACATTGGTTAATTACCAATCTTTTGATGAATAGGATAACAAAGGAAAAATGACGCTAAAGATAAGAGCAGAGACAGTAAGAATGCTTGCCACTATTATTACTAAATTTATTTTTGCATAATTTTCTATATGTAATGATTTGACCAATCTTTCAATCAAAATAACTACATTTAGAAATGTTTACTCAAGAAAAAAATCCTCTTTTACACACAAATCTATCCATCTCTTGCAAATGTGGGTATGCAGGAAGTTGAACTCACTTGGCCCTAATGTGGTCTCTGAGCAAAATTTCCTACAAGTTTGTCATGCTATTTTAGGTCAGTGTCATTTTTTTAAAAGTTATTAACAACAATAACAGCAAAAGACACACTGGAATGCAAAATAGTCACACACTTTGGACTCAGCAATACATGCATGTGACAGAATGAAAATAAAGATAGTTGTAAGTAAACCAGCAATGTGGGGTTGGGTAAACCATGTATAGGACTGGCAGATACATGTGACATAGGCCAGTGTACTGCAGGCAGTCAAGCATGACCAGGGTCAACATTTGGGAAGGTACGGGTGTGATCACTTCACATGCTAATAGCCCATGAGATGAACATAACATGCAATCATCAAGAAAGTACTGGTGACATGCCTTGCATTTCAATCACTTTCCAGACAACCTCATATATCTCCTATATACAAAAAGAGTCTACTAGAACACCAGAGCTCAGGCCAAAACAGAGTGTCTAGTTAAAAGCTGTCGTATTGGTATCTACAACAGAACAATTGCAGTCATTTTGTCATGCTATTACTTGGTTTTTGATTGTTTTTACATCTTGCTATTTCAACCCGAGTTGTTTACACAATAAAGTATCTTGCTATTTCAACCCGAGTTGTTCACACAATAAAGTATCTTGCTATTTCAACCCGAGTTGTTTACACAATAAAGTATCTTGCTATTTCAACCCGAGTTGTTTACACAATAAAGTATCTTGCTATTTCAACCCGAGTTGTTTACACAATAAAGTATCTTGCTATTTCAACCCGAGTTGTCAAATTCTTAAGTTTGCAGCTGTGCTAGCAGAGAGCAAGATAGGGAGTTATAGCAATGTTTCATTTCTACTGATGAAACGATAACAAAAATACAAAACCTCATACAATAAATTTGTGTTTTTTACTTTAAATTTTTTTAAAAAAATGTAGTTTCTAGTGTTGCATACCTTCGTCCCTGGGTTTACCCTCTGGGCTACTCAATAACAAATTAAACACAGGAGAGTAGTCATGACGTTTTTTCATGGCTTTAATTACATCCTCATTTTTCTGTCAAAGTAAAAAAAAAAACAATGAGTTTAAAGTTATTGCAAAATAACAGGACTCATTAAAAATAAAAAAAACTGGGCTAAACCATTTCAATCATTTATTTTTGTTTCAAAACAAATTCTTATTCAGAATAATTAACTTTTAAATCAGTACTGTTATAAAAAAGAAAAAACGTTTTAGACTGCAATCTACAAGGCAGATAATGTAAAGGTCATCTGTTTCTGTGGCCCACGTTTAACCAGTATGTTATATGGCCAGCACAATGACCAACCCCCTTTACTTTTCCCCAACTATGTCAGGCACCCATCCGAGTTTGGTGGACTCACAGGTGCCCAAAGATACCAAAATTAATATTCCCAGTCTTCACCAGGATTTGAACCCAGAACCCCCGGTTCAGAAGCCGAGCACTTTATCACACAGCCACTGTGCCTCCACTTAATAAATAAAGATACATAAAAAAAAAGGCACTGTTTCAAAGCATGAATTCTAAATAAATTAGTACCAAAGAATAGAAACAAACAATCAAACATCATCTAGATTCCCCAAAACGAATCCATCTGACTAATAGTGTTAACTAGACCTGCATTAGCCACCCAGAAGTCTTGACTAATCTTCCCACACACACTGCAGCAACAATTCAACAGAACCAACACAAATACCGTGGCACAAGCTGCTTTCACCTTGTTCTCTCAGGCACACCAGGACCCTTTCTTAATTGTCTCCTTCTCAACAGTACAATAGAAATACATTAACAATCAAATGTTTCAGTGAAATAATGTGAAATAATCTCTGGTTTCATTTGTTCTGGCACTAATCAAATTTGTATTTACTTTTAAATTTTCTTTGGAAATTTAGACAGTTTTGTGAAAAGTTAACTTTGTTAATGTGCTGCACCAAGATTAGTTGTCGAATGAGAAGTCAGAGGTTAGTGTCCTGGCTGAGACTTGACTTTGTTATTTGTCATATTTAATTCAACAATGATCTCTAAAGAAATTGTCTCCTAGTGCTATTCTATGAAACCTGTACTCCTCATTCATTGTATCCACCTTAAGCTTCACATTTGTATTTTCTACTCTTTACCCTATACACTTCACAGACCTTCGATTTGAATTTTTAAACAATAGAGAAAAAACAAAAAGGCCCCATACTTAAAAAAAAACAGGCTGAAAAGCAAGTGTGAAAGTTACCTCCATTAAGAGACTAACCACAACAAGACGAGCCTCATGGTTCACTGCATGGGTCCGCAGGTGACAAGGTACACAGACATAAACAGTCCAATCTCCATCCTTCATACGCTGAACCAGGCATTTGTGTCGCTACAAAAAAATGAGAGTGAAAAGCATTTGTTTTATGACAAAAAATTAAAATAACATTGACCTACTGGCTACAAACAACAATACCTTCAGAAGTCATATCCTGTTCATTGCACATACATTTTTTACATCATGACAATCATCAATATGTAGATACTGGGTTCTACTGGTTTTCTGGTGGAGACCATTTTTCAGGATTAGTTCTATGTTTGGGAAAGTAATTGGTTGTTTTGCTAGCCACAGAATGTCCTCACCAGTGTTAAAAAAATAAACACTTGACAGCTTTATAATATCAAAGGTCACTTAAATTTACTTATAAAAGTTGTGCTTGAATTTACTTATAAAAGTTGTATGATACTTGGAGGTTGTCAAGAAAGTGATGTAGACTTTCCAAATTACTATGTACAAAGGTCTGATAAAGGTGACATCTGTACAGTCCATTTCTCAATATAAATAACAGACAACATAGGAGATGAACATTACTTAAAATTAATTTAAATCAGTCTCTACTGAGATTATTAGTGTACCCTATTACTTTATAATACACTCAGCAAAAAACAAACCTTTATATTGAGCATGTTGTAGTGTCATGGTTAACAAAATACATTCAGAATCTAGTGCTTTACTTTATTCTATTGCTACTACTGACATGAAGAAATGTAGCAGATGGAGGCCTGATAAAAAGTAGTGTTTATAAGGTGAGAAACACATTGTTAATACATGTATACGGAAAATGAGAGCGAATTGTTGGATTCATCACTCAGTTCGTGTTTCCATCTTATTTATCCAGAGAATTTCCTGCACCACTCCATTCATACTTTTGTAGATGATGTTATTATTTTGATTGTAAATTCTGTTTTAAGTTAGGTAAATATTCAAGTTAGCATTGTGCTTCAGTGTTTCCATTAGGATTAGAAACCTATGTCATATTTAATCGGAAGAATTAATCTCTAAGTCTTTTCTAAAATCTTTTTTGCCTTTGACCATTTCAAAAACATTTCGACACTCTTGTGTGTTTATCTGATGGTGAATGCAGACTGGAAGTAATTTTTGCATGTGTTGTATACAAAACTCTGGCCCTTGACATGTCAATTAGTGTGACACTATCATGCTGACATTTTACTCATGTATTAGTTTTCCTATTGGTGTTCTGCCAAAGCTGAATGGTTGAGTCTCATTTTTTTGGTATGAAAACCAGTATGGCACTAAACATCCTTCAATGTAGTGTCTGTTGCTTTTAGAGCATTGTGCATGGTAAAGGTATTTTAATTTAAGTAATGAGCTAATGTTATGACAATTATACTCACAAACTGAAAGCCCTGGTCAAGTAACTCTATCAGCTCACAGGATGGACTTAAGGGACAGTTTTTGAGACAGTCTGATAAAAGAAATTATAGAATACAAAATAGCTACAACAAAATCAGAAGCATATAAGTATATTTGACAACATTTTCTATTTGTTTAGTCAATTCAAAACTAAAGATTAGATTTTGGTAGTTTTATTTTTTATGAAAAAAAGTTGCATTAAAGACATCTTTAAAAAATATAGAAGACATTTAAAAAATATTATTTACATATAACATTAAAACACAATCAATTCTTATCCGAAGTCAGCTTTTCAAACCATCTGTATACCCAAGAAAAAAAAATTAAAGGGTGCCTACTAGCACTAGGTGATAATCATTACCATTGCATTTTACTAAATAAATTGGTCAATGGTTTATGTCTTTGACTATAGTATTAACCTGTGCTTCTAGTACCAACCTGTGCTGGTTTTCTCAGGTTTCTCTCCAAACACCTGAACATTAAGGCAATGGCAAGAGTAGACAACCATGGCTGCTAGAAATAAACTCTGATTTTGAGGTTTGGGCGAAAAAACAAATTCTGAAAAGTAAAAAATGTTTTAAAATTAAGAAGGAGGGGAATCTAGGAGTCAAATATCAAAATGTATCATGTGAGGAGATAATTACTGTTTGTAATTAAATCATTTGTTGATTTTTACTTGAAGATCGCAAAAGGAAAAAAAAGTAATACCCTATCCCTTACAGAAATAATGATTCAAATTAAAAATTCCCAAATAGAGAGCTATTGACACTAAAATGCTCTTTACAAGTTTTCTAGACTTGACATACAGCCCTAAAGGTAGGAACACCACTGTTTATGGAAGAGGTTATTAAAAAATAAGTAATCTTTCTGTCCTCAAAATGATTTCAACTGGCAACATAACTAGTTAAACAGATGAAGATCTTTCATATCAATACCATAATCCTTTAGGTAATGTGTGCATGAAAATCTATCACTTGTGTGTGAGTGTGTGTTTAAATCAGAAAAAAATGGATAAAAACTCAATTGAAGAATACGAAGCCATTGCAGTAAACAACAGATTGAAAATTATACATTTTCACACATTAAGCTAATGCCTGGTAGACGGTATCATTTATGATATGTATATATATCTATTATTACTCTCCCTTGTTTTGATAATCCATTGAAAACTAAATTGCAAGCATGTGGACCTAATAATATGTTATTTCTACATCTAAATAGACTTGGAGACTATAGGAAATCTTTTCATGTAATTACAAGAGTGAAGCATAACACTTGACCAGGAAGCAACATATAAGAGTTCTTGGCAATACATTAAGTTATCCACATTCAAAGGATAAGAATGTCCCTGATCAACAAAATTTATCAACATGAAACATTACAAGTATTTTTGTGTCCTGGTGCTTTTTAGCCTGTTCTTTACAAATTTCAAGCTGCAAAAAACTTTTTAACAAATTACTTGCCTAATGTAAATTACAGTGTGAGTATGTGGCTCAAATTACATGATAAAGTCTCTAAAGTTAAGAGAAATCAAAGTAACAATACTGTCATTCAAAATGGCCCATTCTGCATCAAACTGGGCATTTGCCTGAATGCCCATATAGCCGTCTACCCCTGTACATGACCAACCAGATATATTCCACTTTTGCTACTAGAAATCTCTTAAGTTTATCCTGTATTCACTAATGTAACTCAGTGTAAGGTTACAATACTACTTGATCAGGCTCTAATACTAGTAAGCTAGGATACATTTCAATAAGATAGCAGAAGCTATTGATATTAAAATGATGTGACTGTTTTAAGGATTAAGAAGTGACACGGTAGACATCAGATCTAGATGTTTAGATGATGTAGACCTAATTATATGAAAAATAAATTCAAATATGACTATGACAGAACAACAATTTTCAGAAACTTTATTCTAGAATATTTTAGAATAAAAAGATATGTAGATAGACCTACCATCAAGACTACTCTACTCTGTCTTTAAACATTCATTCTACATTCTCTATAGTCTATATATATATAAAGATTTCATTTTCTGCAGAATGAATTCTTTACTCTATAACACTATAGATGTAGTCAATTGTTATAGATCTACTATATTCAATATTAGTCTAGAATCTATCTATATTGACTATCACTATAGTCTATATTATCTCAGAAATAGTATAAATCTAGACCTATTCTATTTTTGTCTATATAGACTAGCCTAGACTGACTAGTATAGTATAACTCTCAGAGTTGAGTAACACAATCACTGCAGACTCCTATATTAACTATATAGATCAAGATATCTATATTGATTATATGAGAAACATAGATCTACTAGAATACTACAGTTAACTTTTTATACAAAATAACAGACACTATTATTCACTTTAAATATAAATAATAAAATATGACTAAGACTAGTCTAGCTCTACTTCTACTGGTGACTAGTACAGAAGATCTATAACAGTAACACTGTCACTATGATCAGACTAGGTCTAGACTCCTACTAGACTCTAGCTGCTAGCTAGACCTAGAATTAAGATTACTCTTCTTACTCTTAGACTTAGTCATTTGATTTTAACTCATTAGTTTAGTCTTCAGGCTCTTGTCCTGATTATACTTTTATAGACCTAGAGTCTACTTCCAAATGCAAAAAGAAAAACTAGACTAGATCTCTAGAGTATTCTAGACTCTTATTTTAATAAGAGTCTATTGTCGACAGTATTCGAGTATTATTGAGTTGTAGAGTAGAAAAATGTAATTAAAAATAAATCTGCTGATCAGCTGAGTTTTATTGACACACTCCAGTTCTTCGCAGGTTAAATATTTTAACATCGATGCAATCTACATCTAGAATCTACATATTCTACGCAATATAAATGTTTCATAAATAGTTAATAGAAAAATAGAAGTACGAAATAAATAAACCTTTGATAAACGAAAGCAAAAATTACCCGAGTTTCTTCCTTTAGCCAGTTATCTACTAAAAAACAAACAAAAACAAAACAATGTATTGCCAGTAGTACAGTAAAAAAATAAAAAATTCGGTCAACGATGTCAGATTTCGCCGAATTTCACGTCCAAAAACTAGAGATACTTTACTTTTTATAATGATCATGACCCACCTCCTATCCTCCCCCCCCCCCCCCCCCCAAAATCTTGATCTAATATGTTTGTACGCTTTAAAATATTTAATTTTAAACAGGTTTAACATAAAGACTATTTTTCAATTCAAATGCGAAATAATAAATGGAAAATAGACCACGACTAATTCCATACTGTAATTAACCGTTTGCATTACGCGTAGTTATATTGGCAATATAATTGGCCTCTATTAATAGGCTACTGTAGACTTGCTTTTAAGTTAGATTTTTTTTTTCAAAGCCTTAGAAATTACTATCTTAAGACAATAATTAGCTCTATAATAAATCTATATTAAGAGTCTAGATCTATGTTTATTTATTGCTTTGTCAAATAGGTACTAAAGAAAAAAAAACACACACAAGTATACTAATTAACAACAAGATATAGGCCTACACCATTAATTATAAGTCAATATTATACGGTCCCAAAACTAATGTATGAATTCAACTACTATAGGTCTACTGCATCCAAATGCTTATCTTATCTTATATAATACAGACGTTACTTCAAAAAAGAGGTGATTACGTCCTACGCGTCATGCATTTAGTCATGCATATTAACCAATGACTTCTGCCAAGTCACTGGTTTTTCTGGCTAGCTCAGCAACCCATTCCATGCTCTAATAGCACTAGGGAAAAAGGAGTATTTGTACAAATTTGTCCTAGCATAGGGGACAAGGAATGTGCCTTTATTTTTTGTGTCTTTCAGAGTAATTTATTAAGTTTTGTTTTTGTATTTGAAGATTATGGTTCAGTGTTTTATGTATAATTGCTACTTTACTTTTGAGTCTTCTGTCCTGAAGGCTTTCTAAATTTAGTGATTTTACTAATGGTGTTACTCTAGTCAAATGTGAATATTCGTTTGTTATGAATGCTTACGGTTATTAGGCCTAAAAGTTCACACGACTTCATGGTTCAATGAATCGCTGATTATCTGGACATTGTTATAACTACCATTACCCCCCCCCCCCCCCCCCCAACACTGACTATTATATATTGACTCACTGACAAATGGTCGATTCACGGGCTTTTCGGTTCATTGTTTACTGACAACTGGTTTACAACTAATTTGTTTATTGATTTTTTTTCTTGCTAAAGTGTCAATGATAAGTGGTAATTTTAAATCAAAACTTAGGCCTACTGATTTTCCATTGTGTTCCTGTGTATAATACATGGTGCACGAAACAACCCGTTGCTTTGTTCCAACATGGCAGCTTTATGTGATGGGGCATTTATATAGGCCCTATGTTCTTAATTAAGTTTTAACCTAATTTAATAGACCTATAATAAGCATACCATTAATTACGTCAAAGCTCTTACCCCCAACCCGAATTTTGAAATGGACATTTCGAACTGAGATCACTTATTATCGATTCGAAAATTAGACGCGAGTTACTATAAAAGTATAGGGCCTACAACTCAACTATTACACTTATTAACATGGTACCAATATCTGGAAGGCAACACAACATGGCAATACTCTGGCCAACTTTTAACGATTCTTATAAATTATAGGCCCGATGTGCCACTGTCCGAGAGGTTTCTATATAGGCCTACAACATAGGATTATTGGAGAAGCAATATCTAATAATTTTTTTTTACTTATCATAGGCCGCAGTGTCGGTGAAATGTAATAGGCGACAAAATAAAGATGTTCACTTCTTGAATAAAAAAAAAGTTTTGAAATGAAAATAACGTCCTAAAATAAAGAAGAGTTGTGGAATTTGACGAGATGTACATGCAAACCAGATAGCAAGCTGTTACAGATGAAGTGGATTACCCAGAGTGCAACTGAACATCTAAGTCTCGCCAGCCACATAGGAGTCACACAACTGTAGTGTAAACCCCCCAGCCCTCTTGGATGACAAAAGTGGTCGTATCGTATCACAAATATATTAATTTAACGCAGACATAGCTTCTTTTTTTTTAGGCTGGAAAAACAAAGAAGGTGGGGGTTATTTAATATCCGTTTTTCTTATCTGCATGCCTTCGTTTGTAAGCATTGAACAATCTCAGACAAGCATTGTGAGTCAAGGCTGGCCTATGCATTAACAAAGTAGACAGCTGCCCGCGCTTCCGATTGGTTAGGGCCTCTCAAGGACTCCAAAATTAGGCCTTTTTTTTATCTTTTCTTAGAGAAGAAATAGCGAAACTTGTCCTCATTGTTAGTTATTGTTGGAGTACACTAGGTATTTAATAAATTGCAGAATTGTATTTTTAAAATCTGTTTATTATTTATTTTTCTATTTCATTTAGAGCCACCAAATTCACTTTGCCTAGGATCCCCAATTATCTAAGGCCGCCCCTGCTCCTAGTAGACGTGATCCGAAGAAATATTACTTCCAGTTGTTCTGAAGTTGGTCTAAAGCGTTTCTGGTGAGCACTTGCGTTATGCTTTTAGTTTTAAAACGACAAAAAAAAAAAAAGATTTATGGTTATTTCCACATTCCCCCCTCCCATACACACTCATGATCAATAGCAGGGGTGGACTGGGTGCTAATACCGGCCCGGGCAATTCTATACAATCCAGCCCACAAAATGTATATCATATGATAGACATCTAATTGTAGGTCTACATGTCCTCAAAATCATTATGTTAATTAGTTTCATTACGATTACTGAACGCATGCGTAAAGTGAACACTATATCCTTATAAGAAATATAGGCCTTATGTAACGTTGCTTTTTAATCACCATTTATGTAGCGTGTAGAGCCTACTAGTGTAGCACTGTCTACAGATGTAGGCTAATACATTATTTCGGAAAATGTGTTAAGATTCAATTAGCACTGCACAGATTAGGCTAAATTAACATTGCACTGTAGAGTCTGTAAAAGATATATTTAAAAAATTACGAATATTATTAAACCCTTGACAATTTGATGGGGCCCAATTTGGTGGCCCTACCGGTCCATTTGTATGGCCTTCCGGCCCACCGGGAATTGGTTCGAATGCCCATAAAGCCAGTCTGCCCCTGTTCATGATTTTTTTTTTAAAATTTTAAAGCACTCGAAATCCTGGCAAGTAGAAAATCTAGGTCTTTCTAGTGTAATGGGAATCTATATTCCAGTAAAAACCAATGCTTTATCAAGTTCGTTAATGAGGTTTCTTTGTTGGTCTTGTAAGTGCAGCAGTTATTTCCCCTAGCTTTCTGTGTCTATGTTTCTATGTAACTATAGTCATAAGTTCACTATTTCGAGTATTTAATTTTCATTATCTTTATTTGGCTAAGACTAGTAAAATACAACGGCAGCTCCGTATTTACTACATTGCGTATTATAGAGTAGCCTACATTTTTTTTTTAAATGCATAGTAAATTTTTTATTAAAAATATGGCGAGTGCTTTTAGATATCAGTATTTGATTCAATAAGTGCTTTTAGATATCAGTATTTGAGTCAACAAGTGCGTTAGATATCAGTATTTGATTCAATAAGTGTTTTTAGATATCAGTATTTGATTCAATAAGTTTTAACTTTCGAAGAAGTGTAGGGGCCTCCACAAAAACTTTTTATTTTGGTCCTGAATGTAAAACACGAGTTTTTTCCCCTGTCCTCCTTTTTAGGGTCGTCTGTTCTCCGTCCGGCAGACATTTGCCTAAGTATTTAATGGCCTATTATTTACCAATCCTTACTATAACGTCTGGTAACTAACTTTTGGTTGAAACAAACTCACACATTACATGGAAGAAACATGAAAAAGAAAAGTCTCCCGACAACCTCTTACAAGAACAGACATTCCTGTATTTAAAGGCGAGGAAAAGAAATGTATTTCTTAGAGATACACAATGTTGAGAGTCTATTGATCAGCGCAAAGTGGGAAATAAAAAGACTCATCAATTTTACAATCAAAGCAAAATGTGCATAGAGCTCCACACTTTAACCTTGCTTGCCCGATTGTTGAGATAGGTTTTCTAACATAGGCCAAAGTATTTTCATCAAATAGATTGTAAAGCTAGATTTAAAAAAAACACATCCTTTTTGTCTTTTAATTATCGTGACCCAATCATCTCATCTCTGCCTGTGGTCCCTTCTGAGGCATAGGCCACCTACCAGCTTCCTCCAGGCGTCTCGGTTCTGGGCGAGTCTCTCCAACTGTCCCCACGTCTTGCCCTTCTGCTTGGCATCTGCTTCCTAATCACGGCACCATGTATTCCTGGGCCGTCCACTCTTCCTCTTTCCTAGGGGGTTCCAGGTTAAGGCTTGTCTTTTTATGTTGGATGCAGGCTTGCGAAGGGTGTGACCTATCCATCTCCAGCGTCTCTGAAGGATATCTACTTCAATGGGCTGCTGCTTTGTTCTTTGCAACTGTTCCTCAAGAACATCCTTTTCATAATGGGCGACCTCAAGGCTAAGGTTGCCAATAACTACAGAGGGTATGAGATCACGGGAAAGCAAGGACTAGGTAAGTTGAACGAAAATGAAGAGAGATTTGCAGACATGTGTGCCACGAGCAACTTCGTGATTGGAGGAACTGTCTCCCTACTTAATATTGAAATAGCTTATTTTGTGTCTGGTACATTAGGTCACCTTAACCCAACGAAGAAAATCAAGGGACAGATGAGAGACTAAGTTTAGGGGCTTGCCATTTCGCTTGCATGACTGAGTTTGTAAACCTGCCAGAGCCCATAAAAGAGAACACAGCTGTAAGAGTTTAGAAGACAAGACTGTGTGCAGAAATATGCAGAACGCTGGCCTCGCCCACAGTTTGACGACCAAGGCGACAGCCTTGACGTCTCAATAGAGCCCATGTTTTGGGGATTTTCATATTGCTGAGAAAGGAGTTTCTACTTACGTGATGAGGTGCAATGAACAAATCACTGTCTGTATGCCACTATCTATATAGTAGGGATTGAAACAAAATAATATGTAAATGAAAACTTCTGTCTCTTTGTCCCCCTCTTTCTCTCCCTATCTCTCAGTTATCTGTATTTGTCTCGTTCTCTCTTTTCTATCACTCTCTCTCTCCCACCTTTCTCGCTCTCTCTATCTTTCCGTGTCTCTCTGTCTTTCTATTTCTCTAGGAATGAGAATGGAAATACGTAGACGTTGGTCTTTAGTTCATAATGGATATTTTTTGGGACAACTGCTTGTACAAAGCTTGTCTCAACTCCCTCTGTCTGGTACAAATCTTGTACACCTTATTTCTCCCACTTTCTAATCTCGGATCAAGTTGAAACTTTGCACAATTAACAATTGTCTTTAACAACCCATGAATTAATAATAAAAAATGACCAATTATTTTATCAATTTGTTGTTATAAAACAATTTTGTTTTATATACAGACAGTGCTAGCTAAGGGGAGATTAGCATGGTGTAGAGAATTAGGTCGTCGTCTAAAAAATTGAAAGCTTCTGCTTTCATAAGCACTTGTTTAACTCGGTGGCTAGCTTGTTGGCCTTCCATCAAAGAGGCTTGAGCCCTCGAGTCAGAATTCAAGTCGATCTACGTTTTTTTTAAAAAATTGCTTTTGAAAAGCCAGTACGGGAGGAAAAACAATCGGTCAATTTTATTTTAGATCTATTGAAAAAATTAATGATAGGATTGATTCACAAGAATTGATACAATTAGGACAAGGTGAGTTGAACGAAAATGGAGAGAGATTTGCAGACATGTGTGCCACGAGCAAAACAAATGGCTAGACAGTGTGCTAACAACTTTTGGAGGGATATCCGCAACAGAATTAAAGAAAGTCTCTACTTAAGAAACAGTAAAGCTCTGTGTGAGCTTGCGCTCCCTGAGCTAGTTTTATATGTATTTTTGTTGTATAGGTTAGATCTATTTTTATATATTTTATTTTTATAGGTTAGTGTCAGATTTTATAATTGTACTTCCGCATATTTATACAGGTTAGTGCGGAATAGTATAAAAGTGATGTACTACATGCTGTCTTAAAACAGTTGAGTGTACATTTGACCAGTGGTCAGTACCATATCTGTCTGTGTGACAGCTGAAGATCTTTGTGGTCTGTCGTCTAATTATTTTATTATTCTGTACCTGGGATGGCCTGTAAGTGTGTAACTATTTGATATTTTCTTTTACTAGATCTATGGCACACTGTGTGTAAATATGCTAGACATATTTTAATTTAGTTTTATTTTCTAGTTGGCAGTTTATGTTTTGAGCATGTGATTTAAAGATGGCGGAGTCCATCAGTCCTGCTATGAGTTTTCTAGATGTAATAGAATATATGATTTTATGTATTGCAGGCTATTATTGCTGCTTTTAGCTGCTTCAATTACACTGCTGATTATAACTGCTATTACTCTGCTGTAACTCTTGCTGTAGATCTAGAATCTAGTGTTATTTTGTTTTGTAGTGTAGCCTTAGTGGCTTAGATTAGTAAACTTAGTTATAAGTTATAGTCTGTTTCTGTTCTTAGGGAATGCTAATAATAGGGTACTAAGGCTAAGGTGTTCTTGTTTTAGTTGTAGTTATGGGTTGGTTATAGTATAAGTAGTAGAATATTGTAGATCTAGACTAGTTTATTGTAGTGTGTTTGTGTAGATCTAGGTCTAGTATAGTAGTTGTCTTGAAGTGATTTAGTTCTTTTTAGTTAGATAGTTGTTTTGATCAGTTTGTGTTAGATAGTTGGTTTGGTTAGTTTTTAGTGGCGTAGATTCAGAGGGTTTTAGTTAGTATTAGTTGTTTCCATTGTAGTGTATATATTTTATTATTGATTTATATTTTGTATGTTAATAAAGTTCCGTTTTGTTTATTTATCCTAAACTAAAGTTTGTTATCTTTTCATTTAGTTTAGGTTAGTATAGTTAGTATGTCTGGTTACTTAGGAGACTCTAGCCCCTTGGTCACCATACCGAGGTGCACAGATTGAGCCCACCCAGTAGTGCCAACATCTGCCTACTGTAATAAAATTTAATGTTGAGCAGAGAATAGGTCTCTCCCACTCGCGCCTGCCTGACCTGCTCACATCTGTTTGATGGCATTAAAGCGGCCCTGGGTCCAACAGTGTCTAAGCCTGTCCCCTTCCATCAAAATCTGGAGAAAAAATTACAGATCAAACCAAGCAGCTAGAACGATGGACAGAACACTACCGAGAAGTCTATGCCACACAGAATACAGTAGACGATGTCGCCCTGGCTTCTCTGCCAGATCTTCCAGTATTAGAATGCTTAGATGAGCTTCCGAGCCTTAGTGATCTCAAAAAAGCAATAAACTGCACGAAAAATAGAAAATCTCCAGGGAGTGATGGCATCCCAGTGGAAGTAGTTAAGGTCAACTCCATAGTCTCCTCTGCCGTTGCTGAGAAGCAGGTCCTGTCCCACAGGACATGCGTGACGCAAATATAATCACAATATATAAGAACAAAGGAGATCGGAGTGACTGCAACAATTATAGGGGTATCTCTCTCCTCAGCATAGTTGGCAAAATCTTTGCTAGAGTGGCACTATCCAGGCTGCTAGTGATAGCTTCTAGAGTCTACAGGAGTCTCAATATGGATTCAGGAGTGGTAGATCCACCATAGACATGATATCCTCTCTATAACTATTGCAGGAGAAATTAAGAGATAGAGACAGACCCTTTTACATCGTTTTTGTTGATTTGAATAAAGTCTTTGACATGGTCAGCAGAAGTGACCTTTTCAAACTCCTGAGGAAAATAGGTTGCCCTCCCAAACTACTGAAGTTCATTGAGTGCTTTCTCGAGGAAACAAAATGTACCGTTAAATTTAATGGAGCCAATCAGCCAGGGGCGGACTGGGTATCAAAATCGGCCCGGGCATTACCATATAAACCGGCCCACAAATGGCATGTCATATATTTTCGGTGTGTGTGTGGGGGGGTTTATCCCACTCCGCAATTTTTTATATATATATCAATATTAGTGTGTGTATATGTAATTAATCTTCATTACATTCTGATCTTTCATTCTTTCAAACGTTTTTTCTCACCTAGAATACTTTCTTCCTATAATTAGTGGAAAGACAGTACACACCGCCAAAGGGCAGTTAGGGAATCCGGGGGAGCGCTGTGAGATCCCTAGCCAAGCATTATTTTCGTTATTTTAAGCTTTAAAAATGCATATTCTGAGGTATCTACAGTGCAATTAGCCTGCTACTCTTCCGCTAAAAAAATTCAAAAACCAAATCTGCTATTCAATGTAGTGCAGCGACTGGTAGAAAATGGTAACTATAGTTTTGCTTTAGCTTTTGTATTGAAATTTGGTGACTGTAGTTTGCTTAAGTTGGCTGCACTGGGGCAGTAAGTATAGTTTCCCTTTCAGACAATGAGGTCTGAGGCAATTGATGGTTTGAAGATCCTCCCATCCCGGCACGCCCATGTGTTATAGGTGTAAGCCTAATTCTCAACAAAATATATTGTTTGATAACACATCGAAAACTGGATGTATGCATTCGTAGGATTACATAATGTATTCTATTTGTACGTGTCATCATTGGCCTCCTTCAGTCGTAGAACGACTATGGTTCATCTCAGAGCAAACTTCCTCATGTGGCTGTGGAGCCCTATTTTGGAGAGACACTCCCGTCCACAGACAGCGCAAGTTAAGTTGGCTTTTGCTTTGGTGGTCCTAGGATCCCTCTCACTGACGAAAGTGGCCCCTGGCGCCCTGCGCTACGTCAATTGAGCGATGTCGCCCACACAGCAGTTCCCCCCTCTCCGAGCAGCTGATGTGACCAAAGGAACGGAATATCCAATACAATTTGGGATCAGTAGCGCCGCAGGATCTGACAGGCTGTGGCACGGTGTGCCACAGTTTGCCTAAGGGTCACCAGCTCCTGATTTTTCCTCAGGGTTGTCCGCCGAAGCTTTTCCCGTGTTTGGATATAGCTGCAAAGCAGCGGAGGTTTGGATTCAGAGTTTTCCTTCTCCTAGATGGGTAGCCAACCAAGGCTAACGAGCCCCTCCTTCCCGAAGCTTACTGGTTTAGGCGCCAGTTGCTCGCCTTTGCCCCTTCTCCTGTCTATGGTAACGGTTCCGCCAGGCTCAGTAACTGAACCACACGTGAATGCCAGAAGTTGGACTGGTTGTCAGAGGCTATTTGAGACGCATGCCATTGGAAGCACTTTATAGGTAATGATGGGCTTAAGACCATTACCACTTCGGCTTTAACAACCTTGAGGTTATACATGTATGTAGTCTGAAAACTATAAACGATACAATAGCAGCCTAATGAGTTTGAAGCTTTTTGGTATTACTTATAGATATGATTTTTACGTCTTACGCATTTCATGTGTTAATCTAGTCATGTATGTTGATTTGTGACTTAAAATATGCTAAATCATTGGTTTTCCTGGCTGACTAAGGTAACACATTCCATTAAAAGACAAGAGAAAGCAGAACGGTTAGAGGCACTTACTTAATGTGAAAAGCTCTTGCTACCTCCTAGTACATTCTCAAAAACGCAATTTGTATATGAATATACCATGACCCATTATTTAAAATATAAATCTCCTGTCATTAAATATCGGATGTGACAGCGCTATATAAATTATTGTAATAATTTTCATCATTAATGACTTCATACTAAGCATAAGTTTGCAATTAATTATAATAGTATAAAAATTGATTTAGATCTAGATTTATTTTTTAATTATTTTTTTTTGTAAGCCATAAGTGTAGTATTTTTAGATCTATGTTATTAAAAATAAACAAAAAGAAACTTACTTCTTCTTTTCAAGTCGCAGAAAGTAGAGCTTTATACCCATATTGAGCTGTGAATAAGTTGGGTGGTTTGCCATTTCGCGGCTGTGTGTATGTGTTTAAGTTAATTTCTATTTAGTATTGTTAAAGAGCTAATTGTCGCGCCTATCTTTTTTGCTGCATTATATCAATGTTTTTTAACAACCTCTCTCGTCCCTCTTTTTGGTTAAATTTCATTGGAACCATTAAAAGACGGGGAAGGGAAGGAGAAAAAAAATGGGAGTGCCATCAAAGGCCCATGCCGACCAGCAAAATGGTTAGGCCAAACACAACCTCGAAGACATAAAAGCAGTCCATGCCGCTGGTGCATAACAGAAAGCAAGGTCTAACGTTTTGCAAATGATAATACGTACAGTGTATAGTGTATTTTTTTTTGTTGATATTCTTGTTGAATTTCAAACAAAATTAATTGTAATAGGAATAAAAACAAACAAACAAGAAAACGTGTTCGTGCCTTTGTGTCTTGGTGCTGTCACTTTTTTTTTAAGTTGTCTGCGTTGAAATTTTTTTCTTTGGTCGCGACCAGACCGGCCCATTTAGTACCGGCCCACAGGGCATTTGCCCGTTTGCCCATATAGCCAGTCCGCCCCTGCAATCAGCACCCTTTGAGGTTTGCAGTGGTGTTAAGCAGGGTTGTGTGCTCGGACCTACTCTGTTTCGCATATTCTTCTCCTACCTACTGCATTATGCGTTCAACTACATCAACAAAGGAGTATTTCTCCATATAAGATCCTCTGGAAAACTATTTAATGTATCAAGGCTGCGGGCAAAATCCAAGGTTAGGAAGATGCTTATCAGGGAACTCCTGTATACTGATTATCAGGGCCGCCGCTACATATTGTGCAATGTGTGCATTGCACGCAGGCGGCCAACTTTAAGGGGCGGCCAAATCTTATTCCAAGTTTACTTTTTTTTATTTAGTTAATTTAAAAAAAAAATTACTTTAAAAATATTTTATATAAATTCCTTTTATTCCATTATCCTTTGAAAATATAAACAATATTAGTACATAAGAAATAGAAACTATTTTGGAAACTAGATAAAAAATTAATAGAGCAGCGTGCTCGGGATTACGCGGGTTGTTTGTAATATTTGTTTTGAGACGAATAGCCCACCCGGTAATTAAAATCTCGATTTTAAAACATTTTCACTGGGGAGGGGGGGGGGGGTGCAAGTTCCTCTTATGAGGCGGGGGAGGTCGCAACGTCCTGACAAAAAGGAGTGTTATGGAGTGTGTGTGTTCTTTCAGCGGCGGTGAGAAGAGGTTAAGCGATTGATTGCTGGTTACGCAGTGACAATGATAACATTAACGTACCTAGTGTAAATGTGAGACGATCTTAAGACTTTTTTTTTTGTTGTGAGCTGGATTTTGGTTTAAATATCAATTTATTTCATTACTATTAGATCTATATCTCATCTCAAGTTAAATCGTGAATAATAACAGTTCTATTTAGTTTTTCTTCACAAAGAAGATTGTTTAAGTAATTTAAAGTTTATTTATTTAACAAATATAAAACGCCTACATTGGTTTAGTTGTACTAGCTGTTTGGGGCTACAAGCCAACAACCGACCAACAACATGGGGGGGGGGGGGGGGGGGACGGCAAAAAATGTTCAGACCCGATGCCGACCTGAGCAGAAACGTTTTAGTGAACTTTCATCACTTAACTTTAGATTCTATACACAGTGTTGGATTAATATAAATGAACAATAAAACCTACACATTGTGACTAAGTTTCTTTTCTTTTTATTAAATTCTTAAAAAAACTCAGGGACCTCACAGTGGAAGCCTAAAGGAGGCTCGAACGAAAATGTTGTTATTTATAATAGGGAGTCGCCACCAGGGAATGTGAGAATCATTGCCTTTCTATCTTTTATTTCAAGTCATTGTATAATGTTCATACTTTGGATTATGTACTAGACTCATGAAAATATTCAGCGCTGAGTTGCTTCATTTATTGTATAAATTTGTAGGCAACTCTGAATCCGTGTATATCAGATGATTGTGGATGCAATGCACACCTCGCCAAAATACAAGCGTGATAATTATTATGAACATTTACGGAACGTTGAAAAAGTTCCACTGTCACTGGCTTTTGTATTTCGAGCTTTTTTTTTCGGATTTTGCTTTAAAAAAAAAGAAGTTATCATATCCACGTCCAGACCATAATATGTAACATTGTTGAGCAGTCAAAGTTATCGAGAAACTGTATGTAGATCATGCTCATTTACGTTGTTCATTGTAACATACCAGCAGAAGTTCATCAATTAAAATCGTCGCAAATACAGGAGCATAACTGATATCCAGCTTCAGTCCCTGGTTGACAAACTATCTGCTGCTTGCCAGAAGTTCGGCTTAAACATCAGTCAAAGCAAGACTAAGATACTTGTCCAAAACACAAACACTGCACCTCAAGTAAGCATTAATGGCCAACCACTAGAGATTGTTGACCTTTTTTGCTATTTAACGATGCTCTACTGGATAAAGACATTAACAACAGGATAGCCAAAGCAAAGGGTACCTTTTCACTACTGCTGAAAATAGTGTGGGACAACATATTGCTGACTAACAATACTAAAGCCTTAATCTACCGGACATGTGTGATGAGCACTTTGCTTTACGGAAGTTAAACAGGGTCAACGTACTTATGACAGGAAAATAAAACTGAATGTCTTCCACCTCCGATGCCTAAGGCGGATCTTAAAAATAAGGTGGCAAGATAAAATAACCAATGAGGAAGTGCTACGAAGAGCGGGTGCCAGGTCATCCGCTGTATTTTCAACAGCAGACACCTTGGCTGGCTTGGCCACGTTCGTAGAATGCCAGTAGGTCGACTTCCACAAGACATCTTGTATAGCGATCTAGCAGAAGGCAGAAGAGCCGCAGGTTGCCCACTTTTACGGTATACGGATGTATGCAAACTCGACATGAAGCTCTTCAAAATCGACACTAGCAGCTGGGAAAACGTGGCACTGGATAGATCCACACGGAGAGAGAGCATAAAGGAATGGTCTCGGATTGCAGATGTCATACACAACAGCAGCAGAAAGAAGGGTGAAAATGCAACAGTGCCTGGTGATTACATTTGCCCAACCTGTGACCGCAGTTGTGTATCAAGGATTGGCCTCCTTAATCACACAAGAAGTTGCAAAGGGAAAAGATAGTCTATAGAGACGTAAATTGCCACAGAATTGATACAATTACACTTAAAGATTTTGTATATTTTGCTTTTTTTTTTTTTTTTTGTTCTACAAGTTATAGCCTAAATGAATGGGTTGATCAATATGTTTTTTTTTTCATTATACTTTATGTGTGCAAAATGAACCTTCTAGAGCAGTGATTCCCAAAGTGGTCTATATAAACTCCAGGGGTCTACGAAAGTGAAAAAGTAAATTGGGGGTCTATGAGATGGGCACGGAGGTCTAAGATAATGAATCTCATTTCAATAAGTCATGACTTTAATTTTGATATCCCGTTAATGGAATTATTTTATACACACATTTATGACTTGTACCTTACTAAATGTTCTAGTGAAACATTGTTGTATTTAACTTAATAACTCGAGTTAAAGAGATTAATTTTGTCTTGTTGTAACTTTAACAAAAAGAAATGTAGATTGTACAGCGTTAAGTATTTGAAATTGGACTTCATTCCTTCCTTGTCAAACAAGCGATTGTTTGTGTGCCTTTTTTAAAATGATGCTACGAAACCCATTAGGTTGGAGGATCATTCGAGATGATGCCACCCTGATAAAAAAGATAAAGGTTTGAAAAACTTTCAAACAATCAAAGATAAAGTTCAGAATAGACCCACTAAATCTCTTTCGACATCATATAGTAAGATGAGTTATAACAGTCAAAAACTTCTTCTTTGTACGTATAATTATGTTGGAGTATTCAGTGACAAGACTAGTAGTCCTTTCCTAGATGAACTGCTCAATGGTTTCCAGATAAGAAGCTCTCAATTTAGTTTTCCTTCTGTTTTTTTTTGGGGGGGGGGGGAGGGGCCATCGTCTTGTTCGGGCCTTTTGATGAAGAATGCAGCTTTGCAGGATATGGTCAGCATTCTCTAGTGACACCCCACAAGAGCAAATGTCACTGGTTCCAATTTTCAGCTTCAGGAACATGTGTTGTCTCATTCTGTTGTGTCTGGTTCTTATGTGAAAAATTAAACATCGGTGGTATCCGGATAATCTATAGTAGGCGTCATCCTTCTTGTAATTTTGATCAGAGCTGGTCCATTTCTCGTTTTTTCTATTCAGTCTTAGTTTCTTCATTTGTATTTGTTCTCCCACACTTGGCGAGTGTGTCTCGCTTTTGTTGTTGAGCTGTATAAGTACTGTCCTGAGTCACATTGGAGGAATTGAGTTTTTCAAGCTCTTGAGGATTTTTTTTTTGCATCGGTCATGAAAACAATCTGACTGTTTGGCGTATTTGGGTGATTCGCTAGCTGATCCCTTTCTGCTCTGTGGCTACCAGAAAGCTCACCAGTTGCAATGGACTTAATTTATTAATTAATTTTTCTCCCTCGGGCCATTCGTTGAGTATCCCAGCTCCTCCATTTGTGGTGGCGTCTTGAGAAAAACTCTGTCTCTTTGGTTGTTATAGTAATTAAATTGTAGAACAGAGTTAACTAGATTCTTGACCTCTGTAGGATTGTAGTCAAGATTTTCTTTCTTCTTATGTAATTTTTTGCAAACAACATATGTCTCCAAATGACATATTTATTTCTAGAGCTGGCTGAATCAACCTTGTCTGGTAATAATGTAGTCTTTTTATTTGCATATTTTTTATTTATTATAGATCAGAAATATTTATACACATACACACACAATCGTTCTTTGCGAAAACGTTTACAATGATACTTAAGGCAAATTAATATTTAATTTTGTAAACACTACTTCATTGAACAAATCCTTAAATGAAACATATTCTCCGTAAACACAAATGGCGAGCTTCTAAACCTTTTATCATCAAAACGTTTCCAGTGTGTTAAATGAATGTATGTAATACATAGTAACTTTTTGTTTTGCTTGAAGTTTGAATTTTATTAATAAAAAGATATAACTTAGATTGTAGCTTTACATTTATTTTATTTATTATTCGACACACTGGTTAGAAATTAGTTTAAAAAAAGGGGAAATTTAAAGTTAATGAATTTTCAAAAATAAAATATAACTAAAGCAGGGGGGGGGGGATCTACAGAAAACCGGAAAACATGTTAAGGGGCCTACGTGACAAAAATATTTGGTAACCACTGTTCTAGAGTCTGGAGTAGTCTAGACTATTAAGATACATGGCTACTCATCCCTGGATGACACTCTAACCCCCCCCCCCCCCCCCAAAAAAAAAAATCCTTGGTAATTTGCGTATCAGGCTGATGTGTCAGAAGTACATTTGGTGTCAGGCTGATGTGTCAGAAGTACATTTGGTGTCAGGGTGATGTGTCAGAAGTACACTTGGTGTCCGTCTGATGTGTCAGAAGTACATTTGGTGTCAGGGTGATGTGTCTGAAGTACATTTGGTGTCAGGCTGATGTGTCAGAAGTACATTTGGTTTCAGGCTGATGTGTCAGAAGTACATTTGGTGTCAGCCCGAATAAGTAAAGAAAATAGAAAGAATGGTTTCATTTGAATTTCTAGACATAGACATTCGGACTAGCTACACACATGATCACATGAGTGTGTTTGTGTGTTCTCACATTCTCTCCATTTCACTAACACTCTTTTGATTAACATCTCTACACATGAACATTTTCTAAGGCTTACAACCAAGTCTCTTCAGAGTGAAACTACAGGAGTCTATACCATTACACTTACACATTAAGATTTCATTCATAAAAATGAAGGTCAATTAGAAAACAGGATCTACTTCTTAAGTAGAAGTCACATGGAAGAACAAAACAAAAACAACAACAGTATCCTGCTGCACTTAACTATCACGTGTTGGCAATCTTGAAAAACAAAATAAAAAAAAAAAAAAGGGGGGGGGGGGGTTGGTAATAGGTTAAAAAGACAATAGCAGACTATGTCACGACACTATTAAAAATATGGATTTTTTTCCAATACATAAGTGTACATCATATTGGCAGACTTATAACGACTAAGTCATGTTATTGTAACAATGAAGCTCTATTCTGGAGAAGGTTTCTTGACCAGACAGAGCACTGAAAACAAAATGGAGTCTGCCTGAGTGTTTCATGTCTTCCTCTACCTTTTGTGTCGGCTGAAACAGGGCCGGATTTAGGTCTCGGCAAAATCGTGGAGCTGTGCAGGACCTCACCCTTGAAGGAGGACTCCACAGTTCAAAAATATATACATGCACTAAATTTCTTTCTTCACAAAATTTGCTCTCTGTGCATAACATTCATTGAAACATAGTGCTGTCTAGTGCTAGATCTAACATAACATTCATTGAAACATAGTGCTGTCTAGTGCTAGATCTAACATAACATTCATTGAAACATAGTGCTGTCTAGTGCTAGATCTAACATAACATTCATTGAAACATAGTGCTGTCTAGTGCTAGATCTAACATAACATTCATTGAAACATAGTGCTGTCTAGTGCTAGATCTAACATAACATTCATTGAAACATAGTGCTGTCTAGTGCTAGATCTAACATAACATTCATTGAAACATAGTGCTGTCTAGTGCTAGATCTAACATAACATTCATTGAAACATAGTGCTGTCTAGTGCTAGATCTAACATAACATTCATTGAAACATAGTGCTGTCTAGTGCTAGATCTCACATACTGTTATAAATGAACAGTGACAAGTAGAGGTCAACGTGTGACTCCAGCGAGATGACACAGCAGCCAGTGTTCTCTGGAATCTACGCGTATAAACAAAGACAGGATGTGACGTGTCCTCACGTGTTGTTCCAGGGGACAAACAGATCTAAGAAGGGGGCAGTTACTAATGAACAGTGACAGATAGAGGTCAGTACGTGTGACCCCGGATTGATGACACTGCAGCAGGTGTTCTCTGGAATCTACATGTAAAAACAAAGACAGGATGTGACGTTTCCTCACGTGCTGTTTCAGATGATACTAGCAGTGTTTGTGCAACTTTGGAGGAGCGATTAGGGACTCTATATAAGCCAGAGAATAAATATATAAAAAGTCAATCGTGAGTGAGCCGTTACAGTCGATACAGACGATGTAAGACGTGTGCGGCTCTAGTGGAAGAGAAATGTGTACGACTCGATGCAAGTTAACTAGGGTAGAGTTAACTGGACTACTGTCGTTAAAGTCTATACAGCGAACTACAGTGGACTTGAGCCGTTACAGTCGATACAGTCGATGTAAGACGTGTGCGGCTCTAATTCGGTAGACTTGAGTACGACTTGGTTCAGCTTTGGGAGACCTGGAGCGACACTGGGAAGTGTGTCGGTGGTCTGTTCTGTGGAATATGGCTCGATGCAAGTTGAAAAGAGATGAATTGCAACGAAGTATAGCTAACTGTAAACTGACAGATATTGTACAGTCTTCTACGCTATATGTTACAGTGACGAATTGCTAGAGTTAATAGTCATTAAAGTTATATCAAACTGAAAGTTGAGTCGTCAAGTTCTTTGCAGTGTTTTTATTTGTGTGCCTACTAATACATTTAGCCAGAAGGTTCAGAAATATGTAACAATAACATTCATTGAAACATAGTGCTGTCTAGTGCTAGATCTAACATATGCTCTCCCTCCATGTGGATCTATCCAGTGCCACCTCTTCCCAGCTGCTAGTGTCGATTTTAAAGAGCTTCATGTCGCGTTTGCATACATCCTGTGGAAGTCGACCTACTGGCATTTTACGAACGTGGCCAAGCCAGCCAAGGTGTCTGCTGATGATAACAGTGCGGATGTCCTGGCACCCTGCTCTTCGTAGAACTTCCTCATTGGTTATCTTATCTTGCCACCTTATTTGTAAGATCCGCCTAAGGCATCGGAGGTGGAAGACGTTCAGCTTTTTTTCCTGCCATGAGTAGGTTGACCATGTTTCACTTCCGTAAAGCAAGGTGCTCAACACACAGGTCCGGTAGACTAGAGCTTTAGTACTGTTAGTCAGCAATATGTTGTCCCACAATCTTTCCCTCAACTGTGACATGGTGGCCATTGCCTTAGCTATCCCGTTGTTAATGTCTTTATCCAGTAGAGTGTTGATGGGTATGATGGAGCCAAGGTAACAAAAGTGATCAACAATTTCTAGTGGTTGGCCAATAATGCTTACTTGAGGTGCAGTGTTATGGTTTTGGACACGTATCTTAGTCTTGCTTTGACTGATGTTTAAGCCGAACTTCTGGCAAGCAGAAGATCTAACATAACATTCATTGAAACATAGTGTGTCTTGTGCTACATCTAAAATAACATACACTATAACATAGTGCTGTCTAGTGCTAGATCTGACATAACATTCGTTGCAACATAGCGTGGTCTATTGATAGATCTAACCAGTGGTTAACGTCCATTTTCACGAGTTGTTCGTATGTCCACTGAAATTTGGCCATATAAAATGACTTTTGGTATTTATTTATCTCCCATAACAATGACTAACGTAGCCAAGTCAACATATCCCGAGTTGCAATATGATTGCGATTCTACCGAGGAGACCCATGCAAGCCAGTAACCATAGTGGTAGACTCCGACTCACCTTCTGAATTTTTCTGCTTGGAGAATTTATTATTAGTATTTCTTACCTCTATTATGACTCGGTGTCTGCAATTTTTTACGTCTTTTAGACCGGGATGTGAGCTTGGAGTTAACCAAACTCGTGAGCTGAGTTTTTCAAAAGTTAAAAAGCTTTTCTTATGCGCTTTAGAAACAGATCATCTTGGATTTAGGGACCCAAAGAAAATCCTCTTTGATTGTGTTCTCTAGATTGAGACAGATCATCTTGGATTGCGGAAACCAGATTGAGACAAATTATTCTTGGATTGTGGGAACCAGATTGAGACAAATTATCTCGGATTGTGTGGACCAGATTGAGACAGATCATCTTGGATTGTGGGGACCAGATTGAGACAGATCATCTTGGATTGTTGGGACCAGATTGAGACAGATCATCTTGGATTGTTGGGACCAGATTGAGACAGATCATCTTGGATTGTGGGGACCAGATTGAGACAGATCATATTCTATCTTGGATTTTGTGGGGCTCAGGCAGACATTCTTACACTTATTGACCAGTGATAATGGCGTTAGGGCATCATGTTCTGTCACTTTAGTCTTCTTCAGACTTTAGTTCTACCTCATGTTGTCTTCAGACACAGATTTATTATGTCTAGGTCAATCTTAATTATAATTACATGACTGATCCCAACTAATTGATACAATTACACTTTAAATAAGCTATGTTTTTTTAAAAGTATTTTTTGGATGTGGTTATTTCTTTCACCCCTTCCCTTCCCCTTTTTTTTAAAAAATAAACTTTCAGATGTTTTCTTCACCTCGGTAAACTCCATAAGTGGTTGTTGAGCATTTGTGTTTGCAAAGACATAGTACACGTTTAAAAGTAAAAGAACCTAGAATATAAGTAATAATATGTAAGTATAGGTAATAATTGGTAAGTAATAATATACAAGTAATAATGTCATCTGTTAACGGTTCTGCTTGGAATACTTTTGATCTTATTTTATAAACGTTCAAGCGCCAAAATAAACCACCTTTGTGTTCAAGCGCCAAAATGACAACCTTTGTGTTCAAGAGCCAAAATGACAACCTTTGTGTTCAAGCGCCAAAATGACCACCTTTGTGTTCATGTGCCAAAATGATCAGCTCTGTGTTCAAGCTAGTATTGTCATTCATAATATCCACCCAACCTGTAGTTTAAAATTAAAGGGAGCATATATATTTTTTTAATGCCCAAAATAAATTTATATTTGTACGTATATATTTATAAATAGAAACAGCAAAAAAAAACAACAACAAAAAACAACAACAACAACGACAAACAACTATCTAACTTGATGTACTTTTAATTAAAATCAGAAGTAAATGAAGTTACGTAAGACACTTTGCTAATTGCAATTATTATAATCACTCCGTTGCGTGCCCTTTACAGCGTCCAAAAATAATAATCTAAGAACTTATTCACATTCTATAAAATGGTATTTGGCAGGTCTATTGTTGAAAAAAATTCCAACATTCAAAATAGATATGGTAAATTTAAATGTACACCTAAGTTATTTATAATCTCTTCTAAGTGAGCCCCCAATTAGATTTTTGGGAAATGTAAGGCACGCCTATTGAATCACTGCTGGGGAAAATATGGTAGACTTTTTGAATCACATGTCGTGAGTTAAAGTTCCTGGGTAAAATTGAAGTAATACATCTTAGTTGCAATATATAACCACCCCTTCATGCAGTGGCGTAGTTTGAGATTTGCCATCATTTGAGGGGCTGGGGGGGCTTGGCCTCTTTTACATTCGACATCATTACATGAGATAATGGTGTAATATTTAATAGTTAATGTAAAAAAAAATATTTCGAACATTCATATGGGAGCCCCCTCAAATTTTCAAATTCTAACCCCATCCCCCACCATAACTAAGCCACTGCCTTCATGTTATAATTTGTTTATCAAATTTTATTCTGATTTTATATAAAAAGAAGTATTTTTACGCAGAGATTAAAAATGAAATCAAACAATAAATATTACTAACAAAATGTCTCAAGAACAGCGCCAAGACAATTACTCAATAGAGCTAACATTGATGGGTGCTTGACAGTGGACCATTGAGTATTTTAGTACATACCCTGTTTGGGTTAAACTTCAATAACGTTTTTCTTTTAATCAGACAATGTTATAATTGGTAGAGATAATTGCATGCCCTTTTCATATAACACAAATCAAAGTGTATGAAACCAAAAATGAAGTTAATTTAATGGGGACAAATCATCGATGGTATCGTCAATCAGGAGAAAGAGACCTACAACAATAAATATGTGCTATTAGAAATATTTTTACCAATGGACCTCATTCACCAATCGTAAACAAACAACATTTAGCCACGTGATAATATTGATAAAACAATGAAAAAAACGTATCACGTGACAGCCTTTATGGATTAAGTAATTTGTATAGAAGAGATAGAGAATCACGTGGCTAAATGTTGTCTGTTTACGATTGGTGAATGAGGTCCATTGTTTTTGTTTAGCGCTATTTCATGCTTTTAGCTTTCTCACTACGCTGTGATCCAATCACTTGTCTCACTACTCTATGATCCTATCACTTGTCTCACTACTATATGATCCTATCACTTGTCTCACTATGATCCTATCACTTGTCTCACTATGATCCTATCACTTGTCTCACTATGATCCTATCACTTGTCTCACTACGCTGTGATCCTATCACTTGTCTCACTACGCTGTGATATTATAACTTGTCTCACTACGCTATGGTCCTATCACTTGTCTCACTACGCTATGATCCTATTACTTGTCTCACTACGCTATGATCCTATCACTTGTCTCACTACGCTGTGATATTATAACTTGTCTCACTACACTGTGATCCTATCACTTGTCTCACTACACTGTGATCCTATCACTTGTCTCAATACGTTGTGATCCTATCACTTGTCTCACTACGCTGTGATATTATAAACTTGTCTCACTACGCTGTGATATTATAACTTGTCTCACTACGCTGTGATATTATAACTTGTCTCACTACGCTGTGATATTATAACTTGTCTCACTACGCTGTGATCCTATCACTTGTCTCAATACGCTGTGATCCTATCACTTGTCTCACTACGCTATGATCATATCACTTGTCTCACTACGTTGTGATATTATAACTTGTCTCACTACTCTGTGATATTATAACTTGTCTCAATACGATGTGATCCTATCACTTGTCTCACTACGCTATGATCCTATTACTTGTCTCACTACGCTATGATCCTATCACTTGTATCACTACGCTTTGACCCTATCACTTGTCTCACTACGCTGTGATATTATAACTTGTCTCACTACGCTATGATCATATTACTTGTCTCACTACGCTGTGATATTATAACTTGTCTCACTACACTGTGATATTATAGCTTGTCTCACTACGCTGTGATATTATAACTTGTCTCACTACGCTGTGATATTATAACTTGTCTCACTACGCTTTGATCCTATCACTTGTCTCACTACTCTATGATCCTATTACTTGTCTCACTACGCTATGATCCTATCACTTGTCTCACTACGCTGTGATCCTATCACTTGTCTCACTACGCTGTGATATTATAACTTATCTCACTACGCTATGATCATATTACTTGTCTCACTACGCTGTGATATTATAACTTGTCTCACTACGCTGTGATATTATAACTTGTCTCACTACGCTGTGATATTATAACTTGTCTCACTACGCTGTGATCCTATCACTTGTCTCAATACGCTGTGATCCTATCACTTGTCTCACTACGCTATGATTCTATCACTTGTCTCACTACGCTGTGATCCTATCACTTGTCTAGACCAGTTGGGAACTTGGAAGAGGGGAGACATAATGGAATAGCTGGGTGGATTTTACCATTGACAACATTCACATTTCTGACAAGATAAGATAGTATAGTTATATATTGTCTGTTTCAATTTAGACGGCGACCTATAAAGGGGACTAATTTAGCTTATACCACCACTTCAGTCAAATAAAATTTCTTTCCCTTGTTCGAGATATCAAACAAAATAATAATTTACCAATGGTCAATTAGCTGATTGGTTAATTTTTTAAATTGATTCTTGTGTTGTTTGGTAAAAGAAATGACTGTGCTGAAATTTCAGCTTGATCCGAGATTGGGTGTGGGAGAAATAACGTGTACACATTTTTTACCAGACAGACAGAATGAGTTGATAAAAACTTTGTTAAGAAAAAGAATAAGGGTTAGGGATCAATAGTGGATATTAATTTGCGCTTTAATATTAATAAAGAAAAAAGTCTCTTACAATAACAATCTCCAGACCAACTATGTCAAGAATACTGAATGAAATAATCATGACAACGTTGTTGTTTTTCAACTCGTAGATGTCTCTCTCTAGTGGCGGGGGGGGGGGGGGGGGGGGGGCTTTCTGTCTGTCTTTTGGGGGGGGGGGGGGGGAATAATTAATACGATGAAAGTTTATAGGTTTTAATATATTTTTGTAGTACACATAAAATAAAAGTGAAATCAGATTTCAACACACTTTTACTTTTTTTTTATTTTGAGAAAAATAATTCATTAATAATTAGAAACTATTATTATAATGAACTTAGTGAACTTGAGTGTAACTTGATGTTTCAGACAACGTGTACGTGTAGGAAGTAACCTCTGTGTTCGACTAGACATTCAAAGAATAGCCTAATACATTGGTGCAATGATGGGAAGATTGAGTTATTTTAAAGAAAAGTAATTATTTTGTTAAATTGTTAGTATTTGATGACCCTACAGTCAGAGGCATATTTTCTGATACAGATCTGCTTGACGATGGTTTCACTCCTGCTGAACTGAAAGTGTAGATTAGCGTCATCCTAAAATTGTTGTTTACATTTATGATGGCATCCTTCAATGAACGAGTCTGTCCTCTGACAGCCAACATTGTGTTGAGGGACAGACGTTTTTAGACTTTTATTTCAGCGTGTCCGAGAGTTGGGGTTGGAGAGGCGGCTGGAGCATCGCTGGGATTGAAGGCGCGGTGGCTGAGTGGTAAAGCGCTTGGCTTCTGAACCGAGGGGTCCCAGATTCGAATCCTGGTGAAGACTGTGATTTTGAATCCACCCAGCTTTAATGGGTACCCTACATTAGTTGGAGAAAAGTAAAGGTGGTTGGTCGTTGTGCTGGCAACATGACACCCTTGTTAACCGTGGGCCACAGAAACAGATGACCTTTACATCATCTGCCCCATAGATCGCAAGGTCTGAAAGGGGAACTTGACTAAAAGAAGATTATGTACAGAAAAATAAATTAATTTGAAGGAAAAAAACAACAATTTTTTGAACCCCCCTCGTACTTAGAAGAGAAGTAAGACATCTTGAGTTCGTTGCTTGCGCCCATGTCTGACACTACATCCACCCGCACCATCAATAAACACAAACACAAGCTGTTCCCGTCCCACCCGAAGACTGTCTGAAGTGTCTTGATGACCACACGAGGAGTGGTGGTAGAAACAGTCAATTGGATGGGGGGAAATATAATGACCGAAAACATCTCTCTCCCACACACACACGAAAACAATACCACCAAGAAAAGAAAAATAAAAACAAAACAAAACTGTGTGTGTGTGTGTGTTTAAATTTAGAAATCTCGTGCATGAGAAAATGTCCTCCCGGAAAGATAGGATGGCTAGAAGAGCACATCCGTACAGCTACAGGATATGATTACCTCATATAAATAGGGTCCACTAAGAGGAACTAAACATTCTGATTGCTCCCAATGCTTCGTATCATTAAGACGATAGAGTTTTTAACCTTAGTGGACAAATATCAAAAATTAGGACAAATATCAAAGTTTAGGACAAATCTCTAAGTTTTGGACACATCTCTAAGTTTTGGACACATCTCTAAGTTTAGGACACATCTCTAAGTTTAGGACATGACAAGAAACAAGGTAAGTGGAAAACAAAAAGTGGATAGTAGGCATCCAAAAAAACAAAATAGTTCGTCTACAATGTAAGGTGCTAACAGGGCAGTTCCGTGTAGTGGGCATCCACATTTTGTGTATAAGCTCTGCGTAGTGGACATCCTCATTTTGTGGGTTAGCTCCATGTTGCGGGTCTCCCCATATTGTGTATTACCTCCTGTAGTTGATATCCAGTTCAGTGCTGTGACATTTAAAAATATGTGAGACACGGTTTCACTCTTCCCTCCCAAGAACACTCACCCCATCCCTTCACCCAAAGTGTGTGTGTGCCGTGAGTCGAAGTTTGAACCATAGAGAACAGGCGAACAAAACTAAAGGCACGTTTGAGTCTCGCTGGAAACTCTGAAACAAGAATCTCAGGAATTTTAATAGGGCTAAATTATAAACTTTGACATTCCAGATTTATACCAAGTGTCCGTATGGGAGAACCTTTTTTTGTTGTTGTATTAATTGTAATATGTCAGAATATATCTTGGCCACACCCTTTTTTAGAGTATCGTGTTTTTATATTAGGCCAAAGACTAAATGAAAGGAAATCTGTTAGGAAGAGAAAGAAAACTATCACGATGGTGGCTGCTACTAAATGTGTTGCCATTTTAATTGTCATGTGAAGTCTGTGTATGTGGTAATTAATTTTGGCTTGTTCCCCTTTGCCACCACAAATCTGTGGTGAAAGTTCAAAGAACGATAACTCATAGCTAGAATGTTGTTTTTTAACTGGTTGGAGAACGGGGAATAAAAAGGAGACATGGCTTAAGGCTCTTTGTTGGTTTTGTGTAGAGTTCTTCTGAATATAATTCTCTCTCTCTCTCTCTCTCTCTTTCTTTCTTATTCCTCTGTTTGCTTCTCCTCAACTCTCATTTTGTGAGCACATTGGCGACAATAATGTCAAGGATTTGCCCGATGTATTTACATTACTTTGACCTTCTGTTCAGTCCCTATAAAACATGTGTCGGTGTTTCATGTTTTAGATGGTGCGTTTGTGTGAGAAAGAGGTAGCGATAAAGGGATTGTGTGAGAGAGAAAGAGAGACAGAGAGCAGGGAAATATTCTAAGTCTTGCATTGTTCGATAGCTACCTTCATTTAGTCTATGTTTATTTCAAATGAATGAAGGAACTTCAAGGAAGAATGTAAACCTCTGGAAAATATGATACACAGATGGTTCAGGAAACCTACACATTTGATGTCATTCTATTAAATTTCGGTCTACATCAGTAATGGTCAAACTACGGCCCACGGGCCAATTGTCTATTGTAATTGAAAAATTCAATCTTTAATATGGGTTGAAATGTAAGACTCATATTGATTTTATTTTTTATGATTCAAGACTTGTTGTTTCACACAAAACTTGGTGCTTGTAAAATGTGCCTCAATTGACCGTTGATTTTGTGGTTATTCTCTGTAAAACTGTCCAAAATAAAAACCAGTGCTCAATGTAATAGTAAGGCTTGTAAATACTATCTGTTCCAGTGTGCTTACTCGCTGATCATTTCAAGAGTTCCTTAATTCCATGTTATATACATTGTTTTTCTACTCCCAAAAATAAGAAGACAGTGAAGGACGCATTTTCGGAAGAATTTAGAAATCGAAATTGGAAGAAAGTCGAAGAGTATATTTCTTTCCTGAGTCTGCTGAATAGGAAATGTTTGGAGATTCTTTATAGTCTAGAATTTTCCATTTTCACAAATCTTCTATCCAATAAGCCAACTCCATGTCAAGATAGAAGGAGACCCACAATGTGTGGCTACTAGTGGAGGCCTACACTCACACTCACTACTCTCTCTCTCTCTCTCTCTCTCTTTGGGGGCCCCTGCATTTTACGTAATATTTATTGTAAAAAAACACTCATTTGGGAGACCACCTTAGGTTGGGGGCCCGGGGGATTTTCACATTTTCCCCCTTCTCCGCCACCATAGTTGCGCCACTGACAAAGCCTAATATTCAGTTCATTCAATACTTGTATGAATGAAAAACTATAGAGCATCAGGAAAGCTAAAGTTGAAACGACACGTGATTAATGTTTCAATTGATGATGACCTACACTTTGGTTCAGGACTTAGTCATTGAGGTCGATATTAGTGCTTCGTGTGCGTATGTGTGTGTTTGTGTGGGGCGCGTGTATTCAATGTCTTCCTATCGACCACAAAAAAAGACTTCCTGGCATAATGGGCAACAGTTTTTTATTTATTTTTTAACTAGAAACCTATTGCATTGAATCAGAAAGCAAGTCGTTAATTGATTTCAAAGAAAAGTTTTTCATCACAAGGACTTGGTTTACCCTCAATCCACCCAGAATTCGTTTGACTTGAAGGAGCAGACGTTTTAGTAGGCGTGTTTCCGGTGTCACGGAGTAAAACGTTTGCCAACACACTTTTATGTTGATTTCTAAAAAAACCCAATAAAATGGAAATACTAACAATAGTTGAGACTAAATCTTTGATACCAAAGATTATGTTAAACTTTTAAATAAATATAGAAATATTGTGTTTTTTTTAAAACTTTTCCAGAGACTATTTTTAGCAACTTCAAAACGCTGAAAGAAAACAGTTGCAATAATGATCAAATGTAGCAACATAAAATCTAGGTGAAAACATGAATAGTAACTCTTTCTCCTAGTGCTATTAGAGCATGGAATGGGTTGCCTGAGCTAGCCAGGAAAACCAGTGACTTGGCAGAATGTAAGTCATTGGTTAATATGCATGACTAAATGCATGACGCGTAGGACGTAATCATCTTCTTTTTTGAAGTAACGTCTGTATTATATAAGATTCCATTTATTGTTTCTGATACTGATCTGACTTAATGCGACCGTTTTCCTCTTTTATAAATGAGTGATTTTTTTTTACTGGTTGAATTCAACGCTGGGTTTATGAGATGATCCGAAGGGCGTAGCAAGAATGTTTTTTTCAGGGTGTCTGAAGTAAAAAGGGGGGGGGGGGGGGAAAGTAAGATTTTGTATACATTTCTTTTTCGTTTGGTAGACAGCCACACATCTATCTATCTATCTATCTATCTATCTATCTATCTATCTATCTATCTATCTATCTATCTGTCTGTCTGTCTGTCTGTCTGTCTGTCTGTTGTCTGTCAATCTATCTATGTATCTATCTATCTGTCTGTCTATCTGTTTATCTATCTATCTATCTATCTATCTATCTATCTATCTATCTATCTGTCTGTCTGTCTGTCTGTCTATTGTCTGTCAATCTATCTATGTATCTATCTATCTGTCTGTCTATCTGTTTATCTATCTATCTATCTATAGAAAATCTATCAATATTAGAATTACTCATTGGTTTAGGCACTCACACATTGTTAAGCTCATGTGAGCTTTAATGCGACTCAAACAGAACAACATGACCGACATGACCTAATTGCGTTTGAAATCTTTATTGTCACCCCACATACAGTGTTTTTTTTTAACTAAACATATACCCCACCCTTTCCTGAGCTATTTCGAATGTCTGATTTAGCTAGGATAAAAAAGATTTTTACACGGGTTCAAACCTAGGACACCCCATCTCTCCCTCCCTTGTACAATGACTTACATACAGTTCCACACACTGTGTTAGTATTGTTGTCGCTGAGGCCCAAGCTAGTTGAAAGATGTTCGGTAGTTTAGGCTGGTGCAATGTGGATGAGTATGTAATTAGACAAGTAGAGCTCATTCGAAAGACAGGAGTACGCACTTAGCCTTGTAAGTGTATTACTCACTGGATTCTTTTTGTACAGTCTTCGCGCTTGTTTCAAGTGAAACAGTTTGATGCATGCGGTTTGTTGAGTTGTGACTAGAACGACCACCAGAGGAGTTCGGATAGAAGAGACAAAGGTGCAACCGCCTCGACACAGCCCCTCCTCTTGTAAGTCTTTCCTTAGGTTTAGTTTTAAGGAATTCTAATCAAAAAACAATTTAGTACGAAAATAAACAAATTGTAGCTCACAAAAAACATGCTGTACTAAATCACGTGATTCAGTCATGAGACATTCTCGGGCTACTTAATTCCACAAGTAACAATTTGTGTGTCTCCACATGTGGCTGGTGAGACTATCATCTATACGAGCTTAGAATGCTTGGCTGCACAAATAGAAAACTATTCCAGCTGGAGTCTGTGTGATTGCGTGAAATTCTAATCTTTTTTTTTTTACAAAGCTTCTATCAACTCACTCTGTCTGTCTGTCTGGGTGGGATATTGTACACGTTATTTCTCCACTTCCCATTCTCAAGTCAAGCTGAAACTTTGCACAATAATTTATTGTCGATGACAACACATAAATTAATGAAAAAATAACAATAACCAATTAATTAATCAATTAGTCGTAGTTAATTAATTTTGTATTATTAAGAAAATGTACTAAGCTCAGTAGAGATAAGACTTGTGTAGAGAATTAGATTGTTGGCTAAAGTTTTTAAAATAACAATAAGTACTTGAATCAGTGGCTAGCACGTCGGCCTTCCATCTTGGAAGTATCAAGTTCGAATTCGACTCAGCAACTTTTAAAAAAACCTTTTCCCAGCTAGTTGTCAGGTCCGAGTTTGTCTGTCCATACAGCTAGTTGCCAGGTCCGAGTTTGTCTGTCCATACAGCTAGTTGTCAGGTCCGAGTTTGTCTGTCCATACAGCTAGTTGTCAGGTCCGAATTTGTCTGTCCATACAGCTAGTTGTCAGGTCCGAGTTTGTCTGTCCTCATAACTAGCTTTCCAGCCTGAGGTTGTCTGTGGACATAGCTGTCCAATCTGAGTTAGTCTGTCGACATAGGAAACGTCCAGTAAAAAACAACAACAGATGTAAAAAACAACAACAGATGCTCTATTAATTTAGAAGACCATAGTCTTGTGATACAAATGGTCAGATTGTGACTCCCCTATTAAAAGATATATAAGATCTTCATTCATGGGGTGGCCATCTATTGTTCATTCTAATTGGAGGGAAAGTGTTGGTGTGTAAAGTCAACGTCACTCAAGTGGCTCTCTCTTCTCGCCAATGGCCCTCCACATCAAACAGAACCCTATTCACCGAGACATCCTCCGTCACAGCCAATGTCTATTAAACTTGTATGTATTATAGGAACAATGTATATGTTTGTAATAAAAACAACAACCTGAGTTCTATGACTTGACTAGGTCAGAAAAAGTTTGTCCATTCTTTAATACGAGTGAAATACATAAACTTGGACTGATGGACAGAGTCTCGTAAGTGTAACTGCTGAACTGACTGCCAGGGAACAGGGGAAAAGTTGGGTCTATTCAAGATAAAGATTGTCTCTAGCCAAATCAAAATTGATTATTTTTACTTTGAAAAAATTGTAACGGTCAAACTAGTTTTCCCAGTGTGGCCAAATAGCAGTAATTACTTTCCAAAAGTTATACATGAAATGTCAAATTTCTAGGAAAATCGTTAGAGCCTTTTCACTCAGTCTGTCTGTCTGGTTAAAAGTTTGTGAACATGATTTTCTCTCATTTAACTTAAAACTTTGCAATTATCCATTAAACCTGAAAAGACACGAATCAATAAAAAAAAAACAATTAGTTTATTCATTGTTGGTGATTAATTATTTATTTAATTATTTATATTTATATCGATAAAAGGGTAATAAATGCTATTTAATGAAAGATGTTGATGTATATATGGATGCAATGCCCTAATTACGTTTTGTCACGTTTTTTCTCCCACTTCCCATTCTCGGATGAAGTTTAAAATTTTCATAGTCATTCATATGATGAAAATACACGAATGCATCCAATTAGTTAATCATTTTTACTAATTAATCAGTTTTGTTTTATATAGCAGAAAGGAGCTAAATCCTGTAATTTTCAGATAAAGGACATTAATTAGTGGTTGTTTCCCTCAGATAAGCTTTGTTTTTAAATATATTATTTTTTCTATTGCTTGTTAGCCCATGAACTTGTAAGCTAAATAGATGAATTGTAAAAAGGGACATAGAGGGCAGAAAAGACGAAGAGAGAGAGAGAGAGAGAGAGAGTGAGAGCGACAGATGAAAAGGCAGATATGACAGATGTATAAATAGCGAGAGTTGACAAAAAAGGGCAGAGAACGGACAAGGGCAGCGAAGTGGAAGACAGAAAAAGGACAGAGAGATTAGAATGAGAGAACAGAAAGAGATAGAGAGTAGGTACAGATATAGAAACTAAAGTTAAAGAAGACAGAGAGAAGAGAGAAAGAATAGAGAGAGAGAAAGAAAGAGAAATATAGAATAGAATGAACTCACTAGTAAGTCTTCAGTAACCCAATTTTGTCTGGTAATGCCTCGTTGGGATTATTGCATACATTCTACAAGATCTGTATATTTATAATAAAATGCTTAAATCTCGAGTGTTTTAAGACAATATCAGTGAGAAAACTAAATTTGTATTTGGCCGAGTAACCGTGACGGCATAACGACTCAATTGAATTATGTTGTTTTACTTTCTATATTGATTGTCAGTTGTTAATGTCCCCTCTCCCTCTCATTGACACAAAGCATTTGTATTCAATAAAAAAATAGTCATGTTATGACCAGTGGCGTCACTAGGGTGGGTGTCACCCGGTACGGTCAGCTTAGGGTGTCACCCCTCCTTAAAAAAATCTTTTTTTTCGTTTGTTTGTTGCGCTGTAATACATATACTTTATGATTACCACGTTATTTGATTCTTCAACAACTATAAAAGGAGAGTGTTTATTCAATTTTAAAATGCATTTGTTTATTACAATGTATCTACAGTTCAATGGGTTTACGTAGTCATTTGAAACACTGCTAGCATTCTTAATCTTTGGAATAGAAGACATTGCCATTAATCTAGAGTTCAAATTTGCAACAATGCAACCATAAGTCAATTACACTGGTTTTTATTTTATTTTTTATTTTTGAATTTCAAACTTGAAAACGTACCATTAAGTTGATCAAAGTTAATTTCTTTAACGATCTCATTTTAAATATAATTCCCCTTTGTGAATGTGTCGTTTGTTCCTTTGTCTCAAAAAGTTCTTAATTTTAATTTTAAAAATTCTTTTACACAAGAGACGCCAGATAAGCAGATGGTAAGAAACGGTTGAAGGCTTTGTTTAATGATGTAGATATATTTTTTAAAGTCTTAGTGGCATATGAATCGTGCAGACGTGCACTATCAATTTTTATTTTAGTCAAGAATAATTTTTGTTGCCTTTAGATCCGTTCTTAGTCATGGTTTTTCTGTTGAAATGTTGCCTTTTGAAAACTCATCATATACGACAATATTTTGAAACTGACATCTGCAATAGGTAGGTAGGTTGTTGAACTAAAGAATTTTTCGGTTGGATTGCTCCAAATTAATCTACTCCCTCAATGATTGCTTCCAGTAGGAATTAAAGCTCAGAGTTTTAAAAAAAAATCAATGCACACAAGAATGAACCTCTTTTTCTCTTCTTAAATGGTGAGTTCGGCATCTTGGGATCGCTGGCCTGACATTGTCTTCTTGTTTTTATTTTTTGTTTTCTGAATCACACACACACACACACACACACAATGTTGTTTTGTTTTTAGATGAACCTTTTCTGGACATTTGAAGACATTCAGTTGAGTCTCTGCAGCTTCTTCTTTTTTGTCTCCCTTACAATCGTATCACTTCTGCATTTGATCCAGTGTGTGCTCTGTCAGGTGTGTCGTATAACAAAATACAAAGGTGCTTACAGTCATTCTGACTCTAATATCTTTTACATTGTTTGCTAAAACATTTATAAACTTTTTAACATTACAGATGTACTTTCAGCTATGAGTTTTATCCACATAACATTTCCATCCTCTCATGGAAATTCTTTATTCCATAAAGACTTGTTGTTAATATGGTCACAAAATGTCAAGTTTTCTGCTTTTATAGAAACAGTCCGTGCACTATCTCCTTCCATTGTTTTTCTTCTTTACACCAACCATAGAGCCACGACTTCCTTGTCCATTGTAGTTGTAGCCGGGATGTTCTTGTTGTCCACTCCAGATGAATTCTTCATACGTCTTTTAATATTCCAATCTCAGACTTTATTTCAACCACACTTTAAACTAAGTTACACATTTCTATTTTATTTCTATACAATTTGTTGAAAATAGTCGACAACAAAAGAATACAGTTTTTTTTGCTATTAAGTGACAAAATGGTCCTTATTTGGAAGCATCAGAACAATTCATACCACTAGCCAAGAAGAAAAATCCCCTAAAATATTCAATTATATTATTCATCTGACACATTGTAACATTTTTTAAAATCTTAAATAGAGTTACTTTTGCAGAAAAATGAAATAACACATAAATGTTCAGAAATCTCATTTTCCCACTTATTTAGGTTCCAATTCTACAAAATTTACATTAATTACATCATTACATGTGAGATTTCAATCATATTTTATTCCTAAAGAATGTCGTCATTTGTTAAACAGTGACTATTGGTTGACATCTTGATATTATGGTGCTAGCTACAAATTCAATATACATATACATACATGCAGCTGGTAAACATCCGAAATTAAGGTTTCACGTTTGCCTGTGATATTAAGTATAATATAGCATTTTAAACCTTTTGAACTAATTTCATAAAAAAAAATATATGTTTAGTTGAAAGAAAAAAATAGTAAATAGATTGATTTATTAATTGTGAATAACATGTTCCAATATAAAGACACTGTCGTTTTTTAAAAATTGTTAGTTATTCACAAAGTTCATTTTTTAAAACTTGGGTGTCACTTCCCTAACGGGTGTCATCCGGTGCAGACCGCACCCCATGCACCTCCCTAGTGACGCCACTGGTTATGACTAAAACCAAGATTTTAAAAAAAATAGCATGTCATCATCAGTGTTGTCTTCACCGGAAATAGTAAACTGTTATCTGATCTTTGGATCTTGCCTACACACTTTAAAGCAGCTCTCACACATCTCAGTGCCTGCACGAAGACAACACAACAAGAGAAGACAACTACAGCACCAAATTGTATTCATTCTTTTCCTATCAATAGATACGTTTGTAAAATACTTTCAAAATGGAGATGTTCTATTTTCAGTACAAAATAGCCAAGATGACTGAAAACCCCAATGAAGATTCCAGGTTGGATTCTCCGCAAAAAACACTGCCTCCTGGCCCATCAGGGCTTCCCTGCATTGGATCTATCCTGGACTACAAAGGACCGAAGACGAACCTTGCATGGACCAAACAATTCGGGCCAATATATTACGTCAAAATGGGCAGCAAAAATCTCCTCTACCTGAACACGCTGGAGTTAGTGCAGAAGTATCTGGAGGGGAAGAAAGGTGAACTATTTCTAGACCGTCCTATGGGACCAGGCGCCATTGCTGAAGGTAAAACATTTGGAGTTCAGTGTTTAAAATTATAGACTACATATATCTTTTACATATTGCCTTATTTATAGTATAGTTATTAATAAACTGAATTTCCATTTTGGAAGAAAATTATCGTATCTTGAAATACCACAAAAACCACACAAACCAGAAAGTCATGGTTTGGTGAAGCAGGTTTTATTGTAAACTATACACACACACATACACTTTTGTTCACAAGAAATCTTTCCTTGGTAATGATAAAATGACCGCCAATCGATATATTCCCTTTGGAATGCGAAGCAGGTTCTTAAAACTAAAAAAACCCAGCAATTTGCTTTTCGTTTACATTTTAATTTTGAAGATCCCATTCACGTTCTTGAATCAATACAATTCAGTAAACGAGAAAAAGAAGACAACGCGATATGAAGAAATGTATTGTCGAAATAATGGAACCGAAAGAAAAAAATATAAGAAAATGAAAAGAGGAAGATATGGAGAAATTTAAAAATAAGTAGACAATGTCAAGGAAATCATATTGAAAGGTCACTGTTGCCAACTAAAGCATACAGATTACTTTTGTGCTTCAAGTGGATGAATTTAAAAGTTTGAGTGATGAAAATTGCATAGAAATTATTATAATACTAAGGCTTGTGTTCGAGTCCGAGAATTTAGGAGGAGTGAAGTACTTCACTTGGCAACACAGACATGGCTGCTTGGCCGTGCGGTGGATGGTTGCTTTTTCATGCGGTATGCGCGCTGGACTGTCGTTCGGTTGTTTCGAGGATTCACGATTTATCCCCCGTCGTCCCGCAGGAGGTTTGGACTAGGAAGTAGATCTTCAACTCTGACGGAACATCCGAAACATGTAAAATAAACAAACAAATAACAAACAACCGTTGTTCTCTGGTGGTTGATTTATGTTATCATTTTTTGGTGAGCTGAAAGACGTGCCACCCCCCTAATTATTATAAGGTTTATTAAAATACTTAGCTTATCAATACTTCCATATTTTGTACACCAGATACACCAAAAAGGTTGTTTTTATAAACATACCTTCATGTAGGAAAATCTACAATTGAATGTCGAGAGCACAGACGGCCTTAGCGATACGCGGGACCCTTGCGAGTGTCATACGGGAGCCGGAAGCGTAGACTATATTTACCGTATCACATCATGCTAACGAGATCGTCTGCATCTTAGACTGCAGGCCTTATTATTGTTTCAAAACTTAATACCTAACGTAGATACTGGCAATACGGTACTTCGAAACCAAAGTTGATATGATAAGAGCTTTCGTGGTTATTGGTATCATGTAGGTTTCCAAATTATTGAGCAACAAGTCCTCGTTCATGAGAACTGGCCTGGTTTCCGAAGCTATAAGAATAACGCAAATGACGTGTGTTCCATTTCTAATAGGCCTACTGTCTCTTTGTTTTTCAATAACGATCCGATCCAATCTGATCAGGTTTCATCTGATCCGATTAAATCCACTCCGATTCGATTTTTATCTCATTTCATCAGATGAGATCTAATCCTATCCGATCTGATTGGATGTTACTTTAACATAAAGTAGGAGTTGAATCATTTAAAATGTTCTCTGAAATTCAATCTTGGTCTGCAGGTCTACTTTTTGGCAGTGGAGACCCATGGAGGAAAAATAAAAGGGCGTTCATGAAGGCGTTGCATACTGAAACGTTTCTGGAAGACCTAGAGGGCGCCGTGCAAACTGAGGTGGTGTACGTCATCTCCGCCCTGCAGCAAGTTTGTGGGGAGACTATCAGAATAGCAGACGTCTTGATATCAGCCTGTGTCAACGCGGTTGCCGGGCTTTTGTTGGGCGGTTCTCTGCCACTGGACTCAGCAGACAGGAAAGACCTGATTAAAGTGGCACGAAACTTGGAGGGTTGTAATCTGTCTTCAGTTCTGACCCAGATTTCACTGAAATATCCAATGTAAGTTCTTTTAAACAATATATTTCTAATATTTAATCAATGTGTTGCTTTTTTATACTTACCTGTAGATCACATTTAGGAATACGTAGCAACGTTTTTATGACGTACTTATTTGTTATGAGTCAATGTATTTTTTTTATAAACCAGAATAACGTATGCCCCCTTTGTGCGCGTTTAATTTTTATTCATTATCTTACCCGTACATTCATGTGCAATATAGTTTAAACTACGACATTCTTTCATCCAGCACTTTAGAAAGTGTACATGATTTAGAATTAACAAAAATACAATTATTGAATTTCTTACGCTGGTCTCGGCTATTAGTAAGTAGCCTACTAGTAACCTACTCCTAAAGTTGAGCCGCCCCTGATTTTTTATGTATTCGGTACACTTGAGTTTCCATAGAGTCTACGTCTATAATGTCAGACTTTTCATTATTACAAAGTTTTAACGTTAGTCTTTGTCTTTAGAAGAGGGTTGTCAATGAAGACATATAGAGACAGTAGATTGTACACAGCTCTTAGTAATCTGTACACACCAATCACAGGAACTCTTAAGACATAGTCTCACTTATTGTCATTTCGGCACTTTAAAATTTGTAAGGTTTCTGAAATTTGCTGGTTACAGCTTATGAAACAGAAGATATTTTCAATCAATATGAAATAGTTATGTGTTTATGAATGTGTGAGGTGATAGTAATGGAATTAGAAGTTTACATAATTTAACTTAGAAATATTATATTTAAATTGTGTGTGTGTGTGTGGGGGGGGGGAATTTAAGGCTCAAAATACAATTAGTAAAACTGATTTTTCTGAACTTTGTATGTTTTTACACACAGACCTGCATACATAAATTTCTGAACTAAAACTAGCAACATATTTAAGTCTTTAAGCCAGAATCACCTTCACATCTTCTCCCAGTTGGAACATAGGGTTCAAAAATCAACTAAAAAAAAAAGAGGATAGTCCATAAGACTGACCAGTTACAGTTCGCATGGTCTTGTGACCATTATGTCTTGTGAGCAAACACCAACTACTTTTTTTCTCCTCTACAATTAACCCTCCCCCCCTCCCCCAAAATAAATCCAAATGTGAACTAGAGATTTTCAGTGGATCCTAGATTCTCTCTACCACTAGACGCTAGGTCTAATCTATAGCTATTATTCGGTTAGATTTTTTTTCTATGCCTCGATTGCCAAGAACAACGTTACATTATGCTTTTTATGGCACACGTCTGTAATCATTCAAGTTGAGATGTTAACATTTTCTTTCTGCAGATTGCGAGATCCACTGTCCAAATTATTTTTTCAAGAAATCGTTGACGTCCACGGGACTTCCAGAACTCTGCAAAGACTTCTCCGACAGTGGATTTGTCAGTGTCGAAGTGGAGTTCTGTCTCCTAGGCCGTCTTGTCCTGCCAACAAATGCACCTCAGAAATATTTTCTAAACTAATCATTCCCAACAGAAACTTTGAAGACCCCGAAGAGCCCATAGAGTCACCTATTTCGCCTCCCAAAAATGAAGAACATCTTGATATCGCCATGCGGAGCGCACAGCAATTCGCCATTCTGGGTTTTGCGGAAACAGGCCCGGGGGAGCTGCCTTTTGAGGAAGCAGAGGCGCCCTTAGAGGAGTGTCCTAGCACGCCACTGACTGAGTTCAACTGGACTTTTACTCACCAAATGTCAGTCAACGAACACAAAAAGTCCATTTTACAGAGAATTCTTGATCAGCCTGAGTTTGCTCTTCTGACTGATGAAAATGGTAACATATTATAATCTCTGTGGCATTATACGTATCGAGTGTAGAATACATTTATTCTAACATAGTTTTATCAAGTATATATATTTCTAAATACGATCAGGTATTCAAAGTTCTGATAGTATTTATTATCATTAGGAATTTCGGATTAGATTAATAAAATTATTATTATTGTTATTATTTTTACGAAATGAGGGAAAATATGCAGGTCGCAACTGGGTTTGCGTAGTCATGTGAAACACTGCACTCATCATTAAACTTTGGAATCGAAGACATTGCCATTAATTAATTAATTTATTATTATTATTATGTTAGTATTCATCTCTGGCGCTGCCAGGGTCGAGTTTCGTTAAAGTGAAACACAATTCATTATTATTATTATCGGAGATTTAGGATAACATTGATATACAAAGTTTGTTGCATTGTTTGTTGTCCTTATATAAATATATCGCTCGGTGCCTACTGTAAACATTTTTACTAAATTACGCCTTTGTTAAATCACAGACCAGGAGCTACTTCAGTCACTGATCGACATGTTCTTTGGTGGAGTCACTAGCTCTCTGTCTGCCATTGAGTTCCTTCTGATGTACCTCTGCAAGCACACTGACATGCAGCGCAAGGCACAGGCTGAGATAGATCAGGTTGTTAAGTCCAGCGGCTGCGACATCAAGTGGTCCATGCGAGACCAGATGCCGTACGTTCAGGCCTGCATCACGGAGGCCCTGAGGCTGGCTGCGGTCACTCCATCGTCCCTACCGCATGTGGCCATAGAGGACACGGAGGTATGTAGGGTACCGTGTTGCTGAGATAATGTTGTTGATAAGTAAAAATACACTTCGACTAGAATACTAACAACGATAGGAAAACCTGGCACCATTTTGTCTGAACGAGAGTGAAAGAGGGAGAGAGGGAGGGAGGCATACAAAGTTATATTTATGTTCCCAAATTTTATTTGTCCGCTTTGATGTCATCGCTCGTTCGGCCAAGATTACAAAATAATTTAGTCATTTATTTAATTGACACCGTTGCTTAATTATTCTCATTGTTAGTGGCCGCTTGAAGGAAAATCCGCTTGTTTATGTATTATCTGTATGTATGAAGGCAGGTTTGTCAAGCTTAGATTTCCAGAACCAAAAGAGCAATTTAAAGACCAACTGGAGAGGTTTTGGGGTCAAACGCAAAAACCACTGTAATGCATTTTTCAAAGAATTTTTATACTTTTAAAAACAAGCATACAAAATAATTTGCCTCAATTACTTGTAATTATTAGCATTTTAATGTGCGTTTTACAAATTTCACAATCTTGAATTCATTCGATAAAGGGGTTTCCCTAACAACTAAGATTGATGACTTGATGATGTTATGGTAGGGGTCAACTTAATTTAAGGAAGTAGGGTAGACCTAAATATAGATCTAAATTTGATAAGATTGAGCCTAGATGTAGTATTGGGCTATATCGTGTTAATAGGCAAACTGTTACTTTCGGAAGTTTCGGTATTCTGAAAGCGAAAATATTTTTTTTTATTAAGCATACATTTTGTTTTAATTCTGTGTACAAGTAGCCTACTAGGCCCTACTGTCAAGTGATCGATAGGTGTCTAATAATTGACGCTTCTATGATATGTGTTTAGTTATGTGTAATGAATGTTGCTTAACAATAAAAATGTTATATGTTCGTACTACAGTTTCTACTTGGGTACTCAGTCAACTCATTAATATGTTCACGTTTTCTACATGTCTCCAACTCTCAATAACATCGAGTTGAAGGATGTTTCTTATCCTGATTACTCAATCCTGTATTTGCAGTGACAAAGCCTTTTGTTTCCGGGATATAAGTGTCTATAATTTTCCAAAGCTAAAGATGCAGCTTTGTTGTCTTATATATAAACTGGAAATTTTCAGAGCCATAATTTTTCTTTGGGTTAAAAAATATCAAGGCTCTATCATCCAATCCATCGTCCTCTTCAGTTTTCTTTTTCTTTAAACTCCTATCGACAAAGAAGAGATTAGTTCTAGAACAAAATCATTGCTTGATTTCTTAGCTGTTTTTGGATTGTTATTTGTTATCATTGATAGACCCTATAACACCTTTTTTTATGCTATGTAAACTTGCACAGTGCGCTATGGCAGGGCAGGTCCTACATATTGCGGGGCCCAATGCGAAACGGATTGCGCGGGGCCTAGTCTTTATAGGTATAAGGATAATAAGTGAAAATTCAGATTTTTTGTTTGAAAATAAATACGTGTTTGAATTTTAGTTATACTTTACAAAGTACAAAATTACGGTCAAATGAACTTTACGAGCCATCTACAGTAGATAGTAGTTTTCTAACTAAAAGCCGATTAACATTGATCTGCCATTTAGATTTACTATCGACTAGCAAAATATCGCTTTTGATTTTTTTTTTAAGAGATCGAGATAGATTTAGATCTATATTTACATGACTATTACAGTAAATTAAGTATTGGGACTTCCTGTTTTGGTTTAAATTCGCCTTATTATTTTTATTAAATGAAAGCTGACATTGTCGTTTTTTTTTTAATCGCGAGTAGGATTGGATTTTTCATATTGAATGACACCCCAAAATGACAATTTGTCTATTTTACAGGACATTTTTATGAGTTTTCAGGATATTTTAATAATTTCAGGAGATTTCCAGGAGCTCCTGGAAAACCAGGAGGCAGCGGAAACCCTGTTAAAAGTTAAAATGGTTTAATTTAATAATTTACAACTAGAGTTAGCGCGGGCCCACTGCGGCCGCATAAGTTGCAGTTCCCTAAGGCCGGTCCTGCGCTATGGGCAAGGGGATATAAGGGAGGAGATCACCTTTATAAAACTTTGTAAAAGTCATAGAGTTCAGTTTCGAATTTAAAATTCCTACTTTATATTTGTACTCGGTAAATAGGCCTAAGTGTTTATCCGATTTAATGAAAGCCGCTTAAATCTTTATATAAAAGGGGAGGGGGGCTGTTATTTTTATCCCCACAATCTAAAGGCAGTAAATGCTGAGTATCAGTTTTCACAAATTTCTTTTTTTTTGTCTACTATGTTGGACTTTTAGGTATACATTTAATTTCTTCATTTCCAGATTGAAGGCTACGCCATACCCAAAGGGACTTTTGTAATGGGCAGTATCTACAGCCTGCATTATGACCCCAGATTTTACCTTGACCCTGAAGAGTTCAGACCACAACGACACCTTGACCTGTTAGGTCGCGCACTAACACCCCAAAGTTTCAGGCCTTACGGCATAGGTGAGTAGTTGATAGGTTTAGTGGACATCACTTGACTGATCAGACTTTGATATAGGTCTGATAGGTTTAGTGGACATCACTTGACTGATCAGACTTTGATATAGGTCTGATAGGTTTAGTGGACATCACATGACTGAACAGACTTCACCTATACCAGTAATGCCCAACCTTATACGGCCTGCGGGCCATTTTAATTTCCGACATTCGAGTCGCGGGCCACTTTAACAAAAGATAAAAAAAAAAAAAGAGAGACTAAAACATTTTAAATAGCTTTATCACAATCTCATGTATGCTTGTAGATGTACTTACACCCATAAGTCATTATGTAACAATGGCTTCAGGCGTCTTGTAACTGAAAGTTTTTCCACTAAATTAATTTCTTGTAAACATTGGGACCATACCCAGCAATTGTTTTCGCATATGTGCAAGGTTTATGAGGACAACAAGGCGTAGAAATTTATTGTCTGTATTGACGAAATTTCTTAAGCAGTGAAGTCTGGCTTTGTAAGTCAATCAGTTCCAGTTGGTGTCATTCCTCAGCGGCAATAGAAATGATTTCGAAATCTGCTGCTCTGTCATTTAGTTTTGAATTTGGATTTTCACTAACATCTTTCACTCATTTTGCAATTTTTATGGCAGAAAAGCTGAAAGCTACAACTTTTTTTTTTCCCTACGATTGTATTCCATCTCTGCCAGCAATCACTTTTGTATGCTTCCTTTCTCTTCTTCAAATGTGAGCAACTCTGTAGCCTCCATTACAGCCGCGACTCATTTCTTAACTTCTTGGTCAATAGTTTCGCCAATCGCTAAATTCTACTCAACGTTTCACGTAACTTTCCGATCTTTTCTTTGCGGCTCAAGACAACAATGTCTCAATATTTTTATAATGGTTTGTTTTAGAATGCATTTCATGTTATGTTATTTAAAAACATTACCGTACAGATCAAACATATTGACTTATTATGATCCACAAAAAAAAAAAAAAAGATCTTCCACTTTTCCTGAAAGTTTCAACTTCCAATTTTGTTTCTTTGACCATCCCATTTCAATAACGAACAAATGTTACATGGAACGGCACCAATCATGTTGGTGTCAGAAGAACACGAATCAAAATGATGCAGAAAAGATGTGCTGTGTTATACACATGAGATGTCAAGGACACGTCTAGCTCAAGACAGCCGTGGAGCTATCCAAGACTCTAAAACAACTGTTTATTCTTGTCTCCCCAAAAAACAACAAACTTGTGTTCTTAGAGACAATAATTATTAACGTGACTACCACACGACGAAAAATTCGAATGAAATCCATCAAAGAAAAAGTGAATCCTAACATAGAAAATAAATTTTTCAACCTTTTTATTTTTTTTTTCTATTTCCTATCTTTTGTGCCGATGTTTTCACGGGCCGGTCTGAACTACGTCGCGGGCCGGATCTGGCCCACGGGCCGTAGTTTGGGCATCACTGACCAACACTATGGCTGTGAAGTTGAATGGATTCTGATTTGAAAGCAACAATCTTTAGATTACATGAGGGACTAGTCTCACTTTACGAGCAGGGCAATGATTAGTTTCACCCTTCCAGAATTATTAGGGTAAAGCCTGCAACTTACTATAGACTATAATTTTAATCGAAACCACGAATCTGTAATTGTCAGCTACAAAGGCCGACCTATTACGTAAACTCTGCTACACGGCCGTGAGGGAAATAACAGCAAAGTTGAAGGGCGTTAGGGGAAAGTTTGTTTTATAGGGCAATGGTTCTCTGGTATGAATGCAACATGGTCGTTGCCAGTGGGGCACGGTTCGGGGTTCACCCCTCCCCCACCCGAAATGAGATCCTCCCCCCCCCCCCGCAAGGGGGTTATTTGTGATTGCTTTTTGCTTTTTTTATCGCAGCCAAGGTGGGTTTTGAATTTAAAATCTCCCTCCATGGTGGTTTTTAGTTTAAAGCCCACTCTTCTATAAAACAAAAAATAATGCAAAATACAGACATCAAATTCCATGAACGTAGCAAAGGTAAAACCCCCTCCAATTTTTTTTTCAATAAAACCCTTCTTCAATATAAGACTAAATCATGCAGCAGTCACCAGATTCTATGAGCATAGCCAAAAGTTTAAAAAAAAAAAAAACTCCAGAAGGGTTTAAGTTAAAACCCCCTCCAGAGAATTTTGAGTTTAACCCCCTCCCCCTTTTTTCCAGCGGGTTTTGAAGCTAAAAATCACCTCTTTAATATAAAACTTGCAAACTACAGTCACAAATTTCTATGAGCGTTGCCAAGGGGGGGGGGGGTTAAGTTAAAAGTCCCCTCCAGATGGCTTTAAGTTCAAAATCCCCTCCAGAAGGTTTTGAGTTTACTCCTCTCCTACAGAGAGTTTTGAGATTAAAATCCCCCTCTCTTCAATATTATTCTAAAGCAAATTACAGTCACCAAATTCTATGAGCGTAACTAAAGGGTTTTTGAGTTTATTAAAATAGACGCAGATGGTTTTGACGATAAAACTTCCCATTTCCATATAAAATCTAAAGCAAACTACCGTCACCAAATTCCATGAGCGTAGCCAAGAGGGCTTTAACATTTCTAACAGTCGCTGGGCTCCGTTAATAACGTGCAGTGACTAGTAGATTTGGTTTTTGAACTAAAATTTTTTAATAGCAGTATAATACACAGTCGATACCTCAGAATATGCCTTTTTTAAATACCGGAAATAGCGATTGGCACAGGGGATCAGCTACGGATCCCGTTGGGGGAGCTCTCAAAACTTCCCCAGAAATCCTGGCTACACTAATGGAATGCAATATAGATCACTAAATTCTCAGACACTAGCTTTAGAAAACTCATAGAACTAAACTTTAGCAACTGATTTCCATTTTGACAAAGTTTTCTCCTGTTTCTGCAGGGGCGCGCCGCTGTGTGGGTGAATCCATCGCCAGCATGCAAATGTTTATCTACGTGGTCAACATACTTCACAACTTTGACGTGTCCGAAGTGGACAACAAAAAAGCGTGTAACATGGAGACTCAGATGAGGATCATTCACCGTCTGCGGGACTTCAAGTGCATGCTAACCAAACGAAACTAACACGTGATCAATAGAGTTGTTCTATTTATTATTTAGGATTGTATGTATGGATCTGTTACACTCATAACGAGGATGTGCTGTATGTGTTTGGGTTACAAGGAGTAGATCAGGACGTCTGGGATGTTCATACTTGGAGAGATTTTGGATTCTCTTTGACCCAAATTCAAGCATCTTTCCGCTGAGAAGCACAGTGTTTGTGGTGGGTTGTAGACTCTAACTTTAGTCTGACACTTGCTTCAAAAATAAACATTCATACGTGGAAAAGTAGGCCTATTGTGCCGTGTGACTAGAGAAATACTTTCACACACTTTCATTAGTTCCTTAAAAAATTTTTACAGCAAAAAAAAAATATATATACATATATAAGTCATGGCCAGGCCATTGTGTCTAGGTAATAGATCTACATACCACTAGGTCTTCATCATAGACTGGAATACATTTACCTCGTTGTAGTCTAGATCTAGTCGGTGGACTTTTAACAAACAATAAGTTACATTGGATGTGACGCATATTTGAAAGTAATCTAAGCATTGGAAGTTGAATGAGACCCAACCTATAACGTTTAGTCCATTGTGTCACAGACCCATATCCTACCAGAACGTAAATTGTATGTTTTCTGAGTGCTTGCTATTTTTAGCCATCAATCAATAGTCGATAACATTTGATGACCAGCTATGGTTAAGTAGGTGGTGGACAAGCAGCTGGCTGCACATCTTATCCTATTATCAGATGATATTATTAAGTAGTTTTTCCTGTGTCTAACTTCTTCTGGGCAATAAAATATTTTTTGTTGACACGTCTCTATATAAATTGTTCATAAAAAATTTCATACATGATTTTGTCAAAATATAACATCTGGCATTTTAATCATAGGAATATTTTGTGTTCAATATTTTTGTGTAAATATTGTGTTCTAAGGTTGTTTTATTTGTGTTGTAAACAGATTTCATTTGAGTAAAAAACTAGTTTCGCTGTTGTTAATGAAAACTTAACACATTTTCACATTCTTCCGACATTTGATTCATGGTTTTATTTTCATATTATTAAGAGACCGTAAATCTCTGAATATCCCTCCCCCACCCTTTCTTCTCCAACGCTAAACGTTTCCTGAAGCCTAAATTATATGGAGCTTGGAACATGGCAACAGGATGATACTTTAGTCATTTAATAGAGATCTTACATGCGGGTCTTATAGCATGCATGCTGAGTCATACAATATGTAACCTTATATATGCATTTCTATAGAAGATATATAATGGTACAACTGAATATTTCTACAAATAACATTTGTAATAGAACTTAAAAATATAAAGAATTAGGTTATGTGTCAATTGTTGCAGATATTTGTATTTATTTATTTGAAAACTAAAAAACAACAAACAAAATCCAAACCAAATTATTTTTCCAGTTTATTTCATTGCAGGTGAGATACAATGATACTTTATCCAGACAAATAAAATGTTATAAGAAATTTTAGGCAAATAATTGCATGAACAAAGTTACAGGGACATAATTGCAAAAGTCTGTACAATGAGTTCTTTATGTGCCTTAAGACAGCACAGCTTTCAAGCAAAATGATTTAGTTGCTTTCAGGCTCTTGGTTTTTAGCTATTAGTTAACTGAAAAATGGCAAACAGCATCTATCACTTAGCATAAAGTCTAAACTCTGTTCTATCTACACATGATAGTCGAGTGTTAGGCTAATCCAAAAGTCTTGATCTCTAGCCATGATAGAGAATTTTACTCAAGATTTGAAAACACTAACAAATGAACAGACTCAATCAGCAAAAAAGACTAAAGACCTTCCTTTTGTGTTTTGCCAAGGAACAATGCCATCTATACAGAACAGCACTATCAGCATTCTATCATGGAACATCACACAGCCAAAGTAAAACACCACCTCATCAGTATATTAGTCTCTAGGCCTCAAAGGAAAATTGTCTTAGTCTGTCTAGTGCACTAGTTCACAGTTTATTGGTATCTTAACATTATGATAGCTGTGTTAAACACATCACTAACACCTTGCTATTTACAGATTATTACAAAATGTTTTTCACAGATCATGTAGGAAGAACATCTTGAAACATAGACAAACAAAATAAAACAAAAATAATTCATTTAGAGAAAAAAAATTAGCAAAAAAAAAAAAAAAAATGACAATAAAAATATTTTCTTGACTTTTACATTTAAGCAATACAATTTTTTGGATAGATGAAAAAGAAAGAAAATATGAATGTCAAAAGTAATAATCCATCCTACAACAGATGTCACTGTACAGAAATACATTTCCACCAGGTGGTTGAGAATCACACAAATGTTTACAAATTAGGTGATATGAAAACGAAAATAAATGAAAGCTAAAATATAAGTTTGTAGACATAATGAGGAAGAGCAGCTAAGATCTAAAGCTTCAAAGAGCAAGGGAACCTCGTAGAAATTTTCTCATGGTAGTGCCCACAGACGTAGGTGATGGGCCAGTAGTTTGTTGGGAAATCTAAAAAACAACAACAAAGGAATTGAATATTATCTTTCAACTAATCAGGTAATCTAAACTTACAGAGTAGTGGTTAAGTAGTAAAGTACCCTTTCAGACTATCTATAGGGCAAGCGATATAAAGGTCATCTATTTCTACAGCTGACTGTTAAGGAGGGTGTCATTTGACCATCACATAAACCAACCGCCTTTACTTTCCCAAACTAATGTCAGGTACTCCTTAGAGTTGGGTGGACTCAGAGGTGTCCTAAAAATCCAGAAATTCAAAATCCCAGTCTTCACAGAGATTTGAACCCAAGAACCCCTCAGTTCTGAATCCAAGCACTTTACCACTCAGGCACCATGCCCCAGTTTCAGGTAGCCAAACAGTAAACTTGTTTTAAAAAAAAGTTTATGAGTAAATTTAACATACATTTTGTCTAGTATAAAAAACTGAACTTATCTTCTAAAATAAAATAAATGTTCATATATCTCTATGTTAAAACCCATGTCTAGTCAAACTAATATTTTGCTCCTAGACACCCTCCCATACCTTTGCAGGCTATATACACATTGAAAGTTTTAGATACAATGAGTCAACTTATTGACAGTACAGAACTATTTCTATCAAGAACTAATGATGTCAAAATTGCCACAAAATTCCAAGCAAATTATTTTGATGGAGTAGATTTAGAGCATTGTTCTTAAAAAAAAAGATAAGCAGTTGATAGGACAACACATTCAGTGATCAGACGCGGTGCACTCTGCAACTTAAGCTGTATTTTTTGGCACCACACAAAACACTGCCTCCTCTCATGTGATTTTTTCTGTGATCAGTTGTTGTTGATTGTCTTGGTGTGATTACAGTTTAACTGCCCTAGTTTTTAGTGTTGAAGTTTTTATTATGTCTTGTAGGATGACATGCAGAGTAGACAAACATAAGCATCAAACATTACCTCTTACTGAAAAATGGGAAATTATTCAGAGGCATGACTGTGGTGAAATTCCCACTGTCATTTCTTTGATTTATGGTTTTGGGCTACCTACCATTTAGGACATTATAAAGAAAGAAAGAAAATGTTTAAAAACTTAAATCGAGAAATATTCAAACTTTGCATTTTCCTTTTTCATTTATTGTTTATTTCATACCATTTAAAATCTAAGAGAATATCTTATTTCTGTACTTCATAAATATAATATTTCTTCATATATACAGCTAAATTCTGTGACATACTGCTAACTTTTGGTAATCCCACGTTTTCAAAAATCTGAGAGGCACCCCATAATTCTCAGACTATCAAGGGTCAACTGTAATCGTTGCACAAATAAATAAATAGCAATAATGATTTTTCTCTAGTGTGTCATAGAATTTTAAAATAATATAAAAGTATTATTGTAGATAAAAAAAAAAACTAAAACAATATAGGTCTGGGGTAAGTAAACAGCATCAACAAAGTAAGACTGTGGTTATTCAATAGTGAACTTACCCTAAACAAATAGGGCTGTATATCTGTAAAGCTTGTGTCATAAACTAGCTCCTCATCCTCTTTTGGTGGTGTGCTAGGGACATACTCATGGCGATTGATGACATCCAGAATATAGAACACTTTATCCATCACCTGATGCGACAACTTCTCTTTGAACTCTGACCTTTCTGGAAGTTATACAAATAATATTTAAAAAAGAAAAAAAACAAAACAACAAAAAACAGCACAATAATAACAAGTAGATATTTTTTCATAAGGCAATTAAAATGTCAATTCACGTCATGAAGTTTAAATTCCTTTAGTAGTGTACACAACAGTTTTTTCTTAATTCTTTCTATTGCTTAGTTTCTAGATTTCCTAAACAATAAAATAACACATAAATTAAATGTTTTCAGTCAAAATTAATCTCGTAATTAGCATAAAAATGTATATTCATTCTATTACTAAGAACTGGTTTCATAAAATACAAGTATGCTAGTCTATAAGCTTATTTATGATACATGAAAGCCAATGTCTTAAAACTTGTCAAGTTATTTGTTCAATCAAAAAGTTGACTACTCTTGTACTGGATTAAACTAAGCTAGACAGTCATTGTAGAAACTCCAAAAGATAGAAGAATCAAGGGTTGCCTATGCAGCATGATCCCTTCCTGAGCTTTGCTGATGTGAAGAATGATGATCTACATTAAATTAGGCACAAAATCAATAGGGAATAGATTAGTTGACTCCTTAACCCTTAAAGTGCTGAGCTGTTTTAAAGTGAGTGCATACAAAATGGAATTACAATACTGATGTTTAGAGGCTAAATTACCACACGTGTTTTAAGGGTTAACACCACAAGACAGCAGAAGTTTGAGTATCTCTCTCCTTACTAGGCTGGTCGGTTTAATTAGAACCCATTTTTACAGGAGCCAGATATTACCATTCACATCATTTGGAGAATTTTCTTAAAGCCACACAGTCAGGGGCTGGACTTGGTGTCAGAGGCTGAGCACAAAAGGAAGCTTAAAAGGTATTCTGTCCTACACAGGATCTGCAGTGAATGACTCCCTTCATACATGACTCTCTTCTAATAGTTACAAGAACATATTTCAGAAAGTGAACAGAAGAAGAGACAGATTTTAAACTCTGAAGAGCCACATTCACTAATGAATTCATTAGCCTTTATAAAGTGATTAATTCATCTTTAAACAACTAAGCAACTAAAATATAATAAAACTATTGGCCAAAGAAAAACATACAAAGATGACTGACATAGACATGAGAAAAACAAAATTGTATTGAGTCTACATTATAGACAAAAAAACAAAATAAATAAGTGACAAAAATGTATGGGCTCACCATTTTCTGTAGATAAATTAATTATATCCAGCTTTAAACTCCAGACTTCCCAGGGAAATACATCTCCTTGAAATAACCATCTGTTTCTTTGTTTTCTGTAGAATTCCAACATAATCTAAACACAAAGATAGAGAAATAATATATTTCGTGCAATATATTTTTAATTAAACATTTTTGGATAAAGAAATAATTAAGAAGAAACAAAACAAAAAAAAACAACAACAAACTCAGACTCTTTGTTCTGCTCTGATTGCAAGTACTGAACTAACCTGTCCTGATTGTTGGCCTTCACTGTGTCTTAGCATATCTCTAAACTGGCTAACTTCTTTCTTCAGGTAGGCATCCAATTCTTTACTCACAATCTTAACCTGAAAACAAAAAAATGTATGAAATAGTAGACCTACCAAGTTGAAAGCATTGAGATTTGTGTTTGCACAAATATTTGTGTACAATGGTTTGTAGAAACAAGAATGTGCAATAAAAAAAATATTTTTAGTGGTCACCATCACGTTCAAACAAATGCAATGGCTATGACTGATCTTCTGAAAGCTAACTCCGTAATTTTAAAAATTAAAAAAAAAAAAGGTATATTCTCAATACTACTTAACATTAACTTTCACTATTATCATCATCTTCTTAAATAGGTGCAAAGGCTATTTATGCTCCTCTAAAAGAGTACTCGTTCTTAAAATATGATATACTAGCATTTTTATGTAAACTTTATATACATGGGCGCATGTTTGAGTGCTTGGCTTCTGAACCTGGGGTCCTAGGTTTGAATCTCTGTGAAGACTAGGATTTTGAATTTCAGCATTTTTATGGGGCCCCTGAGTCCACCCAACTCTAATGGGTACCTGATTTTTGTTGGGGAAAGTAAATGCTCATTAACCATTGGGCAAAGAAACAGATGACTTTAACATCATCTGCCCTATAGATCGCAGTTCATAGTTAATAGTTGCATGGGTTGTAAACTATAAGCTGTTGTTAATGCAATTTAGATGTGAAGTAATCACCAATAGGGTCTACATATGAGCTTGTAAAAATCTTATTCTATTAAATCTAAGTCCTAAATTAAGGTGCAAATTACATTAGTGTCATGGAACCAAAAACATTAATATACTAAACTTTATCTTTTCACATAATGACTGACACTATGTCTATGCCACAATTTGAAGAGGACTTCAAAGAATCTTCAGTCCTTTGGTCAAGTGATTGTCTTCACATTAAAAAACGACAGCTTTGTCCTGACTAAAGAGACATTTGGATTAATGCGCCTGACTGGCAAAACAAACAAGTATTATTAACTTGGCTAATGGTTAGTTGGACAAATTCAAGTAAGCCATGTGGATGACTAAAGAATTGGCTTGTAAAACTGATTCGCTCCTGCACCTTAGAAGTTGCATAATTGGTCTATATTTCACTTTTTTCACATGCTTTTGAATCGCTACAGCTTAGACAGGAGTTCTTATGTTCAATCTCTCTAAAATTGTGTGGTGCTTAGAATATGGTAATTTATAATCTTGTTGAAATGTGTATTTGATGAGTGCAGGGTATACATGGGCTACACTTCAAGGTATAATGATGGATGAATATCATAATGAATTCAACACAAATTTTATTGTAGGTATTTACTTTGTTATTACAATTTTAAAAAAACCCAACTATCTGGCAGAATACAGACTTACATAAGTGAAGTCCAAAAAATCACAGTCAATGTCTTGTACTGCCAGAGAACCAATGGTAAAGTTTCTATCTTTTGTGTAGTTGTGCTGTGAAATCAAAGTAAAAACTTTTCAATCTCATACAAACTGAAAAGTACCAGAAAATAAGTGCAAGCAAAACTTCACAGCTAGACATAAATAAACCTAACAACATTTACTTTGCCAGTGGTGCGGTTGAGCAGTATTGTGTGGAATAATCCCAACACAACTTCTTCTATCTGGCGACCTTCCACTGTCTGAAAAAAAAAAAAATTTTGTTGAAATATTATTTGACAAGAATGTTGATATTAAGAGCTCACAAATGGCCATGCTATTTACTAGTTCATTTCACTTAGCTGTCCAGTGATTACGCAGAAACAGATATAAATATATATCAATAGTTTACTTCATTTTACCTCCTTACCAATGTTGATTCTGACATGACTCTTTCAAATAAAGAAAAAGAAATGGCACTTGATTCTTGCTCTAAAAAAAAGCAGAGCAGTGGACACCAGGTAGGAAGAGGCTTCAGACATTGCCAGTGACAGATATTTGTGGAGACAGCTTGCCGCCTAATGCGCCGAATGGCGCGAGAGGATCTAAGTCTAAGTCTAAACAAAGACAAGTAGTAGCCTTCACTTACTAGTTGTATAACTTGAGATCTAGCGTTCATGTTGACTCAAATGCTGGTTGCATTTAGAATAATCTAATCCAAACTGCAGAAGTTATCAGTCACTTGGGCTAACAGCATAATTATCTAGAAATATAAATAAATGATATGTTACTATGTACATCTTAAATAAAAACAGCAAAAAAAAAATTCGTACACACAATCATTTTCATTGATCTTTTGAAAACTGTAAAAGAAAAAAAAATATACTACACAAAGAATTTTTTTAAATTTCTAATACTATTATAAAAGCTTTAGCCTAATCAAGAGTCGATCTAGATTATAGAGATAGATCTAGATAAGCATATATATTAGATCTAGATCTCTCTAGATCTATACTTATTTGACTTCAATGTTGATCAACACTAGCATTAGTAGCAGCACTATTAGCTAGATCTTTGTAATTGTTTTAAGAGTTGAGTTGAAGACTCTTGTTAACTCTACTCTAGTTCAAGGCGAAAGAAAAAACTTTAACAAGAAAAAGCAAAGTTTAGATATAATCTATATCTGTTAATAAACTTTTTAAAGCAACTTTAAATTTAATAAACAACTCAATTTACGGTATACTTTGGCTGACTAAGCTACGTCTTTTTAAAATAGTTTTTCTGATAACTAATGAATGTTTGATTAAAAAACAATAGAATATTTTTTTATTTATTAAACTTGCAAATCAATATTAAATTGCCTTACAAAATGATAGCCTTTTCAAGAACGCGATAGTCCTTTCAAAATGGATATTGGATTTAGATCTAGGTCTAGTTCTCTAGCCAAATAATTTTTTTTTTACTTTGAAAAATTATAACAGTCTAACTAGTGATTCTTTTCTCAGTGATATAATTGTACATCAACTGTTACATTTCTAGGAAAATTGTTTAGATTGAGCTGTTTTTGAGATCAGTATTCCAGGTGATTATTCTGATGATATCTACACTAATTGGTCAATTTATTTAGATCTAGTAAATAACCTTTAGTGTACAGATCTCTAGATCTAGAATGATAAAAATAAATAATGATAATCTAGCTTTTTAAAAATATTTTAAATCTATTCTAATAATGCTAGATCTAGATCTAGTTATAAATATATATATATTCTAGTTTTGTAATCTAGATTTAGATCTAGACTCTAAACTAATCTAGAGTAGATGACTCGACAGAACAGAAGAGGAGTCCGATATAAATATTATAATGATATTGTTATAACTGCAATGCGCACCGCCATCCAGGCTAGTTCTAGAAGGTGCGCACTCACCGCACTGTGATAGACTAGACCTAAAAGGATGTCAACATAAGATAAAGAGACTTAACTAAGAGAAGATGTTTTGTGTACCTGTGATGTTCTGTAAATAAACATCTATAGGTAACACAGCTCGCACGCTAATTAGGTCACAAACACTAGGCGTGATAGATATATAGATATGTTGTTTGTGTGTGTGTGACAAACACTAAGCATGCTCTAAATACGGTGTTTTTTTTTGGTCAACCAGGTGGTTTAGGGAGGGCGGATCTATCTACATCTATAGGTAACACAGCTAGCAAGCTACCATAGCTTTTCAGCCCCCCCTTTCTCCGCCTCGATCGAAAAATATCTAGCACTGACTTTTGGGCTGTTACATACACTGAGCATGCTAGATCGGCGGCAAGTTACATAGGGCCGCATGTTTTGTTTTTAGGTCAACCAAGTAAACTGTTGTGTCCTGCAATGACTTGGGGAGGGCGGGATTATCTATTGGCTACCAAAGCTTATTAGGCTCTCCCCCAAATAAATAATATCTGGATTTATTAATGGCCTTATATCTCAAAATAGCTTAGACCTAAATAAGTACTGGTATGGTAATGTGTCGGTAATGCGTTACTGGGCTTAGCACCGTCAGTTTCTAAGCAGAGCTGATCAGTGATAGATTCCTTCGATGTGGAGCATGTGAAAATGACTAAAATCTGTCTGTCTTGACATGGCGTAAAAAGAAAATGATATAAATAAAAAAAAAATATAGATTATAACACTTTTGAAACACCATACTTTTCACAAAATTTTAAGATTATAACACTTTTAAAGCACCATACTTCTCGTGTGTTCGATAGTTTCTTAATATGTTTGATAAAATAAGATATCGGTAAAACGATGTTCGATAATTTAAGCTTTTGAAAGCATCGACCTGACCCACTTTAGCATCAAATATAAGTTTAACTATGAGTAGTAATAGAATAAAACATGTCTACTTTTTAAGAAAAATGGATGAAGAGTTCATAGATACAATCAGTTTTTTTCTAGGTCTAATTTTTATGGAGATACACAAATTCAAACATAGAAAATGTTGGCGATTGAGCTTAACTTGTTCGATAAACATAAGTTACTGTATATAATTATTATAATAGATAGAATATATGGGTGCAGATAGAGAGCTGAAAAACTAGATCTAGATCTGGGCCCTAGGGGGCCTTCGATGGGAAGTTTTACCAATATCAAGTTCTAGTATTCATTATTCATATTTTAAATATGAAAATTTCAAAATATGTCATATGATGATATAATAATATCATTTAAATTTTAATTAATTAATTATAATATTATTTTAATATTTATTTAAATTAAAATTATTAATATTTAATTATAATTTTATATTAGTCTAGTCAAAAATAAAAAAAGACCACGAAGATCTAGATAATATTACCACAAAAATTTTATTATAAACATTTTTGCTTCTTTACAAAAGCATTTCTAATCTAGATCAGGAGTCTATGTCGATTCTAGATTACATTGGTAATCTAGATCTTTGTTCCATTTTTTTGTTTGTTTTGATCTGGCGACCGATTTATTTCATACGGAAGTTACGGAATTAAAGCAAAACATGAACCTGTTTATATAGGTCAGGCATATCGTAGGGGGAAAAAAAGATGAAACGAAACTTTCAAATAAAAACTCGGGCAGGCAGTCCAGTGGAAGCACTATAGACATCATGGGCGTACCCGGGCGGTGGGATCGGTGTTCATCCCCACCCCCAAATGAAATCCTCCCTCCGGCAGGGGGTGGTGGTGGAATTTTGTGACTGTATTTTTTCTTTAATTTTGTTTATTGTGTGATATTTAATTCTTTAATTTTGTTTATTGTGTGTGATATTTAATGTTAAACCATCACTTGCCCCAGCGCAGCCAAAAGGATTGGTAGAGGACAGTGGCGTAACTAAGGGGGGAGGGAGAATTTTAAGATCCCCCCTGGCCCCCACTGGGGGAAGTCCCGAATGGGTAAATACATAAATTATATAAAATTATATTTGATTGACAAATAGTGTCAAAGGGTGTCTTTTTTTTTTGTCAACATTTATGGATTAAATTTATAGCAAAGACTAAACCTAGATCTAGGTCTATCAGTACGTTGACTTTGTTGACATTTTAAAAATATTTTTTCCCACAGAGATCAAAATTTTTTTTAAAGCTAGTTCTACATTTTAAACTTTGTTGCCACGAAAAAAAACTGCATGATATTCAACGAATTCCAGGTATCTTGTTACCTTTACTAATAATACATCTAAATCACAAATGACGAGTATTTTATGGCAACACTAATTAACCTTTAAGCAAAATTTACAGAATCGAGTATAACAGATCTAAAAGTAGTTCTTAATAATGCTAGAATAGTCCATTATTCGGGTTTGGCGTCTATAATTTCAGAATTAAACTTCACACTCGAGTTATTACCCTTCTAATCGCCATTCCTCAATCCAATGGAAACTCTTTTTATTTCCATCTAATCCTTTTGCTTTCGCACATAACATAAACAACAAACAATGACGTAAGATCATATAATATTAGCACATCATTCCTTTTAAAGTTCTTAAGACTGATATCTACTAGGAACTTTAGCAATTCGTCCACTTCTGGTTGTCTTGATTGGTACAACAAGTTCTCTAGACGTTGGTCTATAACTGTCTGTTTCGTTCGTTCCAACAGTTTGCAGTTCATTGTCTTATCGGTATCATAGCACCCAGAGATGTCTTCATCGAAACTCTTGTTCAAAAAGCGTTGATTTCTTCTGTATGTTTTTCCATCGTTTGTCTTTATGATGTAAGATCTGGGTGCTGAATGTTTTTTTTTATGACAACTGCTTTCTGCCATGTTTGACCTAGACGAACTCTCCGACATAATAATCTTTAGGTAGTCTTGCTTTTGCATCGTATTTCACTTTGCTTTTCATCTGTCGTTCGTTGAGTAATGTCTCTGCATTTTCAGCTACCGATGGTTTCAATAGTTTGGGATCAGTTGGAATGATTCCCTGAGTCTTCTACTCGTCAGTAGTTGTGATTGTGAATACGGCAGTCCACTTATTGGAGTATTTCTATACTCGAGCATACACTTGCCCCAGATCTTTCCCACTTTTGTATGCTCTGAATCCTTTTGCTTTCGCACAAAACACAAATAACCAACAATATCATATAATACTAGCACAGAATCTTCTTCATGCAGTGGAAAATTAAGAATTTTTGCCTATCTGGAATTCTGGTCAAAGCTCCTGCGCCCAATTAATATAGTTCAGAAGAAACTACAAAAGTCTGGACTTCATTTACGGAAAGCTGCTGAAGAAATTAGTACCCTTTCATGCTTTCTGCAAAATGATGAGAAACTAACAAAAACCAAATCCATCGAAAAAGCAAAAGAAGGTAGTGAATACTATGGATTCCCTGTAATCAAAACAACCAGAAGAAAGAAATGACTTAATGGGAAGTTGAGTTCTAATGTAGGACTGTCAATAGAACTGCAATTCAATCGTGTTGCGACAGAAGTACTGGACAGATTTCATATGGAGATGAAGGGCAGATTCCAAAGGCTGGAAAGAAAATGGATACCTTTGAGTTTCTTCTTGAACCATTACACCTGTTAGATAAAGACACGCTTATGACAAACTGTGCTACTTTTCCTGTTTGTATGGTGAAATAAATTGCAAATCGCTTTTTCAATGATGTCATTGATGTACAAGCACTTTTCATCAACAAACCAGTAATACAATCACCAATAAACATATTGAGGAAACAGGTCTCATATGGTAATTACGTGTGCTCAAACCTCGCAACTTCCTCCGAATACCGCTAACTCAGGCCACTTCCATTACGTCATGTGAGAGAAATTTCTCAAAGCTCAAGTTCATCAAAAACTATCTCAGGAGCACAATGACGCAAGAAAGGCTTATCATGACTTTAATGTCAGTGAAGTCACAAACACTAGAAAGTATCGATGTAGATGATGTTATTGATTTCTTTGCTGCACAGAATGCACGACGTGAAGCGATATCCATTTAGAGTTGTACTTGTGCATTATTTAACTAATAAACAACGGTACTATTCATTAAAAGAGTCTTAATGATTATTTTTTGTTAAGTTTACTGATATACTGAACCGATTTGATTTTGGGCTTATATATTTTTGCGTACATTATCTCATGTCATATGTCGAATGTCAAAATGCAAGGGGCCCCCAAAGAGGTCAATCTCCCGGGTTCCCAAATCCCTAGTTACGCCCCTGGTAGGGGAGGGTGAGTTTAAAATCCCCCCTCCAGAGTTTCCCTGAAGTTAAAACCCCCTCTTCTAAAGCAAACTGCAGTCACCAAATTCTATTAGCGTAGCAAAGAGGGGTTCTGAGGTTAAATTCCTCGCCCCTTTCCAACAATATAAAAGCAGGGCTACAAATATTAAATTTCATGAGTCTAGATCAAAGGCGTTTATGTCTACCCTTCCGTCCTCCAATGAAAAACTACAGACAAAACTATAGCTATCAATTTCTACCGGCATAGCAGAGAACATGATACTGAACAGTGTAGGTGTTAGGACACAGCCTTGTTTTACCCCGTTTGATACTTCGAAAGGCTCTGATGGTTCTCCACATTCCTGGACACGAACCTTCATGCCATCATGAAATAGTCTCACCATCACCATGGATATTAATTTTGTTGACATCCATACTTTGACATAGCCTAATCTTCCAGAGTCATTCTCTGCTAACAGTGTCGAATGCATTTGTTAGGTCGACATCTATTGAGAAGAGGTCAGCATTTTGTTCTTGGTATTTTTCCTGGAGCTGCCTTGCGCAAAGATCATGTCAATGTTCCACGCTCTTTTCTGAACCCGCACTGGCTTTCTGGGAGTAGACCCTGTTCTAGGTGTTGCATGAGCCGATTTAGTAGGATGCGTGCAAGGATTTTCCAAGCAATAGAGAGAAGAGATATTCCTCTGTGGTTGTCGCATATTTGGAGGTCTCCTTTTCGCTTGTATAGATGGACAATTGTGGCATCTTTGAAGTCTTGGGGTATTGACTCTTGTTCCCACATAATTAAGAACAGCTCATGAAGACTTCATGAGCATCATTAATAAAGTGCAGATTTAACCTTTGACTAACATTGCTTTTAAATAGAAGATTAACAGTAGGCTATACAATGCACCATAGATAGGCTTACATCAGAATGTGAGGGTTTTTTTTAGTTTGAAATACCGGAAATAATTCTCAGACCCCTGGAGAAAAAAGTACAAGAAAAAGGGATACAAAAAACTATTAGCTAGCATAAAATTAAATAAAGTTTCTGGACCAGATGGTATTCCAGCTAGATTGCTCAAAGAACTAAGTCACGAGCCGACACGACTTAACACCAGTGTTCAAAATACTTTTTCAGGCATCACTAAATCAGGGCAGGGTAATTAGTGACTGGAAAGAAGCTAACGTCAGTCCCCTATTTAAAAAAGGAGAAAAATCTGATCCAGGGAACTACAGACCAGTGGCGTCACTAGGGAGGGCGGGGGGGGGGCCGCACCGGGTGACATCCACCAGGGTTACACCCAAGTCGGAAAAATGCACTTTTCCAAAATGCAACTTAAAAAAAAAACTTTAAAAAAAAAGTTGCTACCTTGAATGTATCTCAGTTTAGTATCAACATGTCCCAAACCTTTTTAATTTAATTTCTATTTGACTCGTAATCTTCCTGTTATGAAAAAATGTATGCGTTTTTAAATCAGTCTAAAGCGACTTTCACAGCAACTTTCAAGCTGGTGCCCACGAAATTCTAGACTTCTATAAAGGCGTGACGCCAAATTAGTTGTCGACGGCCATGTTTTTGCTTTCCTCTTTTCGGCTTTCATGTTAAGTCTGACTTTGGGAAACATGTTTCCTCATGTCCATTGATATGTCTCACAAATCTCAATCACAAATACCTGTGCGGAAAAAGATTTCTCTATCGGTTACATTATCTCGGTTTGGTATTCGTAGGATCCTTCTCAGACATCACTGCTCAGCCTCTTTTCAGCTTTCCTCGTCTCGAATTGAGGTGGCCGTAAGGACAATGATTGTATTGAGTAGATGGATTTTAATCTCCAGGCTAATTGATTTCTTTTTTGAAATAGTCCGTACTTTTTGAAAGACAACACCTGCTTTCCCATCCGACATGCGACTCCACGATATGCATCTCCATCGCGTGAGGTAGCGCTACCTCGATAGGTTAACTTTTCTATTTGTTCAAGATCTGTAGGACCAATGTTGATGGGGGTACTGGGTATCCTGCACCCAACATGCATAACTTTGAGGGCGTCTTTATCCGTCATCTAGTGTATACATTTAATTGTATTTCAAAGTAATGCTCCAACTCGGTTTAGTTTACTCCATAGGAACCCAAATGTAGCCTGTTTAATGTATTTCTATGAAATCGTCGATGGCTACTAGTAAGAGAAATGGGGATAACATACACCATAATCTCGTATCCGTCTCGAGTTTGAACAATTCCAGCGTCAGTTGTGACACAGCTCGATGCGCTTAGACATTCACTCTGAATCTGGACAAATTGTTGCGAGATGTCTTATTCACTTGCTATTTTCCATGGTGGTTGCGATGGACGCTATCAAATGTTTTTTTTTTAAATCTACAAAACTGATTAACATCCTTTGTTGGTATTCCAGGCTTTGCTTGACGATGCTTGGCAGGACGTAAACCTGCTCCGCGCTTGATTTGCCTTTTTTGGAAGCAGCTGAGAAACACTAGCATAATTGGTGCTACTGGTTGTATCGTTGTAGCATCTTTTTTTAAAAAAATCATACTTCTAGTTGTTATTGAAACTATTATATTAGCGACCCCCGAAAGGAGAATAGCCGCCATTAGTTTTTTGTTTGGTCTGTCCGCCCGTCCCGTTTAGACCCCATAAACCAGAAAAGATATTGAAAATCCGACATCATGATATTTTAGACCTTTCAAAGTTCTGATGCAACGGTTACTTTTTTCTTTTCTAAATCTAATAATTTATTTTTAAAATCAACTATGTAAGTAGCTTTTTCATAAAAATACACAATTTTTTCAACTATTTAGTAAGAGAGGTAACAATTACAATTTTAAACACAATTATGCAAACGGTTTTAGATTTTTTTTTCTTTTTTTTTTTCAATTGGTATTACTAGACCAAGTATTTTCTGTCATACTAGCTACCTTAATGTCTTATTAGTATGCATATAAGTGAAATATAATTCAAAACAATAATTAATAAGTACGTTTTATATTATACACGTGAACCGCAAAGTCCCTGTTGCCACTGGAAAACTAAACAAAAGTGAAACTTTTTTTTACTTTTAAAGACAATTTTTATTAGTTTAGGCTTTGATTTAGAGATTCCCCCTTTACTAAACAATTTATTAAATATTATTATCTTATCTTATATGATATAGACGTTACTTCAAAAAAGAAGATGATTCAATAACATCAGTTAGGCCAGGTTCAGATTTAGCTTCACCTTCTGGGCCACTGGGGCAACACACAAGATCTATATACCGTCTTTCTCCATTTCTTTCTGTCCTTTGCCTTTGATGGTCAATTCAGCCCCTCACTCGTATGGGCAGTGGAGTGAGGCAGAAGACCTTTTTTGTAACCACTAGTTTAGAGCCCTCTGATTGTAATGGCTTGACCCTTCGCTAGTCTCCAAGGCCGCGGCTGATCAGTTCAGCATTAGCTATAGACCCGACAGACACAGACTCTACACCAGACGAGCGTGCAGGGGGTTATGTTTGTCAGAGCTTAGCATTTTCCCCAAACCTCACCAGCAGAACTCTGCACCAGGAGAGCGTGAGAGTCTGCAAGGAAAGTTAGCCCTTTTCGGACACTGTCCCCTTTTGTCTATGATAGAATTGTATTCACTGTCTTCCCATCGCTTTCTGTTTTCCTCTTCTTCCCGGTACTATTCCCTGCAGAGCGGTCTTTGCGAGCCCTGAGGACGTTATGAAGTGGCCATAGAAGTTTGAGTTTTTTGACAGCGGTTAGTAGTCATTGTGGGGTCGGTCCAATTGCCGTATTAATCCTGGTTTTAATCTCTTCATTCGTGATCCGGTCTTTGTAAGTGACACCTAGGATTTAACAATATCTTCATAACTATCAGTTCATCGAATACATATGAATATTAACAATGTAATAATAATAATAACATTAATAAATCTCCGTATCCTGTGGTATCAAGTCTTTAGTCGAACTAACAATACAACAGCACATCTCTTCTTTTTGTATCGACGGAGATAGGGTTGTAGTTGTTGATAGTAGGACGTAATCATCTTCTTTTTTGAAGTAACGTCTGTATTATATAAGATAAGATAAGTTTGTAGTTCATAGTTTGATATTCTTTCTGAAAACATTGAAACCTGCCTTTTTATCTGCCTGAGCGGACCACTTCGGCGGCCGATTTTGAGTTTGTGTTTCCACACAAACTTTCTTTTGTAACCTTGTTTAAAACGATCTTATTGGTTTAAATTGCTCATAGGTTGAAAAGTTACAGGCCAGTGTTCATGTTTTCAATGACGATTAGTCTTGGTATAACTGGGTGACAGTATGTCCAAGTACCAAGAGTTTATTTGGTCACCTAAAGTGTATAGTTGAGATGATTATATTTTAAAAAAAATGATAACGGCCAAAGCAGACTTTTTACTGCGTGGCCAATAAAGATTTTTTTTTTCAAAGATGTCATTACAGTTTTCTAAGTTTCCACTGAGTGTCCGTCTACCTATGAAAAGTTAGCAAGCCAATAGGAGGAATTAAAAAACAACAACTGGAAAGTAGAAGGGAGAAAAGAAAAAAACAACAGACATACGGGGGTGAATCTAGTTCGAATGCAGATGAGCGGGGGTGAATTCCGTTTTTATGCAGATTAATGGTGGTGGATCCATTTTTATGCAGGTGAGTGGGGGTGGATCCAGTTAGAATGAACATAAGGCTTGTGGTACCTATTTAAGCCTAACCTTAACTCAAACATAACTGATTAAATTAAACTGTTCAAAAAGCTGCTTGGTGTTGCACATTTTGTGAAATATTTCAGAAAAAAATGGGAAACAAAAAATCTGGCAAATCAAACTTTGAAATTTATTATGAATATAAGCAGTCAACAGTATGTTATGTAAATACCACAGACAGTATATCATTGTTTTCAAAAATAGATTGTACATTAACATTAACACATTTAGAATTGTAGTTCACCTGTAATATTAAAAAAAAAAACAGACATATAAATGTTACAGACTATAGTGTCCAGAGCTTCGCGCAGGGTTTAATTGTTGATCATTGATGTTAAGCTCATTAATAAACTGAGAGTTGAAATGAAACTTCGGTTATCTTTAAACATGCTTCTGTTCAAAGTGTTTAACTAGGCTTTCAACTGTAGGCTAGTTTAAATGTTTACTTAAAAGACTACTGTAGAATTTCAATCTAAAAACAATATTTGGCTGCGAACCATGGGGCTAGGACTTCTTACATACAGAGTGTTATAGATTCTTCCTAACATTTGAATAAGAATACCTTTACTAACTAAGCGTATTCGTGTGTTAACGAAAGTTGTTTTCATAATTTGAGACTAATAAAGTCTATGACTTTTATGGGTAGGGGAAGTAACCCGTGCAATGGTCGAATAGCTGATTATTGTAACATGAAAAAAAAGACAATATTCTGGAAGAAACAGCTTAGTTACTTGTTCTTTACCCCCCCCCCCCCCCCCCCCCCAAAAAAAAATCTGACTCAAAATCTATCTACTCTATCCTTTCCAAATTGTTAAATTAACTCTTGCAAGCCTAAATTAGTTTAACCCATATAATCTGGTGGTCACTCCTGAAATAATGAGCGTATATAATCTAAAAGGCATATCATTTCACAATGTGTAAAAAATCAAGTGCTTCTTTAGATATGGGATTACAGCGCCATTCTGTCATACTCTTTAAGGATAAATATATTTGACGGATTATCTCCCAATATTAACTCATGCCAACTCTGGACAGTGTCAAATGTAAATTTAAAAAAAAAGCAGAAGAAAACACATCACCATAAAGTCGTGCACCCACACAGAAATCACAGATGAAAGATTTAGTTCAGTCACAGAGGTTCAGAGACCAGGTCGAAATCACTCTCAACTCATTGACAAAACACAAACAAAAATAAATTAAAACATTTTCTGTAAATTTTGTTGAATTTCCAGATTTACGTTTTAGGATCTAGGAATGTTTGCAAAGATTATTTAAATTTTTGAACTATCAAAAATATGATAAATATACAGTGCTGATCTCAATATATATAAATATATTGAAACAAATATAAAATAATTTTAAGATATGGTGTCAGAAACGTACAGAGATAAAGCAGTTTAAGAATTATTGAAATGAGAAAATAATATCATGTGATATTAAAAATAAAACATGAAGAAAAAAAGAATGATGAACGTTCGACCTGTTTTTCTAAACTCTATTTATCGGAGATCAAAAGTAAACACTGTGAATCTGGGAGGTACCACAGCTCTAAATGTTTAGAATACTCTCTCATGGATGTAATCAAATATGGTCTAGACGAAAACCTTATAGTGCTATAAACTATAAGAAAAGTTATATGAAACAATGTACACTAATGAAAGCATGAGGTAATTTCTTGACATGACGCCCAGGGTGTAATCATCATCTTTTTTTTTTGAAGTAACGTCTGTATTTTATAACAAGAAGACTAATAATTAAGTATATTTGTGTAAGTATTTTGATCCGAGCAGATAAACAATGTCAGGCAGCTAATTATTTGAGCGAGAAATTCAGAAAAGCGAGCTTGTGATCAACACTTTTTTTTATTAAAGTTTCAAAACAATGCGATTCTATTTTTTGTTTCTTATAATATTCACCAATTTGAGCAGATATCAATTACAGACCTATATATTATGAATGTATTCTTTCTTATGTCTCCTAGCTAAATCCAGTTTTCAAAAAAATGTCAAGCCTGTTTAAGTATTGATGACCTATTTTTTTTTATAGAAATTATCATTGCATATCTATAGCATTTTGTAATGAGTCTATTGTATATAAACTGGGGATTTTCAAACTAAAAGTTCATCTCTGTAATCTGTTCTTGTAATCTGCTCTTTGTTTACCAGCCCACTTTAGATCAGGTGTACACAGTAAGAGAAAAAAAAAAGAGTTCGAAGCGATATAAACAATGTGGTGGCGATATAATTGAATCTAAAGAAAAACAAAATAAAATGATAAGAAACAAATTTGGAATTAAATAGATGAAAAGCCACGTGGGCCACAATAGTCTAGTCGCCAACTAGGAAATAAAAATGACAAGTAAAAAAGTTCAGAGATTGATTCTACAGAGCAAAAAAAGTGCATATAAATTGTTTGGGTTATAAATTGCTTAGCAATTCTGTATTGTGTGCACCAGAACTTGTTTTTGTTTACGGATTAACACCCGCGTAACAAAATCTCCAATACTATAAATATCTATCTATAGCCCGTGTTTCTCAAACTTTCTCCTTAACAGAGCACTTCGCACATTTAGTGGAACACTTTGTTTATTTTTTACAGAGATTAACTCTTTCTCTCCTAATTGACGAAACCATTGTTGATTTCATCCCATTAAATTCATTTTTGGTTTATATAAACATTGTTAAAGTATAAAAAGAGCATGCATTGCCTTTTAATTCTATACCAAATAAAATATTTTCTGATAACAAAAGTTATAGACGTTTAATCATAACAGGGAAGTGAACTACAAATAAGCAAAATGAATAATTCCATTGGGGTCATAGAAAATAATTAAGAAGAGAATGAGTTTATTCAAGTAATGGTCTACTAGCTAATTATTCTTGTGTTTCGAGGAACATCTATTCAGGTCTCGCGGAACACTAGGGTTCCGTGGAACATAGTTTGGGAAACACCTGACCCATATATCTACTAAACACATTGTTTACATCTAACTGTGGGAGTACTTAGACTATAATAGATTCTACAACTAGGTCTACTTGGATTACGCTTGCATATTATGATTAGTGCTAAGTCCTGTCCATTTTATATACACAATATATACTTTGAGTAAGTCTTCTATTTAAAAACAAAACATATAAAAACATTTATAAATGTATGAGTTACAGAAAAACAAGCTGCCATAAAATATGCAGTTACAATATTTGGGCCTTGGTGAAAGTTATTATGCTTTGCCAAAGAGACACCACCATTTTCTTTTTCACTCAACAACAGCAGTCAGAGTTAAATCAAGCAACGGAAAAAAATACATGTCAAAAATATTTTGTGCCAAGCAGACTATTTAGTGTTCACATTATATCATTCAATGTGTAAAAACATAATACACACAGGCCTATATAATGTCTAGGCCTAATAAGTTTGCCCAGTTATTCAGGCACACACCTAATGAGTTGAACATACACCATAGATTTAAAAAAAAATTACAACTGGCTGCCTTTTAAAAGCAGAATATAATAAAGAAACTCCAAAACCATCCAAAGGAAAGCAAAAATGTGCTTATATATAACCTTTAGAATCAATCTCTAAATATTAATTCCATGGGCTACTAGATGGCAAGTCAAATACAGATGGCATCAAAGTAGACCTGTGGGTAAAGAATAACGAAGATTATTGCTTCACTACCGGGAGAACTTGAAAAAAAAATGGGCGAATACAATTCGTCTCCTGGCCAGTCTATGTTTCTCATGACATTTTTAAAAACTGCTACAATTGCAATGACACTGTCACTTATCTAGACAAATATTTTCATGCTGCTGAAGGTAATGTAAGTTTTTAATCTTCACTTTTTTGTGTTTCTTGGAAATAAAAAGGTAATTTTTGGTTCACTAAGTAGAAGCATGCAAGGCGCTAACACCTCTACCAAGATATACATAGTGGGGATCAAATGTGTGTGTGTATGAATTCATGGATTCATGTGGCACTAAAATATTTCTTAAATAAAATCACAACTTCAGTTGAATCCCGCCCATGGATTCCATAGTGCTGCCACACTCTTACTCAGTGCATTCATAAAGTTACTCATGAATCTGTGGGAAATGCCTCAAATAGAGAAGCTAAGCATAAATATATTTTTTGCAGCGACCGCATTATTTATTTTTTTTAAATATATTTTAAAATAATTCCTTGTGACATTCTATGTCAATACAGTGTGTGAGTGTGGGGTGCTTCAGATACAACATACCGTTATCAACTGAATGCACTTCCCACCTGCTCATTCTAATCACAATTATTTGCTTATTGTTAACTTTAGGATTTTTAAGATCCGTGTTAAATTCAAAATACAGTAAATGACAGTCAGCGAGAAAAAAGAAACAAGCAACAAGGAGAAACATGAGGATGCTGTCATTAAGCTTTAAAAAATGAAAAGAGAAAGGACAAATTCTGAAATAATTAGAAAAAGAAACAATACCAAACACTCTCTATTGACAGATTAATTATCTTATGTACGTAGCATGAGAATTAGTTTTTTGCTTCAAGTAAAATGCCTGAAGAATTTGATTCTGTAGTGGTAAGTGAAGAATGCATGCTTTTCAAAATTACATTTGTGAAAGTGTCATATAACGAAACGTTATTATTCTATATTTATCATATATATTTAAAGGCAGTGATTATGCTAACAAAAGGTAAGAAGTTTGATGATAAGCTAGGAAAATCACAAAACTAAAACCTATACAAGACTTCATTTAATAATCTAGACTTTGGTGCATTGAGCTGTGTCCTTAATGAACGTACATGAATATAACAATAGCTCATTATCAACCAACACCTCAATTCTCATTCAGCCAGACCTACACAGGCCATGCACACAGACACATCTAAAGAGTAATAACAGGAAAACATTGGGCCCAGGCAGACACTAAGAAGTGAGTTTACTACAAACACTGAACAGTCATGCCCAAACATGGAACAAATCACTCTGTCAAATGGTATAGTTCTTGACCTTCTAGGAATATTAGATATATCACAGTTCACATAGACAGAATATGCTCAAGTGGAGGCTGCTGTGGTAAAAAAGCTTCCTATTTTTGGGAGGAGGGGAGACAAATGTAGAAAACATACCAAGTCTGAAGAGTTGATGCTCTGAAATCATTTTATAGGTCAGTGACAATATAAGATACCAAATAAAATTATTATTATTATAGCTTTTATATAGCGCTACTTTCATGCTTATAGCATGCTCAGAGTGCTTTTGGTCCAATCTCATTCGTGGACTAGTGGGGGGGGGGGGGGGGGGGGTATGTAGGAGTTGGTTTTCCGTGCTGCCTTTAGGCAGCTCAGTAATCACAACTCTGCCCGAGTCGGGTGTCGAACCTCGAGCCCCCTTCTAGGTAGCCAAGCCAAGTTCAAGCGCACTTGGCCTCTCGACCCGGCTTCCCACAAAATAATTTATTGTACCAGACACGATAGTAATTAAAGGAAAAATAACCATTGATGTACGGTATTATTCTAGTTGTTCAAATATATTTTTAAAAAAAATAGTTCAACACATTCAATCCATTTTAAGGTATTTCTTTGGATTACTTCCAGTACCTTAAAAGGTTAACCATTAGGAGTTCTCTATGTTCGGACTATTTCAATTGTACTATAATTGCAAATATTCAAAACATTGCATTACAGAATAACTGAGTACTCATTAATGAATTCATAATGAGAGAGATATGCAAATTAAAGATTCAATTATTCCACGAAATCGGCACGTTCATTGAATTATATAAAGTTACAGAGACGGTGTCTTATAGATTTGTGTGTGTACAAAAAGTTGCCATCAAAAGCTCTATTCATTAACTCACTGAAGAATGGCTTGGTTTGCTTTGTGCATACACAAGGTTATCTCTCCTTTTTAAAAATCTGCCAAAAGCATTACGTACTAAGCTTAGTAGACATGTATTTCTGTAGGTTCAAGGAACAGACCAACCCATACCAAAGAAACTAGTAGGCATGGGAACAATAGTTGTGGAAATAACTCTATATCCTGGCTAAATCTGGCTATAATGAGCATTCCTTTTTTAAAAGTCATAGAAAATATAAATCCAGCATTGACCTAGTAAGAGGAATGTAAGGTACAACACACAGAGCTTCATCCCCTCCAGCTTGGGAGACTGTCTCAGTGCAGCAAAACAGATTTACACATGGTCTGTCTAGGAGTTACAATAGGCACTTAAAAGTAATATTCAATCATGTTAACTCCTTTCCATGTCCACAGACACGTTATACATCAACATTATCAGAACTATTACCACATTTGTTCTCTGAGACTTTTATCACGATGAAATAGAACTGAAATGATTTAACAATTATATTTTGGTTCTCTTATTTCTCTCGGAATGAAAGAAAAAATTATCACAAAAACATTAAAAAAAAAACACACACACACAAATAACAACAAGAGAATAAAATGTCATAGAAATAGTGTCAAGATAACAATGTTATGGATTACTTTGTAGTTAAACGCTGGAATTCATTGATAGGACATATCAAACATTGAATACAAGGAAAACAACAAGAAAAAATACATTTAACCAAGAAAAAATCTTGTAAAAGAATATAAAAAAAAGAAATTTTAAAGAATGTTTGTTGCCTTGGTAACATTCAATATTAAATGGTCTTTGATAGGGTTGCAACGACATACACAAATTTAATATAGCAAAGTTTTTCAACTAGTGAATGACCTGTGAACCACTAGAGGGTCATGAAAAAAACAAAAGGTGAAAAATAGCATAGCCTAACCCTTTAAAGAAGAACAAATCATTTTACAGTGTTCACTTTTTTTTAAAGCGGATAAATAAGAGAGAACAGAGAAATGCAGTAGCTCTATCATTTATACAACAGTAATCACATAATCCCCATATATCCTGTATATATATATATATATATACTAAGATTTAATAAAAATAAAGACAATATTAAAATTGATAAACAATGAAATATGTAAAATATTTTAGTACATAAATAAATAAAACTATTAAAAAGAAAACAACTTTTTAAGTTTGAAGGGGTTAGCTCCATCTAACATAAACACATTCACAAGGTCCTACATAAGCATACATGTTTGAAGAAATCTCCCATGACCAGTTCAAGAACAGAAATATTCAACATGAATAGAATAAGCTATAGTTATCTTTCTTGAAAACAGACGCAACTCAATGACGTACGTATACAAGAACACAAAAAGGTTAAAAAAATGGAATGCATACTTGAAAATAAAAACATTATCAATGTTAGAGTTAACATGAATACATAAAAAAAAAACAGTTCTCCCAAACTGAGTTAAACACTGTGGACAGAGACTGCCTGCACACAAAGCAGGGAGATATTGCCATCAATAGACACTAGTTTGAACTTTCTGTTAACTGAGTATTGCTTTGATGAAATGCAATCTCTCTTTTTGAAAATCTATATCTATAGGCCTGGTGCAATTAGAGCTATAAAATGCACAATAAAAAAGAAACACAACCTTACTGTAAACATTATTCATGTTTATAAGATTATTATTTCACTGTTTTTTTTGTTGAAAGAATCTGTTTGGAGCTCGTACGGTACTCCAACACCCACTTGACCTACTTTGGAAGGGTTATGAAGCTTAGAATTCTTAAGTAACAGGTAAAAATGTCATCTGCCTAAACCAGGGGTTCTCAACCTGTGGGTCACAACCCTATTTGGGGTCGATTGACAATTTGCCAGGGGTCGCCTAAGACCATAGAAAATATGGATTGTTTTTTGTCTATTCTTCTTTTGCTGTGTGTGTGGGGAGGGGCGGTTGCGGCCGAGTGGGAGATTCTAAAAAGGGTCCCCGTGCTTAAAAGGTTGAGAACCGCTGGGACTAAACTAACTGGTAGCATTATTGCAACTAGCATTGGATTCAAGGAAAAACAACAATACTTCTTGGCAGGGCTATACAAACCATTTCATTAATAACTATTTATATAAATGGCAGCCTTATTATTGTTCATTTTTGCATGTTTTGGACAACGACAAGGGATATCTGGACAGTATACCAGCTGTTAACTTGGTGTTTACTTCCGCGGTATGACAATAGGCATGTCTGCTATCAGCTGGTTCGGCTTGGTTCGGTTTCTCCAGTTATCCGTTCCGATGCAAACCTCTGAGTTCCTCCACCATGCTTCCACATCGTTGTACCACGACTGTCCCCTATCGTCATCGTGAGCAAGTGCACAAACTCGGCACCAGAAAAACGTGTTGATTATATCCCCTGTGCCTTTCCACCTGTCAGACAAAAAAGGGACCTTTTTAGTGACAAAATAAATTAAAGTGTTATTGGTAAACCTAAACAAAATAAACTATAGCTAATAGACTCATTTAAATACCTAGGGTCAAGCATAAAGAGAAGGACGATCAATAGAAGAGAGAAAAAACAACAACTTAAGCTTGATGTCCACCGTCATAATGAAAATTGTGGAACTGAGGCTGCAAGAAGAATTCAAGCTTTTGAGAGTAAATGCTACAGGAAACAGCTGGGTATCAAATCCCAGGAACAGAAGACAAATGAGTTTATACTTTTACAATTCAACACTCTGGCTGGCAAATAGAAAGAATTCAATACTGTAAAGAGACGAAAGCTGAGCTGGTTTGGTTATAGTGTAAGACATGACTCACTGTCTAAAGTCATTCTTCAAAGTAGAGTGGAGGGAGCATGAAGAAAATGGTCGCTCAAAGACTGGACAATGTAAAAGAATGGACTTCTCTTGATAGCCTGCTAAAGTGCTAAGAACAGCTGCTGACCGGGAAAAATGGAGGGAGTTTGTTATGTGGAATGTCCCAGCACCCCTAGGTCAAGGTCAAGGGACAGATGAGATAGAATAAACTGCAGCTAGATAATAATATCGAAGCTAAACATAACTCCTTCTTAGGGCATAATCAAAAATGGAGACAAACCTAACATTGCTAACTTTTTAGTGTTTCCTGTCTAAATATAGACATTTTGATAGGCTATGTCATTTTAAAAGCACATATAATTTTTGTTTTACACGTGTTTTCTAAATAGAGACAAGCAGGGCACTCATCATCTCAAAATTATGTTTCTTGCATGACAACTTTTTCAGTTTTTGTTTTTTTTAAATAATGTTATTTGTAATAATCCTAATGTTCATTTTACATTCAAACCATTTATCTTACTGATCATGTGAAGTGACTCACTGAAAGTATTCATTATAAAGTTTATCATCTTTGTCTAACAGATGAAGATAGTCTGCCAAATGTTTGGGGGATTCAAATTCATCCACATGAATGAAACTGTGAGGTGGCGCTGCTCTGACGTAGTCTTCCGGTGCTGCCCCCATCACGATTGGAATGACGTCATGCCTGAAACAAAGAAATAGACATTGTGAAATGTCGCAAACATGGTGAATAACAATAACACGCATTCTAATGAACAAGCAAATTGTAAAAAAAAATGTACCATATACAAAAACAAAGCTTATATTGTGTATTGTGTCTTTGATAAACAAATCGGTTATTTTTGTCTTGATTCATCAGGTATTGTCTTCGACTATGACTAATTGTGGACAAAATTTTAACCTTATTCGAGAATGGGAAATTGGGAGAAAAAAAGTGTAAAAGAATCTTTACAGACAGACGGAGAGACTATTGAAAAAATGCCTTGTCTTCTGCCACATATGCTTCCAACTGCCAAGATTTAAATAGGTCTATAGATAGACCTTCATCCATAATGCTTTGCAGAAATGTAATTTAAGTTTGAAACAAAAAGTAATTATTTGTGTTCAACTAGTTACATGTATTTCGAAACGCTATTTAAAAAAAAAAAGAGCACAGCAAACTAGGCATATGATTTGCACATATTTACGATTAAACATTTTCAAAAAGAAAAAGATTTAAAAGCCAGTTTGTGCCAGCAAATGTTAATCTCGACTAAATATCAGATCGTGTGTGAGATAATATGCATATGCAACGGACTCGCAAAAACCGCCCACGAGTTTTATTCAATTGACATTATTCAGATGTGCCGAATCAAAAGGAATATTTTTTTTTACAAAGCTTATATTAGCTCACTCTGTCTGTCTGGTAAAAGTTTGTACACGTTATTTCTCCCACAACCAATCTCAGATATAGCTGAAATTTCGCACAATCATTTCTTTTACATGCCAACACAAGAATCATTAAAAAATTTAATTTAGTTAAATTATTTTTCTCTGAGGATGTGACCAAAAAAACAAACAACAACAACATTGGTCAAGACTAGATGAAAGACAAGTACTGAAGTGTTATTGATTGAGTCCAATTAATACGTTGCTAAGACAAATGTGGACTTTGCTTGCGAGGATTGGGTCACATTTTGTATGGGCGTGATAGAAACAGCAGTTAAAAAGGCAAAGGTTGAACATGCCTGCTACATTCAAGGTTTAACATGTTAGTCCACATTGAAGGCTGGACATGGCAGCTCACGTTCAAGGATTATTTTGAAAGAAAGAGGAATCTTATTTTCCTTTTAACTATACCAATGTCAAAGTCTCGCTTGACATTAACTGTTTACCTTGGGTCACGAAGGTGGAAAGCACGAGAAACCTCTGATATAGAAAAAGGAAGTAAGAATGACTAAATTCACTTTAAGTGAGTAGCAGTCGCCTTTGGAACTTGAGACAGTACATATATTTTTAGTAATTGCTTTCTGTGCTTAAAGCTAGATACATGTATTGAAGTGTATTGTTACCCGCTGTGATGCGGACGTATTTTTAAAAGTAAAAATTTATTCTAAAGGACTTATGATATTTTGTGCCCGCTGAGTTGCGGATGTAACAGTACTTATTTTGGCTTATTATTATTACTGTGAAGGATGCCCTTTCTTATCTAACTAGTGACATGTAACTGAATGCTTGAAGTTGCAGTATATTATCTAACTAGTGACATGTAATTGAATGCTTAAAGTTGCAGTATATTATCTAACTAGTGACATGTAACTGAATGCTTGAAGTTGCAGTATATTATCTAACTAGTGACATGTAACTGAATGCTTAAGTTGCAGTATATTATCTAACTAGTGACATGTAACTGAATGCTTGAAGTTGCAGTATATTATCTAACTAGTGACATGTAACTGAATGCTTGAAGTTGCAGTATATAATTGTCATTTAATAAACGTTATTTACGTGTAAAAATAAGACTCAGGTCAGTGTGTACTATTTATGTTTGTCACGTGCTAAGTGTAGCTCTAGGCACTAGCGGATCCAGATCTTTGCAGTGGGGAGAGGGCGGGGCGATTTTAAACCTTAATCCTAACGTCCATTAAACCCTAACCCTAACGTCCAGTAAACCCTAACGTCCAGTAAACCCTAACGTCCAGTAAACCCTAACGTCCAGTAAACCCTAACGTCCAGTAAACCCTAACGTCCAGTAAACCCTAACCCTAACGTCCAGTAAGTCCTAACGTCCAGTAAACCCTAACGTCCAGTAAACCCTAACGTCCAGTAAACCCTAACCCTTACGTCAAGTAAACCCTAACCCTTACGTCAAGTAAACCCTAACCCTTACGTCAAGTAAACCCTAAACCTAAACAAGCGTACAGCATTTTTAAAAAAAAGCAGTGTTTCTAAACCTTCGGCGAAAAAAAAAAGCCATGTTGAGGCCTTTCTCTTGATAGCTAGGGTCCCCCAGTGGGGATCGGGCAAAGCGCCGACGCCAAAAGCGTTTTCTTGCATTCTCCACAGCAGAAACGCATTCTCCTGACATCTACAGCTCATTATTCATGTTATTCCAAAAGGACCTTTTGGAAATGTTTTACATGGAAAATATTCTAATATGAATTTACAGGTCCTTAATACATTGCAAATACAACCTATTTGTTCCTTGAAAAGATAAGATACCCCACATATTTAGATTAAGGCTTTGAGGATCGCCGTCAAAAAATTATTCGATAAAACAAACAAACAAAAAAAAAAACAGCCACGTCGAGGCCTTTCTCTTGACACCTAAGGGGTCTGGGGGAGCGGTGTAAGCTCCCCCAGTGGGGATCGGGGGGGGAAGCCCCGACGCCAAAAGCGTTTTCTTGCATTCTTCATTGCAGAAACGCATTCTCCTGACATCTACAGTTCATAATTGATCCTATTAAAAAAGGGACCTTTTGAATAATGTTTTACTACATTGCAAATACAACCGATTAGTTCCTTGAAAAGATAAGATATCCAACATATTTAGATTAAGACTTTGAGGATCGCCGCGGAAAAAAAATGTATTCGAAAATAATATTTTAAAAAAAGATCATTCGTAAGTGATACATTTTGTTCAATGGCATGCTTGTAACTTTGTTTTGTTACAAAACTATAATTCAAAGCTCTAAACAAAAAATTTCGAAAGTTTCAGGAGACATTAAGTGAACCGATTAGATTGTACTCAAATTTTTTTTTCATTTTTAGGATTGAAGTCGATATTATGCTATGAGTTATAGTCCCAATTTTTTTTTATACAACTGAAAAATATCGGTATGAGTAAAGGTTGGAAAAATATGACTACGAAAAAATATTTGGGTTCAGAACTCATCTCAATTGTTACTCTTTTAATGAAAAATTTCGTATGAATTCTAAATTTTCAAAACAAAAAAAAGTCTTTAAAATAACTAAGATAAATAGGTGTGCAATTACATAAACTGTGTCGCCATATTTGACTTAAGTTTGAATATGTCATGTTTTCGTCTGGAAAGGGGAGGGGGGCTACACTAAAAACGTTAATCCTCGCTCCTTTTTATAATTTCTGCTAATGATTGCGTTTGGCATTAAAGAATATGGGGTGGGGCGACTCGATAAAAGAATTTAATTTATAGCATATATAAATTATATTAGTGACAATTTTGTGTTTGTTGTGTATTTTCTTAATTAACTAAAATACAAAAAGAAAAAGTATTGGTTTTTGCGATGGGCGGAAGGCGATTGCATGTATTGCCCCTCCCACCTGGTACCACCCTTTTTTAAATTTTATATTTACTAATGATAAAATTTGAGATCAGAGTGTGTGTGCAACATAATATACAAATGGGTTAAAACATCTATATGTAGCTTATATTATATAGAAATTCAACTAATTTTGTTCACAAACTATGATTTCTCCATAAAAATAGGACCGCCCACCCCCCGATTCAGAGGGCAAGGATGGGGAGGGCAGTAGAAGCAATCACCCCACCCCCTCACCGAATCGGCTTAGATACCAGAAGTGTAGCGACATAATATAAAAATTATATAGTAATACAACTAATTTTGTTCACAATCTATGATTTCTAAATAAAAAGAGGACCCCCCCCCCCGCTTTCAAAGGGTTTAGGTTGGAAGGGCAGTCAATGTATTCGCCCCCCCCCCACCCCACTCTACCCAATCGACTAACAGGGGAACGACATAATATAAAGGTCGGTTAAAATATCAATAACAAGTTTTAATCATATAGATATTTAATTGATTCCATTAACAAGCTGTGATTTCTACAAATAGATATGACCGCCCCCCCCACTCGAAAGTTTATGGTGGGGGGGGGGGCGGGATTGATGCCATCGCCACCTCCCCATCCCACCTAATCGGTAAACATACTAGAGAGGTGGGTGCGAAATAATCTAAAAATAGGTTGAAATATAAATAATTAGTATATATTATTAGCATAAGTAATAAATTCGTATACAAATTGTGTGATTTCATTACTAAAATTTGTCGGCCGAGTGGGGGGTGGGTGATCGCCCCTACCGCCCCCCCCCCCCCACCTGGATCCGCCAGTGGCTCTAGGACACACGAACCCATCATTCGGCATCTTAGTGACCAGCATTCCACACATTGATAACAAACACGTCGTTTGACATTTTGGTGACCAGTACATGTGTAATATTTAGTTTTTGTGACCAGTACATGTGTAACACTTACTTTTGGTGACCAGTACATGTGTAATATTTACTTTAGGTGACCAGTACATGTGTAATATTGACATTTTGGTGACCAGCACACGTGTAATATTGACATTTTGGTGACCAGCACATGTGTAATATTGACATTTTGATGACCAGTAAATGTGTAATATTTACATTTTGGTGACCAATACATGTGTAATATTTACATCTGTCACTTAATCGTTTACAACCAATAAGCAATTTATTAAAAAAATCCAAAATTTTGGTTTTCACACAAACTCATAGGCGGCCCCTTAGGCGCTATTGGTTTTTCACAGATGGGGGGGGGGGGGGGCCAAATGAGTGTTCAATTTTTATTTACATTAAATCTTACTCAAAATGCCCCCAAAGGAGGTCAAGCCCCTGGTACCCCAAATAATGACGAATTCCTAGCTACGCCACTGGACAGATGAATATGTCAATTATGACCTTTATCAGCTATGTGTAACATCTAAATATGCAAGCGTATCTTTGTTTTATAAAATTAGAAATGTGTTTTGAAACAGGTTACTAAGTTAAGACTAGAGAGGATCAGACTAGTCACAACGTTATCATCTTGAGACATCTCTCTTAGCCAAGCTGTCCATAAATTCCTCGCACGTCTGAAACTTGACGGCGTGTTTCTCAATCTGTTGTAAGTTATCTTTAGGAGAGAGATGTGAGACAGATGTTTTGATCTTGCTGGTGACGGGGGTGGTGGCGGGGTAGAAGAAGGTTAATGCTTAGAGTTTATCGAGGGATCCATTGCACCAATTCATTTTAATGGTGATGTGATTCATGATTGGAGTGTCAGCAATTAAATTTGAGGAGAAAAATGCATACACTTCTCTTTCTCTCTCTCTCCTCACTTTCTCTCACACCACTTTCTCTTTCTTCCTCTTTCTCTCTCTCATCAATTTTCTTTTCTTCTCTATCTCTCTCTCTTGCTTTCTCTTTCCTTCTGTTTCTTTTTCACACTCTCATCATTTTGTCATTACTTCTCTATCATTCTCTCTCTCTATTTTCTCTTTTCTTTTCTATCTTTATATCTCTTTCTTTCGCTTTCTCTTCTCTTTCTTTCTCTCTCATCACTTTATCTTACCTTCTCTTTCTCCCCTTTTTTTTCTGTTTTACATGTACGTACTTTTATAAACTTTTAAGCACGTTCCTTTTTTAAGTCAGATGACAAAGATTTCTAACCAAACATAAACTAAAGATTTATAACTAAACATCAACTAAAGATTTATAACCAAACATCAACTAAAGATTTATAACCAAACATAAACAAAAATTTATAACAAACCATAAACAAAGATTAAAATTCTTTAAAAAAAAAAGAAAAAAAAGTAATTAAAAAAAAAAGCAAAAGAACAAAACAAAGAAGAAAACAGAAAACAAAACAAAGAACTAAACAAAGAAGAAAACAAAGAAGAAAACAGAAAACAAAACAAAGAACTAAACAAAGAAGAAAACAAAGAAAAAAACAAAGAACAAAACAAAGAAGAAAACAGAAAACAAAACAAAGAACTAAACAAAGAAGAAAACAGAAGACAAAACAAAGAACTAAACAAAGAAGAAAACAAAGAAGAAAACAAAGAACAAAACAAAGAAGAAAACAGAAAACAAAACAAAGAACTAAACAAAGAAGAAAACAAAGAAGAAAACAGAAAACAAAACAAAGAAGAAAACAGAAAACAAAACAAAGAACTAAACAAAGAAGAAAACAGAAAACAAAACAAAGAAGAAAACAGAAAACAAAACAAAGAAGAAAACAGAAAACAAAACAAAGAACTAAACAAAGAAGAAAACAGAAGACAAAACAAAGAACTAAACAAAGAAGAAAACAAAGAAGAAAACAAAGAACAAAACAAAGAAGAAAACAGAAAACAAAACAAAGAACTAAACAAAGAAGAAAACAAAGAAGAAAACAGAAAACAAAACAAAGAAGAAAACAGAAAACAAAACAAAGAACTAAACAAAGAAGAAAACAGAAAACAAAACAAAGAAGAAAACAAAGAACAAAACAAAGAAGAAAACAAAGAACAAAACAAAGAACAAAACAAAGAACAAAACAAAGAAGAAAACAGAAAACAAAACAAAGAACAAAACAAAGAACAAAACAAAGAAGAAAACAGAAAACAAAACAAAGAACTAAACAAAGAACAAAACAAAGAGAAAACAAAACAAAGAAGAAAACAGAAGACAAAACAAAGAACTAAACAAAGAAGAAAAAAAGAACAAAACAAAGAAGAAAACAGAAAACAAAACAAAGAACTAAACAAAGAAGAAAACAAAGAAGAAAACAGAAAACAAAACAAAGAAGAAAACAGAAAACAAAACAAAGAACTAAACAAAGAAGAAAACAAAGAAGAAAACAGAAGACAAAACAAAGAACTAAACAAAGAAGAAAACAAAGAACAAAACAAAGAAGAAAACAGAAAACAAAACAAAGAACTAAACAAAGAAGAAAACAAAGAAGAAAACAGAAAACAAAACAAAGAAGAAAACAGAAAACAAAACAAAGAACTAAACAAAGAAGAAAACAGAAAACAAAACAAAGAACAAAACAAAGAACAAAACAAAGAAGAAAACAAAGAAGAAAACAAAGAAGAAAACAGAAAACAAAACAAAGAACTAAACAAAGAAGAAAACAAAGAACAAAACAAAGGAGAAAACAGAAAACAAAACAAAGAAGAAAACAGAAAACAAAACAAAGAAGAAAACAGAAAACAAAACAAAGAAGAAAACAAAGAAGAAAACAAAGAAGAAAACAAAGAACAAAACAAAGAAGAAAACAGAAAACAAAACAAAGAACTAAACAAAGAAGAAAACAGAAAACAAAACAAAGAAGAAAACAGAAAACAAAAAAAGAACTAAACAAAGAAGAAAACAAAGAACAAAACAAAGAAGAAAACAGAAAAAAAACAAAGAAGAAAACAGAAAACAAAACAAAGAACTAAACAAAGAAGAAAACAAAGAACAAAACAAAGAAGAAAACAGAAAACAAAACAAAGAAGAAAACAGAAAACAAAACAAAGAACTAAACAAAGAAGAAAACAAAGAACAAAACAAAGAAGAAAACAAAAAACAAAACAAAGAAGAAAACAAAGAACAAAACAAAGAACAAAACAAAGAAGAAAACAAAGAACAAAACAAAGAAGAAAACAGAAAACAAAACAAAGAAGAAAACAAAAACAAAACAAAGAAGAAAACAAAGAACAAAACAAAGAAGAAAACAGAAAACAAAACAAAAAACAAAACAAAGAAGAAAACAAAGAACAAAACAAAGAAGAAAACAAAGAACAAAACAAAGAAGAAAACAGAAAACAAAACAAAGAAGAAAACAAAAAACAAAACAAAGAACTAAACAAAGAAGAAAACAAAGAAGAAAACAGAAAACAAAACAAAGAACTAAACAAAGAAGAAAACAAAGAAGAAAACAGAAAACAAAACAAAGAAGAAAACAGAAAACAAAACAAAGAACTAAACAAAGAAGAAAACAAAGAAGAAAACAAAGAACTAAACAAAGAACAAAACAAAGAAGAAAACAGAAAACAAAACAAAGAACTAAACAAAGAAGAAAACAAAGAAGAAAACAAAGAACTAAACAAAGAAGAAACTAGAAGAAAGAAGTGCGTGAGTCTTACTTCAAACCGTTGATAAAAAACTTTTCAGTGATGTAGTCTCTACAGTTGGAGTTCTCAAAGGAAAGATAAAACTTATAGTCATTGTTCAACATGTCAAAACATTTGTTGGATTCGTGCCTGGGGCATTGCAATGGACCACAGCCTCCATAAATGTCAACCTGCCAATAAGAAATAGAGCTTTTTGTTTTAAATCCATCACTGAAAATAAGATTCGGCAAGGATTATACATTGTTGACCAGAACTACACAGGCTAGTATTGTTGCCTTGTCCTCAAGTTTTTATCTAAGACAGACAAGTTACAAGAAACAGATTGGACCATAATAATGACCATTAATCAACTAAGCTAGTTTTTATATTTTTTTGATAGTTGGTCTTTGAGAGAAATATTTTGGGATCAATGTCTCAAACCAGAAGTTTGATTTAGTCTGCAGTCATTGAGGTCAATAGCTCAGGCGCTACTCTAGTCTTGGAGGATGTGGTCATTAGCTCAGGTGCTGCTTCAGTCTTAAAGAATAATTGTGGTCAGTAGCTCAGGTGCTATTTCAGTCTTAGAGGTTGTGGTTAGTAGTCCAGGTGCTACTCTAGTCTTAGAGAATGTGTATGATCAGTAGCACAGGTGCTACATCAGTCGTAGAGGATGTGTGTGATCAGTAGCACAGGTGCTACTTTAGTCTTAGAAAATGTGGTCAATAGCTCAGGTGCTATTTCAGTTATAGAGGATGTGGTCCATTGCTTAGGTGCTATTTAAGTCTTAAAGGATGTGGTCAGTAGCCCAGGTGTTACTTCAGTCTTAGAGGATGTGGTCAGTAGCCCAGGTGCTACTCTAGTTTTAGAGGATGTGGTCAGTAGATCAGGTGCTACTTCAGTATTACAGGATGTGGTCAGTAACTCAGGTGCTACTCCAGTCTTAGAGGATGTGGTCAGTAGCTAAGGTGCGTCAGTTATGCTTGTGAGACAATGCTTCAATCACCCAAGCATAAAATAACAAGAATAGAGAGTTATGTTTGATTAATATCCATTGAGCGGATTTTGTGAATAACTTCGCAGAAATTATTATTTGATCTTTAATGTATATAGCTACATTCGTCAAACATGCAGAACAGAAAAATTGCTTAATTAACCATTTTCTTAAAACGGTGGTTGAGATTAGTTGGCATGACAGCGACTAACTACTAAAGTAGGTAATCTTTGAATTAGACATCTACTTCCCCACTCAAATCTTATATACATTTCCAGTATTAAACATGTCTAGCCTTAAACCTCAGTTGAGTAGCCTATTGCTTATCACGCAGCCAATATGTAATTTTTTATTTGTCTGGACCTGTATGTAGAGCTATTTGGCCCTGTACCTCAATACATTTTGGCCCAGTACGTGTATGTTTTTAGACCTGTACCTGGATGTATTTGGCCAACTCGTCTGCGTACTGTCGTCTACCGTTACGCGCTCCACAGTTGGAAACAAACCAAGCGACCATCTTGGTCTTCCCCGCAGCGTAGTTCTTCTGCTGGGGCTGAGTTAGCCTGCTGGCGTTATAGGCCACGAATTTCTCGTAAGGAGCCACAATTGTAGAGTCATGGCGATAGGATGCTGTCCAATTGACAAGTCCTGAAGAAATAAAAAAATCTCATTGGTAAAATAGTTCATGGAATTCAATGAATTTTCTTGTTATTATACATCAAGTTTCTGTTCATCGACTAAAAGAAAATCTTTTCATCATTTTACTTTCAGTTTTACCCACTCTTCGTCTTGAAAACAAACAAACAAGACAATTAATCAAAAATTACTCTTCTAAAAACCAAAAGCTTATAATGAAGTGTAGTACTGGTATCAATTAGTTTGGATTAGTCATGTATTTAAATTCATAGGCTTTTAAATCGAGACTAATAATAAAAAAGCATTTTAAAAATTAAAAAAAAAAAGGCTAAACGACCTGAATTCGAACTCATGGCTCGAGCCTTCTCAAGCCAACACGGTTACCACTGTGCTAGTGGAGAGCTTATGAACATGGAAGATTGTATTGTGATCTAATGTTTCTATAGTCTCGTCCTATTTTTCAGGTTTGTGTTTAATAAACTCATACGACGATGTATAAAGGGGACCAATGCAGCTTATACCACCACTTCAGTCAAGTACAAATTCTCTCCCTTGTTTGAGATAACAAACAAAATAATTTATTACCAATAGTTAATTAACTAATTGTTTTTTTTTAAATTAATTCTTTTGTTGTCAGGTACAAGAAATAATTGTGTAAAATTTCAGTTTCATTTGAGATTGGGAGAAATAACGTGTACACACTTTTTACGAGAAGACAGAGTGAGTTGATATAAGCTTTGTCAAATAGGGTTTATTGTACACGAATCTCTTATAAAAAGGTTTTGAATAATATATCGTTTTCAATCGTTTCAAAAGTAGGCCTGAAACATTTTCTGAGCGTTATATCTGATCTATAATAACAACAGGGCCTGTCTTGGGTAACAAGAAACCCTAGGGGAAATGAATTCTGTGGCCTTAAATGAAAATTAAAAATAAAGAAAAATTTAAGTCACGCAATTTATTAAAAACAAATCTGTATTTATATCAAAATCAATCAATATGTTTTCGACACGTTCTTTATAGCCTAGATCTTGCCAATGGAAGCCGATATGCTGACTTCTCTGCATCTCCCTTTGATGTACCGGACTCGAAATAACGTCTCGAGATTTTGACCAAAAGGTTTTCTAGCACTGGGTAGTCTCATAAGTAAACTTTCGTTACTAAATCTTGAGTCTAGTCTAGCAGACATAGAGCAATAGAGTTTTGTTAGGCTAGAGATTGGTTTCAAGCTGCGCTGTTTTTTCTTAAATTTTTTTTCACGTCTTTTTAGTCCATTAGAGGCCTAGAGCGCTGTTAACAAACATACTGTAGGCCCTAGAGCGCTGTTAACAAACATACTGTAGGCCCTAGAGCGCTGTTAACAAACATACTGTAGGCCCTAGAGCGCTGTTAACAAACATACTGTAGGCCCTAGAGCGCTGTTAACAAACATACTGTAGGCCCTAGAGCGCTGTTAACAAACATACTGTAGGCCCTAGAGCGCTGTTAACAAACATACTGTAGGCCCTAGAGCGCTGTTAACAAACATACTGTAGGCCCTAGAGCGCTGTTAACAAACATAATATAGGCCCTAGAGCGCTGTTAACAAACATAATGTAGGCCCTAGAGCGCTGTTAACAAACATAATGTAGGCCCTAGAGCGCTGTTAACAAACATAATGTAGGCCCTAGAGCGCTGTTAACAAACATAATGTAGGCCCTAGAGCGCTGTTAACAAACATAATCTAGGCTCTAGGAGTTATAATAATAATAGTATTGTTTTCCACGGCGACAGGGAGAATTTTAAAATTTTACATTTCAACAGAATGCATTATTTGCTTTTTTCCCCCCCAAGACGTCTCAACGTTAAACGTTGCTTTAAGATAAATCTTCAGATACAGTCACAATGTGGATTATGATACTCTCATTAACTGGGGGCTAAAGAAACAGATCACCTTAACATCTGTCCCACATATCGCAAGGTCTGAAAAGAGAACTTTACTTTTTACACGTATTAGACATATAGCCCGCTCTCTGATTTGTTACCCCAAAGGAGATGCCCAAGGTGCAAAACTCATTCTCATTCTTGAATAGCGGGTTATAAAAAAAAGGCTAAAGGAGACCCCTCAGTCTTGCCCATGATTGACATCTGGCTCGTCCGTGAGAACGCCTTGATTTAATAACATTACATAATATCAAACAAAACAATCAAAACGCAGAACCCAACATTTTGTAGTACAAACTTAACATAACTGTATTCTTTTCTTTTAAAAACAAAATCAACATATCAGACAAACCATTGGCGGATCCAAGGCCTGGTGTGTGATAAGGCGACTCCAACAGGAAGACTAACCAGTTCTGATGTGGAGGCTTGTTGCCACCTGCTCTCGGCGGACCCTGGAACAGGACTACGTGGGCGTCTTGCATGTCCGACTTGGATTCCGTAATCTCGCAGTACGGGACCTTGCACTTCTGGTCTAGGAACGTCTCCTGGCCTCTTTTGATATCCCAACCCCCTATTCCGTTGTACAGCAGTATCTTGCGGAGTTTGACGCTAGAGGCGCCGCTCTGCAGTTGGCGGGAGAGACTTGGCGGGACGAAATTGAGCTGGGAGACAATCCTGTCGTCTGTATAACGCTCGGTATTCGGATACACATCCGGATGAAGCTGATGAGAAACAGGGAACACATTCAACAAATGGGGGGAGCATGGTTTCTAAGTTTGATTTTCATAATAAATATTACAAATGTACTTCTACATCATTTCAGACCCTTTGAACTCAAGGGTCGTCACACACTTCAAGAAAAACTCAAATAGTTTTGACAATAATTTAGAAGTGTATTTATTGACATCTAATACATGTACTCTTCTTTTATACATTTGTTTTCAATTTTAACGAAGTAATTGATGTTTTTCTGACGTAATTTTTCTGCGCATCCAAAAACGGTCAGATTTTTTACCGGCCAATCCCTAAAAACAAAATGTCACGTCATTCAGTTTTATTTTTAAATGCTACAAAGCATCTAATTATAAAATGAAACAATGTTGGCCATTACAACTTTTTCAGCAGAATTTATATAAAACCAATAACTTAAATTTGAAAAACCATTTGAGTTTCTCTTTAAAAATAAAAAAAATGATTGAAATAATTTTTTAGTATAAAATGTTAATAGTTACAACCTGTTAAATATTAAAAAACTTTTGATGTCTTTCAATGTTGCAGTTATTATGACAGATGGTAGCTCCATGTAATTAGGAACATAATAGAAGCATAATATGTGACGAATGAAATAGAGAAACTATGATTAGATTTGTAACATGTCAAAATATTTCATTTTGTTTATTTCCAGTTCAAAGGTTTTCTTCTCTCTCCCTCCACCAGTTGTCTGGAATTAAATTTTCTGATCCAAATATAGAGGGGCAGATCTTAGAGAGGAAGTGGAGATGGATTGGTCACATCCTTAGAAAAGACACCAACAACAGAGCTAGTCAGGCCTTAGAGTGGAACCCCCAGGGAACAAGACGCAGAGGAAGACCAAAAAGAACATGGCGACGCAGGATTCTCGAGGAAGCTGAGAGGACAGGAAAAAGCTGGGAAGCCATAAAAAAAACAAAAACAACTAGCAAGAGACCGTGGAGAGCGGCGTGTTATTAAGGAGGCCCTATGTTCCATGAGGAATTCAAAGGGAAGGTGATAATGATGAAATTAGCTGAGCAGCTTCCATGCAAAATAAATAAAACAAAGACAAAAGTATAAGCACAAGTGGAAATCCATGCAGAACTAAATCACAGATAAATAATTTATTAAAACAAATAAAAAAAAAAAAATACAAGTTGCAACAATGAAACGGTTGTCTTCAAGCCTCGAGGGGGTTAGAGAGTTTAGTTGGAACAAAATAGATTGACCAGAGAAATCTGGATGCAGAGTAGATGCATTTATTTTTTGTACCACGTGATTAAACAGTTAAAAACATGTTTCAAAGCATTGTAAGTTTTCTTTGTCTTATAAATTGTAATGTTTCAATTTATTTAACTATTCTTTAAAAAAAAAAATGTCACTGCTCACGTGCTAACAGTTTCATATCCGAGTGTTTGACATTATTTTTACGATTTATAAACGAACTATTCTCTCACAACGAGACTTGATTGTCTATTGATGATAGCTGTAGGTCTTGACTAGGCTTTCAAAATAAATGTAACATTAAGCACTCGCAACTGACTAGTGTTAGGCTTTGGGTTTGCGTTAGTGTTTGGGTTAAGGTTAGAGTTCAATTGTACAAACTAAAAAAAAAATCCAGCCTAAAAAATAAAGTTTTCAACAAACAAATCAATCAAACGATGCACTGGAACAAAAACACAGCGCGTACATTTTTAGAACAAAACAAAATTGTAATCACACGAATTGTAGTTTAAATCAAGATTCTACTGTAATGTAGCGCCTTTCAGTGTCCCTTCCAGATCTGTGCAATTTGGGAACGTCTTTAGACATATGCACACCTCAGTTTGGCTGCAAGTAGTGTGTACTAAACACCTCAATGGTAAATGTTAATCCTAACATGTGAATATACTGGACCCCCTCCCCCTATTTTTCCCAAAATAAAAATAAAAATATGAAACTGCTAAACTGTCCAGAAAAAAGATCTTGAACGTAATTGTGTGTTACATTGCCTCCTCTCATGCCCCTTTCTTAACCATACACAATGTGATTTAGAACACAAAGCATTCTCTACCATCTCGGCCACACAATTGATAATGTGCACTTTGGCTGGAGGCAATCTGAAGGCTCACAGCACATGTCAAACACAATGGAGTTTAATTGTAATGGTCTCTTTTATTATTTCTTCAATAATCCCTTTAAAATCTTTATAATCCTCCCTTTATAATTATATCTTTAATAGCCTCTTTGACTATCTCTAACATAATCTCTTGAACAATCCTTAGCAATGGTGTTAATTAACATATAAATTATATCTTGAAATGTCTATAAATAAACATCTCAATAATGTCCCTTTATTATGTTTGCGATGTGTTGTCAACTTAAGGGAGGCAACTCATTTAAAAGCGTCGGGTAAGACAAAGGATGATTAATCATAGGTGATTGAATTGAATTCCCATATTAATCTCTTTAAGACTCAAGATTATTATAGCCAAGGTTGTCTGTGTCAATGGGGACAGGCTCCTATTGTCTATAACGTCCTCCTATTTGCGTCACAAATAGTTTCTGATTATGAACCCAAGCCCTTGGTCGTAATTGTGGCTTAGGTATTAAGCTCGACTAAACTGTTTACACTTGTAAAGAGATGGGCAATGTCGATTATTCGGCACCTCTATAGAGCGCCAGGAAGAAGGAGGTACTCGTCAATGTAGTAATACAGGGATATTTTGCGGCACTAATTTTTCATGAGTCAGTCTCGAGTAAACATCGGGAGTGGTGCCCCTTACGGACATGGGACTTTTAACTATGGTAATTTCTAAAAACAGCTCTTTCAACTGAGTTGGTGCCTAATGTATTTAATACAAGATCGAAAGAGAAATCAGGACATAATATGCAACACATTCTCCTTTTATGTCTTCCGGTGAGGAAATTCTGCTACTGTCTTTGAGAAGCTGGGCCAGTTGTTCACATCCTTTCATTCTCCAGATAGCAGGAATCAGAGAATCTCGTTAATTTTATCTCAAATCCTCTTTTAAACTTAACCCTTTCAAAAGTCAGACTAACACCACACACAAAAAAAGACAATGAGCTTTTCAAAAGTCAGACTAACAACACACACACACACACACAAAAAGACAATGAGCCTTTCAAAAAGTCAGATTAACACCACACACACAAAAAGACAGTGAGCCAAGAGAATAAGATACTGGCTATTTACATGTAAATCGTGATTTTAGAAAAAAAATTTAAGTAGGAAACAAAATGTGAAACCATTCTGTAAGACCATGTTAAGAAATGAAAGAGACATCATGGGACTGAAGCCTAATGCATCATCCTACTTCTGCCTCCGCTAAACTTCAGATCTCTATGAGGAGTCACTTTGAGGAAGTTAGTCGAATGGTTTTTCTTATGTGAAACTGCCACATGTTTTTGTTTTAAATATTTGCCGCGTATTAAAAATCATGTCTCGGATAAAAAAGAGATTTCTAAAATATATTTAAAAAATAACAAGGTTTTAATATTTTCAGAAAGAATATAAGAAACTATGAACTACAAACTATCAACAACTACAAAATGATATAAAAAAGAATAGACGTGTTCGTGTCGAAAGTGTTGCTGATACAGTTGTTCGACTAACGACTTGATACCACAGGATACGGACATTTATTAATGTTATATTGTTAATATTCATATTATTCGATGACTTACAAAGACCGCATCACAATTGAAGAAATTTGAAACAATATTAATATAGCAATAGGACCCCACGGTCAAAAAACGTAAACTCAAACTCTATGGCCACATCACAAGGTCTTCAGGCAGGGCTCGCAAAGACGTTCTTCAGGGAACAGTACCAGGAAGAAGATGAGGAGGAAGACAGAGAAAGCGATTGGAAGACAACATCAAAGACTGGACGGGCCTGTCTATCAAAGGCAAAGGACAGAGAGAAATGAAGAAAGACGGTAGACAGATATTCTGTGGTGCCCAAACGGTCCAACAGACTAAGGAATAGGTGAAGGTGAAGTTAAATGTGAACCTAGACTAACTAATGTTAATGGATGATTATCTAATTTAATTGTTTTGTAAAGGGCCAATCTCAAATATAGTCTCAACAAATAAAACTTCCTTCTTGTTGTGTGTCCCAGGTGTATCTAGTTGTACTATAGTTCACGTCCATAATAGTTGTAAAAATGGTGTATTTTTATGACACAAACTGCTTGCATAGTTGATTTTAAAAATTAAATTTTTCTCTTTCAGCAAAAAAATGTAGCCGTTGCATCGGAACTTTAAAGGTCTAAAATATCATGATATTGGATTTTTAATATCTTTTCTAGTTTACGAGATCTAAATTGGACGGACGGATGGACGGACAGACAGAAAACACAAAACTATAGTGTCAATTCCCCTTTTGGAAGCCACTAAAAATAAACGTTCAACTGATCGGGTTTGTGTTGTGGAAAAACCCTAGTTCTGTCTATATATAGTCTTACCATTCTTTAAAGGAATTCTGTCACACCACCCATCGCATATGCAGAGATATACACCAATAACAACAAACAAAGGAAGAGGAGACAAAGTCAATTTAAAATGTCACTGCAAACTTTACTCATTTCCCATTTCTTGTAACACGAGAAGTTGATTCATAATTCATTCACTAGTAAAACAAAACTATCTTTGAGAACAGTAGTTCAGAATTGTGTAATATTGTATATAACACAGTTAGCTATTGAAAGAGACAGTTTTGTAATAAGTTTATTGTAAGAAGGAAAGCTTGGCATTGCAGGCATACTGCGAGAATCTCTGGCTTTTTAAAAACGTGACTAAAGTGCAATAACAATAAAACTTGTAACAAACATACTGCATCCAAATAAGGATAAATAATAGTAATACGATAAAAGAAATATTATACTACCAAAGATAAGTACAACAACCAATGTGAGATACTGTAATCATAGATACTGCAACCAATGTGAGATACTGTAATCATAGATACTGCAACCAATGTGAGATACTGTAGTCATAGATACTGCAAGCCAATGTGAGATACTGTAGTCATAGATACTGCAAGCCAATGTGAGATACTGTAATCATAGATACTGCAAACCAATGTGAGATACTGTAATTATAGATACTGCAACCAAATATATATTTCATTTACAGAGATTGAAACTAAAACCAAGTGAAATACAGCAAACAAATAGAGACTCTACATCCCAAATTTAGATTTTGAAACTAAAGATTGATTTCACAAAGCTAGATACTGTAACTTAATTGGATAATGGCACCAAGATAGATAGATACTGAAGCCAGTTAGTAACTGCAACCAAAGATTGATTTTACAGATTGCACAGATTGCACAAAAATTCGAATCCGAAGATAGATTTCACACACAAAGATGATTTCACAAACAAAGATAGATTTCACTAAAAAAGATAGATTCCACAAACAAAGATAGATTCCACAAACAAAGAAAGATTCCACAAAGAAAGAAAAATACTACACATTAGATATTACAATTAAATTCGGTGATGTAATACTGATCCATTCTACCACTGATTATAGATATTGCAGCAGTTAATAAGTACTGCAACCCAAGTCAGATTCAACAACAAAACTACAAGCAAATTAAATACTGCAACCAAGCATATTAAATTATAAACTGCAAAAGGGTTTGGATAAACTTTTAGATTGATGATTAGACTTATAGACCTACATAATAGTTTTATCTAATCGACTTTAAATCGACCTAGATATAGTTCAATTTGATCTGTTAGACCTATGTTTAGAGCAACATTGGTGTGATTGACCTTTCCATTCTGTCAGTTGGAGCTGTCTAAGGTCTACATTATGTTATTCGGACGTGTTGAAATAAGACTAACGTGTTCACACTTTCTCAAGCTGTCAGCCAATGAGATCAGGTCTCCAGAATCACATGACCGAACAGAGATCGTTGATTGGTTGCTGTCCCTATTTCCATATTCCCAAGAGTATATTTCTGACACGAGACATTAGGGAGATTGAGTCAAGAGACGAAACCAAAACGAGACCGAAGTAAAAAGAAAGAAATTCTCCCTGGATTTGACTTTATTTCTCTGACGATAAACCACTGAGAGCTGCTCCTTAATGTCACAGAGCTAGAAAATGTATTGAAAAGATAAACAAGAGGGTCACGAATAGAAAACAAGAAGACTTTTTTTTTTTCAATCGGCAATGTCAAGGTCATGCTTAATAATTAAAAAAAAAAGGGTGGCTGGCGGGAGGGGCAATCGTGGAGACAAAGCCCCGGGCTAATGGGACAAAACATGATTAGTTTGCAGTAGATGTTAACTTTCGTTGTTACTGAATGTTTGAAGTTTAATAACTATGTATTGTATAGAAATGTTACAACCACCACATGTGGCCCGGTGTGGGATGTGGCTTAAACAGCTGCAAAAGCCGTTTGGCTACTTTACCAGAGTATTTGAGTTTGAATGCCGATGTAGACCAAGAAATTTAATTAGGATTTCATTCGAGCCAGCACGGAAACCTTCTGCCACATACTTAATTCGCACCACACACATGTCCAGACACATGTCCACACAAGAGATTGAATCATAGCGGAGTGAGCAGGGAAGATGTAACTCTACTCAAAGTAATTCTAATTTTTTGGTTTAATTTCTTAGTGACGTTTTCCTTTCTTAGCACAGACAGTCATTACTTATTGAAGTCATTACTTATTGAAGTCATTACTTATTGAAGTCATTAATTATTGAAGTCATTACTTGTTGATACCACTGAACAGAGGTGAGGTACCATCGTGTTGATACCACTGAACAGAGGTGAGGTACCATCGTGTTGATACCACTGAACAGAGGTGGGGTACCATCAGGTTGATACCACTGAACAGAGGTAAGGTACCATCAGGTTGATACCACTGAACAAAGGTAAGGTAGAATAGTGTTGATACCACTGAACAGAGGTAAGGTACCATCGTGTTGATACCACTGAACAGAGGTGGGGTACCATCGTGTTGATACCACTGAACAGAGGGGGGGTACCATCGTGTTGATACCAATGAACAGAGGTGGGGTACCATGGTGTTGATACCACTGACCACAGGTGTGGTACCATCGTGTTGATACCACTGAACATAGGTGGGGTACCATCGTGTTGATACCACTAAACAGAGGTGGGGTACCATCGTGTTGATACCACTGAACAGAGGTGGGGTACCATCGTGTTGATACCACTGAACAGAGGTGGGGTACCATGGTGTTGATACCACTGAACAGAGGTGGGGTACCATCGTGTTGATACCACTGAACAGAGGTGGAGTACCATGGTATTGATATAACACTGAACAGAGGTGGGGTACCATCGTGTTGATACCAGTGAACAGAGGTGGGGTACCATGGTATTGATATATCACTGAACAGAGGTGGGGTACCATCGTGTTGATACCAGTGAACAGAGGTGGGGTACCATGGTATTGATATATCACTGAACAGAGGTGGGGTACCATCGTGTTGATACCACTGAACAGAGGTGGGGTACCATGGTATTGATATATCACTGAACAGAGGTGGGGTACCATCGTGTTGATACCACTGAACATAGGTGGGGTACCATCGTGTTGATACCACTGAACAGAGGCGGGGTACCATCGTGTTGATACCACTGAACAGAGGCGGGGTACCATGGTGTTGATACCACTGAACATAGGTGGGGTACCATCGTGTTGATACCAAATGTTGATTGTCATTTACAGTGAAGAACAACAACTTTTGAGTTACATCTAATATATATAATACAGAAGTTACTTCAAAAAAGAAGATGATTACGTCCTACGCGTCATGCATTTAGTCATGCATATTAACCAATGACTTAAATTCTGCCAAGTCACTGGTTTTTCTGGCTTGCTCAGGCAACCCATTCCATGCTCTAATAGCACTAGGGAAGAAGGAGTATTTGTACAAATTTGTCCTAGCATAGGGGACGAGGAATGTGCCTTTATTTTTGTGTCTTTCAGAGTATTTTATTAAGTTTTGTTTTTGTATTTGAAGATTATGGTTCAGTGTTTTATGTATAATTGCTACTTTACTTTTGAGTCTTCTGTCCTGAAGGCTTTCTAAATTTAGTGATTTTACTAATGGTGTTACTCTAGTCAAATGTGAATATTCGTTTGTTATAAATCTCACTGCTCTATTTTGTGTTTGTTCCAGTTTCTTAATGTTTTCTTGAGTTGAGGGGTCCCAAATGGTGGATGCATATTCTATTATTTATACATAGACGCAATATTGATAGAAGTCAACACACACACAGGCTATTTTTTAAAAATTGTTTCTATTGGTAAAACTATGTGATCACCAAAACAGAAGAAATATTTTTTTACAGTGACCAAGTTTTGTTGTTGTCATTATTAATGAATGTCCTCATAACGTCCCCTGTTTTGTGGCGGCTCCATTAGTGTGTCGCTAAATAAAGTTTAAAAATAGATTTGACCGCTAGATCTAGTCGAGCAATGAATCATTTGTTTGTCGTGAGCACAGAAAAAGAGATTCTGGTTCTCTTACGCTCACGATTTGTTTCTGAAGCTCTAAATTGTAGACTAGATGTATTGTTGAACTGAAAGGCATGACCTGGCTTCCATGACAACTTCTGTTTGCAAATACCATCCCGAGTCAGGAGATGACAGTGTTTCAATATGGCATCTTTCTAATTTGATCTGAATAGATGATACACTCGAACACTTTAAGGAACTTCTGATCAATAATAAAATAATTATACAAATAATATCTTTATTATTCCTGAGGAATGTTTTCTTACAATTCTGCATTACATAACTGTTATGGAGTGTGTGTATGTGTACACAGATTGCAGATGTCATACACAACAGAAGCAGAAAGAAGGGTGAAAATGCAACGGCGCCTGGTGATTATATATGCCCAACCTGCGATCGCAGCTGTGTATCAAGGATTGGCCTCTTTAATCACACAAGAAGTTGCAAAGGGAAAAGATCGTCTCTCGAGACGTAAAATGCCACAGAGTATGTGTGTGTGTATGTTTCTATGGTGACGGTGCGAAGAAGTTAACGATTGGTTGGTGGCTATGCGGTGTGAATGATGCAATCTAAGTGGCATTGTCGTAAGCTGTCTAGGGTAGGCTAGACGACTCCAGAATGCCAGGGTGAAAACACGTGTTCTTGTGTAGTGAGATAGATTTTGAAGTCGAATATATTTATTTTAGTTCATCTCAAGTTAAATTTGACTATATTATAAGAAAATATATATTTAGTCTTATTCTAAAAACAAAATGCTTTCTTAAGGACGTTTTTATCAAACAGGTTACCACGTGGCTAGTTATAAATGATCATACTTTTTGTATGTTAGGTTTTATGAACTTTATTACAACGCTTATATCAACTCACTCTATTTGTCTGGTAAAAGGTTTGTACACACACAATCTAGGATCTATCTGAAATTTTGGACAATTATTTCTTTTACCTGACAACACAAGAATCAATAAAATATAGTTAAACAATTAGTTAATGAACTATTGGTAATTAACTATTTTGTTTTTTAATCTTGAACAAGGGAAAGAAATCGTACTTGACAGATGTGGTGGTGTAGGTTGAATTAGTCCCCTTGATTAGGCGTAAGCCCTGGGTGAACAAGTTGTTATATATATATCTAAATATATATATATATATATATATATATATATATATATATATATTTAGAGAGAGAGAGACAGAGACAGAGAGAGACACAGAGAGAGAGAGAGAGAGACCACTGTCATCTTTAAAAAAAAAAGTCGCTACTGTTCAATAGTTGATGTTTCACTTTGTTACTTTAATAATTCAATCGTACCAGCTGAACACAAGCCTGTCTATCCATGTGTACTACAGTCGGCTGTATTGATTTCATCAGTTCAATAATGAATCATCGATTTGGATCAAGTTGTTAACGATGTTGTTAAGGGCCACTATACTTCACCGACCTAACCCCCCCCCCCCTACTCCCCGTCTCGCTGTCCTTCTTCTTGGTTAGCGTGACTTTACCTCTTCCCCCCCCCCCCCCCCCCCGTCTGTTCCCTAGTTCGTCGTGACATTCAGTTAAGTGTTATAGAGATCTGGTTTCATTTTTTTTAATACTCAAGGGCTTCTCAAGTTATACATGAACACTGTATCCCAAACAGGTGTGTTATGTTACTCTTTTGGTTTTCTTTACATTCACTAATGCAAGCTTTAAGACGCTTAAAAAACTTGTATTTAATTTTATTACACACAAAAAAAAAATCTGGTTAAGCGAATGTATATAATTCTAATGACAGGCCTATATATAGATCCAGGCTTAGAAGACGGAGCGCCAGGGCCGGCCTTACAAATTGCGGGGCATAATTAAATGGAGGCTTGCAAAGCCCCTCTTCTTCTTCTATTATTTATTTTGTACAATAACAGCTATTAATTTTACTTAGATCATTATATCTACATTTAGTATACAACATGCATAGGAAGCAACTCAAATACAATAGGTGTCAATCGTACGACACACTAAATAGGTTAGCCTTTTAAAGCCTGTGACAAGCCCTGACTGTTAGTGATATGCTTAATGTAAACCTGGGGGGAAGGCGCAGGGCACAATTTGGAGCGATTGGTACTAAAAAACGGCCCTGCGGTGCGCACAATGTTTATTTCTTTAACTCTTTCAAGAAAAACGTTTTCTTTGATTGTGTGGGTGACATGAAGCCGGTTAGAATAGTGAGCATTCCTTGAACTCCGTTCATCCTGACAATAGGCGTCCTACTATACAGTATACCACAACATTAGAAGTATGAACAAAGACCACAACTGGTAACCAAAGAAGTATGAACAAAGACCACAACTGGTAACCTAAGAAGTATAATCAAAGACCACAACTGGTAACCTAAGAAGTATAATCAAAGACCACAACTGGTAACCTAAGAAGTATAATCAAAGACCACAACTGGTAACCTAAGAAGTATTATCAAAGACCACAACTGGTAACCTAAGAAGTATGTATATATATATATATATATATATTATATACATATTTATAACTTTTATATAGCGCTACTTTCATGCTTATAGCAAGCTCAGAGCGCTTTGGTCCAATCTCATTTGTGGACCAGTGGGGGGGGGGGGAGGGGGTATCTAGGAGTTGGTCTTCCGTGCTGCCTTTAGGCGCTCAGTAAACACAACTCTGCCCGAGTCGGGTGTCGAACCTCAAGCCCCCTTCTAGGTAGTCAAGCCAAGCGCACTTAGCCTCTCGACCACGCTGAACAAAGACCACAACTGGTAACCTAAGAAGTATAATCAAAGACCACAACTGGTAACCTAAGAAGTATAATCAAAGACCACAACTGGTAACCTAAGAAGTATAATCAAAGACCACAATTGGTAACCTAAGAAGTATTATCAAAGACCACAACTGGTAACCTAAGAAGTATGTATATATATATATATATATATATATTATATACATATTTATAACTTTTATATAGCGCTACTTTCATGCTTATAGCAAGCTCAGAGCGCTTTGGTCCAATCTCATTTGTGGACCAGTGGGGGGGGGGGGGGGGGAGGGGGTATCTAGGAGTTGGTCTTCCGTGCTGCCTTTAGGCGCTCAGTAAACACAACTCTGCCCGAGTCGGGTGTCGAACCTCAAGCCCCCTTCTAGGTAGTCAAGCCAAGCGCACTTAGCCTCTCGACCACGCTGAACAAAGACCACAACTGGTAACCTAAGAAGTATAATCAAAGACCACAACTGGTAACCTAAGAAGTATAATCAAAGACCACAACTGGTAACCTAAGAAGTATAATCAAAGACCACAACTGGTAACCTAACAAGTATAATCAAAGACCACAACTGGTAACCTAAGAAGTATTATCAAAGACCACAACTGGTAACCTAAGAAGTATGAACAAAGACCACAACTGGTAACCTAAGAAGTATGAACAAAGACCACAACTGGTAACCTAAGAAGTATGAACAAAGACCACAACTGGTAACCTAAGAAGTATGAACAAAGACCACAACTGGTAACCTAAGAAGTATGAAAAAAGACCACAACTGGTAACCTAAGAAGTATAATCAAAGACCACAACTGGTTACCTAAGAAATATGAACGAAGACCACAACTGGTAACTTAAGAAGTATAATCAAAGACCACAACTGGTAACCTAAGAAGTATGAACAAAGACCACAACTGATAACCTAAGAAGTATAATCAAAGACCACAACTGGTAACCTAAGAAGCATAATCAAAGACCACAACTGGTAACCTAAGAAGCATGAACAAAGACCACTAGTATAAATTCAAAACTGAAATCCTTTTAAATAAATACAAAACATTTATTCTAAAACTTGGAATCACTTCGATAATAACTTCGTAAATGTACAGTACAATTTAATGTAAATACATTAAATACTGTCTACAAGCTACCCGCGGCGTAGCATACGCCACTATTCAGTGACGGGTGAACACTTCCTGAAAGACACAGTTGTCCAAATGGGGTAGGTTTTGGCAAACGACTGTGTGCGCACGCCTGGAGAGCGAGGAATGCGCGGACATACATTGAAGATTACTTGTTATCCCTCACTCTTTTTTTTTCTGAGCCTCGGTCTCTGTCGCCGCGAAAGTTACGTGGGGTAACACTAGTCCGACTTGCAGAAATAAAAAAGTTATCTTTCCATGACTTTTTCATCAAGGGTTAGAGAGTCGGCGTGCGTGCGTAGTGTCCCGCATGGTTGGGCGACGTAGAGAATTCTTTCCTTCTTTATATACCATTTATCGATCTATGTCTTCCAGCCTTGTGTCACCATCCAGTTCTGTCACCATCCAATCTCCTTTCGCGAGCCTGGAATTTCCCAACCACTCCTTTGACGTTATCTGTAAAGCTGAAGGAGAAACCAGTGAAATAATATATACTCTTATTTTTGTCTAATATGACCTTGAAGGGCATCATGCTACGTGACACTTGATAACTAGACTGGACACCAAGCATCTCGCTTCAGATAATAGTTCAATTCAGAATCAATTTAATCACATATGTATTTCAGGGTCTGTAATCCATTGGCACGTTGCCACCTGTAGTGACGAGGGCGGTGGCCGAGACTCAAAAGGGAAACCTTATCTTATGGAGGGAGAAAGAATCGTGGTTGTTGCCTTTGAGGAATAATTGGCGGACAAATAGGCCGCCTCTGAGTTTGTATGGAAACTTGCTTCCTTATATATAATATATAGTTCGTCTATCGTAGTTCAATGCTGACCACTTCTGTCATTCAGGGGGCTCTTGGCTTTCGGCTTTGCACTGGGGTTTTGTGCCATTTCGTGGGGCTGGTGAGACCTATGTGAGCCCGGAATGTTCGGCTGCACACTGTGCAGGTTAATCCAGCTGGAGCTAGCGCCATTAGCCTTGTTTTTACTTCTCTCTGACTCTTTTCTTCTCCAAGCGCTGGTTTCTGGTCCCCTGCAATATGTGTGCCAGTTTTCTCAGCGCAACGCCATGATGATATTTCACGTTGTTCTGTCTCTCAGGAGGCAGGCTCAATGCTAAAGGTTTTCCGAGAAGCTTTGAGGGTGTCCCTGAAGCGTTTTCTATGACCACCTTGTGAGCGCTTCACTTTATTTGACCATAAAGAAGTCGTTTAGGAATGCGGGAGTCTTCCCTTCTGCAGATGTGACTGCATCAGGATTATGTGGATGCTTAGCAGGCCCGCTCTTCGAAGGTATTTTGTTCTTGCCACTTAACATTACATATTTGTCTGAGACAGGTCATGTGGAAGTGGTTCAGTTTGTTTTTTTCGTTTCTGAGACATAAAGCAATGTAGGGAGGTGACAGCTCGATAGACACATAGCATTGTGCTTGTGGTAATAACTCGTCTATTCCAAACATTTATATATCATTAGTATTACATAAGCCCCATATCTCCACAAGAGGAAACGGGACCTGGCGCATTGAGCAAATTATTTTCATATCAGAGCCGCACTAATAAAAAGAAATAATAATTTATTATATTTTATCTCATAAAATGGTCTCAAATTCTATTAAAATGGATACGCCCCCATAGAATCAAGCAATCTGAGCAACATAATTAAGTGTAACTTTCCATGTCTCTCAGTCTCCCCCCCCCCTTTCTTCTCTCTCTTTTTTTTGTTCATTTTTCGTTTTATATAATATCTCTTTCCTCTCTTTCGTTCTTGTTTATTTATGTTTCTTTTTGTTCTCTTTACACCTCTCTTTCTTAGCTCCCTCAACCTATCTTTCCGTAACTCCCTCTTCCTCCTCTTTCCTCCCATAACTCATCCACACTCCATTCATCATGTTGCACACGTTTCCTTATCTCTATTTATAGCCTCCACAGTTTGACCTAAACATCTGCTGACTATTTCACGAGGGTATTATTTCACCCCCACTCCTATAACGTTTTTGTTGATCAAACATTGACTGGTTTTGTTCCGTCAATGGGGGCTATAAACACACAAGTCACACTGGACTCGACAGACATTGTCATGATATAAGAAACTGCACCAACAAAGCCCGGTGTGCCAGATGTCCTAGTAACGATCGGCATCGTGTCGGTAGCTTTCCCACATAGCCATCGACAGACTATGGCACTCCTTGGTCATGGCTACACTCTTGCATGATTGCGAATTATCGGACACTAAATGCAAAATTACAAAGAAGAATGCAATGGAGATGTTATAGATGGTCGTGCGCTTTGCGCGCTGGACCGTCGCTCAGATTTATCGATGGTCCCGGCACAAACTATGCCAGACCCCGTCGTCCTGTGGGAGGTTTGGACTAGGATGTAAATTATTTTCAACTCCGAAGGAACATCCGAAACAAAGACCGAATCGAAACAGGATCACAAAGGTAATGGACTTCTTGACCAATGTAAAAAAACAACAACTTTATAGCCATGTCATAAGATCTTCAAGACTCGTAAAGACCTTCCTTCAGGGAACAGTACCAGAAAAAAGAAGAAGAAGCAGAGAAATCGATGGGAAGAGAACATTGAAGAATTGATGGACCTGTCATTGAAAGAGAATCTTCTCAAGGCAAAAGACAGAGAGGAATGGAGAAAGACGGTCGACACGTTACGTGTGGTGCCCCAACGGTTCAACAGACTAAAGGTCATGTGAAGGAGCTCTTCGAGAGTTGTTTTTCTTTTCAAAACAAAAAGAGTTCCAACTGAACAACGTACAACTGAGATACAAAGTTTGACAAGAGGTAGAAATATTCTCCATCTACTCAAAGAGCGATGTCAGGAAACGTACAGAAGCTGTTGCATTAAGTTTATTTTTAGAGTATTTGTAGCGCAAGGTCAAGGTTATTGACAAGTTTGGTTAAAACGATGACGGTTTTTCCATAAGCTCTAAAAATTGTTTCGACGTTCCTAGAAAGAAGGGGATAAGAGACTTGGGTCTTGAGTTTAGAGAGAGCGACGACTAGAGTAAACATTTATGTAGTGTGTATAATATTAAATGGATTCCTAGTTTCAGAATTAAAGCTTTGTATTTATTTCAAAGAATATTTTAGTTTTGAGTTTAGACTTCAAAGAAAACGTCATAGCACGTCTTTGGGCACGTGATGGGCCACAGCAGAAAAGTCGTAGAAACGTTTTTTCACATGGCGTGACTTGTTTCATCTAGACAGGGCCGCCGCTGCCTATTGTGCAATGTGTGCATTGCACGCAGGCGGCCGAATCTAAGGGGCGCCAAATCATTATTCTAAGTTTGTTTTTTATTTTAAAAAATAAAACAAAATACTTAAATGTTTTATATATAAATTCTAATTATTCCATTATCCTTTGAAAACTTTAAAAAAAAAATATTCATAAATAAGAAATTATTTTGTAAACTTTAGAAGAAATAAAATAGTGCAGTACGCGAGGGATTACAATGTTTTTTTTCCCATAGGTTCAAGTTATTTTAAGTTTATTTATTAGAAAATATAAAACGCTTACATCGGTTCAGTTGTACTAGCTGTCTGGAGCTAGAAGCCAACGATCTGCCAACAATAGGAAAAGGGGGGAGGGCGGCGAATTTTAAAAATATTTTCATTGTAGTTGTTAATCCATAGGTCTATCTGAATAATAAATAATAATAATAATAACATTATTTCAATGTTTTAAAAATTAAAATATCTTCAGCAAGAGACGTTGTTTCATCTTCTAATAAGACCTTGTCAAGAAGCGTATGCAAAAAAATGTTAAAAGTTTTTGAAGAAAACATTTCAAAACGTCTTCGCTAGTGTGATTCTACTGGATTTTTGTTTGTCTTAAAATGGTAGAATTTCTTCCGACCATTGCACTTCATTATAGTAAAGACTTTTGTGTGAAAAAAAGGTCCGCAACAGAAATGTCTAACCTAAAAAAGATCACGCCATTTACAGACGTCCGTGCACTATATGTACCTAGAATGTCCCTCGCATAATACTAAGGACCCAGGCTGGCTCTTTATCATTAAACTTAATACGACCCTCGACTTTTTTTTTTTACTACGATGAATAGTGCGTTCTTAAAGAAAACACCAGCTTCTAAGGGGGTTTGAACGAAAATTTTGTCATCTAGGAGGTCGCCCCCTGAAATGTGAGAAATACTGCATGACTTGTTATTTTTTTAAATTTCAATTCATTGTAAGACTTGTAGTTTGAGTTATTTAATTAAAAATTATCAGCGCTGAGTTGCTTTATTTTGTGCTAGTGGTGTGTTGGATAAATTTGTAGGCACCTCTGAATCCGCGTATGTCAGAAGATTGTGGATACAATGCCCATTTCTCCAAAATACAAGCGTTATAGTTAAAGTTAAAAAGTTGAAAAAGTTCCACCGTCAATGGCTTTTGTATTTCGAGTCTTTTTAGTGAACATATACTTGTCCAGACCATAGAACACTGTTGAGCAGTCAAAGGTTATCAAGAAACTGTTTTTCATCATGATCATGTACACTGTTTATTGTAATACACCATCGTCGCAAATGTAAGCGAGTAGACAGAATAAGATATGTTTTTGATATATATCAGAAAGAATCAATATGTCTGAATGCACCTAAATCCAAAATTGTTCCTAGTGCATGGTTCATAGTTCTACTTGAAGGATACAACGGTACGAATATGAAAGGAAAAAATGGAATGGTCTACAAAAATGGTTTTAAATCAAAGGGCACTTTTGGTACAGTGTCCAGATCAGTTAAATGTTTTTTTTTGTTTCTGGAAATAAAAGAGGGGGGGGGGGAGGCGGCAATTTTTAATTTCGCCCCAGGCGGCCACACCCCTTGCGGCGGCCCTGCATCTAGATATTCGATTAAAAGCCTCGTTTTGAAAGTTGACTTTGGCTATGTGTTGTTACTCTCCTTTGGAAAGTTTGTTCTATCCTCCTTTGGACGTGCGTGTTACTGGCACCCCTGTGAATGATGGGATAGGAGGTCAAAGTTCTCATGTATACGAATAAATGTGTACATTCATTCTGTCATGAAATTGTAATGTTCGGTTGAATGAACTTCTGAACGTGACCTATCTAGTAAAGCCTACAGTGGTTTATGACTAACTAATCATCGGGTACTATAATACGAGTGTTAAACACTTAACATACACAGTCGATTGTAAAGTCTAGACTGGTGTGTATGCTATTACTATAAGCCTGCTTTAAAGCCGGAAATAAGATTCCTTTCATTAAATCTCCCCCCCCCCCCTATTTTCTTTACAATACCATTCAAGTCACCCCTTCATGGAACCTGTGTAGGTGGGCGAACAGCTGATCTAAAAAAAAAAGCGGCTCTAATGATTTTCTAGAAATTTAGCAGTTGATGTATATCGCTGAGAAAAAAAATTACTATCTAGTTGGCCGCGTGGGAAAACTCTAATTTGACCGTTATAAATTTTCAAAGTAAAAATTAAATAAATGTGATCATGGCTGGAGATTATATCTAGGTATAGAGCCAATATTGCGTAATCAGCCGTATTACCGTAACTATGCGATAAAAGTCAATTTAAAGTTGCTTAAATTTTATTGAAGTTTATATGCGTTGCAGCGTTGTATATGTAAATCTTATATTGATTACATCTAGATTCAAGATCTAGAAGTAAATCTAGACTAGATCTTGAGACTTCTAAATCAGAACTTAAGGTCTAGTGTTAGATCTAGATGCTCAAAAAATGAACATACCAATCAATAATCGCACAACTATAGGCCTACCTTAATCGCTGGTCGAATCAGTTGATATGTACTCTCTAGCATCAGACAGTGTCACGGGTTCGATACTCGAATTGAACCAAAATTTATACAAATAATTCTTTAAAATTTTTTAAATTTTATTTTCGAAGTTTAATAAATGAGGTATTTTCTATTAAAAAAATACATTATAAAATGTTTTTATTGTTTTGTGTGTCTTTATTTTGCTTCTATAAATCTGTCTCCACACACAATGTACAGTGGTCTAGAGACATAATCTTCCCTCGAAGATGTCGATTAATTTTATTTTTTTTTAATTATTATAAGGAAAGTGTCATTAAAACTGACGGGTCTAGCCATTGTTTTAACTCTGTTGTTTTTTTTTCCTCCTCAGGATTAGGAAATATAATACACTTTTAACTTTATAAAGCATGTTAAATACTTGCTTTAGGGGACCGGATGACATTTTGATAAACATGTAAGTTGCTGTCTGGTTGTGTGATATGCGCTGTTGCCTGGACGGTCGCCTCGCTGTGACGGGTTCCAACCTTGTACACCGCCATACCCGATCGTCCTGCGGGAGGTTTGGGCTAGAATGTAATAGTCTTCAATTCTAAAGGAACATCTGAACATGTACAAAGAATGAAACACTATAGTCCCTTCAAATAGTATTCTATCTATTTCTATATGTTTCTTTCTTTCTTTATTCTGTGTGTCTCTCTCTGGCTCTATCTAGAAGGCAAGTCTTGTTTCTTACTTTCTCTTTCTTTCTGTCATTCTCTTTCTTTCCGTTTGTTTCCCCCCTCCCGTCTGTCTGTTTTTTTTTCGTTATCTGTTCTGTCTCTTTCTGTCACTCTAACTCACATTTACCTCACCGTCTGCCCCCTCTTTCTGTCCCTCTCTCACTTTCTCTCTTAAAGATAATTTAATCTAATTAATCTAATTATGTAGATCGCACTTTTCTCTCTCTCTCTCCTTTTAAAATGGTGTCAGCTGTTAAACAAACAATGTCGACATCAGAAACAAAACTGTTAGAAAATAAATTCCATTGAGATTACATATATGTCTGTATACTTGTATGTACGTGTGTATGTGTGAGTGCAGGGTTAAGCGACTGTTAATTAGTTTGCTGTGTGTAATTAAATCGATGATATAAAGATATAACGTGGGGGTGGGGGTGGTAGCAACTGAATGACACAGCACGAAGGTTAATACCAAAATATTCACATTAATATTTTTTTACAAATTTAAGAAAATCTGATTTGAATTAATGTCTATTTTTTTTTGGGGGGGGGGGGGGGCGCTGTCATGAGAAAGTTGTTTACTATACACGGTGTACTGTGTACGCAGCTTTAAGAATCACGTTTACTCTAGGATTGTGTTAGTTTGAATGAAGTTTTACTTGACTCAAAACTCACAGCTGTGACGCTGTTTGTTCTAGCAATGACTAGATCTAGTCCGACACAGCATCACCAGGCTTATCTGTTTACATTTAAAAAGAGATGCATGTGTGTGTGTGTATGTGGGAGGGGGAAGTGGTGCTATGGCATAGACACAACTTTATTGAATAGATCAAGTCATCAGCCAGGATCTTTTTTTCGGGGGGGGGGATATATATATATGTTTGTGTGTGTGTGTACATAGTTAATCTTTATTACATTCTGACCCTCCATTCTTTCGGACGATGTTCATTGTACCCGAGAATAGGTTCTTCCTGGAGTGAGTGGGAACATTGTAGATAAAGGGGTCTGGGGGAGAGCTGCGAGATCCCCCAGCGCCGCCAAGCACTATTTCCGGTAATGAAAACCAACAAAATACATATTCTGAGGTATCTTCAGTGCATTATCCTGCTATTAAAAGTTTAATTTCAAAAACCTTATGTGCTATTCTTACTGACGTAGATCCTCCCGCACCGTTCGGCGCATTGGGCGCCAAGCTGTTTCCACAAAAATCTGTCGGTGGCAACGTCTGAAGCCTCTTCACACCTGCTCTGAGGACCTCCATGAAAGTGTGGCGCCAAGTTGTACTACGATGTCCCTGTTTGCGCTTTCCTCGTAATGGCCCCCTTGTCATCGCAACTCTTTGTATGCGTAACTCATTTTGTCGGAGAACATGTCGCGCAAACCTCATTTCTACGCTCTGTCACAAACGTACAAAAGGATCGACTCACAGTTCGGCATAGGATTTCCTTGATTGAGACCTGATCTCTAGAACTGACCTACTAAAATCCTTCTTAGTCTTCTTTGTCTTTAGTCTTTTTCAATTTTGGCAGACTATTCACTGCACAATATTAGTGGAGCCCAGCCACTGGTAGAAATCGGTAACCTCTCTTGGCTACACTCTTGGAATTAGGTGATTGTAGTTTGCTTCAGATTTTATGTCGAAAAAGAAAGTTTTATCGTCAAAATCATCTGTTGTGGGGTTTTAAACTAAAAAATTAATTTCTGGAATACTTTTTTAACAAATTCAAAACCCCATTTAGATACGGTCATAGAATTTGGTGAGAGTAGTTAGTTTGCTTTAGAATAATATTGAAGAGGGGTTTTCAACCTCAAAACTGTCTGTAGGGGGATTTTAAACTCAAAACCATCTGGAGGGGTTTTAAACTTTAAAAAAAGCTATCTGGAGGAGGGGGGCTTAAACTCACAAATCCCCTTGGCTTAGCTAAGCTCAAAGAATTTTAGTGTGTAATTTACTTTATTTTTATATTGAAGAGGTATTTTTTAGCATCAAACCCCGCTGAAGGGGGGTTTAAACTCAAAACCTTCTTTGGCTACGCTCATAGCATTTTGAGTGTGTAATTTGCTTTTATTTTTATTGAAGAGGTATTTTTTAGCTTAAAACCCCGCTGAAGGGGGGTTTAAACTCAAAACTCCTTTGGCTACTCTAATAGAATTTTGAGTGTGTACTTTGCTTTTTTATATTGAAGAGGGGGGTATCATAAATTTTGGAGGGGGTTTTTAAATCAACTCTTCCTTAGCTATGCTCTTGGAATTTGGGGATTGTCGTTTGCATTTTTTTTGTGTTTTGTTTTATAGAACAAGGGGTTTAACTGCAAAAACCCCCTGGTAGGGGCAAGGGATGGTTTAGTATTAAAACCTCACCTAAAATAAACAAAATGAAAGCAAAAAATCAGTCAATTTCGACCCCCCCCCCCGCAGGGGGATTTCATTTCGGTGTGTGTGTGTGGGGGGGGGGTGAACCCTAACCCCTCCCCCCGGCTACGCCCATGGATCAAGTGTACGTAATGAAATCAATACGTAGAGAATGTACTTCAACACAAGAGTAAAGTGCTCACAGTCAAATGTAGTGAAAGAAATAAAACGAACGTTTGCACGAATGATTCCAATGAAATAAAATGTTCAACTTACAGAGGAGAGAAAAGCTTCAACCAAATACACTAGAAAAGATAAAAGACGGACTTTTCAAAAGTCAAGACAAAGATTTGACTACAAGCGTCCAATTCATTTCAAGCCAAAGTAACACCATGTTTCTAGAATCTTTGCAGTGATTTGAAGCTACTCCCCACTTCAGCTGTAATGGAGTTCAAGTAATTGTGAAGCTAAAGTAATGGAACATTAAAGCTAAAATAATTTGATGTTAAAGTTAAATAAGGAATTGACTCTTAGGCACGACTGAGCCGTCATTCACTTGTAGAGTTGTACATGTCAAAGAACAGCAACCTAATGTTTTGGTAATACAGCGTTGAGAGAGTCAGCCTTGACAGAGTCAGCCTTGACAGAGTCAGTCGTGAGAGAGTCAGCCTTGACAGAGTCAGTCGTGAGAGAGTCAGCCTTGACAGAGTCAGTCGTGAGAGGCGATAGACAATTATCTTCGATGTGTTCATGTTGGGAATGTGACAAGTCACTATGTTCCCCCTCTAAGTTAACGAGCACCGCTAGCTCTGATTAACTTAATTCTGAGAGTCCCAGATTATAATGAAACACTTTGACCACTTTTATTCTTTTTTTTAAGCATTGCATGTTGAGTTTCTATATTAACGTTTGGTTCATATTTGAATACGAACTATGATTCGTGTATATTTAAAGAGAAATACATTTGAAAAAATAATACATTTAATTCTATACTCATCAGTCAAAACAATCTTCCACTTTTAAGGTGTACTGATGTATGCAAGAGTGACATAAGCTCTTCAAAATCGACAATTGGTAAAAATAGGCTCTGGATAGATCTACATAGAGAGCCTGCACATAGGAAGGATCCCAGATTGCAGATGCCATACACAACAGGAGCAGAAAGAAGGGTGAAAGTGCAACGGCTCCTGGTGATTACATATAACCAACCTGTGACCGCAGCTGTGTATCAAGGATTGGCCTCTTTAGTCACACAAGAAGTTGCAAAGTTAAAAGATCTCCACACGAGACGTATAATGCCACACAGAAAGAGAGAGAGAGAAAAAAAACATGTATCTCGATGTTCTGCTTATGTATGTAAACCTCTGGTGTTGTATTGATACTGTTATAAACCTGGTGGTGGCACAGATGGGGGTAGTGGTGTGAGTGTACTCAGCCGACGCAAATCGCCCCAGGCCAGCGCTAGATGAGCGGTCAACCGTGACGAGTTACGACGGTCGGCCGAGACGAGTGTCAACATGATGGTTCGGGAAGAATCGACGTCGTGAACAGAGCTCAGGAGCGTCACGAAAGTTGTAGTCATCTGAACACATAGAAACGTCGAGCGGCGTTCTGTCCGATTCGAGAAGGCCAGTAGGGACCCTATATAAGAGCGGAGGTGTTGCAGTCAAGACGGTTCAGAAAAGGGGTTCACGACAGAAGGTTCACTACAGCACAGTTCAACGGTGTGGTTCTGTACGGAGCATTACGACGGTTCAGTGCGGAGTACTGTCAAGTACAGTTGAGACGACTGGCGTCTTGATCTTGGTCTGCGATCGAGTCCGACACAACGAGCCTAGTGTGTGAAGTCGATCCTGAACTGTTGAACCCAGTGCAAGCCCGGAACGAGACGGAGAGGCCAGTGCAAGAGTTGATACGGCGGTACGGTGTTATCGGAGAGATACAGTGTACGTGTTGCCAATTGTACAGTATTGGTTGTTATTTATTCTACTATTAAAGTGTTACGTTACTTTTGAGCCCTGAGTTGTCAAGTTCTTTAAGTTGGTGGTGTATGGTGCAGTTTGCAGAGAGCCTGGATAGTGAGATTCGTAACAATACTTTACATCTGCAGTGCTGTTTCTTTTAGAGGGAAACTACTTTAGTGTGACTCTAAAAAATATTTTTAAAAAATGAAATGGACATTTTTTGAGCTAGAGTTTACAAGAAATTTCAACATTCACACAGTGCAAACACTCCCTGTTTTACTGTAAAGCTAAGATTTCAGACAATACTTTGATTTCAATCAATTTACACATTGAATCTCTCAAAAGCAGGCTTATTAAGATTATAGCAGACTGTGGTTCATAGAGGCTATCTAGCCTACAATCTTGTGAGACGTGGTTCATAGAGGCTATTTAGCCTACAACGTGTGACGTGGTTCATAGAGGGTATCTAGCCTACAACGTGTGACGTGGTTCATAGAGGCTATCTAGCCTACAACGTGTGACGTGATTCATAGAGTGTATCTAGTCTACAACGTGTGACGTGGTTCATAGAGGGTATCTAGCCTACAACGTGTGACGCGATTCATAGAGTGTATCTAGCCTACAACATGTGACGTGGTTCATAGAGTGTATCTAGCCTACAACGTGTGACGTGGTTCAAAGAGGGTATCTAGCCTACAAACTCAATACATGTGCACCTTCCATCAGATTTTATGTACTACAGAAATATTACAGGGGCACAAATAGGTGATGTCCCTTACAGATATTACATGGAACACAAATAAGTGATGTCCCTTACAAATATTACATGGAAAACAAATAGGGGATGTCTTTTACAAATATTACATGGAACACAAATAGGTGATATCCCTTATAAATATTACATGAAACACAAATAGGTGATGTACCTTACAAATATTACATGGAACACAAATAGGTGTTGTCCCTTACTTAAAAAACAAATCTTACACTTTTAAATTGTTTCAAGATATAGTTGATTGCGAGACTGTAATATGTACATGATTTATCCCAAAAGTTATATTTATCATGTAAGTACGATGCATGTTTTATGTAAATAATAAAATACTTAGTAAGCATTGTAAGTACTTTGTAATTGTTATTTAAGTAATGTTTAAGTATCGCAAAAATACTAATATAAAAGTACTACGTAAGAACTATGTAATTGCGTAGAAAGTATCGAGAAAGATATATGTAAATACTGTATCATTATAAGTACTATGTAAGTAAATTTTAGTAAATTATAATTGGCATGTTATTAGTTAAACTGACATTACCATGTAAGTAAGGTTGAAATAAAGGGAGCTAATATAAGATTCAAATAAAGGGAGCTAATATAAGGTAAAAATAAAGGGAGCTAATATAAGGTGGAAATAAAGGGAGCTAATATAAGGTGGAAATAAAGGGAGCTAATATAAGGTTGAAATAAAGGGAGCTAATATAAGGTTGAAAAATACAAGTTAATATAAGGTTGAAATAAAGGGAGCTAATATAAGGTTGAAAAATACCAGTTAATATAAGGTTGAAATAAAGGGAGCTAATATAAGGTTGAAAAATACCAGTTAATATAAGGTTGAAATAAAGGGAGCTAATATAAGGTTCAAATAGAGGGAGCTAATATAAGGTTGAAATAAAGGGAGCTAATTTAAGGTTCAAATAGAGGGAGCTAATACAAGGTTGAAATAAAGGGAGCTAATATAAGGTTGAAATAAAAGGAGCTAAAATAAGGTTCAAATAAAGGGAGGTAATATACGGTTGCATTCAAGAACAACAATAAAGGATGTATTTATTTCCACCACTCACTTACCGATGTTACAGTTAACAGCTGCGATTGTTTAAACAAAACCTCGGAGGCGACCGTAGTGGTAGTCGTATTGGTTATGTTGTTAATCTGCAAAGGTTAAAGATTAAGCACATCTAAAGAAGCCAGAAATATTAGATTCAGAAGGTTAGTGGCGATATAAATACTACAGAAGCGTCTAGATTAGCAATAGGAAGCTTTGAAATAGCTCGAAATATGTTTGCATTACTATCAAACTAGATAAGTCTTTTTTTTTATCTCACTTTGGCTTACATTGGAAAAAAAAATGTAATACGCCAGGCCATTTGAGACCAAAACTATATATATATATATATATACATAAAAGACAGATACATAGAGAAAGAGAGTGAAAGAAAGAAAGAGGAGGAAGAGAGAGAAGGAAGGAGAGTAACATGAGCAAGGTAGAACAGGGAATGGGAAAAAACATTAAACATGAGAAGATGTCAGAGAAAAAGAAAACTCGAGAGAGAGAGAGGCAGACAAAAAGAATGGACGAAAAGTGAGAGAAATGAGGTAAGAGAGAAATGAGAGAAATGAGGTAAGAGAGAAATGAGAGAAATGAGAGAAGAGAGAAATGAGAGAAATGAGAGAAGAGAGAAATGAGGTAAGAGAGAAATGAGGTAAGAGAGAAATGAGAGAAATGAGAGAAGAGAGAAATGAGGTAAGAGAGAAATGAGAGAAGAGAGAAATGAGGTAAGAGAGAAATGAGAGAAATGAGAGAAGAGAGAAATGAGAGAAATGAGGTAAGAGAGAAATGAGAGAAATGAGAGAAGAGAGAAATGAGGTAAGAGAGAAATGAGAGAAATGAGAGAAGAGAGAAATGAGGTAAGAGAGAAATGAGAGGAGAGAGAAATGAGAGAAGAGAGAAATGAGAGGAAAGAGAAATGAGAGGAGAGAGAAATGAGAGGAGAGAGAAATAAGAGAACATAGAAATGAGAGAACAGAGAAATGAGAGAAGAGAGAAATGAGAGGAGAGAGAAATGAGAGGAGAGAGAAATAAGAGAACATAGAAATGAGAGAAGAGTGAAATGAGAGAAGAGGGAAATGAGAGAAGAGAGAAATGAGAGAAGAGAGAAATGAGAGGAGAGGAAATGAGAGGAGAGAGAAATAATAGAACATAGAAATGAGAGAAGAGAGAAATGAGAGAAGGGAGAAATGAGAGAAGAGTGAAATGAGAGGAGAGAGAAATGAGAGAAGAGAGAAATGAGAGAAGAGTGAAATGAGAGAAGAGTGAAATGAGAGAAGAGAGAAATGAGAGGAGAGAGAAATGAGAGAAGAGAGAAATGAGAGGAGAGAGAAATGAGAGGAGAGAGAAATAATAGAACATAGAAATGAGAGAAGAGAGAAATGAGAGAAGAGAGAAATGAGAGAAGAGAGAAATGAGAGAAGGGAGAAATGAGAGAAGAGAGAAATGAGAGAAGAGTGAAATGAGAGAAGAGAGAAATGAGAGAAGAGAGAAATGAGAGAAGAGTGAAATGAGAGAAGAGAGAAATGAGAGAAGAGAGAAATGAGAGAAGAGTGAAATGAGAGAAGAGAGAAATGAGAGAAGAGAGAAATGAGAGATGAGAGAAATGAGAGGAGAGAGAAATGAGAGAAGAGAGAAATGAGAGGAGAGAGAAATGAGAGGAGAGAGAAATGAGAGAAGAGAGAAATGAGAGAAGAGAGAAATGAGACGAGAGAGAAATGAGAGAAGAGAGAAATGAGAGGAGAGAGAAATAAGAGAAGAGAGAAATGAGAGGAGAGAGAAATGAGAGGAGAGAGAAATGAGAGAAGAGAGAAATGAGAGGAGAGAGAAATGAGAGAAGAGTGAAATGAGAGGAGAGAGAAATGAGAGGAAAGAGAAATGAGAGGAGAGAGAAATGAGAGAAGAGAGAAATGAGAGGAGAGAGAAATGAGAGAAGAGTGAAATGAGAGATGAGAGAAATGAGAGAAGAGTGAAATGAGAGGAGAGAGAAATGAGAGAAGAGAGAAATGAGAGAAGAGAGAAACGAGAGAAGAGTGAAATGAGAGATGAGAGAAATGAGAGAAGAGTGAAATGAGAGATGAGAGAAATGAGAGAAGAGTGAAATGAGAGATGAGAGAAATGAGAGAAGAGAGAAATGAGAGGAGAGAGAAATAAGAGAACATAGAAATGAGAGATGAGAGAAATGAGAGATGAGAGAAATGAGAGATGAGAGAAATGAGAGAAGAGAGAAATGAGAGATGAGAGAAATAAGAGAAGAGAGAAATAAGAGAAGAGAGAAATGAGAGGAGAGAGAAATGAGAGAAGAGAGAAATGAGAGGAGAGAGAAATGAGAGAAATGAGAGAAATGAGAGAAATGAGAGAAGAGTGAAATGAGAGAAGAGAGAAATGAGAGGAGAGAGAAATGAGAGAAGAGTGAAATGAGAGGAGAGTGAAATGAGAGGAGAGAGAAATGAGAGAAGAGTGAAATGAGAGATGAGAGAAATGAGAGAAGAGTGAAATGAGAGAAGAGTGAAATGAGAGAAGAGTGAAATGAGAGAAGAGTGAAATGAGAGAAGAGAGAAATGAGAGGAGAGAGAAATGAGAGAAGAGTGAAATGAGAGGAGAGAGAAATGAGAGGAGAGAGAAATGAGAGTAGAGTGAAATGAGAGGAGAGAGAAATGAGAGGAGAGAGAAATGAGAGAAGAGAGAAATGAGAGGAGAGAGAAATGAGAGAAGAGTGAAATGAGAGGAGAGAGAAATGAGAGGAGAGAGAAATGAGAGATGAGAGAAATGAGAGAAGAGTGAAATGAGAGAAGAGTGAAATGAGAGAAGAGAGAAATGAGAGGAGAGAGAAATGTGAGAAGAGTGAAATGAGAGGAGAGAGAAATGAGAGAAGAGTGAAATGAGAGAAGAGAGAAATGAGAGAAGAGTGAAATGAGAGGAGAGAGAAATGAGAGAAGAGTGAAATGAGAGATGAGAGAAATGAGAGGAGAGAGAAATAAGAGAAGAGAGAAATGAGAGGAGAGAGAAATGAGAGGAGAGAGAAATGAGAGAAGAGAGAAATGAGAGGAGAGAGAAATGAGAGAAGAGTGAAATGAGAGGAGAGAGAAATGAGAGGAGAGAGAAATGAGAGGAGAGAGAAATGAGAGGAGAGAGAAATGAGAGGAGAGAGAAATGAGAGAAGAGAGAAATGAGAGGAGAGAGAAATGAGAGAAGAGTGAAATGAGAGGAGAGAGAAATGAGAGGAGAGAGAAATGAGAGATGAGAGAAATGAGAGAAGAGTGAAATGAGAGGAGAGAGAAATGAGAGAAGAGAGAAATGAGAGAAGAGTGAAATGAGAGAAGAGTGAAATGAGAGGAGAGAGAATTGAGAGGAGAGAAAAATGAGAGAAAAGAGAAATGAGAGGAAGCGTAAGGGAGGGAGAAAGAAAGTGAGAAATAGAAAAAAGAGAGTGGAAGAAATGAAAAGGGGGGGGGGGGTAGTTAGAGAGAAGGAAAAAAAAGAGACGGGAAGGAAACAAGAGAGAAAGAGAAGGAAGGAGCATGTCAGAGAGTGGGAGATAAAGGGAGAGGGAGAGCGAAATAAATGTTCTAAAAGAGATTTATAACAGAAGGTTTCAATGGAGGAGGAGGACGGGGGGTGAACCGAATCAAAGCACTTTTGTATACTATACTATTTTATGATATTTTAAAAAAATAGACTTAAAAAAAATAATAATTATATAATTAAATAAGTGTGTATAGACTATAGAGGGGGGGGGGGGTGTCTACATCTATGGTCTTATCGACAACTCTGTAACTACATTTTCTGTGTTATCAACAGTTCTGTAACTACATCAAGTGTGTTAACAGTTTTGTAACTACATTAAGTGTGTTATCATCAGTTTTGTAACTACATTAAGTGTGTTATCATCAGTTCTGTAAATACATCAAGTGTGTTATCATCAGTTCTGTAACTACATCAAGTGTGTTATCATCAGTTCTGTAACTACATCAAGTGTGTTATCATCAGTTTTGTAACTACATCAAGTGTGTTAACAGTTCTGTAACTACATCAAGTGTGTTATCAACAGTTCTGTAACTACATCAAGTGTTTTAACAGTTTTGTAACTACATCAAGTGTGTTATCATCAGTTCTGTAACTACATCAAGTGTGTTATAATCAGTTTTGTAACTACATCAAGTGTGTTATCATCAGTTTTGTAACTTCATCAAGTGTGTTATCATCAGTTCTGTAACTAGATCAAGTGTGTTATAATCAGTTTTGTAACTACATCAAGTGTGTTATCATCAGTTTTGTAACTACATCAAGTGTGTTATCATCAGTTTTGTAACTACATCAAGTGTGTTATCATCAGTTTTGTAACTACATCAAGTGTCTTATCAACAGTTCTGTAACTACATCAAGTGTGTTATCATCAGTTTTGTAACTACATCAAGTGTCTTATCAACAGTTCTGTAACTACATCAAGTGTGCTATCGTTATGTAAAGTTGTTTATATTAAGTTTAATTTATGGTACAGGTGTTGCATATATTTAAAAACGATTAGTACTTTCGACATTGTATTAATTCTAGGTTTTGTAAGGATTTTGCTTTCCTGAATAAAATCAAAGAAATTCAGTGCTTAAGTGTTAGGATTATAATGAAAAAAAAACCCACTATTTTGTGCTTAGACTAGAAAGAAATGCAAAGTTGTACTGAGAGCCAAACACAATTGGAACAGACGAGATTGACTTACAGATTCTCTTGTAGTCGAGGGGACGTCATTTTTCCTTGGCGTTCTCTGGTTTGGCTCAGAGGTCCAGTTTAACGTCCAGAAGGATTTGGTGGACAGATAGACGTTGATGTAGACCAGGACACAGCCGATGACCACAACAATCTGGATGGTCTTCTTGAGGTGGAAGCGCATGTCATCGGCGGAGAACTTGTGGGTCTACAAATCTGAAAGAGAATATGGCCCTTTAGAAACATCGCTTCACCTTGTCAAGATTTTACAATTAATTACTTTTGTATGGCTTATAGCTTGCTTAAAACACCCATCCATCCCAGTGGAGCTACAGCCCATGGAGGGCTCTGGGCTGCTTCAACACATCCTTCCATACAGATCTCTCATGGGTCTTTCGTCTCCACCTCGTAGCCCCAAGATGTTGCAGATCTGCTTCCACATCATTAATTCATTGCATTCGGGGTCTGCCTTTGAGTCACCTGCTTGCTTAGAACACAAAGGCCCTATCTCTTTTGACATATGTTAGGGGAATCGGTATCTGGCGAAGGTTTCGGGGCTTCCTTTAGGCGCTTAGCAACCACATCTCTGTTCGAGTGCAGATTCTAACTACCTAGATAGACAGCCAGTTTTGTTACTTCGCCACAACACCTTTATTTGTTTAACCACAAAGTGCTACAAATGTAGTCAAGTTACAAATAATAAACATCTATAATAATAATCAACATACTCAAGATAATAATATAAATAGCAGTGATAATAATGAAAATAATAATAATAAATAGTAATAATAAATTATAATTATAATCATTAACAAACGTATCGCAACTATCGGATCACACAGTTCACAGACAGACATATATTTATCTAGGCATCTAATTGAACTTCAAGCCATCAACACAGTGACACAAAATATTAACTTAATAAAGTTGCATATTATAATAAAATATAAAATTCTTAAGTAATAGTAAACATTTGTTATAGGATACACATCCCACCAGACACAAGAGATGTTGGATGCTATGTCTAACACAAGTTAACATGATTTCATCAATAATTAGAACAACAGGATAGGATGTGGAGAAATGTGGAGGCCGTCTAGGAAACCTAAAGAAAAACATAAAGAAATCAAAGATGAAGATTGACTGTTTATTTCTGAATCTCTCCCAATTTTAAGGACTCCATATTGAACGATCATTGTTGCCAAATAAATTTTAAAAATTCGTTTTAATTTTCAGTGTTTCAGATAGAAAACACTTTGAAACATAGATCATTTACACTTTCGATCTTTTGTACACCGGATACACCAACAAAGCTAGCTATCTTTATTTATCCGCCATATATGAAAATTTCGTTTTTTTAACTAATAATTTAGACAATCTAAATAATTGTCAAAAAAAAATAAATTTCAATTTTATTTTGTTTCAATTAGTTCGCAATGAGCTAAACTCAATTTTAAAAACACTACTTATTTGACTTTCTGTCTCATTCAATACAAAAAAAAAATGCATAAAACTGTGAATAAAACAGTTCTTCAACAAATACTTGTATAGACATAGATTAAAGACAGCCGAGTCTTTACAATTAAAAATGTCTTAACCCTGGTTACAAAACAACAAATACGCAGCAGATCAATGATACCTCTCAACGATGTTCAAAAATCCAGTGGGTGACATTTACATTAGTCGACTAGATTGGTGCACGTCACCTGAGATGTCTAAATATGATGGGCAGCTTGGATTGCGCTAGCTAATTAGCCACCAGATGGCACTGCAATATGTCTAGCGGGTTTTACGTGTAATGCACCCGATAGATTTTGCTCTTATCTTAAAATGTACTGAAATTCGTAAAAACCATGATCACTTAAAGGGGTCACTAAGGCCATAGTTTAACCTTGTGTTGTTGTTTTTTTTGTGAGGGGGGGGGGAGGGAGGGGAAGGGGTAAAAGTGAGGAAGGTGACGGTTGAACTGTTTCAGGGGATACCAAGTCACGGTTGAACTGTTTCAGGGGATACCAACTAAACATCTGATCCATTTTTTCCATTCCCCTCAGTTTTTAAAAAAAAAAAATTTTTTCTCTCAAAATCTCTCATTTAGCGTTGAGTTATTTTTTCCTTTCATTATTTATATTGCCTTACCCGAGACCAATCAGTATAGAAGGCTCCAACACTGACCTGCGGCGTGGCCATGAGCTATTGGTCTAAACTGCCAACAGGTGGCGAGGTCGAAGTTCAGTGTTGAGGCCTTCTATAACGATTGGCCTCGCCCTAACTCGCTGTTTTGTATGAAAAAGGAGACATGCCTATATAATATTTGTGCCATCCTACTGGTGTCAACATATAGGGAATCAAAGACACTGCTAGCAGACACCTTCTAGAAATAAGAACACTCTGGACAGTAACGGATCTAAACAAAGTCTGCCTGTACTCTTCTGACTTTAGTGAGATAAAAAAAAAAGTGTTATTAGTGTGTTGACACAAGAAGCAATTGTAAATATAGTTATTGATAAATTTTGTTTAGCTGATAGCTGAACTGCGCTATAGTTTTGATTGTGAAATCACGTGTAGTTTTTCCCTTTTTTGTACTCCTGTTTTTTAACAGACTCTAGACTAGCAGTGAATCTTGACCAGTCTCTGACTAGCAGTGAATCTTGACCAGTCTCTGACTAGCAGTGAATCTTGACGAGTCTCTAGACTAGCCGTGAATCCTGACCAGTCTCTGACTAGCAGTGAATCTTGAACAGTCTTTAGGCTAGCTGTGAATCTTGACCAGTCTCTGGACTAGCAGTAAATCTTGACCAGTCTCTAGGCTAGCAGTGAATCTTAACTAGTCTCTAGGCTAGCAGTGAATCTTGACCAGTCTCTAGACTAGCAATGAATCTTGACAATGATCTATTATGTAAGCTAGTTGAGCAGGATATATTATGCAAGTTAGTTGAGCAGGATCTGTTAAGTAAGCTAGTTGACCAGGATCTGTTATGTAAGCTAGTTGACCAGGATCTGTTATGTAAGCTAGTTGACCAGGATCTGTTATGTAAGTTAGTTAACCAGGATCTAATATCTAAGCTAGTTGACCAGGATCTAATATCTAAGTTAAATGACCAGGATCTAATATCTAAGTTAAATGACCAGAATCTAATATCTAAGTTAGTTGACCAGGATCTAATATCTAAGTTAGTTGACCAGGATCAAATATCTAAGTTAAATGACCAGAATCTAATATCTAAGTTAGTTGACCAGGATCTAATATCTAAGTTAGTTGACCAGGATCTAATATCTAAGTTAAATGACCAGGATCTAATATCTAAGTTTAATGACCAGGATCTAATATCTAAGTTAAATGACCAGAATCTAATATCTAAGTTAGTTGACCACGATCTAATATCTAAGTTAGTTGACCAGGATCTAATATCTAAGTTAAATGACCAGGATCTAATATCTAAGTTTAATGACCAGGATCTAATATCTAAGTTAAATTATCAGAATCTAATATCTAAGTTAGTTGACCAGGATCTAATATCTAAGTTAGTTGACCAGGATCTAATATCTAAGTTAAATGACCAGGATCTAATATCTAAGTTAAATGACCAGGATCTAATATCTAAGTTAGTTGACCAGGATCTAATATCAAAGTTAAATGACCAGGATCTAATATCTAAGTTAAATGACCAGGATCTAATATCTAAGTTAGTTGACCAGGATCTGTTATGTAAATTAGTTGACAAGGGTCTATTATGTAAGTGAGTTGACCAGGGTCTAATATTTAAGTTAGTTGACCAGGGTCTATTATGTAAGTTAGTTGACCAGGGTTTTTCATGTAAGTTAGTTGACCGGGGTCTATCATGTAAGTTAGTTGACCAGGGTCTATCATGGAAGTTAGTTGACCAGTGTCTATCATGTAAGTTAGTTGAACAGGGTCTATTATGTAAGTTAGTTGACTAGGGTCTATTTTGTAAGTTAGTTGACCAGGGTCAATTTTGTAAGTTAGTTGACCAGGGTCTATTATGTAATTTAGTTGACCATTCACAATGAGGACAATTTTGTCCTTCAGAGAGCTGCCGAGAGGAAATTGGGTGAGGGGAAGCCACCAAGATGGTTGCCAAGTGATTTCCTTTTCTTTTATCTGAATTACCGTGTAAGGGAATTCGTAGGAGTTACTTTTCCTGAGCAATCTCCTGGGGTAGTTGGTTAGAGGGAGGTGGATTTCTAATTATAGATATGTCCCAGTCTACAGATAATGTCTACGTAAATTGAATTGACTTTGTGGTCTATGACTCAAGCAGACATTTGAAGAAGCGGAAAAGAGAGGACTAAAGGGAGAGACAAAATATGTCGAGGAGTTCAACAGACGATATAAATAGTTAAACAGACGATATAAATAGTTAAATAGACGATATAAATAGTTAAACAGACGATATAAATAGTTAAACAGACGATATAAATAGTTAAACAGACGATATAAATAGTTAGACGATATAAATAGTTAAACAGACGATATAAATAGTTAAACAGACGATATAAATAGTTAAACAGACGATATAAATAGTTAAACAGACGATATAAATAGTTAAACAGACGATATAAATAGTTAAACAGACGATATAAATAGTTAAACAGACGATATAAATTGTTAAACAGACGATATAAATTGTCTTAGACTAAAACAGGTGAACTTTTAAGTATACCAATGTTTGTACAATGCCCACAATAATTGCTTTATTGGAATGATTGTTGCTGCCGGAAGTGGTAATGAAAATAATCACTATCTATAAAATGCTTCCAACGATATGCGTCTCAAGCAGTTTCTGACTACCAGTTCAACTCCTGGCCTAGATTGTGGCTCAGAAATTGGGTCCGGCGGAACTTTTATCCCTAACAGGAGAGGGGGCAAAGGCAACTAACTGGCGCCTAAGCATATAACCCTCGGGCAGGAGAATCGTGTTAGCCTTGACTGGCTACCTACCTAGGGAAGGGAAACTCTTATTTCAAACCTCTGCTGCATTGGAGCTATACCCAAAACATGGGAAAAGCTTCGGGAGTTAATGCTGAGGAAAAATAAGCCTGCGACCTTTAGGCAGATTTGGTACATGGTGCTACACCCTGGAAGAGTCTGCGACGCTGCTGATCCCAAACTGTTTTGGCACTTGCCGTTCACTGGGGGGGGGGGGTCTTGTTGTGTGGGCGACATCGTTTCCTCCATAGCTAATGCCCAATTATTTATCTCCATTTTTATGAGATGATTCAAAGTCATTTTGTGACTGCAGGAAGTCAGGAATATACTAAAAAGAAAATATACTGAAAGCATATTATTTGTTACAATTGATTTATTAGCACAAAGTATAAAGGATTTATTAATGACTAAAAAGTGGTGCACACAATAATTATGCACAGAGCTTTGCGGTGATAAAAAAGAAATATAAAGAAATACAAAAGAAAGACTGGTTTCGATTATTTAGGAATCTTCAGACAGAACCGACGGGAGAAAAAATCTTTGGTCAAAAATAGTTTGATTGGGAGATATCATTCCTAGGAGCTGAGGTGTGCACTGAGTTGGCCGCTTCAACCCTTAAATAGACTTGATCTCAAAACATTTTCATAGGCAAGAATGTAACTAGCGGATTTTTTTGGTTTCTAGTGTCTTAAGAAAAATAAAAGTCTTTTTTTTTTCATTAGACTTTCAATGTTTTTTTTAACATTTCAAAGATACAAGACTTGACTTTCATGACTGGCGTTGTAACACTTAGACACTAGTGGAAGTTTACAAAATGTTGAAAGGGCTACGCCCACGGGTAGACAACTTAAAGTTATTGAAATACTTGTGCTGTTTCCTTAGTATACAATATATGAACCCCTGTCCGACAAGACCTAACTTACCAAAAGATACGATGGAAATTATATTTAAAAAAAAATAAAGTAATACTAAAACAATAATGATGTAGTCGATAAATTGGTGAGAATTGATGTTATCACCTAGAAACAATGCAATCACACTTGTGAGCCAAGGGCCGTTACTACTTCTTCCCCCACACAAGCTTACCAAGTCTTCTTTGTTTTATTGTCTAAATGTCTAACAAGCAAAATATGAGACACACCTTTAAAAAAAAAAGCTTTTTAAGGGTGAGAACTCTGCACTTACAGCTATATCTCTCAATAATATAGAAATTAGTTCTCTTATTGGATATTAAAAAAAATAATTACCAATAATTCATTGACTAATTTTTAAAATTGATTTATGTCTTCTATACCAATCGTATCTATACCAATGAATAGCTGTGCAAAATCCCTAATTAATCTGAGAATGGGTGTCGTAGAACGCATATTATACATACCACAGAGAGACAGACAGAAGGAGTCGATATAAACTTTGTAAAAATTTAGTGAGGTCTTTTTACAGCAAACTGAAAACTAACGTACCTAGCATGTATACTGCCACTAATAACGTTATATGAACAGACACTATTTTATCTTTCAATTGCCATAAAGTCCGAGTTTCCTGAACGTGTCATTCGGTAACACATTAAGTGTAGGACTAACGTTTTAACTTAACTCTATATAGACAGACTTCATCATTCTGACCTAAGCAACACATGGGTCATATTTGTGGCTAAGTCTTACCTACAATACATGTGTACCTTATGAACAAGACAATATGTTTAACCTAGTCCAAGACATTATGTTTACCCTAGTCCAAGACATTGTCTTTACCCTAGTCCAAGACATTATGTTTACCCTAGTCCAAGACATTGTGTTTACCCTAGTCCAAGACATTGTGTTTACCCTAGCCCAAGACATAATGTTCACCCTATTCCAAGACATTATGTTCACCCTATTCCAAGACATTATGTTCACCCTAGTCCGAGACATTATGTTTACCCTAGTCCAAGACATTATGTTTACCCTAGTCCAAGACATTTTGTTTGCCCTAGTCCAAGACAATATGTTTGCCCTAGTCCAAGACATTATGTTTCTTTAGTCCAAGACATTATGTTCACCCTAGTCCGAGACATTATGTTTACCCTAGTCCAAGACATTATGTTTACCCTAGTCCAAGACATTTTGTTTGCCCTAGTCCAAGACAATATGTTTGCCCTAGTCCAAGACATTATGTTTCTTTAGTCCAAGACATTATGTTTGCCCTAGTCCAAGACATTATGTTTGCCCTAGTCCAAGACATTATGTTTCCCTAGTCCAAGACATTATGTTTGCCATAGTCCAAGACATTTTGTTTGCCCTAGTCCAAGACATTATGTTTGCCCTAGTCCAAGACATTATGTTTGCCCTAGTCCAAGACATTATGTTTACCCTTGTCCAAGACATTATGTTTGCCCTAGTCCAAGACATTGTCTTTACCCTAGTCCAAGACATCATGTTTGCCCTAGTCCAAGACATTATGCTTGCCCTAGTCCAAGACATTGTGTTTGCCCTAGTGCAAGACATTGTGTTTACCATAGTCCAAGACATTGTGTTTACCACAGTCCAAGACATTGTGTTTACCCTAGTCCAAGACATTGTGTTTACCCTAGTCCACAACATTGTGTTTACCCTAGTCCAAGACATTGTGTTTACCCTAGTCCAAGACATAATGTTCACCCTATTCCTAAGGCCGGCCCTGCAAAATAGCGGCGTATGCTACGCCGCCGGTCGACGAGTTATTATTAAAAGATTCACGAAAACTTTTATGTGCATTTTAATATTGTAAAATTGAATTTGCAAACTCTTTTTGCGTGGGGCAGCAATAAATTTTTATTATTCATTTGTCGACAGTGTTCTGACAATATGTTCATTTTTAATTCAATGTGAACATTTTGTTTGAATGGAAAGAGTAAACAAATTGAAGAGTCTATTGGGATGAACTTCACCAAATGAACCACCGTGACTAGCTAGACTATGTGTACATAATCCTAACCTGTCATTAGTTCATTATTTACTTGAGACGTAAGTCAGATTGTCTCATAAGGGTCGATCACAGAAGTCATGCAGGACAAAAAGGCCCCCCTTCCTGCTCAATGTCTCTCCCCCCCCCCCCCCACTCTAATGGTGAACGTGTCTGGGAACATCTCCTGGCAATCAAACTCTCTGCACGATTCTGTCATACACCATGTCAAGAGCGCGGGGCCAAGGGGATAGGGAGACATTTTCTCTCTCTGAGATGCTGCTGGGTAATGAACGCTTTCAATGACTTGAGTCAGTAGCTAAGGACGCATCAGAGCAAGGTTTTTGAAATAATGATTAGTGCTGTTCGGTAAATAAAGTATTTTTTACATTCAGCAGGTCTTAGTGAATATATATATATAACAATATATCGACACCAATCGTTATGTGTTGTGACATGATTAGGAATTAGTTATTTGTTTCGGGAATAGGGTAAAGTTTTATTTAGCGACGATGACGTAAAGTTGGTTAAGAAACAAGAACGCTCTAAGTGACACTACAAAGAAGACGCTTCGTGGAGAGCAGTACAATAGATATACGGATTTACGGACATAGCTGACATCGGACGATCCCTTCTTGATTATTAAATATATTTGTAAAACAACATCAGCGTCGACTACATATTTTGATTGTTTCGGCCTTTCGCCGGTGTTACTGAAGTAGTTCGAGTTCAGATCTACACTAGTTATATTTCAAAGAATCAACACCGCGCGGAAGCCTTAACAACGTGGCGATGGAACTGTACGAGCTTTGGACTGATACACGCCCCTGCTACGTTTAACAGGATGATGGCGACGGTTATCGGTAATAGGCAGAACGTCATATGCTACCTGGACGACATATGTCTATTTCATGACAATTGGGATAACCATTTAAAAGGTATTAGAGATATCTTTAAAGTAATACAAGAGAACGGCTTGACCATACAGGCTGAGAAAGTAGAAATTCGGTTGGAAGAAATAAGATTCTTAGGTCACAGGGTTAAAAACAACGTCATCAGCCCCGTAGGAGAAAACATTAAAAAGATATTGGGGCTGGAGATACCTACAACTCAGAAGCAGGTTAAGAGTTTATTAGGGCTGGTAAACTATTACAGGAAATTTATCAGAAACCTGGCAGAAATTGTGAACCCGCTAAATAATTTACTGAGAAAAGGGCAACCACAGAAAGTTACACGTGACTCGGCGTGCAGGGATGCAATAGAAAAGATTAAAAAGATTTTCTCAACTGACCTGATACTAAGACTGCCGGACAAGGAGAAAGTGTTCTACGTATCAACGGATGCGTCAGGGAGCGCTATTGGGGGATGTTTAATGCAACAATATGAGTGCCTGCATCCCTTAGCGTATGTCAGCAGGAAACTGTCAGAAGCGGAGAGAAGATATAGTGTAGTCGAAAGGGAGGCCCTGGCAATAGTATGGGTGGTGACAAAGTTAGAAAGTTATTTATTGGGTAAAGAATTTTGTTTGCTCACTGATCATAAACCTCTCCAGTTCATGCAACGGAAAAGCATGAAGAATGGAAGAATATGTAGATGGTTCCTGATACTGCAGAATATTAAATTTGAAATAAAGGCAATAAGCGGAAGTATCAATATAGTGGCGGACATGCTGTCTCGAGTTACGTTGAGATAGGGGAAGGAGCATATAACTTGAACACAGTTGATTTTGTTTTAATTTAAGTAATCGATTTGGCTAGTGGTCATAACTAGATTGGTATTACGTTGTGTTAAGGTATCTTTGAATAGGATATTTATGTTATAATATACATGCAATAGGGTTATTATTAGATTGGCTCATGTTGGTTATTTATTTCGGGTAGTATGTATGAATTGTATGTATGGATGTATGAATAGATAGGGCATTTATAAGGCAACGATGTATTGATATCAAGGAAAAGTAAGTTTTATAATTTATTCTTTGTTGTTGATCATGATCATACATCAGTAAAGAGTTAGGTCGCGCTGGGACAAGTAAGTGGAGAGAGGAAATAAAATACACTTGTGAATGCCCGAAAGAACATTAGGTGTATAGTGGAAGAACGAGTATTGATAAATGTCAATTTGTCATATTAGGTAAAATGTCTGTCCTGACGTGTGAGGGAAAGCGGTGTAACCTCTGGAACGTGATGTGATGAAGTATAGATAGACACACCTATAGTGTCAGCGCAAACGAACTATGTCTGCGGTCACCTATGGCACTTCACATTGGACAATTATCACTTAGTGACACTTGAGGGAAATATGTATTCAGAGGAACTTGATTGTGGACACAGGAAGAGAAGTTGAAATCGCAATCAAGACTCAAGTTGTGTTGTCTTTTATGTTTCCCTACATTTTGGCCCTTGCACATTGTAGATTAAAAAATTGACAGGCAATTTTTTTTTAGCGGGAGGGGGAGGAGTTGTTATGACATGATTAGGAATTAGTTATTTGTTTCGGGAATAGGGTAAAGTTTTACTTCTTGTAGAGCAGTACAATAGAAATACGGATTTACGGACATAGCTGACATCGGACGATCCCTTCTTGATTATTAAATATATTTGTAGAACAACATCAGCGTCGACTACATATTTTGATTGTTTCGGCCTTTCGCCGGTGTTATTGAAGTAGTTCGAGTTCAGTGTTGCTTTCAGTCAGACGTAGATCTACACTAGTTATATTTCAAAGAATCAACATCGCGCAGAAGCTTTAACAATGATCTGTGATGATGCAACGTCTGGTGAGTTTCTAACAATAGTATGTCCCAGAGATTTATTTACACAAACCAATGTAGTAGCTGACATGAATATAAAGGTATGATATGGTACACATTGACAATATATATATGAGGGAAAAAACATTTAAAAATAGTAACATAATTCCATAACCCATTGGTCTCCATTACAAGTCCAGTAATCTTAAAAAGAACATTAGGTCAATAAAGTGAAAGAAAATACTAGTTTGTAAAACTCAGATATAAGTCATCAGATACAGCCCCTGGCATCGGAGACATCAGCAACATATTTGTTATTATTATCCTTCACATTTCTCAAGCAATGGAGAGTAAGCAAGATTATGGTCAAGAGTACTGCGTGTTAGTCGTGTTGCTAATCCCGTTTTAAAAGCCAACCTGTACAGTTTGTTTGTCTTTTCATACAGCGTTAGGGGAGGGGTGGGGAAGAGTGTATAGTAGGGCACCAAAAACGTCCGAAAGAATAAAGGGTCATAATAGAATGAAGATTAATTATGTGTACACTCACACACAGGGCCGCCGCTACCTATTGTGCAATGTGTGCATTGCAAGCAGGCGGCCGATTTAAGGGGGCGGCCAAATCATTATTCCAAGGTTACATTAAAAAAAAATAAATAAAAAAATACTTTTATATTTTATATAAATTCGAATTATTCCATTATCATTTGATAATATAAACGATATTCGTACATAGGAAATTATTCCGGAAACTAGAACAAAAAATAGAACAGTGTACGAGGGATTCCCACCTGTTTCTCCATAGGCACCTACTCATTTCTGGCCTTGAAGTTTCGCGAGTTGTTTTAATATTTGTTTGAGTGGAATACGTCAGATGATTGTCGAGTACGTCAGATGATTGTGGACACAAAGCACATCTCTCCAAAATAAAAGCGTGATAATTATTATAAAAGTTTACAGAACGTTGAAAAAGTTCCACTGGCTTTTGTATTTGAAGCTTTTTTAAAATTATTATTTTATTTTAACTTACAATAACAAACACGTGAACCTATCCACGTCCAGACCATGTAACACTGTTGAGCGATCAAAGTTATCGAGAAATTGTATATAGATCATGATCATTTACGCTGTTCATTGTAAAATACCTGCCGCAGCTCATCAATCATAATCGTCAAAAATATAGGAGCATTTAAGTGAGTAGTCAGAACGAGATCCTTTTATATGTTAATCATAAAAAACCAATAATTCAGATTTCTGTAGGCACGTATATTCAAAATTGTTCCTAGTGTATGGTTCATATTTGTACTTCAGGGATACAACAGCGGTGCAAATATGCAAGGAAAAAATGGAATGGTCTACAAAAATGGATTTAAATCAAAGGCCACTTTTGGAGTACTGTCCAGCTCAGTCTTAATGGAATTATTTTTTAGAAAAAAAAAAAGATGGGGAGCGCGGCATTTTTAATTTCGCACGCAGGCGGCCACAAACCTCGCGGCGTCCCTGCTCACACACACAAACACACACACACACACATATACAACTCCTGGCCTTCCCGTGTGGCTCAGATATTGAGTCCGGCGGAACTGTTCTTACTAACAGGAGAAGGGGAAAAGGCGAGTAACTGGCGCCTTAACCAGTAAGCTTCGGGCAGGATGGGCTCGTTAGCCATGGCTGGCTACCCACCTAATAGAAAGGAAAACTCTGAATTCAAACCTCAGAAGCTGGCGACCCTAGGCAGTTTGCAGCACCCAGTGCTACACCCTGGCAGAACCTGCGACGCTGCTGACCCCAAACTGTATCGGCTCTGCGTGGAAAGGGGGGAACTGATGTGTGGGCGACATCGTTCCGACCACAACCAATGCCCAGGCATTAAATGAGATGATCCATAGTCGATTCACGACTGGAGGCCATACACACACACACACACATATATATATATATATATCTGGTTGGGGGGAGAAATAATTCCCCCAACTACCCCCCCCCCACACCGAAAAAAACAACAACTGGCTAAGCCTATGAACGTACTTATTGTTTTTGTTTTTTTATGTTGACAACTACAGATGGCTAATATATTCTCAAGTTATTGCATTCGATCACATGTGATCCGATGTTGAAGAAATTAAATGTTTAAAAAGTGTATCAGGCGAATTTGTTTTCTTATTAAACGTAAGGCGAACAGATGTGAACAGATGTTCTTATTACAGTTACAAACAAATTTCATCAAAGTTATATGAAACTACAGAAACATAGCAAGTGATCCAGATCTCAATAACGTTATAATATTGATAACAACATTGTGGCTCTACACATTTTGGAAAAATTCCCTCAAAGAAAGCCATTAGCCAATGATTGAGCAATAAACGTCAGATGACGTTTTCTTGAATCTGATCAACGTCTTCACCCCTAACTCCGCAAGTCTTTGACCACTAGATACACTAAATACATTCGGAAGGGAAATGTTTATTGGAGTTTTATAATGAGCAACATCGGGCACGACAGACTTTGTGGACTTATTGCATCAATAAAACTATACTCTAGCAAAAATGATGGGTATTGGCGGCTTGAATCGGGGTTTTGCCTGCCAACTGAAAATAAATTTAAATATTACAACTTTTCCTTGCAAAACAACTTCCTAGTCCAAACCTCCAGCAGGACGACGGGGGATAGGAGCGGGCAGGGTTTGAACCCGAGACCATAGACAAGTCCGATCGACAATCCAGCGTGCAAACCACAAAACCAGACTCGATGTTTTAAATCTGTGCAAAGTTTTTCTCTTAAGAAAAGAAGGAAACTGATTAAATAAAATCAAGAATTACTTTTGCAGCTTAGTTCCTGTTGATTTTATTTCGTTGAAAGATTTTTCTAGTCATTTGCTTTCACTTCTGCTAAAGAAAGAGAAATGTCATTTAAGTATTGCAGAAAAAATAAGGCTTGTCTTCGAGTCCGAAGATTAGTGAGGAGTGCAGTATTTCCCGTGGCTGCGCAGCCCCAGCTGTGATCTACATATTTTGCCACATCCAGGGCAAGCATAACCATTGTCCGCAGGTGGTCGATTTAGATTTTTTTTTCGCCGTCTGCGTTTGTCCTCGGCAGCAGATTTTCTTTTAGTCTCAAATGTGTATCCCGCGGCCTTCGTGAGTGAACTCCAGCTTTCTCTTCCTGAGGCCGCATGCAACCAGGTGCTATCTTCTATGTCAGCCAAGGAAAGTTGATGCCGAAGCTGGTCTTTGAAGCGTTTCCGTGGGGCGCCTCTGTTACGTCGACCACCTTTTAGCTCACCAAAAAAAGACTGCCTTTTGCATACGTTCGTCTCCCATTCGTGATACGTGCCCTACCCAGCGTAACTGCTGGACCATAAGAAGTCCATCTATACTGTCCATACCGCCGTTCGCAAGGACATCGCTGTTTGTAGTACGGTCTTGCCTCAGAATGTCCATGATGGAGCGCAAGCATCTTTGGTGGAAGCGCTCAAGAAGTCTTAGTTTTTTTCTGTATAGTGTCCATGTCTCAGAGCCATATAGAAGGGTTGAGGGAACCACCGCCTGATGGACATTGATATTTGTAGGCAGGTGGAGCGATTTGTTACGCCAAACTCTCGCCTGAAGGCTTCCAAAAGCGCTACTAGCCCTGGCCAGACGGTTATCAACTTCCCTTGAAAGTGAGGCGTCATTTTGTAAATGGATTACTCTTTTAGTTGACATTGACTTTGGGCTGTTTTTCACTGAATGGCTTGTGTTCGTACTTTCTACAGCTTAAGGCAGTTTAAGATCTTATTAATTAAACTAGACTCTAGACTCTATAGTTAATACACATACACACACAGTTATGTCTACGGATACACACAAACAATTATGTCTACACATACACACAATATTATTTCTACACAGACCCTATAGTGCATACACATCATGGGCGTAACCGGGGGGGGGGGGGGGGGGTTAGAAGTTCAAACCCCCCCCCCCCCGAAATGAAATCCCCCCCCCCCCCGCAGGAATTTAGTGACTGATTTTTTGCTTTGATTTTGTTTATTTTAGGTAAGATTTTAATACTAAACCATCACTTGCCCCTGCACAGCCAAGGGTTTTTGAGTTTAAAACTCCTACCAGGGGGTTTTGAGTTTAAGCCCCCAACCAGGGGGTTTTGAGATTAAAACCCCCTACCAGGGGTTATAGCAGTCAAATCCTCCTCTTCTATAAAACAAAACCAAAAAAAATAATGCAAACGACAATCCCCAAATTCCAAGAGCTCAGTTAAGGAAGATTTTGATTAAAAAACCCCCTCAAAAATTTACGACAAACGCCCTATTCAATAAAAAAAAAATATTACACACTCGAAATTTTGAAGGGGTTTTGAGTTTACCCCCCCCCCCCCCCCCCCCCGCCAGCGGGGTTTGAAGCTAAAGCATACATCTTCAATGTAAAAAAAGCAAATTACGCACCCAAAATGCTATGACCGTTGCCAAAAGGGGTTTTGAGTTTAAACACCCCTTCAGAGGGGCTTGATGCTTATAAAATACCTCTTTAATATATAAAAAAAACAAATTACACACTAAAATTATTTGAGCGTAGCCAAGCCAATTGGGGGTTTTGAGTTTAAACCCCTCTCCTACAGATGGCTTTTTTAAAAGTTTAAAACCCCTCCAGATGGTTTTGAGTTTAAACCCCTTATAGAGCGTTTTGAGGTGGAAAACCTCTATCTTCAATATTATTCTAAAGCAAATTACAGTTACCAAATTCTATGACCGTAGCTAAATGGGGTTTTGAATTTTAAAAATTCAAAACTTCAAAAATTTTAGTTTAAAACCCCCAACAGATGATTTTGACAATAAAACTTCCTTTTTCGATATAAAAGCTTAAGCAAACTACAGTCACCTAATTCCAAGAACGTATTCAAGAGAGGTTACACATTTCTACCAGTGGCGGGGCTCCATTAATAAAGTGCAGTGAATAGTCATCTGCGAAATTGAAAAACACTAAATGTGGCTGAACAAAGATGGCTAAGACAGATTTTAGGAGTCTGTTATATAGATCGGGTCTAAATCAAGGAAATCCTATACCGAACTGGGAGTAGACCCCTTACTAAGATTGTGACAGAGCGTCGCATGAGGTTTGCTGGACATGTTCTCCAACAAAATGAATTAGTAATAATAAGAGTTGCGATGACATCCTATTAGGTACATCTTGGCGCCAGACATTCATGGAGGTCTTCAGAGCAGGTGGAAAGAGGCTTCAGTGACAGATTTTGTGGAAGCAGCTTGACGCAAAGGCGCCGAACGGCTCTAAATCAGTAAGAATAGCACATAGCACTAGCACTCCCCCAACTCCCTTTCTGGCAATGGTGGGAAGTCTACAATTTTTCCACTTACTCCAGGAAGAAATTCTAGGGCACAATAAACGTCTTCCAAAAGAATGAAGGGTCAGAATGTAATAAAGATTATGTACACACACATATACATGCATATAAATATAATTTTTTGCGGGGGGCGGGGGAGTGCTTCTCAAACTTTGAACAGTAGACCAGTGCTTCTCAAACTTTGAACAGTAGACCAGTGCTTCTCAAACTTTGAACAGTAGACCAGTGCTTCTCAAACTTTGAACAGTAGACCAATGTTTCTCAAACTTTGAACAGTAGACCAGTGCTTCTCAAACTTTGAACAGTGGACCAATGTTTCTCAAACGTTGATTAGTGACGAATTCCTAGACCAGTGTTTCTCAAAACGTTGACTAGATCAGTGTTAATCAAACTTTCACTAGTGGCGACCCCCTTGGTTAAGACATTCATCCTAAATCAAACAACCAGTCTTATAAATAACTGAATGGGACGAACTTAGAACAAAAGTAAGTTGTAAGTTTTTTAGTTCCTTACAAATTTTAAAGTAAAACTTAATGTATAACCCAAAACACAACTCTCTCTCTCTCTGTGTATGTGTGTGTTACTTAAGAGTTAAGACACCAATGCGTTTCTCGACACATGAATCTGTCTCTACAATCTCCTTCTCTCTATCTCTCTCTTCATTGACCTTTTAAAAGTAATATTTCTAAATATATCTTTTTCATTTTAAAAATATTCTAGGTAGGTCATCAATATATATTTATAACAGTCGGGGAAAATTGTTGATCCAACTTAAATTTATTTTCCTAACTTTGTTTCAATATCGGCAACAAAAATGTGAGATTCTATGGTTAATTTATTTTTTTCATTCGTAATCATGAAATCGCCATACAAATGTCACGTTGAAACGACCTCCCACCAAATCTCTACTTCCTACGCCCCTGTAGCAACTCGATCTTGTTTCCTTTCTGCTGCTGTCATCTTTCCTTTCAATAGCGACATCTGGAAAGAAGTCTACTGATATGATCAAAGAGTCACACAAACTATAACACTATTTCTACACTAAGATGTATTCAAGGCCCGAGGGGAATCAAGTCGAAACATTCCATCCGGCTATCAACTCGTTCAATCCTCCAGCCTCGCTCTGGGACAAAGTCATAGAAAACGATTGGGGACAAAAAAAGGAACACGAGTGTCTGAAAGTGATCACATTAGTAAATAAATGACATTTACATTTTGAAAGCAATGACATTCTGATCATTTTCCTTCTTCTGATCGAATTCCTCCAAACGTACACTCTCTACATAGGTGGGTGGAAGTTGGTTGTACAAAGTCGAAGTCTGGAACTTCCTGAAACTGGCAGCAAAGTTGACGGAGCGTTGAGCTTCTAACGCGAATGTTGTGGGTTAGATCCTTGTATTGGTCATTTTTTTAGTTCAACGACGATCCGATCGCATCACATCGAGACCAATAGTCATAGTAAGCCAAAGCACTGTCCTATGACGTGGCAACCTATGGACAGTTGGAGCTCGTTGCCACGTCACAGGTCAGTGTTCTGGTCTGCTCCTGCTATGACGTGGCAGCCTACGGACAGTTGGAGCTCGTTCCCACGTCACAGGTCAGTGTTCAGGCCTGCTATGACGATTGGTCTCGATCCGATCCGGCCAGACTCGATACCGATTTTATTTGAACATAAAGTAGGTATTGAACAAATTATATTATACTTGTTCAAATAAGTTAGGCATAACTTAAGGTGCACTATTACTTAAAGGTAAACCCAGAGGGTTCTTCTAATTGGAGTTATTGACATATTTAGATTCTGCGTAAAAAATTGTAATAATAAACATTTTACCATTTTTATTTAAATGCTTAGAAACATTTATATTTAATACATTAGACATTAAATTATTGCAATATAAAAAACGGAGTCCTTTAAGATAGTAATATTTTCATATAAAACCCTCCCAGTCCCAAAAAGTAAATAGATCGTGTGTCTGATTCAGACAAACTGGTCAGTGTAAAACAACCAAACGATAGTGTCTCTTGTGTGTTGAGTGGTGTGTTGAGTGGTCGGGCGAGAAAATACACACTACTATGGTTAGTCCAGCATGTAGATCTACTCTTACGCGTATTTGTTTCTTTGCCAACAAGATCCTAGATCTAGCTGCATAGACCAAGATCTATTTCTTTTCATATAATGTAAACTGTATGGTTTTCCGTTATACAGTAAGTCACTAGATTAAATTAATAGGTTTTTGTGACGTCACATAGAAACCCGGTGAAAACTGACCGTTTTGGATGTGCAGAAAAATTACGTCAGAAAAACATCAACTACTAAGTTATTATTGAAAATAAGATACAAAGAATTTATTGATTTTCTGTAAATCAAAATACATATTATATAAAAAAATTGTTAAAACCATCGGAGTTTCCTTTTAAGCTGCCGATGTAGCAGGTTTCAGCGGTTCCTATGAATAATTAACTAGCAAACAGTTGCTGATCGATGTTTAGAACTACTTAGTACATATCAGCTACCACAAAGATAACAAATGTCTGCCAACTAACAAAATGTCATTCACCAGCTAGAATTTTCTGTCACAGATCTTTGATATAGTCAAGTTGGTTTCTTCGCATCCATTTATTTGTATGTAAGAATACTTGAGAAGTAATAGGAAAGAAAATGAGGTTACTGTGTGTCGTGATTCAACATTAAAGCGAGTTCACATCCCCCTGAATACTAAAGTTTAAAATAATCAAGGTTTATTCTCAATACAAGCTAGAATTGTTTCACAGTTCCCTGGTCGTCTTTCCCTTGTTCAGACATGAAAATAAGATAAGACAATTTGTATTGGTCCAATCATGGAAATTCAGTTTAACTACAAGTGACCACCCCAAGAGTAACTACTATAACAAAATACGAACAGCATTCACACACGAAACACATACACACTCACAACTAGCGCCTTATAAATTAGACTTCTATGAACTTCTCGCTGACGACAAATGACCTTGTAAGACTCTGACCGAGAGAGGGATAAAGGAGTTTTTTAAAAATCTTTTTGTTTTAGTCCGAACTGGCCTAACGGAAAGGAGACGACCACTTCGTTCCGATCTGATGTAACAATGGTTCCATAGGTGCAGGTAGTCTTTAAGAATTGTGAGTGTTTCGAAAAGGCATATCTCCTGAAAAAGTTCTTCAAGAGTCTGTGTTCGAGTAATATACGATGCTTTTTTTATTAGTCTTTTTAGTCTATGTCTTTGTACCAGTGAAATATTACCATACCAGCAGGTGATAGCAAAGTTAATTAGACTGCTAATGGTTGCTGTAAAAAGGGGGTTAATTATTGTTTTGTCGATTTTAATTTTGTTAAATATTCTAATATAAAAGAGTAAAGTTTTGACAGTGTTCACTCCATTATAGTTTGTTGTTGATAATTGTACCTTGGTCTACGATTTGGTAGTTTATCTGAATTTCTGCAAGATGGCCTTTATGTTTCCTATAATCTTTTATCATTTCTTTAGTTTTCTGAACATTTAAAATTAGAAATTTGTCTCTACACCATTGGTAAAAAGTGTTAATTGTTAAACGGTACAGATTTTCATCCCCTGCAATAAGGTCGTTGATTGCTGTGTCGTCAGCAAATGTTATGATGAGAGTATCAGCTGATTGGCTCCGAATGTCATTGTGTAGACGGTATACTGGTGACAGAACGCACTAAGTTAATGTCACGTCAATAAAACTGTCTCCTCATCAGTATTTGTTGTTTTTTTTTGCTTTTATGTATTTTTGTTTACATATATTTGGGTTATGGTTTCTAGTGTACCGTCGGTGGATGAATTAGCGCTTGGCTTACGTTCTGAGAGGTCTTGTGTTCAGATCACTTAACCAGAGTAACACCTTTAGTAAAATCACTAAATTTAGAAAGCCTTTAGGACAGAAGACTCAAAAGTAAAGTAGCAACTATACATAAAACACTGAACCATAGTCTTCAAATACAAAAACAAAATTTAATAAAATACTCTGAAAGACAGATAAAGGCACATTCCTCGTCCCATATGCTAGTACAAATTTGTACAAATACTCCTTCTTCCCTAGTGCTATTAGAGCATGGAATGGGTTGCCTGAGCTAGCCAGAAAAACCAGTGACTTGGCAGAATTTAAGTCATTGGTTAATATGCATGACTAAATGCATGACGCGTAGGACGTAATCATCTTCTTTTTTGAAGTAACGTCTGTATTACATAAGATAAGAAGATAAGAATATAAAATGGAACAAGTGAAATATTTTTTTAAAAACAATTTTTAAAGAGTTTATTGAGTGAAATTGTATCAATTATTTTGAATCAATCATGTTATTAATTTTCAATATAGCTAGATTTCTAGACTAACAGTAAAATATTTGTGCGATTGGAAATATGTTTATTAATTGCTTTTGTTAAGCGCAACTTTCATACTTTTAGCATTCTCAGTGTGCTATGGCCCAATATCATTTGTGGAAGGTTTCCGTGCAGTCTTTTCAAAAACAATTTAAAAAAAAACAAGTTGCTGGGTCTTAATTTGAACTCGAGGTCTCGAGTCTACGTGACTGAAAGCCAACACGCTGGCCACTGATCTATATAAGTACTTATAAAAATAGAAGCCCATTTTTCTATTGATTCATGTCTTGTCGACAATTATGAAAAGTTTCAACTTGATCCGAGAATGGAAAGTGGGGGAAAAAACGTGTACAAGATTTGCACCAGGCAGACAGAGTGACTTGATATAAGCTTTGCAATTAAAGGGGGTAGAATTGAGTATTCGTTAGTTTCTCGCGACATGGTCTGAAAATGGCTGAAGCTGTCATGACATGGTCTGTAAATGGCTGACGTTGTCACGACATGGTCTGGAAATGGCTGAAGGTGTCACGGCATGGTCTGGAAATGGCTGAAGGTGTCACGAACACTGACGGCTTATTACTCGTCTGCTTCGTTCAACGTGCCTTCCCTCACCCCCTCTGTCTACGAGTGTGACTCAAATCTAAGACGTGGGAAAGAAGTTTGTGTTCTTGTATACATTTATTTGATCACACATTCCCCACACTTTGTGTTCTTGTATACATTTATTTGATCACACATTCCCCACACTTTGTGTTCTTGTATACATTTATTTGATCACACATTCCCCACACTTTGTGTTCTTGTATACATTTATTTGATCACACATTCCCCACACTTTGTGTTCTTGTATACATTTATTTGATCACACATTCCCCACACTTTGTGTTCTTGTATACATTTATTTGATCACACATTCCCCACACTTTGTGTTCTTGTATACATTTATTTGATCACACATTTCCCACAGTCACCACTTTCCCGATACACATTTCCATCTCGCACACACAGTCATTTTAGAGGCACGGTGGCTGAGCGGTAAAGCGCTTGGCTTCCGAACCGGGGACCGGGGTTCGAATCCTGGTGAAGTCTGGGCGCCTCTGAGTCCATCTACCCAGCTCTAATGGTTACCTGACATTAGTTAGAGAAAAGTAAAGGCGGTTGGTCGTTGTGCTGGCCACATGACACCCTTGTTAACCGTAGGTCACAGAAACAGATGACCTTTACATCATCTGCCCTATAGACCACAAGGTCTGAAAGGGGAAATTTATTTTACTTTACACAGTCATTTCACCCCACACTCATTCTCCACACACACTCATTTCTCCCCTCACACTCATTACTCCACCACCCCCCCTCACACACACACACTCATTACCCGCCGCTTTCTCCATCCATCAAGTAAACTGAATTTCATTTTAAAATCACAACAGAATCTGTTGGAAACAACCTAGTATGTGACAAGACAAGAACTTAAAGTTGGAGATATTAGTATGACTTACAAAGTGCTTGATGTAATTAGTGATTAAGTAAAATATTTTTTGTCCATAAACTCGCTACCAGACTAAAAAGAATATTTTTGTTTGGAACTGGCTAATTTTTTAATGAGTGTGTGTTGATGTTTGTCCCCCCCCCCCCCCTTTTTTTTTTTCACCTAGTACCTTCTGAAACACGGTCGCTGTTTAGCTGAAACAGAAAATAAAACCCTACACAACGCTTCAACATGTTAGGTGTGTGGGTGGCAGGCGTGGTACGTTCTCTCTCTATATATATCACTTCCTAATAGACTACTGGTTGGTTCTTACAAGTTCGTTGCCTACAAACACTCTCAAACTGTGGCTCAGTTAATGTATTTTTGAAGAAAAAAAAATGTATTTATGTTGTAGTTTGAACAATACCATGATTAAAGTGAACTGTTGCCAATGTGTAGCAGTAATTCTTCACATCAAGTCTAGTAGAGTATCGCGAGTTAACTGTGTTTTACGTCAGAGTGAGAACCAAATGTTTTCTCAATAGTGAGATTATTTTGTGCTAAATTAGCAAAGCTGAGAACATTTAATTATGTAGATATAAAAAGTACAAAAACATGAATCTATATATACATTTCTCTTCGTGGCCCAACAATGTGGGACACTACGATGAAAAAGTCATGGAAAGATAACTCTTATTTCTTAAAAAAAAGGGGGGGGGGGAGGTTGTATGCTACGCCACGGGTTATTATGTACACCGGAAATACTAGCAAGATAGCTATGTATAGTTTTACCGCCATAAATAACAATCTCCAATACTTAAGTATTTTATAAACCAGATATATTAACAGGCAATAGAAAAAGGCATACTTTTTTAAAACCAAAGCTTTTCTAAGGAAAATAAACGATAATTACTGCATTTTTTTCTTAAAATTACAGGGTTAAGCTCACTATCTGCTATATAGTTCAAACTTAATTAATTAGTACTAAATGATTAAATTATTGGTTAATTTTTGGATTCATTAGTGTATTGTTATCGACATTGAATAACAATGCAAAATTTTAACTTGATTTGAGAATCGGAGAAAAAACGTGTCAAAACGTAATAAGGGGACTAAATCCATAGATATATCCACATTTACCCCCCCCCCCCTTTTATTAAAATAATTAATCACCAACAATTAAGCAACTAATTGTTTAATTTTAAAATTTGTTCTAGTTCAATTTATAATTATGCGAAGTTTTAGCTTGATCCGAAAATGGGAAATGGGAAAGAAAAAACCTGTTCCAAGTTTTGACCAGACAAAAAGTGAGTGGATAGAAGCTTTTAGTCAACAGCTTGCTAGGTAGAAATGAAACTCAAAGAATGAAAAACTTCAACGGCTTTTATTACGTAGCACCATCTCGTAGGGACCGAAATGTCTAACTGTAAGCCCCTCCCCTATTTCGTAGTGCTAGGGTTTAAAAGGCATAAGTGAATTATTGTCTGGAATAAAGAACAAGTCGCAACAACATTGAATGACTAGCCAATAAATCTAGATCTAGTGTTTTCTTACCAGCTATCTCATTGAAAACGGAAGCGCCAGGATTCAACTTTTTAATTCCGTGAAATATACTACTAGACGTACACGCTTGTCGTCTGCAAGGGCCATTATTTACATACTGAAATGTTACAGAGCGGAGGTGAGCGCCTGGGTCGAGATGGCAAACAACAGCAGTTTAAACACACAAATTAACAAGTTATCAATTTAACCCAACTGCCCCGCCGCCTAGCTTTCAGAGCAGGTGGTGTAATCAATAGGCAAAACTTGGCCAAGTTCGATTGGCCCGAGAGGAATTGAGGAGAGGACAAAAAAGAAATGATAGAGGGTAGTTTGTCTCCCTTGCTTGAGTAATGGCTCAATAGTCTACCACAAATCATCGTATAATGATGTTGTCCCCCTCCCCCCCCCCCTCCCCAAACCTCTTTGGGTCAGCCTTGGTTTTTGATGATCAGTTGCACGATCAATATATTGTTGTAACATATGCTTAGAACATTATCTCTCGATCTAGATAGTAAACAATGTTTGTTAAGAAGAGTAGATCTCTCTCTCTCTCTCTCTCACACACACTCTCTCTCTCTAAATCTTTATATATATATATATATATATATATATATGTATCTATCTACCTTTCTATCTAAATCTAAATCTTTATCTATGTATCTATCTATGTATCTTATCTATGTATCTATGTATCTATCTATCTATGTATCTAAATAAATCTTTGTAGAAGTGCCGTGTAAAGAAATATTTATGGATGATATATAAACAAGAAATGAAAATCAAGGCCATGAATGTAAGTATCTCCTGTATAGGTGAATGTACGTCCACGGAACTACTTTGAACACAACCTGGTAGCCTACGTGGGAGAAGGTGTAAGTGGAGTTAGCTCATACAGCAGTACATTCACGATTCATTGAAATACATTAGGCTTAGATTGAGACAAGTTGTCTTTGATACGACTGACAAATTCCTGTTGGAGGCCTCGCATATTTCTAGCTGTTTTTTTTTTTTTACATGCTTTCGGATGTTCTTGCAAAGTTAAAGATAATTTATTTCCTAGTCCAAACCTCCCGCAGGAAGACGGGGGATGGGAGTAGGCTGGGTTTGAACCCGGGACCATCGGTATTCCAAACGACAATCTAGGGCGCAAACCGCACGACCAGGCGGCCAGCAATAGCTTAACAAACGTGCCTTGTAAACTAACAAATCCAGCTAGTTCACACGTTACAAAGTTATGACTTATGTCTAGGACTGATAGAAACAGCTGTGCATTGTCAGAAATTCACAACCTCCTCCAAAAATACTCTTCATTTAAGCTTTCACAGATTCATTCTTTTGTGACTTTATCTTTCAAATCTATTTGTCTTGTTTAATAGCCTACAGATATAGTGTCTTAGTTCAGAACATTAGAACTACATGGACATTTGACAGCAGTGCGTTTGTTTTAAGTACAGAATGTAAGAACTATTCCGTGATATACACTAATATTGGCAAGACTCTATCATTAATAATTATTATACCAATTAAATAAACTGCCAGTTAGTTATTTTATTTATTCTATTATTTTTTAAGTAGTGTGTTATTTTTAGAAAGCTTATATTAACTCACTCTGTCTGTCTGTCTGGTAAAAAGTTTGTACACGTTATTTCTCCAACACCCAATCTCAGATCAAGCTGAAATTTCGCATAATTATTTCTTTTACCTGACAACACAAAAATCAATTTAAAAAACACCAATTAGTTAATTAACATATTGGTAATTAATTCTTTAGTTTGGTATCTAAAGCAAGGCAAAGAAATCGTACTTGACAGTTTAGACAAATGTGGTGGTATAAGTTGAATTAGTCCCCTTGCGCTCTGAGTGAACATTTGTTATGCATTTAAAAAAAAAGCATCATGTAAACATTCACCAAGATGCCCCCTTCTACCCCCTTTTTTCAGAACTTGTCCAGCTGAGTGTCAGGGTCATAGCGCATTGAGAAAACTAAAAACTAAACAAAAACTATTTGTAAAAATATTTAGAATCGCACAGATTTATTATTTCTACATGAGCAAAGCAATAATTATATGACTGATCCAAAGTAATCGATCTGGGTAAAAACAAAAACCTGAGATTACAAATTACTAAAAAAAAAAAAGTAATCGATTTAAACAAAAAAAGTAATTGAACAATTACACTTAATTTAAGCTTTTTTAAATATATTTTTTATGTTTTTTTTTCTTTTTAAGATTCAATATAAACAATTTATTTCTTTACAGTAAAAAAAAAAAAAGTAATCGATCCTAAAAAAAAAGTAAAAAAAACCCCATGAATTGAACTGGAGACACTTTACTATAAAGTTTGTTTGTTTGTTCTTTTTTTTTTAAAGCCTTTTTTAAAATTTTTTTCACGTTCTTTTGTCGAGGCTCGGGAGGTCACGTGGAAACTCTCGGCTAGCCACATGTGACCTTCTGATCTAAGCCTTTGAAACTTGTCTCGGAAATAAACAGCACATCTAAGAACTTTCCTTCTCAGACCTGACGATATTTGTTGAAGCAGACGATCTGAACCTATGCTTTGTTTGGGATCATAAAGTTACAAAAACAAAGCAGGTTAACTTGACCTTAATGTCAGGTATACATCAGAGAAAAGAGTGGAGGTTAGTTCAGTGCTATTCATACCAAACAAATAGAGTGAGTCGTTCAATATTTTGGGGGAAAAAATTCATTACGATAAGAATGCACTAGGTGTCGCTCACAGTTTGGTGTATTGTCGCCTAGGTGTTATTGTAATCTTTTGTGATGGAGGATATGCTCGACCCCATACAGGCATGCCGAGTTGTCAGATCTAATAACATTGCTGCAGTTTACGTGTGTAGGTAGACCTAGTTGTGGCCTAACTATTTAAACACACGTAATGTTTTATCTGCCAGAGATCGATTCAAGTTCCACCTTCCCCTCATTACCCGATTCCAGATATCCCCTGAATAGCAAGAACTGCTTTCTTTATTTTGTTTTTAAAATAGTTTATAAATAATAAATATGCTAATGTTTAAAGAAAATGGCGCACTTTCGAATGACCTTGATTGGCCTTTGTGCTTATGAAACATGAAGCAGCCGATCCCATTTTTAGAGAGCTATAAATAACCTTTGACTTCCTTTTAAAGAAAGGTGAGGATAATATCACAATTTCAATAGTAAAGATTAAACTAGTTGGAGATGTTTATACATGCAGATAAAACTTAATAAGCCGTTGGTGTCTCTGAAGGCGCCCTGTGTAAAGAATACTAAATGTCAAGTATTATGATAAACTATCGTATACATCCTACACGTATCAATGTGTTATTTAAATATGCATGTTAAATAGAGACTTAAACTCTGCTAAGCGTTAGTTTTCCCTGGCTGATTCAGGAAAACTATCCCTTGTCTAAGTCTAATGGCACTAGGTAAAAAGGAACATTTATACAGATTTGTCTTAGTATATGAATAAGATATGTGCCTTTATCTTTATGGGTATTTTACTAGGTTGTTGTGTTTTTTTTTTTGTAATGGCAAACTATGGTTCAGTGTTTTATGTATAATTGCTACTTTACTTTTATAGTTTTGTGTCTTAAGTGATTATACTAATGATATTACTTTAGTCAAATGTGAATATTCATTTCTGTTAAAGATCTCATCACTCTATTTTGAGTATGTTCTAGATTTAATATATACATATATATTCTTGAGGGGCCCCAAATATCTCATTCTGAATTTTCTAATATTGGTCTAACTAAGTTGAATAGCATTTTAGTTATAGGCTCTTGCTTGATTTGTAAAATTTCTTTAAAAAATCTATAATGCTTTGTTGGATTTGTTTATAAGTTCATCAATACTTTAATTTAAATATTGTAAAATCAAATCTCTTTGGCGTGAATGAAAAACATATATTGTACTTATCGGTTGGCAGCATTGATCTTTCACTATGGAGCCACAGTTTTTGTTTTTAAAATGGTTTATAGGCCTATATATGTGCATCTACATGCAGGACTAGTTTAGAAACAAGTGTTATAAAAAAACAATATACTTTTAAAAAAAAACATATTGTTACGTATTTCTGAATCTTCTGGCTAAATGTATTAGTAGGCACACAAATAAAAACACTGCAAAGAACTTGACGACTCAACTTTCAGTTTCAATAACTTTATTGACTATTAACTCTAACATTTCGTCTTTGTAACATGTAGCGTAGAAGACTGTACAATATCTGTCAGTTTACAGTTAGCTATACTTCGTTGCAATTCATCTCTTCACTTCGTTGCAATGCATCTCTTCTCAACTTGCATCGAGCCGTATTCCACAGAACAGACCACCGACACACTTCCCAGTGTCGCTCCAGGTCTCCCAAAGCTGAACCAAGTCGTACTCAAGTCTACCGAATCAGAGCCGCACACGTCTTACATCGACTGTATCGACTGTAACGGCTCAAGTCCACCGTAGTTCGCTGTATAGACTTTAACGACAGTAGTCCAGTTAACTCTACCCTAGTTAACTTGTATCGAGTCGTACACCTCTCTCTTCTACTGTCTCACACAGTAGACAACAGTACCGACTCACTCACGACTGACTTTTACATTAACTCTCTGGCTTTGTTTTTACATGTAGATTCTAGAGAACACTGGCTGCTGTGTCATCTCGTTGGGGTAACACGTTGACCTCTACTTATCACTGTTCATTTGTAACACTATATTAAGCGCAGTAGCAATTAGTTTCGATCAGTCAAGGATTTAAATTTGTAATAGATCTAGAGTAGACTAACAATAATAATTATTTGCCATTGGAATTATTTTACCAATGCTTTTAGCTTTCTCAATACACTATGATAGTTTCACGTCTGGACCAGTTGGATAGGGTAAGGAGGGGGGGGGGGGAGAAAAAAATGTGGTATTTGGATGATCGCTTTTCAAAAGTATTTATTTAAAAACAAAGCAAGGGACCTGACTTCGAACAAGATAGCTAAGGTCTCCTGAACCTCCTCAAGACAATACGTGAACCACTGGGCCAGGGAGCGTTTTATGAAAGTAGGTTTTATAGTTATTTACAATCTTTTCTTTCTGTAAACAAAAAAAAAAAGACTATTCAACTTATACCACCTTATCAGTCAAGTAAAATTTCTTTTTCTTGTTCGAGATACCAAACATAATAATTAATTATCTATAGTTAATTAACTAATCCGCTTTTTTTTCGTGTGTTGTCATGTAAACTTATTTTGCGAAACTAATCTTGATCCTAGATTGGGTGTGAAAGAAATAACGTGCACAAACTTGTTATCTGACAGACAGATAGACAAACAGAAAATTGATATAAGCTTTTTTTTTAAAAAAAAAAAGGGATCGCTTTTAAAAGCCGTTGCGCTTATTTCAAGCACAATTCATATAATAGCCAAAAAGGATTTTCAACATGTTTTTATAATCTAGATCTATAAGTTTTAGATTGATAGACATGACAGACAGTCAAACATCAGAGAGGAAAAAAAGCGGCTAAATTTTCTTTTTTTTTTTAATCTAGACAGTGACGGTGATACTTTTCAAATCTTGACTGAACACATAAAAACTTTCCTCTTGTCACAGTGGCGTCACTAGGGTCGGTGTCACCCAGTGCGGCTAGCTCAGGGTGTCACTTTCCCCCTCCCCCACCAAAACAAAAAAAAGAGAACAATTCCCCACCCCCCTTAAAAAAACAACAACTCGTTAGTTCTTTTTTCTTTTTGTTGAGTCATAATACTGTGAGCTATTTAATTGGTTGTGGCACTGGAGAATGACTGTAGATTCTATTTTAAATTTTATAGTTTTAACATTGATTAAAAATGTAAAATTATTGAAATTAGAGACATTGAACTGAATAAGTGTTGTTTTTTTCTAGTAGTTATAGTTATAAAGAGCTTGTTAGGGAAACAGTTTTACATGTACTAGTGTTTCTCAACTGCTTCCGAAGAGGCAGATCATGAACAGATTTTCGTCCTGCGAACTATCGAGCAAACACTAGAATACAAACAAAGGCTGTGGATCAGGATGTTTTTTTTTTTAAAAAGCGTTTTAGAGCGTCCATTGTAAAACACTCTGGGAAATAGCAAGCGTATAAATAGCATTTCACAACTATTGGACGAGATTCTTCAAAATCTCTGCAGCAAATCAAGCTGCTGTGTCAGACGATGGAATAACTTAGCTCCTTAACATCGAAACGTGTAGCGTATTCCTAATTCTCTTTCTGCTAGTTAGCGATGATATCATTTGAAAAAAAAACAACATACACCAGACTTGTGATGATTGTATTTCTATCAAGTATTGTAAATAGCACTTGATAGAACCCAGGTTGTAAGATATAACAAATTCTAGGTCTATTTATCACTAGCCGACCCGCGGCGTAGCATGCACCGCTATTTAGTGACGGGTGAACACTTCCTGAAAGACACAGTTGTCCAAATGGGGTGGGTTTTAATAGTTTAATATTTTATGCCGTTATCTACAATTACAGTTATTCTGATTGCTTTTATTAAATTTATATTTTTGTTATTAATTGATCCCTGACGTCTTTTGAATTGTTGAAAGAAGTACTTTTATTTATGTGTCCATCTCAAAGCGATGTCAGGAGTTCACAACAAGACTGCTTTCGGTATCCCATTGCATGAGCCAAACAGAAGGAGGGGCCTGGATTTTGCAGACGATATATAGCATTACTTTGGAATAGAGACGAAGGAGACCCTCGACAGAGACGCGCTCAAAGTTATGCGCATTGGCTGAAGGTCACCCAGTTTCCTAGTCAACATTGACCTACAGGTATTGAACAAATAGAAAAGATAACATATTTAAGCAGCGTTATCACAAGCGAATGAAATATCTCGATGCTGCATGTCTCGGATAGGGAAAGCAGACGCCGTCTTTCAAATAGTAACAGCCTATCTGAACAAACAAATTAGTTAGCCTCGATACCAAGATCCAACTCCTAAATGTCAAAACGACCACCTACGCTTCAAGACGTGAACAGTTGAAAAGAGGCTAAACGTGACCCAAAGACGAAGGATGAGAATGATCCTGGGAATACCCAACCTAGATCTTGTTATTATTAGAGATATCCTTTCCAGTAAGGGCATCCCCGCTATATGGGAAGTTGGGACCAAAGGTCGTATGAGATTTGTGGGACCTATAGAAGACAAAAAAACAAGTTTACTACCAAAGTCAGTCTTGGCAATGAATGACGAACATAGGAAGCGAAAGCAAGGCCGTCTTATTAGGACGTCGGACCTTTTGAGTCAAGCTAAAATCTGTGGGCACCAGCTGGGAAGAGGCTGTGGAAGGCGCCTTAGGTCGATCATTGTGGAGAGAACTTGTGCCGCATGCTTAGAAGATGAAACAATATCACTTAGGCCTAAATGAATTTCTTAAACATCTCTATATATAATTCTCTTCATGGTTCAAACATTCCTGACACCAAGAAGTAAAGGAAAGATCACTCTAGTATTTCTGCAAGTCGGACTCGTTACTTTAGCGGCGAAAAAAAAAAGGGGGGGGGGGGGAATAAGGGATTTCGCGGGGCCAAGTTTGGGTAGGGATACGGATAATAAGCGAAATTTAAGAGTTTGTATTAGAAAATAAATTCGTCTTTGCATTTTGTTCATTTTTTACTACGTACAGTTTTACTTGACGAGCCTTGCGTTTAGCGAAGTCATACTGTGTATCATAATAATTCTGTTTCCTACATAGATCACGCTCTATAACCATAATTACCAAATATTTCAAACTATCTTCGAGAATTGTTGACCTCAAGTACTTCATTAGTTTGAGGCGCGAGAAGCTTCCTTTACCAGCTTCCACAATTACAGGTATTGCATAATGCCGTTTTTTTTAATCGCGCGTAGGATTGATATTTTCCATATTGAATGACACCCCAAAATGAAAATTTTTGTCTATATATTTCAGGAGATTTGTATGAGTTTTCAAAAGATTTTAATAATTTCCGGAGATTTCCAGGGATTTTTCGTATATTTTGCTATTTTAGCAGATTTCCAGGAGCTCCTGATAAATCAGGAGGCCGCGGAAAATCTGTTATAAGTTATAAAATGGTTTAATTTGATAATTTACACCTAGAAATAGCGCGGGTCTTGAGGAAGTGCGGGGCCCGCTGCGGTCGCAAAAGTTTGCAGCGGCCTAAGGCCGCCCTGCAAAATAGCGGTGTATGCTACGCCGTGGGTCGACTAGTTGGTAATAATACCGTTTTTACTAAATAAGCAGGCTACTCATTTATGGAGAAAGTAAAATACAAAAACATCTGATATTTTGTCATTAAAAATGCCTTCCCTCTCCGCTTTTTATAAGCGCATAATATTTCATACAATTGTGCCGAAACAAATATAATATTGATCTAGGCGCAAAAGTAAATGTGGATATGTAGCTGCAGTTACTTACTCTGTTTTTGAAAATGTGTCTACTAAAGGGCATGTTTATCAAGTGCCTTTTTTGCAATAGGGTGTCACCCGCACCTCACCCCCCTTCCAGGGCGCCACTGTTGTGACAATCTGTGTGATAATATTTTGCGACTATAACAGTAATCCAAACCACACTTTCATGTAAAATAAACCAAATGGCGAAAGTCATAACAGTGGTATGAATAATCAGCCAAACCCAAATAAGATACTAATATACTAAATATTAATGTTCACTAGCTGGGTCTACCAGCGCTAATGAATACAAATGTTATCATGCATCTTTTAAGGCATTTAATTTAATTTCATACCAATATAAATGTGGCCCCCTAAAGAATCGAACCAGTGTATAGATCGTTGCCATGCACGACTTGTAGGTTCTATCGCGCCATGCTCTGATTATTTATATCACCGGTATAGCTGTAAATCACTCTGGTCTTCTTTATGATGATTGAAGAGCTTGATTTGTGAGTTGGTTCAAGCCACCAGGTGTTTTACAAGTTTATAGACTCTAACTACACGAAGGAAATGTTGATTGAAAAACACTTTTAAGAATCAACACGCCTATAGGTGCAAAGGCTGTTTGTTAAGTAGGTAGGGGGGAGCGGCGGAAGGTAAGTTCTTTGAATAGAAACAGGTACAAACTCGGTGGGAGAGGGTCTACATAGGAGCTGGAGCACAAAGCATTAAATTCTCGAAGTGTATGTGTGTGCGTGTGTTGAGGTGTGCACTAAGAAAACAAAACAGGCTCTAATCATGTTGATCATTGGTATTAAGATGTGTAGCTTAAATGCATGTGTGTTACAAAAAGCTGTGACTTATTGTTTGACCTTGTTTTTAAAGGATTAGAGTCTCATAGGATAAAGGTTTGTTGTTGTTTTTTCAGAGGAGTCACCATAAAAGGGATTTGAACCCCTTACATTAACTGGCTAGCTAGGATATTACGACATGGTATTCGATAGAGAGAAATGGAGAAATTTTGATATGGGGGGGGGGGGAGCAATATAAAGAGGTTAAGAGTATAAAGAGGTAAAGTTTGATCGAAGGCATTGTAGAGAGGGAGAGAGGGATAGAAAGTCTGATTAGTCTGATGATGAAGAGAGAGAAAAAGTTTGATAAATCTAATGACTAAGAGGGAGAGATCTAATAAGAGACACAAGTATGAAAGGGTTGGGGGCGTAGAGAAACAGTTGATGGAATACACAGAAACTATTTGAGAGAGTTCAATACAAGAGACAGACTGTACAGTAGAAACTAAAAGCCAACAAATAATGGACGTGCGTGTCGTAGTTAAGTGAAGACCAAATCGAATGATCAAGTAGCAGAAAGAAAGAAAGAATAACTCATTTCAAATAAATACATATGCATATAAAATACGCGATGGCTCAGTACACGCTACTCTAAAGGGTCCCTGACTTTAGTTGGGAAAACTAAAGGCGGTTGGTCGTTGTGGTGGCCACATGACACCCTGCTCGTTAACCGTTGGCCAAAGAAACAGTGACCTTTACATCGTCAGCCCTATACATCGCAAAGTCTGAAAGGGGGAACTTTACTTTACTTTTCTATACCTATAAAAACACAAAAACTTACAGAGTTCAGATAGTCCTCTTGAAGTGGTCCATCACGTAATTTCCCGTCATTTCTTTGTAAGAGTTTCACTTCCTTCTTGTAATCCAAATACTGAACACACACACAGAGAATCTAGTTCACTTCAACACAGCCTTTCAACACTTGCGATCCTGAAAGTTAAAAGACCACTAAATGAGACTATCTTTGTAACAAAGTATCACTTGACACAACTTTATCACACACACACACGTACACAAACACACTCACATAGGAAGACTGCAGATACAAACTAACTCTTCGCCTTTTAAGTATCGGGTCATACCAAAGTCCAACATATGACGCTGCTGAAGATATCAAATACTAAATATCTCCTCAGGCTATATGTGTGTGTGTGTGTGTGCGTATTTGAATTCGATGATGGTAATCATTTAAAGGAATCTTTTTAAATAATCTATAATATTGTTGACTCTTTGATGATAGGACTTTTTTCTTAAAGTCGTTCTTTTAGAACTAGAGATAATTACGCAATAGCGCAAATCTCCTCTATACAGTGAAGAGCATATACAGACAAGAGATAGAAGCGGACATTGTTCAAACTAAGGACTATTGTGAGATCATTCCCAACCAGAATGTAGTCATGATTATATTTTATGAATTTTTGTATTTCAAGAAATGTCCAATAGTAAAAATATACCCCGCCCAGATTGTGCGGCTTAAAAAGCAAAAATCAATATTGAAGAGGTGGTCTAAAATTCCCAAAATCTAGTGGCATGTGCCCAGCGAAGAAAGCACTTCCTCACTAAGCCGGGAACAGTGGTTCAAGAGAAGAGATGTCTTGGCTGACTAACCAATGGCCCAAGATAGCTAGAGTTATGCATTCTTGGCTAATGTTACTAGACGAGTCCAGACTCTAAAGACAAAATGCCCACGCAATAGAGGGTTATCTTTCCTAGAATTTTGGGTCTACATTTCTTTCTTACGAATACCGTTGGGAGTCCACCCAGTTCCAGTCTATTGTATGCTGGGGTTACATTTACTTAATGCTGGTCTTGGTATCTGGGTTTTGTATCTCTCGTGTTCTTTTTGTGGAAGCTAAACGCCAAGTAACTAGAATGAAGGCTGGTACCAATGAATGACCTCATTGCTGGGGAACGGGTAACAGCTCTCTAGTCTTTCTTGGCAATAGGACATTCAAGAGGGACCACTAGCCAAGTCAGCGAAAGGGGAACCCGCCTTGCCATTTCATACGCGATGAGGCCATCATGAAAGGGGGGGGGCTGTCTCAAAAGGGTGAAAGTGAAAGGGAGATTATGATCCCCCTACACAGACACAATGGGAAGGTTGAAGGCAATATCTTGGAAATGTAAAGGAAATAATCGGTAAGAAGCCGATGGAGACATAGAAGGAAGACAGAGAGACAGCATCTCGAGCAGCTCGATGTGACCTAAGCTCAGAGAAATCTTGACGTTTCTTAAAATTTCAGATAGAGGCGGGGCTGAAGAGTCTTTGCTTCCTTCCAGACCTGGGCGTAATAAAATCCTGTCCCTGTTAATGTTTTACGGGACCTGGCATTAAATGTTACTCACAACAGACTTTTTAAAGGTTAATGTAAAGTAGCATTTTCATTATTTTAATTAATTTCAAACATTCGTATTAACAATTACAAGTTTATTAATTTTAATATAAAAACAGTACAGTATTAAATTTGTATGTATAACTGTGGGTTGAACTTCAATTTAACAATGTTCTGCAGGACGGTAGGCAGGGTTCGAACTCGGAATTATCCTGACCATCGAGCGAGAGTCCAGAGCGCATACTTGACCCTTAGCCATCCTAGGTTTGAACCTCTCTTGTCGTCACGCATCACGTAAGATCTTTGCTTTTATAAACTTCTAAATGAATGCCTGAAACATTGGGGGGGGGGGGGAATTTTTCTTAGAGCAGTTCCAATCTCCGTATAGTGGATAGATACAACTCAACCCAGTAAGACTCTGAAGCAGAGCTCAATGACACATAAATACAAATACTTTCCCACATGTGGACTTGGTAGGAACAGCTATGTTCTAAAAATAAACTACTTATTGTAATTGAAGTGAATCAGGATGTTAATGTTTTGCATGTTTGTTTTTTTTAAGTGCTAACGCATGTGTGTTCATTGATATTTATCAAACATGTGGCGTGTGTCTGTCAGTGTATGTATGTGTTTAGACTCAGTGCGTATGTGTTAATATGATTGCCAACGCATGTTACGGTTATATAAAGAATGTTAGCATAAACGCCTGAGGTAGACTTTAGGCTCGACATTCGATATGCACTTTGCCTTTGGGGACTGAATTAAACAACGCCAAGGTATTTGTGAGATAATCTATTGAGCTCGATCAAGTGGACACAGCACACACACGGGCGCAACGCCTGAGTAAAATACACTCGTGTGCATACCAACACGTCGGCACTAGTGCTCACACATAAGTCACACAAAGCTTAGAACTTAAGACAGTCAGACTCACACACCAAAGACATAGAGACACTGAGACACACACACTTAAGACCTGTAGGCAATTACACAAGGGACGTAACTTGTAGCGTTTTAGTTACGGATGGGGACAGGTGTTAAGTTAACGTTTAGGACAATTGGAAGTAAACAAACTAGAGGTAAACATAATTAGAGGACTGTCCAGTCAGCTTGAGGTAAACAAAACTAGAGGTAAACATAATTAGAGGACTGCCCAGTCAGTTTGAGGTAAACAAAACTAGAGGTTAACATAATTAGATGACTGCCCAGTCAGTTTGAGGTAAACATACTAGAGGTAAACATAATTAGATGACTTCCCAGTCAGTTTGAGGTAAAAAAAACTAGAGGTAAACATAATTAGATGACTTCCCAGTCAGTTTGAGGTAAACAATCTAGAGGTAAACATAATTAGATGACTGCCAAGTCAGTTTGAGGTAAACAATCTAGAAGTAAACATAATTAGAGGACTGCTCAGTCAGTTTGAGGTAAACAATCTAGAGGTAAACGTAATTAGAGGACTGTCCAGTCAGTTTGAGGTAAACAAAACTAGAGGTAAACATAATTAGAGGACTGCCCAGTCAGTTTGAGGTAAACAATCTAGAAGTAAACATAATTAGAGGACTGCCCAGTCAGTTTGAGGTAAAATTGTAACACACACACACTAAATAGTAACGTTCCCCTATCAGAGCTCACCTCTAGCTCGCGATTACAGGTAACCACAATTACAGGTAACCACAACTAAAGGTAACCACAATAAGAGGAATATCCAGTCAGTTATAGGTAAACACAATTACTTAAAGGAAAACATAATATTAGAACTAAACCCGATCAGAGGTTAACAAAATTAGAGGTAAACGCAATATGCAATTAGAGTTAAAGGCAACTGAGTTATATTGAATTAAATGCAGATAAGAGTTATTATACCTTTAATCAGTAAACGCAGCGTCTAAATAAGACCGATATGTATGCGGCTCTTTGGTTACAAACGTTATATACATTCTATTTGACCTGATCGAGTCCTTAAAACTTTGTATTCAATCTAGCATGAAAGAACGTGACACAGTCTATTATAATATATCCAGTCTGTAAAAACCAATGTGCAACACTACCTTTATAAAGATTCACTGGTACATGTCTGAACTGACTTCATCTCATTATAAGTGTACACAGCATGGAAGACTATCAAGTGAGGTGGAGATAAAGGGGTTGACTCACTGACTTAGGGTATAAATATAGTAGTGACTAGTGTACTTGCCCTGTCACAGTGTGGCTGTGTCTTAATGTGGGTCATAGTGTGACGTCTGAACTGTTACCCGGAACATACCCAGTTCTAGCACTTGTAGAAATAGGGTTACGTCTGCTGTGTTAGGACAGATTTGTACAGACAGAGAGAGAGAGAGAGAGAGAGAGAACACGCGTAGGGTGTAATCATCTTCTTTTTTTGAATTAACGTTTGTACTTAATAAGATAAGAGAGAGAGAGAAATGAAGAAAGAAAGAGTGACCCAGACAGAGTTGAAAACGTCAGTGAGTCACGTGGAGAATGAGAGCGGACAAGAAAAAAAAGCAAAATATAAACAAGGTTACAAAGACAGTTTGTGTGGAAACACAAACTCAAAATTAGCCCCCGAAGTGGTCCACCCAGGCAGGTAAAAACGCAGGTAACAATATTTTCAGAAAGAACATCAGAATTAAATTCGATTAAAGATATATGACAGAGAAGAATGGAGAAAGAAGGTTGGCAGATCTTGTGTGGTTCCCCATCGGTCCAGCAAACCAAAGGATAGGTGAAAGTGAATGTGAAGTTGAATGTGAGCTGGCCAAACTGATGTCTTATAATGAATACAATTGATCTCAATGTTTTGTAAAGGCTCAATCTCTCATTCAAATCCTCAAGAAAAAAAAAAGAAAAAAACTTTTCCTTAAAAAAAAAATGAATAATTTCTTTAGTTCAGTGTCTTACAGCTGCGCGCCAGCGCTGCAATTCACGCGATAATATGAAAAACTACTTATTAATTGTTGTTTTAAATTATCTCCAACTTATATGCATACTAAATAGATATTTTCTCTTTAAAAAATTGAACCTTTTCTTTTGGTAAATGTAGTAGTTAGGTAAAAAAAAAAGTTTTTGACAAAAATTCTAAAACCATTTGCATAAATGTGTTAGAGATACGGAAAGCAATCCCCCACCCTAATAAAGAGCTTCCAGCGTTCGTTACTATAAATAGTTAATAGTTGTAAAAGTGGTGTATTTTTACGAAAAAAAACTGCTTGCATAATTGATTTAAAAATGAGATTTTTTGTGTTTAGAAAAGAAAAAATTAGCCATTGCATCAGAACTTTGAATGGACTAAAATATTATGATGTCGGATTTTCACTCTTTTCTAGTTTACGAGATCTAAACGGGACGGACAGACATTTCACACAAAACTAATAGCGTCTTTTCCCCTTTCGAAGGCCGCTAAAAAATAGAAACAATGTTACAAAAACAGCAGACCAAGGGATAGGTGAAAGTGAATGTGAAGTTAGATGTGAACCTGGCCTAACTGATGTCTTATAATGAGTATCTAATTGATCTAATTGTTTTGTAAAGAGTCAATCTCTTATTCAAAAATCTCAAGAAAAAAACATTTTCTTAAAAAAAAAAAAATTCTTTATTTTTGTGTCTTACTGTAGTGGGATTACTCTGCAGATAACGCGATAATATGAAAAACTATTTATTTATTATTAAACTAGATGGACGGACAGACGGATAGACAGGCCACACTAAACTAATAGCATCTTTTCCCCTTTCGGGGGCCGCTAAAAATGCTTTAAAAAAGTTTTTGTAAGGGAAAGAAACGCACAATTACTGACATAGTCTCTCAATAATAAGATATCACTTCCTTTTTACATTTAAAACACAATTAGTTAATTACTACTTATCGATTAACTGATTGTTTAATTTTTTGGCTTATTCATGTGTTGTTATCAACGATAAGTACTTGTGCAAACTTTCAACTTGATCCAATTATGAGAAGTGGGGAAATAATGTGTACAAGATTCCACCTAGATAACAAACAAACAAACAGAGTGTGCTGATATACGCTTTGTAAAAAGGAATAGATGAACTGTGAGAAACCAGAAAAGGAAAAACGAGAGAAATAGAAATGGAGAGAAGGAGAGAAGAGAAATGGAGAGAAGGAGAGAAGAGAAATGGAGAGAAGAAGAGAAGAGAAATGGAGAGAAGGAGAGAAGAGAAATGGAGAGAAGGAGAGAAGAGAAATGGAGAGAAGGAGAGAAGAGAAATGGAGAGAAGGAGAGAAGAGAAATGGAGAGAAGGAGAGAAGAGAAATGGAGAGAAGGAGAGAAGAGAAATGGAGAGAAGGAGAGAAGAGAAATGGAGAGAAGGAGAGAAGAGAAATGGAGAGAAGGAGAGAAGAGAAATGGAGAGAAGGAGAGAAGAGAAATGGAGAGAAGGAGAGAAGAGAAATGGAGAGAAGGAGAGAAGAGAAATGGAGAGAAGGAGAGAAGAGAAATGGAGAGAAGGAGAGAAGAGAAATGGAGAGAAGGAGAGAAGAGAAATGGAGAGAAGGAGAGAAGAGAAATGGAGAGAAGGAGAGAAGAGAAATGGAGAGAAGGAGAGAGAGAAGAAGGGATCAAAGAAAGAATTCTAAACTAAAGTATTAGAAGTGTCTCTAGGTGGGCACAAACTGTTTGGCCACCTAACAAGGGATCTCAATAGGCTATTTAGTATTCATTGTTTTACAGATCAGGATTAGCTGACAAGCCTAGCTTTGAAAGTTAATTGAGTATTTTCTTTCATTATGTCCTCCTTTGTTAGGCTTTGTCATTCTTTCTATACTCCTTTGTAAGGCTTTGTCATTCCTTCTATACTCCTTTGTAAGGCTTTGTCTTTCATTATGTCCTCCTTTGTAAGGCTTTGTCATTCCTTCTTTACTCCTTTGTAAGGCTTTGTATTTCATTATGTCATTATGTTTCTTTTAGTCTCTACTCAGCTTTTAGATAGATCTCTCCGGGAGGTTATTGAGAAATTATGTCGCATAGCTAGATGTAGAATATGTCATTTAAATCCAATTTTCAATAGACTAAGAATCATCCTTTTTTTTCTTGCAGATGTCTGCAGGCAGAGGAATTTGTTGTCAGGTTTAATGATTTTCTAAAAACTAAGAAGCGGCTTTGTTTCAGGTCAGAGAAATCCCATTTGGCAACATTTCAGTCGGCCTTCAACCTACACTCGCTATTTCATACTGACTTTTTACTTTTTACAACAAATGTAACTAGGTCAACGAATGAACATTATTATAATAGAACCAACAACGATTTCTAGATAGTAAAACCAAAGCTTTTTTATTTTATAATTATAAGACTTTAACTCTTTCTCTCCGTTATTATTTGTCCACGTTTTGAAGGAATTCTACATTTCGCTCATTACTATTTCACTAGCCCTGTTATGATTAAGCTTCAATAGCTTCGGCTTTGTTATCAGAAAATGTTGTATTTGGTATAGAATTAAAGGAAAATGCATGCATTTTTTATGTAATACAAAGTTAAGTTTATAAAATTAAACATTAATTTAATTTAATGAGGTCAAATCAACGTTGGTATCGTTGGTTAGGAGAGAAAGAGTTTTAAAAAATTAAATGACGTGCTTTGTCATAATATCTAAAAAAATATCTTTTTTAGACTTGTTCAGACAAAATATGATTTAATGTAATCCTTAAACAAATGGGATTCCATAAGTTAAGAAGATCTTTACATCATCTGCCTTGTAGATCGCAGGGTCTGAAAGGGGAAATTTACTTTTTAATTCGTTAAGCCGTCTAATAAAACTAAATACTTCATTTATATAAATAAATCCGATTAGATAAAATAATTTTATTGGCCCAAACAAATGGAAATTAAGTTTGACTATGGTTGTCCAATTCAGCATATAACAATAACAACATAGATGTAAGCACGAACAACATTCACACACGTACATCACACACACACATACATATCATACACATACACACACAACCAGCGCTTTATGAATTTGCCTTCTATCTATATCTCGTTGACGACATTGACCTTGAAACTCTCGGAGTGAAAGTGAGATAAACGAGTTTTGACATTTTTCTGTTCTAGCCTTAATGGAGAGCAGACGACCACTTTGTCCAGGTCTGATGTAACTGTGATTTAATGAGTGCGTATTATCTTTAACCTTTTAAGTGCTGAGCTTTTTTACAAGAGTGAAAACAAAACGGAATTACTATTCTAGTGTCTAAAGGGTTAAGAATTTTGTGTCTTGTTCTTTTAGGTCAGTGTTTCCCAAACTTTTTCCTTAACATTCCTTCAAACATTCTGAGTATTTAGCGGAACACTTTGAACATTCTGAGTATTTAGCGGAACACTTTGAACATTCTGAGTATTTAGCGGAACACTTTGAACATTCTGAGTATTTAGCGGAACACTTTGAACATTATGAGTATTTAGCGGAACACTTTGAACATTCTGAGATTTAACGGAACACTTTGAACATCTGAGTATTTAGCGGAACACTTTGAACATTCTGCGTATTTAGCAGAACACTTTGAACATTCTGAGTATTTAGCGGAACACTTTGAACATTCTGAGTATTTAGCGGAACACTTTGAACATTCTGCGTATTTAGCAGAACACTTTGAACATTCTGAGTATTTAGCGGAACACTTTGAACATTCTGAGTATTTAGCGGAACACTTTGAACATTCTGCGTATTTAGCGGAACACTTTGAACATTCTGCGTATTTAGCGGAACACTTTGAACATTCTGAGATTTAACGGAACACTTTGAACATCTGAGTATTTAGCGGAACACTTTGAACATTCTGCGTATTTAGCAGAACACTTTGAACATTCTGCGTATTTAGCGGAACACTTTGAACATTCTGAGTATTTAGCGGAACACTTTGAACATTCTGAGTATTTAGCGGAACACTTTGAACATTCTGAGTATTTAGCGGAACACTTTGCTTATTTTTGAAGAGAGATTACTTCACGTGGTGGCCTGCTAGTTCATTAGTCCAGGAGTTTGTGGAATGAATGGCCTCGCGAACAAACAGTTTGGGAAACACTGCTTTAGGTCAAAATATTGACAGCAAACTGTGGGGCGCCCCTAAATTATCTTTATAATGTTTGCCTGTCATCTCAGAGGACTATATAAAATATCATTGTGATGTTTGCCTGTCATCTCAGTGGACTGTATAAAACATCATTGTAATGTGATCTCAAAGAAGTTCTGAGATTATTAATCCAGTGTCTCGTCGGAGGATTTGAAAAATGTCCTTACAGTGTACTAGTGATAAATACGCTGGGGGGGGGGGGGGGGGGGGGGGGGGGAAATTGCAACAACAACAAAAAAACAACTAAAATCACGAATTTAATGAAGTTGGTGAGTGGAAGAGATCTCCAAGAATAAAAAGTTAAAGTGAGTTTGTTTTTTTAAAGTTTGCTTCTCAAGCTAGTATTAATGCTTAAGCCTTCTATCTCTAAATATTCAATGACTCAGAAATGCTTTAAAGGCTAAATGCGACGCGTAACTTTGAATTTTGTATAGTGGGACTGTTAAGTTCTCATAGTGTGGATACACATATTATATGTTGGGTCAAACTCTATTTGATGATGTAATAAGCCTGAAATACAGGACTAATAATTAGAACAGTCTAAATAATAATAAACATTTAAAATTATAATGGTAAATGGGGGCGTGCATGATACCCTTAGCTAACCGCACCTGTTGGCACCGACCCTAGCTCGCCGCTGGCAAAGGATTCGTTAGAACATTGTTAGCTCATCAAGCCAATACTAAAGAGATGGGGAATTCGACACAATAAGAGACATACTAAAAAACAATAGTTACCTAATAATTATGAGACGAGAGTGCTCTTAGTTTCGATGTTCAATGACATAGGTTAGGGTTAAAAAAAAAATAAAAAAAACAAGTTTACTTCTTATAACTACTTTACAAAACAACGCCTTGTTTCAGCTTTTTTGTCATTTTTTACGACATTGTTGTGAAATGTTAGAGATCTCCATCTCCAGAATAGGTTTAATATATATAGGTCTGTGTTAGTTCCGTTACCCACAACGTCTTTGTGTGAAGCAAGGATTTTTCTTATAGTGTTACAACCAAGTCAAAGTCTAGAAACAAGCGTGATACCAAACCAGAAATTAGAATTCAACTGACCAAGGTCGTGTCTGATATGAAAAAGTTATGCTCTTCAACGACATTATAAATTAAAGTCAGTAAACCTTTCTTTTCCCTTATGTTTGTATGTCTGTACTATTATTATTGTTTTATTTTTTTTAATGATAAATTTAGAATATGGTTTAATTATTTTTTATTTGAACAAAAAAATTCAATCTAAAATAAAGTTAAATAAGGAAAGTGTTCCATGAAACATTCCGAATGAAACAAGTATTGAAGTATTCCGTTAGAAGAAAACATGAGGAAACAGTGATCTTAGCTATGTTGTTGTTTTTTATTTCAGAATTATAAATTGTTATCCACCATGGATACAAGCACAATGCTTCATTAGGACTACATTGATGTGTCTTTTATCACTTTTATTGTAACTGTGACGTCATTCTATTAAAACTTAGAAAACATTTCACCAAAATATAAAGTTAGAGAATAAGAACTTGATACGGGAAATATCAACAGCAATAGATCAATATAATTTTTTAGGGGTAAAGATGAAGAACTCTCTGTCACTGGTAGGCTTGGGGAAATGTTTCAAAATAATGTTTATTCGATATTTTTACAAAAAGCAGCTCCTGACTCCTCAGGGGATTAAAACATCCCACCAGCTTTTTTTCATGGGAACTTTTAAATGGCATTTCAATCTACGGACAATTTAAATTTAAAAAACGCCCTTACAACGCCAAATAGAAGTAACAGAAGAAAGTGAAATGGGAATTTCAGAAATTGTCCTAACATGGGAATTTATAGAAATATTCCTTAAACAGCTCAGTGAACATTAGCACGTCAAGATCAGCGAGGTGTTCAAATAAAATGTTCGCTGAAATTTAGTTTAATGATAATTGAAAAGAAAACTGAAATTCGTAATGAATTTGATTTCAAGAGTAAAGCAAGGGAGTGTTCATTAATTCGAGTCACGATTGTCATGTTGAACAAAAAGACAACAAAACAAAAAACCTTGTAGTGAAGAGAACAAATTCTGAATGAGAAACAAGCTGTTCCATTAAGATACTCTCGAGGAACATGTTCCTAGTGTTCTGAGAACATTATTAGATGATAACTCTAATGCTTATTTATGCTCATAAAACTCGCTTTTAAATAACAACAAAATCAAACTTATGTAGGTCTTTGAAAGTGGATTCTGTTGACAAATATCTCATCACGGAAAGAAAACTAATGAGAAAAACAATTGTTCCTCCCTGTCAAATTATTTCTTAGTAACTAGTAGCCGATTTGAACTATTATAATAAGCAATTTTTTTTTTTGCTTTGATCAATACGGATCTTGCCTATCTCATAAACATTTCAGAGTGACTCTTGTTTGTAGATAAATGGCGGTTCTTAATATCCGTATTAGTGGGAGTCTATCCAATACACAGCTGATTGGTAAGGGCGCCAGGTGTTCCCAGTGTAGATAGCAATCAATATGTATTTAGAGATATAGATCTATAGCGCATCTGTCGTGGTTTCATTATTTAGCGAGTCTTGCGTAAAAGTGTCAGAAATAGGGAAGAAAAAGAAAGGTAAAAAATGTTAGAAAAAAATCATTAAACAAGATAGGAAGAAAAAAAAAAGAAACCAAGCAATCAAGTCATATGTGTGCCCTTGGTACAACACAACAATGCTATCTGTGAGACACTAGCTGCTACTCGTGGAAATAGTTGGTATACCGTGCTATGTGTGAGACACTAGCTGCTACTCGTGGAAATAGTTGGTATACCGTGCTATGTGTGAGACACTAGCTGCTACTCGTGGAAATAGTTGGTATACCGTGCTATGTGTGAGACACTAGCTGCTACTCGTGGAAATAGTTGGTATACCGTGCTATGTGTGAGACACTAGCTGCTACTCGTGGAAATAGTTGGTATACCGTGCTATGTGTGAGACACTAGCTGCTACTCGTGGAAATAGTTGGTATACCGTGCTATGTGTGAGACACTAGCTGCTACTCGTGGAAATAGTTGGTATACCGTGCTATGTGTGAGACACTGGCTGATACTCGTGGAAATAGTTGGTATACCGTGCTATGTGTGAGACACTAGCTGCTACTCGTGGAAATAGTAGGTATACCGTGCTATGTGTGAGACACTAGCTGCTACTCGTGGAAATAGTAGGTATACCGTGCTATGTGTGAGACACTAGCTGCTACTCGTGGAAATAGTTGGTATACCGGGCTATGTGTGAGACACTAGCTGCTACTCGTGGAAATAGTTGGTATACCGTGCTATGTGTGAGACACTAGCTACTACTCGTGGAAATAGTTGGTATACCGTGCTATGTGTGAGACACTAGCTGCTACTCGTGGAAATAGTTGGTATGCCGTGCTATGTGTGAGACACTAGCTGCTACTCGTGGAAATAGTTGGTATACCGGGCTATGTGTGAGACACTAGCTGCTACTCGTGGAAATAGTTGGTATACCGTGCTATGTGTGAGACACTAGCTACTACTCGTGGAAATAGTTGGTATACCGTGCTATGTGTGAGACACTAGCTGCTACTCGTGGAAATAGTTGGTATGCCGTGCTATGTGTGAGACACTGGCTGCTACTCGTGGAAATAGTTGGTATATCGTGCTATGTGTGAGACACTAGCTGCTACTCGTGGAAATAGTTGGTATACCGTGCTATGTGTGAGACACTAGCTGCTACTCGTGGAAATAGTTGGTATACCGTGCTATGTGTGAGACACTAGCTGATACTCGTGGAAATAGTTGGTATACTGTGCTATGTGTGAGACACTAGCTGATACACTTTTTGAACAAACGTGCCTAAGAAAAATAGAACAAATCTTGGAAGACAACGGCCACCCGCTCCATCAGAACTACACCAGGTTTTCGCGAAGTGGGCGACTGCTGTCAATCAAAACAAGAACGGAGCGGTACAAAAACTTGTTCGTACCTCACTCGGTCAGACTCTATCACCGCCACTCATTGATCAGGGAACATGAAATGCACCAAGATACCTGTGTGTAGTCGCTGAATGAACTCTTTATGTTGTCTGTTGTATTTATGTGTATTTTTCTGTTGTGTTGTCTTTATATGAGAAACGAGTCCTTGTTATCAGAACAAATTTCCGTAAGGATCAATAAAGCAGTCTTAGTCTTAGTCTTAGTATACCTTGCTATGTGTGAGACACTAGTTGATACTCGTGGAAATAGTTGGTATATGTTTATTTTGCAAGAAACTCATTTTCATCATTCAATTAATAGGCCAACAGTAAAACGACTCCCCAGCCAGGGCTGGCCTTAGGCATAGGCAAACTAGGTAGCCACTTAGGTTGGGAGGGGGGGGGGGGCACGCACAGGACTAAACTAAAAAAAAAAATAGAGAAAAAATTGCGAAACAAGGATCAGATCTCAAACTCAGTAGAGCATTATGTTTACTAGTCTAGCTCTAGCTCTACTGTGGATATTGCGATATATAAGAACTTAAGTTATTTAGCAATTTGGATATAGACACAGGCAGGTTTTTAATAAAATTTAGTTGTTTTCGTAAATGTTTCTTCTCAATTAAAAAAAATTCATTTAGGGCCACCAAATTCATTTCGCATAGGAACTCCGATTATCCAAGGCCGGCTCTACTGCACCAACAACACAACTTTCTTGTACTCAAATTGTATAAGACTTCTTTTTTTATCTCTTTCATCCTTCAATCGTATGGCCTGCAACCCCCTAATATAGAGTATGTACAAACACTTCTTAGGCCCGTCAGATGTAGCCTTATCGTCTGTCTGCATATAACGCACCCAACACTCCAACAATGCACGCAATATTTTAAAATGAAACGCTTTTCCCAAACAACACATTTTTTACCCGTGCACCTTCTAAATCTAATGGAACGACTGACCTTACACAGACACACAGAAACATATCACTTCTAATGGAACAGCTGACCTTACACAGACACACAGAAACATATCACTTCTAATGGAACGGCTGACCTTACATAGACACACAGAAACATATCACTTCTAATGGAACGGCTGACCTTACACAGACACAGAAACATATCACTTCTAATGGAACGGCTGACCTTACACAGACACACAGAAACATATCACTTCTAATGGAACAGCTGACATTACACAGACACAGAGAAACATGCCCTACGTCGTCCAAACCGACATTGACATCAGCATTGTGTAGGTTCAGAGGGGTTGCTTCGGAGTCATATTTGCGTAGAAAGGAAACTAATTGATTGCTGGAGGCGAGCAGTTTTGATCGTATTTTTAAAACTTGCATCTTACACAATTTGAAGATGTTCTGCAATCCACGACCCCCATCCTTCCTTGGCAGGTATAACTTTATGGTAGAGGACTTGGGGTGTAGGCATCGAACTTTGGTTAGTAATTTTTTAATGAGTATCAATGTCATGTAGGTCGGTGTCAGTCCATTTGATCACACCGAACGTGTAAAGGAGCACTGGGAGGGCACAGCTGTTTATTGTAGTGATGAGGTTACTGCCAGACAGTTTGGTGTTGAGGATTTTATTATTATTATTGTTATTATTATTATTATTCAATTGCACAGCCAGCATTACAATGACATTGCATCTTTTTTTTTTGCACCCTCCCAATAGAAGCCCTCGCTCCCAACCTTGAACGTTTTGTCTGCTTCCCCCCCCCCCCCTTGTTTCCATCCCTCAATGGAAAGTTCATTAAATGCCAATTTTAAACAAAGCACGCCCTTCTTTGGATCACCCGTTGCATCCTAGGACGGCCAGACTTATATTGATAAATTCCATACTACTAACTTTTTTTGACTGGTAAATTATAGAAGCCATGGGAGGTAAATCATTAAGCTTTGCTCCTACCGCGGAGTGTTTGCAACTGAGTCCACTCTTTACACCGGATTGATTTATTATGTTCGTCATAGATCTAGACTTTACATGAAGGCGTTATCTAGAGACTCCCCTTACATAGTATAACTTAACTCCACAAACAGTATTTGTATACATCCCCCCATAAAAAAAAAATATACATGTCACACTATGAATAGGTTGCTATGGAGTGTGTACGTGTGTTTCCTAGGTGACAATAAGTAGAGAGAGTGTTGTTCTCTTGGGTCGTGTGGAATAATGAAACCATGAGCTTTTCTGTTTTATTTTCTATTATACATGGGTGAGAATGGAATTGGAGACGACTCAGAGGCTTGAAAAAGTAAAGACGTGTTTTTGTAGTTAAGTTAGATTTTGTTTAAATATCAGTCTATAGTAGTACTGTTAGAGCTCATATCACGTTAACTCTTCATGTTGCAATAAAGGTTATTTTGAGTTTTGTTATACTTTTGTTCAAGTTCTTGAAAGTTTATTTATTTTAAAAAATATAATACTCCGCTATCGGTTTAATTTTACTAGCTGTTCGGAGCTACCAGGCAACGACCGATAACATAGGCCCTTACATTCGCCGGGGAAATTTTTTGGATTTTTTACAAATCTTCTATCAACTCACCCTGTCTGTCGGTCTGTCTGTCTGTCTGGCAAAACGTTTTTATACGTTATTTCTCGCACACCCACTTTTGCATCCCGCTGAAATTTGCACAATTATCTCTTTTACCTGACAACACAAGAATCAATTTAAAAAAACAATTAGTTGGTAATTAATTATTGTGTTTCTTATCTTGAACAGATGTGCTGTTATAAGTTGAATTATAGTCCTCGTGAATAGGCGTATGCTCAGAGAGAACACGTTTTTTTTTATTCGAACATGATAATATTGACCCAAATACCCCCTTCTACCCCCCATCCTTTTCCAACTGGTCCAGACAAGTGATAGGATCATAGCGCACGAGAAAGGTTAGGGTTAGGGTAAAAGGTAAAAGCATAAAATTGTACTAAAAAAAATAACTGATCAAAATGTTTTTTAAAAAAGCACAGATTTATTATTTGCTAGTCTAGAACTATTACAATTTTAATCACATGTCTTATTTACACTAATTGATACAATACACTGAATATAAAAGCAAAGTTTTTTTTAAAGTTTTTTTTTTATGTTTTTTTTACAAAGCTTATATTAATTTACTCTGTCTGGTAAAAGGTTTGTACACGTTATTTCTCCAACACTCATTCTCGGAGCAAGGTTAAACGTACACAAGACATGAATCTAGTAAAAAGGCAAAAATTAAATTTATTACTGGTAATTAATTATTTTGTTTGATATCAAACAAGGGAAATTAATCTTTCAGTATTTAGAAATATGTAGCATTCGGTCTCCTTATATTATTGTACATTCTATTTCTCCCACACCCATATCTCGGATAAAGTTGAAACTAAATCGGCACTTGGATGCATTCTCTGCATGAAGAGGAAGGAATTGATGTGTTGGCGACATCGCTCCTAACACAGCTAATGCCCAGGCATTTATCTCATTTCCATGAGATGATTCATAGACGTTTTGCGACTGAAGGAGGCCATATTTTGGTAATTATTTTGCTTGATATTGAATATGGGAAATAACGTCTACATTATTGAGAGATGTTGTATGTACGGAGTTCTTCCTCTTAGATAAGCTTTATTTTTTTTTATATGATTTTTTAAATATTTTGCTTGTTAATTTTAGATTTAGAATCTCTGGCCAACTTGTAGATCTAGATAAAGTGGTCTCAAACTGTACTATACATTATCATTAGCTACAGTCTTTACGTTTCAAACTGTAGTTATTTCCCCCACACACAAGCTTTCATACAGATGTACCGTGTTCTTTGTAAAAACAGATTTGTTAATCCTACAGATCTAAAGATAACCCAAAAACTCGAAATCCTCTGGAGGCTTTTTTTAAACTCATGCAATTTAGTGTCTGTAATTTTCTTTACATTTTTACTGAAGAGGGGGTTTTAAACCTCAAAACCCCCTTGGCAATGTTAGTGCAAGTGTGGGTCACTAAAAGCCCCTTCCCTCAGAGGGGGATTTCATTGGGGGATTGAACCCAGAAAAAAAAAACACTTGGGATTTGAAAGTTAAACTCTCCTCTTTGTTACCAAAATACAGTCACAGAATTCCATGAGTAGCCATTGTTGGGATGTTTGAGTTCAATTTGAGAGTAGCCAAAAGGTTTGTTGTTTGTTTGTTTAAATCCCCTCCCAAAAAAAAAACTGAAGCAAAACTATAGTTACCATTTGAGACTAGCAATGGGGCTCTTCTGCTAGTCATTTTATTCCACTAATAATAGAAATATACAAAAATTCAACCATAGACTTTTTAAAAAAAATGAAGCAAACTACAGTCATTTTTGGTTGAACCCTACCTCAAACTAACTATTGATTTGTTTTGTTTTTTCTACATGTCAGTGGGCTCCATTAATTAAAGTGCAGTGAGTAGTAGATTGGATATTTTAACAACAATTTTTTAAAAAGAAGAGTAACACTGTAGACAGCTCAGAATATAAGCATTTTGTTCTAGTTTCTAATACAGGAAATAATGCTTGGCCTTAATCATAAAAATGAAGTGTGTGTGTGGATGTGTGTGTGTGCAAAGGAAAACAATTCACTCCCACCAACGAAAAAAATCCTGACTACGCCCATGTTGTAGCTATTGGCATTAAACTGACTAAATCCCTGTTTGCTCTCGGCATAAAACTGAAACTATCTCTAATGGTTATTCTAAGTCTAAATGAACAGATCCTACCAGAGAACCCTTGTATGGACTCATTATAGGTCGCCTCTGGTTGTTTGGTAAAATTCCCATTCGAAATTTGAGGCAAAAGTAAACATTAGTCTTGTTTTTATTTTAAATATATAATATATTTAATAATATTGTTTCTAAAAACAAATTACTGATTATTTCAGAATTGGATACAGTTTCTAATTATAGTAAAAACTCAACTGACACATTTTTGAAAAAACAAAAATTCCGTTTTTTTTTCCTAGTTTAACCTGCCCTAAACGTGATCCTAGTTTAACCTGCCCTAAACGCGATCCTAGTTTAACCTGCCCTAAACGTGATCCTAGTTCCTAGAGAAAACCAAACGTCATTACAGATGACAGGGGATTATGGGAAGCGAACCGTATTGTCATCAGTCAGTACTATCAGTTACCCAGAAGCTTCCCTTACCATCTCCCAACCAAATAATACCCCAGCCCCTGCCCTTAATGTTCATTTTATAATATAATGTAAGTGTAATTTTTTTTTCTTGTAAGAAACATGGTATAGATCTGCGTGGATGGACTCTAAACTACAGAACTGACAAGTAGTCAAAGAGTAGCAGAGAAACCTAACAGACAATCTGCTGACATGGTCTACTAAGTCTACTTCTTCCAAAACCGCCCCCCTCAGTTTCCATAAACAAACACACGCCAAGAGTGACTTCTCTTACACCATTTCAATGAACGGTGAAATGAAAGATGGAAGGTTGGGTTGACTCAGCCACACGTATGTGCCCCAACTGTCAGCAGACGTAACAATTCAAACCTGGCCTATGAGAATGCAGCCTAACGAACGTTGGATTAGTCTGGTCCAATAAATCTATTTGCTCAACACCTACCAACATTTGGAACTCATTTATTGCCACCTAAGGGATCAAAAAGAAAATTTTAAAAATTTCTTAGAAAAAAAAAAGCTTATAGTAATCGTACTTGTATCAATGAGTTTGGATCAGTCTTGTAATTAAATTTGTAATAGATCTAGATCAACAATTTAAAACAGCACTAAATTTAGAAAGCCTTCAGGACAGAAGACTCAAAAGTAAAGTAGCAATTATACATAAAACACTGAACCATAATCTTTAAATACAAAAACAAAATTTAATAAAATACTCTGAAAGACACAAAGATAAGGGCACATTCCTTGTCCCATATGCTAGGACAAATTTGTACAAATACTCCTTCTTCCCTAGTGCTATTAGAGCATGGAATGGGTTGCCTGAGCTAGCCAGGAAAACCAGTGACTTGGCAGAATTTAAGTCATTGGTTAATATGCATGACTAAATGCATGACGCGTAGGACGTAATCATCTTCTCTTTTGAAGTAACGTCTGTATTATATAAGATAAGAAGATAAGAATATATAAAGTAGAAAGTAAGGCGTATGTATGTATGCATGTCCCGCATAGAAATCAAAACCGTTTGACCAATCTTGATTGATAAAACTTGGCATAAATGTTTCTTAGATCATGGCGGAGACCGTAGTGTATGTTAAATGTTCCTCTTCACGACCGGTGTGTGGGGAGGGGGGGGGGGAAACTAAAATGAAAGAAAATGTCTAAATTTATTTCTATTACTTATTGGGGATGGGGAAAACTCGGCCCGCAGGCCGCGGTCATATTGTAAGAAATAAAAAAAGGGGGAACTAACTGTATGTACACGTCATACAATGTATGTATAGTTTTTCTTGTTTAATGTTAGTCAGATCGTTGAAACAAAAAAGGTTGAACTTTAATTATTTATAAACTGGTACATTAGTATTGAAGCGTATGAGTATGTAGTGTGAGTACTAATACTGAAGTATTCGAGTATGCAGTGTGAGTAGGTCCGGTCTTAGGCCACTGCAATCTATGCGGCCCGCACTTTCAAACGCCCCGCGCGAATTCTAGGTGTGAATTATTAAATAAAACCACTTTAACTTCTCCTGAAATAGCAAAATATACGAAAAGGCATGAAAATCTCATTAAATTATTTAAATTGACATTTCGGGGTGTCATTCAATATGGAAAACGCCAATCTTACTCGCAAAAAAAAACAAAAACCGGCAATGTCAGCTTTCATTTAATAAAAATGTAATAATAAGTCGAATTTTAAACAAAACAAGAAGTTCAAAGACTTAATTTACTTTAATAGTCACTGGCATATAAATATAGATCTAAATCTATCTCTTAAAAGAGAATCTAAAGAGATATTTAGCTAGTCGATAGTAAATCTAAAAGGCAGATCTGAATGTTTATCGGCTTGTTGTTTGAAAACTACTATCTACTGTAGATGGCTCGTAAAGTGAATTTGACAGTAATTTTGTACTTAGTAAAGAATGAATAAAATGCAAAGACGAATTTATTTTCTAATACAAACTCTTAATTTTCACTTATTATACTTATCCCTACCCAGATTGGGCGCCGCGCAATTCGTTTCGCATAGGGCCCTGCAATCTGTAGGACCGGCCCTGAGTGTACTATTACTGAAGTATATGAGTATGTAGTGTGAGTAATGGTATTCTCAAGCAGTTTCACGTTGGACAAAAAGGCCAGATTAGACACAATGGTGACCTGTCTGATCATTTCCATATAGAAAATGGCGTGAAGCAGGGCTGTGTACTTGCTCCTACTCTTTTTGCTATCTTCTTTGGCGTAATGGTAGGTCAAATAAGGCAGAGACTGCATGTCAGGTTTCGTTCAGGCGGCAATACGCTCAATCTTCGACATCTACTGCCCCATACAAAGGCTGCGGGATACACATTTATTAAGAAAATCCGCTACCGAGAATAGACGAAGAAAGCGAAAAATAAATCTAAATAGAGCACTGTCGGACAATGATTATGCTTATACCTGTGCTGAATGTGGCAAAATATGTAGGTCACAGCTGGGGTAGCGACGGGAAATTCTGCATTCCTCAATAATCTTCGGACTCAAAAGCAAGTCTTATTATTATATAATGTGAGTACCAGTACTGAAGTATATTAGTATGTAATGTGAGTGCCAGTACTGAAGTATATGAGTATGTAGTGTCAGTGCCAGTACTGAAGTATATGAGTAAGTACTTGACAAATACTAATGTACTCACTGTGTAAACTCTGAGAAATAAATAAAAGCTTTAGAACAAAAAAAATCTAGACCATAGACATAGCAATAAATGGACTGGTTGGCAGGACTTGATTTGGAGAAAGACAAGATGTGTATGCGTATAAAAACTACGATCTCCAATTTTGAAAATACATTTTTGCATTTAATGTAGATTTATTTTTATTGATGGTTTTCCTGATGTACGGTCGACATCTAATGGCTTCTAATTGTTAAAGTTAATTCTTAGGGTTGCTTTCATCAGCACATCCAAATAAGCTAAACTCAAAAATAATTTTATATTTTAAAAAAGGATCATAATGACCACCTGCTACAATAAAACACTTAGAGCTATGATATTACAGAACAAGTTGTTTAAATTATTGCGCTTATAGATATAGGCTATGGCTGTTTTTATACTGCTGGTATTGCTTTGTAATAAATACAACACTCTATCAACCAAAAGTTTTCTTTTCACAAAACCTTTGTCCAGTTGGTTCAGTATAATCTATATACAGACGATATATAGGTCTATGGTCTAAATGTCGACAAAAAGGCCACTTACCTATATACAATTCCATAATTCCCTGTATATATCTTCTAGTATTGAAATATGTATACGTTCAGAAATCTTACATCCTTAGAATGAAAGAAGTCACACATTGGATACTAGAAACACAAGTCAAATGAAACGTTAATTTCTTCCAAGCGGAGTATCAAATATCCAGTTCAGAACACTGAATAGCACGTCTTATAGACACTCTCTCTTCTGGTCTGAGGGAAAACTGTTATAATATCAGACCATAGCTATGCAAGAACCATTTTATCAGTAAAACTCTTGTGTGTGAGAGAAAGAGAAGACAGAGAGAGGGGGGGGGGGCAGCAAGAAAAAAGAGACTGGCAGATAAAGGAAAAATAGAGAAAGAGAGTGGAACAGAAAGAGAGAAAGAAAGAAAGATGACTAAGAGAGAGAGAGAGAAAGATGACTTAGAGAGAGAGAGAGAAAGATGACTTAGTGAGAGAGAGAGAGAGATGATCAACAAAGTGTCGTACTTAACAACGAGACATGTTTTTACGTAGTAATCCCCAAGGCAATAACAAGCACAATTCCTATTTATAGACCATATCAAAAGCATAGCACACCGGCTAAGACATATGCGCCTGTAGAAAAACAAATCACTCGAGTCTAAGCATGGCATCTTGGAGATCACATGTCAAAGATTTGTCACTATTAGATCTGAATACACATGTAAACAGACACTATGATGTGCGCTTGTGCAGCGCGTAACTCGGAACACTCACCAGTTGCACTGATCAGCAGCTCCTTTAAACAGGACGCATAAAGAGACACCAAATTGGCGACACGTGTCATCTAGAGGTTTGAATCTATTGGCTCGTTCGGAGTACTTTCAGACACCAAAATTCTTTTCAAATTTATTGTTTCGGCGAACCTTAGATTACACGTCTTAAGATGTAACTCTTTTGTCAATATATTGTTATTTACAATTAGTATGTTTTAGAATTACTTGTTCTAGCAATAATTAATTATTCTCGAGTTTAAATTTAAATATTTTAAATATAAAAAGGAAAACACACGAAAAACTTCACTCCTTAAAATAAATTGAATCTGAATCTATTTCATGGACACGTTGCACTTAGATGATTATTAGAAAATACAAAATGTCGAGACGTTTGCTAAAGACGTCACGGACTAAGGTAAGTTTTGATGAGTCTATACATTACTCATGTCTACTAGCAGATTCCAGACTCCAGATCGATAGCACACACGGAATGCCGTGACCTACACACTTTGTTCCAGGCGTGTTCCTGGTCATACATTATTGATGTCCACACTGATTCCTGTCAATCAATAAATTGGTTCCAGCGGAATTCTTCTGTTTGTTTTTTCTTCCATCCTTCTCACCCTTCTCCCGTGGTTCTCTCTATTTTATATCCCTCTCTCTTTCTGTTTCTCTCTCTCTCTCTTTCTTTCTCTTTTTCTCTCTTTCTCTCGCCTCTATTTTTAAAAGATCTTCTGCACTAGCATTAGGGATTACGTTAGGTGAGTAGTCTCCCCTGACCTATTTTAAAATTTTTTGCTGATTTGATTGTTGGCCTTATTGATTTCTTAAGTAAATGTATAAGAGAGAGAGAGAGAGAGAGAATGTGTAAACGGCCATAACTGTAATCACTGTGTCAACTTGAATTGACCCTAAACATGGCCACGAGCACAACAAGTAGGAGAGAAATCGATCGTGCGCGGACTTGTCCCCCCCCCTCTTCAACACATAACATCGTCTATCCGTTCGCCCCAATCCATTTAGACTCACACCCCCCCCCCCCCCCCTACACGAGCCACTGTCCAGCGCCTCTAACAATATTGAATGGCGAGAGAGAGAAGAAAAAAAACAGAAGGAGAGCTTAATCTGCTAGAGATGAACGATCACATTTGGTTAATGAAGAAACACAAAGGGTTCTAAACTTACACTCATTTAGGGACGTCGACCAGACAGTTGGGAATCCTTTTAAAGCTCCAATCTTCATTACCAAACGTTAACAGTTACTCATAGTCATCAACAGTCATCAACCATAAAAGTCATTTACAGTCATCAACAGCCATTCCTTATCACAGAGAGTCTACTAACATTCATAATTCATAGTCTTCATCAGTCATAGAATGTTATGAACAGTCATTTGAGGACATTAAAATAAATATAAACAAAACTGAATCGTGTAGGTATATTATTGCTGAATAAATCTGGTTACAATTTATATTTAAAAAATTCAATGTAAGCATTGTACTATGTTTTAGCATGAAATTGCATTATGTTTAAATTATTTGTATTTAAATCCTAATTTAAAATAATAATGTTAATAATAATCTTTATTGTCCGTATACTAGTAAACATTTGGCTAAATGTACTTGTAGTTCATTAGGAAAGTGGAAAGATTTCTAAACCCAAACCTTAAAGAATTAGTATATGAACACTGACACATTGTTTTATCCTGAAGAGATTGTAGAACCTCGATATCAAGCAAAAGAATCAATGGATTCATGTTTTGTTTGGTACAATAAATAATTGTTGAAAGTAACAACTGGGTCCAATAATGCGTGTCGAAGAAATAGAGCTATCAGTTATCTAAGGGAACAAAACTCTACAAATTTAGCCATATCTGTGAATACTGAAGGATTAATTTCACTTGTTTGTATCAAACAAAATAAATATTTACCAAGAATTAATTCAATAACTGGTTAATTTTTGGGTTATTGATTCATGTCTTGTCTACACCAATGAATATTTGTGATAAGTTTCAACATATGCCGAGATGTGTGGAAGTGGGTGTGGAAGAAATAACGTGTCCAAAACATTTGACCAGACGGCCAGAGTGAGTTAAGTTTTGTAAAAAGTGTGATTTGGTTGGTCAATCAACAATGTGATTGGTTTGTTTGTTAGCAGAAATTTTCACATTCAATGTTATAAGAAACTCTATTTTCAAACGCCAATAAGACAAAGATGTTGGAGGCTTTCAAATTTTCAATGACTCCTTTTTAAATACTGAGTAACGGCTCGTGTAAAATATCCTAGTGAAGACTGGTATCATCATTTCCCGCACCTACAAAGAACAAAACAAACCAAAACAAAAAAAGTGTTACTCAGTTACCATCAACCTAATCGGCAGGAGTAATCGATCATTCGATGACACTGCATACAATTGAACTATGGATTCTAAATCATTAGAACAAATTGATCACCAGCTATTCTTGGAGGCGCGGTGCCTGAGTGGTATAGCGATTGGCTTCCAAAACGGCAGTCTTGGGTTCGAATTTCGTTGAAGATTGGGAGCTCTAGGGCACCTCTGAGTTCATCCAGCTCTAATAGTCCTGACATTAGCTGTGGGAAAACTAAAGGGGGTTGGGCGTTGTGCTGGCCACATGACACCCTCGCTAACCGAGGGCTACAGAAACAGATGAGATTTACGTTATCTGCCCTATAGATCGCAAGGTCTGAAAGACTAGATCTTAAGAGTTCTAAATCAGAAGTCTAGATCTAGTTCTGGATGTATATCAAAGTACCAATACAAAATTGCCAATGATCAAATGCCCACTAGCCCGATGGCTAGCATCGTGCCTACATGAAACTGACTGTGTCAAAATCACGAGTTCGATAGGTACCCGGTTTGAGACCATTTTTTTTTATTTTAAGTTCTAAATGAAAGTATTGTTTTAAAAAAAAAATTTCAATGTTTTTCTTGTATATATTATATCTAGACATCTAGACTGGAAAACGGAAAGAAATATATAGATTGTTATGTATTAATCACAGGACTAAATATATTAACGTAAATTTGTAGAGTGACTTACTTTCCTGCTAGTTTCCATTTAGATATATAGCCATTATGTGCACATTTAAATCGGTTGACTACCTAGATCTTTTTAGATTGGGAATCTAAACATTGCAAAATAATAGTTATGAGACTAGAGTGTTCTTTTTTCGATGTTCGATTACTAGATCTAGATCTATACATTAAATTAAATGTTACTTAGGTTAGTGTTGAAAAACAAACTTTAGGCCCTACTTCCTATAACTACTTTACAAAACAATGCACGGTTTCAACTTTTTTTTAAATTTTCACGACATTTTTTGTAGTTTTAAAACAGGCATGTCAAACACGACGTTCGGGGGCCGCATGCGGCCCGCAACCACCTTGCGTGCGGCCCGCTTAGTCACCTAAAAATTATCAAATTAATGTTAAACTGCTACGCTTAAAAATAAGAGCTGACAAGCAACTCGAATTGAAAAATAGTATTTGTTAAACTGAACAACGAGGGTGAGTCTGCATTGAAAGCAATTTAAGCTACATTTTGTCAAATTTAATTGCAAGCCATAGCAAATCATTTAGTGAATGTGATTTTATGAAGGAGTGTATCGTTAAAGACGAAGTAATTTGCCTAGAAATGGTGAAAGCATTCATAGAAATAGTGTTAACTAGGAACACTGTGGCAGATAGAATAAATGGCATGTCAGTCAGATTGCGTGAACAATTAAAGATTTTGAATTATTTTCATTGGCTCTCCATGAATCAACTGATGTAACGGGTTGGCTATATTCATAAGGGCCTGTGACAGGAATTTTGAGATACATGAGGAACTACTTGAGATCTGTTCTATGCATAAAACCACAACAAGCGAGGATGTGTTTGAAAAATTAGAGGAGGTGATATTGCTGTACAATTTACCTTTGGCAAAATTAGCTAGCCTAATAACGGATGGCGCACCAACCATGAAAGGAAATGGTTTTAATGCAAAAATACTTGCAAAAAATAAGAGAGAGACTGTTGCTAAGTTTAAATTTCCTAATTTTCAGTGCATCATTCACCAAGAAACATTCCGCGCACAGCAATTAAAGTTCCAACATGTTCTAAGACCAGTTTCAGTCGCTATCAATTTTATTCGTGCCCGTAGTTTAAATCAACGCCAATTTTCAATGTTTCTGGATGGCATAGGACACGAATTTGATTATGTTCCCTACTACACAGAAGTCCGTTGGCTCTCATGTCATAAAGTACTAAAGAGATTTTTTTGCACTGCGTGAGGAAATTGTATTGTTTCTGAACATGAAAGGTGAACCTGTTGAACATTTACAAACTGACTTATGGGTTCTGGATTTGGCATTGGCAGTTGATCTCACTGGTCACCTGCTAGACTTGAATTTGAAATTTCAAAGTAAAGACAAAAATGGTCACAATTGCGTGTGATGATGGGAAGTGCTTTCAAGCAAAATGACGACTGTGTGGATAAACCAAATATGGAGAGAAAATCTTGTTCACTTCTCAACGTGTCAGGAACTAAAAAGATTAAATACGATTGCGCCATTTGGTAAATATGTCTTACACCTGGAATCGTTAGTAGATGCTTTCAATGAACGTTTCCGTGACTTCGTTCGTCGTTGTTTGTATCTTCATTCTCGTTTGATTCTGAAATTGCTGCTGGTAATGTGCAACTAGAGCTGATAGAATAGCAGTCAGATTCTTTGTTGAAATCAAAGTATATAGAAGTGTCTGTACCAAAGTTCTACAGTTATTTACCCTGAATGGTACGTTGAATTGCGGAAATTTGCAGCCAGAATTATTGCTGTTTGCAAGCACATCTCTGTGAGCAGTTCTTTTCCATATTGAAAGCTACAAAAAGACCTCACCGTTCGAGATTTTCTCATCAATATTTGTCATCAGTGATGAAAGTGTCAGTGGAAAATAAACTTCAACATGACATTAATAAGCTTGTATTCTATACAAGATGTCAAGCATCAGAACAAAGAAAATACCTGTTTTAAAAGATCTCTATGTTCAGTCTAGATATAATATATACATATATAGGTCTGTGGTTAAGCTATTTATAGTTTACAGTTTCATAATTCCGTCCGCAGAGTTTTAGTTTTCTAACCGAAACAAGTCTTCTTTAGTGTGCAATTCTAGATTGGTGGACAGAAAAAGATTACATAGGTCATTTAAAGTTACACCTCTATAGTTGATGTGTTGAAAGTATTAAATATGTACACTTTACTCTGTCTTCTACAGTGTACATGTCAGAGTGTTAAGACCAAGAAGCTGTATCAGAGATCTCTATTCCATCCCATGTGTCGCATACATTGCTCCGATGTTATTAATATACCCGAACTATTTGTGCTTGAGGGCAATGATATTATTGCTTCCATATTGCCTAACAGATTGTACATAACAGCATAGGGTGGCTGTTATTAAATAAAGGCTTTTATTGTTTTATCTAGCGGCCATTTTATTTAGATAATAAAGCGTTATTATCGCCCCTTTTCACCATTGCAGTCTATGTTGTGAAGGAGATAAAACAGAGATTGCCGTAAGCTACATTATTTAATGTTCATTTTAGAATCACTAAAGGTTAAAAATATCTCTAACGAGAGGAGGGTATAGCTGGGTCTGTGAGAAACACATTAACTGATAACATACAGGCACACACAATCACACACTTACATACACAGTGACAAGGCATGCCTAATAACATAATCGCACACACAAGCTGTATAATCATTGGCCACTCACAGTCATAAAAGTATACGCACAGGGAAAACGCATATACACACAAAAGGGGCACTCACAATTACAATCATGCACACACATGGGGGCACACAATCGTAATTATGCATACACAGGGCACACCCACATACACACAGACAGGGCACAAACAATCACAATCTAGCACTCACATACACACAGACAGTGCACACACATACAGGGCATACACCTTAACACACATCATCAGCATCTGTCCCTTGACTTTTGTGGTAGGTGTGTTGTGATAGTTGGCGTAACCAAATCCCTTCCATATTTCCCAGTCAGCAGCTGTTCTGAGTAGGATATTAAGAGAGAGGCCAGTCCATTCTTTTACACTGTCCAGCCAGCTTTACATTGGACGACCTTTTCTTCGTGCTCCCTCCACTGTACTTTGAAGGATGATTTTAGACAGTGAGTCATGTCTTACACTATGACCGAACCAGCTCAGCCTTCACAGTATTGATATGTTCCATTGTATATGCCAGCCAGAGTGTTGACTTGTAACAGTACAAAATCATTTGTCTTCTGTTCATGGTATCTGATATCCTGCATTCTTCTGTAGCATTAAGTAATTTTTTTAATTCTCAAATGCTTGAATTCTTTTCTCAGCCTTAGCGTTCAGTTTCCAACTGTCACAACCTTATAGAAGTCCAGAGATCACCAGCAAAGAACAGTTTTAATTTGACTTGGAAGCGGATTTTGCTCTTCCATATTTTCCAGTTTGCTAATGGCAGCGGATGCTCGTAATATCTCTTCCAAAAAAACTAGTATTGCACTGATTTCCACGGTAACTGCAGCATTCAGTTTTGAAGTAAGATCTTGTACCTGGTTTGCATTTTCTCCAATGAGGTCTATATCATCAGCACATTTATAGTTACTGATGTGAAAATCCTTGTAGAGTTTCCATCATAATATGCTCCAAAAATATGTTTTTAAAAAGCTGGAGAGAGAATGCATCCTTGCCGCCAAATGAATGTCCCAAAACATTGAGTTATGTATGAGCTTGTGACTAGTGTACTACTGTTCTGATAGTATCTGTGAGACAATGTCCTCGTGTACTACTGTTCTGATAGTATCTGTGAGACAATGTGCTCGTGTACTACTGTTCTGATAGTATCTGTGAGACAATGTCCTCGTGTGCTACTGTTCTGATAGTATCTGTGAGACAATGTTCTCGTGTACTACTGTTCTGATAGTATCTGTGAGACAATGTCGGCGTGTACAAGATTGAGAGCTGCCACTTTCCCTTCCAACAATGTTTAAGTCTTTGAATTTTTCAATGTCGAATTTAATGCGTGGGTTCGTATGCTTGCGATTCTTTTTTTGTAATTTCAATTTTACTGTAATAAAGACTATGTCATGGTCAATGCCTATGTCAGCTCTAGGGATTGTTCTGTCTTTAGCTTTATTGATGCTTGATTTAAACCTAGAAGGAAACAGTATAAAGTAGATCTGGCTGTGCGTTTTGTTATCTGGTGCCTGCGTCACAAACATACATGCACATAAACAGAGCCCACACAAAAATAGGCAGCTCATTATTTGACACTAAATAATAGTATATGTACTTCTTGAAATTGGAACGCCTTGCCCCAAATGTCTACAAACAGTTTATGGCTTACGTCACCTTAATCTTACGTCACTGTGACCCAGTTTATGGCTTACGTCACACCTTCTCTAACAATCTGTGACCCAGCCAGTGTCAATGTTGTTGGTGTTTAGAATTGAAAGAAAAAAGGCTACACGCGCATACTTTAGAACCCACGTCAGGGAAAGCCAATTAACTATCATAGACGTTGAAAGTCAAACAATCAGAAGGAAGGATTAGATTTGCTGCTGAAATCCAAGACTAACCAAAAGACTATAGAATTTACTAGGCAATAGGGAGAGAAAAAGTATTACAAAATAGTTAGACCAACGTTAGTGAAAATATTATAGAAAATAGGAATCAAGCAAAAACAACTATTTGAATTATATATGTATCATTCTGGTACAGTATATGTGCTAATTATAAAGATATCAAGATCTAGACTCTAGAGAAACAAAAATTATGGAAATATAAACAAGTTTTTGATCATCTGAAAAGTTTTGGGCTGAATAAAGTTTGTGACCTTAAGCACGAGATAAGAAACGCAATGGAAAGCCAAAGTGAAGACTTGGAGTCTTAACGACATTTTCAATGGAAGAATTTGTTGAAGCAGCACTCCTCCTCTTACCACGCAGGGATGTATCCAAAGGAACTACAGGCGCAGATGCAGTTTGACTACACTATGTGCTGCAGGATGACTAGGGGTGCCGGCTCCAGATTTTCCCTCAGCGTTGACTTCTGAAGACTTTCACATTATTGTGTATTGTCACAAGGTAGCAGACGTATGAATTCAAAGTTTTCTTTCCTTAGGTGCTAGGTGGGTCCTTGTCCGTAACTAACTGGTTTGGGCGCCAGTTGCTCGCCTTTTCCCTTTTCTCCTGTCAGTGAGAACAGTTCCGCCGGACCCAATATCGAAGCCGCAAATTAGGCTCAGGAGTTGGACTGGTTGTCAGAGGCTTTTTGAAACGCGTGCCATTGAAAGCATTTTAAACCAAAGTACATGTATACTATTGACTTCTATAATTGTATATATTCGTCGAACTAATTAAATGGGGGACACCACTGATTCACGTACACAGCACCAGTTGGGCATGTTATTAGATGAAAATGAATAACTGATTGTTTAAATACCTCCATACAACAAAAAGTTGACGCTGTAGTTTTTGTTCAACAAACATAACGTCTGCTCATCTTCTTTTGTATCACGTGACCTGTTTTTTTTTTAAACATTATCTTTGGCCATTGGGTCATTGAGAAAAAAGAAAACTAAAGCCATATAATCAGGGATCCACACGGTGGTCACCACACAAGCCGCGGGCGAGTCTGTCGAAACCAGGCTTGACATCAACGACGTGTCAATAATACGTGTCCGAATAGTCCCATTGGGACTGGCACGTAATTTGGAAATCAGGGAGTCTCAATCTGCTCCACTCTTAGTCCTCCATAGGCATTAAGGGAATGTTGATAAACAATTCAGCTATTCGTAAACACATGAATTCTTCGCTCTCTTTCAAAACATTTCTGTACCTAGAACCTGTGTTAGATTTACTTATAGGCAACATAAAGTATAGGTTAGGGCCCCACTTGATTGCTCCGACCCCCTAAAAACTAGTTCCAGGAATGTTTTCAATAATTTTGAAGAAAAGCGAAGGAAAAATGGCTTTACGTTGAGTACATGGGGGCTCATGGGGCCCCATATCTCGAATAGCTTTAGGCCTGCCTAGAACTATTTCAGTGTGTGTGTGCGAGTGTGTGTATGTGTTGTAAGTACACAACTTTGGCAATGAAAAGACTTGAGACTCGTTTTTGCTATTGTCATTAACTTGAACTCGTAGCTGCATTATGTGTCCCGCTGAATGTAGGGCTACACCAACACTGGCAGCATCCTATTACATGTTACAATCCTGTTACAATCTTCGTTATTTGTAATCTCCTTCTAACGATAGAAATGAACTAATTTCCATTCTCTGGGTCGAGCTTTGATAGAGGGAATTAAACGTTCATTGTATTGTTATCAGGGCCGCCGCGAGGGCTGTGGCCGCCTGCGTGCGAAAAATGCCGCCCCCTCCCTTTTTCTTTCTAGAAAGAAAAATCCATTAAGACTGAGCTGGACACTGTTCCAAAAATGCCCTTTGATTTAAAACCATCTTTTGTAGACTATTCTATTTTTCCCTTTCATATTAGCACCGTTGTTGAATCCCTCAAGTACAACTAAGAACAATTTCGGACTTACATGCACTCAGAAATAAGACATCTTGGTTCATTGTGGTAAACATTAAAAACTGATCTCGTTCTGACTACTCATTCATGATCCTATATTTGCGACGATTGTAATTGATGAGATGCGGCAGGTATATTACAATGAATAGTGTAATTGATAATGATCTATATACTCAGCACTGAATATTTTTCTTGAGTTTAATACAAAGTAAATAATCCAAAATACATTAAACAATGACTTAAGATAAAACATAGTGAGGCAGTGTTTCTCATATTCCCGGGTGGCGACACCCTAGATAACAACATTTTCGTTCGAGCCCCCTTTAGAAGCTGGAGACCAGAGGAGCAATGACGGCTTTCACGGTGAGGTCAGCGAGTTATTTTTAAAGAATGTAGTAAAAAAAAAATAGGAAAGTTAGTCACAATTTTTATGTTTAATTTTTCATTTCTATTAATTGAACAGTGTGTATAGAATTCAAAGTTACTTGGTGAAAGTTTATTGAAACGTATTTTAGTTTCAGAAATTGTATTAGGCCTACATCATTTTTAAGTATTGTAAGCTTTGAACAAACTTCTTTGTGAACAAAGACTTAATATGACTGTTATTAATCACGATTTAATTTGAGATAAGATATAGATCTAAAAGTAATGAAATAAACTGATATTTAAACACAATCTAGCTCACAAACAAAATAAAGCCTTACGCTCTCATGTCTTAAGATCGTCTCACATTGGCACTAGGTACGTTAACTTCATCATTGTCAGTGCATAACCAACCAATCAATCACTTCACTTCTTTTCACCGCACGTAGGGAAACAAACACACTCTATATCACCCCTTTTTGTCAGGATGTTGCGCCCTCCATATGCAAGAAATTAGCGCCCCCCCCCCCCCCCCCAGTAAAAATGTTTTTCAAATTCACTTTTTAATTAGCGGTGATATATCTACTTACAGGGCAGGCTACTCGACTCAAAACAAGTATTACATACAACCTGCGAAAATTCAAAGAAATGAGCAGTCGCTTATGGAAAAAATCCGTGAGAATCCCTCGCACGCTGCTCTCTTTTATATGTTCTAGCTTCCAAAATAATTTCTTATGTACGAATGCCGTTTATATTTTCAAAGGATAATGGAATAATTAGAATTTATTTAAAATATTTAAGTATTTTTTTCCTGTTTAATTAAATTTTTTAAAAAAAGTAATCTAGGAATAATGATTTTGCCGCCCCCTAAAGTCGGCGCCTGCGTTCAATGCACTTATTGCACAATAGGTAGCGCGGCCCTGATTGTTATTATTATTTATTGATGCATTCTGTAAAGCCAGATACTATCAAAGAAAAAATGAACTCCTTTTAATTATAAAAATAACAATAAAAATAATAATAAAAATAAAAGGAATGTCTCCTTGTCCCATAAATGAACGATGCTTGCATTAAATAAACGTGAATAATGCAACCTCCTTTTTTTTTTACGATATTTGGCATTACGCAGTTGCACATTAGGGAACAGTGGCGTAGCTAGGAATTTGCCATCATATGGGAGCCCCGGGGAATTGACCTCTTTGGGGGCCCCTGCATTTTGCGTAATGCTTAATATTTAATTTAAAAAAACTTTCTAACACTTATTAGCGTCTTCGCTAAGTCATTGGAATTTCCTAGGTGGAACTAACCTTGACTAGAGTTGTATTTTAAATTATTTCATACAGTGTTACAAATGACCAGTGACAGGAAGAGGTTAACGTGTGACCCCGGCGAGATAACACAGCAGCGAGTGTTCAGTGACAGATAGAGGTCACTACTTGTGACCCCGGCTTGATGACACTGCAGCGGGTGTTCTCTGGAATCTACATGTATAAACAAAGACAGGATGTGACGTTTCCTCACGTGTTGTTCCAGAAGATACAAGCAGTGTTTGTGCAACTTTGGAGGAGTGATTAGGGACTCTATATAAGCCAGAGAGTTAATGTGAAAGGAGTCGTCGGTAGAGTGGTAGATAGAGTCGACGGTGCAGTCGTCGTTACTGTTGTCTACTGTGCGAGACAGTGGAAGAGAAATGTGTACGACTCGATGCAAGTTAACTAGGGTAGAGTTAACTGGAGTGGACTACTGTCGTTAAAGTCTATACAGCAAACTACAGTGGACTTCAGCCGTTACAGTCGATGTAAGACGTGTACGGCTCTGATTCGGTAGACTTGAGTACGACTTGGTTCAGCTATGTGAGACCTGGAGCGACACTGGGAAGTGTGTCGTTGGTCTGTTCTGTGGAATACGGCTCGATGCAAGTTGACAAGAGATGAATTGCAACGAAGTGAAGAGATGAATTGCAACGAAGTATAGCTAACTGTAAACTGACAGATGTTGTAGAGTCTTCTACGCTACATGTTACAGTGACGAATTGTTACAGTTAATAGTCAATAAAGTTATATGAAGCTGAAAGTAGAGTCGTGAAGTTCTTTGCAGTGTTTTTATTTGTGTGAGTACTAGTACATTTAGCCAGAAGATTCAGAAAAAGGTCACACTATTTTAAATTAAATTAAATATTTGACAATGACACGTGACAGAGACAATAATATTTAGTTCGATTTTTCTAAGTGTAAAAAAAAGCAAAAACAAAAAAAACAAACTTTTCTTAATCCTGTAAATGTAAATTGCGCTTGTGAATAGCTGGGAATGTAATTTCATTTACGCTCTTTATCTTTATATTTAAACTTTAGAATAGTTAAGTTTTGTTTTGTTCAATTTAGTTTGTGGAGCTTCCCGTTTAGGATCAATCCATGCTGCTCTAAATTAGGCCCTAAGTGCTAAGGCAATCAGCCTATGAACTTCTGAAATGTGAACTTTTTTTTTTTTTTTTTTTTTTAACATTCGTATATATTATAATTTCAAAGCTGAATTTACAGGCGGTTCGTAACTAGGGACAGTTACACGTGCAACAGTATGTGCAAGTACGACCCGCAGCGGCTGCCTACAAAGATTTGTAAAAACTTTGTATTCGTTTTTTCAGGCGGGAAATAAGTGACAGAAATGAAAGCATTCCATTCAATAATACAAGTCAAAAGTATGACCAACGGAATTCTTTTGTTAGTCTTAATATTTGTACAAAGCTTATATCAACTAAGTCTGTCTGGTAAAAAGTGTGTACACGTTATTTCTCCAAAACCCATTCTCGAACCAAGCTGAAACTTCGCACTATTATTCATTGACATAGACAAGACATGAATCAATTTTAAATAGTAAACAATTAGACATTTAATTAATGGTAATTCATTATTTTGTTTAATAGCAACAAGAGAAACTAATATCTCAGTATTCACAGAAATGGCTAAATTTGTTTAGTTTAGTCCCCTTCAGAAATTTTTAACGGTATTTCTCCCTCACGCATTCTGCGATCAAGTTGATACTTTAAACCAGTGATGCCCAACTTAATTAGACCTGCGGGACATTCTAATTTCCGAAACTCGTGTCGCAGGTCATAAGACCGAAAATTAATTAATTAGTAGGATATTAGCAGTTTGTTTTTTTTGTTTGTTGTTGTATTTTTACCCATCGGAAGCTAGCTTCAATTCTCTACTTAAAATGTGGGTAACATTGTAGATAGCTTTACCAACGACTCCTTTTCGTGTATCTTTTTTTGGTAAATATTCCCATGGATTACTCCAATCTCTAGGCGTAGCTTAATTAATTATCTCTATATTTGCGTTTCAAACCAAGAATATTTGATATATAATGCCGTTTATATGTTCTTTTTTTTAAATTACCATATTTGCCTTACAAATCTAATATATTGACTTATTATCATGTTCCACAAAAAGTAAAGGTTCTTAAACTTTGGGTGGTAGCTTCTACATTCAGAGTCCCATTTTATAAACGCCAAATGTTATATTTCACCGTTTCCATTATTCAGAGAACAAGTGAGGACCCTAATTTAGGTAAAGAGACACTTTTCATTGTTTTGGTATAAGGGAGGGGGGAATTTTTTACACATTGTGCCAACGTTTCGGCGGGCCGGATAAAACCTTGTCGCGGGCCAGATGCGTATTTTAGGCATCACTGTTTTAAACAATTATTTATTGTACCTATCAAAACATGAATCAACAAACGAAAATACTTAATTAGTCAATTAATTATTAGTAATTAATTATTTTGTTTGATATTGAATAGGGGAAACTACTCGTACATTATTGGTAGATAAAGTTTCAAGAACGGAGTTCTTGCCCTTTAGATGTGTTTCTTACCGCTTAGATTTCATAGACATACATTAATATAGACTGGCCGATGGAGGTAACTTCATGTAACTTGATAACATGTATATCTATTGTATTCGGATTTCCAAATTATGAAAATGTGCATGATCTTCATTCTTAGAGATAAATAAAACGACACTGCCTCCTTATTTACAATATAGAGGTGTGAGGCTGAAATAGATATGAATACTTAACTTTTATACTACTCATAAATGCTGTATAATAAAGTACACTTAAATTGCAAGTCACAAATTTTCGTTTCATAAAACTCTTTAATCGGCCAGTCTATATGTGAGTTACTGGCCTTTCCTTAAGTAATTTAGCTTCGCCCGGCAAGGGCTTTACATGCTCGTCTTGTGTGTGTGGAAAGTGAGTGCGGAATTGTTAACAAATGCGTTATTGTTCAGCTGCAAGACAGTAGGCCCAAAACCTCGCGCTGTTTAAACTCTGCGAGTAAGTGACTGCATTGTCCGGTCTATGACCATGTCTTAAGTCTATTCTACCATCAACCAAAAGAGTATGTTGACAGTAACACCAACCAATCAGCCAACCCAAACAAAAACCTAACCCTTTGAGAGGAATGCTGGGAGGGGGGTCTTAATTATAAAGTGCCAGGTAGGTCTAGTGTACTTTATGTCATTGGAAATTTACACATAAACACATACTCAGCTTGATTATTGATTTTAATTTGTTGTGATTTTCATCAAAAATCAATCTGTGACGTGTTTTCTGGTAGCGATCTAAGATGACATAAGTCTTTCTTAGTCAGACTGAAAGGGGGGATAGGTAATGTCATCGTCCTTGCGCTGGGTTAAAGAGATAAGTTCAATTCGAATCAATACCTTATGTCGAAAAGTTCACATCAAGATAGTACAGTACGGTTGTAAAAAAAAGGAGGCTTATCTATAAATAGAACAGCTTTTTGATGTACTCCATGTACTCAGGGCTTGCCTTTGGCATAGGCAAACTAGGCAGCCGCCTGGGGCCTCCAGTTGGTGGGGGACCTCGCACAGGACTAAAAAAAAATTGCCAAACTTGGATCATATCTCAGGGCCCCCACTGTGGAGAAGAAGATTAAATCGAGTCACCGATTCTTTTTGATTGCCTCAGACTTGCTAATATCCATCTGACAGGTCTGGAAAACCACAAATTGTCGAACCGTATGATGACAGGGGCCTAGCTAGGAATTTTCCATCGTTTGGTGGCCGAGAGGGCTTGACCTCTTTGAGGATGTAAAAAGAACACTCATTTGGGGGCTTCCCTCAAGTGGGGGCCTGGAGGATTATCAAATTCTCCCCCCACCCTAGCTACGCCACTGCATACATGTAATACGTAAAACATCAGGGTTTCTGTCCAGGGCTTTTGCAAAGAAGATTTGAACCTAAATGACTCTTCTATCTCAGAAAGCTAAGAAAATTTAACATCGACAAAACAATTATTAAACTTTTTTATACAGCAACCATCAGCAGTCTAATTAACATTGCCATCACCTGCTGGCATGGTAATACTTCACTGGGACAAAGACTTAGACTAAATAGACTAATTAAAAAAGCATCAAATATCACTCAAATACAGCTACCATCTCTTGAAGAGCTTTTTCATGAAAGATGCCTTTCCAAAACACTGACGAGTCTTAAAGACAACCTGCACCAATTAAACCACTGTTACATAAGATCTGAACGAAGTGGTCGTCTCCTTTCCATTTGGACTAAAACAGAAATATTTAAAAACTCCTTTATTTCACTTTCGGTCAGTGTGTTACAAGATTAGCTGTCGTCATCGAGAAGTACATAGAAGTCAAACTCATAAAGCGCTGGTTGTGAATGTGTATGTGTTTTGTAAGTGAATGTTCTTCGAATTTTTCATCTATTCTGTTATTGTACAGTAGTTACGCTGATGTTGTCAATTGTAGTCAAACTGAATTTCCATTTGATTGGATCAATAAAATTATCTTATCTTATCTTATCTTAAATCCCTCACTCAAATGCAGTTTGATGATGATGCTGAAAGTTCAAAATATGAAAATATAATTTTATAAAAACCTAGAAGTTGTCAGTGTATTCACTCCGCTCACGATACACCCTCCGCAACACCCTGATTTAGTCTTACGATCACATGTGAAAGTCAAAACATTTTTACAAAGCTTCTATCAACCCACTCTGGCTGGTCAAAAGTTTGTACACGTTATTTCTCCCACACCCATACTTGGATTTACCTGAAATTGTGCACAATTATTTCTCTTATAACCAGACAAAACAATAAAAGATATTAAAAAAATAGTAATTAACCAATTAGTAAATTAACTATTGGTAGTTATTTTGTTTAGCATCGAACAAGGGAAAGAGATTGTACTTGACTGTTGTGGTGTTATTAGACACCTTTATACTTTGTACAGAGAAATAGGTCGCCGCTTTAAAGTTTGAGACTAACAATTGATAACTATAAAACCTTCTATTTTCATAAGCACTTCGCTGGTTAGTGTGCTGGTTTGGGGAATCTTGAGCCACTAGGTTCGAATTCAGGTCATTCAATTTTTTTTTAAATAAATGCATTTAAAAAGCAATCACAGTAACATTCTTTCTCTCCCCCCCCCCCTTTTTCCCAACTTGTTGCAGACACGTGATAGGGCCCTGACGTAGTGAGAAAGCTCAAAGTGTGAAAGAGTGCTAAACAAAAAAAATTTCAGACACATTTCTAATCGTACAGATTTATTATTGTTAGTCTAGATCTTTTACAAATTTTGTTATTTTTATTATTATTATTTTGAGGTAACAGTTCTATACTTATCATTTGAAGTTTTGATGGTGTTTTTTTTTCCTCAACTCATTCCTCATCTAGTTCCCCAGCTCCGATGGGAAAGATCAAACCTAGTACCTAATGGGACCTCTTAATTCAAAATAATGCGACCTCCAAAAGCTCCAGTGTCGAATTTCTAAGGCTCCAACATTTCTAATGTCCGGGTTTCGTTGATATTTAGATTTTAATTGTTGTTATTGTCTACAACATTTTTTGCAGTACAGAGATGACGTATTCCAATGGGCTGAATGAACATATGCAGTCTTCAATGACTTAAAACAGGAATATGATTAAGTATCAAGATAGATTTCTTTTTAATTGTAAATGCCGTTGGACGGCTCTATTACTGGACCTACAGGAGCTTACATCAAGGATCAAGACAGAGAAGTCTCAAGGGAAATGACTCTCGTGAAATGTCTCCCACTAAGGTGCTCTCCGTTCTCGGCCACCCAATAATTAGTGCTATAAAATGACGTCATTCTAGCTGTTCGAAGACTTACACAATCATGAAATTCAGAGTTGTTTAAACTTGCGCGTCAATTTCAACCTCTTCCCTTTGAGACGTTCTGTCTGATCCATCTAGCTCTAGACACTTACATATATTTTATTTTGTTTTTATAACTGTGTAAACACATACACACGTAGTTATTTCTTATATTTTTGGGTGAAAAAAGATCAGGTTGCTTAAAACGTGTCTACAAAGCCATATTTCTCACCTAACAGTAATTGCACTAAATAAAGGACGAAGTCCTCACCAGTATATTGTATCTCTTGAGGAAAGGATGCCGATGGCGACATGCAGAGTTTATGCCAGGAACTTCTTCTTCTTCCTCGTTCTCGTTTTTATGTTGGAGCGTTCAGATGGCTAGACCAATATATGAGATGAACTGCGCAGTAGTTTCCGAATCAGGGAGATTGGGGAGCTTCCACCTTCTGACAAGCGCGTCCCCAGGTGGCTGATAGGGGAAGCACCCTTAGATATAAGGGTTAGCTGTGAATACCAATTAAACAGCCGCGGACCAACTGGTTTGCAGTCATGAAGGATGAGGTGGAGTATTCCAGTGGTTAGAATATTTACTAAAAACATCTCAGAAATCCAGGGAAATGATTGCAAAAAGCGAGTATAGGGCGCTCTAACTCTAAACCCGGGTAGATGAAGCTCGTTAGCTAGGAATAGCAGTTCATCTAAGAGAGAAAACTCCAAAAATAAACACCTGCTGCCTTGCAGATGATCTTGGATGATCTAAGGCACGACCAAAAGAAAAGCAGGCTGAAGTCGGAGTCAATGGACCTTCTGGCGCATAGCATATTGACACGCAACCTCATTAAGCCAGGAACCTTTGTGATGAATTTCCGTAGCGCATACAACTTGACCAGTCTGCCATCCATTCTCGTCTCCAATTAATATTATTACAAATTGTTATTGAACTTCAAATGTCTGTCGTTAAGCCTGTTCAGACTTTTTGGATGCTAATTGCAATGTGTATGTAGAAGTGAGATTAGAAGATCAGGACCCAAACCAACAAAGTGATGCAACAAACCAAAGCCATAGATAATTTTTCTAAGGCTCAAGTACAAAACACTTAGTGTTTGGAATGACTAGTAAATTCTCTACAGTTTTTTTTTTAATTCAATTGATACTTTTCTCTCTATTTAGAACTCTCTAATGAAACTTTAATAAATGTGTGGGTATTTTATGTGCTTTTTTATCTTCATGTAAATTATAATTGTGATACTTATTACATTATGAAATACATCTCAAACCAAAACTAACTGATATGTCTAGGATTTATATATCTATGAAACATGATCTAGTTACAGTGATTTTTGTACAGTCTTACAAGTTACATAGATACCTAAATACGACAATACACACACGCGCATGCGCCGCCACACTAACCGGAAACAAAAAGGGCCATCAACCAGACAGGAAGTGGACTTGAATAAATGATGTCAAGACCTTTGTCTGACCTTGAAGAAGTTGCCGTAACTTTTACCCACACTTTTACAAGGAGAAAAATATGTTGACCTGGTAACCAAAAAAAGAGGTCTGAATGAAAGAAACACAATCTGGTCATTTTGTCTACTTGGTCGGCGCGGAGCAAGCAAACATAGAGTTCACTATATTTGATATACTAACATTTGAACTAATGTCGTATATTCTTTAGACATTTGGTCTACCGACATTTTGTATATTGAAATTTGGTTTTGTGACAGTTAGTTTAATGATATGTGGTCTTATTGAAATTTACTGACAGTCTAATGACATATTGTACATGTATATTGAAACTTTATTAGGCCTAAGTGACAATTAGTCTAATAACATTTGGTCTATTGAAATATGGTTGAGTGTTAATTTGTTATATAGCACTGGGGCTATGAAAAGTCGATCTACTAATATTTAGTCCACTTATGTGATGCAGGACGTCTAGTATATGATATCATAATCTGGTCTAAGGTAATTAGGTCAACAGAAGCACAGCGAACGGCTTATTCATACACTATTTGACATGATGTACATATACATTTGATTGGAGATGTAACCAACGTATACAACTTCTGAATTAAAATAATTCTTTCTATTCCCTCAAGCTTGATACATGGAAATATGAGTGAGAAAAGAAAGTACACAACCTAGACTTAAAGTACACAACACAGACTTAAAGTACATAACACAATATTAAAGTACACAGCACAGACTTGAGTACCCAACACAGACTTGAGTACCCAACACAGACTTAAAATACACAACACAGACTTAAAGTGCACAACACATATTAGGCTACAGGCTAAATTATACAACACAGGATAAATTTAATTCGTTAATTTGAAAATAATTACGAACTTAATTGATAGAGAGGCAAAGCTTCTTTCCTCGGCAATCAGCACTCACTTTTTAAGCTTTAGCCACATGAATATCTATATTCTTAGAGTTCCGATGTGTCAACTATGTGGCTAAAAAATCTGTCATTCGTTAAAAAGAATAGGTTCCCTTTAGGACCTTGCGATCTAAATGGGTAGAAGATAACAAGGTCATCGGATCGGCTAACAAGCAGCACAACGACCAAACGCTTTTACTTTCCCAACTAGTCAGGTACCCATTAGGGTTTGGGTGGACTCAGGGGCGCCCTAAAAATCCCGAAATCCAAAATCCCGTCTTCACCGAAATTCGAACCCAGGACCCCAGATTCGGAAACCAAGCACGTAACCAATCAGCCACCGAGCCCCTTGATATAAAGAATACTATTAAATAGTTCACATATATCTTTTTTCTTAAAAAAAAAAAAAAAAACATTTTATTGTTTCACTGACGTTTAACGTTGAAGTTTTAGTCCTTTTAATTTTGAAAACTCCCCCCCCCCCCCTATATTTAAGATGAATTGAGTCGGTGAATCAGGAACAAGCATTGATTAATCATCAATAAAGTTGATCAATCAAGTCAGTACTTAAAGAACTAGAGTAGTACCAGCGAAAACCAGTTGAGTCTGGAAGAGGCCAACTCTTCACGTGAACACTCCGTGAATCCAATCAGAGGATCTAAAGTTGTTAGCGCAATCCCAAATCTTACTAAAACATTGTAGCCTACACCAGTCGCTTTCTAAACGTTCACCAACAGGCGGTGATTGATATAGATGTGAAACTTATATCATTTATCATGTACAACTTTTGAACAATGGAGCCAAAAGAATATAAATAATAGACTCAAAGTTTAAGAACCACTGATTGGGATAGTCATGAGACGAAGTGGAGCAGAACTCACGAGAATGAAACTTATGGAGACTTAAGTCAAAAAGACAAGAAGATATTTCCAACAAGAGAAGAACTAATCATTTCACATTTTCTGTCATTGTTAGAAGAGTTTTTGTTTTTGAGTAGCAAGAGTAGCTGACTTTTTGATGGACATATTTTTAATTTTTAAAAAAAATATTTTTTGTAATATATCTCTAAACCATATTATTACTAATTTGAAGAATTCGGGAATGTCTATTAATTGCGATTTACTGAGTCTGAACAATTATGATTACATATTTTTCTTAAGATTTGATGTCAGGATTAAAGTTCATGGGTTGTGTTAGCTGAATATGGTAATGGGCTCAGCGAGAGGAAAGAAAAGACGGTGGGTCGTTAAGCTGGCTTCTATCCTCGTTTGAGTAAATCACCTGAACTTGCCATTACCTGCATCACATACTGATACGTTTAGGAGAAAAACTGAACTACTTTATTAATAACAAGTTTAACTAGAAGAACAGTTTTGTAAGATTAAACATTAAAATTTAACTAGAAATGTTAGGTTAAACAGTTTAAAAATGTTAAGTTCAACAATAGAACTCTTATGTGTTTCAATAATAATGTAAGGTCTAACCACAGAGAATCTGAATTTAATAATGACTATATTAAAGTTAACTATAGAAATGTCAGGTTAAACCAAAGAGTTGGCAGGGTTAACAATGGCAATATGAGGTTTACCTAGCAGAGATATTAGATTTAACAATATAAAGGTAAGTTAATAAATAGTAATGTTAAGTACAATTATTGAGATTTACTTATCAACATTGGCGATGTAAGCTTAGCGATGAATAACAATAGATATATTAGCTTTAACAATAATTATGTATAATTTGAAGAAATAGAAATATCAGGTTTTAACAACAGAAATATCAGATTTAACAACAGAAATATTAGATTTAATGTTCAAATATTGTAAAAGAAAATACAGGTCCCATTGCTACGAATTCAAAGAAATCTGTTAAAATGTCCCCTTTCAGCTAACAGGATCTACAGTTTTATCTGCAATAATGCATTCTTCAAGCAGGAGGAAGGCATGGATGTACATGACATCCTTTGAAAAAATAGAAAAAGATGTGTTATGAACTTTTAAAAACTACTTTTTGGATCTAACCTCTACCCTCAGCTATCATCTCTAATAATCATACAACCCTTTAATACTCAGCCATGCTCTCGAAAGCTTAGATATCCTCTTAAATGCATAACCATCTTCGCGAAAACCCTTCTAAAAACGCAAACATTCTCTTCAATATAAAACCATTTTCTCTTAAACAAAACAATCCACTATGTATTACTCTCTACTACTCATCTATACTCTCTACTACTCAGCCATGTTTTATATGACTCATCAATACTCTCTACTACTCAGCCATGTTTTATATGACTCATCAATACTCTCTACTACTCAGCCATGTTTTTTAAGACACATCCATACTCTCTACTACTCAACTTTTTTCTCTACTACTCATCTTTACTCTCTACTACTCATCTTTACTCTCTACTACTCAGCCATGTTCTTTAAGACTCATCCATATTCACTAATACTCATTCATACTCTCTTATACCCAGCTATACTTTCTATTTATCTAAATAATTGACTCACTTCTTTTGCTTGTACTCTTTGTCATACCCCCCCCCCCTTCCCCGGCATCAATGATCTTCGCTTTAAAAGTCTCTCAGAGTCTGATTCACAGCCCAATTATAGATGCGGCATTGTGGCCGCCTGGACATTTGGTTTGAAGGGGGCTGACCAGTGACCATTCACAGTAGCAATTTTCGGGGATATTTATTATAGACAAGGATAAGACTTGAGAGAAAGGTAAAGTTGCAAATATAAATATAACAATAGTGATAGCTTTTAACATTTGTATTACTCTCGTGATATAGAACTTTTTATGATATGATATTTTAGTTTTATTCATGTCATAAATGCATTACTTTGGCCCTTAAGAGAGCAACCTTTAACTTTTGTTTTTTTGAGACCAGTTGTCCATTGACCTTTGTACAGGTACAATTAACATTAAATTAATTTTAGGTCAGAGATGTAGCGAAATAGTAATAAAACAAACTCTTTGTGTGTGTGTGTGTGTTCTTGTTCTAGCGTGGTATAACGAAGGAAAATGACGGAGGCTCCCGGTGTCCTCGGCCTTCGGCCATGAGCGGCGAATCATGCGTCGGGGCCAAAGGCATTGAAAACAGCAATGTTTTTACATAGGCATTGACTTGGGTCGCTCTCAAACAGAACTGTGCGTTCACACAGGTTTTTTTTTTTTTACTGTTTCGGCTGGACGACCAAACAGGTTTTTTTTCAAACTTAGAGCTCGAAGAGCCTTCGGCTCAGCTCTTATGGACATCAACAAGGTAACCAGCATCGAACATAATCTCACAAAAATATTGAATGCAAACACACACACACACAAAGAGGGAAAGATTTCACACTTGAGCTTAATATGTATTTAGGAATTTTTTTCTAATTTTGCAATTGTTTTGGTAACAAGATGGAGAAGCAAAAACAAACATAATTCTAAATCTAAAAGAATACTAGACCAGTAGAAATAAAACTATAAAACTAAACCATCTTAAAGAAAACTAGACCAGTCAAAATAAAACTAGACCAGTTCAGAGAAAAAACGAAAAAAATAGACCATCTAAAAGAAAACTAGACCAGTCGAAGGAATGAGAACTAGACCAGTCGAAGGAATGAGAACTAGACCAGTCGAAGGAATGAGAACTAGACCAGTCGAAGGAATGAGAACTAGACCAGTCGAAGGAATGAGAACTAGACCAGCTAAAATAATACTAAGCTATGAAGAAGAAAAGAATCATTTCTAAGATACCAGATATGAAGCCGAGAAAGCAGTCAACACAATAATGTAGAATGTTTTGTAATCAGAGATTGTGGTCTCCTTGCTTACATATGGGTTTAAGTTCCTCGTTTGTGGATAGTTCAATAAGCTGCTCCAGTATTGGTATAGATTCATATCTGTGATAGGGATTAGGGTTTGTCCACATGAGAAAGTGTTCAATAGCCAACCGTGAAGAATGTTTTCAAATCTTTGGTTTAGGTGGTCATAGAATAGTACGTACTAGACACATTAAACAGTAGTGAGGGGGGGGGGGGGTGAATTGATTAGTATTCAAACTATCCAATAGAATAAGCTGGCTTTTACCGAAGAATTGATTATAATTGTATACAATTTTCATCTTTCTTAGGACCGCCTTCGGTTGTCTCGCGGACCACTGGGGTTAAACTCTGGCCTTAATGTTCTTATCCATTAGATCATCTTTATTTTGTGATATAAAGTGCTTTCTGTTTTGTTTGTCAAATGAATTAAATTTTTGATATCCTCTGCCACGTGACATAAGCCAAAGTAAATGGCACAAACCTACAAACCTGAAAGCCGACATTTTTAGAATTAGTTGATTTCTACAAGCCAACGTCCTGGGATGCAATTACGAGTTGTTTTGGTCAGACTTGTTGTTGGTAGGGAAAAAACTGGTTCGATCAATTGCAGGCCTTCACTGTCCATTACAACGCAGATAACAGAGCCCAGTAACGATCTGGACATTGGATATCTGAGACACCTTAAGTCAAGGTAATTATATACCATTAGCTAGCCACAGACAAACAACGCCATAGTCTCTACAGGTACAATGAGCAGCGTAGGGAAAATACTTTCAATCATCTTTTCATTGTGATTCCTTTTCTGCTGTTTTAACTCAACTTTTAGACAAGAATTCAAACAAAAAGACAAGAACAAAAAAAGTTTATGAAATTTATTTTTTTCAACCTGAAAGCTAGATACGTTATAAGAAACATCTTTTTCACTTTTGTTTTGTTTTTAGTTTTTGATACCATACTAGTATTTTCAAAATAATTTTGATTTTATTAAGCAATAACTATCAATATTGTCAAATATTTGATCTTCAAAATTTGAAAAACATTCATTTTAAATTTAAAAATGGTTTTTAAGTTTATGTAAAATATTTATTACTGAATCTCTTACATATAGCTCTACGTAACTCAGGTGAGTTCGAACCAATATTGCTCTACGTAACTCAGGTAAGTTCGAACCAGTATAGCTCTACGTAACTCAGGTGAGTTCGAACCAATATTGCTCTACGTAACTCAGGTGAGTTCGAACCAATATTGCTCTACGTAACTCAGGTGAGTTCGAACCAATATTGCTCTACGTAACTCAGGTGAGTTCGAACCAATATTGCTCTACGTAACTCAGGTGAGTTCGAACCAATATTGCTCTACGTAACTCAGGTGAGTTCGAACCAATATTGCTCTACGTAACTCAGGTGAGTTCGAACCAATATTGCTCTACGTAACTCAGGTGAGTTCGAACCAATATTGCTCTACGTAACTCAGGTGAGTTCGAACCAGTATTGCTCTACGTAACTCAGGTGAGTTCGAACCAATATTGCTCTACGTAACTCAGGTGAGTTCGAACCAATATTGCTCTAGACAACAAAATCAAAGCGGGAAAGCTTTTACATATCAAACAAGGAAAATACTTTTTAAAAAATAAAACTTCTGCAAAAGAAAATAAACGCAAGATCACTGCCATAACTTTCAATGCCGCAATGTTCATCTGCCTTTTTTTTTATAAAACAGAATTGACTGATTACCACTAATTTGTTGGTCTATTGATTCATGTGTAAATATTCGACATCTGATTCAAAATGGATATCCCATTCTATAAACATTTCAGCAATATGGATTATCTTCCAATATTTAGGCCTATAATTACCGAGCCTAGTGGAACATAAAAAACAAGTAAATTAATCTTGAGTTGTAAAATTTTGTTCCTCAGACACATTTTCAAGTTTTTCAAAGCTCTGTAAATGAATATTTCTAGAAATCATGGGTCTCCATTACCTGCTGCTGTAAAATCAACGTTAGAAACTAGACAGTTGGTCAACGCCAAGCTATCCCAGAACGCTTCTTTGGTAGCGCCCAACAGTTCCTTCTGTAGCCTTGAACTTGACAACATTGAGCTTCCGGTCATCCTTTTTGTCACTCTGACTATCAATATCTTGGCATCTGCAGTGCTTTTGCGCATGCGTGGCACTTGTGACACATTGGATCACCATCTTGTGTCACTGTTGAATGTTAATGATCTAATATCCACTGGTAATTAGATAGATAGATAGATAGATAGATAGATAGATAGATAGATAGATAGATAGATAGATAGATAGATAGATAGATAGATAGATAGATAGATAGATAGATAGATAGATAGATAGATTTAGATGCTGTATGATTGATATGATATGATGCATAATAGATAGGTTTATTCATCACTTGACTTATTTTTTTAAAGTATAGATATATATTTCAGCTGATCAATTGATTGATTGATTCAAAGATTAATTGATTGTTACTTGATGTTACAGTTATCTTCACCATCATGTGGTTGTCTGGCTGGGCCTCGTGTAACAAACTCCTCAAAATGTCAATATTCTGCAACATATTCGGCTGGCTGGGCAGTGCATTGGTGGTTTGGTCAGCTGGTATCATAGTTATTATGACTAGTTGCAGGTTAGTGATTATACATCAATGGAAACTTACATTCACATACTTCTGCTCTTTCTCGGTCTATTTAAAAACAATTTGAATCTATAAAACCTACCTCTTATGTTTTAAAAAAATTAACTATTAGTAATTAATTATTTTGTTTGGTATCTTGAACAAGGAAAAGAAATCGTACTTGACTGAAGTGGTGGTATAAGTTGGATTAGTCCCCTTGAAGACTCTCGAACGCTGAATTTTATTTTTTTTTTCATTTAAAAAACGATCATGTAAACATTCACCAAGATACATCCTCCCCACCCCCCTTCCCAACTCATCCAGACACGTGATAGGATCATAGCGCACTGAGAAAGCTAAAAGATAAAAACAATTAGTACCAACATATCTATCACACAGATTTATTATGTCTAGGTCAGTTACAAGTGTAGTTATAGGACTGATCCAAACTAATTGATATAAAGGCACTTAGGCTAAGCTTTTCTTTTTTTTTTTAAGTATTATTAAAATGTTTTTCTTGTTTAACTCAGATACTTATCCTTGGTCAAGCCGCTCTACTATAGGACGAATGTCACAGTGACCAGTGTCACACGTGCAGTGGTTGGGACATTCATCTTCTGTCTTCTGTTCTTTATCTGGCCTTTCACTGGACTGACAGAACCGTTTACGTAAGTGACATGTATAAAAGGATCTGTTTTTTTTAACAAAGCTTGTATCATCTCACTCTGTCTTGTAAAAAGTTTGTTCACCTTATTTCTCTGACACCCAATCGCGGATCAAGTTGAAATTGTGCACATTTTGATCTAGACTAGAATTCGTTTAATCTTAAAATAACTAGACCAATGTGATCAGAATTACTAGATCTAGTCCAATCTAGTGCATGCATTAATAATGTACATTATGCCGTTGAAGTCCGATACGCTTCTTCATGCGATACTACCGTATAAGTGATAAATAAATCTGCACCCCTAAGCTTTCAGAAGATAAGCTATTGCCTTAATAATTTATAAATGTAATTTTTTTTTCAAATAATTAATACATTTATATCTAAATCTAGATCTACATCTGACCTCCATTTGACTCCATACGGATTGTTGTCAAGTGTATAATGAGGATATGTCAAAACTCCGCGTTGTAAAAGTGGTTCATTTTTTTAAACTAACAACTAAAATAAAGTTGGTATCAAAACATTATTTTTTTAAATTAGCAACTAAAATAAAATTGGTATCCAAAAATTATTTTTTTAAACATTTGAACCAGTATTTCATTGAATGATTAAGTAAATAAATGGACAAAATATTTGATACTTTTTTCCATTATGACCTTAGATGCATTTTTTTTGTACCAATGCGCAATTCTATGAATGAAGCTAGAGTTATTAATGAAGAAGTCTGTGACCTTTTTAAATAACTAACCTCCCGTGAATTTGTTTTTTTTTTAATGAAAAAACTGCTTGCATATTGGATTTTAAAAATTAAATTTTTCGCTTTCAGAAAAGAAAAAAAAGTATTATTTGCATCAGAATTTTGAATGATCTAAAATATCATAGTGTCGGATTTTCCATATCTTTTTTTAGATTTCGAGATCTAAAGGGGACGGAAGAACGGATGAACAGACAGACCATACAAAACTAGTAGCAGTTATTCCCTTTTGGGGCCGCTAAAAATCTTTTTTTTTTTATTGAATGAGCTTGATAAGATGTTATGAGTTTGTTTGTGTCCCGCTTAATGTAGGCCTATTTAAGTATCAACCGCAGATGTCAATGATTACACATTTCTAATCGGATTCATTACGGCAATGAATCCATGTTGTACCGAATAAGAAGACAATACTGTACAATAACCCATAATGCAGGATATAAAATTCGAATCTTTTCTTTTAAACAATGAAATTTATGATATCCTTGGTCAAACATTGATTTTAAGTTCTTCGTTTGTGGATATTTCAATTGCTCCTGTAATAGTAGAGATTCATCAGTGATTGGGACCTGAGTTTGTTCATGCCCTAAAGGGTTCAGTATCCATTTGGCAATATCTAAGTGAAGAATGTTTTCGAATCTTTGGTTTAGGTTGTCATAGATTAGTAGGCCTACGTTATAGACATATTTAACAGTTGTGAGGGGCGACTTGATCATTATTAAAACTATCCGATAGGATAAACTGACTTTTAGAGAAGAAATTATTTTAACTGAATATAATATTCATCTTTCTGATCGTCCGCGGACAACAGTTTTAGAACCACTGCTCTAGGTCTCCTTGCAAAGTATTGTCAATAGAATACAAAAGATACAGATCCATTGAGGTGGGGGGGGGGCGTTATTTATAGGAACGTATAAAATAGGAATGGAAGATTTCATGCACGATTTGTTCTTGACTTTCAGTTTGTATGAAGACAACCACATTTGTTCCACACAGTTTGCACCCGGTGGTGCGGGACTTGGTCAACGGATATTCATCGGCTTCACAGGGGTGGCTGGATGTTTGACTGTGGTTCATGTCCTAGTCTGTAACTTGACCATCGTCAAGACTGTAAGTGGTTGCACACAACTTGGCATATATATATTTTGATTATTGACCAAGAACAATGCAGACTATTGTAATTAGCATTCACTAACGTGCACGGTACCATTAGCAGTAACTGAAATTAAAGAGATAAATAACTGAAATGAAAGAAATTTATTTTGTTGGGCACAAATAGATAATTTAAAGATACAATATATATATATATATATATATATAATATATAAATATAATGTTTATTTTTGTTAACTCCCTTTTGTATAGAACATTGCAATGTGTAAAAGATTATAACATATTAAAACATTATTACTCTCCTTGTTTGTCCATGTTGATGTGGGACAGCTGAGACAAAGGAACTCCATACGATCTCAGGGAGGAAGTGTCCGGTCCGACACAAGGACCAACGCACACGGCAAACGACGGAAATTTGGTCACGTGACGCTGGTGGTTTCCTTCGTCTATGCTCTGTGTTATGCCCCTTTCGTGGTGAGTGTCTCGATAGCTTATGTCTCATCGAATAAACTGGACAGTGTGACCATCTATCATTCATATTTATACTAACACATAGAGAATCAACTGGACCATCTATCATTCATTTTATTTATAGATTAGTCTCCAATACCATGCATTCTTCTTATTTATCAAACGTTGCAATGACCTAAACTGCAGGTAACAGCGTAAAACAAGATGTAGATAGACTCTTAATCTACTGTCAATTTTTCTCAGGTACGATTAGTAATAGACACCATCAATGACGTCAAGCATCTGGACCTGATGATCCATTCTGTCACCCTAAGTCTGCTGTTTCTCAGCCCTCTCCTTAACCCCATCGTCTACGGTGTTTTCAACCGACAGTTTCGGAGGACTCTGTTTGGCTTCTTCCAGTGCCCAGGCAGGAACCAGCCCAAAACTGCCCGCAGATGGGAGGAGAGCTGTACCAACAATGGCAGGGCGTACCTGCAGAGGGACGCCCGAGAGGGTCAGAGGGTGAAGGTGCCCCCGGACAGGTCTTCCGCCTCGCTGAGCTCCATGGTGGAGAGGAAGTGCAGCCGTGGTTCCGTGGTTCAGGTCCGGGAGACCGAGGTAACCATCACAGGGTATGCCTCTACCTTTGAGATGTTTTCATTTTCATGTGATTGACAGGTTGGGGGAAGGGGAGAGAAATAATCACAGCCTAAACTTGATGGCTGGACTCACAAAGTCTCTATGATATATTGAGGTGACAAAATAATTCATGACATTTTTTTAAAAAATGCTACAACTACGCTTGCAACGTGATCATTTCATGTAATATGTTCATTTAGTTTTCTAGGATGCTTTTTTTTTGTGTCGTGCTTAATTGTTTTCCCCCAAATTTCATAATGAACATCTTTTTTCTTTCTTATTCTTGGCTGCATTCACACATAGATATATTCATTTATCTTCATTCAACTTCTTCAAATCGCTTATGTTATTTCGCTTAAAACTATAATTGTATTAATAATGTAATTTGATGTTAGAAATGATGAATGAATGCAAGGTGAATTTGACTGAATGCCAGTAAACAGCATGGAATGATGTTCACATATATGTCATGTAAATAATTTTGTCATATATATATATTAAACATATTGGCTTTTGTAGTTTTAAAAATCTGGCTATATATATAATAAAACATTTGTTAATGGAATACAACTTTTTGTTTTACGTGTTGAAACTACACCAGCGGTTCTCAACCTTTTATGCTTGGCGACCCCTTTTTACAATCCCTCACTTAGCCGCGACCCCCCCCCCTCCTCCGCACACACACAGCAATTGAAGAATAGACAATAACAATCCATTTTTTCAATAGTCTTTGGCGACCCCTGGCAAATTGTCAATCGACCCCCAAGGGGGCCGCGCCCCACAGGTTGAGAACCCCTGAACTACACGCTATTTCTTTCCAAGACAAACAGGCATACATATTGAAATTCACACGTACATAGTGTTCCTGTCTGGCAACTGTTCAGAAAATGTTTGGCTAATTTTAAACTCTTCCTGTGTCTGCATCATTTGGTAGCATGTCTTGAAACAAACAAACAAAAGGTAATGGAGGAGGGATAGATTTAGTCAAATAGTCTGAGAGACACAGATCATTGCTAACAAAGTAGATCGACAACGAATTAGGCATTTTAAAGTTAACTAGTTATGTTAAGTGCCTTAATAAGGCATTGAATCCAAATATTAAACAATATATCTCTAGATTAACGGAGTGAACCATTGCTTACGAAAAGACATTTAAAAGTCTTATGTTTATTTAAAATGTTAAAATTCAGTCAACCATTGGAGGACAAATATATTTCAGTCACTTAAAAACTACAAAACACGTTCAGAAATATTGTAAAAAAGTAAGTGCCGCTACTCAGTGATGGATTGCCTAACATTGAACTACTAATAAATTAATAATAAATGTTAAAATACAAGAAAAGTAATATTTTTTTGTATTAATATAAATATTTTATAACGGTACACACAGGTAAAAAAATATTACTGTTTTTGTAGTTAAACGTTTATTGTATTAATTTATTAGTAGTTCAAAGCTAGGCAATTCATCACTGAGTACCGGCACCTATTTTTTTTACAAAAAAGCACTATATATATATATATATATATATATATATATATATATATATGTGTGTGTATACACATGTAGACGGGTATGCAGATATCTACACAGATATAGATATCTATATAGATAGATAGATATCTATATAGATAGATAGATATCTATATAGATAGATAGATATAGATATGTGTATATATCTATGTGTGTGTAGAGGTGGGGCAATTTCTTTGAAAAATTCAAGAAACCTATAAAGTAAAAATCTTTTTAAAAAAAGAATGTTGTTACTCAAACAACTTATTTTTTGTTACTTTTCTACAAAGTCTGTTAATGATTATATCTGTCATTGATTGATACGAGTTAAATATATTGCATTATATCACTTACTAAAGTCAAAGAGTTATACTTGATAACTTACAACATTTAGGTACTTTGTTGAAGTGGAGATTAACTAATCAAGAAATAATTACGATTTATGTTTCCTCTTTCTCTAGTATCAAATAAGCCAGTGGCATCTTCAACCAGTGGTATCTTCAAAACCAGTGGTATCTTCAAGCCGTGATTGCAAACCATCTAATTAGTTGTGCTGAAAGGAATTGAGAAGATTTCCCAGTAAACTCACGTAACTGACGAGTTTATCTAGACACATCTGTATCTCATTACTGTACCACGTGATCTGTGGTCATAGAGACCTGGAACGTTAAAAAGCAAAAAGAGTTTCCAGAAGATCTTCCTACTTTCTGTCCCCATCAGTGACCGCTAGGCCTACAAGAAAGTGTCTACGCTAGTCCCCCACTCCAACAACAGATGACCATTACATCATCTACCTCATGACCATTACATCATCTGCCCCATGGATCGCAAAGTCTAGAAGGTAACTTTATGCTTTGACTTCTTCTAGACTCCGCTATATTTTAGATTCACCAATTTCTTCACCCAATTTCAATTGTGCTTTATGACTTTTGCACCTTTTTGCATTGCGAAGTTGATGACGTCATTTGAGACAATTATTACAGGCATTTGTTCATCCCCCATTTGTTTTTATTAAAATAAATCCTTTTGGGGGGGGGGGGGGGGCGAGGGATACTCAGCGTTACGAAAATTCTAGAAGAGGTACACACAAGTCCAAAGTTTGGGAAACCCTGATCTAATCCACTGGCTATACTGTCATTGATGTATACGCCACTCCAGAGTCCAAATATTTTTTTGTTCCCAATCCAACGATGTGCCTGACACGTGGGCCAAGTAAAATTGAAATGTCTGAGTTGTAGAGAGTTGTGTCTTTCTTTTGTAGAGCCCATTGTGTGTCTTTATTCTATATGGTGTTGGACAAATAACAACAACCCAACTAAAGTACCAACACAACTTACTTCATACGTTACCTTGACTACACTCTGTGCCTTCCTACCTACTACTACCCACCTTGCTTTTCATTGGGAAGGGGCGATCTGGTAGGTGTATATAAACACGTGGGGAGGGTGAGTGTAAGGTGGGCGTCTGCTGTGCAGGATGGAGAGAGTGCTGCAGTGTTTCAAGGAGAGAAACAGGAAAAAAAGACAACAAATACGCGCTTTCGATGCGTGTTGAGGTAAGTGAGCAGCATTTTTAGCCCGTGAGTATATCACCGGGTCTACGTAACTCACTCAGAGATTTCACGTGCCGCGGAGACAATTGGTGTGTGAGCAGAGATTACAATTTTGATTGTGCCGACTACCTTGTGCCAGTCTGTTTTCTTATCTTAAGGGCAAAAAAAGTGTTTAACTATTTTACAGTTAGATTGTTCTGTTGAACTATTTTACAGTTAGATTGTTCTGTTGAACTATTTTACAGCTAGATTGTTCTGTTGAACTATTTTACAGTTAGATTGTTCTGTTGAACTATTTTACAGCTAGATTGTACTGTTGAACTATTTTACAGTTAGATTGTTCTGTTGAACTATATTACAGCTAGATTGTTCTGTTGAACTATTTTACAGCTAGATTGTTCTGTTGAACTATTTTACAGTTAGATTGTTCTGTTGAACTATTTTACAGCTAGATTGTTCTGTTGAACTATTTTACAGCTAGATTGTTCTGTTGAACTATTTTACAGTTAGATTGTTCTGTTGAACTATTTTACAGCTAGATTGTTCTGTTGAGCTATTTTACAGCTAGATTGTTCTGTTGAACTATTTTACAGTTAGATTTTTCTGTTGAACTATTTTACAGTTAGATTGTTCTGTTGAACTATTTTACAGCTAGATTGTTCTGTTGAACTATTTTACAGCTAGATTGTCCTGTTGAACTATTTTACTGAGAGATAGAATTGCGTGCGTGTCTCATTAATTCTAGATTTGCTATGACAATGTAGCCTGTAATACATAGTAATAATCATACTATAACATGAAAAGTTTTGGAAAATTAAAAGCAGTGGCTATTTTTTTCGCAGATTTATTTATATTAAAGCTTAAATTGATAAAATTGATTTTATAAAAATATTTAATTCTTAGTATCGATTAAATTATTTAATTTTTAATTAGTAATGAAATCTGTCAACGTAAATATGTTGTTGTTTATTATTTCCATAAAATGCTACAGATATATTTTAAACTATAGTGAACGGCATTATTTAGAATTTCTTTAAGTTCTAGATTGGACATTACTGAATTTCTCTAAGGTCTAGATTGGACATTTTGTTTATCTGAGTTCTTGATTGGACACTTAACTTCTTTGAGTGACACTTCCAGGATTTGAACTAAAAAAAAAGGATTTGTGTAACTTAGAACAGAGAAGAAAGTTGAAAGGTCAGAAATCCACATGGCTCAAACCATTGTCCAGTTGCACAGGAATCCCGGCATTCCTTGGGGATTTAGGTTACAAGGTGGACGGGACTTCTCTTCAGAACTTAGCGTCAAAAAGGTGGGTTAGAAATTCTTTACGTAAGCGTTTTAGTTTAGATTTATGGGAAAAAAATGAAGAAAGTCATTCGAAAACAATCAAAGTTTAGTGTACGTTAGGAATACCATCTTTTTTTGTTGATGTTTAGGGTTTTATTCATTCAGTTAGAAGTCATTTATAGTTACATCAACTTTAAGTTAAGTTATGAAGTCTTTTGTAGTGCCCTAAAGTGGTACCGTTATATCACTATCTCAGATCCACACCGATTCACTCTAGTGCTGTTCAGTTGCAAAAGCCAAATTGACTATCCAACCATAAATGAGATAGACATAACAATTGACAATGTAAGAGTTCGGATGATTATGACAATAAACGTAGGAAACAAATAATGCACATGACAAGCTATATTATGACAAACTATATAATGATATTTCTTAAAATATCTAACATTGCTTTTAAGGAGTATTATGTGTTATTATTTAATGGGGACCATCCCCCCCCCCCCGAAATGAAATCCCCCTCGCAAGGGGGGGGGGGGGGATGTCAGAGTTTAGTGAATGATCTTTTGCTTTAATTTTGTTTATTTTAGGTGAAATTTTAATACTAAACCATCACTTGCCCTAGCACAGCCAAGGGAATTTTAAGTTTAAAAACCACTAACAGGGGGTTTTGAGTTGGAAACCCCCTACCAGGGGGTTTAGAGGGGTTTTGAGTTTGAAACCCCTACCAAGGGATTTTGATTTTGAAACCCCCTACAAGGGGTTTTTGCATTTAAATCCCCCTCTTCTACAAAAAAAATGCAAACGACATTCCCTAAATTCCAAGAGCACACCTAAGAAAGATTTTCATTTTAAACCCCTCTCCAAAATTTACGATAAACCCCTCTTCAAAATACAAAAGCAAATTACACACTCAAAATTGTATGAGCGTAGCCAAAGGAGTTTTGAGTTTAAACCCTTCTTCAGCTGGGTTTGAATCTAAAAATACCTCATCAATATAAAAAAAAGCAAATTACGCACTAAAATGCTATGAGCGTAGCCAAAGGTTTTTTTAGTTTAAACCCCCTCCAGCGGGGTTTGAAGCTAAAAAATAAATCTTCAAAATAAAAGCAAAAACAAATTCGCAATCAAAATGCTATGAGTGTAGCCAAGCTTATTGGGTGTTTTGAGTTTAAATTTCCCTTCAATGGGTTTGATGCTAAAAAAATACCTCTTCAAAATGAAAAAAAAGCAAATTACACACTAAAATTCTTTGAGCTTAGCCAAGCCAATGGGGGGTTTTGAGTTTCAACCCCTCTCCTCCAGATGGCTTTTGTAAAAGTTTTAAACCCTCAAGATAGTTTAGAGTTCAAAATCCCCCTACAGAGCGTTTTAAGGTTGAAAGCCTCTCTCTTCAATATTATTTCTAAAGCAAACTACAGTCACCAAATTCTATGACCGTAGCTAAATGTGGTTTTGAATTTTTAAAAAAAACTCCATATATATTTTAGTTTAAAAACCCCCAACAGATGATTTTGACAATAAAACTTCACTTTTCGATATAACAGCTAAAGCAAAATAGTCACCTAATTTTAAAATCGTAATCAAGAGAAGTTACACGTCTACCAGTAGCTGGGCTCCATTAATAAAGTGCAATGAAATTGAAAAGCACTGAATGTGGCTCTACAAAGATGGCTAAGACTGATTTTAGGAGTCAGTTATAGAGATCGGGTCTAAATCAAGGGAATCCTATGCCTAAATGGGAGCCGACCCCTTAGTAAGACAGAGCGTCGCTTGAGGTTGAAGTCCTCAGAGCAGGTAGGAAGAGGCTTCGGACATTGCCAGTGACAGATTTTTGTGGAAACAGCTTGCCAGCGAATGCGCCGAACGGCGCGGGAGGGTGTAAGCGTGACATCCATGTCGAAGGCGCTGGTGTAAGTCAGTAAGAATAGCACATTAGGTTTTTGAAATAAAACTTTTAAATAGCAAAATAATTCACTGCAGGTACATCAGAATATGCATTTAGTTGGCTTTCAATACCAGAAATAGTGTTTGGCGGCGGGGCTTCGTCCCGCGCTGGGGGAGCGCTTAGAGCTCCCCCAGACCCCTTACTGGTAAGGGTGAGGGGGTCTACAATTTTTTCCCTAACTCCAGAAAGAACCTATTCTTAGGCACAATTAACATCTGACAAAAGAATGAAGGGTCAGAATGTAATAGAGATTAATTATGTACATACACACACACACACATCCATACAAACATATATATATATACATACTTTTTTTCGTCGGCCCCCCCCCCCCGAAAAAAAATCCTGGCTACGCCCATGATTGAGACTAATAATTTTATTCTATATGGGCGAGTGGCACTGTGAGTCGGGGTAAAATTATCTTTTTTTTTTCCTTGACACCAAAAAAAATCGGTTGAATTAGTGTTATGGTGTGTGTGTGTGTGTGAGTACGTTTCTATGGTGACGGTGGGGAGAGGTTAGAGATTGGTTGTGAATGATGCAACATAGCTGGCATTGTCGTCATTGGTTTTAGTTAAGGGAGAGAACCCAAGAACGTGAGACTGAAAGGTTGTGTTCTTGTAATGAGTTAGATTTGGTTATTAATTTAAGTCTAGTACATTGATTTCATCTCATATCAACTTAATTTGGTCTCTATTATAAAACAAGTTATATTTAGCACTGTTCACGAGGAAGCTATTTAAGTCATTTCAAGTTTTATTACTTAAAATATAAAACACCTACAGCGGTTCAGTTGTCTACCAGCAGTTTGGTGCTACAAGTCAACGACCGTCCACAACACTGAGCAATGTAGTTAGGGCCTGTAAATACATGTTTGAATATGGATCAAGTAGATTCAAGAGGTTCTTATAAATAAGACATTAGAATGTGCATAAACCAAACGCGCGTTAAAGCTGTGTACAGTCCAATGAAAGTCTTTAATTATAAATTTCACATAAGTTTAGTCTTATCCTTGTCGCAAAAATAAAACTAGAAATTCAGACCAAAGCTTCCCTTTGATAAACTTTTAACTTTTACGACAGACAAATATCTACATGGAAAGTTCGTTGAGCAGATAACCTGTCATTGATATAATCGTGATTGGGAATTTGTATAGCGCGTAGTAACATTTTTGAACCAAAATTGACTGCACAAACATATTTTCCTTTTCTACCTTCTCTACCTGTTGAAGTTAGTCACGTGATACTTCCTATCTCACTGCGTCTGTATTTCTCGCGTGAACGTTGTGACCTTTCAGTGTCAGTGCACTGACCAACATAGAGCGTAAAAAAACTTATTTTTCTTATTGGCACTGCTGAAAGGTGTTGAAGATGTGTCTTTACTGTTAAAGTTTAGGTAAGCAAATAAAAGGGCTATTATTATAAAGCAGAACATAAAGGAATGTGGCTAGATTTTACCTATATATTAAGCTAAACCTGAAGCAGATCAAAAAAATGCCTGCTGATATAAATTCGTTTCGCTTAGTCGTTGGTTGAGAATTCCAAACAGCTAATACAAGTAAACCGACGTATTGTAAAACTTGAAACAAACATAGACAAACTTCTCTTTAAAAAAAGTAAATATTAGTTTTATTCTTAAATCTACGCAAATTCAATTTGAAAGTGAATGTATGAAAAACACAAGGGAAGTGATTATTTGAACTATCTCTCACTTAGTCTAAACTTAAACATCTCTTGTTTGTTCCTCTAACTTACGCGTTCACGCCAGTATTTACTTGAACTACCAACAGACCAGCTCGTGATTTCATCAGAACCTATTCAGCCTACACAACCAAACCATCCGCCCACCTTTTGTCATGGTTACATCAGAAACGAGCACACTCTGAATATTAAGCAGTTATCCCTAATGACGGACCATAGACCTTATGTTTTTCAGTTAAAGCTTTGCTATCCATACCCCTTGAAATTCTTGCCCACTGCCTACTTAAGCTGAAGATGTTTGGTTCCACTGGACTCAACATTTTTTTTCTTTACGACGATGAGGTCCGTGACACGCGAAAAGAAAATGTATATTGCACCCAGACCCAAAAAAAACGATTGTACCCTATTGGAAGTTAGTTGCTGCCAAATGTTCTCCAGGAAATAAGATTTCGCTTTTGAACTGGGGAACGCTTCTTTTGCGCAGTTCTTTTTTCAGCTCACCAAAAGAATTTTGTTTGGCATGCATTCACTCCTTATAAAGGGCAAGTGCCACACCTTTCACAGCTGTAGATCAACCTAAGCATTTATCAAAACATCATTCGTTTTATTTGTACACTTGCCATTTAATGGGGAAAGATGGTTCGGTTAATGGGCATTAATAAATGAAAGGCATTATCAAGAGATACCTTGAGGGGAGGAGCCAGAGAGAGAATGAATGGCCATCATCTGTATGACCCGTAATATACTACAAAGTCTTGATCTAGAGTTTTAGATCTAGATCTAGTTGTTGGTCTGGAAGGTTTCCATACTGCCTTTTCTAAAACAATATTCTAAAAAAAATTGCTCCTGTCTAAATTCAAACTCGAGCCTTCAATATGGAAGATGAACTTGATAGCCACTGAGCTAATCTAGTGCTTATAATAATAGAAGGTTTTATAGTTCCAAATTGTTAGCAATACTTTTCTACACAAGGCTTATTATCTCCCCTTAGCTTAGTACCAGTTCTATATAAAACCAAATGAATGTATTACGACCAATTGATTGACTAACAGGTTATTTATTGATTCATGTTTTGTCATTGACAATGAAAATTATGCAAAGTTTCAACTTTATCCGAGAATTGGAGGTGGGAGAAATAACGTGTACAAGATTCACCTGGACAGATAGACGGAGTAAGTTGATACATGAGCTGTGTACACAAAAAACAAAAGTGGGTTTGATTTATGAGCTTTTGTCTTTCCCCATCAAGGTCAGTTCGTTCATAACAAGAACACTTAGAAATATTCTTTCTATGAATTCTCAAAGACAAGTCTATAAAAAGAACGAACTAACGAGTCGGGATTGTAAATTGAAACCACATTGTTTATGTTGGGAGTCAGGTGTAAATATTCTCTCTCTGCACAAATCCTGGGTTTCATGTGAATGACGTCAGAGCGACGTAGACAGGAAACAGGGCTGGCAGGACGAATAGGAACTTTTATTTCATGAAACTCTCTTCTTTATTTCATGAAACTCGCTTCTTTATTTCATGAAATTCGCTTCTTTATTTCGGCCAGTCTCTGGGTCAACTCACACGAAATCAGTTTTTTCGTCCATACAAATGTATACAGGTATTGCTCTAATGGGCGTGGCTATTGCTTGGTGAACTCAGTGGTAAACAAACACATTTAAATGTTTATTTTCACACGCTTTCCTCTCTCTCTCTCTCTCTCTCTCTCTCTCTCTCTCTCTCTCGTGAACTGCCTCTAGATTCTAGATAGAAAGTGGTTTTAAACGTTCTTCTACCAAATCTAGAGTCAAGTGTTTCTAAACTCAAAGTCCACGGTAGATCCTGAAATACTTTCCTATGTAATTTTTTTGTTACAATACATCTATGCATGTCACAACTTCATGGAGAGAATGCGGAGGGTGGAACCTGGACACGGATCTCAAAAACGGCTCTAATGAATTTCCTAAAAATATAGCAGTCGATGTATCTCGCTGAGAAAAGACTAGCTCGTTGGCCCCACGGGGAAAACACTAATTTGATCGTTATAATTTTATTAAAGTAAAAAAAAAAAAAAGAAATTAAAATTTGGCTAGAGAACTAGGTTTAGATCCAGATCCAACATCGATTTTGAAAAGGTCTATTGCGTTCCTGAAAGGAGTCAAAGGACTATCGCGTTGTGAATCGCCTTCTTAGTCATGACTAAAGGCCCAACATTGGAATATAAAAAGTAGTAGATACAATCGCTTAAACAGGATTCTTAACCAGGTGGGGAAGATGGGGCTGGGAGAAAAATGTTCCATTGTTTGTTAACCTAACATTCATTAGATATTAAGAGAATAACAATCGCTCTTTAAGTTGTATAAAGGAGTTATTGCTTTCTTGAAAACAAATTCTTAAAGATCTTTTTCTTGGTTACTATGTCAATTAAGTTCTAACGGGATGCCCAGTATTCTGGGTTGGGGATACTTGAGGGCGGATGCCCAGTATTCTGGGTTGGGGATACTTGAGGGCGGATGCCCAGTATTCTGGGTTGGGGATACTTGAGGGCGGATGATATTAAATTCTTATTACACCTTAATGACGCGCTTTCTATTGAAACACAGATCTGCAAAAAGCTTTGAAAAAAAAAAAGGTTTCATAAGAAAAAACTGACTTACGACCCCAAATAATCTGTTTGATGAAAGAAGACAAGTGAGTACAAGTATCGACCACTGAATCGCTGCTCTTCAAAGACAACTCTACACGATAGGGAAACTAATACAAAATAGTTGTAGTTCTCAAAACGATCTCTTTGCTTGGGAAAGCATTCAACAAATGTCCGGGTTTTCTTGATAAACTTTAAACACAGTACTCTGCGATTTCTTTCAATTTTGAGTTTTAAGGTTTACATTCTGTAAGTCATAAAATGCAGTAACCTAATAAAAGGTGAGAAAACGATAAGGAAATCATGGCGGCAACAAATGGTAACTTTTAGAGCATAAGAAAAGGGAGTTTGAGAGTGACTATTACATTGGAATAAGAGAGACAAAGTGTTAGTGTACATTTACTGTGATACATTAAAAACGCGACTAGAATATTAAACATGTTACTATCCAATGAGCAATTTGTCATTGAATAATTGGTCGGTGAACTATTTGTCGTGTTTCCGGTTTCAACATCGAATTTTATTTTAGGCTTAAAAACTATTTATGTGCCCGGTAATACCAAGTAACATGTAATATGTGTCATAGTGTTAGGCTTTGTATAAAATAGTGGCTTAAGTCAAGAAAAGTTAGCTTAGTTGATCAGAATTAATCCCTATGTTTTTAGTGTAAACAAACTGTTAATTGTCATTACAAAGCTATTTCAGAAAAAATATGGCGTTTTTTATAAAAGTTTTCAAGAACTGCATTATAGTACGATCACAATAAAATCCGTTATCTATTCCTGCTTTTCACTTCCTTGTTTTTTTTTATTTAATTCCCCTTTTGTTTTCTGGTTTAATTAATGCGTTCTGTTAGATCTTAGGTTAAAATGCAAGAGATACCAGCCTACTTCCACCTATATAATGTTCAGATGAGCGACTAGGCCTTTGGAATCTTGTTTTGGCAACAAGCTGAAGTAGGTCACGGCATGAGCAGTCCTGGCAGAGAATTACACCTTTTGTGACTTTTGATGAGCCGGTGTAGTCTGCAGGATTGGGATCTATCTACCTGAACACAGCCACGTGTGTAACTCAGAGATAATCTACACATTTGATTGTATACATGGTGCCATGGGAAATCGATGATAGGACAGGGTGCATGTGTGGTTTTTCATTTTCCCTCATAGTCATTGTATTTTGGGTGCTACACTTTTTATCAGGAGGCGCGGTAGCTGAGCGGTTAAGCGCTTGTCTTCCGAACAGTGGTCCTGGGTTCGAATCCTGGTGAAGACTGGGATTTTTAATTTCGGGATCTTCGGGCGCCTCTGAATCCACCTAATCTGAATTCGTCCAGCATACCCAATCATTCATTTGCTTTCTTTCTCGAAAAAAAGAAAATAATTTCAATATTTTTTCGTTCTATTAGTTTAGATTTTTTTACTTGGAACCATGTCTAAACGGAAGTGGTAATGACGTAAGGCAAATTAAAAATAAGTCGAATTTGGAAACAAAGAAATAAAATATACGTTAGAAATACAGAAAGTTTGATTTTAGTTTGTTTTTTTTTTAAATTGCGATGTTCAGGCTGTGACTATGTCAAAAGCGCGTCTTAGCAAGCACCTAAGTTGTAAAATGAACCCTGGAACAAAAGTTCATGCAAATCCGTTCGCTGGTTTAAGAGATCTCTTGATACGTGAATCAGTTCGTCATTTCAGTCAGTCGGTGGTATTTTACAGATATAATATAGATCCGTTATTTATGAATTTCCTCTTAAGCAGGGTTCAAACTGGTGGGGGTCAAAGTTGAAACAAATAAATCAGGAAGAAAATGAAAAGAAGCCGAATTCTTTTTTTTAAAGTAACGTCTTTGTCTAAGAACAACGCTCTACGCCGCTGGGTTCAAGTCTTTGTCTAAGAACAACGCTCTACGCCGCTGGGTTCAAGTCTTTGTCTAAGAACAACGCTCTACGCCGCTGGGTTCAAGTCTTTGTCTAAGAACAACGCTCTACGCCGCTGGGTTCAAGCGAGAAACACAACCAAAAAAAAAGCAAAGAAACAAGTGTGCAGAGAGAATGTTAAAGTTCTTGAGTCATATTAACTGAGAACAAAGAGAGATGTCTATAAGTCTGAGGCCACACCCATTCTCTGCTGTCCTGTAGAGCAAGTGGTATTTAGAAATGTGACCAGGCGATTGATAAGAGATTTGAGTCAGGAGAAAGGGAGTGGAGAGATTGTTGCTCAAGATTGTAAGTTTGGTTGTGAATGAGCAGGTTGTAGAAAGTAGGTTGTGAATGAGCAGGTTAGAGAAAAATTTGTGAGTGAGTAGCTTGTAAAAATTATATTGTCAGTAGGTTCTAAAAATTATAATGTGTAGGTTGTGAGTGAGTAGGTTAGAGAAGGTAGGTTGCGAGTGTGTAGGTTAGAGAAAGTAACTTGTGAGTGAGTAGGTTAAAGAAACTAGGTTGTGAGTGAGTAGGTTGGATAAAGTAACTTGTGAGTGAGTAGGTTAGAGAAAGTAGGTTGTGAGGGAGTAGATCAGAGAAAGTAACTTGTGAGTGAGTAGGTTAGAGAAAGTAGGTTGTGAGGGAGTAGATCAGAGAAAGTAACTTGTGAGAGTAGGTTAGAGAAATTAGGTTGTGAGGGAGTAGGTTAGAGAAAGTAGGTTGTGAGGGAGTAGGTTTGAGAAAGTAGGTTGTGAGGGAGTAGATCAGAGAAAGTAACTTGTAAGTGAGTAGGTTAGAGAAAGTAACGTGTGTATGAGTAGGTTAGAGAAACTAGGTTGTGAGTAGGTTGTAGAAAGTAAGTTCTATGTGAGTAAATTGCAGATAGTAGGTTGTGAATTAGTAGGTTGTAAAAATGATGTATTTAGTAAGTTGTAGAAAATAGGTTGTGAGTGAGTAGGTTGTAGAAAGTAGGTTGTGAGTGAGTAGGTTGTAGAAAGTAGGTTGTGATTAAATTGTTGAAAGTAATTTGTGAGAGATCTCTCTGTAGTTTAAGTTGGAATGGAACCATTTGACATTACAGTTTGTTCTCTATCTATTGAGAAGAAATTGGAACTAAGATGGTAGCGGACTGTAATGCCAAATATTTTTATCTTTAAGCAATCTGAGATGTCTAATAAATTGGCATCTATTTGCTCATTATAAGCCATTTAAAAAGTCATCAATTACACCTATTAGTTGAGTTTATCTTAAGTGTCATGCTTATTTATTTTATTCTTATTAATGGGCTTTTCCTGTTGTTTCCATTTTCCTAGATTTAATGATTGAACATAGATTTCTATTGTTATAGATAGATATTTCATTGTTACAAATCTTATAACAAGTCAATATGTCTGTCTGTCTGTCTGGTCAAAAGTCTGTACACGTTTTCTCTCGCTCACCCATTCTCGGATCAAGTTCAAACTTTGCACAATTATTCATAGGCATGGGCAAGACATGAATCAATAACAAAAATTAAACTATTTATCAATTAATTACTGGTAATTAATTATTTCGTTTGATACTAACAAGGAAAATGCATCCATACATGTTTAATAGATACGGCTAAATATGTAGGGTTTTATCCTCTTATATAGCTGAACACATTATTTCTCCCATACCCATTCTAGGATCAAGTTGACACTTAAATAATTATTTATTTATATGAATTAATTTTTAAAAATTAACCAATTAGTCAATTAATTTCTGGTACTTAATTATTTTGTTTGATGACGACTAAGGAGAATAACGTCTACATTATTGAGATACACAGTTGTAAGTGCGGAGTTCTTCCTCTTTTATTAGCTTTTTTTATTTCGCTTGTTTATATTTATGCTCTCTGAATCTGGTGAGTTTAGGGTTAGGTGTTTAATAGTAAAACACATTTCATGGACTCATTCTAGTTTAGTTTAGTTTATTGTATTTTTCAATATGTTTTCTTTGTTTGTGTTGTTTCTTTAAATTGGTATTGAATCGACATTTATTAATTTTGTTTGATTTAGTTGATATTTAGATTGCTTTTAAAATTAATGCAAAATGTTAAGTTAAATTTTAATTCAGTTAGTGTAATTTAGTTATAGTTGCATTTATTCCTAATATTTATTTATTTCCTTACTATTTATTGTAACAAAATCATTTTTGTAATTAGATTGTATGTGAGTTGTATGGAATACATTAGCCTTGTTTACATTACACCTTTGGCGTGTGAGACTGGTTGGGAAACAAAGATGCGAAATGTTTATATAATGTAAAGAGAGTAGATAAGTAAAGACTTTTCAATATGGATAGCAAGAAAAAGAGCAAACCAATCGTTCAAGAATAGGGGGGAGGGGGGAGTTTGCAAGGAAGAAAGATGGACTCAAATAGTGTTGTTTTAGAATAGGGCAAGTTCTAAAGGGTCTTTGAAAGAGAGACATTCAAGCTAATCACTGAGACAATCTGAAGAATGTAATAGCAGGAGATGAATCATCACGTCAAGATCACATGTATAGAGCTGTGTTGTTCAGTCCCAACATGGCGCGAGGTCATTCTCACGGTGTCTGTAAGAAGTGTGTTTGGGGTCTGCACTCTCTAACTCCTACAGATCCGTGATAAAAAGAGACGTAACCTACATGTTACTTGCTTACGTTAGTTGAGGCTCTGGAGACCTCCCTTTTTCACACTAAGTAAAATGAATAGCATAATTCTTAGCAAAGCAACTGCTTGCTTATAGGTCTATAAGTAAATGTGAAACCTGTTGAAAAGCGGAAAAAAAATTAGCAATCATTTTTAAGCTGATACAGCAACAATTTATCTTATGACTTACAGACTTCACCGATGGAAGAATTGTAGGCTCAATCAAACCACGTTTATCTAGACATTCGTATAGATTAGAGATTTGAATTGTTTTGCTTCAAATTCCTTTATATTCTTATCTATTTCACTGGAATAAAAAAATATTAATTACAGTGTCCAAGCATATGGGATACAATATGTATTGTGTAACAGACTTTATATATAATTATACACTATTTCTATTTCATTATAGGTTTGTTCGTTTTTTTTCCTTGTTTGCTAAATCCAACAGTAGCACTATCGATGAAAATTTAACCCTTTACTGTTTTGCTTATTAGACTACTTAAACATAATCTATTTTTAAATGACTGTATTGACAGATTCAGCCTGGCAGTCCAGCAGACGGACAACTTAGGCCAGGTGACCGTATTATCGGTATTGGTAACACTGGCACACAGAATCTGACACACATGCAAGCCAATCATCTCATTAAAAGTGCTGGTAATGCCGTGCAGTTTACCATAATAAGGTACAGTATCTAGATCAAGATGTATACATGTCTGACAATCAGGTGTGGATCGTAATTACATTTTATTTTTTTTTAAACCCGACATGATTGGAAAAGTTTTTAGCTTTATATTTTAATTTGGTTTGGGTTTTCATCAAACGTAGGCCTACTCGCGATCGCTTTTTTTTTTTTGATCTATCTACTCAGTTACCATGGGAACGAGAATGCTACGGATAAATTTACCTCGCCCCTTCTTGATAATAAACTGATTACCCCACGTGTTCCTCGAAGGGATTTCTGCACTCCATAGACTCGTAGTTGTTTTCTTTCCAAATTTACGCAGTAGATTTACATTGATCGAAGAATTCGCTCTCCATTGAGTTCAGGCCTCAACGACCACATGCTTCACAAGAGGCTACAGGTCTTCAAAAAGAACAATTATACCTACCTGTTCAAAACTTGTTTAGATTAGTTTGCTTTGACCCTATTTGCCTATATTGTGTTCGTTGATGGTGTTATAAAAATGAAGCTATTATAAGACTTTTTTTTTATTAAGAAGTCTAAAACATTGAACATATTACTACAGACCAGTATCACTTACCAGCATCACATGTAAAATCCTAGAACACATAATATGTAGCAACATCATAAACCACTTAGACAAACATAATGTCCTCACCCCATACCAACATGGCTTTAGGAAACATAGATCATGTGAAACACAACTAATAGGACTAATTGATGACTTTTTTTTATATAATAGTGAACAAATAGATGCTATCTTACTAGATTTTTCCAAGGCTTTTGACAAAGTTCACCACCATAGTTTGCTTAAAAAATTAAAATATTTCGGCATTAATGGTCCATTGCATGTGGATTAAAGATTTTCTGATAGAGAGAGAACAAACTGTAATAATAAATGGCTCTAAATCAACACCCATAGCAGTAAACTCAGATGTACCTCAGAGAACTGTCTTAGGTCCACTACTATTCTTAATTTACATAAATGATTTACCAAATTGCATTACCTCAGGATCAAAAGTCAGATTAATTTGCAGACGATTGCATAATATATAGAACAATAAAAACAACACAAGACACAGATATTTTGTGACAAGTCAAAGCTTGCTGTCAGAGTCACTCAAATTTATCACAGCATTAATCATTATTTACTATTATTTATTTATTTTATTTTAATTATTTCACCGCTCTATCCCCAATTTCTCCACCCGCCCCACCTTTGCCTCTTCAGGCTAGAATTGGTCCACCACCTTGGCGTCCTTTCATTTATCTGCCCTTGATCGGGGAAAGATAAACACAGTCTCTTTTGTCTCGCCTGCCGGATGTCTGACAGCCGCAGTTGACACCACCTTGGGTGGAATGCAACCAATCTTTCTCCCCCCCCCCCCACCTCTCCCACGTCTCTCTTTGATCAAAGAGATTACTCTGGTCAACATGCCCCGTGATACTCCAAGGTGCGACTCTTGTCGGATTCACCCACGTGTAAGACGATTCTTAGCCTAGAACATTTCCTGTTTTCGCCCACATTTGCCAGGCCTATATATAAGGTAGATTAAATCAAGCCAGACCCTCTTATTTCTCTATCGCTGTCAATCGAGTCTAGACTATATCATTTATTCTTACTCCTAGAGGAATACCTGGTGTTAAGCCAAACTTAATCACAAGTTCCACTTAATTACTTTGTGCATATTTCTTACTGGATATTATCATGTGTATTTTATTATTTCATTTGTATTTGATTAGTGCATTGTGTATTTCTCACTGTCGTAAGTAGAAAACATAAACATGGCATATGTATATATTTATGTAGTGCATTGATCTATTAGTGCTACGTTGCTCAATTGATCGTTGACGCAACCATGTATATATTTGTACATCTTATTTTATTTCATTTATCTCGGCTGACCGCCCTGATAATTTTACTAGCGCACTAATACTGCGTGATATGAATTATCTCCCCTGTAGTCATTTTACTCTAACAAGAGTTGCGCCCCTTGAATGAACACCCTCTCCATTCAAGCGCGCTCCATTGTTCTCGGCCGACGGTCTTGTGTAAACAAACCGTCATGGTCGCTGAACATCGCCCATTCCCCCCTTCCTTTCTCTCTTCCAACTTGTGTTGTTTATTTGAGATTATTATTTCCCCTTATATGTACATTTTTATATTATTATTTCCCCTTTTATGTACATTTTTATATTGCTACTATCAGCCATCTATTTTTCCCTATCCCATTTGTCATCATCTCCATATTGTGCTCTGAAGCAATTTCACCAATCTGACGAATGCACCTCAGTTGAGGGCATCGATAAGATGCATGAGAGACATGTCCTAACTGGTCTTTATTTATCCGCAGCCTCCCTCAGGTGTCTGTCTATTTGCTGTTCAGTGTCTACTCGACACTACTCAACTATTGCCTATTTACCTGCCTATTCATTTGGCATCATCCGCCTATTTATCGAATCACTTGCCCACTTGCTATTGAGTATCCTCTACTGCCTACGTGGATCTACTCAACTCTACTACCTGGCACTATCGGATCTACTTGCCCGCCTATTCGACAGCTCACCTGTCAACTTATTAGGTGCGACGTCCCTATAGACCCAGATCTGTGCGAGACGTCATAGCTACGCCAAACCCTTTGCAACTCACTAGACTTATCCTGTCAACTACGCTGCCCACGGCAGATCAGCTCTGCCCGCAGTAACCTTGTGCCCACGGTAGCCGGCCACCCGCCCTACTGTGCCCACTACATATATCAGAACTTTGGATTGAGACTCCACAAGAACTATATCACCGGCGTCCCTCTATCCGCTAGAGCGCCACCTCCAGCTGCAGAACCTCAAGCCAGGACACAGCCAGCTGCGACATCAACAGGACACCCAGCTAAGTACAGAAGACAAAGTGACATACTCTCTTATTAAGTGATGATTAAACATAGTATTCACTAGACATAGATGCAAACCCTCCCCCTTTTTATTCTTATATGTAAATATTTATGTAAATAAATATTCAATGATTTTAACTTTGTATTTTTCTTTCATTGCTTGTCTCGTTCCGTGCCTACTCCCGAGTTCTATGCTGACGGGTTGGTGTGTGATAACTTCAAAAATAAATCATCCCCTAGACATTAAACGCGCCAAACACACGTCATTTTCCCCAACCTGTCACATATTTTACAAAGAGAATTAGATGAATTACAGAAATGGAATCAAATTGGAGCATGTCTTTCCATCCAGAAAAATGTCAGTTGTTAATAGTAACAAAAAAACTAAAACAAATTAATTCCACTTATCTTATTCATGGCAAACCAGTAACACAGACTAAAAACGCAAAATACCTAGGTGTTATAATAAATGAAAAACTGTCATGGAATCCACATATTGATGAAACTATAAAAAAAAATCAAACAAAGCATTAGGATTTATTAAAATAAATTTCTATAAATCAAATAAGAACATAAAACTAAAATGCTATTTAACCTTGGTTAGGCCAATAATAGAATATGCATCCTCCGTTTGGGACCCCTCAACTCAAGATAACATTAAGAAACTGGAACAGACACAAAATAGAGCAGTGATATTCATAACAAACGAATATTTATACTTAACCAGAGTAACACCTTTAGTAAAATCACTAAATTTAGAAAGCCTCCAGGACAGAAGACTCAAAGTAAAGTAGCAACTATACATAAAACACTGAACCATAATCTTCAAATACAAAAACAAAATTTAATAAAATACTCTGAAAGACACAAAGATAAAGGCACATTCCTCGTCCTATATGATAGTTCAAATTTGTACAAATACTCCTTCTTCCCTAGTGCTATTAGAGCATGGAATGGGTTGCCTGAGCTAGCCAGGAAAACAAGTGACTTGGCAGAATTTATGTCATTGGTTAATATGCATGACGCGTAAGACCTAATCATCTTTTTAAAGTAAGTTCTGTATTATATAAGATAAGATATTAACCCGTGTTTATATTATCAGAAAGTTTAGGCCAATAGTTAGGTGTACAGAAAGTTTAGGCCAATAGTTAGGTGTACAGAAAGTTTAGGCCAATAGTTAGGTGTACAGAAAGTTAAGGCCAATAGTTAGGTGTACAGAAAGTTTAGGCCAATAGTTAGGTGTACAGAAAGTTTAGGCCAATTATGGTGTACAGAAAGTTTAGTCCAATAGTTAGGTGTACAGAAAGCAACATGTTTAGTCTACATTGAAAACAGACTACAGTGAAGCCATAACGGGTGGCTACTAATGACGTTAGGGTACTACATGAAAGAATCAGTTTTTAGAATATCTTTCTTTTGTTCCACAGGGGCAGGGTTTATACTTTGTAAGACTGGCAGGGTTTATACTTTGTAAGACTGGCAATGATTTATACTTTGTAAGACTGGCAGGATTTATACTTTGTAAGACTGGCAGGATTTATACTTTGTAAGACTGGCAATAATTTAAACTTTGTAAGACTGGCAATAATTTATACTTTGTAAGACTGGCAGGATTTATACTTTGTAAGACTGGCAGGGTTTATACTTTGTAAGACAGGCAGCTACGGTTTATACTTTGTAAGACTGGCAGCTAGGGTTTATACTTTGTAAGACTGGCAAGATTTATACTTTGTAAGACTGGCAGCTACGGTTTATACTTTGTAAGACTGGCAAGATTTATACTTTGTAAGACTGGCAGCTAAGGGTTACACTTTGTAAGACTGGCAGGGTTTTTACTTTGTAAGACTGGCAGGGTTTTTACTTTGTAAGACTGGTAGGGTTTATACTTTGTAAGACTGGCAGGGTTTATACTTAGACTGGCTGGATTTATACTTTGTAAGACTGGCAGGATTTATACTATGTAAGACTGGCAAGATTTATACTTTGTAAGACTGGCAGCTAAGGGTTATACTTTGTAAGACTGGCAGAATTTATACTTTGTAAGACTGGCAGAATTTATACTTTGTAAGACTGGCAGGGTTTTTACTTTGTAAGGCTGGTAGGGTTTATACTTTGTAAGACTGGCAGGATTTATACTATGTAAGACTGGCAAGATTTATACTTTGTAAGACTGGCAGCTAAGGGTTATACTTTGTAAGACTGGCAGAATTTATACTTTGTAAGACTGGCAGGATTTATACTTTGTAAGACTGGCAGGATTTATACTTTGTAAGACTGGCAAGATTTATACTTTGTAATACTGGCAGGGTTTTTACTTTGTAAGACTGGCAGGGTTTATACTTAGACTGGCTGGATTTATACTTTGTAAGACTGGCAGGATTTATATTTTGTAAGACTGGCAGGATTTATACTTTGTAAGACTGGCAGGATTTATACTTTGTAAGACTAGCAGGGTTTATACTTTGTAAGACTGGCAAGATTTATACTTTGTAAGACTGGCAGCTACGGTTTATACTTTGTAAGACTGGCAGCTAAGGGTTATACTTTGTAAGACTGGCAGAATTTATACTTTGTAAGACTGGCAGGATTTACAGTTTGTAAGACTGGCAGGGGTTTTACTTTGTAAGACTGGCAGGGTTTATACTTTGTAAGACTGGCAGGATTAATACAATGTAAGATTGGCAGGGTTTATACTTTGTAAGACTGGCATGATTAATACAATGTAAGACTGGCAGGATTAATACTTTGTAAGACTGGCTGGATTTATACTTTGTAAGACTAAGCAGCCTCACATGGCTGCATCCTTAAAGTTGGCCTATACATTTCAAAAATATTTTTTAAAACAAAAATGCATATTAAATATAAGAAAGAAGAAAATGATCTGAAATGTACAAGTTTTCTTTTTTTTTTTAACAAATATGTCATGCTTTTAGATTTATTACTATTAAATATTAAGTGCATTAGTATTAAAGCTTTGAAGCAAGGGCGACCTTAACAGTGCGCTAGTTCCCGGACGAGTGTCAAACACGGACCCGGGAGCCGTAAGCGTAGAATATATATATATATATATACCGTACTACATAACGCTAACAGGCTAGTCCATATATAATGCTATAGTGTGGGCAGTATTTTTGTTAAAAAAACATAGTACCTTACGTAGATACTGGCAATTTGGTATTTTCGTTACCAAAAATGTAATGTTAAGAGCTTTCATGGTAATAATATAGATTTCAGGAAAGGATTCCAAAATATTGAGTAACAATTTATTGTTTATAAGAACTGGTCTGGGTTACGAAGCTGAAGGTGACACGTTCTCCCATGAAGGGCCCTACCTCCCCCCCCCCCCTCAGACGCGGCACATGAGGCGGTTGCCCCACTAGCCACCCCTTAGACCGCCTCTGCTTGAAGATGATAGAGGCCTCCAAAAAAAGTCTACTCCACTTACTCAAATCTGGCTCTCGTTCGTCCTGTTGGTCTTTAACCCACCACTGGTAATTGACGCCCTTTTTGTCTGCATACAGTTTTCCACAGTAGCATCTGACTAGCCAATAGTTTTATTATCTTTTTCTCTCTTTACAGGGGTCCCTCAGCAGATTTTAGCAACATTAAACCATCAGGGCCTGTGAAGTTTTCACCATGGAAATACAACCAACAGCAACAGCAACAACCCAATCATTATTGAGCACAGTTGATAATTAATGAATGGCTCTACATCGAACTGACATTTTATTCCTTAATAAATTCTGGTTAATTTTTTATTTGCTTATACCCAACAACGGCTGAAATTTTAAAAATCATTGTTGCCAAATGTTTTTATCATGGTCTGGCTATTTCACGGAATATATTAAATTAATCTTGTCTTTCGTGTTTTATTTCTCTTTCAAGTTCAGTTTTAGTTCTATCATCTTCTATATCATTGAACACAGTGTGTTTTTCGCTTATATTTTTTATTAGCACAGAAGTATTTTGTAAGTTGTTTTGTCACGTGAACACATTAAACAATAAACGATCAAGATATCAAATATCAATCTCAGTTACTGGTGATTACCAAGATTGATTTGCCTACTACACATAACAAAGTCTTTTAACTGGATCTGGTGATACTGACGCGAGTCTTTTTGTTTGAATAAGTTCACGCCTACTGCTAAATAAAGTCAAGAAGGTGAACAAAGTGTATATCCTACTTCATTTCTCGTGGTTACTCAGACCTTGCCTAGACCTACGTGTTTTGTTTTTTCCATTTCGTTCTATTCCGCCATCAACACTGTCTCTGCGGTGGCTGCGTTTCTTTTTATGTGCAATGTAAGTCCGCTCTGTCCAATGTAGCCTCTATGTCCCGCAGTTTTCGTTAAATGTTTTCCAGCTGTCTCTTTCGAAAGTCAGTTGCTGCCGGCTGTTTTCCTCTGTACCATTGATAATAATGTTTAAACCTCTCCAGCTCGAAAAATTATGCAAGGCGGAAGTTTCTTGTATTGGACTCGAGTTGTTAAGGCAGTACACTTTTAGCCATTTTTATTGTTTACGAATAAAAGGGTTAAGCTGGACTCTTTTATGCAACTGTAAGTTGAATGCTGAGATAGTTTATTCTTTAAAAAAACAACACCTCACATTGGAAGCATTTTCATATCTTTTAGTGTCATGCTTGATGCATAGGCCTTCCTTGCCTTTTCTAGCAAGTGGTTTGAGATTTCTTTTTTTTTTCCTTATGCTGTGTAATATAGCACACAGACAGCAATGAATGCTAGCTCTGCCTGGACCCTATATGAAGAAATATTTTTGCTATGGAAAAAATATATTTCGAATGTAATGAGGAATATGATGCCATGTGTCCTATAATGAAATTAGCATTATAATATTTCTATCTATCTTCTATGGTGAAATCGCAATCTTTCTTTAAATCAAAATGCAGTACATCTTTGGAGTGAAAAAAACAAAATGTGTGCTATGCGAAACAAAACAAAAAATATTGTAACCTTAGTTGCTGTCTTGCATGATGAGGCCAACTTCCTAGATGTTGATTTGATGTTCCGCGTTTTCTCCATTTCCCCTTCTTCGTTTTTGTTTTGAATCAACATTTTGAGATTTTATTGCAAAGCCCTCAAGAGATGATTGGTAGCATGCACCAACATTTCTTCTAACTGTGATGTATTTTTAATTAGAGCTTTAATTAGATTAATTAGATCATTAGAGCTTGCCCTTACGTTTGTGTTGTTTTGTTAACTAGACTACAATAGTAGCGGTATCTGTACAGCCAATAGTTGCACTAGTATTGAAGTGGTCCTTGCAGGTTTTCATACTAGTCAGCTATAAGGATCTGCTGATGCAAAACAAAAATGCACTTTTATTACACAATTTAAAGAAAACTAAGTTATTTTAGATCTATAGTCTCTCACTAATAGCTAATTTATTATTTTTATGTATTTATTTATTTATTGTAACCTACTGGAACTAGAAAAAAAAAACAAGGTTACAGAGACAGTTTGTGTGGAAACACAAACTCAAAATCGGCCCCCGAAGTGGTCCACCCAGGCAGGTAAAAACGCAGGTTTCAATATTATCAGAATTAAATTCTATCAATGACAAATGACAGAGAAGAATGGAGAAAGAATGTTGACAGATCTTGTGTAGTGCCCCAACGGTCCAGCAGACAAAGGATAGGTGAATGTGAAATTAGATGTGAACTTGGCTTAACTGATGTCTTATAATGAATATCTAATCGATCTAATTGTTTTGTAAAGGGTCAATATCTTATTCAAATCCTTGAGAGTGTATGTTTCCCCCGTAATAAAAAAAAATCCTTTAGTTAGTTAAGTGTACTATTACTGTGTATCACTGCTGCAGTCCACGTTATAATATGAAAAACTACTTGTTAATTGTTGTTTTAAATATGTCCAACTTATATACATACTAAATAGATTTTTTTCTCTTTAAAAAAAGTTAACTTTTTTTTTTTATAAATGTAGTAGTTAGTTTGACAGAGCTTACATAAATTAGCGATAAAAAAAAATAATTTTGACAACAAATCTAAAACCATTTGCATAAATATGTTAAAAATATGGTAAATTGTCATCTCCCCTTCTAAAGAGCCTCCCGTGTTTGTTACTATTAATAGTAAATATTTGTAAAAGTTGTGTATTTTTATGTAAAAAAAAACTGCTTGCATAAATGATTTTTAAAAATTTGAGTTTTTGCTTTCAGAAAAGAAAAAGTAGCGTTGCTTCAGCACTTTGAATGGTCTTCAGGTTTTCACTATCTTTTCTAGTTTACGAGATCTAAACGGGACGGATGGACGGACATTCCACACAAAACTAATAGGGGCTTTTCCCCTTTCGGGGGCCGCTAAAAAAGATAACTTGTAGGGGAGATGACTATTAGCATACTGGAGCAAGCAATAACAAACCCCACCAAGATCCTTTTATTTTTATTGGCATGTTCAATTCTTTATAAATGAACTATTTCAAAAGAAAGATCATATCTTCTCTATTGTTCAAATGTTTTAAATAAACAATTTATACATTTGATTCATTTGACTGATGCTTTTTTTCTTATTCATATTGAACTAAAATCACATTGAAATAAAAATAAGTCTTGAAGTTTAAACTTTTTCGTTTAGTTAGTTAATCTTCTAAACACTAATACAACACTATACTTAAACAAGGTTACAAAGACAGTTTGTGTGAAAACACAAACTCAAAATCGCCCTCCCCCCCCCCCCCCCCCCCGAAGTGGTCTGCGTGCTTAGGCAGGTTTCAAAAAAACTTTCAACATTTTCAGAAAGAATACCAGAAACTACATGAACTACAAACTATCAACAACTACATCCCTTATCTCCGTCGACACAAAAAGAAAAGAATTGCTTGTGTCGAAACGCAAAATTTAAGTGTGTAAATGCAGATTCTGTATTCTTTTGTTGTCGACTATTTTGAAATGATTGTATTGAAATAGAAATGTGTAACTTAGTTTAAAGTGTGAGGTTGAAATAAAGTCTGAAATTGGAATATTACAAGACGTATGAAGAATTCAACTGGATTGGACAACAAGAACATCCCGGCTACAACTACAATGGACAAGGAAGTCGTGGCTCTATGGTTGGTGTAAAGAAGAAAAACAATGAAAGGAGATATAGTGCACGGACTGTTTCTATGAAAGCAGAAAACTTGACATTTTGTGACCATATTAACAACAAGTCTTTATGGAATAAAGAGTTTCCATGAGAGGATGGAAATGTTATGTGGATAAAACTCATAGCTAAAAGTACATCTGTAATGTTAAAAAGTTTATAAATGTTTTAGCAAACGATGTAAAAGATATTAGAGTCAGAATGACTGTAAGCACCTTTATATTTTGTTTGACAACACACCTGACATAGCAAACCTAACCTAACACTGATCAGATTCAGAAGTTATAAAATTTTAAGAGCTGATTTTTAAAGTATCTTAAAATTTCTAGAAAAGGTTATATTTGTAGCTTAAAGATATGAAAATGCAGCTTGAATGTCTGGAACCATGGAGGATAACAGGAAATTTATTAAGTACCAACTGAATATCTATTTGATAGATGTGTATCACATTCACTTAATCTATGTGGTCAACATTCTTTTTTTCAGAAATAAGCTTTTTGCGTAGCATTTCTAGATACGATTGAAATACTTTTTTTTCGTTCTGAAATTTTTGCCACTAGAGGCGCAGCTTAAGATCTTTTATTTTACCTATCTATAATTTGGGGGAAGGGGGAAAGATGTACTAGAAGTCCAAAGCTACACAAGAGTCTAGGCCTATCTTTAGACTACTGACAAAGTGGTGACTCATTCAAACATTTTCTGCAACAAAAGCATAACACGTTAGGGCAAAGTGTTCTTTTTAAAAAAAAAGTCTTTTCTAAAAAAAAAAAAAAAAGCACTGCGATTTGAGAAGAAAAAATTAATTAAAAACAAGAAGACAATGTCAGGCGAGCAATCACAAGATGCCGGACTCACTATTTAAGAAGAGATAGAGAGGTTCATTCTTATGAGCTTCAACTCCTACTGGAAGCCATCATTGATGTACAAGGTACATTTGAAGCAATCCAACCGAAACATTCTTTAGTTCAAGAACCAACGATATATTGTAGATGTCAGTTTCAAAATATAGGCGTATATGATGATTTTTCAAAAGGCGGCATTCAAACAGAAATAACATGACTGAGAAAGGCAAAAAAAGTTATTCTTAAAGAAAATAAAAAGTTGACATTACAAGATTCGTATGCCACAAAGACCTTAAAAAATATCTCTAAATCATTTAACAAAGCTTTCAACCGTTTCTTACCATCTGCTTATCTGTGGCGTCATGTGAAAAAGGATTTTTAAAATTAAAATTAAGAGCTTTTTGAAACAAAGGAACAAACGACACTTTCACAAAGGGGAATAGTATTAAAAATGACATCGTTAAAGACATTAACTTTGATAAAGTTAATGATACGTTTTCAAGTCAGAAATCCAGAAAAAAAAAAAAGCGTAATTTACTAATTGTTGCAATGCTGCAAAATTGAACTATAGATTAATGGCAATGTCTTCGATTCCAAAGATTAAGGATGCGTGCAGAGATTAACTTGACTACGCAAACCCAGTGAACTGTAGATAAATTGTGATAAACAACGGAATTTTAAAAATTTAATAGACACTCATTTTATATTTTGTTGGACAATCAAAAAACTAAATTTATTTACAGCGCAGCAAAGAAACGAAAAAAAATGATTTTTTTTTAAATAGGCGGGGGGGGGGGGCGCACCGGGTGACACCCACCCTAGTGACGCCACTGCCCTTGGCTCTAAGTTTGATCACTGAGAATATTGGGTCAATAACAAGTTTGATATTCAATACAGCTATGCACAAACTTTCCCGTTAAGAGTTGGAATATTATTCTTTAATTTAATTAACAAACCTGTTTTTCTCAGTCAAAGCACGGGCTCTATCAATTGTTGCACTCGCCTTTTTTGTTCCATGCCAACTCAACAAATTCAACATAGTTCATCCTAGCATTGAAAAATTACTGGTCTAGGTTTGTCTTTGACTAATTTATCTTCTTTAAACTTTTTTAGAATGACATGTACAGGCAATGTTCATTTAGACCAGCGGTTCTCAACCTTTTTAGCTCGGCGACCCCCATAATACTATTACTCACTAGGTGATGACCCCTAACCATAAAATTTATTTCGTTCATCGGCCTAGGTAGGTCTTAAATGTGATTTTGCTAATGTTATAAAATCCTTATCACATTTTAAATGTATACAGCTGATATCCGTGATGTATTTAAATACCAAAAGCTTTATGTCACTTTATCGAGAGTAAAATAGAGTTGTGCTTAACTTTAAAAGAAAAAAAAAGTTTAACCTGAATGTATACCATCTATGGTACAAACGTGCTGGTAACAACACTTGAGAAATTGTATGACAAAGGGGGAAAAAATTTAAAAAGACGAAAAAACGAAATTTCCGATGGTCTTAGGCGACCCATGGCAAATGGTCATTCGGCCCCCCCCCCCCCTCCCCCAAAGGAGTCACGACCCACAGGTTGAGAACCCCTGCTTTAGCCTCAATATTTTATAATTTACACAGCAATTTAAAATTATATATTTTTAATATGCATTTTTTAAAAATCTATAGCATATGGGTACACCTAAGATTTGTAGGTGTCCACGGGCTGCATGTGCCCAACTCTGGACAAAGGGATAAGTGAAGGAACTTACAAAACATAATTCGAAAATGGATCATTAACTGTTTAATTTATTTGCAGGTTAGGGTTAGGTCTAAAAAAAAAGAATAATAGAAATGAAAGAAAAACAACCAAGCAAATCATATAAACAAAAAAATAGGCTTTTATTATCATAATAAAATGACAATAATGGAAATAGGATAAACTAATGAAGAACAAAAATATTTCTATGATGCATTTTTCATTTTAAAAAACATTATATAAGATAACATTATTGTGTGAACAGCTGCACCATAGACATTATTTGATTCATAATAAGATGCATTCCACTGATGAGTTTGTTGAATGAAGTCTTAATTTTCATCGAGACTTACTATGTAGGGAAGAGAAATCATCAAACACAATGACAGATATAGTTTGTAATGCATCAATTAGAGCTGAATTAACAGTTGTATCCTGTGTGAGCGCATCTTTTACTCATACATACAACTGGGAAATCGCCTGATCAGAATTGGAACCTGGGACTGTACCCAACAACTGTTCCATGTTATTATTCATGCCTCATAAAGATAATCGTAAATACAGTCAACTCTTTTGACACTTCATAATTCGATACACTCAGTAATCAGATGCAGTGCTGATGTAAATTTATAAAATTAATACTGAAGTACGTACCAGCATATTATATTTTTTTAGAAGATAGGTAGGATTAAAATGTAATTTAGTACAATATGCGAAAGCTGCTTTACAGTGCTTCTTTTTTTTTTTTTTTCAATGTTGGGAAATACTTTTCTAGTCTTTGAACGTTTAGTATTCATTTATTAAAAGTTAAAAGTTAGTCAACCCATCACTGAGTAGTGGCACCTATTTTTGTTTACAAAAAAAAGCACTGCTGGTATATATATACATATGTATATATATACATATATATATATTCAGGAGCTCGCCAAAGAGTGCACACTTCTCTGGGTCACCTACATGGTTGACGTTAATTCGCCTAGTTCTGGGTTAAGTGGAAGTATAAGCCTTCTTGAGAAGGAGTTTGATTTTGCTTAGCACTAGTGAATGATCTGAGTTGCAGTCCGCACTATGGTATGAACGGGTGTGGATGACACTTTTCAGATCCATCCTTCGGGTGATGCAGAGGTCAAGCTGGTGCCACCTTTTTGAGCGTGGGTGCTGCCAAGAGACTTTATGGCGTTCCTTGCCAGAGAAGAATATTTGTTACACACAGTTCATGAGAGCTACAGAACTCGAGTAGCCTTTGGCCATTGTCATTGATTTTGCTAACACCATGAGGTCCCAAGCATTGTGGTCATGCATCATTTCCATCACCAACACGGTCTCCATTTATATAGAGGTGCTCGGATTTTGGAATACTTTTAATTACGTCCTCTAGAGCTTGAAAGAATCTGTCTTTGTCCTCTTCCGGTGCAGCAAGGGTTGGTGAGTAAGCACAGATTATATTAACTTTGCCTTGCGGTGATGCAAATTTCATGTGTGCTACTCTTTCATTGCCAATGGGAAACATCGCGATGCAGGGGACGAGACAAGTCAAGCTGTGGCGGGATAGCACTTTATTGTCCCAGGGCTGCTCGGCTTAAGGCAGGCAGTAGCTATCCAGTGAGGCTAAAAAGCCCCTCCTACCGTCAAGAGTGGTCCCTGGCGTTCCAGCTTACGCCAATCAGCTAGGAACTTATCACCGGTAACTACCACTCTCCGTGTTTTTTCAAAGACATTACTGTCAGAGATGGAGTGACCTCTCCATTGCTGGGGGAAAGCCTAGGCGCTAAATTTGCGAGTCTGTCCAATGGCTGTGTTCAATCCCCTCGTTAAGTGATGAAGAAGACATCTCTATCAGATGGGAGAAATTAAGAGATGTAATCTACAGTTCGGCAATCACCGCATTTGGGCCTCAAAAACACAAAAATGTAGACTGGTTTGAGGCGAATCTAGCACATATGGAACCATGCATCGAGAAAAAGCGATCTGCACACCACGCCTCCAATTCAGATATGTAGTCATATAATTTTCTGAGCAACTTGATATATGAGAAATAGAGTGGAATCAAGAAATAGGAAAGAAGAAATTATTTAACTATGGATATTTTAGGTAGAAAAGCCATTGGAAAGTGACCAGTACAACTGACTTTAGAAAGGAATTGGAATTAATGTGGTCAAGTGTTCTAGTGACATTGTAGGTAATAGAGGTTTTAGGGAATTCAAAAACTCTAGAAGTGCACCCTAAAATTATTCTAACAGACTTAAGGCAAAGTTGTTGGCAAGCCCAAACAGTTCTTCTCATCGCACATGATCAATACACAGATGTCCATCCTCAAAGGAAGGCACTAAAGTATGTACACATTCCAGCCCAGGACCAAAGCTGGAAGTTTATGATCTGTTTATGATATGACTTTATCTAAAACATTTTTTTCAGTCAGAATGATCATCATTGTCTCCCTTCCTTATCTGTCTTCTAACATTTTTTCTGGTCTTGAAAGTTTTTTCTTCAACTTCCATTTTCTTGTCTGTCTTTACTACAGTTGAGAGATCGGCATCCCTCTCTGCATCTATATCAACAGACACACCAGTAGCGGGTGCTAAACTGTCTTTACAGGACATCATTTGCTCACTTGCAGGCTGCTTTCTGGACCTTGGATTAGAAAAGGTTATTTTACCCCGTGAGCAGGCAGCATCACTGCTATCAAATTTCTCAGCCTCTTCTGTTAGGCCAAGTGATTCTCTTTCCCTTTTTTCTCTGAGCAATCGCTGCTCCTCTAGAAAAGCAAAAGCTGCACCCTGGTTGGATTTCTCAGACATCTGACTCTCAGAAATATCACTTAGTGTATAGCAGGTGTACCTCTCAGGATGCCTTTTGAAATCTGGAACATATGGTTGGCGAGGTGGCCTACCTGGACGTTTAAACAGACAACCTTCTCTATACTGCTCACCATTATCACTCTTCTTTTTGGAATCTCTGTTCGGTGACCTGCTGTGGGAACGAGGCTCAAAATCAGAATCTCTTGTTTGACCCAATTTCAACCTCTGTTCTCGATTTAGCCTCTCTTTTTCAGCAGCAGTACATGTATCTTCATCTTCTGGGTCATCTTTCATCAGGTCAGGGTCATCTTTGCCCAAGATTTTTGCTTTCAAAAATGCTGAATGCTTTTCTTCCAGAACACCAAGACTGGCAAAAACATCATTACTTCGAGAGACAAATGAATCAGTACCAGTTTGAATACTGAAGTTATTGTCTCCACTTTCTGTTCCTTCACTGTTTAACATCATGTTTATCCTGTGGAGAATAATATTGGACAATTTAAAGTGACTTGAAATTTAATTTTAATTTTTTTTTTAATGTGGCCAACTAAGGGAGATAAATATGTGTAAGGTTTATAAGTTAAAATTGTGTAACAAAATTATTCTTGAAAACTGAAGAAGTGAAGTTTGAAACTTGTATCTTATAAATTAGAAACATTCCTTCAAAAATGTAGATAATTATGCCCTACATATATCCATCTAGTCCTGCATTTTAACTAGAGACCAAAATTCTTCTTTAGAAGTCATTTATTTTGTTGCTGATTTTGGCAATCCATTGTTTGCTCTAACGGTATTGAGAAAGAAAGAGCACTATAATAATTAGTTCTAGAAGAGATATGGAAAAAAAATGTGTCTGAGTATTTTATTAGGCTATGATTCAATGTATTTTTGCTTCTTTATTTTTTAGTCATTGTCATTTGTCCTGGATTGTCCAGTAATTTAACTAGTAATCTTACTAAAGGTAAATGGTTTCCTTTTTATTACAAAAAATACATTGTGACATTACTTTGGTGACTCCAAAGACAGTATGACCAGGTGGTTGCTTATGGAGGGAAGTGCCCATATTTCCTTAAAAAGATCTGCCACCAACTTTTCAGCAATTTTTCAAAGTGCCCTTACTTGTTTTGATTTAATATTTAAACTCTAGATCCATAGTACCTTCCATCTATCTATAAAATAGACAAACAACAAACAAACAAAATCTAGATAGAGCTACAATTATCCAGATGTAATATATAGATTTAGACATCTATAATTTATGGGGGCATGGTGGCTGAGTGGTTAAATGCTTGGCTTCCTAACTAAGGGGTCTCTGGTTTGAATCTCCGTCAAGACTGGGATTTTGAGCTCTGGGATTTTAAGCTTGCTCTTGAGTTCACCCAACTCTAATTGGTAGGCTACTTAACAGTAGTTGAAGAAAGGTTGGTCACTGTGATGCCCACATGACACTCTTGTTAACAGTCAGTCATAGAAACAGATGACCTTCACATCATCTGGAAGGTATAAATTATATAGAATAATATGATCTAGAATTCTAGATCTAATCTCTACATATCTAGATTTAGTCAATTGAGACAATGTCAATTTATTTAGTATATAGATCTACTAGAGATTAGTAGAGTCTACTATGGAGAGACTCACATAAAACCAAGATGCCTGGAGGAAGCTGGCTGGTGGTCTATAACCACTGGCGGATCCAGGGGGGGCGGACGAATTTTAGTATAGAATTCACACAATTTGTATACGAATTTATTACTTATGTTAATAATATATGTAAATTATTTATATTTCAACCTATTTTTTGATTATTTCGCCCCCCCCCTCAGGCATTTTGGCTGATTTAGTAGGGTAGGGAGGGGGCGATGGCATCAATCCCGCCCCCCCCCCCCACCCCATAAACTTTCGAGTGGGGGGGGTGGGAGGGTCCAATAAATTTGTAGAAATCACAGCTTGCTAACAGAATCAATTAAATATCTATATGATTAAAACATGTTATTGGTGTTTTAACTGATCTTTATATTATGTCGTTCCGATTGTCCAATTGGGTGGGGGGGGGGGGGCGAATACATCTACTGCCATTCCCACCTAAACACTTTGAGGGGGGGGGGGCGGTCCTACTTTTATGGGGAAATCATAGTTTGTAAACAAAATTAGTTGAATATCTATATAATATAAGCTACGTATTGATATGTGAACCCATTTGTATATTATGTCGCACACACACTCTAATCTCAAATTTTATCATCAGTAAATATAAAATGAAAAAGGGTTGTACTAGGTGGAAGGGGCGATACATGCAATCGCCTTCCACCCATAGGACAAACCAATGCTTTTTCTTTTTGAATTATAGTTAACAAATTACAAAATTATTAGAAAAATCAGTCACTAATATACTTTATATGTGCTATAAAATAAATTCTTTTATCAAGTCGCACAACCCCTATTCTTTAATGCCAAATGCAATCATTAACAGAAATTATAAAAGGAGCGAGGATTAATCGTTTTCATTCTACCGCCCCTCCCCTTTCCAGACGAAAACATGATGTTTTAAAATAAAATAGTCAAATATGGCGACAGAGTTTATGTAATTTCACATAAATTTATCATAATTTTTTAAAGAAAGACTTTGCTTTGGAAAAGTTTTAATTCAAATGAAATTTTTCTGTATAAGAGTCACGATTGAGATGAGTTCCGAACCCAAATATTCTTTTCCTAGTCACCTTTTTTCCAACCTTTACTCAATCTGCTATTTTTCTAGTTAAATAAATTTGGGAATAAAGCTCATAATTTATGCTTCAATCCTAAAAATGCAAACAAATTTAGAGTACAGTCTAATTGGTCTACTTAATTTTTCCTCCCACTTCCGAAGCTTTTCCTTAGAGCTTTGAATTATAGTTCTGTAACAAAACAAAGTTACAAACATGCTTATTGAACAAAATGTATCACTTACAAATGAACTTTTTAAAAAAAATTATTATTCTAATTTTTTTTTTCGTCTGCGATCTTCAAAGCTAAAATCTAAATATGTGGGATATATTCAAATTGTTTTATTTGCAATGTAGTAAGGGCCTTTCTAATTCATATTAGAATATTTTTTCAAGTAAAACATTATTGAAAAGGTCATTTTTTAATAGGATGAATAATGAACTGTAAATGTCAGGAGAATGCGTTTCAGCAGTGAAAAATGCAAGAAAACCCTTTTGGCGTCGGGGCCTTGCCCCGAACCCCACAGATAAATAATGAACTGTAGATGATAGGTGAATGCGTTTCAACAGTGAAAAATGAAAAAAAACGCTTTTGGCGCCGGGGCCTTGCCCCGAACCCCACTGATGAATAATTAGCTGTAAATGTCAGAAGAATGTGTTTCTACAGTGACGAAGGCTAAAAAACGTGAACCCCACTTAGGAGCCTTACAGCGCTCCCCCAGACCCCCAAACTATCAAGAGAAAGGGCTCAACATGTCTGGGTATTTTTCTTCGTAGAAAGTTGAGAAACGCTGCTTTTTTTCTTATATATATATATATAAAATATATAATATATATATTATATATATATAGATAGATAGATAGATAGACAGATATATATATATATATATATTATATATATATAGATAGATAGATATATAGATAGATAGATAGACAGATATATATATATGTATATATATCTGTCTATCTATCTATCTATATCTATATCTATATCTATTAATATGTATATATATATATATATGCTGTACTCACGTTTATGCATAGGGTTAGGGTTTACTGGGCGTTAGGGTTAGGGTTTGGAAAAAAATCGCCCCCCCCCCCCTCCAAAGTTCTGGATCCGCTAGTGTCTATGGCCAACATGGGATATGAAATGATTACCACTCTAGTGTCTAGAGGTATACCTAGATATTCTAGATCAATTCTAGATATCAACTTGATCAACAATTAAGTCACTCATGATCCCACTGATGATCAAGATCAATATGATGACCATATTACCATGAAGCAAAAAAATAAATTACAAAAGTTAATTCAAAAGTAGAAGATAATTATAGCCTATGCATTTCGTGTGTCAATGAGGTCATGCAAGTTAATCAGTGACTTTCCTGGCCTTTTCTGAAAACTCATTCCATGATCTAATGGTACTAAGGAAGGAGCACTTTGTACAAATTTGTCCAGATTTAATTTCATCTGAGACAATAGCTTCAAGATATTTAAAACTATTGAAACTTGTCACCAATACTGTAAAGCCCTGATGGCTATTGGTCATAATTTGTGTTTTTTTTTCTGCATTGATTTGCAAACCATATGCTGCAAAAGTCTTGTCAATGCACATCATCAAGTCAGCTAATTCTTCTATCCCTCCCAGACCATCTATGTCGTCCGCAAAGGGTAAATTTGTAATTTTTCTTCCTGCAATACTTACAGAACCTTTGCAGCACTCCTATACTTCTTTCATTATCTTTTCAAGGAAAATTTTGAAAAGAATTGGTGAAAGTAGGCAGCATCGTGTCACCCCAACTGTGGTTTTAAACTAATCTGAGTCTCCAATATTGTAGAGGTACATCACACTAATCAAATGTGAATATTTGTTTGTTATAAATCTTTTGGCTCTATTTTTCGTCTGTTATAGATCTGGATTAACATCTAGTAAAAACTAAAAATCTAGTTTCTTTCTGTTTTCTTGAGGTGAGGGGTCCCAAACAGTGAAACATTTAAAACAGGATGCAATGACACATGTATATTCATTAAATTCTACATCTAAAATTAAAAAAAAAAGGTATTTTTATCTTATATATACAGACATTACTTCAAAAAATAAGATGATTACGTCCTATGCGTCAAGCATCTAGTCATGCATATTAACCAATGACTTAAATTCTGCCAAGTCACTGGTTTTCCTGGCTAGCTCAGACAACCCATTCCATGCTCTAATTGCATTAGGGAAGAAGGAACATTTGTACAAATTTGTCCTAGCATATGGGACGAGGCATGGATGTAGCCAGGGAGGATCCCAAATGAAATCCCCTCCCCCCAACCCCAGGGGGATAGGAGTTTAATGACTGATTTTTTGCTTAGATTTTGTTTATTTTAGGCAAGATTTTAATACTAAACCATCACTTGCCCCAGCGCAGTCAAGGTGGTTTTGAGTTTAAAATATCTTACCAGGGAGTTCTGCAGTTAAATCCCCCTCTTCTATGAAACAATAAAAAAAAAATAATGCAAACCACAATCCCCAAATTAAAATAGCATAGCTACGGAAGATTTCATTTTAATACCCTCTCTGAAATAAACGATATAACCCATCATCAATATATGACTATCCATTCATCAGTCACCAGATTCTATAAGCATAACCAAGAGGAGTTTTTTGTTTAAAATCCCCCTCCAGCAGGGTTTGCAGCTAAGAACCACTTCGTCAATATTAAAAAAAAAGCAAATTACACACTCAAAATTTTATGAGCATAGCCAAAGGGGATTTTGAGTTTAAACCCCCCTTCAGCGCACTTTGAAGATAGAAAATACCTCATCAATATAAAAAAAAAAGCAAATAATGCACTCAAAATGCTATTGGCATAGCCAAAGAGGTTTTGAGTTTAAACCCCCCTTCAGTGGAGTTTAAAGCTAAAAAAAAAAACTCTTCAATATAAAAAAAAGCAAAAAACTCAAAATTCAATAATCATAGCCAAAGGGGTTTTGATTTGAAACTCTCCTTCAGTGGGGTTTGAAGCTAAAAAATACCTCTTTTTAATTAAAAAAAAAAAAAAAGCAAATTACGCACTCAAAATCCTATGAGCGGGAGGATATAAGTAAGTAAGAGTAGCAGATTAGGTTTTTGAAATAAAACTTTTTAATAGCAGGATAATGCACTGTAGATATATCAGAATATGCATTTTGTTGGCTTTGAATACCGGAAATAGTGGTTGGCGGAGGGGCTTGCCCTGAACCCCGCTGGCGGAGCTTGCAGTGCTCCCCCAGACTCCTTTGCAGGCAAGGGCGGGGAGTTTACAATTTTTCAACTAACTCCAGGAAGAACATATTCTAGGGTACTATATGTCGTGCGCGCTTGAAGTTTTCTTTGCATTTAATATTGGTGTTTTAGCGTATAGGAAGTGGTTTCTTTTAAGTGCGTTTTGTTGTCTAGAAGATTGTGTGTGTGTGTGTGTGTTTACGCCATCCTTAGTTTCCGCAAAAGAGAGAGAGCTGCTTTTGTGAGCTGGGTAGCTGGTTTTTTGGTTCCCCTTGTAAGGGTACGTAAGTACATAGTTTTATTAAGTAAGCTGATCGTTCGGTACGGGTGTCGTTATTGAAAAGTTCTTTCTTGTAGCGGCAGCGCTAGATCTAGGTTTTCTTTTCGTTTCAGGGTGTTAGGTTTGGGCTATGGGAAAGTGTGTCGTCTTTCTGCCCTTGGAGTTGTGTAGCAACTATCGGTGTTGAGGTGTAGGGAGTTGAGCTTCTGTTGGGCGCCGAGATGGAGGGTGAGCGTGAAGGTGTGTTACGGAAACCTGTTGGTGTGATACTAGACTAATAAGTAATCAAATGCTAACTTCAATGATATTGATGTACATGTAAATATGTTTGAAAAATTAAAATTAAGTTTAATTAAATATTGTTCCTGTTGACAACTGTTGTTATTCACTAAATGTTCAGTTGAATAACTGTTATTCAATGTTTGTAGTTTACATGCTACTACCTTTAGGTTCTTGTGTTACTCTGTTCAGGCTGGGGATACGGGACCGTACTATAATATCATACCCTAGCTAATCTGAAATCCCACCCTGACAGAAATGTCTTCCCAAAAGAATGAAGAATCCAAATGTAATCAAGATTAATTATGTACATGCACACACACACACACATATAAATATATATATATATAATATATAAATATATATTATTATTATATATATATATAACATATATAATATTTGGGGGGCAAAGCCAACGCCCCCCCCCCCCAAAAAAAAATCCTGGCTATGCCCATGGAATGAGAAATGTGCCTTTATCTTTGTCTTTGTGTCTTAATGAGTATTTTATTAATTTTTGTTTTTGTATTTGAAGATTATGGTTCAGTATTTTATGTATAAATAGTATAATTGCTACTTAAGTACTTTACTTTTGAATTTTCTCTCCTAATTATTAGGCAGTCTTTTAACTAATACTAATGATGATATAGATCTAGATCTCGACTATAGACTATAGTCACTAGAGAATAGAGCATAGCCTTGACTACTTGACTAGAACTACTACTAGAATCTAGATTGTCTAAAGTTTAAAGTGTCTTCTTATATAATACTGACGTTACTTCAAAAAAGATGATTACGTCCTACGCGTCATGCATATTAACCAATGACTTAAATTCTGCCAAGTCACTTGTTTTCCTGGCTAGCTCAGGCAACCCCTTCCATGCTCTAATAGCACTAGGAAAGAAGGAGTATTTGTACAAATTTGTCCTAGCATATGGGACGAGGAATGTTTATCTTTGTGTCTTTCAGTGTGTTTTATTAAATTTTGTTTTTGTATTTGAAGATTATGGTTCAGTGTTTTATGTATAATTGCTACTTTACTTTTGAGTCTTCTGTCCTGGAGGCTTTTTAAATTTAGTGATTTTACTAAAGGAGTTACTCTAGTCAAATGTGAATATTCGTTTGTTATGAATCTCACTACTCTATTTTGTGTCTGTTCCAGTTTCTTAATGTTTTCTTGAGTTGAGGGGTCCCAAACGGAGAATGCACATTCTATTATTGGCCTAACCAAGGTTAAATAACATTTTAGTTTTATGTTCTTATTTGATTTATAGAAATTTCTTTTAATAAATCATAATGCTTTGTTTGATTTTTTTATAGTTTCATCAATATGTGGATTCCATGACAGTTTTTCATTTATTATAACACCTAGGTATTTTGCATTTTTAGTCTGTGTTACTGGTTTGCCATGAATAAGATAAGTGGAATTAATTTGTTTTAGTTTTTTGTTACTCTTAACAACTGACATTTTTCTGGGTGGAAAGACATGCTCCAATTTGATTCCCATTTCTGTAATTCATCTAATTCTCTTTGTAAAATATCTGTGTCTTGTGTTGTTTTTATTGTTCTATATATTACGCAATCATCTGCAAATAATCTGACTTTTGTTCCTGAAGTAATGAAATTTGGTAAATCATTTTTATGTAAATTAAAAATAGTAGTGGACCCTAGACTGTTCCTTGAGGTACAACTGAGTTTACTGTTATTGGTGTTGATTTAGAGCCATTTATTATTACAGTTTGTTCTCTCCCTATCAGAAAATCTTTAATCTACTGACGCAATGGACCATTAATGCTGAAATATTTTAATTTTTTAAGCAACCTATGGTGGTGAACTTTGTCAAAAGCCTTGGAAAAATATAGTAAGATAGCATCTATTTGTTCACTATTATCTAAACCTTTAGAAAAATCATCAATTAGTCCTATTAGTTGTGTTTCACATGATCTATATTTCCTAAAGCCATGTTGGTATGGGGTGAGGACATTATGTTTGTCTAAGTGGTTTATGATGTTGCTACATATTATGTGTTCTAGGATTTTACATGTGATGCTGGTAAGTGATACTGGTCTGTAGTTTCCTAGGTCAGATTTTTCTCCTTTTTTAAATAGGGGGTGACATTAGCTTCTTTCCAGTCCTTTGGCCCTGGTCAAGCAATGCCTGAAAGAGTATTTTGAACACTGGGGCTAGCTCATTGCTTAGTTCTTTGAGTTATCTAGCTGGAATTGGCGTCTAAAGTCTATTGTCTAATCGACTAAAGTATCTAAAGTCAGTAAAGTAAAGATAATAACATAATAATAAATATTCTTAATCTTACCAATCTTTAAATTAAATATTAGATTCTATAATAATTATATCAACATAATCCTGGTAGTAGTCTAGTAGATTTACTCTAGATCTAGAACAGCTTGATATCACTGAATATCAGCTAAAAAGCTACTAAAGCCAGTAATTTGAGTAAAGCCAGTAAAGCTGAAATATAATATTATTACATCTGTAGACAAGATTCTATTTAGTGCAGATCTTCTAGCTTTGCCACTGACCTACGTAAATGGCTAATTCTTTATTTTTAACTGCAGGAAATTAGACTACGCACATTTGCTTTAATTTAAATCTCGCACAACACGGTGGATTACGAAAAAGTAATATAAAAAAACTTAGATAGTTTAGATAGATCTACATCTAGAGTCTATAGGTCTATAAAATATGTGTAGTGTGTAGATATATCGGCAGGCTCGTCTTTTTCGCCAAATAGCCTTGGGCCGATATATCGGCCGCGTCGTCTTAAGTACAAGTAGAAGGCTAGTGACACTCTCTACTACGACTCTAGACTAGTCATAGATTCATTAAATTCATACTATTCATAGATAATCTCAATATCTGTCTATATTTATAGTCTATAAGTAGTATAAGTATAGACCAGACACTATAAATAAAAGAATAAATATAACAGTATAAGTTAAGTATAATGATATCTAGATTTAGATATTATATTATAGAGTTATAGTTATATAGAGTCTAGTTAGGGTCATAACTTCATGATGATTATCATTAAGACATTAAGTCGATGAGACTCAGTGTGTGATAACTGTGACACCTGTGTCAGTGGTTTGTTAAAACAAACACTTCTTTTTAGACTTAACAGTTTTTAATTGATTTTGACAATTAAGTGACAATGGACCTCATTCACCAATCGTGAACAAACAACATTTAGCCACGTGGGTCTCTATCTCTTCTGTACAAAATACCGAATTCACAAAGGCTGTCACATGATACTTTTTTTTTCATTGTTTTATCAATATTATCATGTGGCTAAATATGTTTGTTTACAATTGGTGAATGAGGTCCATTCATTGAATACTGAATTATAAGTCTCTTCCTTTAAATTACCTTTACCTATCCCTTAGTCTGTTGGACCGTTAGGGCACCATGTAAGATTCGTCGAACGTCTTTCTCCATTCCTCTCTTGTCTTTTGTTTAGTTAGAACCTCTTTCTTTATATATATATATACTGAAAAGTGTTGATTTGAGTAGGCAGCCTCATATAAATCTTACTCCAACTGTGGTTTCAAACCAGTCCCCAATATTATTGTTGAAGTACACCATACTAACGGCATCCTTGTAGAGATTCTGGATAGTCCTTATTATGTTTTTATTTATGTTGTACTTTTCCATTGTTGCCCAGAGTGCCCCATGCCATACTTGATCGAAAGCTTTCTTGAAATCAATAAAGACATGGAAAAGATTCTCTTGGTGTTGGGGGTATTTTTCACTTGTAAAGTATTCTGAGGTTTAGGGTTTGTTCCATTGTGTTGCGACCTTGTCTAGACAGTGGCCTGTCCAGCACTGCACTGTAATAGCTTGCTCAGGTCTCCTCAACATTGAAGTGCAGTCACAGCGCCTCATGTGCTCCCAGACTTTGTGGGCTTGTCCCAGCACTCAAACCACTTTTCCATTTATATTTTTTGGATTGTTGCCAGGTACATGATGAAAACTCACTTCCTGCTTGGTAGGTAGTGTTAGCCAATGAGTCTGCAATGTGTAGCGAGTCACACCTATGTGACTCGGTGCCCACTGCATTTTTAGATTTATATATTATATTGTATGAAGCCATGATGACAGTGTCAATATTGGGGGGGCCATGGTCCGGGGCTTTGCAAAGAATCTGTGTTGCCCTTGAATGTTCCTCACCCTTGCCATTTTGCAGAGAATGGTTTTGTCTGCATCAGTGATGGCAAATATATTCAGGTTGCAACAGTGTCTTCTGTGAAATACTGCCCTCATCTTTCATCATTGGACTCAAAATTATTTTACTTATAAATACTTGATTCACTTAATCCTCCACAAATATCCGCTACTGTTATATTATTAGAACTATATATATATATATAAAGTATTGCCTGTAATGTAATTCTTCCTTTTAAAAATACCTCTTTGCTTCTCTTATATAGGTAACTAAAACTATTCAATAATATTTGAAGGATTAAAATTGGAAAATGGTGAGGAAAAAGGTTGATAATCGAATTCGCATTATGATTGAGAATGGTGTTGCTTCTCATCACCGTTCTATGTTTGTAATAGTTGGAGACCATGGTAAAGACCAGGTGAGTCATCAGTTAAGTCTATCTTCAATTTGAGTATCTGTATGTATGTCATGTGTAGTTAAAATATCTTTTTTAAAAGCAAACAGTAAGCATTATAAATAAAAAGCCTTTATTTGAAGGAAACAAAGTTATCTAAGGATTACGAGACCAAAGAAAAAGATATTTAGAAAGAATTTATTAAATGCAAGGGGTCACGGAAAAATAAAAGAAGTCTATTTAAAAAGAATGTTTTTGTAATACTAACTATACACTATATGATTATAGATAAGGTTTAGATAATTTCAGTGACCAAAGAAAAAGATATTTAGAAAGAATTTATTAAATGCAAGGGGTCACGGAAAAATAAAAGAAGTCTATTTAAAAAGAATGTTTTTGTAATACTAACTATACACTATATGATTATAGATAAGGTTTAGATAATTTCAGTGATTCAATCAAATGGAAATTCAGTTTGACTATAATTGACAACCTCAGCATAACTACTGTACAATAACAATATAGATGAAAAATTCAAACAACATTCACACAGGAAACACATACACATTCACAACCAGCGCTTTATGAATTTGACTTCTATGTACTTCTCCATGACAAAAAATGATCTTGTAACACTCTGACTGAAAGTGGGATATAGGAGTTTTTAAATCTTTCTGATTTAGTCCTCTAAACGTATAACTTAATATTTAATTTCCCCTTTCAGGCCTTGTTCTATTGAACAGAAGATATAAAGGTCGTCTGTTATTAAATCCTACAGTTGAGAAGGGTGTAATGTGACCCTCACAACAACCAACCTCCTTTACTTTTCCTTGCTTTTGTCAGGTACCCATTAGAGTTGGAAAACTCTTGAATCCAAACCTCTGCTGCCTTGCAGCTATACCCGAACATGGGAAATGCTTTGGATGAAAAATCAGCAGTTGGCAGCTTGCAGCACAGTGTTACACCCTGGCAGAGCCTATGAAACTGATCTCAAACTGTAATAGCACTTGCCATACCTTTATAAACATTGTCCGCATAGAGTTGGGGGAACTTCTGTGTTGGCAGCATCATTGTGACCATAACTAATGACCTGGTATTCTTCTCATTTTTATGAGATGATCTGTAGTCACTTCATGACTAAAGGCGCCATAGATTTAATTTAAAAATTGACTTAACCCAAATTGTTTTACTTACTTTAGTAACTGTTATTTGGTACTGAAAGCCTATAAAACTTAAAAGTAAATTTCCCCTTTCAAATCCTGTGATTTATAGGGCACAGATGATGTAAAGGTCATCTGTTTCTGTGGCTAATGGTTTCCGAGAGTGTCATATGGCCAGAAAAATGACCAACTGACTTTACTTTTCCCCAGCTAATGGTAATATCAGGTAAACATTAAAGCTATATAATGTGCTTAATGTAATATTTGTCCTTACCTAATGTTATCAATACACTTTGTTCATCTTGTAGGTAGTGATACTGCACCACATGTTGAGTAAAGCTGAGCTGAAAGCTAGACCTTCAGTACTCTGGTGCTACAAGAAAGAACTGGGATTTAGCAGGTCCAATAATTCACTAGAGTGTTTTTGAGTTTTTTTTTTCTTTTTTCTGCATATTAACAGCTTTGGATGTTACTGAGTTTGTGTACTTCGTTGGTCTTTTTGTGTACAGATTTACTTTATAAAATATGTAATTTGTAAAAAAAAATAACATATATTTCCTTTTTGCATTCAAATCATTTAAAAAAGAAAAAAAAGTCTGTTATATTACTTCTTATAAGGTTTATTTAGTAAAAAGACAATTTGTGCCCATCACATTGGAAAGCTGACATTCTTGTCAAATCTAGATGCTAGTTGGATTTCTCTGTGATATGTTTGTTAAATAATACAAGCAAATGTTTGTGTTTCCAGTCATCCCAAGAAGAGAATGAAAGAGATACAGAAGAAAATCAAAAGTGGTAAACTGAGTGTCAACGAAGATGACCCGTTTGATTTATTTGTCTCCTCCACAAATATCCGCTACTGCTACTATGCTGAAACGCACAAAATTTTAGGCAACACTTATGGCATGTGTGTACTACAGGTAATGATACCAACTAACAAAATATACATGACAGGGCTCGTAGCACTCCTAAAATCCTAAAATTTTACCCAATTTTTTTTAAAAATAAAATTTTGCTTATTTCTTGATAAAAATATGTGGGGAAAAAAAACAACAGCTGAACTATGCATTCTCATTGCATCACGTTGCTGGCTGGCTGTGTTAATGAGCTGACCCGTGACGCGCCTACATCACCTTTCACCCACTTGTTAAGCGCTAACTGGAACCGTGACGTATGTAGAGTAGCCCTGAAACAATCTAAAGACCCTCAAAAAAAAAAGTTGCCCAACTCTTTGAAAGTATTATGGATCTAGATCTAATTTTTAAAACTACACTTTGCAAAGATAGTTTGTTTTTTTTTTACTTTAACACATGAAAATACAAAATATAGTGTATTGATTTCATTATTTAATAAAATAAACCTTCAAATTTGTGTTTCAAAAGCATTTTTGCATAAATTTGTTCCTTATATCTGCCAATTTAGAATTCCTGACGTACAAGACCGAAATGTTACACATCTCTTTATTCCTAGGTCTAAAACTCTAATTTACTCTAAGGTGATAGAACTTCTCTTCGCAAAGATAGTTTTATACTTAAACACATGAACATACTAATTATAGTCCATGCTTTTCATATTTTAATCAAATTAACATTAAAATTTGTTTTTCTAAAGCATTTTTCATACATACGTTCGCTATAGCTGCAAAGCTTTGTTGACATACATTTTAATAGTTCCATTCATGAGTTGCATAAATCTAACAAAAAAAGGTCACGCATGTGGAGAGCGAAGCCTCCACGCACGCGCAGAACGAACTCTATCCAAGCCAATATTTAACTTTAGCTTAGTCTAGATCTAGTTCTAACTAAAGATCTAAATAAAGTCTATTCATTTCAGATTTTAATCAAATATATGTAGGCCTACAATCAAATGTTTTTATTTGAAAAATGGATTTAGGTCGATTAGCTATTTTGATAGCTCCATTCATACTATTTTTACATTCACGCATTCCGCATTCGCTTTACTTATAACATTATTATTTCGTTTAATTGTTTACAAAACACTCTCAGTGACTATATCGACAGTGAGACGCAAATTAAGACCCTTGGGTCATCCTTTAAAAAAATCCTAAAATGTTGTCATGGAAAAGTGCTACTAACCCTGACGTGATCATTAAGACTTCCATTGACTTTTTGGATATTTACTTTGACTTAGTTTTGAACTTTTCTGCTTAAATACCATGTCTCCTTTACTTATTAATTTTGTTACTATTAACCAGATACGTATCGCAAGTGCATGAACTAACCTTGTAAAACTATTATAGGATTTTGAAGCACTGACACCTAATTTATTGGCAAGGACAATTGAAACAGTGGAAGGAGGTGGCCTCATTTTGATTCTCCTTCGTACCATGTCTTCATTAAAACAGTTGTTCACAATGACCATGGTAAGTTTAAACCTTTAAATTATTTAAAAACTGAATATATAATCAAAATCTTATAATCATTACATGCACTGTTTTTTTTTTATTGGAATGGAAGCTTCTAGCAGAACTATAAAAAGTAAAAATAAAACACTAAATATATCAAGAGTGGAAACAATTAACCTAAACCTTTTAGCAATGAATTCCTACTTCCTTCTGTTCAAATAATAAATGTAACCAAATGATCAGTATTGGGAATCAAAGCTATGACAAATAATCTATCCAGTCACACTAATATGTACTAAGTTTTTGCTTCAAACAAGTGATGCTTTTTTGTTTTCTCTTAAGTTTCCTATCAACTTCCACCCTTCAATTTCCATCCATAAAGAAAGTGTAAAGAAATTGTACAAATAAATAAAAAGAAAATGAAATAAAAACAAATTTTGTTACTAAATGAAATTTTTGAGCTTTTGGTAAGAAAAAATTTACATTGAAACCAACTTATGCAAAGAAGAATTTCACCAAAAGTAAAAAAAGAAAAAAAATCATCAAGGTCTAAAAGTAGCTTATTGTGCATCTGGAGTTACATCTAGAAACATATGCAAATCATCTACTTAAACTGGACAGTGTTACACCTAAGCTCTAAAAAAATATTTTTAAAAAAAAAGGAAATAAAAGTTGACTTGGTCTCATAAGAAACAGAGTTAGTGCCCTACTTCTTATTTAATGACCTTGTTAAGAATCAATTCTCTCAGAAAGCAAGTCATTTTATTGGCATCACAAAATCTGAGCATCTAATACTCAGGGTATGGGACAAAAATAAGGCAGCATAGAATATGAAATTAATAGATGGCTGTTTTAAGACAAGGCACTTAAAGCCACATATCACATTGACATCTCCTTTAAGGAAGCAAAAGAAAGTAAGTTTTATTTACTTTTAGAATTTGTTCATTTTGATATTTACACATTTGCTGCCAGCACTATGTATGACTGTATCTCCAATTTTATGTTTTCAGGGCCCACTTGTCTATGACATATTTTGCATTAAGATATCTCACATACTTAATAATTTCTTTTGTTTTGTTTAAGTTGAAAAGTGAGTCAAGAGTTGTCAATTTACTTAGACTTAGGTCCCCATGCGTTCTAACTGAGGAATTAGATTTGTAAATCATTGATGATGGAATGGAGCTGTGTTATTCCATGCCAGCCATGTTCCACTTTTCTTAACTCGGTGTCCATATAATTTCAGCTTTTAAGATTTATATTTATCTTACTTATTTTTATTTCCAGGATGTTCATGCTAGGTTTCGAACAGACGCCCATCAAGATGTTGCTGGTAGATTTAATGAAAGGTTTGCTATGCTATTTTAGTGCAGATCTATTTTAGAAGACATTTGGTTGTTAATTACTTTGATTTTGCTTTTGGCTAGAGTACTTATAATTTCCCTATAATTCTCCTCAGATTCCTCTTGTCTTTGTCATCTTGTAAGAATTGTGTTGTGATAGATGACAAGCTACATCTCATACCAATATCTACACATGCTCTCAGTCTAGAGGCACTTCCAGCTAAATCATTGGTTAGTGTTGAGAAAAAGGCTTAAAGCATATTTCAAGTATTTTAGTGGTTATACTAAGTAATGTAATAGTTAAACTATACATTCATTTTCCAAATTTATAAACAACATTATGTTTAAAGATTGGATTATTTTGAGAGGTGGGGGGGGGAGGGTCATTTGTGTAGCAACAAAAGAAATTACTGCAGGCACCACATCACTTGAATTTTTCTATTTATAGAATAAATTAGTTTACATTTGAATCTCAATTTTTAGTCAATTATTTGCTTAAGTCAACCCAACGTAATCATGCTGTGTGTATTAGCTCTAGTCAACACAGCATAATCATGCTGTGTGCTATTTGCTCTAATCAACCCAAAATAATCATGCTATTAGCTTATCTGTATATCATAATAATCATGATAGTATAAACATGTACTTAAGAGAATTTTTGTATAATTAAGAAATATTTTCGCACATAAGTGCAAAACAAAAATCAAAATGTCTTTCGTTTCCAAATCGTTGATTTAGGATGAAGTAAGTTCCCAAGAAATAGAGTTGTCAGAACTCAAGAAATCTGTCCAGGAGATGGATGTCACAACAGGGAAAATCATTAAACTTTGTAAAACATTAGACCAGGTAAAATGAAGCTCTCTACTCAACCTTATTTGTTGGGAAAATCTAGCAGTTGATGTGGTCAGGTCTTGTTTAACATTTAATTTTTTTTTTTTTACAGGGTCATGGCTTTCTCAAGTTTGTTGATGCTATAGTTGAAAAAACTCTGCGTAGCACAGTTGTAATGACAGCTGCCCGTGGTCGAGGAAAATCTGCTGCACTAGGAATGGCTATTTCAGCTGCTGTTGCATTTGGGTATAGTCTATTTTCATACCTTCTTCTTGTCTTTATGTTTTTAGATTTTATTGACTTATTCGTTCTAGATAAAGTAATATAAATATTGAAAAGGAAGACTTTTTTTTTTTTTATCAAAGAAAGAAGTGAATTCAACAACTAGAAAACCAAAGTAGATATATATTGCTGAATTTTTAAATTTTTTTCTAAATGTCTTTTTTTTTAAAGTCTTATAGTTAATGTTTAAATTTAAATCCTTTGTAGGTATTCCAATATATTTGTGACAGCCCCAAGCCCAGAAAATCTCAAAACTTTATTTGAATTTATATTTAAAGGCTTTGATGCTTTAAACTATCAGGTAATGATTAAGGTTTAAGTTTATTTTTCTTTTGAATGGCTGTACATTAGGCTGCTATTTGTTCAGCTGATACTTACTAGGTGAAGTGTAAATAGTAAACAGGAGAAAATACAGTTGTTCATAATGTTCAGGACACTGCAGGGTTAATAGGATATAAAACAAAATTGTTGATTGATTAGCAAAAATAAATGTAATAATGTTTGTATTGTGTCATGCTTTATTAATGGCATTAATTGTTGAAAAGTTGAGATCACAGAACTCTAGAATCAAAGTCAAACACCAATACTCAACCACCACATTTCTCATTATTAATGTGGCTAAAGAAATTTAATTTCTTAGGTGTATTTTGGTTCACACATATCTGTGACACACAAAATCACTTCTACATCTCATGATACGAAATTAGATTTGTATTAGGAAATAAGCTGTTGGAAAGCGGGTCAAGTGGCTAAGTAGGCTACCTGTGAAGGGGGCTCAAGGTTTGACACCCGACTCAAGCAGAGTGGTGTTTACTGAGTGCCTAAAGGCAGCACAGAAAACCTTCTCCCAGATATACCCCCCACCCCTGGTTCACAAATGAGATTGGAACATAGTGCTCTAAGCATAAAAGCTATAACTTAAGCTGCCATTTTCACTCTATAATGAAAAAAAAATATTTATTATATGTATGTATATGTATTTTAATTTCAAAAAAGTGTTTGCTTCTGCAAGTCATAACTAGTCATTTTACCCATTTTTAAGATGATGAAGGCTATAGTGAAATTGGATTCAATAATACAATTTTGAAATGTGCAGTTTTAGCTGCCTTTCCAAATTCTTCTCAATGGTTAATACATAAATGTAAAATTTAATATCATATTTAGACATTGCAACTATTTTGGAATAATCAATGGGATGTTGAAATTGGCTGTACCCTATTTAGGTGTTTGAAAATGTTTGAAACTGTTTCATACTTTTTTATTTTTCCCCTTTTTTTAAAGCATTAATTTTTTAAAAATTTTGAATGTATTTCATATTTATTACCAAAGGAGCACGTTGATTATGAGATCATCCAGTCAACTAACCCTGACTTCAATAAAGCCGTTGTTAGAGTTAACATCTATAGAGATCACAGACAAACAATTCAGGTCAGTACAAGCCTCTAAAAAAAAAATTTATTACTAATGAAAGAAGTCCAGTCTTAGATCCATTAATACAGCACAATTATAAAAACTTTACAGATTAGGCAGACCAGAGACTATTGGGACATGCTACTGCTATTTTTTAAAAGTGAAGCAAATTATGGCAACGAATCTAATTGATCATACCACACACAAAATCTTACTTCATAAAACTTATGTCTTTCCGATCATTCACTTGGGTAAATAAAAAAGATGATATCACGTCTTTCATTGGAAGTGTTTTAGAATCTTTAAGAAATTCTAGAATATTTACAAGGCTAAAATTTCATTTTAGTATAATAATTATGTTTTAACTGATGGCAGTGACAAATATAAATCATTTCTTTCTACTTTAGTATATCCACCCTGCTGACTCCCATAAACTTGGACAGGCTGAGTTAGTTTGTATTGACGAAGCTGCTGCCATTCCATTACCATTGGTGAAAAATTTGTTAGGATCATACCTAGTCTTTATGTCATCCACTGTCAATGGGTAAGTCACTGGTTGCCAACCTTGTGCTTCTCTAGTCATCATCTTGTTTGAGAAATAATATTTTTGTTGTGGTAACTTATTTTTTAATCTTTTCATTTCTTTTTCAACGTTTTCTTAGGATTACCCTGTTCAGTAGCAAAGAACATTTTAAAAACTTATTTAGATTAGTTTGCCGTTTTAGCCTTTTTTTATTTTTTTTATTTGTAGCCTTCAGCCTACAATATGTTTGTTAACTTTGCTATATAAATGAAACCATTATTAGTAATATTGCTAAAACACCAAGTAAAACTGAAATGGAGAACTAGAACAAACATAAACAAACATACATTAAAGTAACCTCTTGGACCAAGAGCTCACTGGGTGTTGCTATGTCATTAGTATGCTGCTTGTGTTACTGACGTCTAATTGGTCCATGTGGTATACATCTTTAGTTTATGTTTGTTATTCCATTCTATTGTGTGTTTCTGAAATAGATTTGAAGCTATTTGTTATCCAGGCCTTTCTTTGTTTCTTTGTTGTCCAAAGATATGAAGGAACAGGTAGATCCCTGTCTTTGAAACTGATTCAACAGCTCAGGCAACAGTGCACTACCTACGGGGGTAGTGTGAAAGAGGCCAGATTGGCTGCTGAAATGGCTAAGAAAGGAAGTGAGGCTGTCGGTACAGGTTAGTAGGTCAAACAAATGAAACCTTCATCTCATATAAAACTGTTTTTAAGATATTGAGCAGTGTGAAAATGAGAATCTAATTTTCTTAACGCACATTAACAACAAATATAAATGTGTAAATAGATCTAGAATTTTCTTGGTATAATATCTATGCACTTTTTTTTTAGAACTTAAAAATAGGAGTTTTAATGTCCTCATCATTAATAGCAACAGATGTTTGGGTATATAAGCTATTTTGATTTTATGTCTAAGCTGTATCTGTTTCTATTGAACAGCCCTTATTCTGAAGTGGTGGTCTTTGCCATGGGATTATTTTTGACAAATGTTGCAATTGACAATTGGGTTGATTTTGCAATTTCCCTCTCAGTTGTTTGGGATGCTCTTATCATGATGACAATCAAATGTACTGTTCCATTTCTGTTGTAAATACTAAAATATTTCTTATCCAATTCTCAATTAGGTAGGGTCCTGCATGAGATAGAGTTAAAGGAATCCATACGATATTCCATCGGAGATCCTGTGGAGGCATGGCTGAACAGACTTTTGTGCCTGGATGCCAGTGTGATACCCAGGTCATTGTCAGGCTGTCCCCTCCCTGCATCCTGTCAGTTGTACTATGTCAATAGGGATACACTTTTCTCCTATCACCCTGTGTCTGAGAAATTCTTACATAGGATCATGGCCCTCTATGTTTCATCCCATTATAAGGTAAGAAACCAAGTTTGTACACATCAACTTTTTGTTGTTAATATTTTATTGCTTTCAAATTGTGTGTCTTTTGTACTCCTATAATACGCTCAATGTGCTCTGTTCCAGTCTTTTATTTTGGTGGGGGAATATCTAGTAGAAGGTTTCCATGCTGCCATTGGATGCTTAGCTCAAGTCAAACACATCTAAATAAAATAAAACTTGATTAATGCTACCCAGCCACACATAGCTTTTTATCGTTTCACTAGTGTGTAGCATAGGTCCACAAACTTCCAGAAACATCAGTTAGTCCTACGATACCCTTAATTTGATTGATTTTTTAAAGAAAAGGTGTAAGTTTTTTTTAACATTAACTTTTTTTTTTTTTACAGTTAATCTTTTCACATTCATTTGTCATTTATTTTTAAATCCTTTGTTTCAGAATTCTCCCAATGACCTGCAAGTACTCTCTGATGCTCCAGCTCATCACATATTTGTTTTATTAGGTCCAGTCCAGCCTGTCAAAGGGGAACTACCTGAAGTATTGTGTGTCTTGCAGGTAAAGCTCAAATTGAAATTTAAGCCCCCCAAAAATAATCTTTTTTTTATCTTCATAGCTCTTATATGAATATTTAGTTATGCCTAAGCAGTCTCTCCTTATATTTGATATTTGAACCTAAACTCTTCATATATGTTCTCAATGTTTACTTTAAATTCTCTGAAACAATTCTGTTCTTGTTCTTTGATAAGCTGTGTCTAGAAGGTGAAATCTCTAAAGCATCTCTAGCCAGTACTGTACCAAAAGAGAAAAGAGCATCAGATGTTATTCCTTGGACAATATCTCAAGAGGTCAGTGAATTCTAGATTAATATTCTTTTTTTTTTTATTAGGATATATTTCTGTTTTATCGCTGAAATAAATCTCTTACAATGATTTCTAGACATTATTATGTTTAAATCAAAATATCAAATTTATGGTTTTAACCTGTTCTGGTATATCTTAAAATTTGCACATCTCTTGTTATCACTTGTCTAATACATATATGTCTATATCTTCAGTATCAGGATAGTGATTTCCCAGGGCTTTCTGGAGCTAGAATAGTCAGGATAGCAACACACCCAGACTATCAGAGAGTAAGTTGTCGTGCACACATGAAGTTTTCTTTTCGTGTTTAATAATTGGGCTTTTATGGATAGGGAGTAGTTTGTATTGGGCATGTTTTGTTGTCAAGAATATTGTGTGTGACATAAACACTGTAGTCACTGTAATGCAACTTTTAATTTAAGGTAAGGCCTCCAGTCCCAAAGTCTGAAAGCATGCATACAACTTACCATATTTGTTGACAACATGTCTAACCCCTGGTCTTCAACAATAAAGTGCCGGGTTTTAATCCTGGTTGAGGTCAGAATATATATTTGCAACTGGAAGTTTGGACTGAAATGTCCTGGCTCTCAAAGGTCATTTGGTATCAGTTTGGTGAAGCAAAGACTGCTGGTCTTTATGCTGGCCATGCTTCCTATAGCATACTCTGTTCCTATAGATAATGATGAAATTATGTTGGTATTTTTTTTTTTAAAATTTAAATTCTATTTAAGGTACACAGAAATGAAACTTGTTTTCCCTTTAAACAAGATGTGATCAGTAATATCTTTTGAGAAGCTTGATACAAGCTAAATTATTATGTTATTTCTGTTTCAGATGGGTTATGGTTCAGTGGCTTTGGACCAGCTTCAGAAATACTTTGAGGGTCAGTTTTTAAGTTTGAAAGAATTAACTGATGAAGTGGAAACCCAAGAAAGTGATCAGAATGGAGAAGAAAGTATGATCACAGAGGTTGATGACCAGGTAAACAATTCAAACTGGACATTTTAAACTGTGTGAACTGGTCAAAAAAGTAAAGTACCCTTTTCTGACCTAGCAATCTAGATGGCAGTCATCTGTTTCTATTTGAACTGGACCTACACAAAACTAGACTAGTACATTTTACTTCTACTGGGGGGAAGTTACATACCGACTTTGACAGAGTATTGAGTCTTTACATCTGAATGGATTTAGAGTCAATTAAGTTCATTAGCCATTTTCAGTTTGTAAGTCACTAATGTCTTGTTCCTTAGTATCAAAGTAGTAACAAGTTTAAAGTAGGAAAACTCAACAAAATAAAATTAGACAGTAGTCTATAAGCAGCTTTTTTTTTTTTTTTTTGCAATCTGATTTAGAATTAGTGACAGTCCATTTATTTTAGGGTTGATAGTAGGAGTGATCACTGATAAAAGTAGTAAGGAAATTTTTTTAAAAATATTTTAACTTTAAATAAAATATTTGTTTCAGTAATATAAAAGCTCCTAAGTGGGTAGCCTACAAAGGCTAATATGAGTGTCCTGTCAAAAACTTTCTAGTTTAGGTACCAGTTATTATGACTTTGTAAATTGAAATGCATGTTAAAATTTAATTCCCAGTCCTGTAAATTAATTATTTTTATAAAATGTCAGAATCTTGTGTTGTTTTTATTGTTTTACATACTGTGCAATCATTTAAATATAGAAGTGAAGCTAGGTGCTGAAACAAATGATGATACATACATGTAATAATATTTTCGTCGCTTTCAATTCACTACTCTCTCTCATTTAAAAACTTGGTTCCTGGTGCTGATGTTTATTTATGTCTAATATGTATGCAATCATTTGCAAATAGTTAAACTTTTGTTCTAGTACTAATGAAGTTTTAATGCAAATTAGAAACAGTGGTGTGGTCTAATTGCCAATGTCATTTATTTATTCATTATTATCTAAATCTTTTGAAAAATCATCTATTCAACCCTGCAAGGAGCTGTTAATTGTAATTGATGGCAAGATTCAGTATTACTAACATTTTCTCTGGGTTGGTTTTAAAAAATTATGCCTAACACATTACATTCTTCTTTTTACAAAGCTCACTCTCTTTGTCTGGCAAAATGTTTGTACACATTATTTCTCCCACACCCGATCTCGGATTAAGCTGAAATTTTGCACAATTATTTATTTTACCTGACAACGCAAGAATCTATTAACCAATTAGTTATTTAACTATTGGTAATGAATTATTTGATTTTGTATCTTGAACAAGGAATAGAAATTGTACTTGACAAATGTGGTGGTATAAGTTGAACCCCTTGAGGACTCTTTCAACTCTCAGTGAACATTTTTTTATGCAGTTAATAACGATCATATAAACATTCACCAAGATACCTCATTTTTCCCTCCCCCATTTCTAACTGATCCAGACAAGTGATAGATCATAGCGCATTTAGAAAGCTAAAGTTAAACAAAAACAATTGGTAAAAGTATTTCTAGTCGCACAAGTTTATTATGTTAAAGTCGGTGGCAAGCATAATTAGATGACTCAATCAAACTAATTGATACAATTACATTTTATGTAAGCATTGGTTTGTTTTTTTTTGTTGTTGTTTTTTTTTATGTTTTTCTTGTTCTTTTGTGTAATATTTTCACTGGAAAAAGGGAATAATTTGTTATTGTTATATATCAATTTGTGTTAATTTTGTTGTGGCATTTCAATGTTTAAAAGTGTAAAATATTTTTTTATTTAATTGTTGTATAGAATCTTCTTTTATTCTGCTTTGAATATTATTCTCTTTATATCTTTTTTTTTTTGTTTGTTTTTGTTCATTGTACAGTTGTACGTTTTGTACTTTTGTATAGAAATTGTTATAGTTTGCTGTAATTTTTACCTTATGGATTTAAAAAGCCACTAGGCTTGATCATTTAAGCCTTTATTTCTTTCTCAAATCGGATCAAATATATTTTGTTTCAACCAAATTTCTGGAATGTTTTGTTTGAAACAGGAAATAGATCTTCTCAGTGAACAGATCCAGCCCAGAAAGAATTTACCTCCCCTTTTACTGAAGCTAACTGATAGGCCGCCAGAAAGATTGCACTATCTTGGTGTTTCTTACGGCTTGACCTCTGATCTGTTCAGGTGAGTGCTTGACCCTAAGGAAAGCAAAGGGAAATGCTTGTAAGGTAATATTCAATACATGGCCCTTAGAAAAAAATCCCATATTTCTAGCTAATTGTGAAAAAGAAACTTTTTACAAAGCTTAGTGTGTCTGGTAAAAAGTTTGTAATTGTTATTTCTCCCACACCCTATCTCTTATCAAGCTGAAAGTTTGCACAATTGTTTCTTTTACCTGAAAAAACAATAATCAATAAAACAAATTAACCAATTAGTTAATTAACTTTTGGTAATTAATTATTTTGTTTGACAGGGAAAGAAGTTGTAATAGGGGGGCAGCTTTAAAGTTTGAAACTAAAAACCTTCTTTTTACATAAGCACTTCCTTGGCACAGTGGTTAGTATGTTAGCTTGAGGAGGCTTATATAGGCTTGAATCTTTGAGTTCAAATTCAGGTCGTTCCAACTTTTTTTGTATAAATGCATTTAAAAATGGATTACAGTAACCTCCATGAAAATACCCCCTTCTACCCCCCTCCCTTTCCAATTTTCCCAACTGGTCCAGCCTAGTGATAGGATCATATTACATTGAGAAAGCTAAAATCATGATATTGGGCTAAACAAAAACAATCTGTAAAAATTTATTTCTAATCACACAGATTTATTATTGTTAATCTAGCTCTGTTACAAATTTAATCATATGACTGATCCAAACTAATTGATACAATTGTACTGTTGAATTGTCCAGTAAAACTTAATGAACAGCTTAATGAGAAGTGTCAACCATATTGTAAAGCATTATACTGTTGTGTCCCAGGTCATAAAGACACACTTAAGGATCTTTTCTGCTGAAACTATGGTCTCGGTATGGCATTCTAGTCGAGGCTAGTATCTTATCAGTACCACACAGTTGTAGAAAGAAAATGTGCTAGCCTATGACTTTATTAAAATGTGGCCAAAAGGAATTAAAAGTTTTTTGAGAAAGATTTTAAACTACTTGTTTAGCAGAGTAGGAACTCACTTAAGTAATAGTCATTCTGTGACAACCCTGAGTTTTCTCTAATTTATACTTAAAAATATTTTTGTCTTTCTATTCTGGTCAACCTTTTATCCTGGATTGACCTACTTTTAGGGCAGATTGGCTAAAAATATAAACACTGTTATACTACTTGTTTATCAGGTTTTGGAAGAAGTCTGCCTTTACTCCAGTATATCTCAGACACAGTCCTGTAAGTTACTTTATATTATTCATAGTAATAATGGTGCACAATGCAATACTTTATTAATATTAGACTCACAAAGTATTTAGTAAATTAGACCTTTATGAGTAATCGATTTAAGTTGATTAAATATTTAAAATACATAATAGACACTGGTTTGTAGATTACTTTTGTTTTTGTCTATGTTTTTACTATATAATGTTTGCAACTTTTGTTTCTATGTTGCTACGATATAATGTCAGCACCAGTATCAAGCAATGATGCCCAAAGAATGTAAGAATGTCCTGTATTGAGCCCATCATGTGCTTGTATCTTGCCCTTTGCCACAGTGCACAATGAAGCCTCAAAAACTTGGTTGCATTGGATTTAAAGCATTTGTGCAGCCCATGAATGTTAGACATTTGGAGTATTAGTATCTTTATTATCCTGGAGGAAATTTGTTCCACTTTCAGACCTTACTATCTATAGGGCAGATGATGTAAAGGTCATCTGTTTTTTTGACCAGGTTGGGGGGGGGGGAGCAGGGTTGCCAGCACAAGGACCAACCAGCTTTACTTTCTCCAATTAAAGTCAGAGTTGGGTGAACCTAGGGGCGCCCTAAAAATCCCTAAATTCAAAATCCAAGCCCTCACCAAGATTGAAACCAGGATATTTAATATTATGGGTGTTTGTCACATAGGCACACCTTAGGTTCCGAAGCCAGGCACTTACAAAATAGTACAACAAAAACAGTTAGGTGTGAGCAATTGGAAGTTTAATACTGTGTGAAGAAAACTTTAAAACTTGTTTATTTTAGCCATAGCTCTTTTTCAGCAGGCCTGAAACTTCAATGTGTTAGCTTCATCAGTATAGTCGTATTAAATTTTGGCCATTGCACATTTTATAGTTGGGTAGTCAATCTAGATCTCATTTAAAGGTAGACAATCAAAGATGACAAGTAATAACTCATGTTTGAAGAATGCTAGTAAATGATTGATATAAATAATTAGTAATGTTTATTTTTATTTGTGACACTTTAGAACGAACTCACCGGAGAACATTCTTGTATAATGTTGAAAACACTGCATACCACAGAGGAAGACAAACAGACATGGTTGCATGCTTTTTGGAAAGGTGAAACAGACACATTCAATATATATATATTAGTAGTTTGTAGCATAAAATAGTGCACTTAACTTTTTTTCTTTTTTTTTTTTACGGAAATGTTTTTTTCTTGAGGATTTGCATAAGAGATTGACCCTTTACAAAACAATTAGATCAATTAGATATTCAATATATTCATTATAAAAACATCACATTTAATTTCACATTCTTTTTCACCTATCCTTTGGTCTGCTGGGGCACCACACAAGATCTGCCAACCTTCTTAAAGTCTAAAAAGATAACTTTCTATGAAATGAAAATTCAAATGGAAGACATTTGGTACTGTCAAAAAGAAGAGTGACAATGTCGAAATGTAACTGTTTTGTGAATTTCATTTTATTAACTCTAGAGTAGATCTTGTCACCTTCACCTATCTCTTAGTCTGTTGGGGCACCACACAAGATTTGTCAACCGTCTTTCACCATTCCTCTTTATCTTTTGCCTTGGATAGAACCTCTTTCAATGGCAGGCCTATCCATTCTTTTATGTTGTCTTTCCATCACTTTCTCTGTCTGCCTATTCTTCTTTTTCCTGGTACTGTTCCCTGAACAAAGGTCTTTGCAAGCCCTGAAGACTGTACCGATCTTGTAGGTTTATTTAGAATTTACATTTTTAACTATTAAGTTTTTTTGTTGTTGTTTGTTTTTTTTGGTGTACATCTGCTGCACAATTATATTTTACTTTTATTGTCTGTAAATTTCAACAATGTATCATTCCAACTCATTGATTCAGTTATAATATTTACAGTCATTATTTATTTACGAATACAACTTATTATTGTCTTACTAGAAAAAGTTTTTTTTTTTTTTTTTTTTCATTTTTATTTGTTGTTCTTTGTTTCAGATTTCCAAAAGAGGTTTGTGAAACTATTGTCTTGTGAATTTCGTGCATTTAGCTCAGCCATGGCTCTAGAGATTCTGGAAAATGAAAAATTCAAATCTGAAAAAAATGGTAACATATTTATTATTAAGCTATGTGTAGTTTTTGCTTACCCTTGGCAAATAGAACATTTGGATACATCCTAAACTGTACTTCTCAGGTCCTTTGAGTAAATCCCAATTGTTGCAATATCTCTCCACCTATGACATCAAGAGGCTGGATCTGTATTCGCAAAACTTGGCGGACTATCACCTAGTGGGAGACCTCTTGCCTGATCTGGCCAAGCTCTATTATACTGACCACATCAACGTTTCTTTAATTTCTGCTCAGAGTGTAAGTAGTTTTCTCTACATGTGTCTATATATTTATTTATTATAATTATTAGTTGTTTTTTTTTTACTTTTGTTTTAGAAAAATGTTTATAAGTCTAATTGGTTTGGAAATGGACAGTCATAGAGGTAGAAAGAGAAATTAAAACTGTTTCAAATGTCTTGAATGTAAATGATTGTTTTTAAAAAATTGTTTGTTTACTAGGTAGTTATTAAAACTGTTATATATTCCAGTTAATATTACTGGCTCTAGGGCTCCAACGTAAAACTGTGGAAGAAACAGAAAAAGAACTTAAAGATTTGCTGCCTAATCAAATTTTAGCCCAAGTTAATAAAATTATCTGCAAGTTCATTAAGGTAAGGTTCAATAATGAACTTGGTTTTGGGTGAAAGTGAGATATTGAACAACTAGGACAAATATCTGCAGTGTTAAGACTAAAAGACATAAAAATTCTTTGTGAAAAAAAATCTGTTATAGTTTTGTAGTTACTAATTTTGTATTTGCAATGTAACTCTAAGAATGAACAAGTATTTTTTAAAATATCAATTGTATCTTCATTCCTACTATTATTTTTTAATGTTTTATTTTTTTTTTAAAGTATTTCAATGACATTTTGGAAAAAGAAGCTGAGTCTAGTATAGGAGAGAAGAAGGACATTGTGATGGATCCATTGAGACAGTCTATGCAGGAAGAGTTGGTATGTACTTAGCTGGTTCCATCTTCATTGCTTATAGTTTTATCATTCAAACTAGTTTGCACTTCATTGATAACTTATTCTATGTTACCATTCCACCACTCTCACCAATTCCTAGATTTTAATGTTTTACTGACCTAAAAAAAAACTTTTTGTTTTGCTGGTATTAAATTTCTTATAATTACACAAACTTTTCAGTCAAGTATAAACCCAGAATAACTCGAGGATCTTTTCTGCTGAAATTATGGTCTCGGTATGGCATTCTAGTGGAGAACTTTCAACAGGATCTGTCCAAATCTAATAAATATCCTGCACAATGAGCCCATATTTACTCACTTAAATTGGTCATCATACTAGCTGTTTTTGTTATGTTGAGAATGAGGGCCTGGGTATTTAATATGGTCATAACCTTTTTGGACATAATGCAGTTCCCCCTCTCAACACCGATGGTGGGTTCAAAAGAAAGTCAATAACCAGAACAGTTTGGGATCTGCAACATTGCGCAGGATCTGTCAAAATGTAGCACTATGTGTTTGAAAGTAAAAGGGTTACCAACTCCTGATTTTTTCTTAGGGATGACTACTGAAGGATTTCTTATAGTCATTATAGAGTTTAGCCACAAGATTTTTTTTTATCTAATTTCATCCTTTTTTGAATGGATGTCTGAAATTTATAAGATGAAATAAGATAGCAGAGGTTTAGATTCAAGGAAAATGGAAAAAGGTTAATATTCCTCCCACAGGTCTAGAGTGATTTGGAGTTAATTTTTCCTCTCAAGCTTGAAGACCTGGAAATGAAAAATGTATTTTTAAAAAATATTTTATTATTATTCTTTATAAAATAATTGAGTTTCTTACATTTTAATGTTTTCTATGTGCAGGCATTAGCTGGCAAAGAGTTTAAACAACAACATAAGAAAGATGTGGCCAGCATCATAGGGGCTGACCTCTCCCTTTATGCTATTAAAGGATCTGAATCTGACTGGACAGATGCCTTGAAAAGTACTGGCAAGTCAGTGATCAGTGTTAAAAGGTATATTTACATTTTCATGAGCACTTGTTGAGTTCAGATTTATCTCACAAAACTATTGGCTGTTGAAACTTTCTAAATGAATCTGTGAAAACATAACTAGTGCTTTATTTATTACATTCCCAAGCCTTCACTTGAAACACAAATTGTTATAATGGGATTGGGTGGCAAAGATGTCTAGGTATTTTCAGAAGTTTGATCTAATATGTAAATCTGATGATCCTATTGCATTGCTGAGGAATCTTTTTTTAGGTGGGAAAAATAAAATAGTTTTATTCCTGAAGGAGATATATAGAAAACATTGAACACACACTATTAACACACAGCACAGCTTAATTTCAATCACAGATTTCACAAAAGTATGCTTCTTCAAATACAGCTTGAACCCTATTGACTGATGGACCCTGAGAAATGTTTTTCTTCCCTATTTATAAGCTGCCAAGCTCAGTTTTAAAATCAAAAGTTTTCCAAACCTTTGATATTATGAAACCAATTATATCCCCTACATTTGTAATCTTTTGCATAGAAACTCCAAATTTTTAGGCTCCCACATTTATAAATAAACTTGTGTTTATACTTCTTAGGACCTTGACATGTACACCACATGAAAATTATTAGTATTATTATCAGTGATTAAAGATTGCCTCTAGTACAATGTAATATTGTTTAATGCTAAACTTACTTTCTGATATTTAGTAGCATATATTTATCAGCTTGTACTTTTTCTTCCATAACAAAAGCCATCTTGTACAGAAAAGAAAACTGGAAGAAATGACAGACAAAAATAACAAGTCTGGGAAAAAGAACAAGAAAAAAATTAAAAACAAGAAATCCTTGTGAAATGTGTGAATGTTCCAGCATGTAATGTTTTGATTGTTTTGTATAGACAATAACATTTCTAGACAATAAAATATATTTATAATTAGAATGTTGGCGTTTTTACAACCCATATATCAACTCACTCTGTATGTCTGGCCAAACGTTTGTACAAGTTATTTCTCACGACATCAAATCTTGGATGAAGCTGAAATTTTGCAAAATTATTTCTTTTACCTGACAACACAAAAATAAAATTTTTAAAATTAACCAGTTAGTTAATTAATTACTTTGTTTGGTCTCTCAAAAAAGGGAAAGAAATAGTACTTGGCTAAAGTGGTGGTATAAGCTGAATAAGTCCCCATTATTTAAGCTTGTCATCTCAGTGAACACAAACATGTGTTCATATACTCTTCTCTAGCAGAGTGATTTCCATGTTAGCTTGAGAAGGCTTTAGCCCAGAATTTTGAATTCAGGTCTTTCCCTTTTTTTTTAAAAAATACATCTAAATTCAATAACCCAAATACCCCGTGCTTCCCCTACTCCTTTCCAACTGGCCCAGACAAGTGATAGGATCATAGCGTATTGAGAACACTAAAAGCATGAAACTGCACTAAACAAATACAATATTCAATATTTCTAACGGCATAGATTTTTTATATTTAGTATAGATCTATTACAAATTTAATTACATGGCAGATCCAAACTAATTGGTACACTTAATATAAGCTTTGTTTTTTGTTTTTTTTTTTAGTATTTTTTGTATTTTGCTTGTTTAAATTACAATTAAATAATGTTATCAAATAGAAGGATTTAATGAAAGTATAATTGTTTAATGTCTATTTACACATTCATACTTTCACATCTGCTACTAAAATTCAAAAGATATACATACTTTAAAAATTACCTTGAAGTTTTTTTCATAAATAAGTAGCTATCTTAATTATTAATTTTTTATTGTGAAATCTCTGACCTTATACATTATAGACAAAACAAGAGTATTATCATCGGTTCTGGCCAACCACACACATTTATATGGAGAGACTAGTTTGCTAATAAATTTAATGAATTGTTATCATATGACTCATATTCTTGAACATTTAATTCACTCTATCAGCTCTAAATTTCATTTAAAAATCATTTCACCAACTAAATGTCCATTCAGTCACATAACTAGTGTCTTTCTGTAAGTTTTTCCATCTATCTGTCCATTCAGTTACATAACTTGTGTCTTTCTGTAAGTTTCTCCATCTATATGTCCATTCAGTCACATAACTAGTGTCTTTTTGTAAGTTTTTCCATCTATCTGTCCATTCAGTTACATAACTTGTGTCTTTCTGTAAGTTTCTCCATCTATATGTCCATTCAGTCACATAACTAGTGTCTTTTTGTAAATTTCTCCATCTATATGTCCATTCAGTTACATAACTTGTGTCCAAAAAAACCTGGGTAACAGGACGTACTCCAACTCAGTGACTAGCGACGTTCGCTTAAAGGGAAAAGTCCGACCCAAAATATGTCCATGAATACAAAAGTTTCAACATACGGATTAGAAAGGAAATGAAAGAAGCGAAAAGATAAAAAGTGTCAAGAAATTGAGGAGAGACTGACAAAAAACGACAGTAAAAAGCGTACCAACTGGTAAAGGACCTAACTACCTCTACAACACAAGACAAAAAAAAATTGTATAGTTCCATGGTTGAATTGAGGAAAAGGATGTGATAAGAAGGTGAACGTAATACTGTTTAGAGTTGTATAACTTTGAAATCTCGGGAGATCCTGAGCTGCTAGTTACTATATTAGCTACTATATTTTTTTGCTCGGAAGTAGCATCAGCAGTGAAAGTCATGTAAAGGGGAAAATCAGCCAAGAGTTGACAACATTCCCGGAGAACTTCTAAAGGCTGGAAAAAAACAATTTAAACGCACATAATATTACTAACTGAAGATTTGCAACAAGTTCTGAGCCCAATCGCTCATCATCATTCTTCCAAAGAAAGGCAATTTAAAACTCTCAAAACTATAGCAACATCAACCTCATAAGCCATCGCAGCAAAGTCCTGTTAAAACTTATATTAAACCGGGTAAAACTTATAGCAGACAAAATTATATCAGAAGATCAAGCGGTTCTTAGACAAAGGTCGCAGCACAACAGAGCAAATCCTAAAGCTCAGGATACTCTGCGAAACATACCTTCAACACCCATATAATTATTTTCAGAGTATGGCATGGGGCACTCTGGGAGACAATGGAAAAGTACAATATAAACAAAACATAATAATAAAGCAATCCAGAACCTCTACAAGCAAGCCACTAGTGAGGTGTACTTTGACAATAATTTCGGGGACTGGTTTAAAACCACAGTTGGAGCGAAACAATTTAATCCACAAGGCTTCCAACTTTTACCAACTCTTGAAAGGATAATGGAATATGCTCTCGACGGCTTTGAAGGTAGGCATACTGTAAGCAACTGTAGGCATAAGTAGGCTAAGCATTTCGTTTCGCGGACGACATAGTTGGTCTAGCAGGGACAGAAGACGAACTAGCTGACTTAGTGGTGCGCAATGGCAAGACTTCGACAGTAAATGATATGCAAATTAATGCCGAATAGAAAAAAAAACCCTTAAATTATGACCAATAACCAGCAGGCTTTAATGGGGTTTTAGTATTCGAGATGAAAGGTGACAAGTGTCAAGTTTTAAATTTCCCGGAGCTATCGTCTCCAGATGAAGGAACCAAGCTTGAACTACTGGCAAGAATTGCACAGTCCACAGCAAAACTTGCAGAACTCAAAATAATATGGAAAGACAATGGCACAGCCCTCGACACTATAATCAGACTGATGCGCTCCCTGGTCATGACAACATTCTTACATGCTTGTGAGCCTTGGATGCTGCCTGCAGAGTTAGAGAGGAGGATGCTAGCAATGGATACAGAAAGTTCCTAGGTATCACATACAAAGACCGCATCACAAACGAAGAGATTAGAAACGGATTAGTACAGCGATTGAACCCCACGATGACCTACTAACTATTGTCAAAAACAAAAACGCAAGCTAAAACTAATTCTATGGCCATATCACAAGATCATCAGGGCTCGCAAAGACCTTCCTTCAGGGAACAGTACCAGGAAAAAAGAAAAGAAAAGACAGACGTAGAAAGTGATGGGACAGAACATAAAAGTATGGACGGGCCTGCCATTGAAAGAGATTCTATCCAAGGCAAAAGACGGAAAGGAATGGAGAAAGACGCCAACAGATCTTGTGTGGTGCTCCAATTGACTAAGGGATAGGTGAAGGTGAAGAACCTTATCATATAGGTTGATATAGGCATATGTAGCCTAATTATTTTTAATCTGATGTGGCATTATCTATAGATTTGTATGACTAGTGCAAACAAACATTCTTTATTCAAAGTTCTTTTTTATTTAACGACATAGATATATATTAATGTTTTTGGTTTTGTTTTTACAAAGCTTATATCAACTAACTCTGTCTGTCAGGTAAAAACGTTTGTACACTCTGATCAAGTTGAGATTTTGTACAATTATTTCTTGTACCTGACAAAACAAGAATCAATGATAATAATTTTAAAAAATGTAAAAAAAAATAAATATATTAACTATTGGTAATTAATTATTTTGTTTGGTATAGAAAAAAGAAAAGAAATTGTACTTGACAGATGTGATGGTATAAGTTGAATTAGTCCAATTGAGAAGGGCTGAGCCCTGATTCCAGTTTGAATTTAATTAAGACAAGTTTTTGTTGTTGTTTTTTTCATTTAAAAATGCGATCATGATTACATAGAGAAGGAAACCCCATTCTCCGCCCCTTTTTTTCCAACTGGTCCAGACAAGTAATAGAAGCATATCGCATTGAGAAAGCTGTAAAAGCATGAATTGAATTGTGCTAAACAAAAAACATTTCTAATCGCATTGATTTATTATTGATATTCTAGATCTATTACAAATTTAATTACATGACTGATCCAAACTAATTAATACTATTACACTTTCTAGATTCTATATGATTTTTTTAAAAGTATTTTTAACGTTTTTTTTTATATTTCAAATTGAAAAAAAAATTGTAGGTCAGGGATAAAGATTTGTTTGGTTTCTTTTAGACTGCTCTCAACTGACTTATTATACAGAACCATCAATTGAAGTTTCAAAACAACAACACATGTCTGTTAGTTTAGACTAGAAAATAGATTCTCTATAGTCTAGATCTATAGTAATAGTATCTATATCTATACATATTACTAATATAGTTCATATAGTTTATATAGACTATAGATTCTAGATCTAGTTCTATAAGTTTGTAATTTGATATATGAGCTTACTTACTAGATCTAATAGATATATCTACTATATATATATCAATATATGTGTTTTTTCAGTAGATAATTATAATATAATAAGATATGTGTTTTTTCAGTCCTTATTTTGTTTTATTTTCCACCAGCCCAGCTTATTTTATAATATTTATTTTATTTAATTTATATTAATTATTATCATAATTTATTTTAATTATGATTTAATTTAATTTTCATAATTATAATTATGTATTTAAAAAATATAAATTATGTAATTGAAATATCAATATCACTCTTTCGAAGCAGTGCATTTCTATTCTATGGTTTGTGACATGTTCACATGTTGCAGCAGTGCCCTTGGCACATTGGTCAGGCCCCCCTCCCCATCTCTCAGTTTAGTTTACATTGGGAAGCGTGGTCGAGAGGCGAAGTGCGCTTGAACTTGGCTTGGCTTGGCTATCTAGAAGGGGGCTCGAGGTTTGACACCCGACTCTGGCAGAGTTGTGTTTACTGAGCGCCTAAATGCAGCACGGAAAACCAACTCCTAGATACCCCCTCCCCCCACTGGTCCACAAATGAGATTGGACCAAAAGCGCTCTGAGCATGCTATAAGCATGAAAGTAGCGCTATATAAAAGCTATAATAATAATGATTATTTACCTTACTGCGATTTTTTTATTGTATGACTCCACATCATTGTTACTTGGCCATATTCACTTTATTCAGTATGAGTCATACTCATAGTCTACAGGGCGTTTGGATTGGGTGGGAGGGAGGTTCTGTTTCTAGCTGTGAGAGATGAACAGCATTTTTTACTCAGCCCAAATCACCCTTTCCTCAATAAAATTTCCTGTTCCTATGATACCAGTCTCATGTGTTTCATTTGCTATTAGGCTTAAAAAGAGTTCTAAGTCTTGACCTACTGCCCTTCTCCCAGAGAGGTAGAATCATGGACATTTTCATACATGTCAGCTTTGACCTGAAGCTAATCTTTGTTGTTTACAAAAATACGAAACTCTGTGATGTGTAGAAAAATGAAGCCTATGTGCAACCTATACATGATAATCACTTTAAACTTCTAAAGAGAAAAGATGTGTACCTTGAATGTACATGTCCCATAATCAAGACTACTTCGATTTAAGATGATCTAGATCTAGTTAAATCTAGTAAAAATCAAGACAATCTATAATCTAGGCTAGATCTTATCTTATGTAATAGTCTAAACTTTTATATAGATCTAGATCTAATATTAGAAAACCAATATTGTAATATTAGAACTTATAAATCTAGAGTGATCTAGATATAGTTCTAGATCTAGAATATCTCTTTAGAGGACCCTGCATTTTGACATTTGACATCATGACACGAGATAATGATTTAATATTTAATGTAAAAAAAAATTTCGTGCACTAATTGGGGAGGGGGGCCTCAAGGGGGGGGGGGGGGGAGGGGGGGATGTTCAAATTTGGATACCTTTTCCCCCCACCCTAGCTACCTACACCACTGTAATTAAGTAGTATAAAGCTAGAAATATAATTTTTTGCAATGTATTTTTGGTTTTTAATTTATACCTCCAAAATGGTTTATTTAATGATAGCTGTAAAGGTGTCTCTACATTAATAAAATCTCAATAAAGTAGCCATTGGACATAAAGCTCTCAACTGTAACATACTTACAACAAGCATAATATAAAAAAAAACTTAAACAAAAAAAATACTTATATATGTGGAATGAATAGAGTGAGTAATATAAGCTTTGTAAAAACAAAAACATAACCTAATAAATTACTTGGAGGTACGATGGTTGAGTGGTAAATTGCTTGGCTTCTGAACCAGAGGGTCTTGGGTTTAAAAATCTGGTGAAGACTGGGATTTATCATTTTGGATCAATAGTCCACCCAGCTTTAATGGGTACCTGACTTTAGTTGGGGAAAAGTAATGGCAGTTCATCATTATGCTGGCCACAGGACACCCTCGTTAACTGTGGGCCACAATTCAGATGACCTTTTCATCATCTGCCCTATAGGCCACATGGTTTGATAAGAGAACTTTACTTTCTTTAAAAAACTAAAATACTCAGAAATACATTTAAATAACATTAAATGCCAGAACCAATTTATATATAAAAATTCTTTTTTCCCTATTTCCATATAAGATATAGCATAGAAAAGTTGCCTGCATGAGCTAGTTAAACCAATGGCCTCTCAGAATTGGAGAATCTAATGAATATGACTAAGTTAACACATGGATAAGCACAGAACATAAGTCAATTTCAGAGGAACATCTTTAATTTTAAGATAAGATAATAAGCTCTTTCAAATAAGAAAATTATACATCATCCTAAACTTTTATCTGTTAGCCTAATAGATGATTTGTTATTTACATATTTATAAGTGAATTCAAGCAAGCCCATCATTTTTTGATTGGCAATTGTGTTAGCTTAAATATACATATATTACCATATTCATAATCTAGAGTGATAATACTTCAATTCTTGTTCATGTAGAAATTTACAGATTTGAACTTTGTGTGTTGTTGTTTTTTTTAACAGTAACATGCAAAGTTGTAATTTTATGATTTACTAGTCTTTACATCATTGAGTGATAAAAATGCCAGATAAAATTGATACTAGAATTCAACTCTTGATTGCCAATGGTGTGTCCACTAAACACCGATCCATATTTGTCATTGTTGGGAATCAAGGCAAAGATCAGGTGAGACAATGTCTTTATATCATTATTAAAATCTGTGTACCTCCTTAATAATTCAGTAGATAGTTGATTTAAAATTTTAATCTTCAATCTAATGATTTTCTTCCTAGCTTATCAAATGAAACTGAATAACTACATTCATTTTAGTATTTTATATTCTTATCATTCATTAGAGCAGTGTTTCCCAAACTGTGTTCCACAGAACGCTAGGCCTGAACAGGTGTTTCAGGAACTACTGGAATAATAAACTAGAAGCCACAATGTGAATTTAAAAAAAAAATAAGCAAATGTGAAGTGTTCCATTAAGGAAAAAGTAACTTTATAAATTGCATTGGCCTAGTTTGTAAACAGGACTTAAGGGTCAAGTAGTGAAATTCAATTAATCTGTGGCAGTTTACATCTCAAGGTATGATCTTTTCCCTTTCCAACTGTTCATGTGACTAAAGAGGCCAATCCTTAATACACAGCTGTGGTCACAAGTTGGGCATCTGTAATCACCAAACGCCGTGGCACTTTCTACTTCTGGTGTGTGTCATCTACAATCCTTTTCTTTATGCTTGTTCTCTATGTGGATCTATCCAGTTGGAAAAAAGAGGCACTGAAATTCAATTAATACAGTTTCTAAAACCAGTATTTGAATCACAAACACTTAGTTTGCCAGGGTGGGACTATACCACTGGACTGAATGGATACATCAGTTTTAAACTTAAATAGGTATTTAGAATAAATTTTTTTATTAAATTGAAAGCTTGTCTGTACACTAATGTACATTCCTAATACTTTCTGTAGGTTGTTACTTTTCATCACTTGTTGAGTCAAGCCAAAGGAAATGCCAGACCTTCAGTATTATGGTGTTACAAAAAGGAAATTGGATTTAGCAGGTATTTTCTTTTTTTAAATTATGTTAGGCTACTATTTAAATTTAGAATATTAACATAAATTAGATTGCATTATGTAACTTGATCTTTAAATTTGAATTTTAAGCCATACAAAGAAAAAAATGAAGCAGATTCAGAAAAAGATCAAAAGTGGCAGATTGAATGTTAATGAAGATGACCCATTTGACTTGTTTGTTGCATCCACCAGTATTCGATATTGTCATTATTCAGATTCACACACAGTCTTGGGCAATACATATGGCATGTGCATCTTACAGGTCAGCTGGCATACAAATCATTTATATATTTATTTATTTAGAGGTTGTCTATTTGTATAAAGCCTAAACCACTGTACGTCATTTGTTGTAGGATTTTGAAGCTTTGACTCCTAATTTGTTAGCAAGAACAATTGAAACTGTGGAAGGAGGTGGCCTAATTGTAGTCCTGTTGCGTCCAATGACATCACTCAAAGAATTGTTTACTTTGACAATGGTATGACGAATTAATTAGAAAAACAAAGTAGTTTTTGTGATCTCCCATCACTAATTTAATTTATCATTTAATAATTTATGTTTAGAGAAACTAGGTCTGTTGTTGTAGCTAATGGGCCATTGTGTAGGTGATACTCCTAGAGCTAACATCTATTTAACTTTTCTCAGAATGTTTCCATAAAGTTTTGATAAAATACAGAAGTAGATTCTTAGTACAGGATATTGCCTTTGATGCATGTTAAATATCATCTTTTGCATTATTGAGATATATGGCAGTGATTTTTGCAATTCATTCCTTTAAGATAAGCTTTGTTTTAAAAAAAAAAAAAATTTTTTAATTTTGTTTGTTTTAAATTTTGAAAAAGTTATTTACTATTATTATTATTTATAGTATTTATTTGTCAGACTATACCTTTGCTTTGACATTGATATGAACTTGGATTTCAGGATGTTCATGCCAAGTTTCGCACAGAGTCTCATCAAGATGTGATTGGAAGATTCAATGAAAGGTTGATTTTTTTTTTTGTTATTTACTTTAAAAGTAAATAGTTTCCAAATAGTATCATGTTATTTGCCATAGCTTAGGCTTGGCTGTTGCTCTTGATATGAATTTAAAAAAAAAAAGATTTATGACACTTTTTATACTGAAACAAACTGTTAATAACTACTTTGATTTCTTCTATGTCAATTTATTATGCTTCTATCTAGAAATCAGCTTTGCTAACTTTTGTGCAGCTTTGTGGTACATTATCATATTTAACTTTTAGGTTATAATAGTTAGCATTAATCTGCTAGATGTCTCAGTATTAAAAAGAAAGTAAAGTACCCTTTTCAGACCTTGTGTTCTATAGGGCAGATTGTGTATAGGTCATCTGTTTTTATTGCCGATGGTTAACAAGGGTGTTCTGTTGCCAGCACAATTACCAACTGCTTTTACTTTTCTTTCCCCAACTAATGTCAGGTTCCCATTTAGGCATTAGATTTGGGTGGACACACAGGTGTTCTAAAAATCCCAGTCTTCAGAGGCTCAACCCTGGGACCTCTTGTTTCGGAAGACAAGTGCTTTAGTACTTAGCCACCATGCCCCATTGTCTCAATAGTCCATTCATACATCCCAGTGGCGCTACAGCCCATGGAGGGCTCTGGCCTTCTTCAACACATCGCATTCGGGGTTCTGCCTTTGGGTTGCCTTCCTTTGGTTTTTCCCTGTATACAATTTGTCTCAATAGTAGAGTAAGTATTTTATTTTCTGTCAGGTGATACACTTCTCCACCTCTTACAAATCTTGTATTTATTTTGTTGTTGTATAGCACCTCTTACTAAAGTGTACTCAGTCTGCTATGGAAGGGGGGATCTGGGAGGTTTACATGCTGCATCAGCAAACACAACTCTAAACACAACTCAGCTTGAGTTGGCATTTGAACTAGAGCCCCTGTTGATAAGAAACCAAGTAGTTTTGATTTCATATTAATGTGAAAAACTTTTCATTTTGAAATCAATTTCTAGTGTGATGTTTATTATACTTTAAGTATATTATTTATATCTCATTGTATAGATTTGTCTTGTCATTGGGAACTTGTAAAAGATGTTTGGTAATGGATGACAAGTTACAACTGCTTCCAATCTCATCACATGCCCTTGACATTGAACTGCTTCCTGCAAAATCTCATGTGAGTAAATGTCTTTGATTCATTCAAAACATAATAAAATTCAATTAGTATCTGGGAAATATTTTTCTAATAAATTTTTATTACCAAATTTAAATATTTATTAAAAGAAGGCTGTCTTGAGAATTTTTTCTTAATTTACCAATCAGAATGAAACAATAATTTTTATTTTAGGAAGAATCTAATGCAGTGCAATCAGAAATGTCAAAATTGATCAATTCTATACCTGAGACAAATATTACAGCACGCAAAATTGTTCAATTATGTAGAACGTTAGATCAGGTAAACTATTTCTAATGTTAGATTAGAGCAATGCATTGCTCAGTATGTTAGCTGTCTAATCAAATTTTTTTTGTCTATATTTTTCTAAAATCATTTTAGTTACTTTAACTTTTTCAGACTCATGGATTTATGAAATTAATTGAAGTTTTGCAAAAGAAAACTTTATCAAGTACAGTGGTCATGACTGCCGCTAGAGGTCGCGGTAAGTCAGCTACACTTGGTTTGTCTCTAGCTTCATCTGTGGACTTCGGGTATGTATCAGAATCTTAAAAGATTTTTTTTTTATTCTTGATTTCAATAGGTGTCCTTGTCACTGTTTTTATGGGAGTTTGTTAATTTATCAAGCTTTGGCTGCTCCTAACTATTTTGTTTTTACATTTTACTATGTTAATATAATATAATAATTGAATTATCAGAACTAAAACAATGTCAAATACTTTATGCAGCTTTGTGGATACATCTTAATCTTAATAATGTTTGCATTCAAAAATATTAATAATATTTATAAATGCAAACATTATTCTTAATTTTTATTTATCCTTCTTAGAAAGTTAAATATCCCATTGTATTTAATGTGTGAAAATGTGTGTGTGTTTATATATTCTAGTTTCACAAATTTGAGTTATATTCAAGGCTAGAATTTATCTTTCAGATATTCAAATATATTTGTGACAGCTCCTAGTCCAGAAAATCTCAAAACCTTATTTGAATTCATATTTAAAGGTTTTGATGCACTTGGATATCAGGTAACATTGTTTATTTCAGTTGTGTAAATTATTTTGTTTATTTCAGTTGTGTAAATTATTTTATTTACTTATCAGAAAAACAAAGACTATGAAATCCTAACTTCCACCAATCCTGACTTCAATAAAGCTGTGGTCAGAGTAAACATATTCAGGAATCATAGACAAACTCTACAGGTAGAATTCAAATATTCAGACAAAATTATTTTTTTTCTTTATTTTTTTTCTTTATTGCTTTTGTGCTAAGTGGAAGTAGTGGTGGTGGGGGGTGTATTTGAGAAAAGTTTTTCATGCTGCCTTTAGGCGTTCAGCAAACACACCTCAGCTCAAGATGGGATCTAAACTTGACCCCCCCCCAATCAGTTTATATCACTCAAAAAGTTACTAAATAGAAAATAGAAAAATACAATAAAATTTGACCTTGGACACGTTAGACAAAAGAAGAATCAATAAAAAAAATATTAGTTGGTAATTAATTATTTGTTTAGTACTGAACAAGGGAAAGAAAATTGTACTTGACTGATTTGTTGGTATAAGTTGTTTGTTTGTTTTACATGTTTCTGATGTTCCTCCAGAGTTGAAGATAATTTACTTCCTAGTCCAAACCTCCCGCATGACAATAGGGGATGGGAGCGGGAAGGTTTTGAACCCGGGACCATCGATAAGTCTGAATGACAGTCCAGTGTGCAAACCGCATGATCAGGCAGCCATCCAGTTGAATTAGCTATAAACCGTCTATTTTCATAAGCCTTCGCTGGCTTGAACTCTCAAGTTTGAATTCAAGTCGAACAACTTTTAATTTTTTTTAATAAAATGCATTTAAAAAGTTATCACGGTAACCTTCACCCAGATACCCCTCTCCCCCCCCCCCCCCTTTCCCCCTTTTCGAACTGGTACAGACAATTTATTGTATCATAGCACATTGAGAATCTAAAAACATGAAAGTTGCTAAAAAAATTGGTAAAAATATTTCTAATCACAAAGTTTTATTATTGTTAGTCTAGTACTATAACAAATTTAATTACACCACTGATCCAAATTAAATGATACAATTATGCTTAATATAAGCTTTTTTCTTTTTTAAAGTATTTTATATATTTTTATTTTTCTTCATTAACTTTAGTATATCCACCCTGCTGACTCCCATAAACTTGGACAGGCTGAGTTAGTTTGTATTGATGAAGCTGCAGCCATCCCATTACCATTGGTGAAAAATTTGTTAGGACCATACCTAGTCTTTATGTCATCTACTATCAATGGGTAAGGTTAATGTTTGAAATGTTTGCTCAATTATTATGTCTTATTAAACACATAGAAGCAACAACAAAAAGATATCCTGAATCGACTTGTTTTTATTGGAAGGTATTTATAAGGTCCATCTTTGATTAGTAAACCTCTATAAGTAATAAAGCTTACCTGCTTATGCAAGCAACTCTTAACATGAACATTGTTTCCCTGACACTCATTTAACCTAAGGGAACTAAAATACTAGCCTTGAACTGAACTTACTTTGAAATCCCTAACTTGGCAGCCAAAATTTGTGGCACCTGAACATAACACCCAGTAAATGCCTTTTGATAGTTTATCTTTTAAGTGTTTAATTATACAGATATTGTCTTTTCTACCATAAAAAAAATATAACAGTGATTGGAAATCAGTACTATGAAGGCCATGTTAGCTCTATTTGAGCCATATTAGCTCTATGTAGGCCATGTTATCCCTATTCAAGCCATGTTAGCTCTATGTAGGCCATGTTAGCTCTATGTAGGCCATGTTATCCCTATTCAAGCCATGTTAGCTCTATGTAAGCCATGTTATCCATATTTAAGCCATATAAACTCTTTGTAGGCCATGTTATCCCTATTTAAGCCATATTAGCTCTATGTAGGCCATGTTATCCCTATTTCAGCCATATTAGCTCTATGTAGGCCATGTGATTCCTATTTAAGCCATATTAGCTCTATGTAGGCCATGTTATCCCTATTCAAGCCATATTAGCTGTATGTAAGCCATGTTATCCCTATTTAAGCCATATAAGCTCTATGTAGACCATGTTATCCCTATTTAAGCCATATAAGCTCTATGTAGGCCATGTTATTCCTATTTCTGCCATATTAGCTCAATGTAGGCCATGTTATCCCTATTTCAGCCATATAAGCTCTATGTAGGCCATGTGATTCCTATTTAAGCCATATTAGCTCTATGTAGGCCATGTTATCCCTATTCAAGCCATATTAGCTGTATGTAAGCCATGTTATCCCTATTTAAGCCATATAAACTCTATGTAGACCATGTTATCCCTATTTAAGCCATATAAACTCTATATAGGCCATGTTATTTCTATTTCTGCCATATTAGCTCAATGTAGGCCATGTTATCCCTATTTAAGCCATTTTAGCTCTATGTAGGCCATGTTATCCCTATTTAAGCCATATAAGCTCAATGTAGGCCATGTTATCCCTATTTTAGCCATATTAGCTCTATGTAGGCCATCTGATTCCATTTTCAGCCATAATAGCTCTATAAATATATTTTCAAAATCTCTTTTCCCCCACCAGGTATGAAGGAACAGGGAGATCACTGTCATTGAAACTCATTCATCAACTGAGACAACAAAGCTGTACAACTGGAAGCCAAAAGACAAAGTTTTCAGGGAAAGAAACAGACAAAGTCACTTTTGGTGAGAATATGTTTACATTTTGTGAACTACTTGTCTGTGTTTTGAAGATGCACCTCATTCCTAAATGTTTTTGTACTGTAGGTCGCACACTGGTTGAACTTGAACTAAAGGAATCAGTTCGTTATGCTCCAAATGATCCAGTCGAGGCTTGGCTCAATCATCTGTTGTGTCTGGATGCTAACATCAATCCCTGGTCAATATCAGATTGTCCACAAGCATCCTCTTGCCATTTGTACTCTGTCAACAGAGAAAATTTGTTTTCTTTCCATGGAGCCTCAGAGAAATTCCTTCACAAAGTAATGGCACTCTATGTCTCTTCCCACTACAAGGTTAGACTTGTGAAATTATCTCCAAATTCATGTTAAATATCATCGTAACCAACTTGCAATAAAATAGCTTTGGACAATAAAAAATTTTTATTTTAGCAGAGAGTGCATTTTTTAAAAGGTCATTTTTTTTTTAGAACAAAATTTGGTTTGATTATGTTAATAGACAAGAATATATATTCACAATCATGTATTTGTGTGAGTCTGACTGGCCATATCTAATGCACTAAGAGAATTTTGGCTGCTTAGTGTCTAGTTGTTATGTTAAGGCTAACAAAAGATAGGAGGGCTAAATAGTGAGGTAGAAGTGCTGGTTTGGGAGATACTATAAGCTCCAACTGGAATAACCTGTGTGCAGCTGAAGATTCTGGGCTCATATAGGTCTCACCAGCCACATAAGGAGATACAAAACCCTGTGCTAAGCCCTCAGCCCCCTGAATGACTAAAGTGGTTATCATCAAACCATGATGGACTAACTCTATATATGAGGGCTGTATAGGGAAGTAGGAGGATTTAGTAGGGAGCTAGGAAAATTGAAATATCTTTTTTTTTTTAATGAGAGCATTCAAACTATACACATTATTTTTGTAAAACCTTGAAGTAAAATTTTCTTTTGTTTTGTTTTGTATTTCTACACAACAGTTATGTCTAGAAGTTATTTTACCATATATTTATTATTATTTATTTTGCTGTTTTAATTTTCTATAATTTTTAAATATTACTTTTTGGATAATTAAGGTAACTCTAATATGCCAATAAAGTTGTTTAGTTTCTTTTTTCTAGAATCAAATTTTTATTCCTGTCTTTGTTTTTAATTTCCCAGAATTCCCCTAATGACCTTCAGCTTTTGTCTGATGCACCTGCCCATCAGATATTTGTTCTGCTTGGTCCCATCAGAGCCAATCAAAAAGATCTTCCTGAAGTTTTATGTGTTTTGCAGGTAGTGACAAATTTTGTTGCAAGTTTTAAATATCGAAATTGATTCTATCTTTATTGCCTCATTGTTTGTTTCATAAAAATCTAATATTTAAGTCCCAGTTTTTTTTAAATACAGATACCATAAAGAAAACATTCATTATTATAGAAAGCTTTAAAATTTAATTGAATTACAACTCTCACTTTGAAGGTTTGTTTAGAAGGAGGACTGACTAAGTCAAGTGTTGCCAAGAATTTAGACAGAGGTGTCAGAGCATCTGGAGATTTGATTCCCTGGACAATATCCCAACAGGTCACTTAGCAGAAATATGCAAGAAATGTTGAAACATATATTAAGGAGAACTTTTTACCACTCCTGATTTAAATATTGTGATGTTTCTCTTTTCTCATTGTTAAACTAAAGTTCATTACTTGATGCAATAAATCAAATTGTCTTAGGTCTGACTCTATTTTAATATTTTCCATAATTTTTATGAAAAAAATTCAACAAAAATGTTTTAAAAATTTTATCAAAGTAAAATATTATCTAAAAATTAAATGAAAAGCTTTTACATTATTATCAATATTTAATCAATGGTGGTGGTTGAGGGGTATGAGATGCTTGGCTGATAAACCAAGTGTATCGAGTTTGAAACCCAATAAAGGTTATAAAATTAACAATTCAGGATATATTAATATGAAACCTCTCACAGGTGTTAATGCCATAATTGTCTATAAATAGAAAATCTAAAAATCCAACCAGGTTAAATCATCTAGTGCAATTAGGACAAGAACATCAAATTTCAATTCATGGTGCCCCGCTGTGGGGAAGAAGAGGAAACAGTGCCTCATATTCTGTTTGACTGCCCCATATGTGCTGATCTCCGTCTCAACAGGTCTGGGAAACCAAAACTTCTTGACCTGTATGGTGGCATGTATGCACTACGCAAGACAGCAGGATTTCTGTCCAGGGCTTTGGCAAGCCCTCACTCAAATCGAGTTTGATGATGATAACGATGAGTGCAATTAGGGCAAGAACAGCTGAGGGTTCTCTTTAAATAAACACCTTAGTACAAGATGGCACATATTACTCCATTCTTTTAGTTTTATTATTGTAGTGCCACACTTTATTTATCTGTTTCACATGGGCTAGAAAGAAATTATTTGTTTGTACACTTGTAAACAATTTAACTATCAGTTAAAAAAAATGCTTGTGTACAAATGAAATAATGACTTTGCCTATCCTTCAGTTCCTAGATCACAACTTTGCTTGTCTCTCTGGAGCTCGTGTAGTGAGAATAGCAACACATCCAGACTATCAGCGAGTGAGTATTTATCTGTATTTCACTTTTTGTGTGAGTGATGCGTTTTAAAATGAAAATATACATAGTCATTAAAAATTTCTTTAAGGTTGTGTTGTTATTTTAATATATATATATATTTATATATAGGGGTGCACGGGTATATATTCGACCTTTTTTCACTATTCAACCATATTTCACACTTTAAAGAAGAGTACTAAATTATCTAGTTTACTAAAAAATATTTCAAGAAATGTATATTATTAATTAATTAATTTAAATCAACATTTCACACATTGCCTAAAGCAGTTCTAGTCATTCAATAGAACACCTAGGCATTCTATACAAAGTAGAAAATCAAGAATTCATTTCATACTTTGAAGTTTCTGGACATTCTATAGAATGCCAGATTCACACTTTGCAGTAACATATCTATAATTAGTTTTGTTTTAGAATTCATATTTCTTTTTTAATGTTTATAGGATTAAATACTTTTGAATAAGACATTTTCGCAAAACTACTTGACAGATGGGATATGGATCAGTTGCTCTGGACCAGCTCCAAAAGTTTTATGAAGGGCAATTCTCTAAGCTGAAAGACACAAAAGATCTTGGGAGTAACCTTGAGAATAGCAGTGATGAAAATGTTGACATTTCAAGTAAAATGAACAAAAAAAAGGTGATTTGATGATTATCATTGTTTAGTTTGTTAGTACATTCAATTTGTAAGAGTACTTCAAGCTAAAACTCTTTGAAATATTTCAAGGGAACTAATCTGTTCAGTGAAATACTGGAGCCAAGGACAAAACTTCCTCCACTTCTGATCAGACTTGAAGACTCACATCCTGAGAAGCTGCACTATTTGGGTGTGTCTTTTGGCTTGACCTCTGAACTTTTCAGGTAAGGTGAAGTATCATTTGTTTTTTTTTAAAGTATGTATCAGATGTTTCCCTAGAAATTAATATAATTACTTCCTGTGCAGGGTTTGAATTGGGGACCACCATAACAATAGTCTGGTGTATATACCTTAGGACCAGGCATACACATTTCAGCTAACAGTATTTATTTTCTTACCCAGAAGATTGTATACTTGAACTGTAATGCATATAATATATTAATCAAAATTCTCTCTCTTTTGCCAAATGTTGAACTCTCACATAAAGTATCAAGTCTTACCACCATATCCTCACCTGTTTGCTTCATTTGCATTACATATATGTACCTTAAAAAAAAATACATTTTTCATTTCTACTTTGGTAAGGGAAAAATTCTGGAAACATTGTTCAATATTTTATGAATATTTGTATAAAAAAATTTTCAACACAGATTTTTGTTTGTTTGATCTCAGGTTTTGGAAGAAATCTGGCTATGTTCCATTATATTTAAGACAAACTCCAGTAAGTGGACACATTCTACTTGTATTGCTAATAATTGTTAACTAAGTGAAACAGAATAGTTTTAAAGAATGATCCTAATTCCACCAACAGAATGAGCTCACCGGAGAACACTCTTGTATCATGATAAAAGAAATCAACACAGTCAAGGTAGAGAGGCCAGTCTGTTTGCAATCTAACTGGAAAGGTGATTTTTAAAATACTTTCATAAGATTTTGATTTAGAATTGTAACGATACATGTTCTGTTTCATGTGACACTTGAAGGTGATAATAACTTTGTCACTTGTCCAAATAAAAACACCACACAATTTGTTTGATAATAAGAGTTCATTACTCTTACATTTTTTTATGGTTTTTTTTCTTCAGATTTTCAAAGAAGATTTGTCTCTCTTTTAGCATATCAATTTCGTACTTTCAAACCCAGCCACGCTTTAGAAATCCTGAGGAATAAAAATGTTAAAACAACTGAAACAGGTGAAAAAATAATTTATTGATAATCCAATGTACTGTAATAGGCTACTTCAAAAAACAACTGTTGACATAAATTCTACTCTTTATACAAAGCATATATAAACTCACTCTGCCTTCTTGTACACATTGTGTATATGCTCTTTGTCCCACACCCATTCTCTGATGATGTTATTTGAAACAATTTTATATTGTACCTAACAAAACATGAATCAATGAAAAAATTAACCAATTAGTTGATTAATCATCAGTAATTGATTAATTTGTTTGGTATTAAAAAGGAAAATAAATCCAACAGTATTGAGAAATATGGCTGTATATGTGGAGCTATTTCTTTTGTTACATTTTGTGCAAGTTTTTCAATTTTCCACAAACCTAATAGCGGCTTTTCCCCTCCAAAAAAAGCATTTTTTTCTATTTTGCTTTTCATATACGTACTGTAACATAGCCATGTCTTCATTTTAGACTCAACTATTTTTAATATCAAAACTTTAACAATTCATTGGTACAGATTTTATCTGTAATGGCCTGAGCAGTTCTACTTCAAATCATGCTATCTCTTCTTATTGTGTTTCTCCATGTGTGACATCTGTCTACACCAGTGATGCCCAAAATACGGCCCACGGGCCACATCAAGTCCACGACGTGGCTCCATCTGACCCACCGAAACTTTGGCACAAAGAGTAAAAAATCCCCCCTCCTTATCTTACCTATGTAAGGGCCCTCTGATGGATTTGCACCATGACCTTTAACATTTGTACGTTAATGAAATGAGAGAGTTGAAGAAACTACAAGTGAAATTTAGAATCTACCAGGAAAAGTGAATGTTTTTTTTTTATACAGTATAATAAGCCAACATATTTGATTTGTAAAGAAATTGTCACTTTTTTGTTTTTTTAACAACCTATAAACGGCATATAAAAGAAAATCTAGTGGCATTCTTGGTTTGAGCTGCAAATTTTAAGTAGAGAAATGAAGCCTTTGTATAACATGTAAAAAAAAAAAGATATTTTTCAGATGTCCGATTCATTAATATTACTTACCATTCTTTCAGTTTTCTAGCAAGTAATATTATTTACTGGTATACAACAACTTCTATCTTTTTGCATCACATCATCATGCATAAGCTTATTCTAGTTTGAACATTTTCAGAGCCACTTAATTTATCCCAGCTGACAATGTTCTTCAATCCTTCTGACATCCAGCGTCTGAAGCTGTACTCCAACAATATGGTGGACTATCACATGATAGTTGATGTACTTCCTGTTCTCTCCAGACTTTACTTCACAGGCCTCGTCAAACTTCATCTTACAATCATTCAAAGTGTGAGTTATCCAAACTTTTTTTTGTGTCTGAATCTTTTTTAAAGCCTACAACATTGAGGTAACATGCTTAAAAAAAAGTCTAAAAAATTAATTTCCTCTTCTTTTACATGAATCTAATGAAAGGTTACTTTTGTGATAATAACTTTTTTTTTTGGAAAAAAAATTCTCCTTTGGAGAGAAGAATATTTTTTAAATTATGCCTGCACTAGCCAAAAGTCCAGTTATATTTGATAGTTTAGCTCAGTACAAAACACTTTCAACAAAAAATGATGAAATGACACCACTTCCTGGCATATCATATTCTGACTTGCATCAGGTCAATGTCAAGTTAAAATCCACAAAGGTTGAGAGCTACACTATATTTTAATTCAATTATCATGCCATCTAGATTTACAGAATAATAGTATTAGCTAAAAAAAAAAGCTTATTTGTTAGAGAGTTTTCAAGGTTTGTTAAGACATATTAGTGTGAACACATACAAATAACCTTCACCTGTTGTGTTCAGTTTATTGTAAATAAGTAAAGTTGCCCTTCCAGACCTTGTGATTTATGGGGCAATTGATGTAAAGGTCATCTGGTTCTGTGGCCATGGTTAATAAGGGTGTCATGTATCCACCACAGCGACCAACTGCCTTTACTTTTTCCCAACTAATGTCAGGTACCCATTAGAGCTGGGTGGACTCAAAGGTGCCTTAAAGATCCTAAAATTAAAAATCCCAGTCTTCACCAGGATTTGAACTCAGTACACTTGGTTCCAAAGCCAAGCGCTCTACCACGTAGTCACTGCACTCCTTATAATGTCTCTCTTTTATTTCCAAAAGTATTTCTTAGCATTCTCTAAAAATACAAGGCAGATATATGAGCTCTTTTGAATATTTATTTAGGTTAATAGGTTTTATTTTTTTATTTTTTTTTTGCAATGAAAAGTTCTTTTGCTAAAAAAAACAAAATTTTAACACTGTAATTTATTTGTATGTAGAGCATTCTATTAGCCCTGGGTCTGCAGCATAAAACAGTTGAAGACATAGAGAAAGATCTAGAGTTGCCTGTCACTCAAATATTAGGACAGTTTAAGGAGAGCATTACGAAATTTGTTAAGGTTGGTAGTACCTTCACTTAATCATCCATTTAACACCAAGCTTTAATTTTTTTTGTTTTGTTTTTATTATTTGAAACTATTTTTCCAGCTCTTCAGAGAACTCAAGGATCAAGATCAAGGAAAAACTTTCAGCAAAGTTCAGAAACAAACAACTCTTGTAAGTAGAGATTCTTTGGTTACCCTACATGATTTATATATAGATCTATATCGCAAGAAAAAACTTGATAAAAATTACTATGACATTAGTCATCATTTTTATTTTTTGCTTTTTGATACCTATACATCCAAAACATTTTCTTTTCATCAAGTCAAAGAACTGGATCAAATTTCCCATTGCAATGTGTGAAAACTACTTCTTATTATTTAAAAAGAATTTTTTTTTTCCCCCCTCAAATGTAGGACAAATGTAACAGTAGCAGTAGAGCAGAAAAAGATTTAGACATTTCCCTTCAGTCTATGAAAAGGTATGTTAATTTTTTTTTTGACACTCCTTAATAATTAATCTCCCTATAATTACTCAATAATACCAAAGGGCAGTTAAACAATCTTTGAATATGTTTTATTGTGGAGCTTCATTAAAAAGAAAATGACTTTACACTTTACGTGGCATAACCCTTCATTTATTAGCGGCCAAAGAAAGGGGAAAAGACGCTATTAGTTTGTGTGGAATGTCCCGTTAAGATCTCGTAAACTATCAAAGATATTGAAAATCTGACATCATAATATTTTAGTCCATTCAAAGTTCTGATGCAATGGCTACTTTTTTCTTTTCTAAAAGCAAAAAATCTAATTTTTTAAATCACCTATGCAAGCAGTTTTTTCATAACTATACACCACTTTTACAACTATTCACTATTAATAGTAGCAAACACTAAGGCTCTTTAGTAGGGGAGATACACGTCTACCATATTTTTAACACATTTATGCAAATGGTTTTAGATTTTTTGTCAAAAAATGTTTTTTTACAATGTATTGCTAAGGTAAGTAAGTTCTGTCATACTAATTGCTACATTTACACACACACAAATGTTTACTTTTTTTTTAAAAGCGAAAACATCTATTTAATATGCATATACGTTGGACATAATTTAAAACCACAATTAATAATTGAAGTGTAGTGCCATATTATTATCTTAAAATAATCAAATAGAAACATCATTCTCATTCCCAGCACTGATGAAAGGAAACATAAATTACCAGAAGATTGTGATACAAGTTCCCATGGAACAACCAAGAAAAAACATAAACAAACAAATGTATAGACGTCTGCTATTTGTTTTGTATTATTCTTGAACATTTAAAATAAAATCTAATGCTTTGGTCTAGTTTGGTTTGTAGAGTTTCTATAGTTCTATCTTTTAAAATACAGAGGTTACTTCAAAATAGATGATGATTACATCCTACACATGTCCCTAGGTCAATTTAATCAAGCATGTTAACCAATGACTTAAATTCTGCCAAGTCATTGGTTTTCCTCAGGCAACCCATTCCATAGCATTTAGGAAGAAGGAACATTTCTACAAATCTGTCTTCGCATATGGAATGAGGAGTGTGCCTTATCTTGTGTTTTTCTGAGTATTTTATTAGGTTTTGTATTTGAAGATTATGGTTCAGTGTTTTATGTATAGTTGCTACTTTACTTTTAAGTCTTCTATCCTGAAGGCATTCTAAATTTAGTGAATTTATTAAAGGTGTTACGTTAGTCAAATGTGAATATTCATTTGTTATGAATCTCACTGCTCTATTTTGTGTCTGTTCAAGTTTCTTAATGTTTTCTTGAGTTGAGGGATCTCAAACAGAGGATGCATATTCTATTATTGGCCTAACCAAGGTTAAATAACATTTTAGTTTTATGTTTTATTTGAATTGTAAAAATTTCTTTTAGTAAACCTTAATGATTTGTTTAATTTTTTAAATAATTTCATCAATATGGGATTCCATGACAGTTTTTCATTTATTATAATACCTAGGTATTTTGCGTTTTTAAGTCTGTGTTACTGGTTTGCCATGAATAGGATAAGATAATTTATTTGTTTTATTTATTTTTTTTTACTCTTAATAACTGAAATTTTTCTGGGTGGAAAGAAATGCTCCAATTTGGTTCCCATTTCTGTAATTTATATAATTCTTTGTAAAATTTCTCTATCTTGTGTTGTTATATATTATGCAAGTTTCTGAAAAATAATCTGACTTTTGTTCCTGAACTAATGCAATTTGGTAAATCATTTATGTAAATTAAAAATAGTAGTGGACCTAAGACTGTTCCTTGAAGTAATTTTGAGTTTACTGTTATTGGTTTTGATTTACAGCCATTTATTATTACAGTTTGTTCTCTCTCTATCTGAAAATCCTTGATCCATCAATGCTATAATATTTTAATTTTTTAAGCAAACTATGGTAGTGAACTTTGTCAAAAGCCTTGGAAAAATCTAATAAGATAGCATCTATTTGCTCACAATTATCTAGACCTTTTGAAAAATCATCAATCAGTCCTATTAGTTGTGTTTCACATGATCTATATTTCCAAAAGCCATGTTGGTATGGAGTAAGGACATTATGATTGTCTAAGTGGTTTATGATGTTGCTACATATTTTATGTTCTAGGATTTTATAGGAGAGTGATGTTAGCTTCTTTCCAGTCCTTTGGTACTCTGCCCTGGTTAAGAGATGCCGTTAAAAGTATTTTGAACACTGGTGCTAGCTCATTGCTTAGTTCTTTGAGTGATCTAGCTGGAATACCATCAGGTCCAGATGCTTTATTCCGTTTAATGTTTGCTAATTGTTTTTGGATTCCCTTTTCTTGTACTTCTATATCTCCTATGTTGTCTACTTGGTTCAAATTAAGTCATATGTCTTTGTCTCCTGGGGCTGAGAATTCTGATGCAAAGTATTTATTTAGGATGTTAGCTTAGTTTCATTATCATGTGTTAAGTGATCTTCTTTTAATGGTGCTTCTCCTGTTGTTTCCATTTTCTTAGAGACTTAATGTATGATCATAGGTTTTTGTTGTTATACTTATATTTTGTTTATGTATTCATTTAAATCTGAGGTCAAAATAATGTATTCAAAACTATTTCTTCTTTTTGTTTGAGTGTTATGCTTGAATGTCTTGTTTTGGGAACTTTTCCTGTCCCCGTGGGTTGTTTGTAAACCATTGTTGTCTCTGTCACAACTATACACTCTTTATACTATTTGTTTTTGTTCATTATTGTTTTTACTTTTTCTGCTAGAGATAAGTCTGTCACTTCCTTTCTTTCTGACACTCCACTGTCAACTAATTGGACAAGTTTTACTATGAATATTTTTTTTAAAACTTGATTTGTTTCTAGGGCCTAGATCTGTTTTCTGAAGATCTGCTCTAAGTAAGAATATACTAAATTACTAACTATCAGTATAAGTCATGGGTTTCATCTCCTATCAATTGTAGTGCAAGACACAATTTTCTGCTCACCATTTTATTTAGTGGACAAACATCCATAAAGCAGTTTACTAAATTTTACTTTAAAGTACTACTGTCAATATTAAAGGAGTAAATATTATATTTTTCTCTTAAAATTTTATGCCAATCAACAATAAAGACAAACAGACATTGAAATGTTTCAACTAGATTTAATTCTGTGTCTTAAAAGAAAACATGGTTATTAAACATTTCAAGGGAGATTAGTAAACTTTTAAATATGTCCATTTCTACTCTTATTGTCATGCAAAAGCATAAATATGTTTGAAATAGTAAAGTACAACAATAAGTTATCAGAGATATACTAGTATAGCTTCAGGATTCATGTCATGAAAAGATCAAATGTAAACCCTATAGGGAGGCCAATGAAATAAATCAAAACAATGACAACTACAGAAAGTCATACATGTTGATCTGAAAGACAAAAGAAAAACTTATATTAAACTGTTAAGTAGTTAGACAAACCAAAAACTGACTCTACATAATATAGTGACACAGAGGAGAGAGATCACACAGCATATTCATTTACTAGTCTTCACACAGTCAATTTCAAACACAACAAAATAAACACAATCAAAAGGTTATGATTGAGTTTTGTGCATTTACAAGAACTGAATCTGTAGAGAGGGAAATGTTCTCTCTTATAATTAGACACGAAACAAACTACACCCCCAAAGTGTCCATTAATCTTGCCTTTTTATCTTTAAGGATAATTTCTGTGATCCTCCACTATCATTTATGTTAAGATTAACTGCACCTTATAATGAGTCATGTTGAGTTATTAGCTACACTTAAAACGATCTCTATTTAAAAAGCTGTTTAAGAAGCTGACAAATAGAATTTGCAAAATTTATTGTTTTTACATTTTTATCCATGTTGAATTTTGTCATAATTAAATGTACAGCCCGGCATGAAAACAATAAAAGCATCTCAGTACATTATTACTTGTATACAACCAACCAATATGTGAAGCTCATGACTCACTTTGTGGTGGAGGATCCCAATGAGATGACAGAAAATCCAAATATTAAGTGGACATCTAAAAGAACATGCAAGACTGTAAGAAATATTTGTCATTAAACAGAGTAACTGTAAATATACCCACATTTCATTACACATATGTCCAATACTAAATTTGTAGAGCTATGTTCAACTGATACAGGTACTCAACATGAACTAAATTTAAATTGAAGACTTAAACATTTTACAAATTTTAAAGGCTTAAAATAGTAATCTAAAATAAACAACGACAAAAACAAAGAAAACATGGCCTAAATAATACACAGAAAACTAGAAACATAATGATAATATAGTTACTATTTGATTCAAAATTTAAATTTCTATGGACAATAATGCATTCCAGATGGGAAATAAAAAGAAAATATATATTTTAGTTGACTGAATGATTTCCAGTGTTAGTTCCTTGTTTGTTTGCTAAGTAAAACAGTTTCTGTGTGGACATATTTACATAAGAAGAAAATTTGTTCAGCAAATGTTTTTAAATGAGTTTGAAGCTAACTTAAAGCAAGAACTGTGTTTCTTACTTAAGGGTTACATACTTGTTGTACTGGCTGTAGTCAACTAGGATCCCCCCCCCCCCCCCCCCCCCCAAAAAAAAAAGGTCAAGGAAATAGGACACTGAGCCACTAGCTTAAAAACTATTTATTACCTGAAGACATCTAAAATGAACAGCCCACTATGTTAATTTAAAAAAATGAGATAAAGTTTGTATATTTTAAAATAGACTACAACTGCTCTGAAGACAGTCAGTGACTAGAAGCATAGTGTATTTACTGGAACACATTCATTTAATGTTAAGTCACTGTTGTCACCTAACAGTCTGTTAAAGATAGCCCAAACTATGTGGACTTCATGCAAGAATGAAACAAATGTTAAAAATTCTTTCAGTGACAGGGCTTCAAATAAAGCATGTAAAATTAAATAGCTGCATATTGAAAAAAAAATAAACACCAATCACTCATGTTGTAAGTCTACTATTTCTACTTCTATCTAATGATGGTGGGAGCATGGTCGAGAGGCCAAGTGCGCTTGAACTTGGCTACCTAGAAGGGGGCTCGAGGACTTGGGCAGAGTTGTGTTTAATGAGCGCCTAAAGGCAGCATGGAAAATTAACTCCTAGATACCCCCTCCCCGGTCCACAAATGAGATTGGACCAAAAGCGCTCTGAGCATGCTATAAGCATGAAAGTAGTGCTATATAAAAGCTATAATAATAATAATCAAGAGAACAAAGAAATGAAATGGTTTTTAAAAAATGACTTTAATGTGGTGGACAAAACACGTGACAATGCATTGATCCATCGATCCTACAACTAGGTAGCTCATTTTTGTCAGTGGAGAAAGAGAGGGTAAAGACCTTACTGTACAAATTGAGCCTCAGGTCTAAGAATAAATAATCCCAATTAAATGCAGGTGAGTTCCTTGTGCTTCTTAATACCACTGATTTCTATGTATAAGCAGATTGCTCAGTCCATAGTGGACTTGTAGCAAAGAAAAAATCCACAAGTTTTTATATCACTATTATTGTAATACAAATCATCAAGTCTTGGTGGTGTTCTATTAGGTAGTTTAATTTTACCATAGAATCTACACTTTTATTAGTGAATGAATCTTTCAGACGAGGATAATCTCATGGTTGTAGACTTATGACTTAAAATTGTTGAATGTAATAATTTTAAAAGTCAGAAAAACATTCTCAAATGGTATTCAATTTAGTGGAAATCTTAGATTATTGAAATCAATGTTGTCCATGGTTGAATTCTGATCAGCCACAATTGCAAATTAAGGCTGCAGCACTATATATAGAAATCAGCGATAAAGAATGACCTTAAATATTCGTCACAAGAAATACAGGAGAGTTTTCTGCATATTCACACAAATATTTCAATAAAAAAATAACACAGGAGTGATATTTATACCTCTAAATATAAATATTTGCTACATAAAAACAAAACAATGCAATTAAAAAGTCTAGCACAGCTAAGACATAGATCACAGCAGCCTTTTTCCATTGATGTCAATTTACATGATTCCCAGTCATCTGAATGCATCTTTTGCTTTGTTTTTATCCTTCCAAACCAATGCTTCTGTTCAGCGATCTCAGCAGTTGAAATGGGGATGGAGCAACAATTTAACTTATCACCAGCTCTAGCTTACTAACTAACTTCAATGCAGCTGACATTTAAAAGTGTTCAGCAAACTCAACAGAGTAACAAACAAAATGCAAAAGAGGAGTGCAACTGACTAGTTTCAAAATACTGCAGGTAACCAGCACAGAAAACTGTGTCACCTACAAATAAATACATTTAATGAACCTTTAAAAACCTCCTTCAGGAAAAAATAGAGTTCAATAACAGTAATCAACATATGAATTTAAAGCACAATAAATAATATATTTGTCATTAATATCAATAGCAATTGTTGAATCACATTGACTTAGTAAGACACTCAAGAAAAATAGAAATAATAACAAGGGACATCAATTTATTTGTAACTTAGCAAAATGAAAAGTCCTCTGTGAACAGCACCAGTTGGAAAACAAAAAAAGTTACACTTGAACAATGTGGCTTCAAATTGATTCATTGTTTTATCTTTTTGGTGTGTGTAATAAATGCAAAGAATACAATGGAAACTGTTTGAGAAAAAAAAAGATGCTAATGCCTTTTTAATAGTGGGAATTATGACAAGAAGATCTATTCAAAACCATAAAAATAATGCTGTTTCTAACTGTTCTCTCTTAAACCAAAAGATGGTGTAAATGAATCAAGCAGAAGGTTCAATGCCATGTCAAAACTTCTGCTACAAGATTAACAGGTTCATTTTTAAGCAGGTTTAGCAATGAACTCACATAGCACCAAGACAAGAGGAGAACAAATCATAAATTGTGCAGCCATAATAAATTTTACTTTGTGACCAGATAAGGTTTTAATACAATAGTTAATTCAAAATTATGTTGTTTTTTTTTAGATGTTTTTTTTCTGCAACGAAAATGTCAGTATTTGCCTAAGCTAGCCACAGGTCAAGATTGTTTTCTTTGCTCCATCCCCGCCGCAATGTAGGAAAATAAACAAAGCACTGCATAGCATATCTGGTCAGCCTGGTGAAACATAGAAACACTGCTGACTTAGTCTTTGTAATTAGCATTGTATTCCATATTTAATAACAATATGGTGCCTTCAATTTTATATACCTTTCAATGTACTAAATATAATAAGCTTTTTGTTTCGGTAATAAGAAGCTAGTGATTAATAACATTCTAGAACAAGTAAATGTAAATAAATTTTTATGACAGTTCAAGAAATTTATTCCGGCACATTATCTATAACTTAAGAATTGAGAATATTTTATTAATGCTAAAAAGTGTAATACTTGAACTAAAAAACAAAAGATTTAATTTGAATCATATTTGAAAAATTCCATGTTTTTTTGAAGTTATTTGTTTAGAAAGAAATAAAAAAATTCTATCAGTTTTATTTCAGATTGAATGAAGAAACAAATGTAAAAAAAAAAAAATATTTAATTTTAATATCAATAATGTGAACATTTTTTTAAAATTACATCTAGGGGTTTAAAAGGTTTTAGTGTAGTGACTAAATAGTTTAAGAGTTTAAATATTATGCCCATTTAGAAACACACACACACTCTGATTTAGTGGTTAGTTTGATTCTTGTTTTGATAGACTGTATCTCAGTTTCACCTTGCTGCTAGTTGTGGTGGTGTGTACTGCGCTTTGGATATAATCTCTATTGATCAGGACAAGACATGTGTAGGTAGTCCTCAAGTCAAAACAGGTTGAAAACTATTATGATATTAAAAGCTAGTCTATCCTTCACCTGTGACTCGTTAAAGAAGACGGCCAAGCGACATATAACTTTACAAGTCATAATTATATATAGAAATAGGTAATCATGTTTTAAAGAAGTCTACTTATAAAATAACCCAACGTTAAAGAAGACGGCCAAGCGACATATATCCACTATAAAATGCAATTTACTTAAACTAGGCACTAAATGTTGTGTTATGTCAAGAAGTTGTAATGTACACAAGAAAACAAAACACGTATTTAGCTTTAAGGTACACAGAATGAACAGTGGGCCCATACTGTAAAATGAACCAATATGCTCACTTATGTTTGTTCAATGTGCTTTATTAGACTAAAATCTACTCAAAAGAAGTATATAAAACACATCAAACAGTATTTAGTCTAAGAAAATGTATTAGTTATAACACAACACTAGATTTGCCTTATTCAAGTAAATAAAAAAAAATTCAGATCAAAATATATAATCAAAAAAAAAAAAAGCTACTAACCAAGCTATGACCCTGGGATAATGTTACTGATTTTTAAAAAATGTTTTGTAACACATGGCACATACATATATACACCTGTATGTGTGCTTAGGAATGTCAAAATATATAGTGCTTGGTAAAGTTTAGTGAAAGCAATCTAACATACATAGCATAATAATTGGGTTAAAAACAAAACATTATTAAATGCAAAATTAATAATAAAAAAAAAAAAGTTATTTCAAATCAGTGATAATTACTCTTATTATTGTCCATAGCATTGGCCAATTGAATACTTAACATGCGGTGAAACATAAACACTATGTCATTAGCCTGTGGTGAGAACAAAGAAACCAGTGCTTAATACAACAATCAATTGAACAAAACGTACACAATTGGCATCATCAATCAGGCTCAATAAGGACCTGGGCTAGGCATGCTTTGTTAGAAAATGATTATTAAACAAAGTTAATGATTGCAATGTTCCTGTGTTATGTTGATGACTTATTTCCAAATTTCTACTTTGACAAAACTTGAATCCTTTCTGTAAATTGTTCTCCATTATTTTCCCTGTTCTTGACACAAGCCAAGTCTGCTTTAGCATAAATATATATATATATATATATATATATATATATATATATATATATTGTTATAAACCTGGTGGTGGCACAAATGGGGGTAGTGGTGTGTGTGTAGTCAGTCGACGCAAATCGCCCCAGGCCAGCGCTAGACGAACGGTCAACCGTGACGAGTTCTGACGGTCAGCCGAGTCAAGTGTCAACAGGACGGTTCGGGAAGGATTGCCGTCGTGAACAGAGCAGGGAGCGTCACGAGAGTTGTAGTCATCTGACCACCTAGAAATGTCAAGCGGCGTTCTGTCCGGTTCGAGAAGGCCAGTAGGGACCCTATATAAGAGCGGAGGTGTCGCAGTCAAGACGGTCGAGAAAAGGGGCTCAATACAGCGAGGTTCAGAAAAGGGGTTTACGACAGAAGGTTCACTACAGCACAGTTCAACGGTGTGGTTCTGTATGGAGCATTACGACGGTTCAGTGCAGAGTACTGTCAAGTACAGTTGAGACGACTGGCGTCTTGATCTTGGTCTGTGATCGAGTCCAACACAACGAGCCTAGTGTGTGAAGTCAGTCCTGAACTGTTGAACCCAGTGCAAGCCCAAACGAGACGGAGAGGCCAGTGCAAGAGTTGATACGGCGGTACGGTGTTATCGGAGAGATATTTGTACAGTCTTGTGTTACGTGCTGCCAATTGTACAGTATTGGCTGTTATTTATTCAACTATTAAAGTGTTACGTTACTTTGGAGCCCTGAGTTGTCAAGTTCTTTAAGTTGGAAGTGTCTGGTGCAGTTTGCAAAGAGCCTGGATAGTGAGATTCGTAACAATATATATATATATATATATATATATATATATATATATATATATATATAAATGTTCATTCATTTTTTAAAGTGCCCTGAAGTACTTGTATGTTAGTTACAGTGTAAAAAGAATAGGTACATACAATAACTTAGTATATGATGAAATGAAAATCTTAATGGACTACCGGTGGACAATGGTTTTGCTTGCCCTGGATGTGGCAAAATATGTAGGTCACAGCTGGGGCTGTGTAGCCACGGAAAATACTGCATTACTCCTTAATCTTCAAACTCGAAGTCAAGCCTTATTATTATTATTATACTGTTACTATAGTCTGCCAAAGTAAGAACATGACATGGGGCAATATTTTACAACAGCTATTCAGAAAGAACGCTCACAAACACTAAGATAAAACAAACATACTAGCTGTACAAAGGCTGGTAGGTATGCTAAAAGGATCCCTTGTTTGGTACTATGACATAGCATATAATCAACCAGTTAATGTGCTTAACAGCTATTTCGGCCAATCAGCATTCTGAAAGATTGGTGATGTCCTATTAATTTTTTTCCCCAATACTGTACATATGCATTGTGCGTCACAGAAAAACCCAAGGTGTTAAATAAGCCTGCTGAGTATTTTTTCATTAATATTATATTTCTGAGAAATTCCAACCCATGAAGGTCACTATAACTAACAATGTTTGAAACTCATGATTTATGCTACAGTCTTTATTAAGTTTGCAATAATGTCAAACTGTAGAAAATACTAATACAATAAGAGAAAGAAGAAAACTGTATCCACTTTTAAGTAAGAATTTTGCCTTGTAATATCTTTCCAATTCCCTAGTGCCATCTGTTCACTATTTTATCATACACATAAAACATTTTTGCTTGCTCGTTATATACTGAGTTCAATGTTAGTACAGATCAAAAGTTAGTTTACAACATAGACATGTATCTTTCACTTGAAGCTGTTACCTTCTCAACTAATTCTGTTTATAAAACATTAAAATGTCACAGCAAAAAAACAACACTGAGACTGATTCAAAGGTATTAAAAAACAAACTGAAGATTTATCAGTCACCTACCATACTAGACTTGAATCTGTGTTGAATTATTTGCTTGGTTTTGACATCTATTATCAAGATAAACATAAAATAAACTATTAATATCCAGAATAATCACATCACAAATATATTTATTATGATGAGGTGGTATTATCAACTCAATAGCTACAAATTTAATCCTAAGCATAGTAGGTTATTATAAATATACTACTGTCAATAAAATATTTGTTCTAAGGTATCTATTTTTGATGTTGAATAAATGACCCAAGTAGAATGCCTGTATTGACATGTTAGATGTTGGTGTGTTCAAGCTACTAGCTACAGTGTGAATGAACCAAAGATCTTCAAGACAAACTCAGTGCCACATGCAGGCAATCAATTACTTGCTACACAAAACTCCACCAGATTTCAAGAGGAGATTTTTATGTAAGGAAACGACCAATGTACATAAATGGAGAACAAAAAAAAAGTTAATTGAATGATAAGAAAGGAAACAATGCTAACATTCAATAATAAAGTTAGTATTTGTTTAAAGTACATTTTTTATTGACATTTGTAAAATATTCCAAGGATAGATATTAAAACAAAATATTTGTATCACATAGTCTGTATTTTTTAAAATTTTATTTATGTGCTTAACTAATTCATTGGGAGAAATGTATTTTGAGCTATCAATTCAGTAAAATTAGAAAAGGATCCTGAAACTTCCAAGTTGTTAGTAAGCAAGTAGATTTTGTTGATAAGGTCAAACTAACAGTTGGCAGCTATCAATGTTGTTAGTGTAGAAAAACAATGAAAAATAAATACAAATAAAACTAGCCTTCTACTCTAGAACTAACATAAAAAGCCACATACTGTCAAAGCATTAAAAGGTAAGGGTGCATCTTTTTAGTTGATTCAAATAGCATTTTAACTCAACCAGATAATGTAAGAGGAGTGTCAAGAAAAAAAAAATAGATGGAGAAATATAACAAGGCTGTAACTAAGTCAGGATGAACTCTGTCCCCTTGTAACCAAACTCCTTCTAGTGTTAAATCATGACATTGTTCTGTTTAAAAAGAAAAGAGAAAAAAAAAAGCACCACTCTTACCAAACTCTTCTAGAACAAATATGCCACCTTTCTGTGTGAAACATTTCCGGATTCTTGCTAGCTCAATAAACAACTGAAAGGAAAAACCAATGGTACAAAACATAACAGAACAGAAAATGAAAACACACATACACACGGCACTAAATAAAATACAACAGCACAGCAGACTGCTCTGATCTAGAGTACACACAACCATAAATATAAATATATACATATATATATATATATATATAGGGCAGTGGAGGAAACAGGATGAGAAGATGGTGATAAGAACAGATGTACAAACTGGCAGATGAGACAGTCGCAGAGTAAGGGTTGCCAGGATTTCTCTAAACTCATCTAGAGTCACTATCATAAGACTCATCAGCTTTCAATAGTGGAGTGCTCTTAGAATTCATTCAAAAAGACTTGTTACAGTTAGTTTCATTAGTAATATTTACAATTTATCACTGCTCAGTAATATGAACATTTCCAAAAAAGTTGTTTTTTTAAAACCAAGAACGGAATGTTTTTCTTGTCCCAGTCAATGTCTGCATGGTCAAATGATGTTTCTCTAGTCATCTCATAATTATAAAATAAAAATTATCTTTCAAAAGTATTCATTTACAGTAATTAATTTATTGATCATGTACTTTACTATAATACACTTTCACAGTATTAAATATTTGATGTGAAAACATCCTTTGACCATTAATGATAAATACTTGACAAGGGTCGAAGAGAAAAATTCAAAATTATATCTCCATAAAATCACCATACAACAAGAAAGCTTTAAAAACAAAAAGAAAATAGTAAATCTAAAACAAATTTTATCAAAATTTATTTTCCAAAAATTTCTCTTCTGGAAAAAAAAACCCACACTAAAATATGAGTCAATACTATTATAATACTAAAATGTTCTTAGATTTATTGAATACATTATGTGATGGTTATTTGTTTTATTTTCTTTGGTATAAAATTGACATTAAAAATGAAACTTCCTAACCTGTTTATGTTCTCATTTTACTCTGTCAACAAGTTCAATGTCAGATGAGTATAAATGATTCATAAGATACATCAATATATAGAATCTGCATGCAATATATAACAATAGAAAACAATGTTGAAAGCAGGCTATAGGAAGGACACAGAGCAGTTAGAACCTACAATGATACAAACACAAAACAACAGTTCTAGAAGATTGAAGTTGTTTGAAATGTTTGATGGTTATTTTACTCTAGCTAATCAAGTGATCTGAATTTGCTCATTTTATTTGTCAAAATTGGAAGGTTTTTATTAAATAATCTGAATGAAATTTAAATAAGTAAATTTAAAAAATAATCAAAAGAATAAAATATTTTTTTTAAATTTACAAAATGAATAAAACCAGAATTCTTCACATTCACTGTTTCTCAAACCTAACAGGGAGATAAATAAATACTAGTCACAGACAGGAGCACTTCACTCTTTCTACACATAAAAACACTCTTCTAAGAGTTATCACACATATTTAAAGAAAAATAGTTTGATGTTTGTGTATGTGTGTGTAAGTAGTATGTGTGGGTCTAGTTCCCCTTCCAACAAAAAAGAGGGTAATGCCTTAGGATTGTTTACCTCCAGTTCCTGAGAGCCAGGGTTAGCAGACAAAAAAAGTTATACATATAAGTGTTAAAATTCAAACTCAATTCATACAATCAAGCTAATAAAATAAGAAATGAAAAAGAAAAACCAAAAAAAATAAAAATAAATCTGCCTGTTTGATTGCTTCTGAAATTATTTTTTATCTTCTTTATTTCCTCTCTAAACATGATTTGGTTTCAGTTCATTATTTAATTTGGAATAAATCAATTCAAGACAGGGAAAAGTTAAAAAAAAAAAAAAAAAAAAAAAAAAAAAAAAAAGAATTGCTAGGGAAATAAATATCGAAGGGCTCACGCACAGCAAGACTTCTGTGACATTGTAGTGGTGCTACAATTTCTTAGTGTGTGATGTCAGTCAATAGTCACTGGTAAACATGGGATGGAGTTAAAAAAAAAAATGAAAAGTGATAATTGGTGAAGTTCTCTGCTCGCCGTGAACCTTAACGCGAGCACGTGAACCTTAACGTTACAAGTGACAGAAACAAAGACAAAAAGATCATGGAGACACTACAAGTCTAGATTCAACTAAAACTTAACATAGAGACACACACAAAATATCCCCAAAGTTACTTTTAAAATTTAAAAACAATTATTAAAAATTCAATTTCTGTTAAATTATTTATTACTTAATTGACCCGCATTTAAGTTTATGAGGACAAAAAAATTTAGTATATAGGAATGCACCCACAAAAAAGACATTTAATAACCTAAGAAATACACACAAATGAGTTCACACTAACACTCAAACCACATGAGAAACAGAACAAAATTTGATTGTCTTAATTCCCCACCAAGATCTTCCCTCTAACTAAAAAGCCAAACAGTCCTGAGACCATGAACTTGTTTATACTAGTCAAGTACACTGGCACTTATATATTTGTATTGATCAATAAGAATAAGAATTCAAAAAAAAAAAAAGAATTAAAAAAAACATGCACAGAAAAAATGTACAGACGTGGCAAGAAAACAAAAAGCAAGATGGTTATAAAATTTAAAAGAAAAGTATGATGGGAAAAAATGTTTGAAGATACTTCAAAACAAGCTTTTGTTAAAAGAATGAATAGACAATATTAGCAGACATGAAGAAACATAGGTGTAAATAGAATGTAATAGTTGATCTTCTTTAGCACTTCTAAGAACAAAAACAAGTGACTAGTGACAATATTTGCTTGGAATTGTTTTTCAACTTTAAAGTTGCATTTTCAAATTAATTGTTAACAATGTAATACTGAATGAGTGAAGGTGAATGAATCACAACTACTACTACGTCCTACTGCGTTAAGAGAAGGGGAAAAACAAAAGTGTAAAGTTGACAACAAAATTGTCTGTTCTACTTTAGAAACTGCAACATTCCAAAACAAACTTTCTGGGTGTATGTGTTGGTGTAACTAGACAACTATTAAAAGGCAAGTGTGGAAATGTGTGTATGTGGGTAGCTAAATAACTATAAAAAGGCAAGAAAGAAAAACTCGCCTTTCTCAGGGATGATTATTGATAAATGCGAGACCAAAGTTCAAAGGTGTGACCTGTCACAAGACAAGATAGGGAGAACAAAAATATCTATCACCAGGGATTTTGAAAACAATATTAAAATTACTTATAAAAAAATACAATGCTGTGAATGCAGCCAACAACAGTCAGTTTAGTCATATATCATCAATTGGTTTTGTTTTCTCTGTTATATTTTAGTTATTTTTTGAAAGCATTAATAAATATATTAATGCATCTTTTCTTGAATCAATTTTAAAAACTAGATTCTAGACAAAGATTTGAGCACATTGATATTTTTTCTAATTGTCAAAAAAAATTTTAAAAATCTCACCATTTAGATTTTTTAAAAAGTGGCAGGCTGCAAATAGAAATATAACCTCAAGGAAATAAATGGCAACTATTGAAGTTGGCAGCACAAACAGCATCAGTTGATTTAGAGTTTTAGTTCAATTTATTACTTAAAGTGGTCAACAGTGTTAACAGAACTTCATTACATTTAGTTTGACTAGAATTGTAAAAGTAACTTGACTAATAAAATGCTCATATTGTTGGTGTATCTACTGTTGAGATCAATGCTTGTTAATAATAATTTGGAAAAGTTGTGGAAATGAAATTATATTTTTGAGTTCCTATGAGAGAGACTTCAGCCTATTTATAGACAATTCTTCATGTTGTTTTTTGACCTAGTTGTACTGTCTACCAGTACAGACATTTTAAACCTCATAAACTAATAATTTATGTATCTAAAAAAAACAAAAAACAAAGCTTTTGTTTTATATAAAAATGCTATGAATATACTATTGACTAGAATGAGTTTGGTTCAATAATATGGCACATAACATGTACACGAGACTCAGCAAGACAGAACCAGAAGCTTTCACATATGCAGTCATACACAAGAATTGAAAACTTTAAAAATGTCAACAAAAAGAACCAAAACAAAATGTAGGTCATATAAGTGTAGGTCATATATATTTTTTCTTCTATGAAATAAAATAAATAAAATAGAAACAAGAATATGAAAAAAAAAAAAATATTAAAAAAAAAAAAAAAAATCACACAGCGAGCAGGAGGCACCAACACGAGACAAAGATAGATGTCAAGAGAAAAAAAATTTAGGGAGGGAACATGTACAGTCCAGTCCAGTTCTTGTTATGTTGTTTGTTTTTTTAAAATTATCTTTTTAAATCTATCAATGACAAGATGCAGGTAAGCTTTGGCCCTATTACTTTTTTTTTCTCTTTACGAAAGGATGTCTTACAACCCAAAGCAAGGCCTGTCATCAAAGCAATGCTCAGGAGAGATGATGCTAAGCAATTAGTGAGATCTGTCATGTCCTTTCTTCAAGCTGCTTTTAATTAGAACCAACACAAAGATCAAGGAGAGAGAATGAATATTATTAGCAAGGCCAAGGACAAAAGACGAGGACAAAGGAAATTGACTGAAGAAAAAAAAAGGAAATAAAAAATTATTGCATTTGTTTGTTTTTTTATATACATGTCTTTCAGTCTCCTTCAGACATAGATGAAAACATTTCATCCAATTTCAAATAGATAGAAAACTTTCATTTGAGTTTTCATACAGTTATTTATACATTTTCTAAGACATTAAGATGGCTACGTGTTGAGTATATAAAAACATTAGAATAGAATCCTAGTAGAAAGAGAACCCTTATATTTAGACTTACCAGTCTTTTGACAATGTGTGGGTTGATAAGCTATTTAATACATTGCACTAACATTAAACTAAACAGTGTTATCAATAAAACATAGAATACAAAGAACACAGAATACAATTCTGACCTTGCTGTTTTGAAGGAGAAGTCCAATACCTTCCATACAAACTTGGAGTAGTCCACCTTCTTTAGTCTTCAAATCTTGGACTGGAAATTCCCCTCCCAATTCAGGACCTAATTTAGTAGTAATTTAGAAACAGCAAAAACAAAGAAAAACATTTCAAAATGCATTTTTTTAAAAAGACAATACCACCATTCTACAACGTAAAATAAAATAAACATAATTTTAAAAAAAAATATTTTTTTTTAGCTCAAATCAGGTATCAAACTTGTGATGTTGACACCATCAGCTTCTTCAGGAACGATTCTACCAATTAGGCCAGCGGGCATTTTATAAGATATCTATTGTTTATTGGCATGTTAATTACTTTTAAGATCTAGTCTAGATCTAGATCTACATCTTAAGATCAAGTCTACATCTAGATCTACTTCTAGATTAGAATGTAGATGTAATCTATTAGATTTACAAATCTATCAATAAACTTAAAGCAGCTTTAAGTTAAATAAACATTTGGTTTTTTTTCTAATTGAATAATTCCAATGATATAGATCTAGGCCTTTAAATCTAGACTGGACTTAAGATGATGTGCAAAATGTTAGTGAAAAATTATTATTAATTTATTAAAATATGGAATCAATAATACCTTATATTCTGAAATTCCTGAACGATACTGTCCTTTCAAAACCTATGTTGGCTCTAAGTCTAGTATTCAAACCGAATTTTCATTAATTTTTTTTCTTTTGAAAAATTATAATGGTCAAACTAAAGTTTTCCCCATGTGGCCAACAAGCTAGTAATTTTTTTCTCATAGATATACAGCAACTGTTAAATTTCTAGGAAAATTGTTAGAGCCGTTTTTTTAGATCAGCCTTCCAGGTTCCCAAAAAGTTCATGAAGTTCTGACTTGAATAGAGGTTTTGTAAAAATAAAATGATAAAATAAACCAAGTTATTGTTGAAGTTTTTACAATACCTCTGTTCAACTCATACCTTTGTGTAAAAACTTCAAGGTGGGTGGGAAAAATCTGGACATGGATCTCAAAAACAACTCAAAAGATTTTCCAAAAATTTTACAATTTATGTACATTGTTAGGAAAAGAATTACTGGCTAGTTGGCCACACTGGGGAAAACTCTTGTTTGACAGTTATAACGATATAATTTTTCAACATATAAAAGTAATAAATTTAAATTTGACAAGAGAACTAGAAAATATTTATCTTGAACAGACTAATACATACTCGAGTATTTACACATGAATGCAATATTCAAGATTTTAATAAGTGAATGTTCAGGAACATTCTGTGCACCATCTTTTGAATCTAGATCTAAAGGCCTATCATTATAATATTATAAAGTGTAGTAGCTTTATACATTGGCTTAACAAGGATGTTCCTTTTTTTTGTTTAATTTAACATTTATTAGTTATTATAAATTGACTACATCCTGAAATTTATAATGCAGAAATTTTCAATAGTAATTATGAAATTTTGAGAAAAGATAGGGCAGATAATTATGGAGTTCTTCTAGCAATAAAAAACACTCTTATAGCAGAAGAAATTACCTTACCTAACTCAAAAAATTTAGAATCAACATTTTGTAAAATTAATACCACCTCAACATCCCTAATAATAGGCAGCATTTACAGACCACCAAATTCTAGTTTAGAATACATGCAGGAACTATGTAATCAGATTACTACACTTAAAGAGACAAATAAAAATGCAGTTTTTTGGATTATGGGTGATTTCAACCTTCCTGATATAAATTGGAAAACACTAACCATAGATAAACACCAAAACCTTAAGGACATAAATGAGCTTTTCATAGAAATTTTACACAACCTAAGTTTAGATCAAATCATTAAAAAGCCAACTAGATTAAACAACACATTAAATCTCTTCTCAACCAACAGACCTGGATTAGTAGTTGATCATGATATTATCCCTGGTCTATCAGACCATGAGATCATAAAAATACACAGTCAGATAAAAGCAGTAGCCAATTCAAAACCCAAAAGAAAAATCTTACTCTGGAATAAATGTAACCTAACACAACTACACCAAGCTGCATTAAACTTTCAACAAACATTCTTATTAGAAAAAAGACATTAACCAACCAGTCGATGACCTCTGGAATTTCATTAAAAACCATCTTAAAAGCATTATAGAAAATCATATACCAACTAAATACACATCAAACAAAATAAATAAATGCTGGTTTAATAATAGACTAAAGAAGCTTTGTAAACAGAAGGAAAACCTATATAGAAAATTTAAAGAAACTAAGGCAGAAAGAGTTGACAAAAAGTATATAAAAATTAAACACTTAACCCAAAAAGTAAGCCGACAGCTGCAGAGTGAATACATAAACAATGTAATATCTAAAGATAACAACAAAAACCTCTGGTCATACATTAAGTCTAAGAAAATGGAAACAACAGGCATAGCGCCATTAAAAGATGAACATAACATAATACATAATGATAATGAAACTAAAGCAAACATCCTAAACAAATACTTTACATCAGCATTCTCAGCCCCAGGAGACAAAGACATATTACTGAATTTGAACCAAGTAGACAACATAGAAGATATAGTAGTACAAGAAAATGGAATTCAAAAACTATTAACTAACACCAAACCAAATAAAGCGTCTGGACCTGATGGTATTCCAGCTAGATTACTCAAAGAACTAAGCAATGAGCTAGCCCCAGTGTTCAAAATACTCTTTCAGGCTTCACTTAACCAGGGCAGAGCACCAAAGGACTGGAAAGAAGCTAATGTCACCCCCCTATTTAAAAAAGGAGAAAAATCTGACCCAGGAAACTACAGACCAGTATCACTTACCAGCATCACATGTAAAATCCTAGAACACATAATATGTAGCAACATCATAAACCACTTAGACAAACAAAATGACCTCACACCATACCAACATGGCTTTAGGAAATATAGATCATGTGAAACACAACTAATAGGACTAATTGATGATTTTTCTAAAGGTTTAGATAATAGTGAACAAATAGATGCTATCTTACTAGATTTTTCTAAGGCTTTTGACAAAGTTCACCACCATAGTTTGCTTAAAAAATTAAAATATTTTGGCATTAATAGTCCACTGCATCAGTGGATTAAAGATTTTCTGATAGGGAGAGAACAAACTGTAATAATAAATGGCTCTAAATCAACACTGATAACAGTAAACTCAGGTGTACCTCAAGGAACAGTCTTGGGTCCACTACTATTTTTAATTTACATAAATGATTTACCAAATTGCATTACTTCAGGAACAAAAGTCAGATTATTTGCAGATGATTGCATAATATATAGAACAATAAAAACAACACAAGACACAGATATTTTACAAAGAGAATTAGATGAATTACAGAAATGGGAATCAAATTGGAGCATGTCTTTCCACCCAGAAAAATGTCAGTTGTTAAGAGTAACAAAAAAACTAAAACAAATTAATTCCACTTATCTTATTCATGGCAAACCAGTAACACAGACTAAAAACGCAAAATACCTAGGTGTTATAATAAATGAAAAACTGTCATGGAATCCACATATTGATGAAACTATAAAAAAAATCAAACAAAGCATTAGGGTTTATTAAAAGAAATTTCTATAAATCAAATAAGAACATAAAACTAAAATGTTATTTAACCTTGGTTAGGCAAATAATAGAATATGCATCCTCCGTTTGGGACCCCTCAACTCAAGAAAACATTAAGAAACTGGAACAGACACAAAATAGAGCAGTGAGATTCATAACAAATGAATATTCACATTTGACTAGAGTAACACCTATAGTAAAATCACTAAATTTAGAAAGCCTTCAGGACAGAAGACTCAAAAGTAAAGTAGCAATTATACATAAAACACTGAACCATAATCTTCAAATACGAAATTTAATAAAATACTTTGAAAGACACAAAGATAAAGGCACATTCCTCGTGTCATATGCTAGGACAAATTTGTACAAATACTCCTTCTTCCCTAGTGCTATTAGCATGGAATGGGTTGCCTGAGCTAGCCAGGAAAACCAGTGACTTGGCAGAATTTAAGTCATGACTAAATGCATGACGCGTAGGACGTAATCATCTTCTTTTTTGAAGTAATGTCTGTATTATATAAGATAAGAAGATAAGATTAAGAGCAAAATAATCGCTCTATAATCCGTATAAAGGAGGTATTGTCTTAAAAATTTTTTTTCATATTACTATATTTAGTTTAGTTGCCTCTCAGAATACAATTGTTCAATTAAGTCTTATGTATTTATTTATCCTAATTACAGAATTCAATATAAAATCTAATTGAAAAATTATTAATTAACCTGGCAGTCTTCCTGTATTTCTACTGGCTGCCTTCTCCATCGACTCTTTCACAGAAAAGTATAACTCCTTGCACTGGGGAAAGTTGTGTGTAAACATAACATAATTTTAAGCTAGTTTAGTTGAGGAGGTGGTCTTTTTTTTATTTTAAAGGAAAATTCTAAACAAAGCAGTAAGTTATTTTAATTATTTTTTTTATTTTCTGGTGACATTATCTCAGAGTATAAAATGGCTGAAAGACTAAAAACTTATCATTTGGTTTGAACACAGCCTAAATCTCATCCATCATGCTCCTAGATTTCAATGGTGATGTGAATGTGATTTGGTTTTTCAAAAAAGATGTATATATCACTAAACTGCTAGCTATCTTTGCACACCATGTGTCTCATTTATTTTCAACCAAATCCCACAGAACAAGCGTCCCAAGAAACATGGTATTAATGGATGCAAGTGGATTAAAAAATGGAAAGATATCAGATATTGCAAAATTGAAATCTTAAACATCAATATCATGATCAGAAATGCTGTTTTTCAAAATGATGTTTCAGATTTTAAAAAAATAATTAATTAATTGTTTAAGGATAGCTATAGATATAATTATATTTAGTAGAGGATTGTTTTAAGACCCAAACTTCAATGATCATTATTTAAATCACCACGTAATCTAGCATTGTTTAACTGATCACTGTTTGGTCCTTCGATTTCTTTTCCTTAAGTGTTAAGATACCTCAAGAGTTCTACACTTTTAAGAATATGGTACACTAGCTAAAAACTAGTTGAAACCTCAATATCCCAATGAATGAAATAAGTGATGCAATTACCTTCTTGGTGTAGAATTGATTCAACTGAACTTTGTCCTGATTCTTTCTCCACAAACATAAGACTTTAGTTTTGGGGCAATAGGTCATGTTGACTAGTTTTTCAAACCACCATCTGTCGTGAATAGCCCCAGTGACACTACGCAATAAAAGGCAGTCATCACACACCTACAAATACAAGAACTCAGTTTATGTTTTTCAGAAAGGGGAACTTTTACTTTACTCGATGTTTTTCTGTGAACACAAGTTTTGTTTTGTTTGAACAAGAAATACACCAGAAAATTATCCATGATAGATTGGCTAACTATTAAATGCAGTTTTGATTTTACAAATGCATTTGACTAACTAGTTGTATATGTCATTAGAACAATGTTGGCCAGCCACAAGAACATATTTATTGGTTCTGAATTTGATGAAATAACTGTAAACCTAATGTGATTTGAGCTGTAAAAAAATACAAGGCCCTTAAGATATTTTCAGGCTCTGAACATTCATATTGTGAGAGTCAGAGGCCAATACTATTGCACAACTGCATCTAACAAAAAAACATACATTTCAGTCCTGTCAGTGCCAGATTAATAGTAGTAACTCAAATAGTAATAAGATTGAAATTAGAATAGACACAAAGGACTTTGAAGGAACTTATCAGAAATATAAATGTTTAAAGAAAAAAAAACTTAATTAAGATATTCTATATTTAAAAAGTGGGGTCTATGTTTTTCTTGAAAGTGAAGTCTGTGGTTCTCAGAGATCATTGTGGACCAAAATGTGGGATATGTAGGGGACAAACCAAAAAACAACAAGATCTTTGTTGCAGATATAGATTATATAATACGCAGGGAAGTTTTATTGTTTTTACACAGGTGATAATAAATGTTAATGCACTGATGATAGTGTACTTAAGAAGCCTCATTGAGTTATGTAAAAACTAGTTCCATTGACTTTAATATTATAATGACGCCATTTCGAAATGAGACATCAAGCAAAAAATGTTTCTAAGAAAAACTTTAAAGAAAATGGCAATAAAAAATATAACAGAATTTTGTGCTTTTTTTTTAATTTCACATTTTATTATTTTTAAAAAAAAGTTAAAAAAAAACAACAAAAAACAGACTAGATTAGTAAAACAGGGGTTAATCAAAATTTAAAGAACTGGATGTACAGAGAGTTACCTCCATGAAAAGCATATCTCCTGTATTATCATTCCCCCAATGTACAGTAAAAGACTGTTTTTGCATTCTCCTACTACACATTGGCTTCAGGTCAATATCATTGCCATACTGTAGAGAATAAAGAGTCAGAAGGTTAACAAACCAAAAAACAAACAAGCTACTAATTTAGAAGATAAAAAATTGTAACAACAAGTTAGGATGTTGTCCATTGTATGTCATGTACTGTTCACATCAGTCATCCTTGTGTGTAAAAGAAACAAAAAACTTTTGAAAACATTTACAAAGCACTCAAGAATTGATTTGAAGATGCATTCAATCTAAGTCTTTACTCTCCACACACCATCAAAAAATGTCAATGTTCAGCATTAAAAAATAATTCAAAATGGTAGGAAATCATTTTTTTTAAAACTAAATATACAAGACCTAATTTCCCAGTAATTTAAGCATGATAGAAAGTAATAATTAGGGAGTCAAGAATTACTAGAAACTTCACATTTTGTGAAGACAGTGCTCAAAGACTTAACAGAAACTTCACATTCAGTGAAGACAGTGCTCAAAGACTTAACAGAAACATCACATTCAGTGAAGACAGTGTTCAAAGAGTTAACAGAAACATCACATTAACCCTCAAAATGCGTGGGGCCACGATCCTGGCTTGATGTAAACAGAAATTATAAGGGGTGAGGCCACGATCGTGGCTTCGTTTATATACGGTCATTTCTTTCGTATTTTCTTGGTAATTAGTTGCAAAACCGAACATATCCGTTTACTTCCTTCACTTCCGACTTTGAATTTGCAAAGGACGTCAAGTTAATTTCTTTCAATATGTTTTTAATCAATCAAAAATGAGTAGTGACAGTGAAGTTGATTTTCCAAATCTGAATAAAGACAACCTAACTGATGAGGAATTTATGGATTCTGATTTAGATGAAGATTTATCTGGTAAGTACAAATTATACGGATAATTAGATTTAGATCTAGGTCTAAATATAGGCAATATCCTTCACGTGTATCGATCTTTTTTTTTTTTTAAACAAATGTTTTTATCCATTGCTTATTTTAATTTGGGGTGACCAAAAGCAACTAAAAGGGGTGTGGCACCTCAAATTGTTTGTTTACATTATTAGATTAGATCAATATTTGAAAATTAGTAAGCTTTAATTTAAAATATGATTTTACTAATATTAGATCTAATAGATCTATCTACGACAATCTAGGTCCTAAGTCAATCTGTAATATAATAATTTCAGTATAATTAGTCTAGATCTATATCTTATGATAATTTTTTTTCTTTATTTTCAGAATCAGATGAGGCAGAATCTTTTACACCCTCTGCTGAAGAATGGAGACCTGTTGATGATCATGATTGTGGTCCCAGGACAGTTTTATTTACAGCCCACCCAGGCCCAAAACATGCACCAGCTCCAGATGCAAAGCCTGTGGACTATGTCAACCTTTTTTTGACAGATGACATTGTAAATTTGATTGTCAACGAAACCAATAAATACGCCAGGCAATTCATCGAAGATAACCACGAAAACCTGGAAACCACGCCAAGATCTCGTGTCCACAAGTGGACACCTATATCAAGTGAAGAGTTTAGGGCATTTTTAGGTGTGACAATGAACATGGGATTAAATAAAAAGCCCAACTACAACGCATATTGGAACTCATGCAATCTGAGCCAAGAAACACCTTGGTTCCCTGTTCACATGAACCGAGATCGCTATCAGATCATTCTAAAATTTCTTCACTTTGCTGACAACATGCTGTTACCAGATAGAAATGATATTGGTTTCAAGCTTTTCAAGGTCCAAGAACTTATAAAGCATTTCAATGCTAAATTCAAATACTTTTACCACCCCACTCAAAATTTCAGCATTGACGAAAGTATGATTGGGTTCAAAGGAAAAACTCCTCATATCTGCCAGTTTATGCCTAACAAGAGACATGCCAGATTCGGCATTAAGATGTGGTGTTTATCAGACATTGCTAATGGCTATCTTTGCCAGTTTGAAATATATGAGGGCAGTCAAGGAAGAAGAATCGGCAATGGCAGGTCTTATACACATGAGCTTATTATTAGGCTTATGACTGCAGCTGGTCTGTTAAACAGAGGACACCATTTAGGGATAGACAATTTTTTTACCTCCATAGAATTATTGGAAGAACTTTTTTCTGAAAACACTACAGCTACAGGAACTGTTAGATCTAACAGAATAGGGCTACCAGATGTTTGTGTTAAAACAAAATTGAAAAACAAGTAGCTCATCGCAGCCAGAAAAGGTAATCTGCTTTGCTTGGCTTACCAGGATAATAGCAGAAAGCCAATCTTGCTGTCTAATGCTAGTAAAGCTGGTCTCATTGATACAGTAAACAGCAGGAAACAACCTGTAACAAGACCTGCTGTGATTCATGCCTATAACCAGGTCATGGGTGGTGTTGACTTGGGCGCCGAAAAACTTTACATGTATATGGCTGAGCGCCGAAGCTTGAAATGGACAAATAAAGTTTTTTTTTCCCTATTTGGAAGAGCTATTCAGAGCTATACCATAGCAACACATCAGACAGACCAAAGCTCTCAAGGTACAATTTCATCGTGTCTGCACTAGAGAGCATGACATCAAACTTTGTACCCCAAAAAGTGATAAGTCGAAAACGCACTAGAACAGAGATGGAGGCTGCACGAATGGGTCCATCACCACTAACCCAGACCGTAGCAGGTCATCCACTTGATGGACATGATCTTAGCAAACTGCCAGTGGGGAAAAAACGACAGTGTGTTGCTGGTCATCCAACTCGTGTCAGAACTGGGTGGGAGTGCACAGGGTGCAAAGTTGGACTGTGTCCAGAGTGTTTTGCTAAATATCACAGACAGTTGTAAAGAATCATTCTTTCTACTTGTACAACTCTTATATATATATATGTGTGTATATATTTTTTTCTTAAAATTTTTTTAATGTGGTGTTTTTTTTCAAGCTTTATTAGTTGTGATTCTCATGGATTAAATTTTTGTTTTGCTTTTTTAAAAAATGGTTTGTATTATTTTTTAAATAATTTTTTATTTTTTACTAATATATGTTAATTGTCTGGACTTAATTAAATTACTTATTCAATTAGCTTTTCAAAAATGTATAGGTTTAATAGGCTACAATGCATAGTTTAGCTTCTAAAAGAAAAATAAGCAAGTGGGTCTCCAATGTTTGTAAACACAAGAATTTTTATCCCACTTTTCAATGCACTCTCTGTAAAATAACTGAGCACTTGAAGGGTTAAGTGATGACAGTGCTCCAAAACTTAACTGAAACATCACATTCAGTGAAGACAGTGCTCAAAGACTTAACAGATACATCACATTCAGTGCTCAAAGACTTAACAGAAACAAAACAAAAGTGCTCTAAGAGTTGCTACAATGAAAACTGTTGATTACCAAATGCTGGATGTTGTCGAGAAGGTTGTTGATATCCTGACTCTGAACCAAGCCAATGTGAGACTTTCCCAGCAGACGCCGAATTTTTTTCTTGATTTCATTTTTTGGCACCCTCATCATCAGCATGAAGGCAGCTTGGTTGAACAACATGACAGCAAGTAAGCGGTCCTCATCATATTCCAGGCGTTTCTTCTCAGCCTCACCAAGAGAATTATACCTGGGAACAAACGAAGTGACAATAAAAAAGAAACTGTTCATTTCAGGCAATAAAAAGTCTATTTTTAGCACTTAAGATGTGCATCCAATATTCTTATGGAATTTGATGGCCTAATTGGTAGAGCTCTTCACCACCCAAACAAAATTTCCTAAAGCTTGAAGGACTAAAGGATGCTTCCAAGTACCCAAGATGTTCTGGGGGAAAAAAGCTGGTGGGTCAGTGTGATAGTCATAAACTGGAGGAACTTCACTGCATCTCCCTTTCATTCACTTTAATTTGTATGAAAGTCACACTCCTTCATTCACAATTTAATTAGTTTAAATTGAAACTGATTTCATACTTTTTTCATGATGGTTTTGGCTAGAACTACAGCAACTAATGGCAACGCAGTGTCCAGTTCAAAGAATGGCAATAAATGTTCATAGTATTTAAAAAGTTTATAAGCATGTTATTGAAATATATTTCTAAAATCATTATATTATCCAACAGACCTTTCCATCATTTCTGATGGCCTCTGGTCCATGCCAATGATATCTCTTTCCTGGGCCACAGCATCAAGAAACATGTCCTCCCAAAATTGCATATGGTCCCAAACACGAGACCTGTCCTTGCCTACCAGCTCCTCAAACAAGTATGTTTGGCAGTGTCCATTTTCAGCAGTCAGACCAGCAGTGCCCACATGCACCAATTTGCCTTCGTGGAAGCGATACCCAGAGCTGTAAGCACTCTTGTTACTCCAAACACTAGAAGATCTACTGTGTCTAGCATGAAGACTGCCAGGCTAAATTAAAAAAAAACATATGCATCTATTGAAATATTTCAAATAGCCTAAACAAAACTGATGTGACTTATTACTCTATGATGAAAGATTTCAATGGTTGGACTAGTTTCAACTGAAAACATTTTTACATTCTGAAAGGTCTTGAGAAAAACTAAAATGATTTATTCCATGATGAGCACTGCTTTCAGGCAGCACTGAGGGGGCTCCAGGACGTACCCAGTTGGTCTCCATCTCACTGTCGGAGAGGGCCGAACGAATACTTTGGTGATTAATGCGATGCCTTCTTTTCTCAAAATCTTCCTTTTCAGAGCTGGTACTCACAAGAGTGCTTGCCTCTGACATCTCTGAGTCCAAACTATTGAACTTGCGATCTAGCTTGCCAGTTTTAATGAGCTCCTGGACAAAAACAAAAGAGTTTCTCATAATGCCAATACTATCACAGCTCTTCTAAAACATTAAGAACTCAGATAAAATATTAATAAAATACCATTTAATTATGAAATGGTTAACACAACATTTGATTTTGTCAAAAGCAAAGAAATGAAATGCGAAACTGAACAAGTCAAGCACAAGACCATTGTAATATCTGACCTTATTTTTCACCATTTCCCTGAGCATGTCACCTTGACCTTGATGGAGCCTACTATCTGGGTCAACATCTGTAACAACAATATCACAAGACACTGGTGGCACGGAAGGCCCACTGGCCTGCTGTTGGTGCCTTTGAAGCTGCTGCTGACTGAGAGCAGACATCTTGGTGGGGGCATTTTTGTTCCAGTCAGCAGAAGTCATGAACCCAGAGCTTCCTCCCACACCACCACCAGAGTCCAGCACTTGGTGAGAGCTATTCCTATCTTTGCTCTTGGCTGATTTGGATTTGTGAGGGTGGACAGAATTGTCAGGCCGCTCCCCGCTGCTGCCCCCACCATCATCAGAAACAGATGTTATTTCTATGTTCTCAAATTCATCTCCGTTGACAATCACAGGTGAGCCTACAAAAGAGAAATAGTTATTGATGGTTAAATGTAGAGCAACACAAAGCCATTCTGTTTTCTTCACTGAGGATCAAAATACAAGTTGCCTGATTATCTGACACATATGTATTTAGAATTTAAATAGTTAACAACAGCACTGTGTCTTGAGCAATCTAAACCAATTGAAAACTCTAAAACTCATGATTAAACCAATGTCCTAATAATAACAATAAACAATGTACATCTACTCTACATGAACATTAAGTCATGTTGTATGATTTTATATCTAATATAAGACAAGCCTTATATATATATATATATGACTAGGGAAAGAATATGTATAAAATCAAAAGAAACACATTATTAATTAATAAAAGAAATAAATTATTTATAAATAACATCTTTAATTTGTCCTATCAATTTAGTTTCACTTGAAAATGTTTTTTTTTAAGATTAATGTCTGTTCCAATCTAAAGAGGTCTCACCTTATCAATAAGCAACAACAGAAAAGGAATTCAGAATCAAAATACACACATATAAAGTAAGAACATTATTTGAAAGTGTTTATACTAGCGCTAGTAAAATATTAATTTTCTGTAGGTAAGAGAACAATACAAGACATTCACCACTCAGTGGAGTACAAATACTCAGTTTTTAATTAAAATAATCACAGAGACCTCAAAAATTAGGGTATGATAGATAAGGTAGAAACATATATAGGAATCAATATTACAGTCACAAAAACATATACAAACTGAGGAGTAATGACCAGACCTTTGAGGCGAGTGCTTAAAAATGAGTCATCAGCGTTAATGATATAGTGCCTATTGTGTGTCAGTCCAATCATGTTTACAACTAGATTAAAGCTAGCAAATCCTAGTTAACATTGAAATTCATTACAATTAAGTTCAATGGGGTTAACATTGAAATTCACTACAATTAAGTTCAATGGGGTTCTGTCACATTTAGTGCTTAAGAAATAAGAAAAGTGTTTAGTGCTAAACCTGAGCACAAATCAAATGTGATGAATAACAAGAGTAAAAAGTATGGTTTTAACAAAACAACTGATGAATTGTTCATAAATGTGTCTCACAATATTTCTAAACTGTCCTACAATATCACAGCATTGGACCCAAGAACTAACAAAGAATATTTTTAAAATAAATCCTCAGTTGAGATCAACTGAAACATTGTTCAAATTTCCACTTGTGATTTTGTCCCATTCAGTTTAGAAAACTGTTTTCCCACTAATCAAGTTTGAGGTGAATGTAAGAGTCAATAATATGCTGAAGGTAAGAGTGAATCATTTCAGGAGCAGTAATGTTTAGTGTTGAATGCTAGTAAACATGATTTAATTTGTTACTGATATAAACCTTGGGTTTCTTTTTCTTCTTATTTTCACACAAATATTTTTTCTGTCTTGTATAGTTTGTTTTTAGTTTTTCTACATAGTGAGAGTAAATAAAAAAAAAAAAAAGAAATATTGAGCAGTACAATGCATGCCTAATGTAATTCAGTGATAACTCACACACATCAATTATAAATTCAAACCACAAAACAATCAAAAGCAAAGACAACAGTTGTAAGAATAGATATTTTATAAGCTTTACTTCAACAAAAGGAATTTTCTAGACTTAGAATTAGTTATATTTTTATTACTATAAAATTTGATTTCATTATTTACATTTTTATTACTTCATTCTCTGACTGAAGTCAATTTATTAATGAAATGTTTCCTCAAACATTTCAAATGGTTAATTGCAGTTTAATGTAGATTATATGCTTTAAACAAAGTTTATCATTATCATACTGATATTTAAAAAAAGAAAGAAAAAAAAAGGGAAATAAATTAAAATAGAAATTAAATTTGAAAAAACAATGTTTTCAAGACATTTTTTCAAGACTATTTTTTTTAAATATTAAATGTTAATTGAGTGCATTAAACACAAAATTTGCTAAGCAAAACTCAAGTATGCAAAGTGAAAAGCAAAGCAGAGGAAATGAATCTATAAGAAAGATGCTTCCTGCAGATTTGTGGCAAGATGTCAGTAAACCTACACAGCTGAAGAAAGCATCTCTCCTAGCTAGGACAATAAAATGTACAACTTGCCTGACTCTGTGCTAGGGCTAGAGGAGGTCAACGTATCGCTCGGGTTTAAGGTGGATGGAGCTACACTGATGGTGGAATGAGTGGCGGCTGTTGCGGCAGTAGGGTGGGGCTTGGAATGTGATGTGGGGGCAGGTGAGTTACGGGCCTGGGGAATAGATCCCCGCTTGCTTTGCCACCACTCTAAGAATTGGACAAACAGGAAGGACAAAAACTGAATTAGTCCAATAACATATCAACTACTACATAAGACTACCACAATAATCTAATACATTCTATATTTACTAAATAAAGTGTTGATGTTTTTTGTTTTAGTACAGTGGCATAGCATTCATAAAGACATGTAATGATGTACACTATTTTTAAAGGATTTACTTTTCCAGATTAAAAAAAAGAATGCAAAATCAAATTTGTAAATATATTCTGTTATGACATGATTAGGAATTAGTTATTAGTTTCAGGAATAGGGTAAAGTTTTACTTAGCGACAAGTGACGTGACAGATCTTTAAAAAACAAGAACGCTCTAAGTGACACTAAAAAGAGGACGCTTCTTGTAGAGCAGTAGAATAGATATACGGATTTACGGACATAGCTGACATCGGACGATTCCCTTTTTGATTATTAAATATATTTGTAGAACAACATCAGCGTCGACTACATATTTTGATTGTTTCGGCCTTTCGCCGGTGTTACTGAAGTAGTTTGAGTTCAGTATTACTTCCAGTCAGACGTAGATCTACACTAGTTATATTTCATAGAATCAACACAGCGCGGAAGCCTTAACAACGTGGCGACCCCAGACTCGGAGCTCACTGGCATCAACATCCAGAAAGATAGAAGCCCTCTGTTAGGAGGCAGAAGTTAACGTCATCGGCCTAGTCTGCAGCTAGACCCTGATTATACAGCCACGTCGGCGAAGGAAAGCCAGTGAGATCCTGGACTCGTAGACCTAGGAGGTAACGAAATATAGATCTATTTCTACATTTGTAATTTGTAAACGCCCATACGTTGGGGCATCGTATTGAAGCCTGTAGTTCAGTATTGAGAAGGCTACAGTTGGTGGAAGGGAAGAAAACCGTCCTGTCGAAGCCGTACTGAAGAGATATCGCCTGCCCAGCATCCTGAGAAGGAACGTGAAGGTCACCTCTGCAAGGCCAAGATTGACCAATGAGGTCACGCCGAAGAACTTTTGACGTAGGAGCCATCTTACTGCCTACGGCACTTAAGTACAGTAGTGCTAATTTGATCTACAGCTCTGCTGAATCTGTGCTACACGTTAGATAGCCAGATAGCCGGTATTTTAGCACTGGACTTTGACTTTGTCGCTGTGTCAACTGTTGGACCGTTCCAGTTTCACTTTGGACAGACGACCACCTGGAACCACTGTACCTGCGTCGGAACCAGCAACTGGAACCAACAACCGGAACCAGACTCTACGTCACCGATGAACCGGAGCCAGATGACAGATCACAGTGAACCAGAACCAGACGCCGTACCACCAAAGAACTGGAGCCGTTGCAGACCAGTACCGAAGGACCTTGGAAACGTTCGCTGTCCTTATCTCACCGCTAGGGAAGACATCGCCGCGAGCCCGCCACCCGGACAGACATTAGCGTAGGAAGAGTGGACTCGAGACTGACTGTGAAGTTATCGCCGCTTCTTAGACAGATAAGTCAAGTGTTATTTAACTACTTTCTCCTTAGAATAATTAGAGTCTGTAGGGAAGTGACCACTCACTAGATTATCACTACCAGGTTAAATCGTGGTAGATTGGGGATATCTTTAACATTAGGTGTAATCTAGCAAGAGGTCCATATATACGTTTAGCTGTAAATTGTCCTGTATGTGAATGTGAATCATTTAGTTAAGCATTTTTTAGTAACGTCATGTATTAATCATTTGCAATACTCCCGTCTTAAGTCTTATTGTCAGACGAAAGTCTCATTCATTAGATCTATAGTTTGGTGTTTATCGTATTTAAGTTTATTTTCATAGTTTATTTGTATGAGTTGTAAGTTATATACACTCCTGGCTGTGAAAGCTAAGATCTAGCGTAATCTAGACTAGATCTGGGGAACAATCGAGGTGAAGCCTGATTGCCCATTGGTAATTTTAGTATTTGTAAATAGACAGGTTGGTCTATTTACCGGCGACTCGTGTTGAGTAACACGTAGTTGGTTGGAGTGTGCGTGTGTCGCACATCGTATTCAGTCGGGTCAGAGTGTAGCCTACACACTTGTATCAAGGATACTAAGTGTATCTTGGGAAAGGGTAGAAGTGATTATTAGTCTAAGTTGGTAGTCTAGACGCTGAGGGTAGAGTGACGAATTTCATTCATTTGAATCAAGAGATATTAGGAAGCCGCAGAGCGAGGTTACGCTCAAAAGGTAATTTGATTTATAGAACATTGGTAATAGAAGCTATTAGGCCTTGGTGTAAGATAATTTAAATAAAAAGCGAGGTAAAGTAACATAAAGGTAATATGGCAACTACTTCAGGTTATGACCTGGAAGAATTTAGAAAAAAGCTATTTCATGAAGCTAAGACAGAACTAGAACTGCGCAGCAAAGAACTAACTGCCTATGTACAGCAGATGGTGGCGGCAGAAGCAGAGCGCTTGGAGAAGGAGAGAATTAGAGAAGCAGAGCGCTTGGAGAAGGAGAGAATTAGAGAAGCAGACCGCTTGGAGAGAGAGAAAGCTAGAGACAGAGAAAAAGAAAAAGCAGATCGCATAGAGCGGGAAAAGGTTAGAGAGGCAGAAAAGTTGGAGAGGGAAAAGGTTAGAGAGGCGGAACGTGTAGAGAGGGAGAAGAAAGAAGAGGCGGACAGAAAAGTGAGAATTCAAGTTGAACAGATGAGGATAGAGGCTGGTGTAAGTGTGCCCACCGAAGGGAACAGCAACAATAGTGCCAACATAGAAAGCCATAGTAGCGCCGCATGGATGAAAAAGAAAATACAACCTTTTGCGGAAGACAAGGACGACATTGGCGACTATCTGAAACGCTTTGAAATCAAGCTAGCGAAGTTTAACGTCCTAGAGAAGGAGTGGTCCGAAATATTGTTGGACTTCGTACATGGGAAAGCCCTCACGATTTGCCAAAACCACGACTTGATGCAAAACAGCTATCAGGTGCTAAAGAAGGAACTGCTAAACGCATACGGGCACAACACGGCAACATTCTGAAAGAAGTATTACGAAAATTCTCCATCCAGCCAAATTGATCCACAAACAACTATCAACTCAGAGAAGGACTTCTTCACTAAATGGCTCGGATTCGAGATGTGGAGAACACCTACGAGGGGTTGAGGAACTTTATTCTAATTGATAATTTTCTCAATAAATGCGATCTCCAGCTACAGTCCTTTGTAAAAGAAAGAAACCCTAAGGTAATTGAAGACTTGGTAGAAATTATTAGGATCTTTAAGAATGCTTACCCAAACAACCCACTTTCAGTTAGAGACCACAATAAAGTTATTGACCTCGTAAATTATGTAAAGGGAAATGATAGCAATGAGAGAGATTATGGTAGAAGGAATGATGTTAGTGATTGGGACACTTATGGTAGGAGAAATGATAGATCCAGGGAACGTGGGAACAATGGTCGGGATAGTTATGATGGCATAAAGGATATATCCTGGGAAAATGAAAACAATGGCAGGGAAAGTTATGATAGGAGAATAGATAGACCTAAAGCGGGTGATAGAAACCTTAAGGAGGTTACATGTTTTAACTGTCAGGAAAAGGGACACATGGCATACCAGTGTAAGAAACATAGAGGGAATGGAGCTGGCAATGGGAATACGCAGGATAATAGTGGCACTAGTGATAGGAGAGGTAATCAAAGAAACCGTAGACAAGAGAGGGATAATCGGCCACCTGATAGGGTTAATTTTGTGAGGAACATTCAAGGCAGGGAACAGGATAATGGAGATAGTGAACCAGAAGAAGAAATTAACTACGTTGATTGTGGGGAAGATAGATTTAAATTATATCCGGGCATGATAAATAATAAACAGATAAATGTGATCCGGGACACAGCTAGCAGTACACTCGCGGTTCGAGGGGGATTAGTGAAATCTAGGGATTATTTAGGCTATACCAAATCAGCCAGATTGGCAGACGGCACAGTTAAGAGGTTCGAAGCGTGCAAAGTGTTCCTTCGATCTCCATTGTATACAGGGTATTGTGAAGGGGTAGCCATGCCGAGGTTATCTAGAGATGTTTTACTTGGAAATGTAGCAGGTGTCAGAGCCGCTTCTGATAAACAGGTTAGAAGTTGGAAAAGCAGGTATGGCAACATGAGGCGAAATAAACCTAGAAAGGACAGAATTTGTTTTAACTGCCATAAACATGGGCACATCGCTAAAGACTGTTGGAGTAGGGCAGAACAGTCTGAACAGAAGATTGCGAGTTCGGATAGGAGGCACAGGTCTGTATCCGATAGTGATGATAGAAGAGATGACTGTGGTAGCGGTAATCGAAAGTCATACAGAGGTAGAAGGCCGCACGCGGGTTATAATGGTATAAGAAGAGATGTTAACTCCAGTTGGAGAGAACAAATGTATGGGTCGTGTAGATAGCCTGTGAAACATAGCAGTGTACGACCGTAGTGTGTAAATAAGTTGGATTTTATTTAAATTGTTTATTCTTAATTAATTGACTTAACTAGTAGTCATAACTAGATGGGTATTAGGTTGTTTTACAGTATCTTGGAATAGTATATTTATGTTATAATATACATGCAATTGGGTTATTATTAGATTGGCTCATGTTGGTTATTTATTTCAGGTAGTATGTATGAATTGTATGTATGGATGTATGAATAGATAGGGCATTTATAAGGCAACGATTTATTGATATCAAGGAAAAGTAAGTTTTATAATTTATTCTTTGTTGGTGATCATGATCATACATCAGTAAAGAGTTAAGTCCTGTGGGGACAAGTAAGTGGAGAGAGGAAATAAAATACACTTGTAAATGCCCGAAAGAACGTTAGGTGTATAGTGGGAGAACAAGTATTGATAAATGTCAATTTGTCATATTAGGTAAAATGTCTGTCCTAACGTGTGAGGGAAAGCGATGTAACCTATGGAACGTGATGTGATGAAGTATAGATAGACACACCTATAGTGTCAGCGCAAATGAACTATGTCTGCGGTCACCTATGACACATCACATTGGACAGTATGACTTAGTGACACTTGAGGGAAATATGTATTCAGAGGAACTTGATTGTGGACACAGGAAGAGAATCACAATCAAGACTCAAGTTGTGTTGTCTTTTATGTTTCCCTACATTTTGGCCCTTGCACATTGTAAGACTAAGAAAGTAGATTAAAAAATTGACAGGCAATTTTTTTTAGCGGGAGGGGGAGGAGTTGTTATGACATGATTAGGAATTAGTTATTTGTTTCGGGAATAGGGTAAAGTTTTACTTAGCGACAAGTGACGTGACAGATCTTTAAAAAACAAGAACGCTCTAAGTGACGCTAAAAAGAGGACGCTTCTTGTAGAGCAGTAGAATAGACATACGGATTTACGGACATAGCTGACATCGGACGATTCCCTTTTTGATTATTAAATATATTTGTAGAACAACATCAGCGTCGACTACATATTTTGATTGTTTCGGCCTTTCGCCGATGTTACTGAAGTAGTTTGAGTTCAGTATTATTTCCAGTCAGACATTGATCTACACTAGTTAAATTTCATAGAATCAACACCGCGCGGAAGCCTTAACAATTCTAAGAATATATTTCATTTTTTTATTTTATTTAGCTGACTACTTTTACTCAGATAAAAAAAAATCAAGACAAGTTTATAATTTGTTTAGAAAATATATGAACATTCATTTTGTTTAACCTTCAGTAGACTTTAATTTTTGTGTTGAATAGTAAACTACAAAGAAAACTAAGTGCCTTGTGCTGCCCTCTATGCAGTGCTACAAAACTAAAGAGAACAACCAACATGAACCTGGAACATTTGTTTAGTGTTTAGCCTCAATGTGACTGGGTGTACAAACTAATCTGTAATTACTGTTAAGGGTTGAACTTTTGAAAACTAGAACAAAACATTGGAAATTATTGATGCTAGGCCACTGAGATGGTCTGAGCTTATTGTATGCTTCACATAAGTATATTATATAGGTTATATTTTATATATAATATTGTCTTTATGTCTTCACATTAACTAGGCATTTTTAAAAAGTTTACAAGGCAAGAACACAAAGTTTTCATACTAAAGGTTTGACAAGATTTGTTGTTCAATTCCTATTCCTTTTCAACTAAACAACTAGATGAACTGAAGAGGAGCAGTTAAGAAACAAAAGATATACCAAACCTACATGACATGAAAGATCTGCAACTAAGTGTATGGATTTAGCCAACATTATTTGTTCTTAATTTCTAGGTTATAAAGACTGAATATGTCTGGGTGGAAATTTACATTTAAGAGAGCAACCCAATGCACTAGTTTAATGGCAAGTATAGCGTCCACATTTAAAATAAGACAATAAATGGAACCTTAAACATTTATTTAAATGACTTTATATACATCTATTAAGCTATTTCTTGCAATTATTCTCAAGAGATGCCTACAGTGATTGATAAGAATGTAGATACTCTAAGATTGAAATGTGCTAGAGTATTCTCTAAAGTTGAAATGTGCTTGTGTATTCTCTAGGGTTGAAATTTGCTAAGTCCTAATGTGTATTTCCTAGCATCCAAAATTAAAATGTTTATTTTATTTTATAGCTTTAGAAAATCCCTATCATAAATGTACCAGCAACAAACTAGACAATTGAAATTGGACCATAATATAATACAACTTCTCAGTTCTTATCTAAGCATACATTTATAGAAGGGTTTTGGTTTTTACATTTTTTTTTTTATTGTTTACTACTTCATCCTATTTGAAAACAAAATGATAGGCCCAAAACACTGAACAAACAAAAATGTCTTGAACACTTGTCCCCATGCCACTAGCTAGCAATGTATAGATCTAGATTGTTTGAAATGTGTACACTACAGTTTAGTCAGTGAAAAGAAAGGTGGCGTGACTCAAGCAAGATAGAGGAGCAGGAAAGTCTGCTTACCTTCAAGGTAGAGGGAGGTAAGACTAAGTTGAGAATGACAGTAAAGCACTTCAAAGAAAGTGGGGATGGGGCAAAGTGTTTGTGTCATGGTGTGGTGGAATAAAATGTAAATGATTAATAGAGTTGGTCAGCTGGTAAGGAAGGAAGTGAAAGGGAATATGTTTTTAAAAAATCCATTTTCTAAAATAAAAAGTTTGTTTCCATGGTCATTTTCATGCAAAACATACAGCTTACATACTAATAGACATTTCTGCCAAGATCAATTTTAAAGACTATTTCTGATATTTAAAAAAATTAAAATAAAAAACCTCTACCCATTTATTATTATTTATGATAAAAGGTTTACGCCCAGGAAGCAATCAATGAGAAGCCACAAAGAATATTAAGTAATACTTACTAGATGTGCTGATATCATCAGATAATTTACCACTAGGTGAGTCCAAGCTTTCATGACTTCCATGCAGAGATGTTTTCTGTCAGAAATGTTAAGACACTGAAGTTAAATATTAGACTATTATAAAACATATGAGTGTTGATGCCTGCATGAGTCTAGACATCATTATCTTACCTCTGGAGTCATGCTGGGATCACTTTTGTTGGACGGGTCCCTGGCCCAGTAGTGGGTGTGCGCTATCTCCAGCACCATGTAAGCTGAGGCCATCCCACCCAGACCATGGTTGTTGATGGTGTGGCCAAGGCCATGGATGACAGACTTTATCAAGGTCAGTATGCCTTTGAAAACATTTCGGCTGACACACTGAGAAGAAGAAGAACAAGTCAAAATCTGAGAACAACTAAAAGTTTGGCTTTAACAAATCAAAAGTAATGATAGAAAGCAATGGACTTTCAAAATATAAAAAAAAAACAAGGAAAGAAATCCTTTAACAACTCATCCCCTGACAACCAAGAAACATTTTTATTAAACAAAACTGAAATGAAGAGATTAATGTGTCATCGCCATAGGATTGAGCCCTCTTCTCTACAGTGTTTCTGTGTGACGCGGCTTGAAATAAGGGAGGAGAATGGGACAAAACTGAACTCATTTCAGATCAAAAGTTTAAATTACCAGATTTTCACATCTTCCCATGACAAATACATAAAACAAAATTCTTAGTTTAAATTATTAATTGTAATGACAACATAGCAACATTAGTATAATAATATCTAAACCCCCTTGTGACCTAATACTATGATTAGGTTATAATGTTAAAGACTCCTAGAGAATTTGATATGTAGCAAAGAAGGGTTCTGTTGTTTATTGAACTGACTTCAGTCTTCATGTTTCAAAAGATTTTGTATTTTAAACTATGTTGTGCATGTATTCTGCATGTAATCATCACTGTGATCTAAGACTTGAAACAGAATGACTTCTTCTCATCACTTTTTATAATTACACCACAAACATGAGCAAAGAATATTCAAACATAAAACAATTCTTCTAACAAGAGAATATGTATTCTATAGTTTTACCAAATAGTCCAATGTGAATGTTTTCTATTTTTATACCAAATAGTCCTATGTGACTATAATAGTTTCTTTTGTACTTAGTTTTATTAGTAAAAAAAATAAGACCTTGAAATTTCAGCAATAAGGAAACTTGCGTGTAGTAATACAATTAGAAGATATTGTTACAATCCTATCAGGCTTTCTGCAAACACTGCTCAACACAACACATCCAACTCAAGAACTTGACAACAAGAGTTTCAAAATAATGTGATACTTTAAAAAGTAAATAGCAGTCAATGCTACACTATTGGCTATATGATACACTGACTACAAATGCTTCATTGTACATAATCACATTGTCGTACAAAACTCTACTAGTCTCTTTCTGTTGTATCCTGGATCTGTACTGCTTCACTCGAGAACTCAGTACCGACCTGACTTCACTGTGGACTAACAGTACCAGACTGATTCCTGTGCTGTACTCTCTTACACACTGTCTCTAGATCTACTCCCTGAAGGCCTTCTCAAAAGCGGGAGATATTCACGTGCAATGTTCATACCAGTACTGTCCCTAGTACTTTGACACAGTTGACTGCTTAGCATGCTGTATTACAAGAGTCAGCTGATCACACAGTTAACCCTATTGCCGCTATTGTTATTACAATTTAAAAATAAACTGAGACCTTTTGGCTGATCAGATGATCAAGAGATGAGATTATATCAGACCATAGAAGTATTCTCTACTTCACATGCTCTATGATAAACAGGCTATGATAATAATAATAATAATTATCTTAGGGGCTTACCACATCCTCTATATGAAAGGCATCCTCTGAGACTTTCTGATCTAAGTTTCGATTCAGTCGACTGACAACAAAATTCCTGTAGTTCTCATCCTCCATCAGCTTGTTGATTCTATTGACTTTCATCCAACTCACCCCCTTCCCCTCCAAGACACTGTTGATGACTTCCTTTAGAAACTGTTGGTTGTCACTGGCAAGAACAGCAATAGATTTTCATTGAATGGAATATTACTGTACTTAACAAAGTTAAAACATATATTCTAAAGTTTTAAAGGCAAAACTTTGAAGAAATATTGCAATTTGTCATTGTCTAAAATGCCACATTTTTTAAGAACAAATGGATGATAACTCAATAAATGAATCAAGCATGAAAGTATTGGTTTTCTAATAGGAAAATTTAAAGAATAAACATTAAAATTAATCCAAATATCAAAATAAACAAAAAATAACATTTTCAAAGCATTAATAAAACAATGAAACATTTTTAAACTTACAAACCCCCAGCACATATACAATTTCTTTCTGTTTTCCTTTGTATCATTCTAATAGGATCATTCCCAAGATAATCAAGCCTAGTAGTAAAATATCAAAACACTGCTGAAATTGTGTTTTAAACATTAAAAGAACTGTAGCCCCCTTTAGCCAGCTTTAAAAGCTAGCCATTTATTACATGCCAGTTTGCATAAATTAAATACTACTTTCCATTACACTACACAAAACTAATGATTTCTTGAATACCACAAAGTATCTTTCACTAATGTCTCATGTGGAAACATAAAAAAAAGGGTGTGTAAGTGTGATTCAGGGAGGAAAATTGTGACTTTTATATAATATGCATATTTTGTGAACAATACATACCTGTTAGAGTTAGCTTTGGCATCTGCTGGAGACAACTTCTGTGATTCTTTTTGTTTTCTATTAGTTGCATGTTTGACGAGTCCTGATTTCTCTACCAGAGCTTTACGATTGCCTGAGGGAATAAGTAGTTCCTTAAATAGCATGAATCAATTCATCACAATCAGTCTGCACATGTTTACAAGTCTTTTTATAAACAATTTATTTTGATAAATGAAAACATTCAACTGAGCAAAAGTAATTTAAAATACATTTACAAGGTCTTTAAAGGTACTATCAAGAGTTTGATTGATCCAAAGTAGATTCAGTCATTATTTTGTACGACTTAACAATAACCAATTATTTTATGATAAAGTGACTTCACTAAAAATTTAGTTTTTAAAAGTATGCACAATTATTGTTTGTTAATAGAAATCCACTAACCAAGAGGTGTGAAAGGTTTTGGAGCTGCTGCTTTGGTCTGGACTGGTGTTTGAGTCATGGGTTTATTAGTTCCTGAAACAAAAAACACAAAATGTTCACCTATTCAAAGTTTGTACCAAAAATACATAAATCACTTGTCAATTAACTAAATCAATAAACAATTACCAAATAACTCGGAGGCGGTGCTGGTAGCAGAGTGAGCAATATCTGTCAGTTCTTTACTAATAGTGGAGATGATAGATGAAGTGGCAGACTTCTCAGTTTTAGGCTAGTTAGAAACAAAGAAGAGAAAAAAAAACATTTTATATTTATTTTTGAAAAATTGCTTTTGTATAGCACATATTTCTTGCTTATAGCATGGTCAGTGCACTACGGTCCAAACTCTTTTGTGGACCTGTGGGGAGATGGGACATCTGGGAGGTTTCCGTTTTGTCTTTAGGTGCTCAGCAAACCTATCTCAGGATTCGAACTTGAGTCTCCTTGATAGGAAGAAAAGCAATTCATGAAAATCCAACTTAATTCTCCATACAATTCAGGTCTATCCTACATCCAACAATTCTCAGAGTATGATTTGAGCCTTTTGACTCAGCAGCTCTAATAAGCTAGCCAATCTGCCAGCCTCAGAGCTTTGACAAAAAATATCTGATTCAAAGATAGCTTGTCTAATTTAATAATAAAACATTCAAATGTTATTAATTTTGTGTTGAAACTTACCTTGTTAATAGCAAAGTTTTTTGTGCCTGGTACATTCACCCCAAATGGCCTAAGGCCTGCCGCTGCCAACTGAAGAGGCTTTTTCACCACAGGAGGTGTGAGTCTAGCCCCAGGACTTGGAGGTACTGCAGGTCTAGGTGGAGGAGTTTTGGGTGACTGGGAGGAATGGGACATGGTCCTAGTTATGTGGGGACTATGTGGTGAGCTTGGTGGGTTAGCAGACATGTTGACATTGATGGAGTCTTGGGTAAAACTGGATGAAAAACAAGAAGAACTTTAGTAACCAGCTTACCATACCAAGTATTGAATTCTTAGATTAGTTTGTTCAATCATTGAAAAAATTGCACCTATCACTTTCATCTTATGAAGATGCACAACTAAAAGTGCACTTTTTTTTTCTTTTTAATTTTAAAGCATTCATTCTCATTAAAGCCATTAATATGTCAAGCAAAAAAAATAGTGAAACATCATTTTTAGCTTGTTGTTTTTTGAGCTTAAAAAGCAAGAACTAAGAATTGAAACAGATGAATGTTGTCTTGATTATCTGAACTTACCTAATCACTGGTTTTCTTGTGTCAACTGTATTTCCAGAATCATAGCGGAACACATTCTCCTGGTAAAAGAAAAACTAACAATGTAAGATGAATTTTCAAAAACATAAGCATTTAATTTTAAATATTTAACTACTGTAGAGTAAAATAAAATGAATAAATCTTATCATGCAATATAAAACCTAGAGCTGTTAGTCTATCAGGGGATAGTATGAGATCTAACCTCCTTGCCACCATGCCTGTCAGTGACATCATGGCTATAAGATGGGCTAGATGAGGCAGACGAGCTCATGTCGCTGTCCTCTTGAAGGGAGAGTGCAGAGTCGCTGTTAGTGGCGGGCGCATCAGGCAGATGTAATTTACTTGGTGGAGAATACACTTTGGACTCGTCAACAGCAAAGATTTGTCGCTCTGGTAAAAATGCTGTGTTAGAAATACAAGCAGTGATCAAAGCCAATGTCAACATGCAGCATATCATTTTAAAATTGTTTGGTGACAATCAGTAAATATTGGAAGCGACCACATGATTAAGACATAATAAAATATGTACGGTGTACAAGCATACTCAATGCAAGCTCAATTTGTCTAAATATAGTACGGATGCTCATTAAAATAGTTAGTTAAAAGATAAATTTATTTACTTTTTACAATGCCAATAGTTTATATCATGTCAACTTTAATCAATTATATACAAAATAATAAAAAGAAATTTAGCAAACTATATCAAGCAGTGTTAAAATCTTATTATTGATGTGAATAAATAAAACCCATTAGAAAATAATTGATAATTTGAACAGAATTTTTTTTTTATCAATATAACAGCATGATTAAAAAATGTATTAATTTTTTAAACATTGTGAAATGTTTTGTTTTGCAACTTGTAATGAATGTCTTGGCATGCTTACAACCTATGGGTAGAAAGAGAAGAATAGATATTCCATGCTGATTGGTCTTAAAGGAACGTCTACTTACAAGGGGTTTCCCCGCGTATGTCACTATTATACAGGTCCAACACAAAGTCACTGAGGGAGGAATAAGACGAGCTTGTGCTGTCTGCTCCATCACTATCACTGCCACTTTCATCTGTTGGGTTGTCATCGCTCTGCTCTTCTGAGACTGAGGTCAGGGCCGCCCCAAGGGAGGAGCTATTGTCGTAGATGTGGAACTCTACTGGCTGAAGCTGCTGTGCATACCACTTGGGTTTGTCTCCAATCAGACTTGGGTCATAAACCGCTGTCTGCACTCTCTGGTAGACCAGATTAGTGGGACACAGTGACCACTCAGAGAGATACTCCACAGCCTGCAGAGTAAAGTAACAAGGTGTACTATTGATACAACTATGCAAACCTATCCCATTTAAACTGGTTATTGCCTCAGTAAAGAAATTAGACAAAGTTTTAGTTGTTTTATTTTCAAGTATTGTTTGTTTCATTCAAGTTTTATTAATTCCTTTTTAATGTCAGCACTATGTATCAGTCTAAAAATGTGGATCAGCACACAAAAAAATGGGACTAAAAAAATGTCAGCCATGAAGACAATTCACTTTTTTTTGGGCCTCAAGAAACTTTCTTATTTGTTTGCTAGTAACATTATAACTTCAGTCAAATTAAAGCCAAATAAGGATGACACCTTACATTGTCTACATTGTTTACCTGTGTCCTGGCCAGTTTAGAAGTGAACAAAGTTTTATCTGCACGAGATTTTAGGAAACTATACAGCTGAAAGGCCACCACAGGTCTGGGGTAGAGGCGAAGTGTTCTGGTGTGCTCTGTGAAGTTCCCCAAAGTGTTTGGAGAATTAAAGAACCTTACCTAAAAGAAAACAAAACATGTTAGTCTGTATAACAACAAGTTTGTTGCTCTTACTTTCAAAAATTGATGCTAAACATTCATGCTGTCATAGAAATATGTCAGCTTTATTTCAACTGTTGCATATACATTTAGGTCTAAAAGAAAATCAGTATTAACAAGTACTTACTGAACTGTGACTAGCTACTCACCATTGCTACACGCGTGGCCACATCCACAGAATCGACATCATTGCCATAGATCAGAGGATTGAAGCCTGTGGCTGAAGTTAGGCTGTCCCTCCGCTGCCATAGATCCAGGTTCTGGGCAAGAGCATCAAGGTTTTTAATTGGCTGTGGTGTCATGCTCATGCTTGCCAGTGCCTTTAATCCCCAAAGACAAAAGAAAATGGGATGCAAAGAAAGCAATTAAGTCCAATACCAAGCAGTAATAAAGAAACAAAAAAAGGCCAAACTATAGAAAGGAAAAAGATACAAAACCAAAGTGTACAGGCCAACATGCAGTTCCAGATTAGCCCACATTTAAGGTTATTATTAATGCTATTTATAAATTACATTGTCTAAAAAGTTTCTTTTTATTTAAGTCTGTTTCATTTTTATTATGATAAAACTTTTCTTATGTTGCAAATTAAAGTTCTAAACTTTTTTGTTAATTTATATTGAGAAAAAAATTCATGTTGTTTCTCATTCCTATTTAAAAACAAACATTTTTAAGGATGATATTGTACAATTCATTTTATTGCTAAAGATTTATAGGAGACAATTAACATTGTTGTTTTTATAAAGAAGTCATTGCCAGTTATATTCACACAGGCAAAATATTATTGAGGGACAAGAAGCAAAAAACCTTTAAGTAATTACAAGTATGTTGAAGAATTAAAGCCTGCAAGTAGGTATAATATCAAGAAAGAGGAAGCATGATAAGTTAATTCATTGACTCATTTGATGATAACAAGAAGAAACAATCAGCTCAATTAATAGAACACATTTCATTGAACAAAATAATTAAAGAAAGTATTTTTACAAAACTATATGGTAAAAAGTTTGTACACTATTTTTCTCCCACACCCTATCTTGGATTAAGTTGAAATTTTGCACAATTATTTCTTTTACTTGACAACACAAGAATCAATAACAAAAATTAACCAATTAGATATTAACTATTGGTAATTAATTATTTTGTTTGGTATCTTGAACAAAGGAAAGAAATCATACTTGTCAAATATAAGTTGAATAGTGCCCCTGAGGATTCTTGAGCCCTGAGTGAACTTTTGTATTATGCATTTAAAAAACTATCATGTAAACATTCACAAAGATACCATTCTCCCCTCTCCCAACTGGTCCAGGATCATAGAGCATTGAGAAAACTAAAAACAAATGGTAAAAATATTTCTAATTGCATAAATTTATCATGTCTAAGGTCTATCATACATATAATTACATGACTGATCTAAACTGGTACAATTTACACTTAATATAAACTTTTGTGTTTTTTTTTAAATATTTTTTTATGTTTTTTTTGGTTTTATTATTTGTTCTGATTGATTTCAAAACAAGCAATGCCGCCACTGAAAAGTCTTAAAGATACTTTAGTATTGATTTCATGATAAAAATCTAGCAGACCAAGATGCAAATCCAGCAGTGGTTTCCAGCACAATGTGTTGAGAATAGGTCACCTTGTTGTTGTTTTTTCAAATCTCAACTAGAAGAACAGCTTAAACCTTTTATACTCAATTTGAGAATATAAATTGTGAATAAATTTGACTGAAACACATTTCCAAATATTTTACTTTTTTATCTAAAAAAATTATATTCCTTAAATGTTTCAGTAATCCATTTGTTTAAGCAATGAAAAAAAGTGTTTTTATTCCTTATTTTCTAAAATATTTAAAAGTGAGAGAGAAAAAGAAGCACATAGTTAGTCTTTACAAATATTTGTTCTACATTCTTAATCACCCACAAAGTGAATATTATATAATGTATCAACATGTGTTGTATAACAAGAAAACTGTTGAAGATGGCAATACAAAAAAAGTTTTGTGTAAATTATATACATGCTTATGCTAAAGAATGTATTATTAGAAATGTATAAGTTATTGTAATCATTTTGTTAAAGCTTAACATAGTTCAATTTGCAGGCAGTTTAAAAAAATAGTATTTGTTAACATATATGAAGCAAATATTATTGAGTTGTGATTTCATATTTGAGGCCTGTAAAACTGTTCTCCATGCTATTATTCTCACCCTACAACAAGTTATTTGTTAGTCAAGTTACTGGATGAACTGTCTATTCTACTTCTACAAACTGTCACACATACACACACTCACACTGTATATCCTAGTGCTTATTAAACTTGTATAATTAGTAATGGTTCAATGTTTCCAGATTGTATTACAAACTGGTCAGTCAATACCATTACATTCTTTGGTTCATTCACAAGATGGAGACTAAAAGACAATGAAATCATGTGACAACTATCCAGATAAAGGTTCAGCTGATTCAACTCAAATCAATTCCTGGGCCAGAGACTCAAACCGTTTCAAATATTCAAATTATAATTGAGCAAGGAGAGATCAAAATTGCAACTACAATTTCAACATTCTAAAAACAAAGGAAAGCTCAACTTGAGGACTAAACCTGTATGAAAACATGTTGAGATGATTAAGTATGAGTAAGAATAAATCATCCTGAATGTTGGAGCTAGACTTAATGATACACACAGCTGCAGCATTGGTCTTTTTTTAATGCCTAGTGCTTGATACACCGTATTGCCATTAGTTATCCATGACAAGACTAGATGGTCCCCTCAAAACCCAAAAATTTTGTTTATTTTGTGTGTCTGAGCAATCCAATATTCATTGATGAATACTTTTATTAAGCAGCTAATAGCACACCAATGCATTGCTAGTGGTGGATAGTAGTTAAGCAATATGTTACTGAAAGTGTTATTGAATTGAAGGTACTGTATAGTCCAAACAGAAATTGAGATTTTACTCTGGATGTTCCTTAGTGAATAGATAAAATATACAATGGTATCTAAATGATAGGATAGGGGAAAGAAAATATAGAGGTTATACTTTTTAGGCACACACCTTCATACATAATATTTGCATAATTCAGTAAACTACTCTTCTTATTTCCCAAGTGGAGCAGTAGTTAAATGTGATGTAAATACAATTACAATACAGTATTCAAAAACCTTAAATAGAAGCATCTTATTTTTTGCTTTATAGATAAGTTTGATACTATCTCAGCATTGCCATATATAGATTTAGTAAAGAAGAGCAAAATATTATTGGACTGTAAAATGTCTCTTAAATTTAAGAAACTACAAAAGCTCAATAATGTATGCTACATTAGACCAGGAACCAAAACTTCTACTTCAAAGCTAATCTAGATATGGGTTCAATGTGTGGATTACCTTGTCAGTAATACACTGAAAAAGTTGTATAGATACAACATTTAAATTAAGTTAGTCACAGCCTCAATGCAAGAACAGTAAAACATTGTTGTAACATTTCACTGGTCTAGGGTTAGATCAACAGCAAAACTATGACTATATCTCAAATTATCCAGTTACAATGTTATCATTTTTTTTCCATATTAGTTCAACAACAGACCAAAAACTAACAACAAACTAATGTAAATACCTGTCTTTCTAGACTTTGTACTTCTGTTTGATATATGACAAAAACATCGACATCTTTTGAACAACATACATCCTTGTTATTCTTTGTATCCTAGAAACTGTTTTTATCTATTTCAAGCTTTGCAATTCATTTAGCTTAATGCGCACATTTTTTAAAGGCCTTTGGTTTACAACCAAATCATAGCATAGAAAAAGTAATCCATTTGATAAAAAAAATTGTGTGGTTAGAGTTTTAAGTAATCAACATGCTTAAAGCATTAGAACCAAATCCAATAGTCTCATTTCTTAATGGTGGAAGCCTAGAAATATCTAAATTATTGACAATCTATTGGTTGAAAATAATATTTACAAACTAGTTACTTCTAATGTTAACTTCTGCAAATCATAAGCAGTACCAAGTCACTCACCTGCTTCAGATGTGTTTTTAATGCAGTTCCCTCTGGTTCAGGTAATGGAGGCAACATTTCTGCTCCTGAAGGTGTAGTTATCTATACAGACAAGGTGTACACAAACAAAGTCAATATTCTAACAAAAATAGTTTATAATTTGTACTTTTATTGTTTACACGCTTCCATAAAACAGAAGAAAAAGAAAACATTGCCGAGTAGAGAACAGCAGGATGTTGTGCAGATGACACAGGAGCTAGAGAGCATAATGGGTGTTGAACTAGAACTTTTTGAAATACTGATTTCAATGTTTTGGGGAATTTTGTTTATACATTTTTGTCAGCTTTACAGTTCAAAATGTCTATTACATGTGTGAACAGACTGTTAAACCTGTTTTTATTGAGCTACATACTACCACTCTAATTAGTTTAACATATATATATTATGTTTTTATAACCGTAACACATTCATCAGGGATTTGCACCCTTTTATGTAGTGGACAGTACTTTGGGGGGGGGGGGGGGGGGGGGGGGAAGACAGTTAAATCTTTAAGAAAACAAGAAGAAGCTTGAGATCTCTCCCAGGATGGAAGGGGGACTTATCTCACCCTTTTCTCTCTGTCCAGAGAAGAAGTAAACTGACAAAGAAAACTTGAGTTCACTGTCTATGGCCAGACAATTGAAATTAAATGGTCTCTTGAAATAATTTTTTTTTATTTGATCTCTTTCACAGCCAGTGACAAGTTGATGTCAAAAGCTAATTTTAAAAACCTGTCTTTTATTATAGAAGAGTTGGGCTATACACTTATTAATCAATACCTTATTTCCATCCAGATCCACTAACCAAATATCATCTGGGAGAGGGAAGTCTTTCTTGTAACCAAAAAAACTGGCAGGCACACCAATAAGGTATGGCGTTGGGGCTAACAGCAACTGTGTGAGAAATCAATAGCCATCAGATTGGAATCAATCCCTAATCAAATCATGTGTAAATACATTGACTTTTTTCTTCTTTATTTGCCTTGCTGGCTCTAATTACCTGTTCTGCTGAGGCCATGCAGGTGGGAAGGAGAGGGATAACTGGGAACATATACTCCAGGGGGTACAGCATGGCCACAAAGGCCATGACAGACATGGACAAGGCATTGTAGTCTCTGGATTGTAGTATCACCTGTTCATGACAACACAAAGCAAACAGTCAATAAATCATTGCAGCACAAAAGTATCAGTAGTGAGGTTTACAGCTGGAACAATTTCCAGCTCAAAGGCTTTGCTAAGACCAGTCAATTAAACAAACAGTTCTTCAAGTGTCAAATTGAAAAGAAAACTAGGTAAATGTATAATATCCATAGTCTCTCTGATATAACACCATGATAATTGTTATTGTTTCTTGTATATTAACAAAATACAATGATGATAGTTTCTTCTTAAACTCCAAATATTAGTTTTAAGATAAATAAAGTCTCTAAATTAGACAACACAAGTTTTAAGAAGAAATCATTGCACCATCCAACAGAAATAAAGAAGAAGATGATTCAAGATGTTCTTTAGTATTTTACAACTGTTTAGAAACATAGCCTCTGTGTGACTTTCACTGCAAGATTTTCAAGATGGTCTAGCCATGAAAGACTGATGTCTACTGTCGCAGTTATCTATGTAACTGTATAGTAGAATTTTTTCTCTGTTTGATAGTGCGGCGTTGTTCACTATATTGATGACGTCATTACACTATTTCTTGTGTAGACTAGGAGAAGGAACTTTTGTTGCTTGTCACAACTTCTAGTGACGTAAAGTTAGTGTGTGTATGTGATTTGCGTCATTTATCGTCAAGTACAGTCTCTCCATCTTGTGCTGTATAGAGGCAAGACATGTTTTGAGAGCTCTTGAATTTCTCCTTGGTTATTGTTACTGGATAGCCTTAACGTTTGCCTTGGACATTTTCTTGTTGGATTATCTTGACCCCTGTTTAGGGTGAGTTTTATTTTTTTATGGTATAGTTTTTCTATTTGAATCCGTTCGTATTTGTAAGTCTATATTTAGACTGGATCTAGATGATTAGAAGAATCCTTTCTTTTATCTTCTATAGGGTTTTAGCGACAAGTCTAGGTTTTGGTCGTAGTCTCAGTCAAGACTCTATTTCAAGTTTTGGCGTCAAGTCTAAGTAGTGATCTTAGCTTGGTGTCAAGTCTATGTGTAAGACTCAGTGTCAAGTCTTGGTGTCAAGACTTGTTTATCCAGTCTCAATTTTCTTTATTGAGAGTACAACTTTAGGTTTACAGTCTATAGGACTGAGGTCTTCATCTCACTAATGTCAATTAGTCGTCTGGTGTTCAAGTTGACTTTTTCATGAGTCTGAGGTTCAAGATTCCAGATTGCGGGTTGTCTTGGTCAGACCTGATGTTACAGTAGGAACTATAAACCTTTATAGTTGTTGTCAGTGAACAGTATTGGATCTACAGATTAGATCTATGTGGATTACCAGTTGTTGCGTTGAAAGAATGTTTGAACAACTTATGATGAATATGTTGAGGTAATGATATTGTTCAAATAATTGATCATTGATATATCACAAAGAAAATAACTATATCATGTTGGATTAGAGATATTATACATATATTTATGGATATTGATACTATTATTATCATTCATCATACATCAGTTCATTTGTAAATATATCACTATAATAAATGTTTATTGTTATTTAACATTATACACTTAGTTTATTAATTTAATACAACTGTGTGTGTATGGTGTGCTTGTCAGGCTGAACTTGGGCCAAAATATTACAAGTTCAGAAAAAGAATAACAATAACTCACATTGAAATAAAACTATGATAGGTACAATAAAACACAAGAACCTGACATCTACAACAACACACATATATATGTATGAGTTTTGTGACTTGAAATATTTATACATTGTATTTACTTTGTTCATATTTTGGAGCCAAACAAATTTAGAAAACAATTTTCTTTTCCACTCTTAAAGATTTTTTAAATAGAAAAAGATTATGTTTCATATCAATTACAATCAATCAGCTTACTTAAACATTTAAAACAAAGCAAGGATTATTTGTTTTGAAAGAAAGGTGAACACTTTACCTTATGCTCTAACATGATGGCAGTCAAAGCCTTGAGGCAAGTATCCACTCCTAGCAGCTCCAAGGGAAGGTGCAAAGGGAAGTCCACCAGCCCAAATCTTGTATTGTCAGGCAGAGCAAACAGCAGTGGAGGCTGGAGCTCTCTAGGCAACACATGAACCTGAAAACACAAGTATGTTCAAACTTTGAACCCATAAAAGATATGATCAAGAGCAGGAGAAAGTCTTTTTTTTTTTTACAGAAAGAACTGACAAATGTTCTGGTACCAACACAAGTTAAGTTACAGAAGAGGAACATGATGAAATTCCCTGTGGTTAGTGTGGCCTTTGGCCACTTTTAGTAAGTGGGCAAGACCCAGAGGCTGCATTGGTTGCTACCATTGTAGAGTCTTCAGACAGGACTTTCCTCTGGATCCGGTCCACTTGCTTTCTAAAACTAATATTAAAGCATACCGTATTTAAAGTTAAAAGTAAGAAGCATTGTGATGTTGTTTTTTTATCATTCATTACATTTTATTCCTCTGAAAACCCATAACACTCCTTTCTAGACAAATTAATTTCCTGTTAGAGATTTCAAGACAATATTTTCTACTTTACTTTCATCATTTCAATTAATGTTTTGTTAAAAAGTTGTTTTTTTCTACTTTTTAGTCTCTCTCTGTCAACCCTTAGTAAAAGAACCAGTCTGGAAAAGGGTGTTATTTTTCCACACATTTCTTTATTGTTTTGAGCACTTTGCTTGGCTATTTGAATCATCGCACTAGCCAGTCAAGTTATGCATTTGAATCCACATCTCCATAATAAGACCAACATCCTGTTTTATCTAGATTTATTGATAGGTAAATTAACAGTTGGAGAAATGTCAGTAAAAATAGTTTTAAAAGATACAAGCTAATTTGTGGCAAAAGAGGCAGCCATTACTGTTCAAAACTTAGAAAAAGGTTGACAGTATTAGCATAACGCATTTACCATATTTAGTTCTCATCTATGTCAGGTTTCAAATTATTACCACCCCAATAGTTCTTCTCTACTGCACTCCCTCTCATCCCTTGACTGCCTCAGTATTGTCTTAGTGTGACTTACCAAGAGCTTTCATTTAATGTCTAAATGTGAACCTACTTAGTTCATTAGTCCTTGTGCGGGTGGCCTAGCCTTGAACTTTCTTTACGAAAATAAATTTACTAGCACTTTCTGGCAGTGCTTAGAAAGAAAACAAGGTTGTTATGTCACATCCCATGTCCAGGGCTATTCAGGACTATTAAGGATAGACCAGACTAGCCAAATAATATATGAAGAATGCAAAAGCATACTGTCAAGGTTTGCTTCATTCAGTCTGTTATTTAATACTACTGGTTTGGCTTGACGAAAACTATTGCCTGTGAATTTAATATGCTGATTCAAACAAAATTTTTCGTGTTGGATTTATTCAACTAAAGTGTTTAGAATTTCTATTCATAGATAATGTCAGTGCTTTCAAAATGTTGTTGTGTTCATGTGATGACAATAAAACTTTCTGAATCTATCCTCACAACTGAAGATATACACAGATAAGCAAACACAATGCAACAGTTTGTTGCCTTCCTAATTCAAGCAGCAGTATGCTCCCTTTGCCCTAACCCAATCAAACCTCATCCCCCCCCCCCCTTTTCCTCATTCAAACCAAGATTTTTCAATTCACTTTCATTCAAAGTATAATATAAACATTAACTCTCCTATATAATGTTGTTTCTGAAATTAGAAAAAGAGATATCCAATTCACTATATTTCAAAGAAATTCTAGATGAGATTACTTAACAAAGGTGTCTTCATCATCAGTTTTTCTTGTAGCTAGACTAAAATGACAACACTTAAGTTTTGAAATGTTGTGTACTTTCAACAATACAAGATTGAAATTTGTTTCTAAAGAAGAATAAATCTCTAGGCTATATTTTTAACTTGTATAAACAGGGCATTCCTAGGTAATGATCTCACAGAGATAATTGAGCTTAGCTGAAACTCCATAAAGCAATGATGAATCCTAGTTTCTGGGATCTTTCAAAGACAGAAAAAAAAAGAAACTAAAGAAAAAAAGAAGAGGAAAAGAGAGAAGAGAGAACAACCTGGCAAAAAAACAACAACTATTTTTAACTCCTAGAATCAATAAGGTCTAAGCTTGTCCAAGTTCCCTAACACAAAGACCACAGTGGATTCTTTCCCCTCACAACACCAGTAGCTAATCAATCTTGTTCCAGTGCTAATAGTAACCCAACAATGACAAATAGAATATATTCTTGTACAATTGGGTAATATTGTGTATGAAACTAAATTGGTACTTCATCCATCGAAATCGTGTCCAACACCAGACAGTTCTGTAAATATTCACATGTAACATTACCACAAAAGAAATGATTTGAAAATAATTCAAGACATTTAAATGTGTTTGCGTATAAGTGTACAGCAGCCAAAAGGTGGATCATTCATCCTCATCTATCCCCTAGTCTGTTGGGGCATCACACAAGATCTGTTGACCATCTTTCTCGATTCCTCTCTGTCTTTTGCCTTGGATAGAACCTCTTTCAATGGCAGGCCAGTCCAATCTTTTATGTTGTATTTCCATTGCTTTCTCTGTCTGCCTCTTCTTCTTTTCCTGGTACTTTTCCCTGAAGAAATGTCTTTGTGAACCCTGAAGACCTTGTAAAAAGGGCGTAGCCAGGGGGGGAGGGGGGATAGGAATTTAGTGACTGATTTTTGGCTTTGACTCTATATTATATTATTTTAGGTGAGATTTTAAAACTAAACCATCTCTTCCCTACTCACTACCAGGGAGTCTTGCAGTCAAATCCCCCACTTCTATAAAACAAAATAAAAAAAAAATTAAAATGAAAATCCCCAAATTCCAAGAGCATAGCTAAGGGAGAATTTGATTTAAAACCCCCCTCCGAAATTTACAATAAAACTCCTCTTCAATATAAGACTATCCATACATCAGTCACCAGATTCTAAGAGCTTAGCCAAAAGGGGTTTTGTGTTTAAAACCCTCCTCCAGCGGGGTTTGAAGCTAAAAAAATACCTCTTGAATATAAAAAAAGAAAATTACACACTCAAAATTCAATGATCATAGCCAAGCCAAGGGGGTTTTGAGTTTAAACCCCCTCCTCCAAAGGGTTTTTAAAATAAAGTTTACCCCCCCCCCCTGATGGTGTTGAGTTTAAATACCCCCATACAGAGCGTTTTGAGGTTGATACCTCCTCTCTTCAATTTTATTCTAAAGCAAACTACAGTCACCAAATTCTATGACCATAGCTAATGGGGTTTTGAATTTAAAAAAAAATTTTTTTTAGTTTAAACCCAACCAAAAAATGATTTTGACAATAAAAATTCCCTTTTTGATATAAAATCTGAAGCAAACTACAGTCACTTAATTCCAATAAAGTGCAGTGAATAGTCATCTGCCGAAATTGAAAAAGACTAAATAAGACTCAACAAAGATGACTAAGACAGATTTTAGGTATCAGTTATAGAGATTGGGTCTAAATCAAGGAAATCCTATGCCGAACTGGGAGTTGACCCCTTAGTAAGGTTGTGACAGAGCGTCACATGAGGATTGCGGGACATGTTCTCCGACAAAATGAATTACTCATAATAAGAGTTGCAATGACATGGAGGTCATTACGAGGAAAGCGCAAACAGGGACATCATAGTACAACTTGGCGTTACACTTACACTAGGACCTTCTGTAGCATCTCAATTCTAGGACCTTCCTCTCTAGTTCTGCAGTCACCATCCAAGACTTGCAAGCATATAAGAATGTGGCCATGACCAGGGAGCACATCAGTCTGATTCTAGTGTAGAGGGCTATGTCTTTGTCTTTCCCTATTGTTTTGAGTTTTGCAAGTGCTGTTGTGGACTGAGCGATTCGGGCTAGTAGTTCAGATTTGGTCATTTCATCTAAGACAATAGCTCCAATGTATTTAAAACTACTGATACTTGTTAGTCCCTTATGGTTAAAAAAAATATTTCTTTTTTGCTAAAAATGATGTCATGCATTTGCATAGAATGTGGACAATGTAATAAAAAACAACAATTTGGATGCCAATAGCCAATTTGAATAACTGATGTGTATAACTTATCTGGGTTTTTTTTATTGTTTTAATCTTTCTTTTTTTTTGTTGTTTTTTTTGTTGAAAAAAAAAAGGAAAAAAGGGGCGATGACCACAAATCAAAGTTCAGGTTTTCAGGTTTCTCTACAGCACTTAAGTGTGTTATTTAGTGGACATGATAGATCAGATTTGGAGGTCATCACACATTGGACAATAAGCCTGTCAGTAACAAGTGTTGTATTCAACAAAGTGGGCTAGCCAACTGGACATGCTAAGGGGAGCTAATAATGCAAGTGCTTTGTAAGAAAGTCAATAATGTAGTAGAGTAGTGAGGAACAAGAGAAAGGGACACCCATGTCTTGCTAGATGGAAACTCACTGCCCACATACATTGTATTAAAAGGGGGGGTATTATTGGCGTGAGAGGAGAACATTAATGAAAAGACCTCACACTGATGAATGATACTGGAATACTCAGTGGACTAAACACATCTTTGAAATCAATCTATACTTAAGTGTCTTAGTGTGTTGAATGCAATCAATAAAACAGTGTTCAATGTAAACCAAAAATGTGAAAGGTCAGTTTTAAATTCAGCAACTTTAACTCTGCCTATGATGTGCATCGCTATCAAACCTATTTTTAAAAAAAGGTGATATCAAGTCATTACTGGATCGTATATGTGTATGCATGTGTGTGAGTGTGTGTTGACAGCCCCCTACGGTGAGCTCTAGTGAGTAAAATATTAAATGTGACCCTGTTGAGATTGCGTGTGCGTGTTTGTCAGGGATGGAGGATCACGGTGTCATGTAATGCGAGGAGGCGTAACCAAGTTAATCAACAGATTTATGAGTTTGGCGGGGGTGGGGGGCATCTTACCAACCCAGCAATAGGTTTAAAGCCATGCCCATCCATTCACATTCATTCTATCAACAAGCAATGTGTCTCTGTATGTAGCTAAGACCACGACTCTGTGCGTCACTACTGACCACGGTACACTCGGCCCAAGGAACATTAGGAAGCTACACGTCAGAAACGTGAAACACAACAAACTATTATTCATACTGTGGGATTGGTTGCAGAGATCGGTTGTAGAGTTTGGGAGAAAAAAAAGGCTGTTTGAAAAAAAAAAAAAGGCTGAGCGAATGATTGCGCAACAGCCTCCCCCCCCCCCTTCAGGCTCGACACCTACGGATCATTTGCCCTTGTCACTCAGTGACCTGTTCATCAGAGTTTTTTCAATGAAATCAATACGGCATTTTTACAACGCCCCGTGTGTGTGTTTGTGATACTAGCGTGCTTCTAAATACGAATGTGTGCGCATGTATTGCTGATGTGTCGACATTGTCCGGTGTAACGGAAACCAAGGGAACTAATCCAACTACTCATTTCAATGAGAGACCTGTTGCGACTTCTGGTCAATTTGTGTTTGAACGTTTCATTGCCGGTTTGCTGGGCGCTAGCTGATTAACAATAACTGTTGACACACACGAACAACAACACACATGCTTGTACAGACCACTATATGGTAATTGACAGGCCACTATATAGTACATGAGAGATCACTATATAGTACGTTATGTAATCGATGGTAATGGACGGAGAGAACATTGAAATGTCCTAAATTCAAGTACCCCGCTACAAACACAGATTATTTCACACACAAAAAAAGGACAACAAAGATTAAGGCTACTTCCTTAGTGTTGGCGAAAAAATACCGTTTCAGTGCAATATTTTAGTTTCAACATCACTTCGCTTCGAATGTCTCGGTTAATCAACAAAAGGACTATATTAGTTAGCAACAGAAAAAAATATGTATATATATATATACGGGGTTTCCTCATTTAGTAGGGCGCCAACGTTAAATGTTTGAGAAACTATGGCGTACAATATTCTAGTGCAGGGATACCAGACACCAGGTGGTCACAAAGAAAGACAAAAAAAAAAAAAGTAAACTTAGATCAAACATGACAGTAAATCTAAAAAAAAAAAAAAACCCACAACAACACTGCTCTATTAGGTAGACCTAGTCCTTAGACCAAATGACTGTTCACAGTAGCTCAACATCCATGCAAATAGTGTTCTTAAAAGAGTTGGTCCCAAACTTCTGTTTTAGCCTTTTGTTGTGGCTAAAAGGTTTGAGATTGAAAGGATTGGACTGATGGTGAAAACTGGTCTTGCAATCAACAACTCAGTAAAAGCCTGAGAGTTTTCCCTATTTAGGCAAATGCCTGTTGGACATGCCCTCCTTGGTTCCAGTCTGACGTTCCCAATTAATAGAGAAGCTGGAAACAAAGGCACACATAGAAGTAGACTTGAACAATGCACGGATACTATCAACGTCAAACTAGTTTCATAGTTACCTTAAATAAAAAGTTAATGAAGTAGCCCTGTTCAAGTTAATGAAGTAGCCCTGTTCAAGTTAATGAAGTAGCCCTGTTCAAGTTAATGAAGTAGCACTGTTCAAGTTAATGAAGTAGCCCTGTTCAAGTTAATGAAGTAGCCATGTTCAAGTTAATGAAGTAGCCCTGTTCAAGTTTATGAAGTAGCCCTGTTATACTCAAAACAAGAACAAATAATGTAATGTCTAGTGACGAGGAAAAAAAAACCAACTATTCAATATCTAGTCATTCTTAATTCGAGTCAATTCTCGCCCATTTCATTGTACAATGCAGTGGACATAAAACACAAACATTTTTTTTTCATTTCCATCAGAAAGCAAATCTAATTTGTCTTTTTAGTTTAATAAGCGAAAAGGCAACTGACCTATATACAATAAATATGTTCAGTAAGTAAGGGTTTTTTAATCAGGTTGGAGGCAGCATTACGATATAAATAAGCAAGTCGCTTGATAAGTAATCCTTCATATAAATATTTACGCATGGACAGATAAGACAGATTAAAGAATAGATTTAAGGATAGAAACTTACCCTAGCTCTGGGTCTAGCTGATTCATAGAATGGGAAATATATGTGTGTGAAAAAAAGAGTGGATGATGTGAGAGAGATGTCATTTAAAGAAAGACAACCTGATCTCTATCATAAGAATACGAAAGATAGGTTAGTTTAGAAATGAGGGAATAAATTCATACACCACATAACGGTAATGCCGTCTTTTCCAAGCACTAATTCTTAGCAATGGGAGGTAATCACCAGCAAGAAGGTAACAATCCCTACTAATGGCTAGTCTATGGACAACATGAAATATGAGCTCTTGCCTTGCACTCTGGTCTTCCGTGGTCAATTAGTGGAATCCCCGAGAGAGAGGGAGATAATGGTGCTGAGGATCTCTGTTTGCTTGCCCATCAATTAGTGAACCCTAAACGTTTGTTTTCCCTAGTCTGACAACGTTCACAATCGTAGTGGAATAAGAGAACTGTCAGTTCTTGGTTGCTGATGCTCTGATGTTTTCAACTGCACATTAGTACAGGAGTTAGTCTTACTCTGGGAAATAGGTTCACCACAATACAAAGTCAGACTGATCATTATTTTGTTAGATGACCCTATATTCTCATCTGCTGGGATGCTGGGACCTAACGTGTGTGTCAACTACTGGTCTTTGGTCGTAACTGAGTATGCAGTTAAATATCCATGCTGACATATTTGGTCCCAGCATATAGATCCCCAGTTTGTTCACATTTTGTTACATAGAGTAAATGTTCTGCAGCCCTGAGGTTCTCGTAAATGGCCTGCAATACACGAACACTAATTCCATCAATGCTGTCATGCCATTTCATGCTACACACCTTCATAACCCCCATATATACTTCCAGGTCACATATATACACACAAATCCATTCTACACATCTTCATGACACGCATACACTCACACACTTTGTCAATATATCCAATCAAAATCCTGATTGCTTTTTCTAATACAAGAGGTTCTGCATCAGAGGTACACACAATCACATGAAAGATTTCAATTTCTTTAGAACGACTTAAAACAAGAAAGTGTGGTGAAATAAACACAATGTGGATTAACCTGGCCAAATAGAAAGTTTAAATGCACTATCAAGACTTAGGTCCTCCCGCGCCGTTCGGCGCATTGCGTGGCAAGCTGTCTCCATAAAGATCTGTCACTGGCAATGTCTGAAGCCTCCTCCCACCTGGTGTCCACTGTTCTGAGGTCCTCCATGAAGGTGTGTCGCCAAGTAATACGAGGACGTCCCTGTTTGCGCTTTCCTCGTTTTGGCTTACATGTTATCGCAACTCTTGGTGTGCGTAATTAATTTTGACGTAGAACGTGTCCCGCAAACCTCATGCGACGCTCAGTCACAACCTCACTAAGTGTTCGACTCCCAGTTCGGCATAGGATTTCCTTGTTTGAGACCCGATCTGTGTAACTGACTCCCAAAATCCGTCTCAGCTATCTCTGTTGAGCCACATTTAGTCTTTTCTCAATTTTGACAAATGACTTCCACGTCTCACATGCATATGAAGCAGTTGGATTGACGATTGTGTTGAGAAGGTGTATTTTAGTCTCGAGTCCAATGGCTTGGCTAGTCCAAATAGGCTCCAGCCTTTGGAAAATGCTCCTTGCCTTTCCTATTCGGCAAGCTACATCATGGTAAGCATCTCCATCATTTGTTATGATGCTGCCAAGGTACGTGAACTTGTCCAGCTCTTCAAGCTTTGACTCGCCAAGTCTGAAGGGGACACCCTTTGCCTTATATCCCACTCGCATAATTTTAGTCTTATCCAAGTTTATGCGGAGGCCAATTTTGGGTGCCTCTCTGTCTAGGCTCTCCGTCATTTCTTGAATGCATTTATTTGTAGCCCCAGTAGTGAAACATCATCAGCAAAGTCCAAGTCCGTCAATCGGAGTTGTTCATGCCATGGAATACCAAAGGCAGTCTGGTCTGGTTCATTCCCCTCATTATGTAGTCGATGGCTAGGAGGAAAAGGAAGGGAGATAAGATGCACCCTTGTCTCACACCTGTCTCGATTGCAAGTCTGTAGATGAAAGGCTCAGAGAAGAACAAGCAGGTTTCCGAAGAGGCAGATCATGTACAGAGCAGATGTTCGTTCTACGAAATATCATAGAACAAAGTCTTGAGTACCAACAACGGCTAACGATCAGTTTCGTGGACTTCAAAAAAGCGTTTGATAGTGTCCACCGAGAATCACTATGGAAAATAGTTAGAGAATACGGTACCCCAGAAAAATTCGTCCAGATCCTACGACACCTTTACAGTCAGTCTAGTTGCTGCATTAAAACAGAAGAGGGAACAACAGAGTTTTTTACAATCGCACTATCAATGAATGCTTTTATTCATGTGTTCAAGCGTCACACATGAAACGATATTTTCCAAGCCTCTAAGCGAGCAGGAAATAGCTTGCATGCATTAGAACGTTTTGTACTTTTCATATCTGCAAGCCTGACCTCTATTAAGGTTTATAAAACCCGAGCAAGTGACTACAGTATCAGATCTAGCACTGAACCTTGACATAAATTGTATTCAGACTGCATCAAAACACCGGAGCCAACGTACGTACATCAAGCAGACTAAATGATACGCGGTAGAAACTGTATAAGCAGCGGTTCCCAGCGCTTGAGACTTTTTTACCTACAAGAAAAGGTAACTTGCCCTTCTTAGACATTATCAATGACGCTGTAGAAACTGTCCAAGCATGTAGTAATAAACATGAAAAGTACCGGGACAGTGTTTACGCTAGTGAGACCAACAAATGACCAAACCAGAGCATAACCTGCCAAAATGTAATCAATTATCAAGAGAGCCGTGGCTACAAACTTTATTAGACCCACTCCAATGAAATGATGAGATAATAAGGCTAATTATGGTAGTTAGAACAGGGAGTAGCGATTAGTAGGAAACATTCTCAAATGTAGATAAGCATTCACACTACTAGACTATTGCGTTGACTCTGACAGTGTGTTGGGTCCTACGAAAGAGAAAATATCACCTAAATACTTCAGAGATTGTGCAGGTCGTGTGCCAGTGCTGTTCACTAAGAAGACATTGGTTACATTCCAAGTCTGATTATTTGTTCACATAATAATACAACAGTTCATTCAATGTGACATTACCCAACATTTAACTCATTGTGTGTCGACACACGACATTACCCAACATTTAACTCATTGTGTGCTGACACACATTACCCAACATTTAATTCATTGTGTGCTGACACACGACATAACTCAAGATTTAACTCATTGTGTGCTGACACACATTACCCAGCATTTAACTCATTGTGTGCTGACACACGACAAAACTCAACATTTAACTCATTGTGTGCTGACACACATTACCCAGCATTTAACTCATTGTGTGCTGACACACATTACCCAACATTTAATTCATTGTGTGCTGACACACGACATAACTCAAGATTTAACTCATTGTGTGCTGACACACATTACCCAGCATTTAACTCATTGTGTGCTGACACACGACAAAACTCAACATTTAACTCATTGTGTGCTGACACACATTACCCAGCATTTAACTCATTGTGTGCTGACACACATTACCCAACATTTAATTCATTGTGTGCTGACACACGACATTACTCAACATTTAACTCATTGTGTGCTGACACACATTACCCAACATTTAATTCATTGTGTGCTGACACACATTACCCAACATTTAATTCATTGTGTGCTGACACACGACATTACTCAACATTTAACTCATTGTGTGCTGACACACATTACCCAACATTTAATTCATTGTGTGCTGACACACGACATTACCCAACATTTAACTCATTGTGTGCTGACAATACAAGTCAAGAACTTGAGACTTCCAAAACTTTAGCAAATAGGTAAGTGAGCCACAAAACACTAAATCAAGGTCTTGAACTTGAGCTATTCTACAGCTGTCTCCTTAATCTATGGATATCTTTTTTTTTTCCTCTAAAAATACAAAAACAAATATTCGAATAACTGAACAACAAAAGGTTTTAATGATATAGTTTCGCGGTACCTGAATTTCTCGAAAGTTAGAATCAATTTTTCAGGCTAATGGCTTTCGGACAGAAAAAAACAAACTTCCATGCATGCAAGTGCTCCCAAGGGCAGCAGACTGACGATGAGAAGACAACTCTCAACGGGGAAAACCTTGATGTGGGACTATGACACGTTTATACAAGTTGAATTAGTATTGCAAATATTTTGTTTAATTATTCAAATTATCCAGGTCTAGGCTATTCAACTTCTAGTTTTCGTGTGCAAATGTTTTTTTTAAAGTGATTAAAAGTGCCGTGATCATAGTTCAAAACTACTTTAACAAACAAATGAAGTAAAACAGTGCTGGTTTACTATTTTAGGGTTTAATACTTTGAAACTCAAAAATGAAAGAATATACATACAGCTCATGGATATAATAATAATGATCTATAAACATTTTACTTTATACTAGCGACATCTAGATTCAACTTTCTAACAAAATAACGCCAGCTCATCTCTTAACTAAGCTCGACTCATCTTTTTATACCTTTTTCAACGAATCTTCTAGATCTAGAATCATTGCGTCACATCAGGATACCCCAATAACCTTCAACTTGGTTTTTATTTTATTTTTCTTCTGTCCTTTTTTTCCTTGAGCTAGAGTAAATTATATTTTTTCCCACTGTAACCTTGAACTAATTTTGTATCAAGGTCTGTCTGGCACTGTTTCCTTTTTATGTGACGCAATTTGGGTATAGCCAAACTGTACTACATTTTGTGAACGACCTTGAACTATCTACAAAAATGTGACACATGAATTTCTACTATTTGAAGTGACAACTAATTGGTTCCTCTATTCTATAGGAGCATTGCTTTCCCAACTATAACACTAACAAACTCCGCGCCTTGTGCGTTGTCAAATATACCTAAATATAGACACATGATAAAAATAGTGCTGCCAACTCACAAATGTTTTAGGCTGAATGACGAAAGCATGAAAATCTGTGTTTAAGCATCATAATAAATAGCGACTCTTTCCTCCCCCCCCCCCCCCCATTTCAGTAAACTTATTGTTAAGGTCACTGAGCTTGTATCCCTTTTTTTTTTAAATTCAACATACTTGTTGAAAGTTGTTTAAAGTGAGATGGGTCATCTGATTTGACCCTCAAGATGCTGGCCAGAAGAAGGAAATACTCCATATTCTTTGCCTTGGGGGAAGGGAGAAGCCCTTTTATCTCATGTGTAACTAGAGAGCGAAAGAGAATGTGGATGCTACACTAACTTGACCTAATGTCTACTTAATACAATAATGGTCGCTAATGGTCAAAGGAAAATGATAAAAAAGGGATTAAAAAAGGTCAATAGTGTTGAAGGCTGGGAGATAGGAATAAATAAAAAGGTTGGATACAAAGAGGTTCAAGAGGAAATGTGGAGGAGGGAGGAGATGTAACCAGACATAAAGACAATGGAAGTAATGAAGGCTGTCATTAATCACCCAGTGGGGAGACTGCAGGAAACCCAAGACCTGAATGTGAGACCAGATCGAAACATGGCTGGGCAGAAGAGATACACATTACATCCACTTACATTATAAATACACCATCTTGTACAAGTGACCAAGGGTAATACAGAAGAGAAACATATTTCAACTAATAACAACAGGATTCAACAAACAAAAAAAGAATAAAGGACAAGTCAATGAAAAAAATGCAAACAAACCATCCCAAAAATATGACATTAGTTTGACAGTACCTACTGTGTCCTGTGACCATGTATATGTGATATAGAACCCAATGTTTGTGGGGCATGAATATTTGAAATGTGACAGATTCTGCCAGGTGAAGGCCAAGACACCTCCTACACCCACACTTTTCCAATAAAAAAATAATAATAAAAAAGCTTGAAAAAAAAAGTGAGGCCTGGGATTGAAAAAGGAAGCCTGCCTTGTTACACCTGTCAGATTCCTTCAATTAGTTTTCTCAACTATATCCTATAATATCTGCTTTACCAATATTGTATGTTATATTTTTCAAGATAGGCATTTAATTTTAGTATTCACTTTTCCTCAAAACAAGACAATTAGAAAGATAATTTTTAAATTACAAAAAACAGAAAGATATTAATAGATAATAGTAGGTGTCATGTTTGCAAGGAAAATGTGTCTCAACAAGGTTTAAGCCTTGGGTTTGAGATTCGAATAAATCAAAAGGTAACAAAGGAAAACAAAACACATGGACTGACTGACATTCCTGTGCAAATTTGAAGTAGTTAATTCAAAATGGATATTTACTAAAGAAATTAAATGATGTTGGCATCAACATAAGGAAAATAATACAATATGTACATTTAGTGTACATAATGAGGATTTAAATCAAACATTCTGCACCTGGCAGTGTCACAACACAATTGAACACTGAACACAGGTTGAACACAACCATGATCAAAATGATAAGCACAACACAACTGGAGCAGAGACCCACCAATACATTCATCACAACTGCACAGGAACAACAATGATAAAAGCTTGCCCACAGCTAGCTCCCCTATAAAATATAAAGAACACATGCTCTTGCACTAACATCTACCAGCATATGTGCCACTTATTGTGGAGGCTAAACAGGTGAAGTGTTCCATATAAGTGCAATTCAGAATGGGGCATTACCCCATTGGTGCATGTTTTGCCCAGTTCAAAACAACATACGAATCCCCTTGTCACCACTGTAGAGAATTACAGGAAACATTGCACATAATTTTTATTAGTATCTTAAGCTCACAGAGCTGAGAAGGAAATTTATCTTATGCACTATCACTGGACCTGCAAGGAAGTTTTGAGGCACCACTCTGAATAGCACAGTGTCTTTCCAGGACATAAGCTAGGCAGGTTGTGATATCTTAGTATTACTATTAATTTTTTAAAAAAAGTAAAGTACTCCATTAAGACCTTGTGATCTATAGGGCAAATGATGAATAGTCATTAATTTCTATGGCCAACAGCCATGGGCGCCTGCAGGATTTTTTTGCAGGGTGGTGCAAGTGGCCACTTATGGCTTAAAGTCGTAAATGCAACTTTTTATTACAAAGAATATTAAAGAAAAGAACTGATACCCCCTCGTCACCTCCATACCTATATGATATTAAGTTCACTGTTAATACATGTTTCATGAAATAAAAAAAAAAAAAAAAGTGAACAAACTATTTACTGTACACTTTGGTAAGTTTATCCATGCGGCTCATGCTCATGCATCCCATCGGTTGATGAAATGCAAAAAATGCAAACGCTGTCAAAACTGTCAATAACTTTACTACTGACTTGCTTCTCGTCGCAATTGACAAGCCAGCGATGAATGCTTATCTGCAGTGCTGATATTCTTCATAATGTTACAGCTCTTGCATCATTTTAGGATGTAGACAAAACAAGTTGAACTGAGCATTATTATTGCTTAAAAAGTGAAATGTTAATGAAGAAACTAATGAACAAAGTTACATAGTAATGTAAAGCATGTTTTGTAATAACTTCTGAAATCCAAACATATGTTTTTTTCTCGGTGTGTCTATCAACTAAAAATTCTCGGTAGCACCAACTCAATACTCCTTTTGCCTGCCAGCAGTCTCACCCTCCTCAAAATGCCATCTTTGAAGTGTTCCTCAACACTGCCAAGTTGGTATTTATGTCATTAATGTGACTGCTGCTTTGCTGTTAAGCGGCCACTCATTCTAAGATGGACAGGCTGCAACATCACGGAAACTGGTTCATGAAAAGATTAATAATCAACAATTAAGAAACAAATCAGAAACACACGAGAAGCAGTCACAGATTACACATATGCAGTTTGTCAGGTTTCACTTACAGCCCTCATTTTAAAATACGCCAAAAAGTCAAAGATCTTCTCAAAGTTGTGACTTAAAGCGCGTATTTTTCAGTCCATTGTGTCTCACACAAAAAAGGTCAATTTAGCATCAACGTTAAATCTTGGGACTGTTATGGAAGAAATAGATAATCTTCTGGATGACATCAACAGCATTACGTATATCTGAAATGGCTTTGAGGTCAATAATAACAAATTTAGGTCTGTGGACAATGTCTGCTTTAGTATATTTTTCATGGATCCTTGCCTGAACACAGGTTTAAATGCTACCCATCACGGGGCAGCCACCGTAGCCTTGGCAGAGTAGTTTGTCCATGTGAAAAATGTACATAATGTATTCACTGACAATGAAGTTGGACACAGGCTCTCTAAACAACCATGACAAAAACCAATGAATTCTTATCAAGTACAATCGCCATCAACAAATCCAACACTCCAACACATCTGTTCAGTGCCTGAGATATCTGCATTTTATTAATGAAATACCAAGAAAATGCAGTTAATTCATGCTGCTGCTGGTATAGTTTGATTTCTTGCTGCTGCCAGTGCTCCGTCAATACTAATCAATGTTTTGACTCGGGTGGTATAGGAAGAACTTTTTTATATATCGCTAATATCACAAACTGGTGGACGTGCTTAACCTGCTTTTTATTTTATAGAGCGCTAACACTGACCGCAACTTTGAAAATAAATTTACCAAGATAACTGCACTCTTCAACCTTGTTCAAATAAACTTTCACATATATCAAATCAAAAGACAGCTGGCAAGGATTTTTCCTCCAAGACACAAAAAAATACTTTTATCATATTCTAGGTCTTTACTAAATATAATGATAACAATTATATGCAAACTTTATTTTAATGGAATCACTTCATGTTAAGTTGCTTCCTAGCAGAAGTTAGTTGATTTGAAGGTGTAGAAAACTGGCTAAAATTTGGCTACCCAGAATTCAGAGGGTTGCATGTGAATGGTAAGTCATTAATTCCTGATAAGCCTAGACTAGTCTACTACAACTGTGCTTCAGTCACCAGTGGAAGCACAACTTGTTCAGTTGCTACTTAGATTTTAATTGATCTGATGGTGCAAAAAAGTGGCTACTCAGAATCCAGGGGGGGTGCAAGTGCACCCCTTTGCGGGCGCCCATGCCGACAACTAACTAATGTCAGGTACCCATCAGAGTTGGGTAGACTCAGAGGCTTCCTTAAAAAATCCCAAAAAAATTCAAAATTCCCAGTCTTCACAGATATAAATCTGAGACCCCTCAAGCCTTAAGCACTCTGCCACCATTGCCCCACTCTACTATAATTACTATTACATAAAATATAAATCTAAATATAAAAATGGTGTATTTTTTTATGAAGAAAAAAAATATTTTAAACAACAAAAGGGTTTGTTTTTAGAAGATAAAAAGTAATCTTTGCATGTTTTAAGTAGAAAATGCTATAAATTATGGTGATGTTGGATTTTCTAGAGCAATTGATTTTTAAAATCTAAATGTTACAAACAAGACAACACAAAAGTAACAGCGGCTGTTCACCTTTTAAGTTAAAAAAAAGTACACCTTAAGATCTATGAGGAAGATGATGTAAAGGTTAGCTGCCTCTGTTCACCTTTTAGGTACCACTAAATGACAACCTTTTGCCTTACAAATTGAACTTAAGATATTTATTTATCAATATTTATATATTTGTGATTCATTTTAATGTCAATTAACAGGTTATAGCAATAAAAAAACAACAACATTGATATTGAATAGTTAATTATGTAAATTAGAACTTGTGTGATAGTATTAATTACCCATTTAATTGGCTTGTGTGACCCTTTTCATTGCTATAAATCTAGTAATTTTTAATAGGGGAGAAAAGCAGTGTATTGTAAATATTAATATGACTAGAAAAATAAGAAATTAAACCTTGAGAAAAAATAGATTTGAGTTTGCAGTAAGAACAAAAAAAATTGCTTTTATATTCTATTTAAAATAAAATAATAATTCAACTTATAACAATAACTTATCAATCACATTGACTTACTTCAACTCTTGTTTTTCCTGGCACAGGAACAGGAGCACTTAAAAGTCGAAGTATCCAAGTTTCTATCTCTCTGACTTCATGCATGACCAGTGAGGAAATATTGTCACTTGTTTGCCCAGTCAAAACTCCCCACACTGTGTCCCTATTCAAGGAAAGAATAAAACTTTTTTATTTTATTAACCAAACCTATTTAATTAGTGATGTGTATACTGGCATGTACGAATGTTTAGTAAAATCTAAAAACTTTTTTTCAAGACCATAAAAATTATGGAAAAAGTGAGTAGAGCCACGAAGTCACCTTTCTCTCTTATGAAATGAGATCAGAGGTGGCTAGAACAACAAAGTAAACATTTTTCCATTTATAGATTTAACTTTAAAAGACTGTCCCTCACCTTGCTGTTGCTTTAGATCCGCCAACTCTTCGCACACAACTGCGGTCATGACAAGCTTCTATTAGTCTCCTAAGAATGAAGAGGCACTCACGAAATGTGGAGAAAAATGGATGATGACTTACAATGCACAAAGACGTCAATGTATTATTACGGATACGAGACTTTCGTCTAGATTTAGACCGGGGTCGGTCACACTCAGAAGAACTTAAAGTTTCAACAGAATGGTTAGAACCAGTGCTTGATTTATCAACCTTCTGCCATCCTTCTGAACTGTGGGCTCGTTTTTCAAAAGGTCTATAAAAGTTAATGCATATACCGTAACGAACTAAACCAGAATCCTTCTCTGTCAAGGTAAATACAAATGATGTAGTTTCTCGAAGGCTCATTCTCTTGGGTCCAACACTGATGCACCCCTCAGGTTGACAGAAGAATATAACATCATTAGGAAGAGGGAAGTCCTTATGGTCTTCAAGTGGGTAGCGCCTGAGTAGTTCTGGAGTTTGAGACATCTGGTTATTACCATTAGGAAAGCGACAACCAGCTATCACCAAATAGTCCAACAAACGTGGACAAAAATATTTCCCGGTGTCAGCCATTTTTTTAAAGTTGCAAATTAGTTAAAAAAGGCACTTGACAAAATAAAAAGTCATATATAATGCTGGAACAAAAAGTAATCACTTCTCAGGCTTCCCTAAATGTATTTATTTCCAACTTTGCAAACTTGTTTGAAATATTTAGCAAATATCCATGACCTGAAGAAAAGGCACTCATTTTGAATCCTAAACAATTTCTTGACTTGATCATTTGGACTTGTGCATCTTGCAAAATGATTTTTAATTGCATTTCCCTGGAAAAAAAAATGTTTTAGTGAGAAAAAAAAGTATTTATTCGTAAAAACATTATTGATGTCCAACAATTCAACCACTCTGAATTATATTGTGATAACTTATTAAAACAAAATTTAGCAAAATAAAGTAAAGTAGCCAGCCAACGATTTGTTTTTGTGATAGTTACATTGAGCGGTTGAAGAATAAAAATCAGAATAAAACTCTTCTTAGTTATATAAGCTCTTGATTTAATAATATATATATTTATATATATATATATATATATATATATATATATATATATATATATATATATATATATATATATATAATATAAACTATATAAAATATAAATTTTATTTCAAAAAAGGACTCAAAGGATTTTCTTTAAAATTTCAAGGTATATGTACGTAAATGAGAAAAAATTCTCAACTCATTGACCACAAGGGGAAAACTCAAGGTCAACTGTTATATAATATCTGTTTGAAAATGTTTCATTATCGAAAAGTTAATTTTGGATAAAATGTTTTACGAATGAAAATTTTCCATATGACACCAAAGGGAAAAAACTTGACATTGCTTATGACATTAGGATTACAGCAGTACACTAAAATACTTCTTAGCAAACATGAACAAGTTTTTTAGGTTCTATTATCCTTGTCAATAAAGTAAAAGCTACCTATTCGGCTCTCCGCAATTAAAATGTTTAGTAAACAATTTAAAAAGCACTTAAAACATAATAACTATTCCTAAATCAGCAAATTTAATTTTTTTTATTACATAGATCCATAATAAATCCATCTACCTAAGTGTTTGTAAAAAAGTGTGCATCATTAAAGTACAAAATAAAAAACTATGAATATTCATAAAATGCATTGTAATGCTTGTAATACTTTAAAAGTGAGTACTCTTTTTATAGTGCAACTGTCATTCTTATAGCCTTCGCTATGATCAAATCTATAAGTTTAAACATAAGTAATGGATATGCTTATGTTTGATGGTTTTAAAATGTAATAATTGGTGACTCGAAGCCCTTCACCTTTATGTTCTTCACCAATTACAGTCAATAAGTATTTAGTTTGACCCCTTGCTAAAATTTATTGTGACCTGTTTAACAAATAGATGTCATATCTATGATATCTATAAATCTGATAGAATAGGTCAAGTTTTCTTTTCAAAATCAAAGCAAATGACTAACTATTCCCAGTTTAGATAACTTAGAATAATTAACATAGTCCAATTTAGCTATTATGCAGGGTAATATTTTATTTTGCTTGTGAATTATTACAATGTTTTCAATCTTCAAAATCTACTGTCCCATACCAAAACATTTACAATTAGAACAAACAGAACACAAAAGCAACTCTTCAGATTAATTTTTACCCAATCGTTCATTTTCTTAATTATAAAAATATTTCCAAAATGTCTTTGGGTATATATATTTCCTTAACTCTTTCTCTCCGTAATTATTTTTCTCATTCCGATAGTATTATTTGTTTTGCTCACTTGTATTTCACTATCCTTTCGTGATTAAACTTCAATAACATTTTTGTACATTATCAGAAATATGTTATATTTGGTATTGAATTATAATTATAGAAGAATGCTTGCACTTTTTACACAACACAAATTAAAGTTTATAAATCCAAAAATCAATTTAGTTTAATGGAAGTCAAATCAACGTCGGCATCGTCGATCAGGAGAGAAAGAGTTAAGAAATTATTCAACCGAGCAAGGCTCGGTCACCTGATACTCTAGACTAGACTCTAGTCTATAAAGTATGACTGATCAGTATCTAATATAATAGACTCTAGTGACACTGACTCTAGTAAGTCTAGTCACACTATAGTGTTAACAGTCATATCTAGTATAAATAATAATAGAATACTCATACTATATTAGTATATAGTAATTATATAGATCTAGTTAAAATATAATAGTTATAAATAAGAATGATATTAATATATATGCTAATATACTCGAGACTATATAGATCTAGAAAATCTAGATATAGACTCTGATAGAGTGATATTAGATATTACTTTAATAAAAAGCTTAGTCTCTAGATCTACGATGTGTATATGATTCTAATAATTAATATTAAAATTAGAGTTAAGAGTCTAAATATTAATTTGATATAGACTATAGACTTATAGATCTAAATTGACTAAATCTAGATCTAGATACTTATCATAGTAGAACTAGATTATCATTATATTTTATATGATATAATATGAGTTTATGAGATAGTCAGTATATGTAATAAATATGATCGTAATTATTAATATTTATAATTATATATCATTATTTTATTTAATTAATTTATTGACATTATTAAATATATATAATTTTATATATAATATAATAAATATTATATCATGAATAATCATGACCGTGAAATGATGAATATTAATTATTATCAATATAGTGAATATAGACTTTTTTGTTTTTATACTCAATTTATAGTATAGATCTAGAGTCTAGTAGTCTAAGTAGTTATACTTATAAATATAGATCTAGAATCTAGTCATACATAGTAAATATTTAAAATATAGACATTTATTTTACTAAATTAGTCTAAAATGATTAGTAAAATGTAATATCACTAATATTAAATATATAAATATATATGTAAAGTTAAAGATCTACATAAGTACATACTGTAACATGGTGTTACATAGTAAAAGTATAGATTACTAACTAAGTATGATAGCTCCACGAACAAAATGAAAAGCAGAAACATTTTAGGGGAAGTTCCATGATAGACTATTTTTTTTTTTAGTTGTACCACTTTCTACCGTAGTTTATGATAAACACCTTTTGACGTCAAATGCAAGATTCGCTGCAGCGACACCGAGTAGCAGGGGAGGTAACTTAGAAAAATAAAATCAATATTGTTGTATAAAGATGTTTCGTTTTATTAGAATTTTCATTTGCATTTTTGTATTATTATTTATTTATTTTTAAACTAACCAATATTCATTCTCTGGCACGTCATTGGAGAGAAACAAATTTCTTTGTAGTCCCTTTAACATGTCCAATGAGAAATAATTTTTGCTGATGTGGCAGCCTAAGTTTGCAGTTTGGATAATAAATAAGGCTTCGAATGTGTCTGAGAGGCAAAGCCGGCCTTAGCCACCGCAACCTATGCGGCTGCAGAGGGCCCCTCACTTTCATAGGTCCCGCGTTAATTTTATGTGTAAACTATTAAATAAAAACATTATAACTTATTCAGGGTTCTCGCGGCCTCCGTATTTTCCAAGAGAACCAGGTAGGCAGATTTGATAAAGCTTAACATGGTGCCATTATATATCATCCGTGTTTTCGTACTTTTGGCATTTGTCAACAACATCGAGTTTAAGGATATTCTTTTCATAATTCTTAGTCCTCATAACTCTGTCCTCGATTCAGAAGCGTAGTGAGGGGGAAGGGGCGCGATGCCCCTGGCGCCACCCTCGGGGGGGGGGGGCGCAATACGCAGCCTATATTTCTATGCAGGGCCGCAGTGGGCTTGCACTTTCATAGGCCCCGCGCTAAGTCTGTCATTTTTAAGGCATATTCTACCAAATACTGCCAAAACCTCGGTTGAAATTTTAGCTTATCTATCCACTAATGAAAGATACACTGCTTTCCCAAAATAATTTGTTGCAAAGTATTTTTAACAATATCCGTTACTGTGGCATCTGGTGAAAGAAGCTTCTCGCGCCTCAAACTAATCAAGAATTAGGCCCTATTTGAGGTCAAAAATTCACGAAGATAGATTGAACTATCAGGCAATTCTTGCTAGTGAGCGTGACCTGTGTAGGAAATAGAACTTTGATGATATACTGTATGACTTCGCTACATGCAAGGCTCGTAAAATTTGATCATGATTTTATACTTAGTAAAGAATGAATAAAATATAAAGACAAATTCATTTTCTAATACAAAATCTTAATTTTCACTTGGTACCCTTATCCCTACCCACTACCCAGACAGGGCTCCATGCAATCCGTTTCGCATAGAGCCCCGCACTTGTTAAGGCCGGCCCTGTTTCTATGTGATGTTCATGTAAAAAAGGAGGGGGGAAATACCTTGCCCGAGCGCACGTGTTGCTCGCTACGCCTCTGCCTTTATCGCTGAGACAAAGCTTTCTGTTTTAGTGTAGAGATTACCTGCTTTGAGCCTTGCTAAGGAACCAGCCTTGTCGGTCCTGTCACGTGTAATAAAGCCGGGAATTTTCCGTGGAATTATTGTTCTGCTTTGCATTGGCGAATCTCATGCCCTGCATCGTCTAAACTCTAAACTAAGCAGATATAGGATTGGTGGAAGACTTACAAAATTTCTTGTAAGCCTATAAGTATCATGTAGGTTGGTGACACTCCTTTTTATGACACCAAAATTGTAAAGGAGTAGCCTACTGGGACGGCCCAGTTTTTATTGTAGTGATGACATTCTTTCCGGACAATTTGCTATTGATTATTATGGTTAGTTTGTGTTTATATCGGGTAAGAAAGTCCTCTTTTAGTTGTTGTTTTTTTTTTGTGTGGTTAATTGCAGCGTTCAGGTTCATTTTAAGATATTTGTAGAGTTCAATTTCTCAAAGCCTTCAGATATAAAGTTAGTGTTGGCTGCTTTGCCATTTTAATGCATATGATACCACACTTATCTAGATGAAAAGATTCGAGATTGATATATCTTCACAGAAAGGCTTTATGTTTTAATTAAGGTATGTACTTTGTGTTCGGTTTCTGCGTGTAGCTCTAAATCATCCATGTTCAATAGGTGAGACAAACTTTTTGTTTATTTAGTGTCAACCCAGAAACCGTATGTGCCATGGAGCAATTTTGATAAAGGGGTAATTGCTAGGCAAAACCAGAGCGGAGATAGTCCCAGGACTTGCGTGTTATTAGCGAGACGCTCAACAACCAGTAACTCTAATATGTGCAGCATTTTGTTTTAAAATGAATGATTCAGTCTTTTACAATACCTAGATCTGCATGTGTCTGTTCTGAAATAGATGTTGTTAAATCTGAGTTAGTGCTTTTGGAGATTATGGCCTCATGACCAATCTACCCGCTGTCTCGCGCACCCAGCCCCCTCCCCACCTCCGAGGTGCTGTCGGTGATAACGTTTAGAGGCTTAACGTGTAGGACAAAAGGTTGGTTGCCACCTAAAGCTAACGAGTTACTCCTGCCCGAGGGAGAAGGAAAACTCAGAATTCAAACCTCTGCTGACTCCAGATAAATATGATATTAAGATCAAGGCATATTTGATATGAGATACAGTCCGGCTTTTTTTCCCCTCGGCGCTATTTTAACACCATTTTGTCTGCGCTACTTTGTTGTACGAAATTTTGGCATGTAACCCAATATCCGTTATGTGTGCTACTTAAAACAAGATTAATTATAGGCAGTTCTATTTATTATTCAAGTCTATCTTTGTTCGTCCATCCTAGGTGTGAGCGTGAGAAGAATGTTGCTGTCTCATTGTTTCAAGTCTAAAACTATAAAATCATATAGGTAATGTTCACGTCGGATCTATTCAAACAAGGGTTAGCAGACAAGATCTTTTGCTTTGATTGTATGCTATCGCAGCAGTGCCGGATTTAAGGGAGGGCAGAATAGAGACTCTTTGAGTAGAAGACTCGACGACCATTTTCTCTGTCAATAAGCGATATCCCAGTTCTTTCAAGAGCGTCTGAAAAGCTGTGCGTAATCGCATGTGTGTTATAACTCTTGATTGGAGCCTAACAATTTATCCAATGTGATAGCAGTCTGGATGAAAGCACAAACAGTAGAGACTAAGACATAGCTTAAGGAACTATAAAGACAGGCTCGAGCTAAATGGGAGATGGCATAAACACGGCTTGGTGTTGGACCGAATTGATGTTGGAAATCAAGTTCCAGTGCTTCTTGTGAATGAATTAGAGACAGTATTGTAAGCGCACAAGGTACCCGTGAGTCTCACCAAGAACATCTTGGTGGGCCCCCCTCCAGCCAATAAGTCAAATTTAGTGTGTGACAAAAAATGAGTAATCTAAATGTAAAGACATTTCAATGTAAAGATCGTACCTTTTTAAAAAAAAACAAGTAATTATGTCATAACGTTTGATTCGGTTAGGACTGCATATACGTAATAGTGTCAATGTTTTTACAACTTCTTAACAGAGTTAAACGACTTAAAAGTGTTTCAAATGAACAAACTAATGTTCTTCCTAAGTTCTACTGTGGGCTCCAACTGGCCATTAGTCATGGGCCCAAGCGTAATGAACTCCTTCGCGCCATGGTTGCTACGCCACAGCTGTGTATCCCTATTGGTCGTGGGCCCGGGTTCATTGACCCCTTCGCGCCATGTATGCTACGCCACTGGACAGAACCTAATTCATCGCCATATGTAAGCTTATCCTCCAATTATCCATACAGACTCTCAATAGTTTTTTTTAATTCTTGGGTAGATTCTATGGACTTCCAGGGTTTTTAATAACCAGTCATGCGGAACTGAGCCGAATGCTTTTATTTGTAGTCGATGTAGCACATGGGTAGTTTCTTTTTCTTCTAATAGCTTGGTGCAATACAATTCCATCAATAGTTAACTGTAATTTACAGCCTATTGACTCTTCGATGCAACCTTGTTGTTCCTCTGCTAATAGTTTATGTGCAAAGCAAAATGTTTACATTTTACTTTTTAGTAGTGAAGTTAATAGTTTATGTACAACTGACAAGCAAGTGATCGGGCGATAGTTCGATGGTAGATTCGGATCAACTTTTGTTGGGGCGAAGTAGAGATGTTCTACCTTCATTGCGTTCTGTCAGCATTAAAGACGGTATTGATTTTGTGAGGCTGAAAGTTTCTTCAGCGCAGTCCAAAGTTGTGAGTTTTTTTTTTTTTAATAGTTGCCGTGACTTCCTTAACAGTGAAATCCTCATCAGGCATTTTTTGGTATTCTATTATTTGTAGTTTGGATTTCGTCTATCCAGTCAGTGTCCGTGTTGTAATATAGAGGGTTGGACCAAAGAGCTGCCCAGTAGTCAATGAACGAGCCGTGTTTTGTGCTATCAATCTTTTGAATTTGTCAGCATCATTTTCAGCTAGTTTACGGAAGAATTGTTTTCTTTTGTTTTGAAATAGAGCACTATATATCATATGCTATTTCCTCTTGGTTTCGTTATAGCACTTTAACCTAGCTCTATCTTTGAAACATAAGAGTCGTGTGAGGCTATCATAGTCCGTCAATTTGATCCCAGTTGTTGATTAACATGAACGAATAATAACAAGACCCTGGATATAAATTATTAGACATGAAATCAGCTGTTTAATCTAACGCCATCTTGGTTGACAACAACAGTTACAAGGGATGTTACTCCCAAACACCGATTGGTGCAACCTATATAAAACACACATCAACATCCTTCCCTTTCTATAGCTAACAAAACACATCAGAAATATTTGCAATTAAAATAACAAACATTAATAACTCATCTTATTTTATGAATATTATAACAACTAAAAATAACAATCAATTTCAAAGTGAGAGTGTGTCACATATAGAATAAATATTTCAACATGAATATTAATATTGTCATAAAAATTCTTAGTACATATCATAATCCCTATGCCACACAGGTCTATTCGTTTCTCGAGTGCTAATTCTTGCTGGCTTATTTCTATCACAATTATTGTCTGGTACATGAGAAACTACTTCAGACTGTGATGCATGCTGAGAACAGTTATCAGAGAAATCTGGCCTTTCATTATCATCATCATCATCTAAGACATTCCCAACATAGACATCAGTGTCAGTGTCTTTCAAAATAGTTTTCCTAGGCCTAATATGAAATGTTGCGTATGTATAGTCCTTCATTATCTCCCTTGATCTTATAAGATCTTGGAGATAGTTGTTCCCTGATCATTCCAGGATACCATCCTGTTTGACCTGGGTTTTGGTAATAAATAGTTTGCCCTAGATGGTTTTGGTAAATCCCGAGCTTGCTTATCATATTGTCTCTTTACTTGTTGTTTGTAATTCTCTTTCTTCTCAGCTACGCCATGTTCATTTAAACACTTTGAAGTGCTGGGAATCAATGTCCGAGGACTTCTTTTGAGACACATTTCAGCTGGGCTAAATCCGGTACATTGCCGAGGTGTATTTCTGAGTTCCAGTAAAGCTTCATATGGATCATCACCATTGTGTTTAGTTTTCAGTATTAAATTCTTTATTATCTTGACAGCAGCTTCCGCCTTCCTATTTGTTCTCGGATAACCAAGGATCTGATCTGATGTGATTGATGTTCCATCGCCTTGTGAATCTCAAAAACTCATTTGAACTAAATTGTGGACCGCCATCTGTTATTAACATTTTTGGAGCACCAAAACGAGCACATTGTCCTTTCAATTTTCTAATCAAATCTTGTGATGTTGTTGTTGAAAGATAATCATACTCAATAAAATTAGAGTAATAGTCAACAGTAATTAGATACTGTCTTCCATCCACTTCCATCAGGTCAGCTCCAACTTTTTCCCATGGTACATTTCCTTCAACATGTTGTATAAGTGTTTCTCTCTGGTTCATAGGTTTTCTTTCTTGACAAGCAGTACATGTCTCTGCCATCTGCTTTATTTCATCAGCCATGCCTGGCCAGAACATCGTCTGTCGGGCCCTCCTCATCATTCCATCATATGCAATGTGTGCTATGTGCAGGTTTTTTTTCATTTCTTGACGCATACTGAAAGGTATGACTACCCTTTCTCCTTTCAAAATTACTCCATTACTAAGTCCCAAAGTATCAGCAAAATCAAAATATGGTTTTATCCTGTTGTCTAAATCTTGTTTTCTTTGAGGCCATCCATTCACAATTTGCTTTGATAATTTACTTAATGTGTCATTTAAGTCTGTTTCTTGTTTTATTCTTTCTAATAACGGATCCGGTATGTCCACAACTTGTGTCTGGCATATGTTAAAAACTTCATCTTGCTTCTCCTCTTGATTGCACAGTCGTGATAATGTGTCAGCAATGTGTAAACTGTTTCCTTCTACCCACTGAAATGAGAAATCATAACGATTGCTCCTCAACATCAAGTTTTGTAATCTTCTTGGAGCCTGGTTTAGAGGCTTCTTTAAGATGTTTGCAAGTGGCTTATGATCATTTATTATTATGACATGTCTTTCAAATGTATATTGATTAAATCTTTCTAGCCCAAAAACAACGGCAAGTAGTTCTTTTTCAATCTGAGCCCACCGTTTTTCAGTTGGTGTCAATGCTCTAGAGGCAAATTCTAATGGTTGTCCTTCTTGCATTAGTACAGCTCCAAGTCCATGTTGACTACTGTCCACTTGTATTTCAAGTTTCTTGTCAGGGTTGTAGAATATAAGGACTGGAGTATTTGTAATCATTGTTTTTATCTTGTTGAATGCCTCTTCACATTTTTCAGTCCATATAAAATTGCAATCTTTCTTTGTTAGTTCTCTTAATGGTTGAGACACTTCGGCTAGATTGTTCAAAAATTTTGACAAATACTGCACCATTCCACATAATTTTCTTGCTTCCTGGCTATTTTCTGGTTTATTCATTTCCAGAATAGCTTTGATCTTCTTTATGTCAGGCTTTATGCCTTGCACACTAATGCAGTGTCCCATGAAACTTATCTGGTCTTGTTTCTCTACTGTTTTTGTTTCATTTAATTTAATGTACTTCTCTTTGAATCTCTCTCTTAATCTCTTCAGTTTGTCAGTGATCTTTTTCTGCTTCTTCTTTCGACTGACCACATCCCACAATCACGATATCATCAGCCACATTAATGCATGCTTCTAATCCCAACAATGCTTCTGTTAACTTCTTCTGGAATATTTCTCCACTTACACTTAATCCAAAAGGAAGTCTTGACCATCTGTACCGCCCATAAGGTGTGATCATGGTTGTTAGTAGACTAGACTTTTCATCTAAACGTACATGCCAGAAAGCCTCCTTTACATCTAATTTAGAAAATATTTTAGCATTTAGGAACTGTGGCATTACAGCTTCCAAAGTTGGTAAGTTAAAATGTTCTCTTTTTAAAGCAGTGTTAAGATGTCTTGGGTCAATGCAGATACTTAAATCCCCATTTGGATTTGAACCACAGCCATCTGGCTGACCCAATCTGTTGGTTCATTTACAGGAATTAATATTTTCCTTTTTACTAATGTCTCTTTTTCTGCTTCCACTTTCTTTTGAAATGCAAATGGTATATTACAAGGTGATACTACCGGAGCGATGTTCTCATTGACAGTTAATGACGTTTCACCTAAATCTCCTAGATGACAATCCATAGTGTTTACTTGTGATATGAATCTATCTTCATTTAATGTTATCAGACTTAAACTTTGGCATGTTTTACTGCCTAATAAGCATTGATAGTGGTTCTCTACAACTGTGAATGTTACCAAATATTTCTTTTTGTTTTTAGGATTCGTTATTATTAAGTTAGCAGTGCCCTCTGTTTTTAATTTGGAATTATTCCACATTGTTAATGTTTGAACAGTCTTCTTAATTTGGGTCTTTTTTACATATTTCTTACATGTAATGTTAACATCAGCTCCTGTGTCCAGTTGAAATCTTATTTGTTGACCATTTATCATGAATAGAGCTGTCATTCTGTCCCTATTGATGTTCAACACATTTATTGAGTTTAAGTGTTCCTCTTGGTCAAATTCATCCATAGCATTATGCATATGTATTTTATTCTTAGTTTTACACTTAACTGCAAAATGATTTTTACCTTTGCATTTATTGCAAATTTTTCCCCAAGCCGGACATGATGTTCTGTTCACTGCATGTCTGCCTCCACAAAACCAGCAATCTATTAGGTTGTTTCTGTTGTCAGTTTTCTTTTGTTCTATCTTATCTATCTTCACAACAGTTTCCTTATTTATCTCTGCCAATCCTTTTGCAGTTTGCTCATATGTTTGACATATATCTAAACACTTTTTCAATGTAAGATCATCGTGATTCAATAATCTCTCCTGCAGTCTTTTCTCCACGGAGAATACGATTTTGTATCTAATCATTCTATCCTTTTCCTTGAAATTACATTTTTCAGCCTGAGCTCTAAGCTGCATAATGAACACATCACAGGATGGCACCTTTTCTATGTTCCAAAATCTGAAACTTTCCAGAACTTCATTTTTTCTGGGGTTGCAATAGTCGTGTAATTTCTTTAGTAATATTTGCGGGTCATTCACGTCTTCATTCTCATCCTACTGCAACTGCTCACAAATCTCTTGGGTCTGAAGTCCAGCACAATGTAGTATTATTGCTTTTTGTCTGTTTTTAGGTTTTTCTTCAACTCCTATTGCTAACAGAAACAGTTCCACTTGTCTTCTCCATTGACGAAAGTTTTCACTGACATTACCTTCAGTCACATTTAACTCTGTTGGTGGTTTAAGTAGACCTTCTGCCATCTTCAATTAAAACTTTACTATAGTATATCTACCGTAACTGAATAACCCAGAGCCTCTCTTAGTCTCAATATATGCTCTCTAGACTGAGTCTGAGACTCTGAAATCTACTAGATTCTAGATCTACACTTTAGATCTATTTTTTTTTAAATTTAACTAGTTTTATATCACTTATATAAACCTATCTAATACACAAAAAAAAAAGAAAACCGCCGGACACGCTAGATCGGAGCCTAGCTCTCCAAACAAAGCAAACCGGAAAAGGACTCTTTCTCTGTCCTCTACCTCTGATGACCAGGGGGAAGGCTCTGAGGTGAAAAGGGAAAGGGGGAGAACGGGAGAGGGAATGGAGGATTTGGAAGATGTCCCCAACTCTCCTGCACCTCTAGTAATTGACGAGGAGGAGGACCCTGACACACATGAACAATTTTAAATAGTAAGCACACACACATACAAACGCAATAACCATCCTACACACAATCATGGCAGACATTATAATTACATACTCAAGTAGTGGCAATACAGGGAGGGTGTTTATAATCAAAATAGAATCACAAAAATACACATTTGTAGAACTAAGGATACATACACACATAAACAAATGATCACAACTATTCATACACACCCACACTCATATACACACAACCCATCATCACGCAATCATGGCAGACATTAAAATCTTAACTCTTAACATCCGTAGCTTAAATAATAAACATAAATATATAGTACACCTCGCTAGAAAATATAAACCGGATTTTATTTTCCTCCAAGAGACAAATACTTCTACCACATATCAAGCAAAACAGACTACAACACACATCGGATTCATGGGAGGTTATTTTAGCTTAGACTATAAGGGGGTATCTTACAAACATCGGATAGATACAAAATCACACACACTCACAACGACAACAATGGGAGGGTAGTAATACTTAGAGTAGTTTCACAAGAACAGAAATACACACTAGTCAATATCTAGGCACCCGCTCAGAGAGGGAGAGAAAAACGTGAGTTTTTCCAAAACCTCAGTGACACTACAAATCACAAACATAGGAGAACAACTAATAATAGGAGGGGATTTTAACTCTATAGAGGCACAACTAGACAAACATTACACAAACAATATCCACCCTCTCAGCCGATAGCAGAAACACACAACTACATGGGAGAAATAGTAAACTATTTCCACCTGGTAGATGCTCATAGGAAATTAGAGCCTGATGGCAAGGAAACTACATTAACACATAGGTCCTACCAGGTTGAAACCAGAATTGACCGTTTTTACATACCCACGGACACCAACATACTTAGTGTGACACATTTAGGAGAAACCCTACATTACTCCGACCATAAAAGTGTACTTTTGGAACTTGGAAAAAAATAATAAAAAGAAAAAACAAAAGAATCCCATTGGAAATTAAACAACAACCTTTTGGAAGACCCACTAATCCAAAGAGTAATAAACCAACTCCTGCTAGCAGCAACACAAGACATAGAAAACGAATACAAATTAACCCAGACGTGGACAATAATAATAAATTCCATCAAACAACAATTTAAAATTTTAGCAAGAATCAAACAAACAAAGAGGGTAAATGAAGAAAACAGAATAAAAAATCTGCTTACTCAAACGCAGGATGAAATTTAAAAAAACAGACCTAACCACACAACTTGAAGAGTTATACAAACACAAATATAGAGGAGCCGAAATCAGATAAAAACACCCAAATGTCGGAAGGGCAAAATAAATTATACTTGGCGCTAGAACAAAATACACAAAAAAATAGAATAATAACTAACATAACAGACAAAGAAGGAAACAAAATACAAGAGAGTGACACAATAATAGAAATTTGTACAAAACATTTTGTCAACATGTATAATGAAGAACAAACAGATACAGACGCATAAAACATACTTCTAAAACACTGTAAAACATTACCTCCATCAGAAAAACAAAAGACAAATAGACCCTTTACATTAGAGGAGCTGAGGGCTGCTTTAGACACAACACAAAATAACAAATCCCCTGGCCCAGACGGTTTGACATATGAATTCTATAAAACCTTATTCTCCCTAATAGGACCCCTACTACTAAGACTATACAATGATATGTTAGAAACAGGAAAGACGCCTACAGACTTTAATCTTGCATACATCACACTATTACCAAAAAAAAAAAAAAAAAAACAACCTGAAAACAACACAACACCTAGTGACTTTAGACCCATTTCCCTTTTAAATGCAGACTATAAACTGCTGACCAAAATGATTTTTTTAAAGAGTTAGGCCCCTTATACCCCACCTAATAGGACAAGACCAGTACTGTAGCAACCCGGAAAAAAATATAGCCGAACTGAACCACTTTTTACGAGACATCATATATTACTGTAAAGACAAAGACTTGAAAGCAGCCCTCATTTCCATTGATCAAGAAAAAGCTTTCGACAGAATTGACCATGACTATTTTTTCAAAATACTAGACAAGACAGACATAGACAAGACTTTGATAACATACATAAAGCTAGTCTACACCGATGCCACAAGTCAACTTATAATAAATCAAACACTAAGCAGCAAGATTTCTATTAGAAGATCTGTTAGGCAAGGTTGTCCCCAATCCCCCTTTTTATACACCCTTTGCCTAGAACCCCTGTTAGAGAATATTAGGTTAGACAGAGAAATGTTAGGAATAAAAATCCCCGGTCCAACCCCCGTAGTCAACATTAAAGCTTATGCCGACGATACCACACTTTTCCCCACCTCAGAAAAGGACATAGCTAAAATTATTGAGAAATTTACATTATTTGGGAGGGCGAAATCCCCCCCCCCCCCCCAACATCCCCTTTAACCTTAAAATACAGAAAGAAATAAAAGTATGTGGCATCGTGTGGACTAGTAATCCAGCACACTATTGCTATGAACAGTGGGCGGAGATTCTGGCCCACACAAAGAACGTGATTAGAATGTTTCAGTACATGGCGACCATATTTGGGAGAGCTATATTAATAAACAACTTGGCCATCCCGAAGATAATCTACTATAAAATATAGTAGAACCTCCTCCTAATTTCATAAATAACATCAATACCACTATCAGAAATTTTATTTTCAAAAACACAATAAGGAACATAAAACATACAACACTCATACAAGACAAAAAAGAAGGAGGGATAGGCTTACAAGACATTCACACAAAAATCAAAACACTTAGAATAAAATTTGTAGGGAAAGTAGTAAGGTCTCCCAATAACTTCCCCTTAGTATTATATTATTTTGGACTTAGACTAAACAAACTCCTCCCCATTCAAAACAACACACCCCATCATTTTGGTAACCATACACATCCATTCTACAGATCACTTACAAGACACCTACCCAGCAATGAAAACATAACACACCACGACTCAAAAACAATATACACTATACTCAGAGACAAGTTGAAAGAAAACCTAGAAGTTAGAATAAAGTGGGTCAGGGAGTTAGGGGTTAAACCAACCAACTGGACAGACACATTCACGCATTTACACAACAAACATATAACACCCAAAGCACGAGAAGTGGCCTACAGATTACTCTTCGGGATAACACCAATAAAAGGAAGACTCTCAACTACAACAGGGTCCAAATATACTTATGTAATTTGTAAAAAAAGAAAACCAAAACCCAGAGAAACACTTATTTAGTGAATGTGAGTTGGTTGAGGAAGCAAAAAAAAAAAAACCTTTAGAAGATATTATTGACGCAAACAGTCAAACCTGTGCAAATGTAAATACTGCTATTTTCTTTAATAAAGTACCTAAAGTCAAAAATAAAAAACTAGGAGACATCAATGTAATTATTTTATCAGAATATAGCAACCTTATTTGGAATACCTACCTACAAATTGTCTACCATAATAAACATCATAGTGAAGTATTATTACATCACATTTTAAAGAAATTTATTGAACGCAAAGTGAAACAATATAGCGCTAAATAAAAATTCCAAGATTGTCCATAAACTTAAAGAAAAAAAAAAAAAATATATATATATATGAATGTGTGTATGCGTGTATATGATCCTTTTTATATATTTTAAGACCCTGTAACCATATAATTAAAAAAGCTAGTACTCCAAATGAAATTAAAAAAACAGTGATCGTCCCTTGAAATAGACTAGGGTTACGACAATTCAAGACAGTACACAATCATGAAGGCCACGCCTTGACCCTGTGACTGTAAAGACTTAAACCAAAGTTTTGATCTACAAAGACGAGCGAGTTAGGCAGGAGAAAACGAGAGATCTCATTCGATTAAAACGGAGAATCATTTCGAAATGGAACATTAGGCGGTAAGTCAAGGAACGGAAACACAATAAGGAACCAGGAGCGAACACGTGAAAACCCAAGAAAAGGGAAAGAAGAGTAACTCTAAGAAATCAAGAACAAGGGCAGACCTTTACGTTTTATATAAACACTGTTTTTCTTCTGTTGTTCCGTTTGATTGTCTTCTGAGCTGAGCCGAAGGCTCTTCGAGCTCAAAGTTTGAAAAGAAAAAACCTGTTAGGTCGTCCAGCCGTAACAGTAAAAAAGAAAAACAAACCTGTGGAACACAGTTCTGTTTGAGAGCGACCCTAGTCAATGCCTATATAAAGCATTGCTGTATCCAATGTCTTCAGCCTCCGACACATGGCCGAAGGCCTAGGAGCACTGGGAGCCTCCGTCATCTTCCTTCTTTGTACCAAGCTAACCGTGGGGGAACCGCCATTTATGGAACGGTCCTTTGAGGAACGGCGCATGAATGTGTGACAGTTTTTGTGAGGACTTTTTTACAACCCCGCCCGTGCAAGGGGTGGACTCTCGTCTACCCATGGGCATCCCCACGGGAGTTATGTTTTGCCATTCGTTTTGCCTAGCTATCTCCTCGAATAGCCGTTTCCACCCGGGTGCCACGATGAGGCAGAACAGCGAACCCGGGTCTGTTGTTCCTGTATTGAGAATCAGGCATGACCATATGATATCTAAGCAAACAATTCTTTGTATAAATTTGTACTTTTTAACAATTATGTCCATAGTGACTTCTTTACGAATATTGTGCATACCTGTGCAGTCTACATATAAATATATTATTTCTTACTACCTTGCAGACGTTTACAGTATGTACAGACATTATTCTTCTTCTGTTGTTCTAATATTGAGCATCAACATAACCTCATATCTCAACAAGCTTCTACATCAAATTGTTACTAAATTAGTAATTAGTTTCATTTTTTTTTACATACCTCAAAGTTTTTACTATTGTTAAAACAAAATTCTCCACCACCATTGTCAATATTGCGCATGCTTGTGCAGTCTACGGAGAAATAATATATTAAAGAGGGGAAGAGGAAAAATTAAAAAAGGGGGAAAATATTCAAAATATATATATATATACATATATATATTTAGATACATATAAAATAACTTTCAGTAAGACTCTAATTGGCCCCTGTGACCAAAAAAAAAAAAAAAAAAGCCACAGAGAAATTGTCTCTGAACAGAAACTCCCGATATACTTGACTCTTAGCAGACAGGATTTCCACCTTGATTATGAGGAAGTAGTTTTCCAAATCTCAAGGGAGGAAATCAAAAATTGTTATTAAAAGGGAGACAACAAAAGAAACAATATAAATGTTTAAATGCCTATGTTCGCATAAGTGTGTACACACATAGATGTATGCACGTTTGATAGAAGTTAATATAAAGAACTGGGGTAATGTAGCAAAGCACAAAGGAAACAACCAAAAGCAATGTAGACAAAGTGGGAAAAAATGTGACTACGATGTTTAAAATGTATTAATATCATTTAAGTTTCTACTTTCACTCTTTGATTGTTTCTATTTAATTACCTATTGTTGACATTCTCACCACATATATTTTAAGAACCTTAAATTTCCAAAATATTCATTATATGCTATTGAAAAAAAAAATAACACCATATACAAAGCAATTTAAAACGTTAAAATATTATGACAACCTAAATGTAACTATACGCATTGCTGTTTTGCAAACATTGTACTTTAAAATGTAACTACTTACTTACGCTTACTAATAAAATATGCATCTTTTTGTTTTTAAAAAAAAAAAGCCCAATAAAGAGGCCAATAGCCCAAAAAAGAGGCAAAGGCCCAAGGATTCCTAGGATGTAAACAGCTCGACAACTGAAGTCAAAAGCTAAAAAGCTGAGGTATCCTAATAAAAAAAAAGATCTATTAGACTTCTAGATCTATATTTCTTAATAGTCTTAACTAGATCTGGTATTTCCCAAATTTAAATAACGTAATAGATCTACACTCTAAGTAAATCTAAATCTAATTGTTATAAATTTATGAACTTTGTAACGTTGTTGATGGTGATGTGTCAGCTATGAGTTATGCTGGTCGAATCGAACCACTATACTGACTATAGAGGGCTCTTGCCATTGGGCAAATTTTAACGCGTGATAAATCCTCTCTACCTTGTCTATACCGGTTTCTTTCAAAATTAATTTGTGAGACGTCAAAGGACTCAATACATAGATCTTATACGCTTCGGTAATGCTTATTTACTTATTTATAAAGCTATAGAATTATAAAAATGCATGCTATATACTGATATAGAGTGTTTACTTAAATATAGACTAGAGTCTGAAGTCAAATCTATTATAATTCTAGATTAATCTAGTCAAGTCGAATTTGTTAATTGTGCCTGTGTAGTCTTATAACGCAAAGACTACTCGTAATTACTAGAGATTTAGATCTGGGTCTTAGACTCTAGATTTAGATAGATTAGAATTTAGATATATCTACTCTTTACTGTCTTTAGAAATTAGATCTAGATATTATTATTATTATATTATACATAGTAATATAGAATCTAGATCGATTCTAGAATATACATTATTTATAGTATATTAATTAATTAATAATATTATAATATCATTCTAATTTTTCTATCTACTCTAGAATTAGAATTTAGATCTAGATCTAAATAGTAAATTCTAGTACTCTAGATATAGATAGTCATCTTAAATATTATTATTTATATTAGATATTTATAATAGTTTATTACTTTTATATATTAGATCTAGAACATTTTTATAAACTACTTACTAGACTCTAGACCAGTGATTCCCAAAGTGGTGTATCTTTATTATACTTTTATAGATCCCCAAGCCCAGGGGTCTACCAAGAGTTCCAAGGCTTCGTCTAGGGTCTACGAAAGTGAAAAAATAAATGAGGGGTCTATGAGATGTCCACTGGGGTCTATGATATTAATAGATTTCATTTAAGCAGGTCGTGACTTAAATCTTTACATCTCATTAATGTAATTCTTTCATACACCAATATATGATTTGCACCATAGTTAATCCTTTAAATATTTATCCTGCTATTCAGACGAAAAATTGTTGTGTATTTAATTTCAATTTTTATTGAAATAGCTTAATTTTGTCTACTTGTAACTAATTTTTATCAAAACAAAATTTAGACTGTACAGCATTGATTATTTAAAATTGGGATTCATTCCTTTCTTGTCATACAAGTGGTTACCTTGCCAAAGTGCCTTTTTTTTTATATGATATGAAACCAATTACGCTTGAGGATCACCAGAGATAATGGCACGCTGACAAAAAAAGATAAAGCTTGAAAAACTTTTGAACACTTAAAGATAAATTTCAGAATAGACCCACTAAATCTCTCTTTCACATCATATAAAGACGATGGTGGTTTGTGAGCGTCTTATAATTATCTGTTTACTTATATAAATAGCAAAATACGTCATAGGTCAAACATTGATCTTACCAGCTGTTTTACACAAACCTACATCTTATATTATTAAAAGAATTTCTAAGCAATAATAGAGTTCAAGGGCACATCGGTGGCATGAGTTATAAAATTAAAAGCTTCATATGTAATTCTTTTCCAACGACATATTTCATATACAGTTTGGGATCAACAGGTCTGACAAGGTGTATCGCTTGCCTGGTGGTTGCCGTCTCCTTATTTTTCCTCAGGGTTGACCCACGAAACTTTTTCCATGTCTGGGTATAGCTGCAAGACAGTAGAGGTTTGAGTTCTGTTTTCCTTCTGCTAGGTGGGTAGCGAGCCAAGGCTAATGAGCCCTTCCCATGCTACAGTGTCACTTTACATATCTAGAAATGATCTAGCCTAGATCTTGTAGTAGTAGTAGAGTAGAGATACTATTGCTAATAACACTATATGACCATATAGAGATATTACTGGTGCATAGAATAAATCATCTAACCTAAGATTTAATCATAAAATATGAGTCGTTAAGATTTCTACCAGTTAAGGTGTCAGTGTTAATTTTTTTTTTAGTGATAGGCCAATTTTTCTTAAAATTGATATGGGTACTAATATATATATTTTTAATTTTAATTTTAGTTTTTTTTTTTTTATACACACTATTTCTGTTTGTTAATTGATAATGATGATGAATTTTTTATGTTTCAGTATTAAAAATGGCCAACGCAACAAATGTTAAAATTAAAGTTGAAAGTCCTAATGTAAAATACACTGATGCTTTCATTGAATCTAAGTATGAGTATCAAACCACTAAAGTAAAATTAGAAGATAATCATTTGATTGCAACGCCAGAGAACATCAAGTATATATTTAGGACCAACACACATGTCCCTAAGCTGGGAGTCATGCTGGTCGGCTGGGGTGGAAATAATGGCACTACTGTTACGGCAGCAGTATTAGCCAACAAGTTTGGTTTGTCTTGGAGCACTAAAGAAGGTGTCAGACATGCTGATTACTTAGGCTCCATAACTCAAGCTAGCACAGTTTCACTTGGTGTAGGACAAGACGGAGAGGTGCATGTCCCGATGAAGTCATTACTTCCTATGGTGGATGCCAATGATATTATATTTGATGGTTAGTTTTTGTTGTTTGTATAGAAAAAAAACACTTAAATTATTTAGCTTTGATATGCTTGTTTGTTTGTTTTGTACATCTTGGGGCATTCATTGAAATGAAGATCATCATGTCCTGGCCCAAGCCCCCTGAAGTCTTACTTAGACTTAGGTCCTCTTGCCCTGTTCAGCACAATCGGGTGGCAAGCTCTCTCTGTACCAGTATTTGATGTTTGCTGTTTCTGTATCAATTGAGGTTTTAAAAGGTTCTAACATGGGACTATTGTGACATGAAATGTATATTTATAGCTTGCTTTCAATACTGAGCCATTAACTCCAGTTCATTTATCCAATAATTTAGTGAAAAGATCCTTTTAATTAATGAAGAATATTAATACAATAATAATAATAATGTGTAATAGACATGTTGAGCTTATTTTGTGAAGATAGAGTACTAATTAGTCTTCCATTGCTACTAGTACAGCCATTTTGTGTGTGTACCAGGTATATCATCTAATCATTATATATATATATATATGTACAATTAATAATCAATCAATTAATGTATATTTGATGAACTAAAATAAAATCTTGTATGTTGATTAAAATGTTTTGCTTCTCTGCATTATTTTGACTTCTAGGATGGGATATATCATCCATGAACTTAGGAGATGCTATGAAAAGAGCCATGGTATTAGATTATAATTTACAAACACAGTTATACCCATATATGTGTAAAATGAAGCCAAGACCTTCTCTTTACATTCCTGATTACATTGCTGCTAATCAAAAAGATCGTGCAGATAATTTATTGACGGGTTCAAAAGAAGAAGTTGTGGAACAGATTCGTGAAGATATTAGGGATTTCAAAGCTAAAAATAATCTTGACAAGGTATATACTTTTCAAAATCAATACTACCCACTTAAAATAATTTTTGTATGATTCTTTCATGTTGAAAATATTTTTTTAACCTTCTTTCATGTTGAAAATATGTGCTAGTTGCAAATTTATACATACTTATCATATTTTTCATTGCAAGGACTTATCTCTTTCTAGGTAATAGTACTATGGACAGCCAACACTGAAAGATTCTCTGATGTGAGGGAAGGTTTAAATGATACAGCTGATAATCTTTTAAACAGCATCAAGAGGGGAGAGTCTGAAATATCTCCTTCTACTCTGTTTGCAGTAGCTTCTATTCTTGAAGGTGTCACATACATAAATGGATCACCTCAAAATACATTTGTACCAGGTAAATATTTTATTAGATGTCTTTATGTAGGAATTGAAGGTGTAAAAATTGTTATGCAGGGATATATGTAGATTTATCTTTTACATGTATTTCCAAGAGATTTTTCAATTACAGTATTGGTAATCCAGTATTTGCATTTTTTCATACCATAAATTTCAAATGCTCACATTGTTGGCTGTTGTTTTTCCAGAGTTCAGCATAACTCTTTCTTTCCTGGGCATGCTACCCTGCCTCATAGTGGCGCCTGGGTGGAAACGATCATAGGGGGTGCGAGAGCCTCCTCATTGCACTGCGCAGAGCTGTAAATATCTCCCACAACCTTGTCACAATCCAGGCGCTGTTTCTCAGGGGCCCTTACATAAATCGCATGGTTAGCCTGGTTTAGAAAAGGAAAATGGCGGGGGTCTTATTGTACGCTGCCTCTTACTGTGAGTCTGACCCACCCACCAGGCCGGTGAGAAGGAGCTCTTGTTCACTTTTGCTGGACTAGAGTTCCAAGAGCGAAGGCTCAACTACCTGACAGTTTCAAGAAGAACTCTTTCTTTCTGTGATTATTTTCTTCATACTGATGGAATTATTCATTTTGCTGATATGTATTTCACTACCCTGTTAGGATTAAACTTTTTTTTAATCAGAAATTGTTGTAGTTGGTAAAGCATGTCCTTTCTAGATACCAGTCAAACAAATTTTAGTTTGGATAATGGAATTTAAAAACAAAACTTACCGATTGTGGACAAGTCTCTTTAGAACTAGATCTAGGCAATATTTGATGATCCAAATTGAACTAGAAGTATTTTCTTATGATAGTTATTCATATTTTCACAAAACTTAATATACCGGTATATTAAAACATTTAAATTAATTCTTTTGAGGTCCTTATGCCATGTGTGAGTGACTTATGTCCCCACCACACAAAAAATAAAATGAAAATAGAGCCTCTTTTCCCATGTACACCAAACAACCAAATTGTCTTATTGACAGATGCCAAAACAGTCCTTTAGAACTAGATCTAGGCAATATTTGATGATCCAAATTTCTCAGTGGTGTTAAATAGATATGCTCTTGTTCTAAATGATGTTAAGTTGCAATGTTATTATAGATGTAATCATCTTCTTTTTTGAAGTAACGTCTGTATTATAGAAGATAAGATAGATTTGCCTTTCTTACTTTGAGTACTATAAAATGTAGCACTATTTTGTTGCAAAGTTTTGTTTTAAGACTTGACAGTGCTCTCTTGCAGTCTTAATATTTTTGTTAGATCATCTTATACACCCATTTGCAAACCCTGAAAATATGTAGGTTTAATCTTTTAGATAAGAAGTGATTATATGTGGTCATGTTAAAGACTAGACTGTATATATTTCTGAGAAAGCCATCTTGTTTGCCTTGTTGTATTTTTTTTGTTTAAGCCACCAACCTGTTGTTTTTTTACTTATTACAACATAACCATTTTTTTTTATTTGAATTAACATGTTATAAATTTTACTTGGTTAAAAATTATTTCTAGGTGTGATTGAACTTGCCGAAAAAAGGCGAGTGTATATAGGAGGAGATGATTTCAAGTCAGGTCAAACAAAGATGAAATCTGTGTTAGTAGACTTTTTAGTTAGTGCTGGGATCAAACCAGTATCAATTGTGAGCTTCAATCACCTGGGCAACAATGATGGTGCAAATTTATCTGCTCCTGAACAGTTTAGGTCTAAAGAGGTTAGTAGTTTGCTTGATATAACCTTTTATGGATGGTACCTTTTGTTAAAAAAACACTTGAGGATTAGCTTTCCTGGCGCTTTGACGAGCATGTGTGGTTGAGAAGCTAAGTATGCTTGAACTTGTCTACCTATGAAGGTGGCTTGATTTTCGACACCCGACTCGAGCAGAGTTGTGTTTACTGAGCACCCAAAGGCAGCATGAAAACCTCCCAGATACCCCCTCCCACTGGTCCACAAATGAAATTGGACCTTAGCGCTCTGAGCATGCTATGAAAATAGCGCTATATAAAAGCTATAATTAATCTCTAAAATAAAATCCTTCTTGCATTGCATTTGTCAACTCCCATTAACACAACCACCCAGCAAAGCCAACGTTCTCAATCGCAGTGTAAAACAGCTGGAAAAAAAAATTGCACTCAGTTTTCTTTGTTACAGGCTGCAAAAGAACTTAACTCAATAGCTACTAAGCCCATACCTAAGCAGCATTTCTCTAAATACTAAGCAAAGGGAGGTAACTCCAAAACAGAACTAGATTGACTTTACAAATTAATAACAAAAAATACTTCTAAAAAAAGAAAAATGGATGACCTTTAAAATGATGTATAATTTGAATAGGTTTTACAAGATTAAAACACTAAAAACAACAGGTAAAGATGAAAATTTGTTCAAGTACCTGATTTTTTGAAGACTGGTGGACCCCCCTCCCCCCATCAGATCTGTTATTTTTGGTACCCTCTAACATTTACCCAAAGACAAGTAATGTTTATAAGTAGGAATTTAGTAGGCCTAGACAATAAACATTAGGCTTATAGATAAAATCTGTAGATGTCTTGAGTATTTACTGACTTCACTTGGTGCCTGTGAGGCCCTTAATTTAGGCGAACATGGCATCATGCTGATGTGGTTCTGCATGTGTCTCAGATTTCATTACTTCTAGCATAACAAAGTAAGGTAAAAGTAATCTAACCATTGTCCAAACCAACGTTGTGTACACCCCCAATTAGATCTATTTCATCTAAAGTTTTCATGTGGTAAATAAAAACTGGTCAAAATATCAGTCAAAGAAGTTGAAGATTCATTGACGCTAGGTCCAGAATACTCTAGATCTAGTAGATCTAGATCTAATAATTATAATGTTTACTTCACTCTCTCTCTGAATCGGACTAGATCTAAGTCTAAATGTAGCGCTAAATTCTAATGATCAATATCTTGATCAATTTCTAGTTCATTATAAGCTGCATTTAGTGTATTATTTGCGATAATGGGTTTAAAAATTAAAAGGTCATTGAGAAAATGGCCTGCGCAGCTAATGAAAATCTAAAAAAAATCACTGAATTTTGAAGGCCCATAGAAATTGAAGCGAAAGTCGTAAAAACATGCAGTTGTTTTTAACTAAATGATCTATATTTCTACTTTTTAAAAAACCCAGCCAGCTCAAAATAACACCACACGCCGCTCAGGAAAACGAGAGCTATGCAAGTCACACTCAGTGTGTGCTGTGGCGGGCGCATTAATAGCGAGTGCTGGATGTGCGCATTTGTAGCTATTGGGTTAAAGCTCGGCAGCAAAAAGCTGTTTAGGAAAAGAAAACACACTGTCAACCACTGATGATAATTATTGTCACAAGATGACCCTGACACATTTTACTTTCAGAGGTTTAATGTGACTGCTGGTGTGTATGTGGCTCAGGAAATATCAATTTAACACTGGAAATACCTTTATTATTTTTATTCAATCAAACTATTTGCACACTTCAGTCATTTGATGTGAGAATATTTACAAAATGTACAATGGTACGCAAAATACATTTTCAGAATTGCCAGTTCTTTGACTTCACTGTACTGTGCCTTTCAATACATTTTATAACTTAATATATATATATTTTATCAGTCTTCCATTAATTAAATTATCTTCCTAAATTAACTAGTTTATTTTCAGTTATTGCTTAATGTTGTTTTTTTTTTAATTTGATTTTTGGTCCAATCCACAGATATCTAAAACCAATGTTGTAGATGATATGGTGATGTCTAATTCATTACTTTACAAACCAGGAGAGAAGCCAGATCACTGTGTAGTCATTAAATATGTTCCTTATGTTGGCGACAGTAAACGTGCAATGGATGAATACATATCAGAAATAATGATGGGAGGTCGAAACACAATAGCCATTCATAACACTTGTGAAGACTCACTCTTAGCTTCCCCACTTATCCTTGACTTAGCCATACTTGCCGAGCTGTGTGAGAGAATCCAGTTCCGCAGAGAAGACGAGCCACAGTTCCACAGGTTCAACGCTGCCCTGTCTATCCTCAGCATCCTATGTAAGGCTCCACTGGCCCCCCGAGGCACCCCTGTGGTGAATGCATTCTTCAAACAGAGGTCTTGTATAGAAAATATATTCCGAGCTTGCATTGGACTGCCTCCAATTAACAACATGGGTCTGGAATACAAGCATGAAATAATACCACAACACCTCCAGCATACAGTCACAGCTACTTTGTCCCAGGATATCAAAGATATACATATTGTGAATAGTAAAAAGGCTGTTGTCAATGGTATTTGTCATATGAATGGTCATGTAAATGGTTTCCATGAAATCGAGGGTGAAAATGTGAATGGTGAAAGGTAATGATAATGAATGATTGCTAGGTTGATTTTATTTTTTTAATTGTAACTGTAATTCAAATCTCAGAATCTGCTCCACAAAATATCATAGCATTCATATTTTTAACATTAAAATGCTCAAACCTTTTAGCCTTTTTTTTTTTTTAGACATATATTTTAATAGTCATTATTTTTTGTCTCTTTGGTACATTAATTTTATCAATTTTAATAATGTATTTAGTATAAGCAATACTATGAATACAATGACAACAAAAGTAAGTAGAGGGCATCACAATCTACAATAAAAAAAAAATATACAAACAACAAAACTTTTGTTTTTTTCACTTTAATATACATACTTTTCATCTGAGAAAAAGTTATTGGTGTGTGTAGAAACTATTTGATTTATAATTGTATTAATGTAAGATCTGCTATTAGCTCTTTGTTAATTAATGTCATTTATTCTGATATATATTTCATTATATTTATTGCTTTCTAGTGGAAAACAATTCTTTATTGTAATTTTGTCCTTTTATAACCAGTTGTTGTGAAAAACTACATAGGGTGCATTTTTCACTATTGAGATTAAAAGAGATATATAAGGCCAGTAGGCATCATTGTCTGTCTCATTTAAATCTGAATAATAAAAATAAGAGTAATTTGACCAGGTGATATTGGCCATAGAAAGTGTGCATGTTGAGTGTGTGGATTAAGTAGGTTTCCATTTTATTGTCAAGCAGCCTGAAAGATTTTGTGTTTACTATACAAGATTTTGTATTTGTTTTGTGTAACTTGCCATACTCCACAATTCAAATTATATAGATTTAATTTAAATAATTGGCATACATATGAAATTTTAATAAATATTTTTAAAAATAGATTTAACATTTGTTTCATGTGATTTTTAAAATACTAAACAAGTGCTTGGCTTCCGAACCTGGGGTCAAAACCCAGTGAATACTGTTTTTTTAGGGCACCCAAGTCCACCAAACTCTAATGGGTACCTGACTTTAGTTGGGCAAAGTAAAGGCAGTTGCTCGTTACCGTTGGCCAAAGGTCTGGAAAAAAAAAGGGGGGGGGGGGGGGCAGGAGAACAAGCATAATTAGCTTCTTATAATGATCAGGAACATGTATGAAATCATACATTAGATAAATACTAAGCGAATATCTTTTTTTTTTTTTTTAGTTGATTGAGCAATTAAGTCAAGTCAAATATTTTAATTATCCAAATGTCCAATGGACATAATTTATGACAAAGTTGGTAGGGAAATAAAATGTATATTAGACATACAATAGAATGAGTAAACTATGCTGTAGTGTCACTAAATGTTTAGGAGTAGACAATACCCAACCTATTGTCCAATCTCTTATCAAAAGTATCAGTGACAGTGAAAAAAAGAGTAGAAATCTAGAATGTTTCTGATGGCATCTTTGTTTTTTCTCTGCAGTGCTTTCCTCGTATACATAAGCAGGCTATTTGTTCTATTGGTCCTTATTCAGCTAAAATGTTTCTAATTGTTCTTCTTGTATCATTGGGCTTTCTAATCAATGCAATGTTGAGTACCATAATGTAAGTAAAAGAGATTGTAAGCATCCGCATTTAATTTGGAGCTCAATTGAGCATTCAGTTTGTTTTTTCTTAGTCATTTCTAGGTATTCTGAAGTACTCCAAATTTCGGAATGTTTCTAATGTTGCCATTAGTTGTTTTTTTTTAATAATCCTCATGTATTTTTAGTGAACTTTTAAATTATGTATTTGTGTTGATGCATCTTTTTTTCCATTCTTGTCAGTTATCAAGACCTATATATTTTTGTTAAGTCTACTTCTTTCATACCATTTAATAAGATAAGAGATTCTAGAGTTGTTGTGTTTTTATAAAGCTTATATCAACTCACTCCGTCTGGTAAAAAGTTTGTACATACTATTTATCCGACACCCAATCTCGGATCAAGCTGAAATATTGCACGATTATTTCGTGTACATGACAACTCTAGAAAAAAAAAACAACCAATTAGTTAATTAACTATTGGTAATTATTTTGTTTGATATCTCAACAAGGGAAAGAAATTTACTTAACTGAGGTGGTGAATTAGTCCCTTTTATAGGTTGCCACTTTCAAGCAAGTTTGATACAAACAAACTATACAATCTTCTGTTTTCATAAGCTGAGTGGTTAGGATGTCAGCTTAAGTCACGAGTTAAAATTCAGGTTGTTCCTCCTTTTTGTTTTATAAATGCTTTTAAAAAACAATTACAGTAAAATTCACCAATATACCTCCCCATTTTCCCAACTTGTCCAGATAAGTGATAAGGTCATAGTGTATTCAGAAAGCTAAAAGCATGAAATAGTGCTGAACAAAAATAATTCGTAAAAATATTCCTAATCGCACAGATTTAATGTTGTTTAATTAATTAATGACATGACTGATTCAAAATAATTGATACAACTACACTTCATATAAACGTTTTTTTTTAAAGTACCGGTATATTTTCTAGGTTTTTCTTGTTTTAAGTGTACTTTTTGGATTTAATAATTTCTTTCTTATGGGAGAGTTTCATAAGCGAATTTCTTTTTATTTTAAGGGCTTTTAAAACTACTTACAACCATTTAGATGTCCTCAGATCTCTCTAAATAGATGTCTCTATTAGGTCTAAGATACTTTTGTTTATCCCTCTACTTCTTGTAGCTTATCAAGGGAGCATAAGATAAGTTAATTTTTATCGATCCCATCAAATGGAAATTCAGTTTGACTAAAATTGACAACCCCGGCGTAACTACTGTACAATAACAATATAGATGCAAATACGAACAACATTCACACACGAAATGCATACACACTCACAACCAGCGCTTTATGAACTAGACTTCTATGTACCTCTTGATGATGACAGATGATCTTGTTACACTCTTACCGAAAGGATAAAGGAGTTTTAAATCTGTCTGTTTTAGTCCTAGTGGAAAGGAGACGACCACTTCGTTCAGATCTTATGTAACAATGGAGCATTCCCCTATTCACCATCTTACTTGATAAGAGTTTACAAAAACCTCACCTCCCATGGCTAGTTTTGTTTAAACATGTAACCAAATACTTTGAAATATTGTCACTATACATAGGCTTTGCTCACAAATTTACAGCTACAATTCTTTAACTAGATCAGTGGTTCCCAAACTTTTTTGTCTCATGGACCCCCTTGCCATGTTTTCCAGTTTTTGTTGACCCCCTTGCCATGTTTTCCAGTTTTCGGTAGACCCCCTGAATGTTTTTGAAAATTAATATCAAATGTGTTTTTCTTGTAGATATGTATGTACATTGATGATATTCAAATTAAAATGAAGCAAAAAAAATTAATATGCATGACATGACATGACTAATAAAAAAAAACAACTATTGGTGGAAAAGTTTGATAAAATTTTCATCTTCAATTTAGGTTTAACGTTATACATTCTCGATTAGATGATGTTTGACTAAGTTAAATTTGGAAAATTTAAAAAATTCATGCTGTCCAATGCACGCTACATTCATTTAACCTCCCAAGAAACACTGAGATTATGACTCCGTTTTGACAAAATTTAGGTTATCACCTTGAAGCAGTAAATTAACCACATTAAATTATGAAACAAGTCTGTTAAATAGACTATGTCCGATTCCCGCTTATTTTTTTGGTTTTAAAATTAGATCTTTAGCACCCAAGAACTCAAATATTGTCACACTGTTTAAGTCACACATAAGTCTTTTGACAACTATCATACTTCATTCAGTGTGATAGAGCCATTGATAAAAAAAGTAGATCTTTATGATTTCTTGATTCATAACAAAACGAAAAATATGATAGTAACACACTATATTATCACTATATTGTAGTAACGAGGAATTTTTATAATGATATCAGATATAGGCAGGGCTTTTTTTTGTGATGGTACACACCGCTATGGCATACCGGCACCTTTTTGGAAAAAAAATATTTTTCTCGTATTTTAACATATATTATTAATTTTAAGAAGTTAAAGGTTAGGCAACCAACTACTGAGTACCGGCACCTACTTTTTTTTTTTTATACAAAAAAAGCACTGGATATTGGATTGTGTAAAACAGGTTGCAAAACCTCTTCAATGGCTGGCAAAGTCTATTTTTTACCTACAGTGTGCAGTTTTCTAGAGTTAGATAAAGTAAAGTATTGTAAAATGTTCACAAACCTCATGTCTTTTGTGATATCCAATCAAACATTTCAAATCTTAATCTATTATATCATGTTGGCGTTGCCTCAAATGATGTTCCAGATTTAATGGTTTCATAGCGACATAACTTTAAACTTTATTGCATAAAAAGCACAAATGCATTTGCTTGTTTCACAAGGACAAAATGAAGCCAAATTTCTAATAACCAATGGACTTTCTACAATTCTTTTCAGACTCGGTCATGTACAAGATTAGGTACTTTCATATAGACAAAATTAAGGTAATTAAAATAAGATGTTAAAATTCTAAAAATTGACTAACAAGGCTAAAATTCAAAGGATTAACTAAGGTACAGTAATCATTAATAGAAAATGAAATTTAAAGTTTAGACATGCTTAAATTAGATCCACTATCATAGACCCCCATTTACAGGTCATAGACCCCCAATTAATTTTTTCACCTCCGTAGACCGCTAGGGGTCTATATAGACCACTTTGGGAATCTCTGAACTAGATCATATGGAAGACATGCTCAAGAAACTAATTTGCTGCTACCTAATAGTTATGCTTTGCATTAAATCAATTAGAATTTTTTTTTTCTGTACATTGTAAATGCTCAACTTTTAGTTGGTCCCAGTTTATAAGGTTCTGTGATGAAAAGAAATTGTACACCCATGGATCACTATCAATATTTCTTTTTTTCTTATCTTAAAAAATACTGATGTTACTTCTTTTTTTCTTATCTTATCTTAAAAAATACTGATGTTACTTCAAACAAGGAGATGAGCAAAAAAAACAACAAACAACCTACAAAACTGTTAAAGACACACCTCCACATGGGCAACTCTTAATAGGAACGTCAAAAATAAAACCTGAACCTTGTCTTAAATTTGAAGCAGAAATGAAATTCTATTGACAAGTATCAAAAATTGTTAATGAGCATGCAATTTATTTATTTGCATAGATATTTAAATACTATACAAAACCTAACAATGCATCTAAATATGCAACAAATTTATGAGGCTCTCCTGGTGGAAAAGGTTTTAGTTTGAACATGTCTATAGATTCTAAAGACTCCTGCAGTCTGCTCACAGTGCAATAGTTTAGGAAACTTTCTTTGGCAAGTTTTTCAGCCAACTCAATTTGGTGATTGCCCATAAGTTCTTCATTTATCACAACTAGTACAGATTTACCTGCACCTAAAGCATCCATGATGCTTCCAGCTCCAGCATGACAGATCACAAGATCAGCTTGTGCTATATCAGAAGCAGTTGAGTCCTTGAAGCGATAGTATGATACTTTAGGTGTATTAGCACTTGATTCAATGTCTTCTGGTATGTAGTCACCTCTACCAATTTGCAGTATCACTTCACAGAACCCAAGTTTTTTCAAAGCAGCCAAGATATGACTAGAAGTAATCTTTAAAACAAAAATAAAAGAAAATGTGTCAGAATTTGTAAAAACACATTTCACTAGAGTTAGGGTTTAGATTTTGATTGCTACACAGATTATAAGATAAAATGACATCTTATAATTACAGATATATATATATATATATATATAATTCTCTTCATGGCTCAACAGTTTGGACAAGAAGAAGTAATGGAAAGATTACTCTTTTATTTCTGCAAGTCAGACTAGAGTTACCCCAAATTACTTTAGCGGTGAAAAAAAAGAGAGGGGGGGGGGGGAGAACAAGTAATCTACTCTGTATTCACCCGTCATTAAATAGCAGAGCCGGACTTAACCATTGTGGGGCCCTATGCGAAACGGATTTCGCGGGACCAGGTTTGGGTAGGGATACGAATAAGTGAAAATTAAGAGTTTGTATTAGAAAATAAATTTGTCTTTGCATTTTATTCATTCTTTACTACATCAAGAATTGTTGACCTCAAGTAGTTCTTCATTAGTTTGAGGCGCGAGAAGCTTTTTTCACCAGATTCCACAATTACGGGTTTAGCATAATGCTTTTTTTTTTTTACCATATTGAATGACACCCCAAAATGACAATTTTCGTCTATATATTTCATGAGATTTGTATGATTTTTCAAAAGATTTTAATAATTTCTGGAGATTTCCAGGACTTTTTTTGTGTATATTTTGCAATTTCAGGAGAATTCCATGAGCTTCTGGTAAATCAGGAGGCCGCGGGAAATGTGTTATAAGTTATAAAATGGTTTAATTTAATAATTTACACCCAGAATTAGCGCGGGTCCTATGAAAGTGCGGGGCCCACTGCGGTCGCATTCATTGCAGTGGACTATGGCTGGCCCTGCAAAATAGCACGTATGCTACGACATGGGTCGACTAGCATAACTGGTATATAGTATATCTAGAAAATGTAATAGTAATTTAATAGTAGACACATTTGGAGCAATCCAACCAAAAAAATTTTAGTTCAACAACTGACGAATTATTGTAGATGTCAGTTGCAAAACATTGGCGTATATGATGAATTTCCAAAAGGCAACATTCAAACAGATATACCATGTCTGATAAGAAATCTAAAGGCAGTAAAAGTTATTTTTTAAGAAAATAAAAAAATAGACAAAGCATGATTCATATGCTACTAAGACCTTAAAGAATATCTCAATCATTTAACGAAGCCTTCCACCCTTTCTTACCATCTTCATATGTTCAATGTCATGTAAAAAAAGGATGTTAAATTAAAATTAAGAACTTGTTGAGACAAAGGAATAGATTACACTTTCACAACGGGCAATTTTATTAAAAATGAAATTGTTAAAGACATTAAATTTGATAAGTTAATAATAAGTTTTCAGATTTGAAATCTAGAGAGAAAAAAAACAAAAAACAGTATAATTGCATTGTTGCAAAATTTTACTATAGATTAATAGCTATAAATAAATAGCTAAAATAAACCTATAAATTATTAGTTTGGGACCCATCAGCTCAAGAAAACATTAAGAAACTGTTATAGACACAAAATAGAGCAGTGAGATTCATAAAAACCGAATATTCACATTTGACTAGAGAAGCACCTTTAGTAAAATCTCTAAATTTAGAAAGCCTGGAATGGGTTGCCCGAGCCAGCGAGGAAAACCAATGTCTTGGCAGAATGTAATTCATTGGTTGATATGCATGACTAGATGCATGACGCGTAGGACGTAATAATCTTCTTTTTTTTTTTTTTTGAAGTAACGTCTGTATTATATAAGACAAGAAAAGATTAAGGATGAGTGCAGAGTTTCACATGACTACACAAACCCTATAAACTATAGATAAATTGATTTTTAACTGAATTTTAACATTTAATAGGCACTCATTTTAAATTTGTTCAACAATCAAATAACTTAAGCAATTATAAACTATATGTATTACAGTTCAACAAACAAACCAAAAAAAACAGGGTTTTTTTTAAAGGGGGATTACAGTTCAACAAACAAACCAAAAAAAAACAGGGTTTTTTTTAAAGGGGGATGCTGGGGGGTGACACCCTCCCTAGTGACGCCACTAACTCTACTTATTATAATATTCTTAGATTTGATCAGATCTAGATCGATCTATTCAATTCTATTCTAATAAATTATAAATAGATATCTAAAATTTAAATCTAAATAATGACTAGATCTAGATAAAAACTATATCTTCTAATAGACTTTAGAATAATAATAATCTATAAATATAATTCTCTTCTTCCCTAAACAGGTCAAACAAGAAGTAAAGGAAAGATCACTCTCTTATTCCTGTGGATGGTCACCCCACGAAAAAAAACAAGAAAGGGGGAGGGGGGAGAACACGCTTTTATAGCTCGCTACGGATGGCTGTGCGCTGGACTGTCAAACCCTGCCTGCTCCCATCCCATGCGGGAGGTTTGGACTAGGAAGTAAACTATCATCAACTCTGAAGGAACATCCGAAACATGTAAAACATTTTACAAACACTAAATAGCAGGGCCGGACTTATGCATTGTGGGGCCCTATTCGAAACAGATTTCGCGGGGCCAAGTTTGGGTAGGGAAGCGGACAATAAGTCAAATTTAAGAGTTTGTAATAGAAAATAAATTCGTCTATGCATTTTATTCATTCTTTACTACATACAGAATTACTTTACGAGCCTTGCGTGTAGCAAAATCATACAGTATATCATAATAATTCTTTTTCCCACATAGATCCCACTCAATAGCAAGAATTACCAATTGTTTCAATCTATGTTTGAGAATTGTTGACCTCAAGTAATTCTTCATTAGTTTGAGGCGCGAGAAGCTTCTTTCACCTGATTACACAATTACGGCTAATGCATATTGCCGTTTTTTATTAATAGCGCTTAAGATTGACGTTTTCCATATTGAATGATACCCCAAAATGACTATTTTTTTTCTATATATTTCCATATATTTTAAGGACTTTTTTGTATACTTTGCAATTTCGGGAGATTTCCAGGAGCTCCTGATATATCGACAGGAGTGCGCAGGAAATCTGTTTTAAGTTATATAATGGTTTAATTGAATTAGCGCGGGTTCCATAAAAGTGCGGATCCCTTGGTCACATAGGTTGCAGTGGCCTAAGACCGGCCCTGCAAAATAGCGGCGTATGCTAATGTTATGCCGCCGGTTGACTAGTAATTTAAATATTATTATAATAATATTATATAATAACATGACATGACTAAAAGACCTCTGTTATTAACGAATCAAATTTCGTTGTTCCAACTGTTACATATAAACGTTGTCTAGATCTACTAGCCATAGTAATTGGAGAACGTTAGAGTGTTTCTAAATTACTATCTAGATCTATATAGACCTATCTAGATCTAGCAATCTAGGATTCTGTATCACAGTGTCTGCTCATAAACTAGATAAAAGTAAGTCAGAAAGAAAAAGGCGAAAAAAAATCTGCTGAGGTCTTGCCAACTGTAAATTTAGATCTATTCTAGACCAAACCAAACACTAACATTAGATACAATAATTTCGGCATTTTAGTAAGAATCTAGTCTAGACTCTATATAGAATATAGATGTAGATCTAATCATGCAAGATAATCATATGTTCTTTAAAATTAAAACTTCTGTTATTAAATTTATAATCTAGATCCAGATCTTCATCACTGACTTTGCGAGTTGTGCTTGATTAAAAAAAATGAATAAAACATCGAAATTCATCTGTAAGTCACTGGAGTTTATTCTACAAAAATATCCAATGGTAAATGCACTTACGTTGCTCATGCTCTTTGCTGAACGTGCAAAGTCGGAAAGGTAAAAAAAACAACAACACTTTTAATACAGTAATTAGTGTCTTAATCTGTACAAGACCAGACAACAATCTAACGAATCATTTAGACAATATAGCATCACATGTAAAATCCTAGCACACATAATATGTAGCAACATCATAAACCACTTAGACAAACATAATGTTATCACCCCATACCAACATGGCTTTAGGAAATATAGATCATGTGAAACACAACTAATAGGACTAATTGATGATTTTTCAAAAGGTTTAGATAATAGTGAACAAATAGATGCTATTTTACTAGATTTTTCCAAGGCTTTTGACAAAGTTCACCACCATAGTTTGCTAAAAAAATTAAAATATTTCGGCATTAATGGTCAACTGCATCAGTGGATTAAAGATTTTCTGATAGGGAGAGAACAAACTGTAATAATAAATGGCTCTAAATCAACACCAATAACAGTAAACTCAGGTGTACCTCAAGGAACAGTCTAGGGTCCACTACTATTTTTAATTTACATAAATGATTTACCAAATTTCATTACTTCAGGAACAAAAGTCAGATTATTTGCAGATGATTGCATAATATATAGAACAATAAAAACAACTAAAGACACAGATATTTTACAAAGAGAATTAGATGAATTACAGAAATGGGAATCAAATTGGTGCATGTCTTTCCACCCAGAAAAATGTCAGTTGTTAAGAGTAACAAAAAAACTAAAACAAATTAATTCCACTTATCTTATTCATGGCAAACCTTTAACACAGACTAAAAACGCAAAATACCTAGGTGTTATAATAAATGAAAAACTGTCATGGAATCCACATATTGATGAAACTAGAAAAAAATCCAACAAAGCATTAGGGTTTATTAAAAGAAATTTCCATAAATCAAATAAGAACATAAAACTAAAATGTTATTTAACCTTGGTTAGGCCAATAATAGAATATGCATCCGCCGTTTGGGACCCCTCAACTCAAGAAAACATTAAGAAACTGGAACAAACACAAAATAGAGCAGTGAGATTCATAACAAACGAATATTCACATTTGACTAGAGTAACACCATTAGTAAAATCACTAAATTTAGAAAGCCTTCAGGACAGAAGACTCAATAGTAAAGTAGCAATTATACATAAAACACTGAACCATAATCTTCAAATACAAAAACAAAACTTAATAAAATACTCTGAAAGACACAAAAATAAAGGCACATTCCTTGTCCCCTATGCTAGGACAAATTTGTACAAATACTCCTTCTTCCCTAGTGCTATTAGAGCATGGAATGGGTTGCCTGAGCTAGCCAGAAAAACCAGTGACTTGGCAGAATTTAAGTCATTGGTTAATATGCATGGCTAAATGCATGACGCGTAGGACGTAATCATCTTCTTTTTTGAAGTAACGTCTGTATTATATAAGATAAGATAAGATATAGATAACAATAACGGTATTAGATCTAGTAGTAAGTGCACTGTAAGTAGTAGGTTAGGCATTGTCAGGCATTGCTTTGATAAAATAAATATATATATAGTTATATACATTTCATGTGTCAATCCTGTCATGTATTATATATATTAATCAGTGACTTGAAATCAACTAATTCTTTTTCCTGGCTGATTCAGGCAACCCATTCCATGCTCTAATAGCATTAGGAAAGAAGGAGCACTTACTTGTACGAATTTGTCCTAGCATATATGGAACAAGATTACTGTTATATTATAATTGTCTCTCCATCCAAGTATTTTATTAGGTCTTATTTCTGATTATTTATAAATTATGGTTCAGTTTTTTATGTATTTTTGCTACTTTACTTTTTAATCTCCTGTCCTGAAGCATCTCCAACTTGAGTGATTATACTAATGATGGTGTAAACTTTTCAGAATGTGAAAATTCATTTGTTATAAATCTAACAACTCTATTTTGCCTCTATTCTATTTTTTTGAGTTGAGGGGTCCCTAACAGAGGATGCATAATATATATATAAATATTCTATTATTGGGTTAAGGTTAAATAGCATATTTAAGTTTTATGTTCCTGTTTGATTTGTGAACATTTCTTTTAATAAACCCTAATGTGTGGTTTCCAAACTGGTCTAGGCACATCAGACATGATTTTGTCTGCATCCATGGACCAGAACATGGACTTGTACACTGTTTTCATTGATCTCGCCAAAGCATTTGACATAGTAAGTTTAGATTTCTTAAGGACTATTCTATCTCTAATCAGGATGCCCTCCAAGATTCTGAAGGAACTGCATGTGGTTCAAAAGGGTCAAATCAGACACAACGGTGACATATCAGCTCACTTCTCTGTAGAGAATAATGTGAATCAGGGGTGTGTGCTTGTACCAACACTCATTGAAATATTCTTTGGAGTAATGCTAAATAAAATGAGGCTGCTCTATGTTGACGATTGCGCCCTTCTTGCACACACCGAAAAGGAGCTTCAACTTGCCATTCATAAATTTGCTGAGGTTGCTGCCTTGTTTGGTCTGTCATCAACCTATAAAACAATGGAATGGAGGCCATGCTTCAGAAGTCCTTAATGGGAACTAAAGAATCCAGATCCACAAAACAATTTGTTGTTGACCATTTTACATACCATTTAAAAGATGCACTGGGTATCTCGTATCCTAACTCGTAAGGGAGACGACTGCATGCCAAAGGCAATCTTTTTTGTCGAGCTTAATGGAGAACAACGTAACAGAGGTGCCGACCATAAGTAAAGATCAACTCAGGCACCATTTCGCCTTCACTGGCAAAAATGGCCTCTGAAAGAGACAGTTAGAGAGCTCTCACAAAGGTTGCAGGACACACATTTGAGACCCAATGGAAAGTCATTATTGAAGACAGGTGCAGAAGACGTAAAGAAAACGTAAATTGCCCCCCCCCCCCCCCCCCCCCCCCCCGGTGGAAAAATATGCAGGTTGCAACTGGGTTTGCATATTTAAAACACTGCACTCATCCTTTAATCTTCGAAATTGAAGACATTATCATTATTTTTATATTATATATTATGCAATTATCTGCAAATAATTTCAGTTTTGATCTTGAATTAATGCAATCTGGTAGGTCATTTATGTAAATAAGAAACTGTCTTAAGGTTCCACAGTGGTTTCCAGATCAGGCAGATCTCCATACAGTTTGTCTTTTAATGTAGTATTCTTAGGCCATTATAATCTCAATTGGACCTCTTGATTAAGTATGCAATTTTGAAGAATGTGGTTAGCTTTCTCTGATGAGGCTCCAATTTTTGTCTTTGTCACTCACTTTCCATTCTTTCATATTTTGTATGTATATATATATATATATATATAAATGTTATTAGTAGTAATGCACACAATCATCTTTTAAAAATGAGTTCTTCAGCTAAAATAAAATTAACTTTGTCCTCAGTGAACCTCCTATACATCCAAAGATAATTTATGCCAATCTGTTGGGGTTTCTCGGATGTTCACTGCTGATGTCATCTAATATTAAAAAGAAGGAGGCTGTCTTAGTTTTCTGTGGTCAGCTGTTGTACTTTGCTTACAACTTCTACAATAATAAAAAGTTGAACTATAAGGAGTGGCTTAAGGTTAGTATATATGCAATAGTTTGTACTGCATTAAAAATGTTATTCATTTATATGATAAAAAATAAGAGAGAAGCCATTCACTGCTATTCATTATTTACTAAAATTTTGTTGATGGTTTGAGTCACTATTGACTACTAAAAAATTGACTTGAAATTAAGTTTTTTAACTTCAATAAAAATTATCTAAACAATAGAAAGAAAATGTGTCTCATTTACTATAAATTAGTTCATCTTTATCTCAACTTATAAATTACAAATATAATTGTCACAAACATGGGAAATGCAAATCAGAAATTTCCTATAACCAGAAATAGCAGATGAGAAAATATGAAATTATTATTGTACCGGTAACTTCCATTTTCATTGAATTTTGAAGATTATTACTTCAAGAAAAGAAGATTTTTAGGTCGCATGCTTACCTTGGTGTTAATCTAGTTGTTATTATTATTAAGACGTTCAGACTCTATTAAGCTCTGCAAACTTATTCGATTGTTCCATTAAGTGGTTGAAAATAAAAATTTTTATCGTCATCAGTGCATGTTTGGTTTTTAACTATTTGCTTGAAAAAATCATTTCCAAAATAAAAAACAGTAGCTCTAAGAAGTCACATGAGGCCTTCATTAATACATACAAAATTGTGAATACCTGTCAATGGAACTCCATATCATGTAAGCCCTACTTCTCAAAAACTTTTACACCTGCACCATACTTTCTATTGAAGACCTACTTAAAATGTCAGTAGAAAGACTTACAGATATACAGAGTGTGTCAAACAAATAGTTAATATCTCATATTTATACATGAACATATGCCCAAGTAAACAAATAACATTTGTCTTTTCTCAGCTTGTTATGTGCACTCGGCAAATAGGCTGTGTTGGAGTTTTCCTTCTCTTTGCTCACATACAAGACAAGAAAAAGTCAATTCCATTGCGTAGAGTTGCAGAAATTATAACAGGACTTTACCTTTTTGCTTTCACCTTTCTAATCAATAATATTAAAGAGGTAATAATAAAATATACAATAATTTGAAGTTCATTTTTTTTATTTAATTTGAAATGTAATTTCGTTAAATAAATTGTTATTATACATCACAACCAACTTTTATTAACTTTACAGGTAAATAATAAACTACCGGTATTTAAAAAAACCCAACTTAAAGCTTTATAATGCCATATCATGTAAACAAAAAACTGTTTAAAAAACTGAGGACAAATTATGTACAATCTTTCAAATTTATATTATAATAACTTTATTATTAATCATATTGGTTTAGTTTTTTAAAAGGCTTTAATACATACATTATAATATTTTCTATTATTCACAGATCCAGAGTGCTGTGTTAAGTCACATTATTGGTGGTGACTGGGGCAGATATGTTCTGACTGTGATGCTGGCAGCCTGTGCCCTGAGCTTCTTCTCTGGTTACTTTTTACGAGATATGTCGCTCTGTGCTGTCATAGCTATCTTGAGTGTAGTATTGCTGGTGGATGCTGATTTTAATTTCTGGTCAAAAAAGGGGGTACAGTTTTGGAATCAAGCCCGCATTCTAGCTGACGGCTTATGTGTGTGTGTTGGATTGGTTTATGCTTTTTTCCATTTAGATAACAGAGTCAAAGGTGATTGAAGCACTCACTTTGACCTTTTACTATACTTGTTCTTTTTTTTTTTTAAATATTTTTTTGACAGTGAAATGTGCAATATTTGTGTGTGTTGAATTTCTGTAACATTGACCAAACTTTTACTTCCCTTAGGTCACTATTTAAAAGTGTTCTCTACTTTGTCACAGTTCATATATGCACATTTATTTTTCTAATTGAATATGGATTTTAAATGATGCAGTAAAATTGACTATGAATGTAATGATACCAATGTGAAATTAGTGTTGAAATGACAATTTATCTCTATACATTGTGATACAAATGTTTGTGTAATTTTCTTATCTGTTCATTTTTTACATTTTAAATGTAATGTAAGATTTGTATTAAAAATTTTTTAAAATTTTAAACAGATTTTTTGTTTTATGAAATGTCATGAGTAACTGTATCTGTGTGAAACTATTTCTGTTCATGTATCAATTTTTTAAACATAATTTTAAAATGTACACTTTTTTTCTTTTTACTATAAAAAATAAAATTGTTTTTTTTATGTCATATTGATATTTTCCTTAAATTGTGTGTGATGAACAATAAATATACTTATACAGTATTTTTAGATAAAATCATTTCCTTAAGGTGATATCAAACTATCATACTGTTCAACTGAAGAAACAGCTACAGTACATTGTGTGGAATAATAGGATCAGCATAAACTTTCCATGGCTTTAATGTAATCAGCTTTTGAAAGTTAAGATTGAAGGAAATGAGATTGTGCTCATCATTTTCCAAGGAGTAGTTCAGCATATATGTTACTTTTTGTGGTGCAATGTCTACTTAGTGTTGTGTGGCATGAGGAAGGCATTTTTACAATATCAACTTCGTAGTACTTTACTTACTTAATCCTGTGTACTACCAGGGGAGCATAGGGCCGCAACCACACCTCTCCACCGAGCTCGGTTCTGAGCAGCTTTCTTCATCTACTCCCATGTCATTCCAGTACCCTCAGCTTCGTGATGACTGACCTCTTCCAGGTTTGCTTGGGTCTGCCCACTTTCCTCTTTCCATTCCAGTACCTACCTTGCAACATTGGTAGCTGGTTTTCGCAGGGTGTGTCCTATCCAGCTCCATTTCGTTTTGTAATGTCTTGGGCTATGGGCCTTTGTCTAGTTCTCTCCCACAAATCGACAGTAGTTATCTTTTCTGGCCACCTAATTCCTAATATCCAACGTAGGCATCTGTTAACAAAAGTCTGGAGCTTTTCCTAATTCCTAATATCCAACGTAGGCATCTGTTAACAAAAGTCTGGAGCTTTTCCATATTTGTTTTAGTGACTCTCCAAGTTTCTGAACACTTCCAGGAAAGTTTGAACCGACATCCTCCCGAATCGATTCCGGACATACCCCCAGCAACAAGAAATGGATGTTAACACAGGTCCTCCTACTAAAGGGGAGATCATCAAGGCCATCAAGAATGCAAAAAAAGGAAAGACGCCAGGCCCAGATGGTATATCAGTAGAGGCACTAAAAGCAGACCCCAAAATATCAGTTGAAATGCTGCATCCTCTGCTATGCAAAAAACTGGGTTATCTAATTAAATTACCCAAAAAAGGTGACCGTTCGCAATGCAACAACTGGCGAGGAATCATGTTACTGTCAACCCTTAGCAAGGTCTTAACTAGCATAATACTGGAACGCCTAAAAGATGCCCTAAACAAAAGACTTAGACCAGAACAGGCTGGATTCCGTAAGGAGAAATCATGCACTGACCACATTACTACACTACGTATTATCATAGAACAATCTATCGAGTGGCAATCTCCTTTGTACATGACCTTTGTTGATTTTGAGAAAGCCTTCGACAGTATTGACAGAGACATAATCTGGAGACTGATGAATCACTACGGAATTCCAACAAAATTCACCAATATCATTAAACAGTTATACGATGACTCATCATGCCAAGTAATACACAATGGTAAGCTGACTAACCCTGTTCAAGTAAAAACAGGAATAAGACAGGGATGTGTAATTTCGCCCTTGATATTTTTACTGGTGATTCATTGGGTCATGAGACAGACAGTCTTGGATAATAAAAGCGGCATACAGTGGACACTTAACACAACATTTAGAGGACCTGGATTTTGCCGATGACATCTACCTCCTCTCCCATACACAACAAAATGCTCAGACCAAACTGACCAGACTCTCAGAAATAGCGAAAAAGACTGGACTTCTAATCAACAAAAGAAAACAGACGTTATGAGGATCAACAACAGACAAGAGAACTCAATCATGCCACAGGGAGAGAACATCCTTGATACGGACCACTTCACTTATCTGGGAAGTAGAGTTAGTAAAGACGGCGGAGCTGATGATGATATACTAATTCGGATCAATAAAGCTCTTCAAACAATCTGGCGCTCTAAGCCACTATCTGAAAGCCAGGCGTCTGTAAGCGGACAGGCCTAAGACCATCGACTCCACCAGGATCACCACCATCAGTGCATGGAACGTCCGGACAGCGCAAGTGGCAGCAGAGAGGAAAGCTTCAACCTCACCATTAGGAATCAAAGAGTCAAGATGGACTGGCTCCGGGCAGAAGTGACCGACTCAGGACATAAAGCAGGAGACTTAGACACAATTATGGAGTAGCCCCAATGATGCTGTCCAAGCTGACTCAGAGAGCACTTATAGGGTGGGGAAGCATGGACCACGGATAATAACAGTTTCGCTCCACTCAAGGAAGAGGATTAACTTAGATATTATCCAATGCCATTCCCCAATGAACGACGATGAAGAGGAGGCTTGGAGAAAGACAACGTTTACAACAGGCTGACTACCATCATACATGACAGATCTAAGAATAACATCCTCATCATAATGGGCGACTTCAAGGTTAGCAATAACACTATAGGTTATACAGAGATCATGGGTAAACAGGGACTAGTCGAGATGAACGATTTGCAACAAGCAACTTAGTAATTGGTGGAACGGTCTTCCCACACAAACACAATGCAACTTTGGTATCACCAGACCTGTCGAGAACCAAATACTTTTGAACTGTGAAGAAGTTCCGTCGCTCTCTTCAGGATGTACGCGTCAAACGAGGAGCAGATGTTGCTTCTGATTATCATCTTCTGGTCGCCCAACTGAAACTGAAGTTGAAAAAGAGTTGTATAGGAGTATCAAGCCAACGCCAACACTTGCGCTAAAAGACTGCACAAAACAGGAAGAGTTCAAAATCACCTTGTCAAACAAGTTCCAGCTGCTAGAAGAGGAGACAATAGATACATACGTGGCAGAAAGTGAAAGAAACAAGTCACCTCAACATGCCAAGAAGTACTGGGTCCTAGATCTAACACCCACAAGAAGTGGTTTTCAGCAGAAACTTTTCAAGAAGATTGAACTCAGGCGTGAACAACAGTAAAACAAGAGCAGCAAAAGCATTTTAAAAAAAGTATACAGAAGCCGATAGAAATGTTAAGTGTGGTGTCAGATCAGGCGCTACTGAACAGACTTACTCGTGCTAACCTTCCAGAGCTACCATCAGCTGCAAGAGACCTGACTTTCAAATGCAGTGCACCCACGAAGGAAGAAATCCGCAGCGCAGTCAAGAAGTTGACAATGGCAAATCTGCAGGACCGGTTTAAGCGCGAAAGCCTGCCATTGATATTAGCGTGTAGGTACTCTACCCACTATTTGGGAAAAATAGGCCAAAAAAAAAAAAAAAAAAAAGAAGTGCCACCTAAACTCCTCAAGAAAGGCAACCTTAGTTCCTGCTCCAACTATTGAGGGATAACGCTGCTGTCCGTTCCAGGAAATGTGTTTAACCGCATCTTGTTGAACCGAATGGAAGATGCTGTAGATCCACATATCCTTGACCAATCAAACCGATTTGCGATAAGACAGATCATGCCATTATCAGATTGTGACGCTGCGCATCATTATGGAACAGTCAGTGGAATGGAACTCCCATCTCTTCGTCTGTTTTATAGACTATGAGAAGGACAGACAGACCATCTGGAGACTTCTGAGACACTAAAGTGTGCCTGAAAAAATTAATGACATCACCATAATATACAAAGGGAAGAGCTTGATGTTCAAGAAAAAGGCGTCCAGCTAGGCATCCATTAAGTCCAAGATGAGACGCTAGTAGAGGTGGAAAGCTTCATCTATATTGCCATTATTCTGGGCAACAGTGGAGGAACAGATGCAGATGTCAGAACTCGCATTGGTAAAACTCGTGTAGCTTTTCATCAGCTGAAGAACACATGAGGATCCAGGGAAAAAGGACCACCACCAAGATAAGGCTCTTCAACACTATTGTTACATTATGGAGCAGAGACCCGGAGAATTCTGTCACCGCCTTGAAAAAAAATCCGGGTAATTATCAATACCTGTCTCAGGAAAATTCTTATAATCCGCTGCCCTGCTCTGAAAAAAGCAGCGGCCCATAGAAGTAGATATTCTTCAGAGATGCTGGAGATGGATAGGCCACACCCTTCGCAAGCCTGCATCCAACATTACAAGACAAGCCCTCAACTGGAACCCCAAAGAATAGGCTTACATTGAGCCGTGATTTAGAAGTAAATGTGCAGAGATGAGATGAGCATGATGTTCATGAATCAGGCAATCATTATAATTCCACTCACTACTGCAATGTGAAGAAACTGAGCTTAAGAGTTCCAAAAGTATGCGCCAGTGATGAACTACTGTAAGAAGTATCTTCATTTGAGTAACATTATGCTATATAGATTTATAGTCTAGCAGTTATATAGCCTTAGCTGTACGGATCAAATAGACTGAGAAACTAGTCTACCTATATAAGGCTTCGTTTCCTTTTTTGTCCTCCCGTGTCAGGTAGCCATGTTGTATTGTAAGTCCGAATACAAAGGAAGAGTTCTACATTTCACGAGTCTAGATAGGCCTAATTGTGAACTACATACTTTGCCATATATGACACAAACAAATCCATTATCTGCCGGGATCTACTTACTTGTCATTGGAGGGTAGTTACTCGTTAGCCAGTAAAATAAAAAATGGGCGTTGCTACTCCAGTAAATTTTCCTTCAAATATAGCACATTTGGGACTAATATATATATATATTTATATATATATATGTGAGAGACTTTTTTTATTCTATAATTTTTGCATTATATATTGGCCTATAGCTATAAACATAACGAAATAGACGCTTTTTCAGTCAATGCTCTTTCTCGCCCCGCCCTCCCATGTAACGAGGTGAACACCAACAAGTTAGTTGTCCCTAGGTGGATAGAATCAATGAACCGTGGGCTAATCTCGCCGTTAAAGCTATCGACAAACATGACACAGCAAAACGCCACTTTTCACGGGTAGTCTACCCTGACTAGATCTAGATCTTACTTATAGGACAAACCCGAGCTTTTAATCAAGAGGACAGTTACAGATCTAGATCTGTATGTTAACGATTCTCCGCCAGTGTTGGGACGTAACTTGCAATTCACTTTCTTTCGCTCATTTATTAACTAACAAACTAATCTAAAGGTAGGACGTGTGATGTATCATTATATGACACGATTATTTAGAAAATGTGCGGTTTTGTGAACCAATGTACACTTTGACCTGGATTTTTCAAATGTAGGTCACACTAATCTTTGATAAAGAACCAATAGTAAGACATTCAGTAGCATACAAGCTAATCTGTAGTGGAAGTCCGAGACTCATTGATCTATAGTGTTGTTACTTTTTTTCCCCCCTGTCGCTGTTTCTTTACGGTAACAAAAGAAATCAAAACATCACTTTCATTTAAATATGTGTACATTAAATTCTTAATTTATTGCAATGATTTAATGTAACTTTGTATGACAGGGGAAATAACCAGTGTGCGGCCTATTTTAGAAGTAGAAACAGTTCGTTCGAACCATTCAGCAGGCCTATCTAGAATCTACCGCTACATGAAACAAACATTCAACCCTACAATTTTGTCTAAAAAGACAGCAGATAAATCTAGCCATTTCCTTTCAAACTGATACTTACTTCTTTCTTATTTATCTTCACGCGGAACGTAATAGGCCATAGCACTACATACAAGTACAAACTAACTTAAAAGTTACTAGTATCAAATTTTAGAATTAAATCACAAATTACACTTTTATTTAGCGAGATGTCAAAGTACTGTGGTGGCTTTTAAATGTGTACATTAAGCTACTTATAATAATTGGCTAAATAGACATTACAAAGGCTATCAGTACAAACACATTTGTATCTGCTTTATAAAAAAAAGGTTTCAAAGATAGTTTGTGTGGAAGTGGTCCACTCAGGCAGGTAAAAAGGCAGCTTCCAATATTTTCAAGATAACAGAAACTATGAACTTAAAAACTCTCATCAACCACAACCTTATCTCGGACACTACAAAAAAGAAGAGGGTGTACGCATCGAAAGTTTTGCCAATATTATTTTATTGTTAAGCTGACTGACCACATGATACCAAAATAAGACTGAGATAGGACCCAGCACCCCAACAACAAAAGTCAAGGGAGAGATGCGACAGTGGAACAAGATTCCAGAAGAGCTGGCTTCAAAATATGGAAGTGTACTAGGACTTTCCTTCTTTGTAATATTTGTTCCAGTGCTGATTTGAAAGTCTTTTCTCCGTTCATCTTGAGTTTATTGCTGAACATTTGGGGGGATTTATTGCTCACATTTGCGACTGCTCCACTGGTTTCAGGGATAGACGTAGTACCTCGCAGGACTTCGCCGAGAAAAAAAAAACAAACTTTGAATTGATTCTCTTCTAATAAAAATGTGCGCCGTTTTATTTTTGAAGCGGCTATGCAAAAACAATTTTTATGACAAATGTCCTTATAAGAATCATAGGCTATGTGTTGATGCACGCATGACACTAATTTCTGAACAACTAAATAACTGATTTATTTTTTTATAAACTTTATTTTAGTATCCCATTATTTCCTCCTTTCCTACAAAAACGAATGCGGTGGTCAGCTCTGTCTCTGAGGCTATGGACACTCCTTGCAAAAACTGCCAATTCCAGTTATATAAATGTCCATGCAAAACCAGTTGGAAAAAGGTTCAAGTAGAATAGATAATAAACACCGTGCTGCGTCTTCGTAACCATGCACAATTCTGAGTTTCCTTAAACTATTTGCTCAGGCCTATGTAGAAGCATACATGTGATAAATCTCTATATAATTTATTATAACAAACATACTAACAACTGAAATACTGTTTTCTATGTTCTGCTTATCAATGTATTAAATCTACGTGTTGAATCAGACCGTAGACTCTGATCGAGCTTAACACTGAGTTATGTTGTCTTCAGAATGGCTGATGCCAGTGATGCAGACAGCAGAATGGAAAGATTTAAAACTCTGGGTCGTCAAGCATTTGTGTTGGGTTACACCGGAGAGGTAGGAAAGATGTTGGTCGAGGAACTGAATAAATACAAGATATTCAAACGTGTGGTGCTAATTGGACGTCGCCAGGTACCATTGAATGTTGGTCCAGAATTTGTAAGTCTTACTATTTGAACGAAATCGTATTTTTCTATTTTCATTATACAAATTAGGCCAAGAAAGATCTGATGTATGTTTAATTTTTATTCTATGATCTCTCTATAAAACGTTCTACTATAGGAGCAGGCAGTTGTTGACTTTGACAGACTGACAGAGCACCAAGAGATCTTTGCTGGGATCGATACGGGCTTCTGCTGCCTGGGTACAACGCGAGGACAAGCTGGCAAGGTTTGGTAACAGGCAATTTTGATTAGCACGTAGATTCTAATTATGTGCGGCTCGGCTAAATGGGCGTTATTAGTTGGACATTTAGATATAAGAACTAGTTATTGTCTTTCAAACAGATTCTAAGCCTGAAAATTGCAAGGCCTCTAGAGTGTAGATTAATGATCTAAATTAAGGAAGTGAAGCAATAAGAGCCATTACTTTCAGATCAATATGATGACTAATAACATCCAAACTATACATGGCTCACATTCTTAGACATTGCACTGATGTGTCCCCGTAAGTACTGTCAGCTAAGACCAGGGAGTTGACAAACCACAATTTCAATATCAATAAAAGATGCCTACTATTCTATGTGTGCAGGAAAGAGAGATGCCAAATACTATATTGCTTGCATAGAAAACTATTCAAAAACTAGAGAAAAGGGCCCTATAAGTATAACTGTGTGCAACCATCTTGTCCTACAACTATTTTGAAAGGTTCTCGGTAGTGAATGTTTGGCAGTAGTAGGGAAGCATTGTATGATATAGTCTCATTGAAGAAAACCTTCAGACAGTAGGCCTATAAGAACATGCCCAACTGTAACACTCCATCCATTGACAAGTATGCTTCAAACATGAGATGATAGACTTGCTCTCATCAGGCAGGTTTCATCAAAGTAGACAAAGACTATGTATTGGCTGCAGCAGAAGTGGCCAAACTACAAGGATGTCAACATTTCTCCCTAGTATCCAGTGTTGGAGCAGACAAAGATAGCTGCATTCTATATAAAAAAACAAAGGTAATTACTTAATGTACTAACACAAGCCCTGCAAAGAGGCACTCAAAAGAATTATTGTGTTGCTGGGTTGTTAGGGCTTCTTTTTTAACCAATTATTTATGCCTAGTTTGTCTGGTACGTACCAGCACTCTTCACAATTCTTTTGGGGACATTGCTGTTAAATTGTACATAATTTGGAAAGCCTCGTATTGAAGGAGGAATGGGCTAAATCTTCAGTTCCAAATAATAAAGAAAAGCATGTATTAAAGCCTGAATCATTCATTTGCACAAAATATTTTTTTTCTCTTTAACATCTTTGTTATTACTTTATGTTGTTATGTTCTTCAAGACTGATAAAAACAACTAATTCTTATTACTACGGGAGACTTACAAAGTAATTTAAACCTGGAAGTGATATTCAAAAGTTTATATTTACTATTTCAATACAGTCACTTTTCATCTTTACAGGGTGAAGTAGAAGAAGCCTTGCGTCACATGAACTTTGACAGACTTTCTATCTACAGGCCAGGGTAAATAGCTTTTTTTATATTAACTTGTTCCAGCAAACAAAAAAATTACACAGATTTGGAAATGACAAGTCATTTTCCAAAACCTGGCGTGTAAAATGTATGCCTTATAAAGATCTTTACTTGCAGGAAATTAGAAAATTCCAACACAATATTTTATTGAAAACTACAAATAAATTACCTTTACATTATCTCCCCCTCCCCTCATAGATTGAAAGGTCTCAAAGGGGAAACCTTTACTTTTTATTTACTACTAGTAGTATTTAAAACCACAAAAAATCTGCCAAATTTTGAGAGATCTGGAGTCTCTATCCTCAGCATAACTCCACCTCAATACATGCAGAATGAAGCAGTTAGTCTACTCCATGACTTAAGTCAAAATAAAAAGCCAATATTCTCTGGACACATTCATTTTAGCGTGTTTTAAAAATAGCATTTCTTTGTTTCCAGACTGCTACTGTGTGATCGCCAACAAAGGAGACCAATGGAGAAAGCAGCCATGATATTTCTGAAGCCAATTACCAGTTGCTTTCCAACCCTTCTGTCTGTCCCAACTGCAACTGTTGCCAAGGCAATGCTAAACAATGTAGTTAAGCCTGCAGAAAGTGCCACTGAACTATATGAGAACAAAGACATCCATTTACTTGCCAAAAATGTTACTGGCCAAACTAAAGACAAAAAAAGTTGAACTGATACCCTGAGAGAAAAAGAAGTCAATGTTTATCAATGATTATGTTGTAATTATATTTTTTAATGTCAAATTTATATTTTAATTATATTTATGTGTTCACTGTAATTAGTTGACCAGATTTAGCAACCAATCTCACAATAAATAATAAAAAAAAAGAAAGTATGAGAGAGAGAAAGAGATTGTATAGCAAATGTGATCCCTCTATTTAGTCATGTCTACAAAGTTTTGTTGTGTCTTGTCTTTAAAATCAACAAAATTTACCAGAATTTCTATACAAATAGAGTGAAAGAGAGATGTTTAGAGACTTGGGCAGAATTAATACATGAAATAAAGTTAGCCAGAATGTTCTATACAGAAAGAGTGAAAGAGAGATGTTTAGAGACTTGGGCAGAATTAATAAATGAATAAAGTTAGCCAGAATGTTCTATACAGAGAGATTGTAACAGAAAGTGAAAGAAAGAGAGAAGGGTTTAGAAAGAGAGAGACTTGTGGGACAATGAAATAAAAACACAACTTAAGTTTATTGATTCACTATTTTTGTTTATTGTTTTGTATTTGTGACAAGCTCTGTATGACTTAATACAACTCACATTTTTTCACTTGCCAACTTTAAGTTGATTCACATCAGATAAAACAAAATTAACCAATGGGGAGAATATATATATACGTATCCACAGGTAGTGCAAACTATTTACAGAGAATAGTGACCCCAACATGACTACATAGCCAAGTTAGTGTGGTTCCTTTCTCATAAGAGTCCATAAACACAATTCAATCTCCATCCACTCAACAAATCCTCAGGTTTTGATCTACTCCCCCAGTCCCCTTCAGAAGGACAACTTGGGTAGCCAGGGAACAACTTTCAAATACAATAGTTCTACTGTTTACACCCAATGACACATTCAATATCAGATCCAATTAAGCCCATGAAACTGTTTCACAGGCAGATGATAGACAAACTTAACCCTTACCATAACATAAGCACAACAAACACATACAGTAATAGACCAATGTTGCTGGAAATAATGTTTAACGCTAATAGCAAATACAGAGTAAGGGCAGTGACAGTACCCACACTTAATCTGAGGTAACGGAGCAGGAATATAATCATGTGGCTGTTGAGCTAACAAATGGGCACAAGAGAAAAAGCAAGATAAAAAAAAAATACTTACAAAAAAAACACCCCCCCCCCCCCCCAAAACTTACATAAGGGAAAGAACTGCACATTTGCAGTTAAAGATATTAATACTGTAAGATTTATTTCCAATTTTCTATATCAAACAGAATTAATTAATGACCACTAATTAATTTGTAATTTTTTTTTATGATTCCTGTTTTGTTAGGAACAATGAATAAATGTGCAAAGTTTCCACTTGATCTGAGAATGGGAAGTTGGTGAAATAATGTGTACACACTTTGTACCAGACAGACAGAGTGAGTTGTTAGAAGCTTTGTAGCTAAAATGAAAGGTGCGTTACTAGATTATTAATGGGACCAAACCATTCTTTTAGATTACAATGGTAGTGCTTAGTGCATCACAGTCAAATGATCAAGCATAATGATCATACAGCTTTTGCCTGCAACAGAGACCTGCCCGTAGAGGGCTGAAGGAAGGAGAGAGTATAAAAGGTGAGGGTATTTTGATAAAATACTGTTTAGATTGAAAACTACTAGCTGTACAAGTGACCAAAAAATAATGAAGACCAATAATTTGTTTATTTTGTTTCTGCTTGCAGACCTTAAATATAGAGCAAGTGAATTGCACACAAATAGACATATAGTTGTGTGTTTTGTTATTTACACAACAAATACTACTTTTGATATTAAAAGAGAACAAATGTTCATTTCAATATATGCTGGTTGAATTCATGAAAATTGTAAGACATTTTCAATGTAGCTAATAAATATTAGAAAGATATTGTATATAAATAGAACAGTTTATCTTTCTTATTTCAATTTAAGCCAATCAAAATGTACAATACTGTCAACATAAAAAAAAATGCAAACACAAAGACTGTAATTAAAACATTTTCACATCTCTTTTAACCTATTTACCCCCCCCCCCCACCCCCCATATACCCAATTGATTCCTCCATTTTTGGACTCAACTAAACTTACATGATTTCCCCTATACTACTAAAATCATCCATGAAGTTCTGTCCAGACTGAGGAGCCATCTGTCCCATCCCTCCCCCCTGCATGCCTTGTTGACCCATCACCAAACCTTGTTGGGCCTGTGGGTTGCCTCCTCTCATTTGCTGCTGCTGCTGCAACATGAGCTGCTGCTGCTGCTGTTGCTGGCGCAGCTGCTGCTGTTGTTGGGTCTGAAAAAGAAAAGCAAATAGAAAAAAAACAGCAGCAAGGGCCAACAAAAACATAAATACAAGACACTAGTCAACCCGCAGTGTAGCATACACTGCAATTTGCTGGAATTATTCATGTATATATTATATATAGCTCATCCTTTGTGATCAAAAATAAGCATATTTCTCATTTCCTATGGACTCGAAGATGACTGTAAAGTCCAATCCTCGCTCTAAAAAGCCAGCCACATACGTAACATGGGTAGATTTGGTCAGTTGCAGATAGACCTGCTTCTTCTCTCAGCTTTTTGTTGGTTCAGCGCTCTTTCACCCAGGCCACTTTTCTTGCTTCAAATCTCGAGACTCAGAAACTCACAGCTTCCAACATGAGGAGGGATCAAGAGCTAATGCTTTAAAGCTGTGAAAGTCGATATTGCATTTCTTAAAGGAGCTCTTGACAGTGTCTTTATAGTGCTTTTATTGGCCTCCCTGGGAGCGCTTTCCTGCACACAACTCCCTGTACAGAAGTCGTTTGGGAAGGTGATTGTCTGTGTTACGATTATCAATAGTGCTAGATGTTACGATCAAACTTGATGCCAAGATGTCACGTTGAAGCACAATCAATGATCGTAATTGCCGAGGATTCAGAAATTGTCAATTGATAAGATGATCATCTAGAAGTTGCTAGTTGATAAGAAGATCATCTAGAAGTTGCCAGTTGATAAGAGGATCATCTAGAAGTTACTAGTTGACAAGACGATCTAAGTATATTATTATATATTCAATGAAGCAACTTCTCTTCGTCTAAAACAATTACTTTAATTCAGAACTTGGAAAAGCTATTCACAAATAATTACAATGGTTAAATGTACTTGAATAGAATAAATGATTTACACAATAATATAATTGAGTTCTAACGCTAGACTCTTGTACATGTTATATCTAACACGTTCCGCACAAGACTGGCGGTCAAATCTCCCAGCTTACAAAGCTTGGGCGTTTTGTCATGTGACTAAATATCTCTCTGCCGCTTGGTTAAAATCTGACCAATAAATGCAGCTTGAATGCGTTTGATGATATCTTCTTGTGGTCTAAGTGAATTGTAGCTAACTCTATGACCTAGGAAAGATACTTCAGTCATGGCCAATTCAACCTTGCTGGGTATTATAGCCATATCGTTGTATTATGTTGAAGACTTCATGCAATCCTTTCATGTGTTCATTCCATGTTTTATGGAATATGCAAATGTCATCTATGTAAGATACTGTGTCTTTTCATTGGTTCAGTATTCTATGTATAGCTCTGTTAAAAGTGCTGCTGGCGTTGACCAATCTGAATGGCATGTAGTTGAACTGGAATAGTCCAAAAGCTGTTGTAAAGGCTGTAAAAGGTTTGGATTCTTCCTTCATAGGTATCTGGTAATAACCTCTAGATAAATCTAGTTTGGTGAAAAATCTTGACTCTGAAAATTGTGTCATAAGATCTTCAGGGTTAGGCATGGGATATGAACGAGGCGAGTTATTTTGTTTAATTGCCTGAAATCGACACACATTCTTGGAGTTGATGCTTGTTTTTGTTTGACAAGTACAATTGGTTCAGCATATGGTGAATTAGAATGTTCTATGATGCCTTGTTCTAAAAGTTGATTAATTTCTTGTTGAAGGAAATCTCTGTAGTGTATTGGTAAAGGATAAGGTCTTGATTTTGTAGGCTTTATCTGTAAGTATGATTTCATGTTCGACAATAGAAGTTTTTCCTGGAACATCTGTGAATATTTCTGAATGTTCTTTGAGAATGTTTGTCAATTCTTTTTGTCTTTGAGGTGATAATTTATCAATTTTGATATCGTGCCGAAATTCAGTTTGCTTCGGTGGTGTATCTGGCATTATGAAATTATTGCAATCATCCATATCATTTTCTTCTTCTTCAGGTATGATTGCTATACATGACATAACTCTTTCTGTTTGTTCTGTACTTGTATCATCATCTGTTTCAGTATTGTACTTTTGTAGCATGTTGCTATGGTATATTTTCTTCTTGTTATGAATGTCAATTTCATAATCAACATCTGTGATTTTTCTGAGTACTGAGAATGGACCTTGCCATTTGATAAATAGCTTGTTGTTCTTGTCTGGTAACAATAAACATACTTTGTCTCCTGGTTCAAATTGTCTGAGTTTTCTAGTTTTGTTGACTCTAGCTTGAGTATTTCTGTTTGCTTTATCTGTGGCTTCTTTAGCTTGTTCACATGCTGATATGACAAAGTTTCTGATATCTATGACATGTTGAAATGCTGTTTTTGTCTCTGGTGAATTTAAATCTGGTTGTATTAGAGATTCTTTGAGTATTGACATGGGTCCTCGTGGGTTGGCGCCATATGTCATCTCAAAAGGCGAGAACCCTGTAGTTTCTTGTTGACATTATCTATAAGTGAATAGTGCTGCAGGTAAGAGTACATCCCAGTTTTGTGGATTGTCGTGAGTGATTTTCGATAAGATTTTCTTCAGAGTACCTCTGCTACATGTATCAACCAGAGTTAAGATGTACTTGTGATTTCTGTCTGAAGCTACTGGCATAGGACCTATCAAATCGACTGACACTTTTTGAAAAGGCTTGTCTGTCAGTTCCATTGCTTGAATTGGTGCCTGTATTCTGTTGCTTTTAGGACCTTTCATTTGGCAAACATGGCAAGAGCTGACATACTTCTTGACATCTTTGGTGATGCTTGGCCAATAGAATTCTTGAAGGATTCTTTTCTTCGTTCTGGTTACACCCATATGACCTGCATGTGGAAGATTATGTCCTGTTGCCAATATTTCTTTTCTGTATCTTTGAGGTACAAGTACTTGTTGTATTGTTTCGTTTTATTGTGACTGTTCTTCGTAAGAATACCATTTTGAAAATATGGTTCATCTGTGAATTTTGATTGTTTGTTTGCTTGTGCCTTCTTGTAAAGTCTTTGCAATGATGAATCGATCTTCTGTTCATATTTGAATTCATCATGTTTGATTGTGGCAGTACATCGTCATTTTCAGGTAATACTCTGATTACTGGTTCTGTTTCATTTTGAATGGTCTGTACTTGTGTCTTAAGTATTGATTCATTTTTGCTTGCTTGTGTGGATTCAAAATGTTCTATTGGTTTGGTCATTGATCTGGTTACTACTGCATAACATTATTGATTTAGTTCAATGAGTCTCTGACTCCTTCAATGTTGCCAATGATTAAGTCTACTGGTAAGTTGCGGACAACCTAGGCTTCGGTTGGACCACTAAAGAATGGCGTCTTAATGTGTATTATGGCTTCTGGTAGACTGCTGACAGTGCCATTGAATGCTGTGGCTTGAACTGATTTGCCTGTTAGTTGGTTTTGCTTGACAAAACATTTCTTGATTAATATAGATGTGCTTCCGGTGTCACATAGCACCTGTACTTTTTGATTTTCTACCAAACTTGGATAGAATTTAAGACCATTTGTTTTTGCTATGACAGGTTGAATGTTCCGCGCTATCATTTCTGGTAGAAAAGTTCTTATATACATATCGTGGTCTAGAGTCTTGAGAGTGGCTTCTGTAACGAGGTCTTTCATTATATCTTTGATTTCTTGTAGATTGCTTGCCATGGTATTGATTGCTGGTATTGAACTGCTTTCTTCTGCATTCATGAATTTGATGACCTTTCATATGACAATGTGAACATTCAATAATCTTGGTGCGGCATTGAGAAGCAAAATGTCCTATGTTGTTGCATCTGTTGCAAATTATTTTGTCATATTTTGTATTCTGTGAATTTCTTTTGTCTTGTGAAAAACAGACAAAGTTTTCGTCTGCTGCTGGTTTAACTGGCTTGTTTGGATAAGCAGCTTTATATTGTCTGATGATTTTGGTTAACGTTGGAATATCAGAAGGACTTCTTTCAATTATATAAGATTGGATGTCTTCTGAATGAGCATGCGTGATATTGTCAATGATGATATGTTGTCTGATAGCTTGATAAGTGTTTTCCACTTTAGCAAGAGATATCCATCTGTCGAACCACATGGTCATGTTGGAAATTTGAGGATTGTCATCTTGTTTTTGTCTTGAGCTATAGAATTTCTTTCTGTAATTGTCTGAAGTTGCTACGTATTGGCGTAATAATGCTTCCTTGATATCATGATAGTCACTGCACTCGTTGACTGACAACTGCGAACAAATGTCAACTGCTTTACCTGTCAGTAAACTAAGGAGGGAACTTGACCACTGGTCTTCTGGTAAGCCAGACGTTGTTGCTAATTCCTCGAATCTAATAAGGTATGAGTCCATGTTGTCTGTAGACTCATTGAATGAATGAATCTTTGACATGAGTTTATATCCATCAAAGACATTAGAACTTGCTTGAGCAGTGTTGGCTTCTGTTGATTTTAGATCTGTCTTGAGTTTATTTTCTTCATGTTGCATTTTCTGTTTTTCAAATTCCATTTTTTCTATTTCATGTTCTCTTTGTCTTTTAGCTTCTTGTCTTTGTTTTTCTTCAACTTCTGTATCTTCTTGACATTTCTTCGCTTCATGTTCTCTTTGTTTTTCTTCAACTTCTGTATCTTCTTGACATTTCTTTGCTTCATGTTCTCTTTGTTTTTCTTCAACTTCTGTATCTTCTTGACATTTCTTTGCTTCATGTTCTCTTTGTTTTTCTTCAACTTCTGTATCTTCTTGACATTTCTTTGCTTCATGTTCTCTTTGTTTTTCTTCAACTTCTGTATCTTCTTGACATTTCTTTGCTTCATGTTCTCTTAGTTTTTCTTCAACTTCTGTATCTTCTTGACATTTCTTTGCTTCATGTTCTCTTTGTTTTTCTTCAACTTCTGTATCTTCTTGACATTTCTTTGCTTCATGTTCTCTTAGTTTTTCTTCAACTTCTGTATCTTCTTGACATTTCTTAGCTTCATGTTCTCTTTGTTTTTCTTCAACTTCTGTATCTTCTTGACATTTCTTTGCTTCATGTTCTCTTTGTTTTTCTTCAACTTCTGTATCTTCTTGACATTTCTTTGCTTCATGTTCTCTTTGTTTTTCTTCAACTTCTGTATCTTCTTGACATTTCTTTGCTTCATATTCTTTTTGTTTTTCTTCAAATTCGTTCTGCCCATTGATCGGGTTAAGAGATTTGTTTTTCTTTGATTCTTTTCTCGATCAACTCCAATACTCGTTGAGTTCTAGAACTTGAATCCATTGTATAGTTCTATTATGTTTATAAATATGTGAGCATGAATATACAAATATAGTACTTTTTGAATATAACAATGTTAGTTGTTAAATATCTCTCTGCCGCTTGGTTAAAATCTGACCAATAAATGCAGCTCAATGTAAAACAATCAACATCTCAAACCAATCATATCCATTTCAAAACATAATTTAGTTGCGTGATAGAAAATTCCCGAGGTAGCTAAAATTCTGCCAACAAGCTAAATATAGACTATGGCTAAATATAGATATAGTGTACATGACAGTCTGGCATGTGGACTACATGTCTCACCCATCAAAGTTGGGACCTTTTCACTGTTGCATTGATACTGGTTATGTTGGACAGCTCTAAAATTTCTGTGTCTGGTATATGGTCGGACCAACGCACCTTATGGATACTCCTTAGACAGCGTAGGTGGAAGAAGTTTAGCTTTTTGATGTGGCAGGAATATAGGGTCCAAGACTGATGCATATAAGAGTGACAGGAGAACTACAGCACTGTAGTTTTGTGGATATGCTGAGTCCTCTCCATTACCACACTTGTCCTTGAAGTCTGCCAAAAGCAGCACTGGCACGTGCAATACGGAAGTCTACTTCATCATCTAGGTTGGCGTTTGCTGATATAGTGCTTCCCAGATAGACAAACTTTTTGACGTTTGCTAATTTTAAGCCACCTATAAGAATGTCTGGTTCTGTGACAGATTTATTTGGAGGATGTTGGTGCAGCACTTCTGTCTTTTTACATTTATGGTGAGGCCAAAATTTATGCAGGCATTAGCGAAGAGGGACAGGCTCTTTTGAAGGTTGTCTTCATTTGAGGCGTTAAAGTCATCTGCAAATTGCAGGTCTCTGATGCAGTCGTAGTTTACCTTGGTACTTGCCTTGAGTCTTTGAGCGTGGAATGAACTTGCATCAGTGTGATATTTTATACCAACTCCAAAGCTTTCTGTGCGAAAGGAATTATTCATGTAGGCAGCATATTGTCGAGTGTATGGGTGTGCTTCCTTGATTAAGAACAACGGACAGGACGTCGCCATAGTTATCCCAATGTTCGCAAACAAAGCTTACAGCCATCTTGAGTAGTTTGAGAGCAACAGTTTCGTCAATGACAGTTATCTGATGCAGTAATTTCGACTACATTGAAAGACCTGTTGACTCCACCAAATATATGTGAAGCGGTGGCCATGGTTAGGAAATGAAGGGCAATACGAAGGGGCAAGATAAAAAACAAAGCTACAGAAAAAACATGCAACTATTTTAATGACACCAGATATTGAGCTGTGTAAAGAATACACACATAAATGTAGTCATATATAGAATGTATAAAGAGAAAGATTACTTGTCCTCCCCACCCCCTTTTTTTCTGAGCTGTGCTTTCTGTTGCTGATAAAGTTATGTGGGGTATGTGTCATAGTCCGACTTTCAGATATAAAAGTTATTTTTCCATGACTTTTGTGAATTGTCCCACATGATTGGGCCACAAAGAGAATTATATATATAGATTCCTTTATGGAATGACTTGCAGCTAATGCCTAGTCAAACCTGTTTATATTGAATCACGGATTCCCTAACATTTCCTTCTACTGGGTTTCATTTAACTTACATTGATCAACAGGTGTCTAAGTTGTGGGTTGGTCATCTGCTGTTGTTGCTGCTGCTGCATCTGCATACGTTGTAACTGTTGCTGTTGCAGCTTAGCTCTGTGTGCTGATGTGAGAGAAATAGAATCATATTCTAGGATGTATAGATGATAAAGAACCTAGATTCTAATGCAAGTTAACTTTGATAGACTGGCTTTTAAAAAACAAGAAGGGTTAAAGGTTACTGATCAGTTAATCTTTTTCTCATTTGGACCAGTTGAGGAAAGTAAAGGTAGTTTGAACTTAGGGCTGGAAATGGTGTCAAATAATTCACCTGTTTTAAAGACCCTAAGGTTAAAAAAATGTGATATTCACTTACTTAGTCTTTCTTAAAGAACCTTACCTCTAATGACTACTAATAATGATTCATTTTTACTATTTACTATTATATTTAATCTGAAGTATTTGCAGTTAAGTTTAAAATAAATGTCCTGTTGAGCATCACAAAAACTGAAGCAATATTTGTAATACTTGGATATTCCTTCACATTGTCCAAAGTTTACAAGTACACTGTTCTCTTTAGTTTTGTTGGAAAAAAAATAAAAGAAAACTGAATTGTAGGAGTACAAAATGTGCAACTCTAAAACTTTATAACAGCAATGAAGTTTTTCATTAGAATAACTTACTGCAACTAATTTTGCTAAATTACAGACCATTAAGTGAGGGATCTTTTTATACAACTACAAGGCTAACATCCAATTGAGATATCAAAATTTGAAATACCATTTAGAGCTAAGTAACACACACAATCAATAAGGAACTTACGAATAATAACTGTGCTAAGATTTTTTGATACATATTTATGTAAGTTTGCAAAAACTACAGTTTTATTAAAGTAACAGGTCAGTGCTTAACATAAATAATAAACATGCTTCTATTAAGTAAAGGAAAACAAAGATTAACATTTGGATAAATACATTTAAAGAAGAAACTTGTACATGTTGAAAAATGCTTAGATTTTATATATATTTTAAAACAATAAAAAATACAATTTTAAAAAATATATATTAGTTAAAGTGCCAAACAAATGTTGGCTCAGCTATTTCCCATTATTAAAAAAAAAAAAAGAATTTTTAAAAGTTCAGAGAAAAAAATGCATTTAGTTATTGGAGAAGAAAAGAAAGAGGTTTGAAAACCACTTTAAAACCTAGGTCAAATCTATTCCCATGATTACAAGAAAAACTTCTGCCATTATTAGATTCTTTTGCAAATAATTCAGTAGCACAGCTAAACATTCCTGTTAAACTACCAATAGTATTTAGCCAGACTGTGGCCACTAACAACCCATTCCAATGATATGTAAACAATGTATAGTTCCCACAGAAAGTGACATACATACTAAAAAAAAACCCCAGATCTTTGTACAGACTTTAAAGCAGATAGGATTAAATAGCTTAAAAACTATCTTCATGTGAGTTACAATTGATCATCTCAAGACACAGGTCCTGACTGAAAGGCATGAAATGATCCCCATTACATTAGCACCATCACCAGTTGATTAATTAGTGATAGTAATATACATGTAGGTATGAGAGTATGTTGATAGGATATACATAACAATGACAAAGCTATCAGTAACAATGTAATTAGACAATTTGAAAGTTGACTTTAAAAAGATGTTAGAAACTTGGGATTAAACTTTTCCAATATTCAAAACCAGGGTGAAGATTTAATCAACAGGTTATATGTCAGGGCATAGCTTCTTTAGACGTAAAATGCCACAGAGCTTCTTTATATATACTACTTAATTAAAGATGGGGAAACATGTTTAATTTAGAGGCTATCTTTTAGGGAAATGTTAAATATTGAGGCTCTTAGTCAGGACAACGATTTAATGTAAAGATATTTATCAGGGCAAAGATTTAATATTGCAAGTATTTGTAACACAACAAGTCAATGTGTTTGAATAGACTACTGTACAAGAAGAAGAAAAAAAAACAACTTTGTCATTGTTACCAAAACTAAAAAGTAAAGCAGTGGTTTGAACCCTATGGATGGTTTTCTCCAGCCAAACTTTTGTTACAACACAATATGTGTGTCATTGAAATTTAATAAAATACAAATAATGGTTGTGATGCTAAATGAAATCTTAGGGTTTGAGAACCACTGCAATACTTGACTATTGAAAGCAGCAGGACTACCATTCTCCTCATGTTGGTGTTAGGAAGAGAAGAAGAAAGACAAAACAAAAACGCCCATGCCCTAGAATGAGTGGCCCACATTCTGCCACAGTACTTCCCTTAGCCCAGCAATGAAAACAAAAACAACTGCTGGTGTCCATACATACCATGGTACAGATAGTGATGGTGGCCTGGGTAATACATATGCCCGTCTAGATACAAGGCAAGGGAGGAAAGCTGGTTAGAGCCAATGCTGGGCACAGCTTAACATGAGCATGAAACATGGATGAAGGATGAGGATGGACTGGTCAATGGACCCTCTTAAAACTCAATAACTTGAGTGAGAGGCGCTAACTTTGAAACATTTGAACATCATTCGAAATACTAAAACTCTTTTTTAAAATTATTTTCATTTTGTTGTCATTCAGTATTAGGTCCAAATCTGGATTATAACATCTCAAAACAAAGGTTATCATGTGACTAGATCAGCTGATGTCTGGAGTTTGTGAAATGAAGCTGTTGAGAACAAAACATGTGTCTAGCACAAGAGAGTTCCACTGAGTTGTACTGAGCAAACATTGGTACAACTTTCGAAATGATGGCTGCACATTTTCTGTCAAAGTGATTTTATAACTAAAAAAAATATAAATAAACTATAAATGGTCTCTTCTATTAATTGGTTTCAGTATCCTTTGTGTTTTTTGGTCTCATCACTTCATTTCACATACATTTGTGTAGGAGATAATCTTTCTAGAGACTTTCAAAACAAAATAGAATGAGAGAGATGGTGGCCTGGGAGGAATTCCATACAAATAGAATCTGTTAGATTTGCTGCTCATCCCCTATTCAACTTGGTGGTTGTTAGATTATTAGTAAATCTTACACACTGAGTACAATAGAATGATATAAACACTGGCTATGTGTACAGCTTGTGGAGTATGGGAGATAACTAGCTGTTACATTTCAACTAGCTACTAGTTCCTCTTAAGAGTGAAGTTTCTAGAAGACAAATACTAAACAAAACAGAGCTGCAAAGCCTTGGTGTTAACATAAACCACAGGGTAAGAACACTGAATTTTGTTTTGGCACAATAATAAAAGCAGCTGTACTGAATAGCAGTCAGATATTAATATTTATACATTCAATTTACTCAAACAGGTAGCTTGTAGATCTTGTGTGTGTATACAGCCCTAATCTTAAACCTAGTTCTAGACCATGGGTAGGCAAATTATGGCTTATGGGCCACATACGGCCTGCCGGAGCATTTTATGCGGCCCCCAGACAATGAGTTGGTGTGCCCACAGATTATAGATATAAAATTGCATAAATTTTAAAAATAAATAATTTTAAATGTCAATATAAAGAAACTTTGACTAAAAAGTTTAAATGAATGAAGATTATTCTGATTGGTAATATGTGGAAGCATTCAAAGATGCAGTTCAGGCTAGTTTTTATTCAATGCTATGAAGAACTGTGTTGAAAGTGTTGAGTTGGCATGGAACAAGATGGCGAGTGTAACAACTGATCGTACCCGTGCTTTGAGAAAAACAGATTTTTAAATAAAATTAAAGAAAAATATGGGAGGCATGGTGGCTGACTTGTGATGTTCAGGGTGCCTGTGAGTCCACACAGCTCAAATGGGTACCTGACAATAGTTAAGGAAAAGTAAAGGAAGTTGGTCATTGTGCTGGCCACATAGTGTTAACCGTGGACCACAGAAACAGATACATCATCTGCTTCATAGATCTCAAGGTCTGAGAGGGGAACCTTTTCTTACAAAAATAACAATATCCCAAGTATCTACTCTTTATCTCTACAGGGGAAAGTTTGTGCAAAGCTGCATTGAATACCAAAAAAGTTTTAGAAAACCTATCTCAGGTACTGGTATCAAACTTATCAGACCAGAGGTCTTAACCACAGACAGTCCAGAGAAGTAGCCTACTTGAAGATTTGGGAAAAAAAAACATTAAGATGTTCTGCACCACAGTAGTAACCTCTGGGTTATAGCATGGGTACAGTATTGAGTAGGATAAGGAATCTCAAGTAAACAATTCTTATGTTCAATAAAGGACATTGCTGGTTACTAATATTTCTAATGAAGAATGGAAGACTGACTTCATCTTAGCCAGCAACAGTATTGCAATGGGTTGTTTGCACATGAATGTTAAATCTTTTAAAATTAAGCTGTTCCATTTCTCCAGGCAAGCAAGTGAAAACAGATTTTGTCATTTTCCTTTGCTGAAATGTGTAACCATTTCTATTGAAACAGTTGAAAATTACAGCCAAATGTAAATAAAAAGACTATGCGTAGTCTAAGAAAATGACATCAAGCTTTGCAACCCTATTTATTACACAGAAGATGTAGTCCTTGATAGAGAGTGCAAACACTCAAGTTCAATACTCTACTAGGAAGGACATTCTCTTTTTGTATTTATTGTATACAAACAAAAATATGGATAATATTCATTATTCAAATGTCTACTTATATGCTTTCAGCATTTTTCTAATAGATAATTAAACAATGCAAGAGAAAGCTGTTATGTTGAACTTTCAATTATCACCCATCCCCTTAAAAAATTGTTCTTTGCAAACATGTCTTTTCTTGAAATATTCTAAACTTTTACTTTTTTTTAAAACTGTTGCCATTTGACTATGGGATCTTGTATGTACTACAATGTTAAAAGTGTCCTGTTCTTTTGAGGAAATCCATTCCAAAATAGGCTACAATGCTCACCATTCATCATTTGTTGCTGTTGGACTTGTTGCTGCTGCTGCTGTTGAAGGATCATCTTCTTCTGGTCTACGCCTGGACCAGGCTGCTGCTGGAAAGGCATCTCTCTAGACTTCCCAGGTTGAAGATCGTTTGGCAGGGACTGTATCATCTGCATCAATGAGACAAAAGAACAGCACATTAATCTATGCCCCTGATGTCATTGTAAAAATGGGGGAGTGCTGTGATGCAGCATGCCTTATCTATCTTATGCTATGCAACAAGTTGTAATAAAAATAATAATAAAAATATTATTATGTAATTGTAAACAATATTTTGAATCCAAATCATTGGAAAGCTAAGTGCAAAGTGTGATATCAAAGCTTCGGTTCAATTGATATTAATTTTAAAAAAAAATTCAATATGTAATTTAATACAAATATTCTTTAAAATTTACATATAATTACCATCAACTGCATAATAAATGGTTCCTAATAATATTGCTAAGTGTAAAATACATAATGAATGGTTCTCTATCAAGGCTGGGTTGTGGTAATTCTACTAATAGAAATGATAAGGGGCCAATTAAAATGTTAAAATCCTACACATCTTCACCATGATGTAGGTAAAATGTAAATGTACACTTGTTCAAATTTAACTATCTGTTTATCCAGGTTACATGAAGTGGGCTGGAGAATAAGCCTTGCTGTTTTGAAAAGTTTGGCTTTATATGTCCTGTTTTTTTTAATATATAATTATTTAGGCACATACTTAAGAATTAGATGTTAAAAAGCACAACATTTACTAAACATGTATGTTAGAGCAGAGCATGAAGTACAAAGTGTTAGCATTAAAGAGAAAACAAACACAGCCAACTAGGTTGTCAACAGCAGTGATCATTCCAATTGAACCTCTCTTACATTTAAAGCTGATAGCTACATATATACAAATCAAAGCTTTAATCTTTCTTATTTAGCTACACAACAAAAATGGAAGTGGATCAAAGAAGTGGGCGTATAAACACCAAAATTTGGCCATTTCTGAAGTGACCACTAGCTTTCATTTCCAGTAAACCTATTTCTATCAAAAAATGTCTTTTGTTTACTTTCTGCTAAGAAAGAAAGTTGAATGACTACCAGAGTTGTTGAAAACTTCAAATGTAAAGAGAAACAAAAATGGTGTTAGTAAAGCAAGTCTATTTGACACACACATTAGTTGTCTAAATGTTAAATACACTACCAAGTTCAACACACACAAAAAATTAAATAAACATTTCAATTCCAAATGATACTGATAAGTGGGGATAGAAACAAAATGAAATAAGATCATTTCCACTATCTTCTAGAATTGTATAGTCAAGATCTACTTTTTGTATCTTTTGAATCCTCCACTAATTTCTACAACTTTATAGTCAAGATCTAGCTTTTAATACAAATATGTAAATCTAAATAAAAAAGCCTGTGGCTTTGAAAAGAGAAACTATTACTTTAATGTATACTTTGTTTAAAAACCAGTTTTAAGTGTATCAACAGTCTCCATGATGAAAACTAATTATACTCTTCCATCAAAAGATGGGATGATGAGACTTTTCTAGGTTTCTGTAAGTTTGCTTGAATGTGATGACAACAATGTCTTCATGGAGCTGTCACTTTGGTTTGTTCTATGACAGATAAACTGACTAAAAGTTATTTTCTTACTTGTGAAATTTGTATTAGTTTATAAATGACAGTCTTTCCTTCAAAAAATAAAATATCAAAGTCATATGTATATCCATGATGTAATTTAGTCATGTATCTTAAACCTTTTTGACTTCCAACAATGCTTTGCCATTGGACTATGTTCTGGGCATCAGTTGGCTGCATGTTAATTAGACACTTAAACTCTGCTAAGTCCTTGGTGGCCAATTCAAACCATCTGTTGCAGTCTCCAATGTCTCTAGGAGTTCACTACTTTAGTCCTTTGTTATTTCATGGCTCTATTTTGCATCTGTTCTAGTCTCTTTATGTTTTCTTGAGCTAAGGGGGTCTCAAACAGAGGATACACATTCTAATATTGGCCTAAACCAAAAGGTTCCATAGCATTTTAGTTTTAGGCTCTTGTTTAATTTATAAACATTTCTTTAAAAAAAAAACCCAACACATATGTTTTGTTTTGGTTCTTTTTAAAATTTCATTCATTTGGGGAGTTTATGATAGCTTCTAAGAAAACCTAGGTATTTACAGTTTTAGTCCGAGTAACTGGTTGACCATGAATATTTTATTTGCTTTAGTTGTTTTTTTTTTAATCCCTCGCTACATATTATGTGTTCTAGTATTTTAAATGTGATGCTGGTGAGTGATACTGGTCTGTAAAAGTAAAGTTCCCCTTTCAGACCTTGTGGTCTATAGGGCATATGATGTAAAGGTCATCTGTTTCTCTAGCCTATGGTTAACGAGGGTGTCATGTGGGCAGCACAACAACCAACCACTTTTACTTGTCAGGTACCCATTAGAGCTGGGTGGACTCAGATGCGCCCAAAGAGCCCGAAATTAAAATTCCAAGTCTTTACCAGGATTCAAACCCGAACCCCCGGTTTGAAAGCCAAGCGCTTTACTGCTCAGCCACCACGCCTCTGATACAGGTCTGTAGTTTCCCTTATATCATTTTTTAAATGATGAATGACATTAGCATCTTTCCAGCCTTTAGGTATGCTACTCTGAAAAAATATTTTGAACACTGGTGCTAGTTTGTTAGATAATTCTTTGAGTAATCTAGCTGGAATGCTATCAGGTCCAGAAGCCTTATTTGGTTTTAAGTTAGCTACTAGTATAAAAAAAGGAAAAACCTCTTTCAGACCTTGTGATCTATAGATGTAAAAGTCATCTGTTTCTATGAGACAGTTAACAAGGGTGTCATGTGGCCAGTACAATGATTAACTGCCCTTACTTTTCCCTAACTAATGTCAGGTGCCCATTACAGCTGGGAGTACTCAGAGAGGCTCTAAAGATCCGAAACAGCTAATATATGAATCTTTTTCTTTTATGTCTAAATCTTGTTTAAATTAAGCAATACGTCTTATTACAGTTCAATTCATTACTTTAAAAAATATTTTAAAAAGCCTTGCTAACAAATACATGTTTCTATTCATTAGTGTCTATGAAAATGGAAAAAAGGTTTCTGTTTTCGTGGTCACCAAAAAAAAACAAAACAAAACAACCCAGCTAGAACTAATTAATGAATCCACCTCTGCCCCCCACCCAAAAAAAAAAAGATGAAAAAAAACCTATGTTTATGCATTAAAGTTGGTAATATTGATTAATTTTCTGAAGTATATAACAATATTACAAGACACAAGTCCAAGGTATTTAAAAAACAAAGACAAACTTGAAGCAAGCAAAATAATGGTTGGGCACACAACACTCAAGCAGAAAATTAAAATGTGGCAGTAGTCAAATTGGGGTCAGGTTGTTTACCAAGTTAGTTTGGCGTGCTGCAGCACTGCCTGTCTGTTGAAGCTGGCTCTGCTGCTGCTGTTGTTGTTGCTGCTGCTGCTGTTGTGGTGGTGGTTGTTGTGTTTGCTGTTGTGACTGCTGTGACACTTGTTGCTGAGCAGTGTTTACAGCTATTGGCATCTGATTTAGTTAGTTGTTGAGAGAACATTACAAACCGTACATTGAGGAAGCACTAATGCAGTTTGGGATAGGAGAAGTAGGGTTTGTCACAACTGTTAGGCACAATGGCACAAACAATGTGCTACTAATGACATTTCTTGAGAACAACTTTTGCAGTTTCACAAGTGTCATGGGCTATAATAGCACAACTATTTGTGTGTGTATATAAATATATATGGCAGTGCATTATCTGCTAGACACAAATAATACTTTATGTGGACACAGGTGTAAATCAACAGAAGACAATCTACTATTCACACAACACGAGACGATCACTATACATCACTGACAACTGCACACAAGACTACACTGAAACAAATTCACTTTAAGAAGAGTAGATGCAATACATTAAACCCTGAATTATTTAGTCTACAATAAAATAATAAAAAGAAACTAGTTCTTACAAAAACTCACAACATAATTATTCATAAATTCATAAACTGTTTACACAAAGCATATTTTTAGAGTTGTCGCCCCAAGTCCTTTAAAAGTGTCATTCAGTTAATGGTCCAGCTGGTGAATCCCCATGTTCATCATACAATGCCACCTCAAAATGCGAAGACACCACTAGAAAATATTCCCCATTGGCTAATAACCTTCAGCAGTTACTAGCCTGACAATCTCATAGTGACATTCCCTAAAAATATGTCCCAATTATAAAACAAAATATCTTTCAAAAAATATAACAATACAATAATGAAAGAATTTAATACCAATCCATCCAACATTTATGGATACTCCACAGATCAAAATAAAGAGGTAGGTATTTGAATCACAATAGTATTGAAAACACAAGAGTGAATACATTAGTTTTATGAACACTACAAAAGCACATTTTAGTTGACAACTGCTTTAAGTTTTCTCTACATTTAAGAAGCTCCCTACATTAGATCCTGGTAAATCATGACTTTAAATCTCATTGGTAAGTTATATTTCGTCTTTGGAGACATTGACATTTAAATATCTACATTTGAAATATTCCTTTATTTTTATTAAGTCCGATGGATATGTATTTTTAAAGTAAATGAATGAAGTATGTTTGAATCCAAATAATTAATTTTCATCTCTAAAATATACTTATTTGAGCACTAACAATGGAAACAGAGACAGAGTGAAAACTGACCTGAGATTGCATCATTCCTGTTCCTCCTATAGGTACAGCTGCATTGTTTGGCCCTTGAGCCATTACCTGGTTGGCCATTCCTTGTCCACTGTTTCCAGCATTGACACCAGCCATGGCATTCACCTGTTGCTGCTGCTGGGAGAAACAAAGCAAACATAACATTAAACAATTTATCAAAACTACCAGTGATTCTTTACTATATGTTTAGTAGTCAACTAAAACTACTAATTAAAAACACAGAATTCCTGCCTTTCAGACTGGTGTTCAAGAAAATACAATAAATCCAGAGTGATCCTTACATTCTCAAAGAGTTTCTAGTGTAAAATGTATTCCCCCCCCCCCCCCCCCCCCCCCCCACCCCCATTGTAATTTTTATGATGTCAAAAAGACCACAATGAAATGAACATGAACACAATGAATCTCATCTTATAAATAAACTTTGAAACAGCATAATTATGTTCTATGCACATCCATGTGCCAATCTCCCAGTGGAGCACCATTTACTCTAACAATGCTTTGCACATAGGACTATGTTCTGGGCATTTCCCCTCAGTAGGGTGCATGTTAATTAGACACTTAAACTCTGCAAAGTCATTTGGTTTTCCTGTCTGATTCAGCCAACTCATTCCATGCTCTAGTGAAGGAGTATGTATGGTTACCAATCAATACCAAGGCATAGTCCTAGCAGCATGGCTTAACTCTTAAAGATTCTTGAGTTTTCCCCCTTTTTTTATTGTTTTTTAACCCTTAAAGGGTACCCATGCAAAAAATAACACTAATGGTACCCTGGGGTACCTCAGTACCCCGCTAAAAATACATAATTAAAACAAGTTAAACGACTTTAATTTTTTTACTTTAACGTCACTCTCGCCTCCATAGAAGTCCCCAAGGTCATACATGTAGCACAAAAGTCATAATGTTTTCACATGACCGCATGTAGTTTACTTACTGTATGCGTCAGTCATCTGCACAGTCGGGACAGATCGTATGTTGATGGCTGGCACATATGAATTTGTCACAGCGGCAACACTTTGTTTTACTTTTGCGATCCTTAGATCGATCGCAGAATGAGCACCTGCCGACTCTTCCTGCTCGTCCACCTGCCTGGCGTGCCTGAGCCCTCTCAGCTGGTTCAATCTTGAGTACACCGTTGATGAGCGAGCGCAGGTTCTTTGAAAGTTTTGGATATCTGAGACGGGCTTCCATCTGAGGTTTGATAAGAGCCTTAGCCAACGTCTTGAGGTAGGTACGTCTGTCTGGTACTGCTTCTTTGTCATCTGCATGTGAGCCTTTTAGCAGTATCATAGAATTGATACCAACAGCATTGAGAAGGCCGTAGAATACAGTTAGTGGCCAACGCTGCGTACGTCTGGATACAGAGTAGCGATGGCATAATTGATCAACACCACATTTTGTTTCATTATAGAACTGAACCATATCTGGTAGTCTCACTGTCTCTGTCGTGTCACCCCGTCGGTGCATTGTCGATAGCAGCATGACGATCTTCTTTTTAGGTTTAGGAGGACAGTATGATAGAAGAGTAAGAACACCACTGAATGCAAACATTGCTGAGTTCTTTTCTCTACCACGAAGTTCCACAAAGGAAGGAGGGATTTCAGCTTTGTTTTTCTTCATGGTTCCTACCATAGTCACTGCATGATCATCGTACAACTTTCGAGCTGTATTGATAGATGTAAACCAGTTGTCGAAGGTACAGTTTCGGTTCGTTCCGTGAATGGGTGTGGTCATTTGAACAGAATAGTATTCTGTAGCTGAAACACCAGCTGGTGTAGATCCTTTGCCTGTATACACTTCAGCATTACACATGTAATAATTCTTCGAATCACACATCATCATGATCTTGATTCCATACTTATTAGGTTTTGATGGTATGTACATCTTGAAAGGACAGCGTCCTCTGAAAGCTAGCAATTGTTCATCGACTATGCAGTATTCTGATGGTGTATACAACTGCTGACTAGTGTTCACAATTTTATCAAATAGCTCTCGAATGGGTGCTAGTCGATCACGTTCTCTTTTTTCTTGCCTTGTACCTTTGTCATCAAAGCGGATACAATTTGTCAAAAACGTGAATCTTTTCTGTGGCATAGTGGCTCGAAAGTATGCAACTCCACAATCTTTGTCAAACAGTTCATAAGTGGTTACACCATTCATATTCAGGACACTTGCTAGGTAGTACAAGCCTAATAGTGCTTTGAGTTCAACAATGTCCACATTACGGGTGAAGGATGGACGAACTTCTTCCTCAGCATCATCGTCATCATCATCACTATCCGGCTGCCTGTCATTTGCATACCTGCGACGCTGCACTACTATTTCAGCATTTGTGTGCGTCACAATGTCATTCAGTAAATCATTAGTGAAGAACAAAGACCATGCCAATATTCCTGATGAAATGTCCCTTGCTTCACCCTTATTGCCAGGTTGACCAGTCACCTTGTTTCGCTGTGGTATGCGTGTCCTAAGCGGTACAGAACCACTCCACTTGTACTTGTTTTTACCAGCTAGATTTACTGGCACTTTCAAGACTTGTAACAAATCAATAGCATTTTCACCTTCAGTCTCTGTATCTGAATCTTCAGCTTGCCCTTCAGTTTCACCAATGTTCTGAGTACTGGGACCGGCACCAGTAGCAAGTGAAAGATCTGTGGCTGCATCACTTACTGTGTCCTCATCAGCCGAACAAATGTCCTGTATAACCTCGTCCTCTGTTTCACTTCCCTCATCACCGTCATCATCATCTGATGGTTCATCAATTATTGCACGTAAAACATCAATAGCTTGAAAGCGACGACGCTTATTGTCAATACTAGTACTTCGACGTTGCATTATGAAATCATTGAATCAGTCCACTAAAAACACAAAAAAATATTGTGCAATATGTGCCAAACTTAGATTGTGTGTAGTTTTAGGGTTGGAATTAGAGCATTCAGAAAATATATAGCGTAACTATAAATTTTCTTGGAGACGACCCGGATATTCTACCGAATTATTTAAAAAAAGAAAATAACTGGAAAAAATATCAAGCAAAAAACATATAGTATTAATGGTACCCTGGGGTACTGGAGTACCCCATGACCCCTCCCATGCTAAAACCGAAAAAAATCGACACTATCAGCCATGTAAACACAGCATAATGACAGGAAGGTAAACAAACAATGACATACTTCCGGTTAAAAGCGGCTGAGAATTTGCAATTTATTTTTTGTCTGGGGTGCTCCAGTACCCCAGGGTACCCTTTAAGGGTTAAGGTACTTAATAAAAAATGATTATTCTAAAATAAAAATAATACAAATATTTGCATGTTATCTATCATTTTATTCAGAATTGCATCCTTTGTCTTAGTAGATGATAAAAAAATTTGGTAGGTGAAAACATTTTTTCAAGAAATCAATTCTTGTGACAATTTTTTTTTCTTTTTTGCAAAAAAAACAACATATTTCTGACAAAAGGCATGAATAAAAAAAAAAAGTATAAAAGCCAATGTGAATTAAAGAACTAGTCTCATCAATGATAACCATTTTTACATGTCATATATCACTTTAGGCAATTCTATAGAATACTGAGATACTGAGGTGACTTTTTATGAAACTATATAAAAACAACAAAAAAACGCCAAAAACAAAATCCTCTTGATAAAAGAGCTAATCATGTAAACCAAACATAGAGATTATTAATTACAAAGAATTAAAACATTAATAAATGAAGTAATTACAGTTTGAACTTTAAAGTAGTCTTATTTCACACAAAAAAGTACATTGAATGTGAAAAAAAGGTTATTTATGATAAAGTAAAAGACAATTTCTTTCTGGACTGAAACACAAGAATGTACCACAAGCACTACACATAGACCTAGTCTTTCTTTCAATTTTGTGATGACGATAACAAAATTTACAATTTTTTCTATCTTTTGAAGCAACCATTGCAGGTAATATTGAGTGGCAGATTTTAAGTTTCATATGTTCTACAGTAAGAACTGGGTCATAATCATCAATGTTTGCTAACTCTCTAATTAGTTAAATGGTGAAATCTAACTGACTGTAGTATGGGCTTCTATTTAATTCTTCAATATCTGGATTTTGTTTTCTCCAGTCTTGAAATAAAATATAACTATTAACTCTAGCAATATCAATGAAATGAAAAAATAACGTTTTCCAGTCACTTGTTAGTTTTGTGCACAGCATGTTCTATTGATTTAGTAGTTGGTCACTTGTTAGTGTTGTGGGCAGCATGTTCTATTGATTTAGTAGTTGGTCACTTGTTAGAGTTGGGTGCAGCATGTTCTATTGATTTAGTAGTTGATCACTTGTTAGTGTTGTGGGCAGCATGTTCTATTGATTTAGTAGTTGGTCACTTGTTAGTGTCGTGGGCAGCATGTTCTATTGATTTAGTAGTTGGTCACTTGTTAGTGTTGGGTGCAGCATGTTCTATTGATTTAGTAGTTGATCACTTGTTAGTGTTGTGGGCAGCATATTCTATTGATTTAGTAGTTGATCACTTGTTAGTGTTGTGGGCAGCATGTTCTATTGATTTAGTAGTTGGTCACTTGTTAGTGTTGTGGGCAGCATGTTCTATTGATTTAGTAGTTGGTCACTTGTTAGTGTTGTGGGCAGCATGTTCTATTGATTTAGTAGTTGGTCACTTGTTAGTGTTGTGGGCAGCATGTTCTATTGATTTAGTAGTTGATCACTTGTTAGTGTTGTGGGCAGCATGTTCTATTGATTTAGTAGTTGGTCACTTGTTAGTGTTGGGTGCAGCATGTTCTATTGATTTAGTACTTGGTCACTTGTTAGTGTTTTGGCAGCATGTTCTATTGATTTAGTAGTTGATCACTTGTTAGTGTTGGGTGCAGCATGTTCTATTGATTTAGTAGTTGGTCACTTGTTAGTGTTGTGGGCAGCATGTTCTATTGATTTAGTAGTTGGTCACTTGTTAGTGTTGTGGGCAGCATGTTCTATTGATTTAGTAGTTGGTCACTTGTTAGTGTTGTGGGCAGCATGTTCTATTGATTTAGTAGTTGGTCACTTGTTAGTGTTTTGGCAGCATGTTCTATTGATTTAGTACTTGGTCACTTGTTAGTGTTTTGGCAGCATGTTCTATTGATTTAGTACTTGGTCACTTGTTAGTGTTTTGGCAGCATGTTCTATTGATTTAGTACTTGGTCACTTGTTAGTGTTTTGGCAGCATGTTCTATTGATTTAGTAGTTGATCACTTGTATCCACCCCTCCCATAAAAGAAATTATAATTTCCCACTAGTTTAGGCTGTTTAACTTTTAATTGTTCAAAAACACCATTATTTTTGTTCTCCTATTAACATAATTAAACTCATTGGCCGAATGCATGGTTGAAACTAATGAAACTGTTTTGTTATCCCTCCACTGCATAGCTAAAACCTGATCTTGTCTAACCCATCTCATATCCCCCCTCTTACTAACCTTTTCCCACTGCTTCACACTCTTAAGTTCTGTTGGAAACCCTTTCCTATTGCTTAGGATTGTTCCACAAGCAACAATACCTTTTTTAAAAAAATCAATAAAAAGTACAAAACTGGTATAAAAATGATCAAAAAATAAACGATAGCCTTGATTTATTAGAGAGGACACTAACTTCATTACTACATCATATGCTAATCCAAAAGTAGAGCTATTCCCTTCTATCTTACCTAAATATACATCAAAATCATAAGTGTACCCACTAAGAGAGTCTGCTAAAACCCACAATTTCATTCCCCATTTAGTTGGTTTATCCCTTATATATTGTCTAAATGCATACCTACCCTTATTTCTAACCATTCTTTCATCTATAGATATGTTTTGACTAGGCTGATATAATTTCATACATTTTCTCCTAATAAATTCAAATAAAAATCTAACCTTAGCAAGTTTATCAGTAGCCACCTCAGTATCTCTATTGCTTACTTTCAAAAAGCAAAGAATTTGTTGATAATGAAATCTAGTCATGAACGCTCTGGCCCACAAACCATTGAACAAACTCTTTCCGTTCCAATAGAGCTTAAAGTTGGGAACCTGAACATGTCCCATGTACATCAGAAGTCCCATGAATACGTAAAACTCTTCAACGTCTATATCCTTCCAGTTCTTGTACATACTTGGTTTTGTAGGACTAGTGGCAGCAGCATTTTCGTTGGTAAATTTACAGAGCATTTCAACTAAAGCTTCTGTAAAGAACAGTTTAAAAATTGAAAGAGGAGTAAGGTAGTTTCTCCTGTTTTGCCTTGTTACACTGTCAGGGAAATGAGCTCCAGGAGGCCTTTCGGGTCTGAATGCTGGTATGGCATGTGGTATTTGGTCCAGGTCATCATAGCTAAAACAAAATAAAATAAAAAAAATTAGAATTAGATTTAGTAAAATTAAAACATAAAGACATGCTAATCATAACTACAAGCTTTGAATCCAAATATAAATAATATACCTATACAGCACTGAAATGTTTACAGATGTAGATTATAAACAAAGCGTAACCAACAAATGAAATATGGATCTAGCAAAAGCAATGTGGTCTGAAAAGTGTTTGGCTCTAGATCTAGTAGATCTAGAAAATACTTTGATTTTAGTATAAAGTCTTATAAGCTCTTTATTTCCCTAAATTTTACAAATAAATTCTAAGGTTATTTAGATGTAAACTAGATCTAAAGTTTCTAGACTCTAACGAGTCAACCTAGAACTGGATGTTTCATAAGAAAGAAAAATATTTACCTTCCGTAGTTCCTCTGTTCATTGAAATTGGGCTGAATATTTTCATCATCACGAAAATCTTCTTCAATCCATTCTTCATCTTCACTTGAAATGTACTCAATTTCTTCATCAGAAGATAAGTCTTGAGCCATTTCTTAGGTAAAAACGTGTTGCTAGCGCACTAGTAGTGGTGAAGGCAAGTAGTAAAATGGCCGACGAGAATCACAAAATGGCTTGTTCAAAATGTGAACTTTCGGACGCAAATAAAAATAACCTTTTTTAAAAAGTTTAACTTATAATATTTTTACGAAACAAAAAATATTTTTTTGTGAAAATAATAAAAAATAACGCATAAATTTCAAGATTTATTTATTTAAATGACGTTTTAAGGCGTCGACCACGGGTGCTCAAAAATCCAATATGGCGTACCATAAGAGTTATGGAGTAAGAAATGTACTTTATCTTTTTTAGGTTATGTGTTTGTATTAGTAAATTATGGCTCAGTAATATTAGTACTTTACTTTTTGGTCTTCTTTTCCGAATGGTATTTTAGTCTAGTGATTTTACTGTAATGATGTTACTCTAGTCAAATATGAATATTCATTTATTATAAATCTCATCAGTAGAAAGATACTTTTGATACTGAACACAAAATTATAAAGTCAAGTTCTTATGATTAAATAACTGAACTGTTTCCAAGGAAAAGGTTACTACAACAAGAGTTGAAACATGTCTCCAACTGATTGTAGACATGTAAATCAGTAGTTTAATTTCCGACTTAGACCAAACAAAACTCATGAGAGTGTTTGTTGTGTAGAGCATCCTAGAGTGCCCCTAATGGAAACAGCCATGCTACATTAATCAACACAAACCAACAACATTTTGTAGCCCTTACCTTCTGCCTGTACCTGGCCACCACAGTTTTAATCCCCTGTACTATTCCCATTTGATCATTGGGGATGAGACCAATAAAAGACTTTTTCTTGGCACTGTACATCAGCAATATGATTTTAGTATCTGATTGCGGAGGAAATCTAACACAGCCAGCCTACATTCATCAAAATAAGGTTTTCATTGGCATTAAATAGAGAGAAAAAATTCACAGAATGGGAAAAATGTAATTTTTAACTTAAAGAGAGGTGGCCAATCAACTATAACATGTTATTTTTTTAAGATTGGAAAAGTCTTGTGAACAATAAATATGCACAAATGTTTCAATTCCATAAATAATGAAATTCATTATTTAAATAGTCATGGATTGAGATATTTGTTTCTATATAAATGTAAACATAACTCATTCCAAATTTATCCTGCATATGAGACATTTTTTCACTTTCCATGTAAAATATACCCCCCCCCCCCCCCCTTTATATGATTTTGAAACTGTAAAAGAATGAACACATAAACTACTTCAAAAGGTTGACATAATTATTGATTGCGACAGAGATCTGCAAACTAATCTCAAACAAAAAGTTTATAATCATATAAAATAACGTAATAGTTTTTAGGGTTGTGTCTATTATATTTCTTGTTCCGTTAAGTTGTTACTGCCAGAATCTGTAGTGATAATAAGCACAATAATGCCTACAGAATGCTTTCAATCACATGCATATCAGTTTTTGACAACCAGTTCCATTGCCAGCATTCAAATGTGGCTCTGCTCATTCTGGGGGTGCTGATCAAACTGACAAAAGGTGCTAAGTAGCTGGTGCCAAACCTTTGAGCAGGAGGAGCTCATTATCTTTGGTTGGCTACCCACCACGAGAAAAAAATCTGAATATAAACCTGTGCTGCCCAGGGTTTAACCCTAAAATGGGAAAGGGAATCAAGCCTGAAAAAAAAATCCATGAAGATTATGAGACCTTGGTGATCCTGAACTGCATAGGCTATTTACCATTTGAACCCCACAGCTACATTAAGACTTAGGAACTGTTGTGTGTGAGTTACAACTATCAACAGTAGCTGATGACCAGAATTTTAGCTCATCCTAGCTCAATGCTGTTTTACAATTGAAGGTAACCAATAATATAGATCTGTTTCTAGATAAGATTTACTTACAAACCCATGACCCATCAAAGTGTAAAGATTCTGCAGTGCCGATGGGTTCTGGTTAGCATTGTTGTTGGGAAAGTGGAAAAATACTTGTCTGGAATTTTTGCACAGCTGCTGTAGTCCAGCCAACATGGGTTGGGGTAACAACTGGATATTCAATTTCTGAGGCCAGTCTGCTGTGCTTCTAGAGAAGTGAAATGGAGAAATAGATTTATGTTAAGAAACTTAGTAAGCCATGGGTCCAACAAGAAACAAATTGTGTTTAATAGCCAGCTCTTACAAGTTGGTAAAATATTTCCACAAGTAGAGGACAGACACTGTGACTACTTACATATCCATGTCTTGTACATCTACAGAGACATTACAGTTCAGTAAGAAAGTGACACTTCTCTGGCTGTTGGGCTGAACATTTCTGTCTTGATACTCCATGGTGCCTGCAACAGCCACAAACATTTACACATTCAAGTTCACTATGACCAAATAATGACCAGAGAATTAAATATCATTCATAAGACTTCAGAAGAACTACAGATGAACCTTTGTAACAAGATCAGGGCTTCACACAAACTTTTGATAAGTCCTGATAAAAGCTTTCCTTATTTCTATAACTTAGCAAAACAAAAAAAGAGTCTAGATTTAAAAGGTCAAGGATAGTAAGTTTCCACTGTTTTAATAAATATTTTTTTAATCTACAAAAATCCAATTAAAAAAAAATAAGATAAAAAAGTATACCACTCCAAATAATTCTTCTGTCTGTAGGTCCAGGAACCATGGGCAGCTGTCCTACATTTGCTAAAGGGTTTTGTCCAGACACATCACTAATAAATCCTGGCTGCATACCCTAGTCGTTGTGAACAAATGGAAATATTTGATAAAAGTAGATCACATGGAATTCAAATATAAGTTCTAAATTTGCTTTTGTACAACAAAAACTAAATTTGTCTCATTTTATTTGTCTGAGAATGAAATTTTGTGTGTTGGATTATCATTTTTATTCCATTGTTTATAAAAAAAACCCAACTAATTTGTATGATTATATTGGTATATAATGATTTATATTGTACTTAAATAGTGTTGCAAAGACGGTAGACAGTAAATGTAAAGCTAATAAGCAATAATTCACAGAAGTATCTCCATCTATACAAAGCTTTAAACAGATTCATAAAAAAAGAGAAATTTCAAAATGTATAATTGTCCAACAAATGGACAAATCTGTCTGAATTGTTAACTCAGTAAATGCAATGGCCTATGTGCTAGCATAGCATCTTTTAAAGTGGTTGGAAAGTCTGTGAAATAGAAATTCTGCCATTTCTGAATTCACTTTCAATTAATTCAACTAGAAAACAAATTAGGTCAGATCTTAGGTAGCTTTACTATTTAGAAAGTCATTGCGATTGTTCTTGAGAATTTCAGCATGAAAAAAAAAGATAAGTGTTCAGTTAACTTATTTGAAACTAAATTTACTAATTACTTAACATTTTTCTTTGATTGATTTCATTAAGACATTGCACATTTTTATTAAAATCCAAAACTACTCAAGTCTCTTTGGTCACATCAGTTTGTTCCTAACAGTTGGAAATAGAAAGTTTCCATTTTCTGAGCTATTATGACACATTTGTAAAGGTTTTGTTTCTTATCAAAAAATATTAGCGGTAACTGATAGATATGATGAGAAAGTTAAGCAATTGAAACTAGGAAGCATGACAACAGACTATGGCTAAACTACAGTCTGTAAAGTTTGTTTTTGTTTACAACTTGGAAAAACAACAACTCAGCTTTCTAGATAAAATCATTTAAACTGCAATGTGATCAAAAGATGAAAAGAAAGGGAAATGTATGCACTACAAAACTTGAGTGCAACATTAGAAAAGTTAGTTCAAACTTTCTCATTTAATTTTTTAAATACTACAATTATTTTCAAATGTAATAGAAAACAAAAGTGTATGTAGCTCTATGTATTCAAAGTTATTTCTCATTGTGTTCAGTAATTCCTGGAATGGTGTGTCAGTTGAACAAACAGCTATGCTTATACACCTAGAGAGGATGATTGGTTTTAAATATTCTCTTTTTTTTTCTACAGAAATACAAAATTTAATTAACATCCATGTGATCTACAAACTCCTGTTGACAAACTCTCTAAACTATTTGACTTCTTCTAGAATCAACCAATGCATGCAAGAAATGTGTGAGTTAACCCCAACTGAAACAAAATCAAAATGTACTAGCAACTGAAGAAAACAAAACAACAAGGAAACAAAATCTGATGAGAGCTAACTAAAACTTATTGTTAACAACACAACTGTGTCACAAACCAAGAACTTTGATTAAAAAACTAGGAATGAGTCCTTTAAGACACAAACTCTTTAAATTGAGCAATTAGACCTAAGATGTATGTAAGAGGTGTCCTTGTCAACATGTTCTTTCAGATGCTATTCAAAAAGATGTCATCTAAAGCCTTTAAAGATCCAAGTATTTCTTTGTACTAACTGTTGTGCTATTGCAATCTGATAGTTCACAATTAAACAGAATTTCTCGTTTCATTAGTTTCTTTATTCTATAACTTCACTCTCTCACTCTCTAACCATTCAAACAGTCATCCTTCCTTTAAACAATATTATGGTCAGAGTATTTAATAACCTGTTGGCCAAATGGGAATAAATTCTGAGAACTGGAGACTTGACTTTGTTGAGACTGCTGTTGTATTTGATTCTGCTGTTGAATTTGAGATTGCTGCTGTTGTTGAATTTGGGACTGCTGCTGTTGCATTTGGGACTGCTGCTGTTGCATTTGAGACTGTTGCATTTGAGATTGTTGTTGCATCTGGGATTGCTGCTGAAGATTCCCAACTCCAGTTCCTTGCTGCATCAGGCCAGAGTTAGGATTCTGCATCATACCAGAATTTGGATTCTGCATCATATTTCCAGAATTCTGGGAGTTAGCAGAGTGCAACATGCCTGAATTTTGTGACCCTGAGCTCTGCATCATGCCTGTATTTTGGCCTACACCCTGCAGCATCCCTGGGCTTGGGATGCCCCCAGAGGACATCATGCTGCCCTGGTTCTGGGCATTGTTGGACTGCATCATGGCTTGGTTCTGAGAGCCTACTGGTTGCATCATTGGTTGGGTCTGCATGCTCTGGCCTATCATACCCATATTTTGTGTACCTGGCTGCGGCATCGTAGACACATTCTGGGAGCCGACTACTTGTTGTTGCATAGCAGAAGGGTTCTGGGGACCCTGCATGTGAGCCATCATGTTAGAGGGCCCTTGAGATACCATCATACCCTAGTGTGGTGACAGTAAATGGGGTAAAGAGGCGTGCAGTTTAAAAAACAAAATGTTAACTCTATTAAAATTATATAAAAAAAAAAACTAATAAAAGTTAAAAACTTAAAAGGCAAACTTTAATAATTAAATTATTAATGTTAATATTTTCACACCAAATCTATGATAACAATATTTTATTTATACATATTTTCTCAAATTTTCTGTTACTCTGAATCATAATAAACTTTTACTTACACATGACTATTCTTTAATGTTATTAACTGATGGCCAAATTTAAAAAAAAAGAGCAACATATTTCTTTTAGCAAAGTAGATTAATGAACATAATTTCAAACTTTCCTTTATAATTTGAAACAGACATTAAGCATGTCATGATGCATGCAAAACAATAAATTGTTAACTAATTTTAGCAAGGTGTGAAAATATAAATGAAACAACATAATTCATGAAATTAAAATGTTAATTCAGATACTATGAAAGAAAACAAAATGAAAGCAATTTATTATTTAGGAATATCTAATACAAAAACAACAACATAGATTGGAAACAAATCAATAACCGATGATAATGATAGCTTAAGACTATCTTTAAAAAAATGGCCAAATTGAGCTTAACACACTCAAGGCATTCCACTGCTGGGTAAGATATAGACCATAAAAAAAGAAGTTCTAACACTGCATGCAAGAAATGGCTGCGCTACAGTATTAAGAATGTTAATGTTGCAGCACCAGCTACAAAGACAGCAAAAAGTAGTGCCAAACGATAACAGAGTAGTTGCTCTTTCAGCTTGTGTCTAGGTTTGGTTTGCACTACATTAACATTCTTTAGTCACATAATCTGCTCAATCAACTAATGACACACCCAAATAAAAATCGGAGGTGGGGGAGATAACTTTCAGGACACTACAATCGACCACATTCTAACCTGCTGGTTCATTCCTTGTTGGGACATGTGTTGACTCATGAGTGGGCCAGATTGCTGCACATTTATCATTCCAGTAGGACCTGAGGTACTAGACATGGGCTGACGCACTGGCAAAAAAAAAAAAAAAAATTAAGACCAATGTAATGCTATTGCACTCTAAATAGTTAAATTGCTAGTTAATGACATGGAGCTGAAAGGTCCTGTTTCATAGACTATTTTCATGGCCAACATGTTGATAAAACAGTTTTGTCATGGTAACCCCAAACAAATAATTTATTTGCATTAAATAAAGGACAGCTGTAAAATGGGTTCTCTAGAAAGCCCAACAAAATTGTGACATACAATGTCTCAACTGATACAAATATCTAACTAATGCATATTTATTATATAAATGCATAGCTAAAAATTCAATAAATACAAGTTAAAAATAGAACAGACATTTATTCAGAGATGAAGAAGTAAAAAAAAAAAAAAAAAAAAAAAAAGAATAGTTGTAGTGATTGCAAGACAATGGCCTTTTTTGGGGTGTCAAGTGTTCTAGAAACTGCTAGACTATACATATCTGTGACCAAGTATAGGTAATAAAATGAAAAATTGTTTGGTAAATATATTGTGAATGCTGTATTTGGTTCATTACAATTATAAATGAAGGTATTTAAACAAAGTTCTCCTTTAAGGTTAACATACTTTTTTCAACTCAAGCTCTGACACTACAAGGATGGTCACTAGACTTTACATAAATATTTACACAAAAGGAGAAGTAATACAGCACCAAACTCACCAGCAGTATATATAAGGGTTGCACCGGATAGTACTTTTTGATATCTGGCTGAAGATATGGCTGAATAGTAAAATGTCTCGTAAATAGCTTGTTATGTTACTGAACATGAAAGAAGCCTTTTTTCCAAAGATTTTAATTCAAGACAAAGATATATACACACATGCACATCTTTGTTTTATTTTATTGTCCAAAGAAGTATCTAAGAAACATCTTCCTTTGTACTGAGTTTAAAGTGGAGAAAGATTTCTACAATGATAAAAGAATTAGATCAAACCTTAAGCCTATAGCACCAAACTGTGGGAGCTGGGTGGACAGAGAAATATAGAGGTGCAGATCTTAGAGAGAAAGTGTTGATGGATTGGTCACACCCTTAGAAAAGATACCAATAACAGAGAGAGACAGGCTTTAGAGTAGAACCCCCAGGGCACAAGAATCATAAGACCAAAATGAACGTGGTGACGCAGTGTACTAGATGAAGCCGAGAGGACAGGAAAGAGCTGAGAAGCCATTAAAAAGCTAGCAAGAGACCATGGAGAGTGGCATGTTTTTTACTGAGGCCCTATGCTCCATGGGGAATACAAAGGAAAGTTGATGATGATAGGCCTATACAGTCAGATAGATTAGCTAGGTCTAGATACAAACAAACTGCACAAAATTTATGAAAATTTCTCCAAGGTTAATTTTGTTTTTTTTAGTTTAGTTTAATTTTTTTATTTTTTTTAATTACATTTAGACAACTACTTTATTTTAGTTTTAACTAATATTTTATTTTTTTAGATTTAGTTCCCCATCCCAAATGAAATATAGTTACATACTTATACATTGAGTAAAGAAAAGGTAGCAGTGTGTCGTGTACGCCAGCCCACTAATTGAGATTTTTCTTTAAGCGAGCAAACTCAATTTCCTCTAAAGTGTCAACATGTTGTCTTAATGTGGTCACAGGTCTATCTATAAACTCAATGTATTGGACTAAACCCATAAAGTGGGGAAATAGACCCATACTGCTGAACAGGTAGCTACTAAAGTGTACTTTTTTACCATCCGACCAACTATCATGTAGTCATATCAGGCCAGAGCCGAGTATGGCCGAACAGAGAAAAATGGCCAGATATTCATTTAGCTAGATATTCGGACACAGCCAGAGCTACTATCTGGTGCAACACAAATATATATATACACAACAATAAATTGAAAACAAAAATAGTTAAAGCAGCTCTGTGATATTATTTAACATTCATTTTATAAATTGCTCCCGAAGTAAAATATCAGTGAACCTAGGGACACCCCAGGATAAAAGATTAAAAATTAGTGCACACAACACCAAATCATAACTTACTAATATAAATGTATAACCTACTAAATACTCTGAAAGATACAAGGATGCAAACCCATTTCATTTATAAAGAAAAATAATAATAAACAGTAATAGGCAAGGTAAAGAAGTCTTTACCCAGTTATACAACACAAGAGAATGTTTAGTTGGAATGGAAAGCTGTAGAGAAACTCAAGGTTAGGATGAAATGTTATTAGGAATATCTAATTTGATGATAAGACAGACACATTTAAACTAAAAAATAGAAAAAAAAAAAAAGAAAAGAAATAAAAATTTATTTTTTATGGGGAGAGGGGGGGGGGGGGGGGGGTCGGAAGAGAAGCTAACCTAAAATTAATTACAAAGTTGTCCTTTAAAAGAGACCCTTTGATGACATTTTTTTTAAAAGCCTTGTCATTTTAGGGTGGTTTTAATGAAAGCTGTTTTGATGAGAGAGTAGCGTTGGGAGTTTGATAAAAAATCGTTTTCATAGTATACTACTAATATTCTTAAGTATTTGATGACTTTGATTCAAATTGAAAATGCAGACAAAGGCTGCTTTAATTCAATATATTTCTAAAAATAAAAAATTTGGAACAAAACAAATGTTTAATGCTACAGGAAAAAAGATACTTGACATGGTTATTTCCTATTGTAGGATACAATAAAATGAAGGAAAAAAAAAGAAACAAAAAAACAAAATAACTTTACTTTTGACTAATTTAGTAGAATGAAAATCTTGTACCAAATACTAGTGCATTCAAAAACCTTATGATAAACTAAATCACTACCTATGTGTCTTAAAAAGTACATTATGTACTTACTCATAAGGTTTGGATCCTGTTGTTGCGGTTGCTGTTGGCGCTATTTGGAATACAAGAAAACACATAGAATTAGGTGAACAAGTTTTCACCAATGCAGACATTGTAATAAATGACACTATTACTCCCATGCACAATGAAATGTTTGAAATGCAGTCAAAATGGACACCCTTATTTATGTAAGAAAGATAAGTCAGGCACTAACCAGTCTCTGTTGCATGTTGCCTTGTACAGTCATTGTTGATGATACTTGAGCTTTAGATTGAGGAATGGGCTGAAATAAATGAGGAATAGTCACATTAATACCCAGCGCATAATATTTCACCCACTGCTACACAAACCACAATGATGAAGTCATTACATTTTCTTTGTAGACTTTTTTGCTATACAAAGCTAAATCATATTTAAATATTTCTACTTAGTACAACACATGGCCAAGTAATTTTTAAAAAAATATTCTACTTAATGTCACACACTTATGATATTTACACAATTATACTTAGTACTAACACAATGCCTAGCCATGATATAGTTTAGACTTTTTATTTAATGATTGGCAAAGCTTTATCTAAGCTGATAAGCAGAAAAAAGCCAAAACTTCACCTTTGTGACAACATCTAAACATGAAGGTCAGCATAGCATACTATATTATATTTGTTTTGATAATAATGCTTCTATTTTTCAGAATTAGACATATTTATGTTAAGCAGAAAAATGTTTCCAGAGAAAGGTGGCCCTTAGCTATAAGTTTTAAAGTTTCAACATGAGCATGTCAAGAGCTTCTATCTATCTACTAACCAAAAAACATTTGCCTGAGATTTAATGATATTGCAAAAGAAATTGAAGCACACTCCAAACACTTTAATTTTGAATAGAGTATTTCTCAGGATAAAATACATTCAAAGCGAAATACTTTTCTATGTAGCTGATATATTTAAGCAAATTTAAAAAAAAAAAAAGAATTGCCTCAAATTTTTTATTTATAATTTCTTTTTTATATATTTTTTTTAAATTTAAAGTTGTGTAATGGTGGTATTCTTTTTTTTAAAAATAATGTATTTTGTAAAATGTATTTCTTGTTTTTTTTTTATTGTTTATTTTATAAACATGTCTTAAAATCAAGAGAAAAAATATAGCTTTAGCTTTGAATAATCTTTAATGATTGTAGGAGTTCCTAAATATATCCACAAAAATTTCTCTAAAAAAACTGAAATACTATATCACTTGTAACAATTTTGAATAATGAATATAATTTTTATGTTCAAAGTAAAGGCTGTCATCTGAAGTGTTAAAAGCATATAGTGTATACATCATTTTTAATGATAGGATTAAAAGGTAGGAAAAAAAGTTTTCATAAGTTGCTTATACTGAGTGAAATAGCACTAATCATTGTCAATCAATCATTTTTAATAGATCTAGACTAACAAGAATACATTTGTGTGACTGGAAATTTTTTTTTCTGCACAACTTTCACGCTTATAGCAAGCTCAGTACGCTATGATCTAATCACTTCTGTTGACTAGATTGGGTCTTAATTTGAACTTGAGGTCTCGAGCCTTCATAATGGATAGCTGCTGAGCTATTATCCAGTACTTACAAAAATAAAAGGCAAACTATTGTTAATTACAAATATTTAGTCAATGATCTAATTCTCTACACAAGACTTCATGGCTTGTAAACATAGTATATTTTCTATATAAAACAAAATTAATCAATTTTGACTAAACTGATTAACTAATTGGTTAATTTTTTTATGATTCATTGGTTGTCCTCAACAATGAATTATTGTGATGTTTCAACTTGACCCGAGAATGGGAATGGGGAGAAATAATGTGTAAAAGATTACACCCAGACAGACAGATGGAGTGAGTTAATATAAGCTTTATAAAAAAAGGGCCACCTTATCTTTAAGGAAACATTCTTAATTAAACTTACAACACACTCCTGTGTGAAGAAGTTATAAACTCTTAAAACTAGGAGAAAATATTCCTTCATTTTTGGATCTACTTTGACTGACGTGTTTGATGATTGCTAGTATATATATATATATACTGGATATTCATGATAGAAGTTTGCCTGTTCCTTGAAGTTAGCATAAAATATTGTTTTAATGATGCAAGCAAGACAAAATGTTTCAGATACAGTAACAATAAGAACAGGATACAATGAAAGTAACAAGCCAGTATGATGTGTGCAATTTGCAGTGAAACTTATGTGCTTGGCACTTGCAGAGTAGGTGAACAAAGTGAGAACAATGGAGGAGGCTTGATGAACAGGCTTGCTGCCTGCATGTACCTGTGGCCTCATCTGAACCATCATGGGCTGTTTGCTAAGTCCAGGACCCATGGGAATACCCATTAAGTCCATACTTGCTGCTAAGTTTCCAGTGTTAGCCACAGATGACTGTGGACTGGTTACCTGTTGCATTCCCATAGGCAGTGTTGAGGTTTGAGAGATAGGATTCACATTGGGCTGAATGACATGGGCCACATGCTGAGGTGAAGGCTGCTGTAGGCCTGGAGAACAATCAATGGCTAAGTGTTCATACGAATTCACATCATCTCACAAGGAATTATAGTTTTATTATTATTATTATATTTAAATAGGAATAGTCACTCTCTGGCACCGCCAAGATCAGATTATTAAAGGGAAACAAAATTCAATTAAGTCCCCTTAAGTGCATTGTGAAAAACTATTAGTTTAAGTGTACTTTAAATCTGGGGAAAATGAAGTTTGAAGTTGAAAAGTGGGCAAAAGTCACCCTGTGAGCTTGGAGGAGGTAGAAGGCTAATACAAGAATGTTAAAGTCTTGATGGATTGGACCTGAGTAAAATGAGTGAACAAAATGTATAGAACAAAACCTGAACATTTCTGTTAATGAAGTAGCCAAAAGGAGCTACAATGAGTTATAGTCAATAAAACTATTAAAGGTGGTGATTGCTCCCCCCCCCCCCCCCCCCCCCCCGTTTAAGATTAGATGCCATTGTAAAAAGCTATATATCTAAGATATAACTGTGTCTGAACATAATTTCTATAAAAGCAATGAAAAGTAAGAATTATATTTGAAATTAAAAAAAACAAATAAAACTAGATATTACCAGTTTGATTAGTAGGAGGCTTTTTAAAATTGGATTCCACTGCTTTTAAAGGTTCTGTCATTAGAGGACTTGGAACTGGTAAAATAAATATTGAGCTTCTATAATTAACTATACATTATGTTTTCACTTTCAAATTATGTGACTAATCATTTCAATGTGTAATTATTTTCAGCATTTACCATTTAATAGAAGCTTTTTCTCATCAAATTTAGGACTGATAGAACGTTCTGAAATAAAAGGAAAAAATTTTTCAAATGGAAGTTTACAACATAAAACAGACAAATTTAAATGCTTTTAAGAAAGTGGAGAATTTTAGGATTTTAGGAGACTTTTCATTTTTTAGGAGATTTTAGGAGTGCTACAAACCCTGATAATATTGAAAGTTAAAAAGTAAAATTAATGAAAACAGAAATGCATAAAATTTTCTATATATTACGTTTAAAATTTCATACCCTGAAGCTGGAAACCTTTAAGTAACACAAGATGTCGGGGGTCAACAGCATAATGAGCTTGAGGAACATTGTGAAAATTATCACCTGCACATGCCTGAAATAACATAGAAAGTAGTACTTGTTTACATAGTACAAACTTTATAGAGGGCACTTTACTGTTTATATAATTAAAAATATTTTTTCTTTAAAGCATTATGAGAAAAAAGTTTGCTTACTAAAGCTTTATATTAACTCTTTTAATCAGTAACGACACTCCTAGCAATGATTTGACCCAGGTCTATTGTGTGTATCAACGCTAGCAATGTTGGTGCTTTAGAATTTTTTTCTTTTCTCCAATTTATTATTAAATAGAAACTATTTGATATAAACTTTTCACATGTAAATTATGAGTGAGTTTGGGTGTGAATATACATTTTGGTTTTCTATAGTTATGTTTTGTTTGGTGTAATGCACAAATTGTAAGACAAATTTCCTTATGGATAATAAATATTATTTTTATTATATATGTTTTAAATTGCTTAAAATAGGTTTCCTTTGCAAAACAACTGGAATTTCTTTCTTTAATCATGTTTTTTTTAAGAAAGGGTGGGGGGTGAGGCTTTAGAATGTTCTGGACAGTAGTGATATGGAGCTCAAAACAATCATCTGATGTGTTTTAAAATAAGTTAGAATGAGAGTTTTGTGAAAATATGAAGAAATATTGTAGAAAAATTACTGCTATCGATTTGGATCATAATAGATTTTCCAGATCTAGTCTAAAGCTAGCAAATGGTCAGTTTTCAATTTTTCAAAGGGTAGAGAAATGGATAATTAGCTCAATATTTCTCTTTTATGTATTTAAATGTATTGTATATTAGTTTTTGTGATAATATGGAAAAATAAGATTTTTTTTTCATTTGGATCATAAAATAGATTTTGGAGACTTTTCCGCAGTCTGTAAATTCATTTTTGTGTTATATAAAATGGGCATGCTCTCTCCTATAATTCTGTACCAAATATATCATTTTCGAATAACAAATAAAAAAGTTATAAATGTTAAATCAAAGCATTGTTTCGCACTCCAAAATAGCATAAGTATTAATTATGTCTAAATATGGAAAAAAAATTCTGAGTCAAAGAGCTAAGAAAAAAAATGTATGATTAGATATTGGAAAACACAACTATGAAAAAAAAAATTAATGAAAAATGCCTTGTGAGCTTCATAAGTAAAATTATACTAAAGGTGTAGAAGTGTAACAGTGAGATAGATTCTGGCTTGAACAGGTTCCAGCATATAAAAATTCTTTAGACAATACTACTTGCGCTGCCTTGGTCATGTCCTTGGATGTGTTGAGTTGTGCAGTGTTTAAAGAGGGCTTGATAGAGAGGATCGTAACACTATTATGCATATTTTAACCCATTAAAACGTTAATCATAAAGGTTATGGATAGACTTAAAAAAATATAATACATATAGTATACCTCATTAAAAAGTTTCTGTAAAGCTGGAATCTTCCTTGGAGAAATGATCGACAGATTTACACCACGCTAAAATATTAAACAAAACCAGCCTATAATAGAAATAGATTGTTATTTTGTTTTCTAGGCATTACTTTAGTATTGCTTTGACATGAAGATTTTGGGTATAATGTGCTAGTTTTTTTTTAGTTATCTCTTGTTTTTAAACAAGACTAATTGTTCTCTTAATCAACATTTAATTATGTATTACATCCATCTGCAATACACAAAGCTTTAAAATGTTGTGAGTACAGCTGAGTTGAAAACTCAATAGAAATGAATCATTCTTATACCTTTCCCATCATGCTGGCCAACTGTTCGCTGTTGTAACCTCTGTAATCTTGACTTTCCTCAGCTGTTATGTGATATGGTGGTGAATTGCAGATAAGAATACAGTGACGTTGAGTTGGCTTCCTACAAACAAACAACAATCATTTTGAATGATTGTTCATGTGTGACAAGTTCAATGTAAACCTTTTTAGACCCAGGAAGCAGCTCTTAATTAGAATTTGACAATTCAGCCTTGCAGCATTGTAGCACAAGACAGGCAATTTATTTAAGTTGAAAACAAACAAAAAAAATTTTTAAATAATTTTTAAAATACTTCAAAAAAGAAAGGCAACTAATATTGTATTATTATATAAATATATGTTTTGGTTCTTTTGATACCATACTGATTTGGTAGATAGTGAAAACACTGCCCTTTACAATTTAAGCTTTTAGTTTCTAAAAGTGGGGAAAAAAAAAAGATTCTTACCCTGAGTACCTCAACTGTTTGATTTCGTCTAAACATTGTAACGCAGTGCTTAAGCCCTCAGACACATGACTACAACTTTGACCAGCACCTCCAATAAATCTAAAGCAAATAAAAACAAGACATGGAAGAGATTTCTTCTATATGACTTAATCCTGTGAACCTATCAGATGGAGTAGGCCTACAGGGTTAAAGATAATAAATAAAATATTTCAGATGACCACAAAATATTCACAAAAATTCAGTGCTTAAAACCTATTATGTATCAGATGCAAAAGTAATTTGAAAAGTAGTATAAAAAAATGTATATTACTGTAAATTATCAAATGTTTGTAGAAACTCATGAGTGCTTGTTGTGGGGAAGAAACACTCTGAAGCCATTTCTGGAGCTGTGTCCCCAGCAGTGTAGGTGACCAAGCAGTACAATGTACAGTTGTACTAAAACATAGTTTTTAATAAACAGAAAACATTAGTGATGTTAATTGCAAGATCAAATTTGTCATAGGTTCTATTTATGTCAAGAAAAGGGTGTAAATAAAAACCCTATTCATTACTCAATGAATATTTTTTTAAAGTTATCTCTAAAAGTTATGAATTTTTTTCCAGTCTTATAATTTATAGATATTTTATCCAAAAAAATAGTATTACATGTTTAAATAGAATGCTGTCATTTATGATCTTTAGTTTTCCAGCCTAGTTTAAACAACCAATGCTCAAAACATAGCTGGAAAAAATGTCTTGCATGTAATTGTTGTAGCAGTAAACTCTATCTGCACTAGTCATTCCTTAGGATGGATCATCAGTATGGAGAGGAGGATAACTGCATAGCTAATGCTCATGATCCATAGTTGTTTTGCTACTGAAGGAGGCAATACTTATAGGGAACATATAGATTTTAATTATAACATATGGATGCAAAACTACAATCAGAAAGTTAAACCTAGAGAGAAAATTTACTTTCTCTTATATAATTGTAAAGATTTGCAATGAGTAGGTGAACATTTTTTCTTCCTTTAAAACCCCTTTTTTAAAAAAGTTCATGAAACTTTATAATGTTAGGAAAGTACAAATAAACTAAATTTAGCCCCTTTTTTTTTTTGCAAGTGACGCCTTTTTGCAAAGTCAATTTTGATACATTGTTGTGTTTACAATTGATATGTTTAAGAGGAATCACAGAGGACACCAAGCAATGGTTCTAAGTTAGAAAACAAATTATCAATGGTTCCACAGTTTTGTATTTCATTTCTATTCTATCTATCTATAAAGGCCCTATTACTATTTACATATAATCTATAACTTGGTAATAAGGAACTTACATCATGTCCAGTATCAATGGGACTAGGTGGACCTCCATTGAAGTGCCTTAAAACAAAAGTTTAATTGTTGTTTTTTTTACAGCAAAATCTATTTTAAAACTAAGAAAAGATAAGCTATGCAAATGACCAACAATATTTTTTTAGGCGAGAGTTCATATCAGCAGTTCTCAACCTTTATAGTTCTGTGACCCCTTCATTAGAATTCTTAACTATAAAATATGACTGTGTTTCACCAGATCATGAGTTCTAAGGGCAGTCTTTGTAATAGCACAATGAATGCCATCTTTCTCATCAAGTATAGTACTGTATTTAGATTCAATAACCAACAGGGTGTAGTTGTTTATGGAGGTTAGCAAATAAGAAGCTCCTTTTAAAATTGACATCATTTATGTACCTTAAAGAAACTGTTAATAATATATTATAAATACTGCTACAATTGAAATGTATGAGCTCATTCTGATTCTCTGTAGATTTTAAACAGTATGTAATCAAGTCTAATTTAATGATATATAAATTATAGTATAAAAAGAATCATAGTCTAGGTGTAGATTTTAGAAGATATATTATATATCAAGATCTATGATTTAGTCTAGAAGTAGATTAGATCTTAATTATAATTACTCAACACTTACTCTAATGTTGGAATAAGATATGCTGTTTTTAATTCATCCAGATAGGGAACTAAATTTGCTGTTTTCTCTACCACAATGACAACATCATAAACAGGATCCTCTTCCAGTTGGTTATTCAGTTGATTACTTGTAGCCACCATTATGAGTATGATCTATCATCTAGATAAGATCTGGGTCTAGATTACTAGATCTAGATTAGATGTCTAGATCTAGTAGATATAACACTGATATTATAGACAAATTCTGGAAGTGTCTGAACTGCAGTCTAACTGAGTGTATTGAAGTCCTAGAGTCAAGATGACCTAGTTAAGTAGATTAATATAATTATAAAATCATTAAAAAATCTTATGGAATACAATTACTAAAATTATTACCATTGACATGTCACTGACATGACTGATGTCAGAGATGGACTCAGATTTAAAATGTAAACCATTTGATTGTCGTCTGAGCTGAGCCGAAGGCTCTTCGAGCTCAAAGTTTGAAAAGAAAAAAACCTGTTAGGTCGTCCAGCCGTAACAGTAAAAAAAGAAAAACAAACCTGTGGGAACACAGTTCTGTTTGAGAGCGACCCGAGTCAATGCCTATATAAAGCATTGCTGTATCCAATGTCTTCGGCCTCCGACACATGGCCGAAGGCCTAGGAGCACTGGGAGCCTCCGTCATCTTCCTTCTTTGTACCAAGCTAACCGTGGGGGAACCGCCATTTATGGAACGGTCCTTTGAGGAACGGCGCATGGATGTGTGACAATTTTGTGAGGACTTTTTTACAACCCCGCCCGTGTAAGGGGTGGACTCTCGTCTACCCATGGGCATCCCCACGGGAGTTATGTTTTGCCATTCGTTTTGCCTAGCTATCTCCTCAAATAGCCGTTTCCACCCGGATGCCACGATGAGGCAGAACAGCGAACCCGGGAAAATGTAAACCTACATCTAATCTAGACCTATCAAAATTATAATGCTAGTAACCATAAAATATTTATTATTTTTCAGTAGATCATATATTCAGATACTAGATCTATGAGATTTAGAATCAAGGGAACATTCAAATATTAAGTAACAAAAAAAATTCCCTTTTTAACCCTTTGTAACAAATCATAACAAGACTCTATACCCCCAATCACTACCACCCAATAGAGTAACTTAATAAGAAAATTATTATTAAAAAAAATATTTTTTTTATGATGTTGATAGAAATGGTGGGAAAATTATCAACTTCTTTTAGCGCTTCGATGACATATAATATATTCAGTTAATTTTTCCAATACTGTGCATATACATCAGGTGTCAGACAGAAAACCAGAGGGAAAACCTGTGGTATTCGAAGAAAAACGCATAGTATTTTTTCATTAAAACTTTTTGTAAACATGTAGTATAGACCTTCTGCAAAAGTCAGTCCCACTGTACCTGTTATTTCATTGAAATTTTTTTTTTTGTCATTCACCCCCCCCACTCCCCCAAGTAAAAAATCATAACAAATATTTATACTCCCCCTTCCCTTTTAGCTGTAACATAATATCAGAACATTTCCCTCAAAGTTGGTGCCACAAGTTGCAAACCTCAACATCCATATTTAGTGAGCTAAACTAACAACATTCATGGATTATAATAGAGTGAATCAATCTAACCTTTATCTAATCTTGTACTTAGGGTGGTAAGTTGATAAACAGTTGGGATGCAAGCTTTAACTCAAAGTCAGTGGTAAGACAGTCTCTAATACAATCAGTGCTAAGTTAGTCTATAAGTCACTATAAATAAGTAGTAATAGAATCTATTTCTATTAAGTGTTACAATGTCATAAGAGTTATTTAAGTTATATGGATTAGCCTATATTGATTTAATTTATTTCTGTATCAAGTCTTGATTATGTGCATTCTGTGGTCTCAATGAATCGAATGAATATGGATTATATAAAATCACAATAAATGTCTATTTTCTTCTATGATACTCAGTCATTGTACAGTAAATGCATAAATGTTTAAAAAGATTAATATTTAAATGGTCAACCAATCTGACGAAACCTACAAACACATAAAAGTAAAATATTAACGCCAATGTTGAACAACATATATCTATATAAAATATCCAGTGACATTAAACTAGATCTATTTCTAGATATCTATAGCGCTATCGTCTCTATAGTATCTCTACAGTTTGATTTTTTCTATAGATGTAAATTAAATATATATATTTAATTATTATATCTAGATCTATTTCTAGACTTCTAGATTCCAGAGATAGTAAAGACTGTCTAGACTTTAGTGTTATATATAATTATATATATATAATTATTATATTTATATCTAGGTTAGCCGTAGACTTCTAGATTCTAGAGTAGTATAATGATAATGTCCAATTTTAGATAAATTCATGTATTTTTGTTCCGTTTCTCCTAAGCAGATGGCAGTTTATTAGATTCTCTGTAACCATGTATTGTATGTAAAGCTATTGCTTTTACTTCCCCCGGCAACTCACACCCATTTTGGGGATGAGGGCTAGATTAGGAGCCTTTTTAATCATATGCTGATAGACATATCAAAATAAACTTCCATTCATTTCAATCCAACTTATACTGTTAGCTAGGTGTTAACAGAAAAAAAAAGGGAGGTATTCTGCAAATAATAACGAATTTAACCCAATCTTGTTCCCCGAACACGACAATATTGTAATAAGAAATATCATAGGGAATATTTAATCTATGAATTGTTCAATGAATAAACATGACCTAGATCGTGATATCTAGAGCATATGAGTGTTTCTACAGTACTGGTTACAACTAGGTGTTGGTTCACTAAAAAGTCCGTATTTCATAAGATTGTTATTCAAATGTGACAATTTACATTACATTGCATTAAGAAATGGTTAATCTATAAATTTTGATATTTTGAGCTCATAAGGTGCTAAGGAAATATTGAAATTGTAAAAAATGTGTGAAATTACTACCCAAAATGGCGGCTTTTGATGTAACACAGAACACCATGGTTTGATTGAATTAATATCTTACTAAAACCAAGGGGCATAAAACTTCCATCTTTGTTGGGATATGTTAACAAGATCCTCATATTTCAATGTCATTATTTAGTTTTTCTGAAGGTTATCAAAATATTGACTAAACACGGCCACAAAAATGTGTTTGAGGCGCATCGCGATGTGTCCCACTTTATACAGAATTACAATCCTCTATGAATTGTAAACAAGAAATAAATAATATGCTCAACCTTGCATTTCTGTTACAACAAGCATTAAAGATTTCTTTTAAAGTATTTTTTTTTCTTAAAAGCTTTCTAAACATGCATAACGAGCTTAAAATAGGTCGAGGTTTGTTAAAGATTTTACAGTGTCAGATAATATTAGCTACATCTAAAAGAAATAAAGCAGTACTGTTTAAGAAATATTAATTAATTAAAATTTACTTATTACAGTAAATAAAATTTAGATCTATTTGATTTTTCGTTTGAGGCGCATCTCGGACACTTGTCTTTAAAACTTTTAAGAACTAAACTATAGATCTAGACTCTAGATCTAAATCTAGATTTACTCTAGGACTAGATCTAATTATGTAATTCATTATCTAGATTTACTCTAGATCTAGATCTAATTATGTAATTCATTATATTATAGCTAGATTTACTCTTGATCTAGACCTAGAGTAGAGTACAAGAAGAGTCTAGATCTAATTCAATATCTAAATTTAGATCTAAACTAGATTATTAGATTAGAAATCATTAGATCTTTTATGAATCTAGACTAGTGACTCTAGACTAAGTCATTAATGACTAGATTTAGAATTTAGAATCTAATTCTAGATTTAAAAATAGATTTTGCTTTAAATTGACAAGTATCTAGAAAATTATCTAGATCTATATTATAGACCTATATTAAAATGTACATTGTATCTATAAAAAAAGTTTGGTTTAACCTGCACTTAATTTCCATTGTATTGTTTATACAGTATATTCAATTCAATTCTAGATTTAAAAATAGATTTTGCTTTAAATTGACAAGTATCTAGAAAATTATCTAGATCTATATTATAGACCTATATTAAAATGTAAATTGTATCTATAAAAAAAGTTTGGTTTAACCTGCACTTAATTTCCATTCTATTGTTTATACAGTATATTCAATCATATTGTATTCAGTTCTTTCAGTCTACCACTGAATGATTATAATTTAAGTTAATATAATTAACAATACTAGTCCTATACCATTGATTGAGTCTATCCCTATCAAGCAATTATGGGCATTACTAGACTAGATTTAAATAATGCACCAATATATAATATATGTTTATGAAAGTTATTAGTATATATAATAGATCTATTTATTTAAATACTTATACATTTTTATAAATTACAGATTTCAATAATGAAGTTATCTGTTGAGTTTCAAGGCGTCTACAAGCCAAGAAAGACTCTAAATTTACAAGCATCAGAGCCTGAGTCTCTAACACATGTTGCTGTCTTAGAGCGGAGAGAGAAGGAAAGGTTGAGAAAAGCTGCATACAGGGCCTAGTTAAGCCCACATGAAAAAGCTTGGATAAACAGAAAACGCAAAGAAAGAAAACAGCAAGCTTATAGTCCACATAATGTCATCTCAGCAGAGGTTGGTGAATCACTAGGTATGGATTCCAGACTCCAGTGGCAAAAAGAAAGGCTGTTTCAAGGGCTTTGATGAAATTGCCTAGATCACCCAAGAAATATGCTGCAGTTTTTGATGGTCTCACACAAATATGCTCCACAAGAAAAAGTAAAGCTGTCCATGCCATAGGCTTTCTGCGCCTACCTGAGAGAAGAAAGCTCATCTTTCTAAACAACATTAAAGAAAGTATCAAAACCTATCTGCGCTTCACCAGCAAAAAAAAAAAAAGAGTCAGATGTCTAGTGCTCATAGACAAGTACTCTGCAGTATCCTAAGTAAGTACAACAAACTCAGAGGTTGTGCTACTTATTTCTAACATTTTGGTCTTCCAATAAGTTTTATGTCCAAGTGCAAATCAGAACAAATTGCAAGAAAGAAACCAAGTGATTGCATTGCACAAAATGCCTTGGAAACAATACACAATTTTTACAATAGAGAGGATGTCTCAAGAACCCTCTCAATCATCTGTTAGTGCTCAAACAGAAAAAAAAACATTTCATGCAAAAGCTACTTAACATAAGATGCAGTCTTGCTTATGTGAGTTCTGTTTGAAGATTTTTCTTTATATAGAGGGCATTAATAAATTTCTGATCAAAAAAGGACACATAGCGCTGACATTAAAAAATCCAGCTTCATCACTCGACTTAACTCTACCGTATGCCTAAGAACTAATGCCAATTGTTTTCATAAGCTGCAGTGCATTGAAAGATCATGTATCAACTGTGGTGTAGATTTAATTACAAGTATTGAGCCTTTAAAAAATTGCACGGATGAATTAGCAAAGTGGAGTATAGTATGTGGTCAAAGATAACGGATGAGTATGTTCAGAGTGATGGTACACTGCGAAGGGTAACAAAGTGGCGACCAGTAAATAAAGAAGGATCTTTCAATGACCTAGTGAGAAGTATTACACCTAACACTATTGCTTACAGAAATAGAAGCTGTTTCTGCTTTCCATGCAGAAATTCATATGGCAGTCAGTGCCAGCATGATGAAATATGTGGATCCTGGAAGGTGTTCAAACTTTGTTCAGAAACAAAATGGTAAGTACTTGAATTTATTTATTTTTAAATAGCACTCACTTTACAATTATCTGAGAAAAAACATTATTCATTTTAAAATTACCTAATTGATTTCTAAATGAAATTGTTTCTTTTTCTTCAGTAGTGCAATATCAGTCAAATCTTGAAGACTCTTTGTATGTCTGTCCCATATGCTCAAATTCAAAGGTAAAGAGCTTTTACATATAAGCATTTAAAAAATTTTCATTGAATCTTATGTTACCTGTATTGTATACGTTTTTTTTTAATAGTATACCTTGCTAAATAATTTTAGACTCATTTTAGAAATGAAGTATTTCAGCCCCATGTTGTTGTTTTTTCAGGCCCAAACAATTTCCTTCACTAATCAAAAGTACATTGTAAATAGCTGTGCGATTGTCAAGTATGGGGAAATATTCTATCCAGGTATAATTTTTTGCACTGTGTAGCTTTTATTTTCAATAAACAAGTTCAAAGTATGTTTTAGATTGAAGTATTAACTTTTCAACATAACTGGTAATTTTTTCTAACAGGAGTTGTGATAAAAAACCTGGATGATCAGCGCAGAAATAATTTTTTAAAAAGGCACAGAAATAAAAGAAATATATTTGTATATCCAGAAATGCAGGACATACAGTTAGTGTATGCAGACATGATTGTTACTGAAGTGATGTTGATACCAGAACGGCAATAGTTTGAGAGTGGAAGGTTTTGATTTCTGAATTTGTCAAATAAAATTTGTGTATAGTTTTATGCGTTTTCTTTTTTTTTTAAAAACCTTTTTCTGTAAGTTAGACTAACAAAAAATTTATAAATATATTTGTCAATAATTAAAAATAATAATGATCATTCACTTGTGCACAGATAAGACAAAAATGTAAACTTATAAACATTATTTTAAAAAATGGTGTCCCATGAAGCACTCGCGACATTTGTGAAATTAAAGCAGCATTTTTACAAATGGGTACTTATGACTAGAATAGTGAACTTAATAATAAGTCTAATGGATCACTTTAGTGCAAAAATAAAATAACTTCTATATTCTCACAGAATATCTTTTAAAAAAACTTTAACTTGTAGTGTCACAGGTGCTACGGTGTCCCAATTTTTGAATTGAGCTCAAATCCACTTTTTCTATGCAAAAGCATAAATTTCAGTATCTAAAGACTAATAACAATAAAGACAGTTATATTATGCTAAAATACAATGAATTTATCAATTGGTAGTTGTTAAATTATCAAGTGGTGTCCCGGTGATGCACCTGTGACGCAAAAGGGGGTACCCCATGAATAGACACTGCTGTCAAAATCTACATCTTTCAATTCATTTTCTATTGATAAATTGTTAAAGTGAACTGGTTGAAGAAGTTGAAATGAAACCAAAAACTTCAACTTTAATTTTTAGAATAATGTGACACTTTTTGTCACCAGTACTGGAGAAACACTCATATAAATTTATGAATGAAAGAGAAAAAGTGTGGGCTGCTTATATGAATCCAGAGATCATGCCCACTGCAGGTGATCACGCCACGTGAGTATAGACTTACACTAAGCGTGTAGTGTCGCAACCTTTTAAACAGGCAGTGGGGGTTAGGGAAAAAGTCATGTAAAGAATTATAAGCGTCATTGGGGGGGAGGTGGAGTAATTAAGGTGTAAAAAAACAAACATACAAAATAATGAAAACAAGAAGAGGGTCCATGGATGGAAATTAAAAGAAAGAGAGAATACTTGTAGTTGTAGTTAAAAATGTCATGTTTATTAAATTACAATATGTAATATATCAATATATTTCTGTCTGTTTCTACAGAATAGATTATATATATAGTTTTATAATATATATCTTTATATATAATTCTCTTCTTCCCTAATCAGGACAGATGAGAAGTAAATGGGAAGATCACTCTGCGAATAGTCCACGAGAAAAAAAAGAGGGAGGGGGTGGATAACACGCGTAGTCACAAAATAGCAACCAAGAAATGTCACTCTTTTTTTATTTATTTCTACCTACGTTTAAAAAAAAAAGAGGGGGGGGGGGGAGAGTAATCCACTCTGTTGTAATCACCCCACAAAAAAAAAAAAAAAAAAAAACAAGAGGGGGGGGGGGGGGGGGAGAGAACACATTTTCACAGCTCGCTACGGATGGCTGTGCGCTGGACTGTCAAACCCTGTCCGCTCCCATCCCATGCGGGAGGTTTGGACTAGGAAGTAAACTGAAACATGTAAAACATTTTACAAACACTAAATAGCAGGGCCGGACTTAAACTTAAGCATTGTGGGGCCCTATTCGAAACGGATTTTGCGGGGCCAAGTTTGGGGTAATAAGTCAAATTTAAGAGTTTGTATTAGAAAATAAATTTGTCTATGCATTTTATTCATTCTTTACTACGTACAGAATTACGTTACAATTTCGGGAGAAATCGTCAGGAGGGCGCGGGAAATCTGTTTTAAGGTATAAAATGGTTTAATTTAATAATTTATACATGTTGCATTTGCGCGGGTCCTATGAAAGTGCGGATCCTTTGAAAGTGGGACCCACTGCGGTGGCATAGGTTGCAGTGGACTAAGACTGCCATGCAAAATAGCGGCATATGCTATGCCTCCGGTTGACTATCTATATACATAATTCTCTTCTTCGCTCAAGAGTTTGGACGAGAAGAAGTAAAGGTAAGATCACTCTTTTATTTCTGCGGATAGAGTTATCCCACGAACTTTATGAGCCTTGAGTGTAGCCAAGTCATACAGTGTATCATGAAAATTTTATTTCCTACATAGATCACGCTCAATAGCAGAATATATTAAATGTTTCAATTTATCTACGAGAATTGTTGAACTAAAGTAACTCATTAGTTTGAGTTTTTGTCTATACATTTCATGAGATTTGTATGAGTTTTCAAAAGATTTTTAATAATTTCTGGAGATTTCCATGACTTTTTCATATATTTTGCAAATTCAGGAGATTTCCAGGAGCACCTGGTAAATCAGGCGGCCGCAAGAAATCTGTTATAAGTTATAAAATGGTTTAATTTAATAATTTACACATAGAATTAATGAAAGTGTGGGGCCCACTGCGGTCGGATAGGTTACTGTGGCCTATGGCCGGCCCTGCAAAACAGCGGCACATCTTACGCCGTGGGCTGACTATAATAATATATATATAAATATATATATAACAAATAATCTACTCTGTATTCACCCGTCACTAAATAGCAGGGCCAGACTTAAACATTGTGAGGCCCTATGCGAAACAGAATTCACGGGGCCCAGTTTGGGTAGGGATACGGATTATAAGTGAAAATTTAGAGTTTATATTAGAAAATAAATTCATCTTTGCATTGTATTTATCATGGTGACCCGTCAAAATAGCGCTGACAAAATAGCGCAAGACAAAAAAGCGCGGACTTATATATGATGTGTAAAAGAGTACCGGATTATTAGTAATTTAATGTCCCGGGCATCATTTTTGTTTATGTCTTTATCTTTTTCAATGAAGCTCGGACAGATGTTTTAGGGCATTTGAATGACTATTGGGAGGACAACTATATTGGTCACCTGAGACGAAACTGCAGAGTAACTCCAAGATTTCCAATAGCATTATGGAATTCGAAGTACAGTTTTATAATGTAAATAAATGCTATATTTGAAATTATTCATTTTTACCTTATTATGATTTTTGCTTATTTATGTTTTACGATATCTTAAGTGTTTCCTGCAAAATGACTGAAAAATTATGATAACATTAAAGCCAAAAAAATATTGGCTCTAATTATATTTTACGATATCTAAAGTATTTCTTTCAAAATGACTCAAATATTTTTTTTCTGCACTATTTTGTCGGCGCTATTTTGATGGGGTACCATTTATCCTTTACTACGTACAGAATTACTTTATGAGCATTGGGTGTAACGAAGTCATACAGTATATCATAAAAATTCTATTTCCTAATAGATCACGCTCAATATCTGCGGTCGCAGGTTGCAGCAAAATAGAGGCGTATCCTACGCCGCCGATCGACTAGTTAATAAACTATAAAAATTTGAATTTTTTAAAAATATATTTATAAAGTAGATTATTAAGTAGAAAGTAAGGCGTATGTATGTATGTTAAGAATAGAAATCAAAACCGTTTGACCAATTTTGATCAAACTTGGCAGAAATGTTCCTTGGGTACTAACTTAGACCTTAGTGTATGTATTGTATCCCTAAAACAAACTTAAGACCGTCAAAAAAAAAAAAAAAGTTGACCGGCTCTGTTAAAGCTATAGTATTATATGGATCTAGGCTTTGTTTACAATGTTGACATGAGAAAAGATAGAAAGGATTTAGATTTAGATTAATTTTAAGAACTACCCTTTGCACATATAGTTTTTTACTTTGACACATGAAAATACAAAATATAGTCTATTGATTTCATTATTTAATAAAATTAACCTTCAAATTTGTGTTTCAAAAGCATTTTTACATAAATTCCTTCCAAATATCTGTAAATTCAGAACGTCCTGACTTACTTATAATACCATTCATTTAACAAATCGGGTAAACCCGTTTTAATTGTACTTTATATCCTATTCATCTATTGCTCCTTTTGTCTTTAATAGATCAGATACGAATGTATCGGCTTCTGGTAAACCCATTTTCGCAAAACTTATTTTATTTTCATAGCAAAAGAGTAAAACTTGAAAGGATCATTAGCTAAGTTTAACATACATTTAAATCCAATCCACTAGATTAGTAAACACAAACTAGGACCCGCAGGCAAAGTCTGGCTAATATATTTATATATATATTTGTATGTATGTATGTATATATATTTGTATGTATGTATATATATTCATATATATAAATTTTATTTTGAAAACGGCACTAACGATTTTAAAAAAAATTTAAACATATATATATATATATAAATGAGAAAAAAAATCTTAACTCAACAAGGGGAAAACTCGATATTGACGTTATTGTGTTGAAGAGTCTTATAAAGTGTTTTTATTTTAATTGTGTATCATTTGTTCAATCATTGAAGTCTACTGACAATACAAACGGAATAGTCATAACACAGCATCTCTACGAATTACTTGCTCACACTGAAAATTATATCTAGCTCAGGGTCAACTAATTTGCGTACGCTGCAGCCTCTTTTGGTTTAACTATAAACCTCTGTAAAACCCTGTGTTACGAAAATTATATGCTGTATCAGTTGTCGTTCTTATGTTTACATGTGCTTGTAACTCGTCCGTAAGAATGTGTTCACAAAATGTGTGTTGTGTAGTCTTTCAGTGTATTAATGCTATACTAAGCGGACATGGTTTTTGACTCTGTTATCATTATGTTCATAACACCCTGGCATAAGGTTCTTAGAGTCCGACAGTCATTCTGGGCAGGGTACATAAAATGTATAGGGGACGAACATATGCCAAAGGCAATCCTTTTTAGTGAGCTGAAAGATGGTCAGCGTAACAGAAATGCCCCATGAAAATGCTTCTTTAGAATACTAATGCAATTGTTTTTAAGTCTTTTTGGAAAAAATGTGTCATTTTACTTTGTTACCGTAGAGATTTTGATGTTTCGTACTGAAATGAAATTACTAATTGTTATACTAATGTCTGAACTTAACCATAACCATTTGAGATATATAGAAGATCTAGTCTCAGACTAGAAAACTAGATCTGGATTTAGAATAATTTAGAATATTTAGATGCTGTTGCTAAACTAACTTAGATCTCCAATCTAGATCTAACTTAAGTTAAACTGCAGCCACTTATCAGCAATTTAGCCTTAGCCAAAGTGACTATCTAGTAAGACTTAACCTACTCTGACTCTAGTCTCTACTAAGTGCTAAATTGTGGATCTAGATCTAGAATTAGTAGAATAGAAATAGATCTAGAATAGATTTATAATCTAAGTCATAGTCTATAGTTACACTATTACTATAGTCTATACTCCATAGTATATGCCTGCCCTGTCTATACTTATACTATTACTATATAGTATATAGACATTACTATAGTGGTCTATTTTATCTAGATCTAATCTAGTGACAATCTAGTCTAGACTAGACACTAGACCTATAGTGAATAATAGTGGCTATAGTCAGTATAGTCATATAGTATTGTTACGACACAAGACTCTTCGAAATAATAATACTCTCAGGTTATTACTATATAAATACTTTAATATTACAATAAGTTATGTAAATACGAACATTTCATTTCATTTCTCTTCCTGTCAATTTCTCCCGGCTTCCCCTTTTAAACATCCCTTCCATTCATTACACAAATTCGCACCATTATTCATGCACACTGTGCTGCGCTACGACCGTAACACCTCCCTTGTTTGCCAAGTTCGATGTACATCGAACGTCTTTTAAATATCAAATACAATTATAAATCACTGTTCAATATAATTATATTATCTTCATTAATTCTCATTCTTTTAAACCAGGTAAAAACCAACAACAACAAAAAAAACCTCCAATAGCAAAATTAAATATCACCATTCTCTACATTATTATTTTAGGTTCAAAATTACTTACATCCATCCCAATGTATAATGTCCAGACTTCCCCAACGAACCAATCAGAGTAAATCTCATAATTCACAATTATAAACTATAATTAACTATGTAACAGTAATACTATGTTTTACATTTCTAACAATGGTTTCATCAAATTCTCAATATAAAACCATATATTAATATCTCGACACCTCACACATGTAACAAAGCTTCGTCAATCCATACTGTCTTCGATTACATATACATGTAATATGTGTATATTTACTAAATGTTCCAATCTGTTATAGATGTCTATTCATTACACTGCTATTCATTGTGTTCTCACCAAAATGATTTTACTGACATTATTCTTTTGACCAACCAACAGAAACAAAATTGACGTGGCCTAGCTCCTTTCCTTACTTCCATTTCTTTTCCTACTTAGGTACACTGTGATAATATGTCAGCTATTACATTGTCTTTCCCTGGTATTGTCCTTAAAGTTATAATCCATAAGTTGAAATGCCCACCTGGCTATTCTGTTATTCACTAGTTTATTTGTATTAATGAAGGCCAAGGGAGCGTGATCCGTCCATAGTTCAAATTTAGCTCCCTCCCATTAGGTAGAACCCTAATTTTGTTATACACCATACAATAGCTTGTCCTTCCTTTTCAATGGTGGCATATTTCAACTCAGCTGCTGTCAGTTTTCTACTCACATATAAAACAGGATGTTGGACACCATTCCATTTTTGCATTAGACAGCCTCCTATTGCAATGGCTGATGCATCTGTAGCCAAATAAATTCCTTAGTATTGTCAGGTAATTTCAAAATCGGTGCCCCAGAAAAGAAAGTTTTAATTATGTCCAGTGCTTCTTGACATTCCTCCGTCCACACTATATTGTTAGGTTTTCCTTTCTTTGTTAGTGGTTCAATTATTTCTGAAAAATTTGCGATAAATTTTCTATAAAAGTTGCATAGACCCAAAAGGCTTCTAATTTGCTTCTTTGTCTTTGGTACCTTAATGTCCAATATTTTTGATACAGTTTCTTCCAATGGTGTAATGTACTCATTTTTAATCTTATACCCCAAAAATGAAATTTCACTTAAGCCAATTTTTATCTTTGTTGGTTTCAATGTTAAATTGTTTTCTTTGATAATTTTAAAAACCTCTCCAAGGCTTTGTATATGCTCATCCCATTGCTCACTAAAAATGCATATATCATCTAAATAACAAATTGTGTCTCTTCTATGGCTGAATAATTTGGCCATCATTCTGTTAAACGTGGCTGGAGCATTTACCAAGCCAAAGCTCATCACATTCCATTGATATATGCCCGAAGGTGTCTTAAATGCAGATAATGGTTTAGCATCTTGTTTTAGAGGTACTTGCGAGTATCCTCTTGACAGATCCAACGTGCTAAAAATCTTTGCATTTTTTAGCTTAGTAAACATTTCTTCTGCTTGTGGCATTGGAAATGGATCAAATTGTGTGACTTTATTCAACTGTCGATAATCCACACACAATCTTAAGTTGCCACACTTTTTTTTTAACAAGCAGGACTGGTGCAGCCCATGGTGAACTAGATGGTTCTCCAAGTGTTAGTAGCTCATCAATTTCCTTCTGTAATGTTTCTCTATGGTGGATAGTATATTGTGGCAGTTTATTTGGTACTTTGCCAGTTAACTTGATATTATGTTCTATAATACTTGTTTTTCCAGGTAAATCCGTAAAAATATTTTTATACTCCTCAATTAGTGCCTTAATTTCTTTAGCTCTATCAAGAGAAACTCCATCCACCGTGACATCCTTGCATGTTTGCCTACTTTCTGTTGCCACTGTCTCTATTGGTCTAAACCTTTCCTCTGTCTCCATTTCTTCCGTCACACAGGCACTCATTGTCATTGACTCATCTTTACTTCTTTCTTCACTTCTTTGTCTTGGTCTGAACTCTTTTAACAAATCTACATGAAATATTTTGAGCTTCGAATCAATGTCTATTTCATAATCCACATTGCTAATTTTCCTTGTTATTTTGTACGGTCCCAGCCATTTTGTGAACAGTACATTATTCTTATCCTTGAGTAAGACCAACACATCTTGTCCTACCTCTAATTCCGTCATTTTTCTATGTTTATTCACCCTGTAACGCATTAATTCATTTTTCTCTAGTAACTGTCTACCCCCTTCTTCGCATGCCTTTATAACCTGATTTCTAGTTTCTGTTACAATATCCTAACTGTCATTAGTTCCTACATGTTCATGAGAGATTATCAAATCTTTCAATATTGTCATTGGACCTCGCGGATTTCCTCCATAAATCATTTGAAATGGTGAAAACCCTGTTGTTTCATTACGACTCTCTCTGTATGCAAATAGTATTGACGGAATAGCCATATCCCACTCTTTAGGTTTATCATCCACTACTTTAGATAATGCTTTCTTTAGCGTACCATTAAAGCGTTCGCAAATACCATTTCTCTGTGGGTGGTAAGGGGCTGTAAACCTTTGCTGAATCCCAAATATGTTCAAGAATGTTGTAGTCAGCTGACAGTTGAATTGAGTGCCCCTATCTGATATTTCTTTGGGAAATCCAAATCTTGTAAATAACGTATATAATGCTTGTACTATGTCTCTGGCTTCAATTCTTTTGAGTGGAATAGCCTCTGGCCATCTTGAGCACACATCTATCACAGTTAAAATATAATGGTGACCCCTATTTCGAAACTACTGGCATTGGACAAATCAAATCAATCGCTATTTTACTAAATGGTCTATCTGCTATATCCACCCTTTGTAATGGTGCTTTTATTTTTCTTGCCCCTTTTATTTGGCATAGTCTGCATGAAGTCACATAGTTTTTGATGTCCTTACTAATAGATGGCCAATAAAAATCCTTGAATATTCTTTGTTTCGTTTTATGTATTCCCATATGTCCTGCGTGCGCTACATCGTGCCCATTTTCCATAACAAGCTGCCTAAATTCTCTAGGTACCACAAGCTGTATTATTGTTTCCCCATGCCATTCAATCTCTCTAACAAGAGCTCCTCTTTATATAAAGAATCTTCCTCCTCTACCTCCTTTCTGAGCCAGCTGACGTAACTCTGGATCATCTTTTTGATTTTGTGATAAATTTTTCTTTGTTAAATATAAATACTATATCTTTGATTTCTATTGTTTCTGTTTTTTTTCATGTTGTTCTTCATCTTGCTCTTTTTCCTTAGTTGATAACTCAAACAATTTTGCCAAATCTCCTTCTTCTACATCTTTACTACAGGATCGAGTAGTCGCCATTCCACAACAATTTTTCCAAACTTCTATCTCATTTTCTGTGCACTTCTTTATGTTTGGTATATTGCCAATAATCAAATCAATTTGATCATGTTCTATAACACATGCCTCTACGATCCCTGTATAATACTGTGTTTTAATGTTCACTCGGGCCACGGGTAATCGAACTGTTTTACCATCAAACATAATACATGGTTTGTTTTTTCCAGTATATTCATGATCTTCAACCAATTTTTGGTTTATTCCAACAATAGTGCTCCCTTATCGTTCTTGCAGCCTTATTTCCTACAAATGTTTGAAAACAGTCTAAACCTCCTGAACTCAACAATAACGACAAACTTTGATCTCTTCCATTTCTTCTGCCGTCATATCTTCCCTGTCTGTTTCCTTGATATCTCCCTCTGTAGCTATTATACTGGCCTCGTCTACTATCTATTTGGCTCCTTCCTTGTCCTCTAAACCTATTCTGTCCTTCATATCTAAATCTTCTATTGTTGCTATAAGTTTCTCTAGCTCTATTAAATGCTACTATTTCTTCAATATCGCTACCTCTGTTTAACTTTTTTTCAGAATGTGCCACTTTGTAAGCCCTTATTAATTTTACAATCTCATCCACAGATTTTGGCTTTCTCTCCAGCAGGAATATTTTTAGTTTGTCCTGACTCTCATAAATGACTTTATCCGGCATAAGAAATACCTTTAGTCCATCAAATGTCTTCTCTATTTTTGATGACTCTGTCCAATTGTCAAAGTAGCTATTCATCTTGTCTAAAAATGTTTGGGGATCCTCGTTGGTTTCAATGGTGCAATTAACATATTGTTGACGATGAAACGCCTAAGTTTTTCCAAATGTTCGTAGTAATTGCTCCTTTACTATTTGGTAATTATTCTGATTCATGCAAATCTTTGACGGTACCTCCGCTGCAAATGACTTCAATAACAAAAATGTCCATTTATCTTCAGGAAAAGCCAATTCTTTCATTTCAATTTCAAACTTCTTCAAGAAAATATCTATGTCTATTTTATTCTCATCAAACATTGTACCTTTATATTTTGCCAATTTATTTCCAGACACGTCATTTTTCTTTCCAGTATCTTCATCTTTAGCTTTTCCTTTTTTTATTTCCAACTTTTCTTTCTCTATGGCTAACCTTTCTTTCTCCATAGCTAGCTTCTCTTTCTCAATTTCTTTATCCGTAACTAATTTCTCTTTACTGATAGCCAACTTCTCTTTCTCTATTTCATTTTCCATCACTAACTTCTCTTTCTCTATTTCCTTTTCCATCACTAACTTCTCTTTCTCTATTTCCTTTTCCCATGGCTAACTTCTCTCTCTATTTCCTTTTCCTTGACTAGTTTCTCTCTTTCTATTAATCTTTCTTGTACATATTTTCTCAGCTCTGCTCCTTCTAATTCCAATAGTCTCCCTTCTTCTTTCAAAGCAACTATCAGCTTTATCCGCCATTTGTAATTTTTCTTTATAGAGTTATCTGACCATATCAATTAAATATATTTGATTCTCATATACTTAATGCCTGGACCCAACAATGTCCATATCTAAATGTAATGTAATGAAACAAACGTTTAATGTTATTCAAATACAAATATGTATCTACTTCCCGGAATACTCTTCTTCCTGCTGGTATAACTGCCAATGCTAGTGTATATTCTCCGCTGGTGATATTAGTCTTTCGTTGTTTGTCTATATGCCGTAGTCAGTGTATATCCGTTGGTCCTAAATGGACACTGTTCTCCACCGTAGTCAAAATTCACTAGTGTTGCCCACAGCAGTGCTAATAATCGTACAAATTTCCATCAATATTGAATGTTAAAGGTTATTGTTGAGAACTACGACCAGCCAGAATAATGAACATGTACTTCAGCAGCCACTGACATGATTTTTTTATTATTATTATTTTTTTTTAATAAAGTCATAGCACATCCAGATACAGTGGGTAATCCCTGACGTTTTCACATTGGTGAATGTAGAGAATGGGCCGTCATAATAATTATAATGATATAAATCTAGATTTAAATGTTAATCCAATTGATTAATTCAGCAATAATGTTTTTAGTTAAGTTTCAACTAAAGGTTTATGTTTACCAGTGAGTCTAGTACATAGCTTTAGAGATTTAGATGACGCTAACTCTCTCAATCTTAATAGACCTAGAGATTTTGTTACACTTTGTAGTACTAGTAATACCTCAGTAGACAGGAATTAGATACCGATATAACGCAGGTCTTGCCTTTTCCGTTGGGCGCCACTTGTTACGACACAAGACTCTTCGAAATAATAATACACTCTCAAGTTATTACTCTATAAATACTTTAATATTACAACAATTTATGTAAATACGAACATTTCATTTCTCTTCCTGTCAATTTCTCCCGGCTTCCCCTTTTAAACATCCCTTCCATTCATTACACAAATTCGCACGATTATTCATGCACACAGTGCTGCGCTACGTCCGTAACAAGTATACTAAGTATAGCATAGCAGCTATTTGAGCTATAGGCTCCAGGCTATGGCTATAAGAAACATAACTAAGCAACTAGAGTCTGGAGTAACTTACATCTATCGAACACCTTCATTTTAAGGTACTTATCAAACACCCCATTGTATTTTTTAAAATTCTCCTTTATTTCGATGATTATGACGAAACTAGTCCATTCCTATTGTGCATTGTCCATTTCTTTATAGTTAAGTTATATTTACTTCCATTTTCACCGGAGGATAATTTTTTTTTACTTATATTCAAAGTGCGTTGGTAACATTGGTATAAAAACGTTACTTTTTTTGACCTCTTGGGAAGAGTGAAGTGAGTCTCGGGTTAAGGGTACTTTTTAATGCCAATGATGCTTCAGCTAAACAAAACCTATATAATATGCTTCTAATTAGGCTGAGAAATATTTGCAACTACTTGTTTAAAGTGTCCTTTGCTACCCAAACATGAAAATTTAGGGTGTTTGATAGTTGCCGTTTTTATATAAGCAATCTCAGCATCGTAAAATATCGAACACCATTTTAATGTTAAAAATAAACATCAAAGGGATATAACCCAAAGAAGACAAAATATATATATATATATTTTTTTATTGTTATTTTTTTAAATAATGTAATGCAAAGTACAGATATAAATTACTCATGTGTTACAATTTACAGCTGTGTATCAAGGATTGACCTCTTTAGTCACACAAGAAGTTGCAAAGGGAAAAGATCGTCTCTCGAGACGTAAAATGCCACATACAATTTATATGTAAATCTAGTTTTGGATCTTGTTCTTGGTGCATTGAAAGTCATAAAGCTGCTTTAGTCTATGATTAGGTCATGTTTGAGGCAGTTATGTCTAATATATTTTTAAATGATTATTGAACACACACACACAAAGGTCTAGTACATTCATTTGTGGTTATAGAAAACTATTTTGTGAATCATTGATAATGTATTTACGGACTTTAAAAAAATTGTATTTCAGCATGTATTAACAAAAAAAACTATATATTTCATATTGGTGTCCCGTTGTAGCACCCGCAACATCTTGTGATATAAAATGTTATAATAAATGCTTGAATTATTGTTGAGATATTGCAGCTAATAATAGCCTATATATTTAGTTACAATGCAATTATAGCATAAATTCTATTTTCTTATAAAAGATCTTATTTAAAAAACTTTTACCAGTAGTGCTACAGGTGCTATGGTGTCCCATTTTTAAAATTGAGCTCAAACATTATGTAAGTGCTCAAAAACTTCAATTTCTCTATCTAGCTGATTAACACAATAGAAACATTAAAATTGTGCTAAGAAAGCAAACAAATTAACAGTTAGTTGTACTTTAATCATCAATGGTGTCCCGGTGATGCACCTGATATGCAAAAGTGGGTACCCTTTTTGCCAGCACTGCTGAGGAAATGTATGTATTCCAATTCATTTTCTGATAAATTCTTAAAGTACAATGGGTGAAGAAATGAATACACTTAATATGTAACCAAAAACTTCCATTTTAATTTTTGACCTAATGTGAAACTTTTTGATAACAGTTCTGGAGAAAAATCAGCTATTTGTGGTTTACGGTAAATGTGCTATATTTTTTTAAGTAAATAGATTTACATCAAAATGCACTAATTGTACCCATTTTAAAAGCTTGATTTTATGACACATATAGTTTGATGCAACTATCATTATTGCGATGGCCGTAGGGCGATAGAGGTCAAATATATTCAGTTGTGTTTTTATATTTCAGATGGCCCATTCTATTAACTTCTGAATTATGTGTTATAAACCAATATATAGCGCATGTGCTTGATGTGAAGAAATATTAATTAAAAAAAGGCCAAAGGGGGAGGTATAGAATGTAGATATGGTATTTTGAAATAAAAATGTCTTTGGCAGGTATAAAAAAAGGTGTAAACCAGGCCATCAATACAGCCCCAAAACATTGCTCAAGTTGTAGTAAGAACAATGTTGAGGGGAAAGGGGGAGGAGCCATCTGTCGAGTACCTACGGTCAAGCCGCTAATTAGGTCACAAACACTAGGCGTGATAGATATTGTTACAAATGAACAGTGATTGGTAGAGGTCAACGTATGACCCCGGCGAGATGACACAGCAGCGAGTGTTCTATGGAATCTATGCGTATAAACAAAGACAGGATGTGACGTGTCCTCACGTGTTGTTCAAGGGGACAAACAGATCTAAGAAGGGTGCAGTTACAAATGAACAGTGACAGATAGATGTCAGTATGTGTGACCCCGGCTTGATGACATTGCAGCAGGTGTTCTTTGGAATCTACATGTAAAAACAAAGACAGGATGTGACGTTTCCTCACTTGTTGTTCCAGGTGATACTAGCAGTGTTTGAGCAACTTTGGAGGAGCGATTAGGGACTCTATATAAGCCAGAGAGTTAATGTGAAAGTCAGTCGTATGGAGTCGTGAGTGAGTCGTCGGTACTGTTGTCTATTGTGCGAGACAGTAGAAGAGAGATGTGTACGACTCGATGCAAGTTTACTAGGGTAGAGTTAACTGGAGTGGACTACTGTCGTTAAAGTCTATACAGCGAACTACAGTGGACTTGAGCCATTACAGTCGATACAGCCGATGTAAGACGTGTGCGGCTCTGATTCGGTAGACTTGAGTACGACTTGGTTCAGCTTTGGGAGACCTGGAGCGACACTGGGAAGTGTGTCGTTGGTCTGTTCTGTGGAATACGGCTCGGTGCAAGTTGAGAAGAGATGAATTGCAACAAAGTGAAGAGATGTATTGCAACGAAGTATAGCTAACTGTAAACTGACAGATATTGTACAGTCTTCTACGCTACATGTTACAGTTACAAATTGTTAGAGTTAATAGTCAATAAAGTTATATGAAGCTGAAAGTTTAGTCGTCAAGTTCTTTACAGTGTTTTTATTTGTGTGCCTACTAGAACATTTAGCCAGAAGATTCAGAAATACGTAACAATACATAGATACCGTCATGTTGTTTGTGTGTGTGTGACAAATAAGCATGCTCTAAAATATGTTGTTTTTTTTTGGTCAACCAGGTGGTTTAGGGAGGGCGGATCTATCTACATCTATAGGTAACACAGCTCACAAGCTACCATAGCTTTTCAGCCCCCCCTCCCCCGCCTCGATCAAAACATATCTAGCACTGACTTTTGGGCTGTTACATACACTGAGTGTGCTAGATCGGCAGCTAGATACGTACTGCAGCGAATGTTTTGTTTTTAGGTCAACCACGTAAACTGTTGTGTCCTGCAATGGCTTGGGGAGGGCGGGATTATCTATTGGCTACCAAAGCTTATTAGGCTCTCCCCCAAATAAATAATATCTGGATTTATTAAGGGCCTTATAACCCAAAATAGCTTAGACTTAAAAAAGTACCGGTACGTAATGTATCGGTAATGCGTTACTGGTCAGTTTCTAAGTAGAGCTGATAGATTCCTTCGATGTGGAGCATGTGCGAAAATCTGTCTGTCTTGACATGGCGTAAAAAGAAAATGATATAAATAAAAAAAAAATGAAAAGATTATAACAACTTTGAAACACCATACTTCTCATGTGTTCGATAGTTTCCTAATATGTTCGATAAGATTTAATAAGATTCTTGAAGGTAGCGGTAAAACGATGTTCGATGTTTGAAAGCATTGACCTGACCCACTTAAACATCAAATATAATTTTAACTATGAGTAATGATAGAATAAAACATGTCTACATTTTAAAAAAAATGGATGAGGAGTTCATAGAGATACAATCAGTTTTTTTCTAGGTCTAATTCTTACGGAGATACACAAATTCAAACATGAAAAATGTCGGCGACTGTGCTTAACTTGTTTGATAAACGTAAGTTACTCTAGATTAGTCTAGATTCTATCTAATAAAACTATAGTCTAAAAAGAGACTAAGCTGACTAAGGACCAAGGAATCTAATCAATTTTCTTAAATTTTTATCGATTTGATGCTATAACTATAAGTTAAGTATAATCAATCATGATAATCTCAGATAACGTCAAAGATGATTAATATCATTAATATGCCAATATGGCAATATCAATAACTTCATTGAAGTCTTCAGGAATCAGTCTTCAATATTCATTATTATATGATTATTATTATTAATATTATATTGACAATAACTTGAATCTTGAATAAGCATCGGCATCAGATTTAGTGCCGCTATTCGTTATCAGAAGATTTATAGTATCTATACTCTATCTTGATATCATATGACGATAGATCTAGATTACTCTCTAGACTAATCTATACTTACATTGCAATCTTCTAGAGTCTATATTTTTTTTATTATATATATATATAGATCTAGATCTAGACTAAATCTATTCAGAATTCTAGTTCATGATTTTAAAATGTTTACTGTTCCGTATCCAAAAAGATGAAGGCGTAAACGTCAAGCTAATAATCGAAAACGAAATTCAATAATCTTGAATCTAAGTATTCTAAGAAATGACAGACATGTCTGCGTAACAAAACAATAATTTTAAGAGTTTTAAATATTTAAAAAAATCTTAGTAGATCTATATTTTTTTTAAATTCTTGATTTAGAATCTATTGAGTTGTAAAAGATGTATACATTCATACAACAAATTAAAAATAAAATAGATCTATATATTATATAATAGCCAGAAAAACCAGTGACTTGGCAGAATTTAAGTCATTGGTTAATATGCATGACTAAATGCATGACGCGTAGGACGTAATCATCTTCTTTTTTGAAGTAACGTCTGTATTGTATAAGATAAGATAAGATAATAAATAGACAATCTTCTTTTTTTTTCGGTAGCTGGTCGTTAATTTCCAGTCTGGAATACTAATAACAATTAAAGTTTAATTAAACAATAGAATGAATAGATCATCTAGATACGATCTGATTACTAGATCTAGATGTGTTATATAGATATACTATATAGACTATATATATAGATCTAAAATCTTTCCTAATAAAAAAAATAAACATTAAAAACAGGGGCGGACTGGCATTACCATATAAACGGGCCCACAAATGGTATGTCATATCATGGGCGTACGTGTGTGTGTATGTAATTAATCTTCATTAAATTCTGACCTTTTATTCTTTCAAAAGTTGATTTTCTACCTTAGACAATGCTCGCAGCTAATGACAGCTAGGGAGTCTGGGGAAGCGCTGTGAGTTCCTCCGGCGGGGTCCGAGGTGGAGCTCCGGATCCAATCATTATTTCCGTTATTTTAGGCTTCAAAAAAGCATATTCTGAGGTATCTACAGTGCAAACTGTTCTTCCGCTAAAAAAACAAACAAAAAAAAAACACAAATCTGCTATTCACTACACTTAATTAATGGAGTCCATCGACTGGTAGAAAATGGTAATTATAGTTTTGCTTTAGTTTTTGCATTGGAGGGGGAGGGTAACCACAAAAAAACCCTTTTAGCTACGCTTATTTGGTGACTGTATTTTGCTTAAGTTGGATGCACTGGAGCAATAAGTAAAGTTTCTCTTTCAGACAATGAGGTCTGAGGCAAGTGATGATTTGACCCCCCCTCCCGGCTACGCCCATTTGTCATATTATAGGTAAGCCTACTTCTCTTCAAAATATATAAAGTTTGATAACGCATCGACAACTGGATGCATGCTTGCTTATTTATACGCCTACACGTTTGTAGTCTGAAAATGTGTCGGTCACAGCTGGGGCTGCGTAGTCACGGGAAATACTGCAATCCTCATAAATCTTCGGACTCGATGACAAGTCCTTGGTTAGGCCAATAATAAAATATGCATCCACCGTTTGGGACCCCTCAACTCAAGAAAACATTAAGAAACTGGAACAAACACAAAATAGACCAGTGAGATTCATAACAAACGAATATTCACATTTGACTAGAGTAACACCATTAGTAAAATCACTAAATTTAGAAAGCCTTCAGGACAGAAGACTCAAAAGTAAAGTAGCAATTATACATAAAACACTGAACCATAATCTTCAAATACAAAAACAAAACTTAATAAAATACACTGAAAGACACAAAAATAAAGGCACATTCCTTGTCCCCTATGCTAGGACAAATTTGTACAAATACTCCTTCTTCCCTAGTGCTATTAGAGCATGGAATGGGTTGCCTGAGCTAGCCAGAAAAACCAGTGACTTGGCAGAATTTAAGATCTTTTTTGAAGTAACGTCTGTATTATATAAGATAAGATAAGTCTTAGTATTATGTTGTCTGAAAACTATAAACAATACAATAGCAGCCTTAATGAGTTTGAAACTTTTTGGTATTACTTATGGATAACAGACGTTTTTTAAAAAAATAAGATAGTTACGTCTTCGCATTTCATGTGTCAATTTAGTCATGCATGTTAATCTGTGACTTAAAGTATGCCAAGTCATTGGTTTTCCTGGCTGACTCGGGCAACCCATTCCATTAAAAGATAAGAGTATGCTAACGGTTAGAGAGGCATTTACTTAATGTGAAAAGCTCTTCCTTCGTCCTGGTAGATTCTCAAAACGCGCATTGTATATGAATATATGTGACAGCGCTATATTAATTATTATAATTATTATAAGAATTTCCATCATCAATGATTTCATACTAAGTATAAGTTTGCCTTTAATTATAATAGTAAAAAAAATTATTTAGTTTTAGATTATGTGTTTTTTTTAATTAAATAATAATTTTTTTTTGTAAACCTTAAGTGTAGTATTTTTAGATCTATGTTATTAAAATAAACAAAAAGAAAACTTACTTTGTCTTTACAAATCGCATAAAGTTGACTCATCAATATGGGTATTGAGCTGTGAATAAGTTGTTTAGTTAGCTATTGCGCGGCCCGCCCAGTAAGTATAATAGAAATTAAATAGTCAATATTAAAAACACTTTCACTTTTATTTTAAATGGCTGTTCATTGAGAGAATATTTTTGCCGATTAGAATTAGAGTCTAGATGTAGATCGACATTAAGTTCATTTGTGTTCTAGTTTAAAAATACATGTTTAATAATGTTCTTTTTTTGTTGTAAAACCATTTAAAAACTTTATCTATATGTTTTATAAATATTGAATATTAGATCTTCTTTTCATTTTTTTTAAATAGGCGAAACTTTTCTATTTCAAATTAATAAAAGTATTTTTAGTAATAGATTTTGATTTTATCGTCTGCTAGATATAGATATACTAGATCTACATAGCATGATGTAAATGTAAGACAATACGCTCTAAGTCTATCTTAAGTCTAGATCTAGAAGTTATAGATATAGATCTGGAATATAGTCTTGATCTTGTTCTACTTTAGCTCTATTTTTAATTCATTAAAAGAAAATCAAGTCAAGATGCAAATCTACTCCGATATCTAGATCTAGTGCAGACCTCTGTGAGATAGATCTACGTAATTTTTACTTCAAATCAAGTGTCAAATGTGACAAAAGGCATACTAGACTAGAACTTATCATAATGTCGTAGATAAATGTTGAGGAGTGCGATAATAAACTTTTATAGGAGTCTATTTTTGAAAGCTAAAGGCTAAAATGTTAGATATAGAGTCTATTATAGTCTAGATTAAGATTGATTTATCTAGGCCTATCTAGATCTAGTGCTGTTTTAACTCATGCAATCTAAATCATTATTAACATTTTTTTTTTAAATTCTAGATATATTTTCACAATCATGTTTGGATCTAGGTATATAGATATAGATTCTAGATCTGGAGCTAGACTCTTTAGATCTAGATAATGAATCACATTCAACCATCCCTTAGTTATAGCCTGTTGAACCGTGGAGACAAAAAATTTGTCAACCGTCTTTCTACTTTCCTGTCTTTTGCCTGGAATAAAATCTCTTTCAATGGCAGGCCAGTCCTTTCCATCGCTCTCTCTGTCTGCCTCTTCTTTTTTCTTGGTAGACCCTCTACTGTTCCCTGAAGGACCTTAAATTGTAGGCTTAATTTTAAGATAAGTAATAAATGTATTTAAATCTACATTTAGTTTATATAGTTAGTATCTATTATAAAAGATTCCATTTCTATTTTATAATTATATTCTAGTAGCCTATTTATAAAATCTAGTTGAAATATAGATCTATAGCTTAAATTAGAATCCTAGATGATGTCGATTCAGACATTTATTATAGTTTTAGAAAAATAAGGCTTGTCTTCGAGCAAAAGATTTATGAGGAGTGCACTGGCGGATCCAGGGGGGGGGGCGGTAGGGGCGATCGCCCCCCCCCTCACTCGGCCGACCCCCCCCCCCGAAGGGGGGGGGCGGACGATATTTAGTATAGAATTCACACAATTTGTTTTACAAATTTATTACTTATGTTAATAATATATACTAATTATTTATATTTCAACCTATTTTTAGATTATTTCGCCCCCCTCCTCTAGTATGTTGGCCGATTTGGTGAGGGTCGGGAGAGGGCGATGGATCAACCCCGCCCGCCCCCCCCCCCCCCCCAATACACTTTCGAGTGGGGGTGCGGTCCAATTTATTTTCAGAAATCACAGCTTGCTAACAGAATCAATTAAATATCTATATGATTATCTCTACTGCCCTTCCCACCTAAAGCTTTTGATTGGGCGGCGCTCCTACTTTTATGGAGAAATCATAGTCTGTGAACAAAATTAATTCAATTAATATAAAAATTGTATATTATGTCAATCCCCTTCTGGTATCTTAGCGGATTCGGTGGGGTTGGGGGGAGGGTGATTGCATGTACTGCCCTCCCCACTCTAGCCCTCTGAGTGGGGGGGCGGTCCTATTTTTATGGAGAATCATTGTTTGTGAGCAAAATTAGTAGAGTCGCCCCACCCCTATTCTTTAATGCCAATTCAATCTTTAGCAGAAATTATTAAAGGAGCGAGGATTAATCGTTTTCACTCTACCGACAGACAGACAGAATTTATGTAATTTCATATGAATTTATCATAATTATTTTAAGAAAGTTAGAATTCAAACTAAATTTTTCAGTATAAAAGTCATGATTGAGATGAGTTCTAAACCCAAATAATCTTTTCATAGTCGCCTTTTCCCAACCTTTACTCAATCTGATATTTTTCTAGTTAAATAAATTTGGGACTATAACTCACAATCTATACTTACATTTTATTAAATATTATTTATCGAATAATTCTTTTTTTCGGCGGCGATCCTCAAAGCCAAAATGTAAATATGTGGGGTATCTTTTCTTTTCAGGGAACAAATCGGTTTTATTTGCAATGTATTAAGGGCCTATAAATTCATATTAGAATATTTTTCAAGTACATTTATCGAAAGGTCCTCTTTTAATAGTATGAACAATGAGCTTTAGGTCAGGAGAATGCGTTTCTTCTGTGAAGTATGCAAGAAAATGTTTTTTGCGTCGGAACCCAACTGATGAATAATAAGCTGTAGTTGTCAGGAGAATTCGTTTCTGCAGTAAAGAATGCAAAAAAACGCTTTGCCCCGAACTCCATTGATGAATAATGAGCTGTAGATGTCAGGAGAATGCGTTTCTGCAATGAAGGATGCAAGAAAACGCTTTTGGCGTCGGGGCTTCACCCCGAATCCCACTATGGAACGTTACCCCAGTTTTTCCTTCTCAAATATCAAATATATATATATATATATATATATATATATACTATGTATACATATATATGTATATATGTATATATACTATAGCATAGTCACATAACCATTGTCTGACTGGTCGATTTGGATTCTCTTTTCGCCACCGTCTACGTCTGTCCTCGACAGTGGATTATCTTTTGATCTCAAATGTGTTTCCCGCGGCCTTAATTTTTAAGTGCTTTCCAATTGTCTCGTTCTGGATCTGCCTGCAACCAGGTTCTCTCTTCTATATCAGTTAAAGCAAGATGGCGCCTAAGTTGTTTTTTAAAGGGTTTCTGCGTGGAACCTCTGTTACGTCGACCACTGTTCAGCTCACCAAAAATAAACAAAATACAACCGTATGTCCTTGATGGAGGGCAAGAATCTTTGGTGAAAGCGTTCAAGAAGTCTTAGTTGCTTTCTGCATAGTACACATGTCTTAGACCCATATAGGCCTTGAAGGTTTGAGAGAACCACTGCTTGGTAGACATTGATTTCGTAGGCAGGCAGAGCGATTTATTTCGCCACACTCACGCCTGAAGGCGACCAAAAGACCCACTGGCCTAGTCCAGGGGTCGGCAACCTTTTGAGTCGAAAGAGCCAAAAATCACAATTTACAAAATTTCAACGTTTTTAAAGAGCCACAAGATTTTTTTCTTCCAATATATACAGTGCTTTTTTTTTTTTTTTTGTAAAATAAAAAATAGGTGCCGGTACTCAGTGATTAGGTGCCGTTATTCAGTGATAGATTGCCTAACTTTTAAATACTTATAAATTAAAAATAAACGTTAAAATACAAGAAAAGTAATATTTTCCCCCCACATTGAAAAAGTTGCCGGTATGCCGTACCGGTGCGTGCCGTCACTAAAAAAAACCCTATATATATACAGGTCTTTTTTGTGTTACGGTACGCACAACTCTAATTTTCATTTGTTAGTTGGCTTCTTACTTTACTGTTAATTATATTCATGCAAGAGAACGATTGATCGCACGAATATGCAGATCCGACGATAGTCGGCCTTCCAAATGTCAAATTTTCACCTGATTGTAGCAATCTGGAAAACTATTCTAGGCGTCGAATATAAGTGTCTAGTCTCGCGCATTTCTTTTAAAGCTGTCTACTTTTGTTGCGTTATATTTATTTCTGGACCTTCAACTCTTCCAACTTTATCAATTTTCCACTTCACAAGGCTTTACTTTTTAAATCGATCAAATGCATGTCCACAGATCCAGCATCAATTCCAAATGGCTCGATGTAGATTTCGGTACTAATAGCATTGAGAAGATTTCTTTTTATAAATGCTACAATCGTTTTGTGTGTTTTGAATGGCTCAAATCTGTCGACAAGTTCACATCTTTAATTTATTTTAGAACTGTGCTAAAGTAACTCATGTCAACAGTAGCAATATTGCTTTACAAATTGAAAATGAAGTGATTGACCGGTCTGATAAATTTCTGCAAAAAGAATATTTTTTTATCTTCAAAACAAACGAATTCTTCTACCAAAACATAGATTGGGTATCCCTTTCCTTGTAGTTTTAGATTCAGCGCTCATTTAATTTTGCTGTTATATACACCATAAAGTAGAATTTTTGTAACCATTTGTCGTTCTCTAGTTCAGGGGGATTAATGTCTTTAGCATTTAGGAATGTATTTAATTCATTCAAGCACAAAGCAAAAGTTTCAACACCTTACTTTTGGAAAGCCATCACACTTTATTGCAAAGAATGAGCTCGGAATACTGAATCTCCATTTCGTTCAACAATTCTTTAAACTGACGATGGTAGAGCGCTTATGACAAGTGCTGCTAAAAATCTGGATTACCAAATTCACGACCTCAACCATTTCGGCCGGAAATGTTTGGGCACAAAGCCCTTCTCGATGTATTATTCAGTCAAACGTCAGTATTTCACGGTTTATTTTGCTCTGAAAAATCGTTGTTGCTTTTTTTTTTTTTTTTCAGTCCTACATCTGGCTCCATCAGTTGCTATTGAAACAATTTTATTTAAATCTATCTTAATGTCTTCAATGTATTTTTGTATGGCTTGCGCTCTACCTTCCATTCTAGTTTGTTCAGAGAGCGTTCGCAATCCTAGAATTTCTTCTTTTGGACCTTGGGAAGACATATACCTGACAAAATGGGCAACTTGTACCGTGTATTTTATGTTGCAAGACTCATCTATAGCAAATGATAAGGCAGAAGAAAGTTGAATATCTTCCACCTTCAAATATGTTACATTTAAATCATTTGAAGACATTTTAGCTATTCTATCTTGTGCTGTTTAACGGATAGTGGCAAATATGTTTTTTTCCAAGATTTCTGGATTGTTTTTGAAATCACAAAACTGTTCTTCATCTGTGAATGGTTGCCTTTTTGAGCAGTTTCTAGTAGTATTACAAAGCTTGCCAGGTTCGCATTACTTGTACATTGCTTCTAGCTTTGAGAAGATTATTTGCTTTTAAGTGATTTACTTGAAATAACAAACTATACGTCACAGCCAAATCACCGGTGAAAACGCCCAATACGCCCCGCTTCGAAAGCGACCTACATAGAAACATTCGACGACTGCGCTATAGAGAGCTTCCGACGGACTGACGACATGTGGGAGAGCTGTGGTGAAAAGCGATTACAAGTGGCTGAGAGATTTAATCGGTGCCTAATCTTCGTTAAACGAGTCAGAACTATTTGAAATTTTTTTTTTCGATAAAAACAAATATTTGACTATGGAATTAAAGAGCCGCAGCTTCACACCCAAAGAGCCGCATGTGGCTTGCGAGCCGCATGTGGCTTGCGAACCGCAGGTTGCCGACCCCTAGTCAGACGGTTATCAGCTCCCATTGAAAGCGATGTGTAGTTTTAGACCTAGGTCTACTCTATAATACACATTTATAGATCAAGATGTAGATCAAGAAACTGGTAGCCATATGTATACTCATCGAGCCAGAGGCGTAGTGAGTGGGGCATGATGAGCCATTTTTTTAATGTATTTAAAAAACGATCATGCAAACAATTTCCTCCCCCCCCCCCCCCTTTTAAACAACTGGCCCAGACAAGTGATTGGATCATAGCGCATTGAGAAAGCTAAAATCTAAACAAAAACAACAGGTAAAAATATTTCTATCGCAAAGATTTATGTGTAGGTCGATCATACACATAATTACATGACTGATCCAAATAAATTGTAAAGTTGTTTTTTTTAAAAATATTTTTCTTGTTGACAGTTGAGAATGGCGCTTTCAACAAAGAAAGTGGACATAAACAGTCGAAGGATTATCGGATTTCACTGTGGTAAATTTAGTTGCAATAATGCCATTGATTGAAAGCAACAAACAAAAAAACATCAACAACAGTATACATACAGCATACACATAAAAGAAAACGAAAATCATAGAAAGTTTTTATGTCTCAAATTTTAAAAATAAAAAAAATGCTTAAATATTGTTACGATCTTCTCTATCAGGCCTTCTGTAAACACAAATACATCAACAGCCAATAAAACACTATTGGCTACACTAACTTCAAATGGTTTAACACAATAGAACTGCGAACTAAACATTGCAAGTCTCGCTTTCTACTCCTGGACTCGTACAGCTACATTTTCGAGGACTCACATTCTACCGCACAGTCCTTACTGACTTGCTGTCCTGGACTCTTGACCTTTCTTACACGCTGTCCCTCGTCCGTAAAGGCTTTCGATCACATGACCATAACACTGGTCATATTTGCGTGTACTATCAGTAATGTCCCTTGTTCAACAGCCGTTGACCAGTGTGATTCGCCTTCGTCTCGTGTGCCAGTAGGTCACACACACTTTAATCCTATCACTCCGCCACTGGAGTTACAACACTGCGCCCTTCTTAGATTTGTCTGTCACGGACAAAATCTACCTCACGACATGGGCTGTGGAGGTTTATCGTTGCAGGTTGGGGTCTATCAATGGGAGGGGCAGTGGCAATGTAGCCTGTGTATGTCGCTTTCTCCTGCACCAGTTGTTTTCAATCAATGGCAGTTGGCTGAGAGGACGTCGTGTACGTTGCCTGGCCTTTCTGTCAGTCGCCGCCGATCGCAGCTTGGTGACTAGTAGCGGATCACTTGATGTCATGACAGTGGTCATCAAGACTGCTGGTCTTACACGTTGCTCCAACAGGCTTTTTATCGATGCGCCGTAGGTCCCAAGGAGACCAGGTTGTCATAATCTTCAAGAGTGACTGGAAGACATGTCTGTAGGGCACGAGGGCAGCGTCCTATGTGCACAAGTCCATCTGCTGCACCACCATCAGCGCTTCTCTTGCTGATACTGGTATCAGGACAAACGTCATTTTGGTCAAGACTTTGTTGATAAGTATTCCGGTGCTCGCACTCTCCCTGCGAGGCGGCCCCGTCAGCACAGTGCTTGTTAAATGCCTGGATGTTTAGTGTAGGCTGGGTGTTTCCTCAGGCTTTTTAAAAATATATAAATATATAGTCCCCGCATTTTAAGGGAGTTTTCGGTCTTGGCAATTTTCTCCAATACTAACATAAAAGGAAACATCTAGGTCTGAAGACTGTAACCGGAATATCCATGGGACAAGGTGGGGTTGGCCAATGGTCCATTCTCCGCCATCCATAGAGTTATCCAAATGAAACTTTTCTGCAGTAGAAAGCTTAAAGTGGACTGTGCCCTGGGTATGCCCTGTGGAATCGTCACATCCTGGATCCAGGCCCCTTCACGATATCACATTCACCAGATCCAGAAAAAAAAACACTTCATGATGGATTTATATCTAGTATTAGAATGTAGTGAGACAAGGACCTCCGTCTGGTGTAGTGCAATCCAGACCTCCGTCAAAAAGCACCTAGAGGGGGGGGGGAGGTCCACTATTATTCACTTAGTGAAATGCAAGTGGAAAGGCAGTGGGGTTATTTATTTCTCTTGGTCATTTCCAAGCCCCGATACCCACACGGGGGAGTATCGCCACAGAGTGGAGGTTTGGAGTCAGAGTTTTCCTTCTCCTAACAAACTGGACAGTATTAACTTCCTCCCCCGCAAAGAACAATCTACAATTTTCCAACTAAGAACAGGACACACACCACTATTAAATTACCACCTGAACAAAATAAACTTCACACAACTACCCCTTTGCAGACACTGTGCCCACCCCTTTGAAACCGTAAACCATATCCTCTTTGAATGCCCCTCCATAATCCACCTTAGGCAGACCCTACTTCCACTACAGCCCAACATAACAAACACCCTGTACGACAGTGCTGAACAACTGAAGAAAACAGCACACTTTTTTTCCTTGGCACAGTCTGCAAAAGAGCTCACAGCTCAGCAGCAATAAAGCTGGCTAGAAGAAGAAGAAATGCCTGGGTGCAGGCAAGAATCACGTTGACATGATCAGATCTGTGCTCATCGTTGTCACAGGAAACGTCAGGCTTCTTGTCGTGGGAGCCAATCGACTCGTCTGTCTTGCTCTGCATGGTACCAAACGTTTCATCGGTCTTGTTCAGCTAGGTACTGGTCCATATCTGTTTAATCATGGTACAGATCTGTTCGTTGACCTCTTCCAGCTTCGTACCCATCTGTATCTGGAACGAGTTCATCTGTTCTTTTACGGCGCTCATGAGATCTCTGATATCTAGTTGTACTTTGAACAGATACGATTCCGGGTCTTCATCTTCGTCCAGCTAGTCTTGTCGAATGCGTTCCTTAAGAGTTTCCTTGTTTCTTCCAAAGCATTTCAGTCCACGACATAGAAGCTCTTGTTTCAATTCTTTTAGATCAAGTTCATCCAGCAGTTTCACATAAGCCATAAGAAATCCCACTTCTGACACCAGTGTTACGTTCTTCTCTTTTCAGGCCTTCTGTAAACACACAGCACATCTAACACAAGAACTTGACAACAAGAGTTTCAAGTAACAAGGTGGCGGTTTAATGACATATAGCAACAGCCAATTGGCTTCACTAACTTCAAATGCTCTAACACAATAGAACTGCCAACTAAACATAAGTCTCTCTTTCTACTCCTGGACTCGTACAGCTACATTTTTGAGGACTCACATTCTACCGCACAGCCCTTACTGACTTGCTCCTGTTCTTTCTTACACGCTGTCCCTCGTTCGTAAAGGCTTTCGATCACATGACCATAACACTGGTCATATTTGCGTGTACTAACAGTAATGTCCCTTGTTCAACAGCCGTTGACAAGTGTGATTCGCCTTCGTCTCGTGTGCCATTTGGTCACACACACTTTAACCCTATCAGTCCTCCACTGGAGTTACAATATCTACATAATTGAAATTATTAGACTTACAAGATGTCAAATGTAGAAGAAAATGTGCAAATCACATTTGAGGGGTTGATAGCTTCCTTCCATTCAAACTCTATTAGTTATTTTCTCTAGTTGTCTAGACTTGAAGCTCTGGTGATGTGCAGAATTGTCTGTCTTATTATTCATAGTTTCGTCCATTTTATAATTACATTCATGGTAAAGGGAAACAAGTATCAAGTCTACATACAGAATAAAGTTTATGAATTTGTCTCCCTTCTCTAATTTGGATATATATGATATGAACATCTCAGTATCTTATTTTTGGGTTTGTTAAGTAATTGGACTAGTGCTTTTAGGTCAATAAATAATAATAATAAAAAACAAGGGTACTTATTGATTAATAAATAGCTAATTATTTAATTAGCATACACGACACATGGATACGTACAGGACATTATTATCTTCTGTTTTCCGGAAATGGGCAACAAAGATAAATCTTATGCAAAAAAATCTACATAGGCCTTCTATCTATCTCTATGCCTTCTATCTATCTATCTATCTATCTATCTATCTATCTATCTATCTATCTATCTATCTATCTATCTATCTGTCTGTCTGTCTGTCTTTCTATCTATCTATCTTTCTATATATCTAGTTATATATCTATAGATACCTTCAGTTTTCAGAATACAGTTGATACATTTAATTATTAATGTGGGTTTAACAATTTCTTTTACCTATAATTTGTAACCTATACATAATGTCTTCTTGATTAAAAATGTGTAGATTCATATCTTTCTTAGCACGTGTAATCTTACTAGACGTGACTGCTCCATTTGAAAAACAAGCTGGGATCTCGTTGACCGACGCTCTGGAAAACGTACTGTGCATCTGTGGAAAGATGGAAGGTCCTTCTCGCATACCCCTGATTTGTATATATTTACTGACATCAAAACCACAAGTAAGCTAGTCCTAGTCCACACGTTCATTTTATAAAGTTGGCAAGTGTAGCGCTTGATATCACATAAATCACTGGAGTGTCAGCTATACAACGTTTTGCTTGATTTATTGCTCTCTTATTTTATTAAAATAATAGTCAAGCAGCTCTTGCACATCAAGTATCACCGACTTAGTTTCTTTTCTTTTTAAATAGCCTAATAATATATTTGCAATATACCGGTACAATGTCTCGTAATTGAAATTAGAACAAACACTTAAAATAAAAAGTAAAACAGTGTTAGCCGTTTGTTTTATTACAGGAGTATGTTATTTTTCAATATGCTTTTCTTTGTGACCAATTCTTTGACAATCTTTAAGGCGGTGGTCGTCAAAAAAAAAAAAGGCTTCTACAAAATACTTTAATTTATATTAATGTAAATGATTCTTAAGATCTGTATGGCTATTTTCCTCTTTATTGTATATTCACATTTAGCTAATTATTTTGAGGTTGTGAAGACACTTCAGAAATAGCTAACTAGCGTTAACATAGCTCAGATAAAATCAAAACAAGCTGATGGAGAATCCGAACAGTTCAACATAATGCCACTCAGTCGGATGATTGTTGCCACCGCAGGGTTGTAGTGAGTAAGGAATGCATTACTCAATATAAGTTGTTACTACTAGTGAGAGGCCAATTAAGTTGTAGTAATTAAGGTATGACCAACTTGTGAATATTCTCACGATACCAAAAAATAAATAATAATGTTGTCAAAAAGTTCGGAAACATTATCATCATTGAACTGACTGTTTTAATTTGTCTTCACGATAGCTGACTTAGGTGTTTTCTTGCTTCTGTTCCAGCAAATCTTGCCATTCTCTTGTTTCTGTTCCAGCTTCTTCTTCTTCCTCGTTCTCCTTTTTATTTTTGCTGGAGCGTTCAGATGACTAGAACTGCGCAGTGGTTTCCAAATCAGTTTTCCAAGCTTTTGAGGATTTTTTCGCATCGGTTAGAAAGACAATCTGACTGTGTGGGGTACTTGGATGGACAGGATATAAACGCAGTGGACAAATTCACATATCTTGGCAGCACACTCTCCAGAAATGGAAAAATCGATTGTGAAATCGACCTGCGTATCGCCAAGGCCAGTGCATCCTATGGCAGACTGTCTACAAATGTCTGGAACAGACGTGGTATCACCACAAACACAAAGCTTGGGGTCTATAGAGCCGTCATCCTCCCCACATTGCTCTATGCCTCAGAAACATGGACAATGTACAGTATACATGTAAAGAAACTAAACCACTTCCACATGACATGTCTGAGAAAAATACTAAATGTCAAATGGCAAGACAAAATACCAGATACAGAAGTCCTTCGAAGAGCGTGTCTGCAAAGCATCCACACAATCCTGATGCAGTCCCAGCTGCGATGGGCAGGTCACGTCTACAGAATGGAAGACCACCGCATCCCTAAACGACTCTTGTATGGCCAACTAAGCGAAGGAAAGCGCTCGCAAGGTGGTCAAAGAAAGCGCTTCAGGGACACCCTCAAAGCTTCTCTGAAGGCGTTCAGCATAGACCCAGGCACCTGGGAGACAGAGGCACATGACAGAGCACCATGGCGTCGGGCTGTGAAAACTGGCGCACAGGCTGCTGAGGAAAAAAGAACAACGCTGGCAGAAGAAAAACGCCAGAAAAGAAAAGCAAGACAAACGACACTAGCTCCAGCTGGAATAACCTGCCAAGTGTGCGGCCGAACATTCCGGGCTCACATAGGTCTCACCAGCCACATGAGGAGGCATAAAACCCCAGTGCAAAGCCCTCAGCCCCCTGGATGATAAAGTGGTCATCATCGAACCACGATGGACGAACTATATGAGATAAGCCATCCGTGTAAACTTAAACTCTGATCCAAAGGTTGCTAGAAAAATGAGTTTGTAGAATTGAGTTCACTATTTATTTGAGCTCTTTTGGAATGTAGTCAGATTTTTTGGTTATATTTTCAATATAGTCTCTTATAGTAGGAGAGAGCTTTCGTCCAAGGGTGAAGATTCATTATGATGTATCGTGGATTCCAGGATTATTTTTTCAAGTTGGTGTTTCTTTTTAGGTCCAGAGACTCCTTGTAGCACATAAGTCATTTTGAGATGGTTTTTAGTGTCAGTTTTGTGGATTTTAGCTTTGAGTGGGTGCCTCTCCAGGTTTCCATTTTAGTGAATTGGGAAAGGATTTTTTATTTTTCGTCTTTCATCTAGAGAGACCAGGGCAGTGGTTTCTTCCATAGCTCTTATGGGTGTTGTTTTGATTGCTCCTGTCATCAATGTTTTGAACCTTGTCTATTTTTCTTAGGTTGGTTTGGGCTGCTGAGCGCCATGCTGTGGCACCATATTCTAGAACAGGTTTTATGTAACTGATATAGGTCTTTTTCAGGATGTTGTGGTTAGCTCCCCAATCTGTGCCAGCTAATGTTTTCATAAGAGATAGTCTCTGGATGACTTTATTCTGTGTTTTTTTCTATTTGTTTTTTCCAGGTTAATCTCGGGTCATAGGTGACTCCAAGATATGTAGGGCTGTCATTTTTTTTAAAAAGTTTCCTTATTTAATGTTAATTTCATTGTTTGTTGTTTCGCTGACAGTGAGAAGATATTATATGTTGTCTTTTTTTGTGTTGGTGGATATGCAAGTCTTTGGCCCATTTATTGAGTTCCAGCAAATCTTGCCATTTTCTTGCTTCTGTTCCAGCAAATCTTGCCATTTTCTTGTACAAAAAGCAATTTCTTAAATCTACATGGAGCTTTGACAGAGCTGAGAACATTTCTTCAGGAATCATTGGCAGATTTTCAACTTAAAAATGAAGATTCATGTCTACAACAGGGCTTAACAGAAGCCTGCTCTGACTATAAAAGATATTTGGAGGGTTTTCCACAGGTATTAATGATTTCAATGCTTATTAGTCTTATAGTCAGTCCAAAGTTGTGGGGCGATGAGTGTAAACGAGAAATCCAAAATGTTCGGGTTGGAATACACGTTTTTCATCTGCGTTTCTAAATAGGCAAAATTATTTTAAATTTAAAAGAAATATTTTAAAAAGTAAAAGTAAAGTTCCTCTTTCAGACTTTGCGATCTATAGGGCAGTTTCTTTGGCCCACGGTTAACGAGGGTGTTATGTAGCCAGCACAACGACCAATCGCCTTTACTTTTCCCAAAACTAATGTCAGGTACCCATTAGAGCTGGGTGGACTCACAAGAGCCCAAAAATCCCGAAATAAATAATCCCAGCCTTCACCAGGATTCGAACCCGGGACCCCCGGTTCAGAAGTCAAGCGCTTTACCGCTCAGCCACCGCGCCTCATACTATGAGAACGATTGATCATTTATTTTTCAATGTCGTAAATGTTCTAATAAATATATTTTTATGAGTAGATAGTCGCATTCGTGTGTCCTGGTGGAATTAGTTGACGTGTGCGTATGTGGGTTGTACACAAGAATCCCCATGACAATCTCAGTGATAGACATGCTCCGTTGTCACAACGTTAAGAGGACAAAAGCAACACATCTCTTACACTCTCTCAGATAGACAGAGCGTCTTAGGACAATGTTTAGTTGAATGCTGATCGATAGTGTGGAACATTTTAAAGACATCCTTGTTTTAATTTTTCTGCAGTAGAATGGACTTATATTATTTAGATTGGAATTAATGCATTTTTTAAACATTAAGATGACGTTTCACTAGAGTTAGATCGTTACTAGTTTAATAAAATATGATTAATTTAATAGTTTGGTACAATTTTTGTGATGAACTAGACAAAGCCCTATGGTTGTGAATGGATGCATTTAATGTTAGTTGGCCTCCTTCAGTTGCAGAGCGACTATGGTTCATATGGAACACTTTTCTCATGTGACTGTGGGGCCCTATTTTGGAGAGGCACTCCCTTCCACATATATCGCAGGTTAAGGTGGATTTCGCTTTGGTGATATAGGAGCCATTTTTCGTTTGGCCCGCTTTTTCTTTCAGAGCTGAGGCCTATGTTTTTTTCGCTTTCCACAGCTTTCTGGTCACCATCTCTCTCAACTGATCTTCCCAATGGTATCAATGTTTACTGCTTTAAGGTCCCTTTTGATCACATCCACGTAACGGAGGGTAATGATTTAGGGCTTATTCCACGAGAATCGGCATAGTAATGATAAATAAACACTATATCTAGACAATACAAATATACAGTAAAAATATGTTATAAGAGAAATGGACTAAATTTCACCAGTCACCCCAATCGAGGTCACTTAGTCAAGCTATACTCACGACTGTCCACTGTACGTAGTATTATAATCCTTTTTTTTTTAAAGCTACTGTTAAAAAAAACTACTTAAGACAACATCTGATGATAATCATAAGACCAATCAGATTAAATGATAACAGTTTGAAAAGGAAAGTTTCCCAAAAATCACTAGAGATTAATTAGACCCGTCTCTGTTGCATTATATGGCCAGCAAAAGTATCGTTCTGCTTCCTTGAGTTTCCAAGCATACCTACCAGAAAGACATCGACAAACCCAAGGAGAAAAATAAAGTAACTTAATTACAATTCATATTTGTGACATTTTGGTTTTGGAAACCGATAGCTCTAAAACCGACCTGTCCCGATATAATGATTTAAAAAATATAGATATTGGATATTTTAACAAAATGGTGTTTGATTTCAACTAATGAGCAGGCTCCTCACAATTTTAGCAAGCTGGAGATGATTGTTTTTACTGGACATAGTGGTCAACATGTTCAAAGTCAATTTGAAGCTGCATCCCAACAACTCAGTATCTCTGTTGTAAAAGTAAGTGATCGTCTGAAGGGGGGAAATAGGCATCTCGATTGTCAACTTTATTGGTTTCTAGATGTCAAACTATCAATAAGCTTATTAGGTAAATAGTTTCCTGCTTAAAATAACTAACATCGTGAATACATCTTTAATAACAAATAAAGACTTTCACATGCTTGTATATCTCCGTTGTACCGACTTATTCACTTATGGATCTAAAACAAACAGTACGTAAAGTAGGTTACAACAATTCCCAAATTTGACTTTAATGTCATACAGCAGCTTTAGAATGATTAAGAACTTCACAGGGCATCCATGTTTAGACAAATCCTTTATAAACCACCGAGACTCACTCTAACGAAAACCCATGATCAAAAAATGCAGCGTAGTAGGCCTATATGTCCAGACTCTGTTCTAGCTTTTTTCTTGCATCTGTTAGATAACAAAATAGTCTTATGAAACCTTATCTTCTTATATATATACATATATATATATATATATATATATATATATATATATATATATATATATATGGAAATTTGTCTTACAATTTGTGCATTACACCAAACAAAACATGATAACTATAAGAAACCAAAATATACATTCAACCCAGACTCACTCATAATTTACATGTAAAAAGTTTATATGGATAATAAAGATTAGTATTATAGATATATAAACGCAAGTGCCCAATTCACTCACCTATCACCAATTCTCTCACGGTAGACCAAAAAAATACAAAAATTTAACCTGTTATTACTTACCAGGCAAATAACTACTAAGCCATTTTCACTGTCAAAACCACGGCGGTTAAATTTACCGAAAGGGATTCTTTATTCGCAATTTCAACCCACTATGATGTTTTTTTTAAAGCGATTCCAAAGATTAATGAGGAATGCAGTATTTTCCTTACGAGCCCCCAACTGTAACATACATTATAACATATTTGCCACATCCAGGGGAAGCATAACCATTGTCCGCCGCTGGTCGATCGAGATTTTCTTTTCGCCGTCTGCGTCTGTGCTCGGCAGTGGCAAAAACATTGCTTACCTTTTTCTTAATATCTAAAAAATGTCTTCTTGTTCTTAGGCGCCTATAGGCCTTATTTTTAATTCTACACATTTCCTAAATTTTTTTTACCATGAAGATCTACGCAAAATCGAAATAAACAAAAATAATTAATTAAACCAAATTCAGATTAAATTTTTGTTAAAGATCGCCGAATATCTCTATGAAGTCTTTAGCATCTGAAGTAACATTGTATAACGACTATCTTCTATTAAAAAGAAAGTCTGTAATTTATAATCTAAATCGACATGTAGGCCCAATTATAGATCTAAAACTAAAAATTCAACAAATTCTCACTATAAGTAAACTTTTTTTTTTTTAGTAAAATGCTGTTCTAGAGAAAGGGATGAGAGGCCGAAGAATAGTCAGAGATTGTATTAAGGACTTTTTTTTTTGAGGGGTGAGCAAGTTTTTATTAAGCATCCCATTTAGGATTGGCCTAGTAGCGGAATAAATAGTCCTTGACGGATTAATGGGCCACATTTTTATTTTACATGTTTTGGATGTTCCTTCAGAATCAAAGATGATTACAGCCTAGCACAAACCTCACAAAAGAAGTCGTCAGGCCGTGACGGCGAGCATGGTTCGATCCCCGCACCTCTAGAGCACATACTAAACGATGTACTAAATAAACATATCCATAACCGTGGAGGGAGGGGGGGGGGGAAAGGAGCGAAAAGTCATACTAGAGTTCACTAACCAAAAGTAGGAGTGTACAAAGGGAAATGCGGGGGGAGGGGGGAGGGGCGATATAAAATGTACCGTTCCAGCTAATCTTAAAAGATACTAAAATTTACTGGCCAATAGTGGTGGGGGTTCCTTCCAAAAAAAACTAACTCTGTAGGAGAGCAGAAAGATTCGAAAAATGCAAATTGAAGAAAACAAAGTGATGGTTCCTACCGTTTTTTTTTTAAAGTGGATATACAGCAAATAGACAACAATACCAACATATCTTTTTGTGTTATACTACTGCAACCAGAACCGTTTTTCTTTCCTTTACAGCGTGTGGTCAGTGCCACCATCAGATCCAGTTTAATAACTCACACCATGATGGGGGGCAGTCCCGGGGTCCCTTCAAGTGAAGACACTACTGGCCTGGTCGATGTTATTCTTCTTGATTGTGGTACGTAGCACTGTATGTCATCACCAGGCATTCAAACCACTTACAACCACCCTTTAGGCCATCACCTTTATTAGTGTACATTAAAGAATTGATCGAAGTAAAAGTTTTTGTCAAAAGCCAGGGATCAGAGATGGGATTTTCTTTGTCTCCATTCTGTACATACAAAGCAAGCAAGAGTCCACACTTCCATCTTTCTACCCACCTTATAATTTCAGTTGTTCTATGTCCAGGCAAGTTTCTGTGTGTGTAATTGGGCTTACGCTTACAGACTATCCCAGAGTGCCACAACTCTCAGGACTGTTAGTGTTGTACTATCTTTTTGATACAAGATTCGTATGATGTTAAACAGAGCCGGCCTTAGGGCACTGTAACCTATGCGACCGCAATGGACCCCGCAATTCCATAGGCCCGCAATTCCATAGGCCCCGCACTAATTCTAGGTGTAAATTCTTAAATTAAACCATTATAACTTATAACGGGGTTCTCACGGTTTCCTGATTTTCCAGGAGCTAATGGAAATCTGAAATTATTAAAATCTCCAGAAAACGCATACAAATCTCCTGTAAAATAGGGGGGAAAAATGCCATATTGGTGAGTCATTCAGTTACTTGAGGTCAACGATTCACAAATACTTCAGTAATTCTTGCTATTTAGCCTGATCTATGTAAAAAACAAAATGATGATATAATGTATGACTTTGCTACACTTAAGGCTCGTAAAGTTGATTTGATCTTGATTTTACACTTCATAAAGAATGAATAAAATACAAAGACGAATTTATTTTCTAATACAAATCTTAATTTTCACTTGTTATCCGTATCCCTACGCAGAGTGGGCCCCGCGCAATCCGTTTCGCATAGGGCCCCGTCATTGTTAAGGCCGGCCCTTTTGTTAAACATAGGTCATTTATTTGGGACACGAAAACAATGTAATGTAGGCCTACTAAAAACAATCTATTAAATTTTAAAAAGTTTTTTTTTAGATTAATATTGTTTAATAAACAACTACATTCATAGATCTAATTAATAAGATCTGACTACCATCTGCCACATATTAGATCAGGGGTTCTCAACATGTGGGTCGTGACCCCCTTGGGGGTCGATTGACGATTTGCCAGGGGTCGCCATAGACCATCGAAAAAATGAGTTGTTTTGTCTATTCTTCTATTGCTGTGTGTGTGTGTGTGGGTATGGGGGTCGCAGCAGAGTGGGGGATTGTAAAAAGGGGTCGCCGAGCTTAAAAGGTTGAGAACCGCTGTCTTAGATGATGACATTCATAATATTAACAATAATATTATTCTGAAAGTCTACATTCCGGTTGTTTGATAGATATAAAATAGTCTAGTTGTATCTTTAAATTGTATAAATGTAACCAAAACTATGTTGCATGTTTTATAATGTTTGTTGATGTCGACATTATGTTCTTATAATCATTGTCAATGTGGACAAAGGAGAGCAGAGAATAAAAAACAAAATGGCTGCTGTATTCCTATTTTTCTAATACAAAGTTTGTTACCTCTTTTAGATCCCTACTCGCTTCAGAACTTTTTCTATCTTTGGTTGAATGAGACTTCTAAAGACTCGGAACACATCCATCTTTTGTTACCTCCACCTTCACCAGGTAGTCGGACACATTTGTTGTTGTTGTGTTTTATGAACTGTCTTTAAGAGATGTATATCAAGGTATACCGAACATTGTCTGTGAGCAATGTGTGCGATGTGACGCGGTGTGTGTGTTGTCTTTTTTTTTAATACGTAGGATATATTACTCCAGAATTATTCTTTCACCTCATTGTGCACTAATGCCTAGAGTTATAATATATATTTATACCTAGAAACTTGAATACCTACTATATTTTGACTGACTATTCTATTTAGTGCCTCCCCTCCCCCAACTGGCTTATTGAATATTGGTGATGTTCCCTATAAACTAAACAATCAAGGACGCTAATAAGAGAATTGGATTCTGCGTTAGGTCGAGCCATGCACAGACGTAACGGTCCACGTCTTTTTCTCTTGTTGTCCAAACTTTTCTCACGACTTAATGCTTAAGACTACATTCAAACTGAAATCGCCACTTTGAACTTACCACAGCTGATAGTGAACTCATCATTAAATGTGATTTGCTGGAACAAATGCTGAGTCCTTACCAGTTACCTTTTTGTGAAGCCTTTGTGAGTACTTTTATTTATTTCTCTGACAATATTTCCATTCCAAGACAAAATAGCACAACGTTAGATAGGACAAGGTTTATGACACTTAGCAGAAAGATATTAGCATGCATACTTTTTAAAGATTTCAAATAAACCACATTAATTGTGGAGATGTATACATAAAAGTATGTAGATTAGTGGTGTGTATCAATAAATTAATTGACAAATATATTTATTAGAAAGTAGGTATACTTAATACAAGTCAATAATAAGGTGGCTAGGTTACAAGCTGTAGAGTTAGTTACTATGACATATGCAAATTTTATTCTGAAGATCTATTCAGCATTTAATTAAGTACTTAATAAATTAAACTAAATCAACTCACTCTTTTATATCTTTTTGTTTACTTTACTAGCACGATAACCAAATAATTGTGTCACTTCAAGCAAGTTGTAGTTCAAAAGATTGAAACGATGGGGACAGTTGAAAACTGTGCATACAAACACACACAAACGCGTAATTATAGAAATGGCTGCAAATAAAAAAAATGTGTTAACATCATGAAGTCCATTTTTGTAATGCATTAAAGGAGCTGCTTGTATTCACAAGAAACTTCTTTAGACAAATGTCGTGGAGAAAAAAAAAAGAACAAGGGGTTTAATTAAACAATGGAAATGATTCTCTTTGTATTCGATGAGGCGAAGTCTTGATCCTAATAAATCTGTTAAACTTTGTGAGGTCGATGTAGACATCATATTTCTCAATTTCATTTTATAGCGGTTCCCAAAGAAAAGAGTTATCATTTGTTTTGTGCTGTCTGTCTGTCCAACTCAGGCAAAGTTGATATACCATTGTCATAACGTTTTTAGTTTTTATAATGTAAACGTTAACATACAAACTTACAGAGAGACAGACTAGAATGTCAAAAAATAAAAATTTTGACTATGGTGGCTGCTAAAAAAACAACAACGCCATATTCATCCTAGATATGAAATATTACTAAGGTTTATTTATAGTTTTAATGCGATGTTATTTTATTTTATCATAACAATGGCGTTTTGTTTCTCTTTCCCAAAGTGTGTGTGTGCTGTGTATGCTAGTGTGTTCGTTTGATGTGTGTTTAGTGTTCCCAAAACAGATGACACTCTCACGTTGTAGTCAAATGGTGGTTTCTTTATCTCTTCTTCTCCATTGCTCACTTTGTCTCTCCTAGGACCTGCATACAGAATCAGTGTCTTGTAAACACGTCTACCCAACAGCCAGCAAGGCGGTCTCTATGACTGTACCTGTCAAACACCTGAAGGTAAGTACACCTAAGCAGGCAGTTCAGATCATTTAGGTTTATACTTGGAAGTGAAGCCCGATCATAAACAAATGTGTCTCAATTAGGCGCGCAAGTAATAGCCACGAACAAAATGTACCTCAAATCATGATTAGATTATGTTTTGAGGGAAGTGGAACTAAGGGAGGTAGATTGCAGCTTACATTCACACACCGTAAATACGTGAGATCTGCTGGGGAAAAGTCGAATGGATGTGTGCTGGCCACGGGACATCCTCGTTGAATGTGGCTCACATAGATCTACGTACTTAATTTTTTAAAGCCTTAAATCGATGGAAACATTTTGGGACTTTTATCAGTGGATGGCAGATTTAATGTTTAAACAAATTGGCACTGAATAAGCTTGAACTTATTTGGAGTTTCTTGTTTTCATAAAACAAAAATGACATAGTTCTAATTTTAAATCAAATAGTAACTTTAAAAAAAATGTTCCTTAAAAGCATTATTTTAAATTAAATTCAACTTGCGAAATTAAAATTTTGAATTTCCTCAAAATAGCTTGTTAACAGTGACAATTTTTTTTAAGGAATATTGTTTTAAAACTAATTAATAGTTAAGTTCTACTTAATCGGAATTTTTTTCTCGGTTTAATTTGTATAAAATGATACATATTAAGTTGTTTGCAGTCTACCAAGTTGTCCTTTTTTGGAAGCTTTACAATCACTACTTTTTGCCATTCCTCGGGGACTTTAGAAGTTCGCCAACAGTGATTTAAGAGATCAGTCATTCTGTCAACAATGCACTTTCCCCCTTGTTATAGCATTTCTGCTGACACCATGTGTAGCCCTAGTGCTTTGTTGTTCTTTAGCACTGCTATGGACATGGTAACCTCCTCTGCAGTTATTGGGTCTGTCTTGACCTTGAGATCATTGTTCGGAGAGGGGTCCTTGAATGTGGAGACGGTTGGTTAAAGGTCTCTTTAAAATTCTCTACCCATCTTGCATCCTGCTCTTCTTTCGTTAGCATTGCTTGTCTTTTATAGGTGCTCCATGTCCACTCTTTGCTCCAGTGAGATCTGGACAATACAATGGAGAGTCTTTGTGTCATTTTTTTCATGCAGCTGCTTGTGCCTTTTGACCCCTCTGTTCAATCCAGTCCCGTTTATCTCGCCGACAGCTTCTCTTTACTTTCAGATCTGCTTCTCTATAGGCTTCTCCCGCTAGTCTGCGATCTTGTGTTTCATTTTTCTGATCGCGTCTACGTTTGGCCTCTTTCCTCTCATCGATCAATTTCCATGTTCTGTCTTGCATCCACCCTTCCTTGTATGAACCTCGACTCCTTTTGATAACTTCTTTCGCGCTCTCAATAGTGGTATCTTTGAAGTTGGCCCACTCTTCTTCAAGGTTCAGTATATTTGCAAGAGCCTAGAAGCGGTTCTTTAGTTTCAATTAGAACTGTGCTGCAATATTGCAGTCTTTGAGCTTGACTACGTTAAATGGGCGGGGTCGTTTGGCTTGTTTTAGTTGGCGTTTCAGTCGGAGCTTTTATTTGCCACTGACAAGGTAGTGGTATGAGCTAATATCCGCTCCTCTGCGGGTCCACACGTTTAATAGAGAGGACCTCCATCGCTTGGAAATGCAAATGTAATCTATCTCGTTGAAGGTTTCTCCATTTGGAGATCGCCATGTTTTTTTGTGTGTATTTGTTTGTGCTTAAAATATGTGCATGCAACAACTGGAGGGGCATTACTCTCCTCTTTGTCACAGGCAACGTTTTCAGCACTATTTTATTGAGACGGCTTCAACAGTCTGTAGATGAGAGGCTCAGAGAAGAACAAGCAGGATTCCAAAGAGGAAGATGATGTGCACAGCAGATCTTCAATTTACGAAATACTATAGAACAAAATGTCGAAAGGCTAACGATCAGTTTCGTAGACTTTAAGAAATCGTTTGATAGTGTCCACCGAGAATCACTATGGAAAATAGTTAGGGAATACGGCATCCCAGAAAAATTCATTCAGATCCTACGACACCTATACAGTCAATTTAGTTGCTGCATTAAAACAGAAGAAGGAACAACCAAGTTCTTTAGCATTGAGACAAGTGTGAAACAGGGGTGCATCTTATCTCCCTTCCTCTTCCTCCTAGCCATTGACTATATAATGAGGAAAGCAATGAACCAGACTGCCTTTGGTATTCCATGGCGTGAACAAAACCGAGTGGAATATAAGGCAAAGGGTGCCCCCGTCAAACTTGGCGAGTCAAAGCTTGAAGAGTTGGACAAGTTCACATACCTTATCAGCATCATAACAAATGATGGGGATGCCTACCATGATGTAGCGTGCCGAATAGAGAAGGCAGGGAGCATTTTCCAAAAGCTGCAGCCTATTTGGACAAGCCAGCTATTGGGCTCGAGACAAAAATACACCTTCTCAACGCAATCGTCATTCCAACTGCAACATATGCATGTGAGACGTGGAAGTCATCTGTCAAAATTGAGAAAAGGCTAAATGTGGCTCAACAAAAATGGCTGAGACGGATTTTGGGAGTCAGTTACACAGATCGGGTGGAAATCCTATGCCGAACTGGGAGTCGAACACTTAGTGAGGTTGTGACAGAGCGTCGCATGAGGTTTGCGGGACATGTTCTCCGACAAAATTAACTACGCACACCAAGAGTTACGATGACATGGAGGCCAATACGAGAAACGTCCCCGTATAACTTGGCGCCACACCTTCATGGAAGACCTCAGACTGTGGACATCAGGTGGGAGGAGGCTTCAGACATTGCCAGTGACAGATCTTTGTGGAGACAGCTTGCCGCCCAATGCTTCGAACGGCGCGGGAGGATCTAAGTCTAAGCAAAAGATGCATATTAAATTATATATATATATATATATATATCTATATTTATATATCATGGGCGTAGCCAGATTTTTTTTTGGGGGGGGGGTGGGGGGATTTTGTTCTCTCCCTCCCCCCCCCCGAAAACAAATATATATATGTTTGTATGGATGGATGTGTATGTGTGTACATAATTAATCTCTATTACATTCTGACCCTTTATTCTTTTGGAAGACGTTTATTGTGCCCTAGAGTAGGTTCTTCCTGGGGTTAGTGAAAAAATTGTAGACTACTCTCCCTTGCCAGCAAGGGGTATAGGGAAGCGCTGAGAGCTCCCCCAGCTCGTGGCGGAGTCAAGCACTATTTATGGTATTGAAAGCCAACTAAATGCATATTCTAAGGTACCTACAGTGCATTATTTTGCTATTAAAAAGTTTTATTTCAAAAACCTAATATGCTATTCTTACTGACTTAGACCCCCCCGCGCCGTTCGGCGCATTTGCTAGCAAGCTGTTTCCACAAAAATCTTTCCCTGGCAATGGTCCTCTTCCCACCTGCTCTGAGGACCTCCATGAAAGCGTGGCGCAAAGCTGTACTAGGATGTCATCGCAAACCTCATGCGACGCTCTGTAATTTCATTTCGGGAGGGGGGGGTTGAACCCCAGCCCCCCATGGCTACGCCCATGATATATATATATATATATATGTATGTATGTATGTATATATATTTTATCATTACAATCAAAACTCAATCTTTAGCGACTTTAACTTAATTTTTACGTTTAGGGAAAGAGCTTAACTATTTATCAAAGTTATAAATATATAGAGTATAAAACTACAAATAAACATAAGGGGGGGGGCGGTATAATTGACCCGCTCTATTTCCAGGCAGTCGGCTGTATACCTCTAAGCAAGCTGTGTGACTCGGCTGTATTTGGACTGTCTCTAATAGTTTTACCTACATCTTGTTGGAAACTTGATTGGGAGGAGATAGAAAGAAATCACAGCCACTATACATGTTTGTGTAACGAACTGCTTACAAAGGTACCTTTTTTGTGTTGTTCCATAATTTCTGAACAAGTTGTTCGAAGATTTTGTAACATTTTATAAGGATAGAATTTCAAATAAGGCCTACATTAAAAAACAAACAAAATATTTTTGTGCGAATATATTTTATTATAGTGCCAGTTACAATTCAATATGTGAAACGGTTTTTATCAAAATCTAATAGCTGTTCATTTTGGGATTGTTGTTTATTTTATTTGTACATTTATTTTAATTATACAGTTTTTAAAAAAATACTTTTGTTAGGTTTAGCAAAAAAAAAAATAATCAAAACGTTATGAAATATGGTCAACAGGGTGTAGCACTATTGACCAAACTAGTTTACCCTAGCGCTGGTTCACAACCCAAGGAATGGTTTTCCAGTAGGACGTCTCAAGCAATCAAACCTAGTGGCTATTTCGTTTTAATGCCTTCTGAAAACAGGTACAAGACGTTTGAACTTAAGTTTTAATTTAAAGTTTAAAGATACAGTCCTACTATGTAAATGGATTCTATTTTTGGGATGGAGGTAAAGGTAAGGTCAATCCATGGTGTAAGCAGTTTAGTATTTCTTTCTAATCATATCTCCATGGAATGTCCTTAGGTTTAATAGTCATGAGGTTGCCATGTAGCCTATGTACTTAGTGTTTAGTGAGACATTTGACTTCAACTGATCCTGTATTGTACACAGTATACTGGTGAAAAGTGTGATATCCAGAGAGTTGCTCATTCCTTTTATTGCTGCACCAAGTGAGGAGAAACTAGATGAAGTAGTCACGATGAGAGTTCAGTCGTCACTGTCTATGGTAAATAAGTGGATACTTTGAGACACAAGCTGAGAGTTCAGTCGTTTCTGTCTTTGGTAAATTAGTGGATGTTTTGTGACTCAGGTTATGCAGAGCAAAGTTCTACTCGAAATTCAAAGATTTACCGTTAATGGGTACCCGGAATTTGTTTTGAGAGTAAATGAAGCAAACATGGAAACCCCATAATGCTCTTTGTGAGTCAAAATGAGATTTTCTACTTAAAACTTCACTCTTTTAACATTGATTGGTTTAAAGTACTTAGACTAAGCATGATATAGCCATTGATTGATTGAATTAGAGTACTAAGGCTAAGCATGATATAGCCATTGATTGATTGATTTAGAGTACTAAAGCTAAGCATGATATAGCCATTGATTGATTGAATTAAAGTACTGAGACTAAGTATGATATAGCCATTGTTTGTTTGATTTAGAGTACTAAGGCTAAGCATGATATAGCCATTGATGATTGAATTAGAGTACTAAAGCTAAGCGAAGAAATAGCCATTGATTGATTGAATTAGAGTACTAAAACTAAGCATGATATAGCCATTGATTGATTGAATTAAAGTACTGAGACTAAGCATGATATAGCCATTGATTGTTTGATTTAGAGTACTGAGACTAAGTATGATATAGCCATTGATTGATTGAATTAGAGTACTAAAGCTAAGCATGATATAGCCATTGATTGATTGAATTAAAGTACTGAGACTAAGCATGATATAGCCATTGATTGTTTGATTTAGAGTACTAAGGCTAAGCATGATATAGCCATTGATTAATTGATTAAGAGTACTAAGGCTAATCATGATATAGCCATTGATTTATTGATCTAGAGTACTAGGGCTAAGCATGATATAGCCGTTAATTGATTGAGAGTTGTAAGACTAAGCATGATATAGACATTGATTGATTGATTTAGAGTACGAAGGCTAAGCAGGGTATAGCTATTGATTGATTGATTGATTTAGAGAACTAGGGCTAAGCGTAATATAGCCATTAAGTTTCTAATCAGCTTAAACTTTGTAGCTTATTCTTTCTCTATACATTACTTTGGTATACAGATGTTCAGAAATACACTTGTTTGATTTATTTGATTAGACAAAACACTTTAGCAGTTATCAGTCATAAGTAATAGTTTGACCAACTATTTGTTAAAAAGATATGGTTATGTCCTTTTTGAGATCTAAAGATCTAGAGCACCGACACACAAAACAAAAAACAATGGCCGCCTTTTGCTACGGAAGCTGTTAAAAACGATTTATCACACTAAACGTGTTATTCACACACACACACACATAAACTTAACGTTTACTGACAATTGTATGAAGGTGATACGTTAGGCGCAATCTTAAGTCTTCTTACTTTTTCAACACATTTTGTTCCCGAAGACCTTGTCAAGTCTCCTATATTTGAGCTTTACAAAAATAATACAGGTTTTTTTTTAAATCCCAGAAGAAAAAACAATTTGTTTTTATGCCAATGAATGTTCTACTGTTTGATTTCGACAAACACGTGGACCTAGAAATATTTATTCTGTTCCTTCTTCGGGTTAATTTTCAGCGCAACAGAAGTGTTTAAATGGGAATTTGACTAAAGGGAGAATTCATTGATTGACCTTTATCTGATGGAACATCATCACGACATATAGGCTGAACATTTCTCTTGTAATTGGACAGTTAAGTTCTTCCACATCTCTTTTATCTCTGCTCGCAGTTGACACAAATGACAAAAGGTCATCCCTCTACTTCCATCCACCCCCAGCTCCGCCCTTGTCATACAACTTGGTTGGCGACTTGATGTCATTTGTCTGCCAGTACAAGTTGTCATGTCTGTAGATATTTGAAGACCAGTCTCATTGATTCCATTGCCTACTCTTGTCCCGTTTAGATCTCAGAAACTAGAAAAGAATAGAAAAATTGGACATCACGATATTTTAGACCTTTCAAAGTTCTGATGCAACTTTTTCTTTTCGGAAAATGAACTTCTTACTTTTAAAAATTAACTATGCAAGCAGATTTTTGATACCACGTATAAATGACAAACTTCATGGAAGGTAGGCTTTTAAAAATGTCACAGACATCTTCATATAACTCATGCTTTATTCATAGATTCGCGCAGTGGTCAAAATAATATATTATGTAGCAAAGGGAAAAGTATCAGTGGTTTATTATAAAATGTATTTTCCAGTTATTAACTTACTCACGGAATGAAATACTGATTCTAATGTTTATTTAAAAAAAGATTTTTGATACGAACTTCGCCTTAAAAAAAAGGACTATTCTTATAACATGCAATCTTGGCAGAGTCCTCATACACACTGAAAATCTAATCAGAATAAATAGAATCCAGATCTAGATTTATATATGAATGTATTAATAATTTAAACAAAATTTACATTTATGAATTATTAAGGTAATAGTTTATCTTCTGACAGCTTAGAGGTGCAGATTCGATATATTTATTAAGTATTTGGTATCAAATTAAGAGCGGATCGGACGCGAACAGTATAATGTACACTATTACTAATATTTGGGGCTAATCCTCATCATAACTGTCTAGATCATCGACAGTGGCGTACCTAGGAATTAGCCATCATTTGGGGGCCCGGGGGGGGGGGGGTGGGCTTGACCTCTTTAGGGGCCCTGCATTTTGACATTCGACATCTTGATGAGATTGGCGTAATATTTAATGTAAAAAAAAATCAAATTCTAACCAATAAGATGATTAAAATCAACAGAAGTGAATTATTTCGATCTACAATTTTTCGAAATGGCTTTATTTAATATATTTGCGTGAATATTTTTGTGATTTATAGCCTATTTTATTAAAAATACGCAGAATTGTATTCCATTATTATTAAACTTTGAAAACTAAAGGTCATTATCTATATAGATCTTTATAGGTCTGTAATCTGATCAATATCGGATAAGAATCGTTTCCGTTTTCCAGTACAGTAGTACAGGTATTATTTATATAGGTCTATGGTATAAATATATTACATGTATTTATTTATTCAACTCTTTACTGAATACAAAGAAGTATTCGAGCTAAATGCGGTAATTCCCACCGAAGCCTTGTTCAAAATAAAAAGGTGTAGGCCAAATTTGATTTTAAGATGATTATATTTTGTAAAATTATAACGATCAAACCAGAATTTTCATTGTGTGGCTGTTATTTTTTCCCCAAAGATATACATAGACTTTCAAAATTTCTTAGAAAATAGAGCCGTTTTTTGAAATTCTATTTGGAGAGTATCAATCCACCTTGAACACATAAAGAATTTGCAAGTTAATAAATGGATTTGTAAAAATAGGTCTCCTCTCTTTGCATTTTCATTGAATTACAAAACAAACGCCGAGTCAACAATCCAACAACTAAATGTTTATAATAATGAAAGAATTCGACCCAGATGTCCACTTAACTTATTTAATAAACTGCACTTTATTGATCATACGTAGATCTATTTCTTTTACAGAATTGTTTAAAAAACAACAACGTCCTTGCCCTCTGCCTTTATGTCGGCAAACTGTTTATTTCTATCTGCATTAAATAAATTGGCCTGATTTTTTTTTTAAAAAGTTCATATCAAAACATGAAAAATTAATAACCAACAGTTTCGTTTATCTTCTATTCATCAACTTGTCCTCAAACTTTTACTTGATAATCCTACAGAAACCTTTCTTTAACACCTTTATATCACATGAAATGACTTTGATTGAATGTGCTTTAGACCTTAGAGCGTAGTGAGACACACTCCTAACCAGGACATTATTTCTTGATCAGGTGGAAACTATAGAAGACTTCAACCCACTGTACTACGAGTCCGGGTTATGGGATGCTCTCAAACATATCAGTCTCCCAAAGTCAGCAGTGGATAGAGCGCTGATCAATAGAAAGAAAGCTGTACTGCTTCAAAATAAAGTAATTTTAGTGCTAGAATATATATTCTATGAGGGATATGTTTGTTAACATCTGACGCTAAAGTACAATGAGTCATTAGAATGTTGTACATCTATTTCTTTGCAGCCCAATTCTTGGGTTCAAGCTTTCAACCCGCCAGGTTCCAAGAATTCAAAATAAACAACTCTTGCAATGTTTAAAATAAACATTTTAAATGTGCGTGTGTTTTTCGTTGTTCAATAAATAAAATGGATTCTTTTGTTTCGTTTGTGTTTCATTCAAATAGTAAATCAATTGTTCATTTTAAGATTCTTTTTGCTATCCACGTCCATCTTTCTTTTAATACATTTATATATATATATTAAATCATTACGTCAGAGGCGGCATTTGGAGGTAGCAAGTGGGGGCGACCATTCTAGGACCCATGGCCATTGAAGGGAAACTACGGAGTGTGGGGTGTGTTTGTTTTCAAGTTGAATATGAGAAGAAAGCGATTGGTTGGTTATACAGTGAGGAGGATGAAGCAAATGTGAAACGAGAGACCTGTTTTTGTAGTTTAAATATCAGTTTATTTCATTAAATTCATTACTATTTGATCTATATCAAATCTCAGAAGTTGTTTCAAGTGATTTGATGTTTATTAACAAGCAAAATATAAAATACTAAAACAACAACAAAGCTTACCTAATGGAAAGATCTCCACATTAACAACTATATATTTTGATGATGCAGAAGTTATTTAATAATTAATTGACTAATTAGTTATTTTTTTATTGATTGATGTGTTGTCTTCGCCATGAAATAATTAGGTAAAGTTTCATCTTGATCCGAGTATGAGGGAGAAATAACATATTCAAAATTTATACCAGACAGAAAGACGATGATTTGTAAAAATATAACATGCCTACATCGGTTCCATTGTACTAGCTGTTTGGAGCTAAGCCAACGACCAACCATCAACAAGGGTGGCCATAACAATTGCGGGGCCCTATGTGAAATGGATGAAGCGGAGCCAAGTCTGGGTAGGGATAAGGATAGTAAGTGAAGTGAAAATTAGCATTTGTATTTAGATAATAAATGTTTGCGTTCCGTTTTTATTTAATGAAATCTGACAATGCCGTTTTTTAATCGAGTGCAGGATTTACGTTTTTCATATTGAATGAAACCCCAAAATGACAATATTGTCTATTTTTTTCGGGATATTTTAATTTACATAAATGAGTTACCAAATTGCATTAATTCAGGAACAAAAGTCAGATTTGTGCAGACGATTGCATAATATATAGAACAATAAAAACAACACAAGATACAGACATTTTACAAAGAGAATTAGATGAATAACAGAAATGTGAATCAAATTGGAGCATGTCTTTCCACCCAGAAAAATGTCAGTTATTAAGAGTAACAAAAGAAAAAAAAAATTAATTCCACTTATCTTATTCATGGCAAACCAGTAACACAGACTAAAAACGCAAAATACCTAGGTGTTATAATAAATAAAAAACTGTCATGGAACCCCCATATTGATGAAACTATACAAAAAATCAAACAAACCATTAGGGTTTATTAAAAGAAATTTCTAGAAATAAAATAAGAACATAAAACTAAAATGTTATTTAACTTTGGTTAGGCCAATAATAGAATATGCATCCTCCGTTTGGGACCCCTCAACTCAAGAAAACATTAAGAAACTGGAACAGACACAAAATAAAGCAGTGAGATTCATAGCAAACAAATATTCACATTTGACTAGACTAGTAAAATCACTAAATTTAGAAATCCTTCAGGATAGACTTAAAAGTAAAGTAGCAATTATACATAAAACACTGAACCATAATCTTCTAATACAAAAACAAAATTAATAGTATACTCAGAAAGACACAAAGATAAAGGCACATACCTCGTCCCATATGCTAGGACAAATTTGTACAAATGCTCCTTCTTCCCTAGTGCTATTAGAGCATGGAATGGGTTGCCTGATCTAGCCAGGAAAACCAGTGACTTGGCAGAATTTAAGTCATTGGTTAATATGCATGACGCGTAGGACATAATCATCTTTTTTGAAGTAACGTCTGCATTATATAAGATAAGATATTTTTTATGAGTTTTCAGTAGATTTGAATAATTTCAGGAGACTGTACCCACAGTGATAGTGATCAGGAGCTGTTAGAGACTGTACCCACAGTAATAGTGATCAGGAGATGTCCAGGAGCTGTTAGAGACTATATCCACAGTGATAGTGATCAGGAGCTGTTAGAGACTATATCCACAGTGATATTGATCAGGAGATGTCCAGAAGCTGTTAGAGACTACATCCACAGTGATAGTGATCAGGAGCTGTTAGAGACCATATCTACAGTGATTGTGATCAGGAGCTGTTAGAGACCATATCCACAGTGATAGTGATCAGGAGCTGTTAGAGACTATATCCACAGTGATAGTGATCAGGAGATGTCCAGGAGCAGTTAGAGACTATATCCACAGTGATAGTGATCAGGAGATGTCCAGGAGCTGTTAGAGACTGTCACGTACACAGTATCTATATTTAGCTCGTCAGCAACCTCGGGTAATTTCTCACGCGGAGATATGTTGATTAGTGTAACTTGGGCTGCATTTATTGGTTGCAATGAGCTACGTTGGACACGTGACATCGCTTGAGCCCGGGAAGGTTCTGGTTTATTAGGCAGTCATTGTATGGAACTTGGAAGTGAAACATCTACTAAAGCTTTGTATTAGAACTCAATTATATTATTGTGTAGATCTATCATTTTATTCAAGTACATTTAACCATTGTAATTATTTGTGAATAGCTTTTTCAAGTTCTGTATTAAAGTAATTGTTTTAGACGAAGAGAAGTTTCTTCATTGAATACAGTAATATACTTAGATCGACTTAGCGATTGACAACTTCTAGATGATCAACTGGCAACATTTGAATGATCGTATTATCAACTAGATCTAGCTACTTCTATACGATCATCTTATTCAAAGAAGATTTCAAGATCCTCGACAATCACGATCATCGTTAGTGTGATACAGGTCAAGATAATCTTCAACGTGAGATCTATCATTGCATCTTCATAGATCTTGACATCTGACATCCACTGGTTGATGGTTGTGACATCTGGCACATCCGACCTTTGATAAAGATCATCAAAGATCATCAAAAAAAATTTTTTTTTTTTTTTCAAGATCTAAGGAAAAATTTTCAAAACTTCGTCAATTACAAAACTTCGATTTTCTTCAACTTGAGAATAGTACTACTGTGTTCAAAGGTCAGTTTGGTTATCGATATTTTATCTTATCATAGATATAGATCTACGATCGAGTTTACACTATAACTCTCGAGATCTAATATTATTTTGTATTGACATTGGCAATAAGACCAATATCATTTAACTGGCACGATACATAAGCCCAGTAATATTTAACTGGCATAACATAAGCCCAGTATAATTAACTGACACAGTAGATAAGCCCAGTATCATTTAACTGGCATTAGCATTATAGATAAACCCAGTAGCAATTACCTGGCACTATAATCTATCAAGTAGACATTTCTACTATTTGATATCAAGTCAATCGTACAAAACGACGACTTTAATACTACAAGTTCTACTAGATCTACAATCTCAAGAGAGAGAAAGTTCATAGCCTTGTACGGCTCAGCAATATTTCATTAACCTGATACAGTTCCATAAATCTACACTTCCTACAACGACTCCAGTAGTAGACATAATCCTACTGTTCAAGATTATTAGCCAGTGACGGCATAACTAACATTGTTACATTCAAAAAGTACTATATTAATATATTCAAGTTGATATATAATAAAACACAAGAACTATACAATGGATTCAAAGCCTAGAGATAGAACACAAAGAATGTCAGAATATCTTGACAAAGGAAAAATATTGAAATTACTGCCACATGAATTAATGGCCTGGGCAAAAGAGCAAACAGATAGAGACGAAGTAAAAGAAGCAAAGCTAAGACAAGAAGAAGAAAAACGTGAAGAAAAACAAAGCCAAGAAGCAGAAAAACAAAGCCAAGAAGCAGAAAAACAAAGCCAAGAAGCAGAAAAACAAAGACAAGAAGCAGAAAGACAAAGAGAACATGAAAGAGCACAAATGGACTTTGAAAAATTGAAAATGCAACATGAAGAAAATAAACTAAAGTCAGACTCAAAATCAACAGAAGCCAACACTAATCAAGCAAGTTCCAATGTCTTTGATCGATATAAACTCATGTCAAAGATTCATTCATACAATGAGTCTACAGACAACATGGACTCATACCGTACTAGATTCGAGGAATTAGCAACAACGTCTGGTTTACCTGAAGACCAGTGGTCAAGTTCCCTCCTTAGTTTACTGACAGGAAAAGCAGTTGACATTTGTTCGCAGTTGTCGGTCAACGAGCGCAGTGATTACCATGATATCAAGGAAGCCTTATTACGCCAGTACGGTGCAACGTCAGACAACTATAGAAATTCTATAGCTCGAGACCAAAACAAGATGATGATCCTCAAATTTTCGTTTCCAACATGACCATGTGGTTCGACAGGTGGATATCTCTTGCTAAAGTGGAAAACACTTATCAAGCTATCAGACAACATATTATCATTGACAATATCACGCATGCTCATTCAGAAGACATCCAATCTTATATAATTGAAAGAAGTCCTCCCGATATTCCAACGTTAACCAAAATCATCAGACAATATAAAGCTGCTTATCCAAACAAGCCAGTTAAACCAGCAGCAGATGAAAACTTTGTCTGTTTTTCAGAAGACAAACGAAATTCACAGTATACAAAATATGACAAAATAATTTGCAATAGATGCAACAACATAGGACATTTTGCTTCTCAATGCCGCACCAGGATTATTGAATGTTCATATTGTCATATGAAAGGTCATCAAGCCCATGAATGCAGAAGAAAGCAGTTCAGCACCAGCAATCCACACCATGGCAAACAAGCTACAAGAAATCAAAAATATACTGAAAGACCTCGTTACAGAAGCCATTCTCAAGACTCTAGACCACGATATGTATATAAGAAGAACTTTTCTAACAGAAATGATAGAGATAAACATTCAACCATGACTGTCATAGCGAAAACAAATGGTCTTAAATTCTATCCAGGTTGGGTAGGAAATCAAAAAGTACAGGTGCTACGTGACACCGGAAGCACATCTATATTAATCAAGAAACGTTTTGTCAAGTCAAACCAACTAACAGGCAAATCAGTTCAAGCCACAGCATTCAATGGCACTGTCAGCAGTCTACAAGAAGCCATAATACACATTAAGACGCCATTCTTTAGCGGTCCAACCGAAGCCTTAGTTGTCCGCGACTTACCAGTTGACTTAATCATCGGTAACATTGAAGGAGTCAGAGACTGCACACCACAAGAACTTTTAGAGTGGGCAAACAACATTGAACGAAATCAAGATTGTTATACAGTGGTAACCAGATCAATGACCAAACCCAAAGAACAATTTTCATCCGAACGAGCAAGCCAAAATGAATCAATACCTAAGACTCAAGTACAGACCATTCAAAACGAAACTAGATACTCCACTATTGAACGTGAATGTCTGGCCATTGTCTGGGCCATTTCCAAATTCACCAAATATTTATTGGGTGCACACTTCACACTACTGACAGAGCATGCACCACTAGCTTTTCTGAACTCAAAGAAGATGGCAAACGGACGATTAACACGTTGGAGTCTACAATTCATGTAGCATCTCAACCATTTTTTATTTTTTGGATATGTACACATTTTCACATGAGTATTATTACCCAAAAGAGCTACACATATACAGTTAACATTTATCTTGTATTATTTTATATGCATTTCTATTATCATACAAATGCTTAAGAAAGCGGGGGGTAATATGTCACGTACACAGTATCTATATTTAGCTCGTCAGCAACCTCGGGTAATTTCTCACGCGGAGATATGTTGATTAGTGTAACTTGGGCTGCATTTATTGGTTGCAATGAGCTACGTTGGACACGTGACATCGCTTGAGCCCGGGAAGGTTCTGGTTTATTAGGCAGTCATTGTATGGAACTTGGAAGTGAAACATCTACTAAAGCTTTGTATTAGAACTCAATTATATTATTGTGTAGATCTATCATTTTATTCAAGTACATTTAACCATTGTAATTATTTGTGAATAGCTTTTTCAAGTTCTGTATTAAAGTAATTGTTTTAGACGAAGAGAAGTTTCTTCATTGAATACAGTAATATACTTAGATCGACTTAGCGATTGACAACTTCTAGATGATCAACTGGCAACATTTGAATGATCGTATTATCAACTAGATCTAGCTACTTCTATACGATCATCTTATTCAAAGAAGATTTCAAGATCCTCGACAATCACGATCATCGTTAGTGTGATACAGGTCAAGATAATCTTCAACGTGAGATCTATCATTGCATCTTCATAGATCTTGACATCTGACATCCACTGGTTTATGGTTGTGACAGAGACTATATCCACAGTGATAGTGATCAGGAGCAGTTAGAGACCATATCCACAGTGATAGTGATCAGGAGCAGTTAGAGACCATATCCACAGTGATAGTGATCAGGAGCAGTTAGAGACCATATCCACAGTGATAGTGATCAGGAGCAGTTAGAGACCATATCCACAGTGATAGTGATCAGGAGCAGTTAGAGACCATATCCACAGTGATAGTGATCAGGAGCAGTTAGAGACCATATCCACAGTGATAGTGATCAGGAGCAGTTAGAGACCATATCCACAGTGATAGTGATCAGGAGCAGTTAGAGACCATATCCACAGTGATAGTGATCAGGAGCAGTTAGAGACCATATCCACAGTGATAGTGATCAGGAGCAGTTAGAGACCATATCCACAGTGATAGTGATCAGGAGCAGTTAGAGACCATATCCACAGTGATAGTGATCAGAAAACAAAAGCATAACGAATAACTCCAACATTATTTTTGTGATCATCACTTTGTATCAAGTGACAAGTCCCCATAGAACTTTTCTGAAGAATGATGGCAACCGACATTTTTCACATGGAGAATACCATACAGATTTCTAGCCAGCTTTTTGCTGCTCGTCTGTAAGCTCTTTAGCAGTCTGTGCAAAGTAAAAATAATGTAGTGTTTTTTTTCAGACTTTCTACACTATGCCATATAAACAAAACAAAAACAGGCTGTATCTACTGAAAGAAATCTTGGCAATAAACTTCAGCTGCAATCAACACTTGCCCTGAGCCACGTAGGCCTACACTGTTAAAGCAGCTTCTGTTTGTTATTTCATAGATGTTTTTTTCTGGAGGGAGTGGTAGGCGCTTGGTTTCCCTCGGTTTCGAACCTCGGTGATGACTGGAATTTTGAATTTCGGGATTTTTAGGACGCCGCTGAGTCCACCAAACTATAATGGGTGCCTGACATTAGTTGGAGAAGCTAAAGATGGTTGGTCGTTTTGCTTGCCCCATAACACCCTAGTGAAACATGGTTTACAGAAATAGATGATCTTTGCATTATCTGTCCTGGTTGGGCTCAACTCTATCTGGCAGTTTCAAAGTGTAGAAGGTGCGCTTTGGCTAGTGCACTGTTAAAGACTAGATTTAGAAGGAATGATGATATTTGAGAGTCAATGGGGTTCTTCCCAAGTCTAAGGGGGGGGGGAGCTTATGAAGAAGCTGTGCTTAAGACGGACCTTGTTAATATGTGTTTGTGATGTCCTGGAAATACAATATGGTGTAATAGCAGTTTCGTTAGTTTCTGAGATTCGATTGTGACGGATGGACAGATAGAGCCAAAAGGAAAACAAAACACTACCGACTTAACCTTTCCGGAGAGTGAACACTTTTACTATATTTATTTCGTCACGTTAAAGAAAATGTATTGTTCAAAGTTTGTTTGTTTTTAAATAGTAAACACGAAATATCTTATCTTATAAATTATGCATTACAGTAAGAGGTTCCTTTGAAGAATCAAGATAATTACGTTCGGCAAGCTTGTCATTGCCGAAAGTAGTAATGGATATAAGCTCTCCACTACCTAATTGTATGCGTCTCAAATAGTCTCTGACAACCAGTCCAACTCCTGGCCTTCCCGTGTGGCTCATATCTTGAGTTCGGCGGAACTGTTTTTTCTAACAGGAGAAGGGATGAAGGCGAGTAACAGGCGCCTTAACCAGTAAGCTTTGGGCAAGAGGCTCGTTAGCCATTGTGGCTACCCAGATAGGTGAAGGAGAACTCTAAATTCAAACCTAGTCTGCCTTGCAGCTATACCCAATCACGGAAAGGCTTCGGGAGTCAACACTGAGGAAAAAGTCAGGAGCGGCGACCCTTGGGCACTTCAGCACTAAGTGACCCCAAACTGTATCGGCACTTGCCGCGCCTTTTGGATACATCTGCTGCTTGGAGAGGGGGGAACTGATGTGTGTGTGATATCGTTCCGACCAGAACTAATGCATTTATTCCTTTCCATGAGATGATCCATAGTCACTTCGCTACTGAATGAGGCCATATCATCGAATGTCAGTGTCATGTATCGTTGTCGTCTGCTCAGTCCCTGCTCAGTCCCTGTCAGTATTTTAAGATAGGAAATAAGATGACCATCAGCCCAACCCAAGTTTTCAGAACGATGTGAAGTCAATAACAAAGCAGTTTGTAGTCTATAGGGGAGTTTCATGAATGCAGTTTTAAGTCAATAACAAAGCAGTTTGTAGTCTATGGGGGAGTTTCATGAATGCAGTTTCCCAGGTATCTGGTGTACACAATACGGATGTATTTGAAAGCTATCTATTTTTTAAAATGTATAATTTTTTGTGTGCTCTTTTTACAATGCGAAATTAAATTTTGAGGCATCAAAAATAATATATTATTTAGTTGGCATTAGTTATTTTCCAACAAAGCGTCCTTGGCATTGTTTATCTTGTCTATTATTTAAAAATCTCCCACACGATTGTCCTTTTTCCATATTTTGTGTTTTTTTTTCTTTAGGCTCCATGATATTGTCATCACATTTTTTCATATGGCTTTCTTTTTTTTTTACCAAACTGTTCTTATATTTCATCGCTCAAAGAATGTAAAATCAATCTTAAATATTATAGTGTAAACTTAAAGTAGATTACAGCTAAAGACTTAAGTGTAAGTTTACACAATAGTCGCTGGCCAATTTAGATTAAAAAATAATAAGTCAACTATGCTAGATATTTTGCAAGGGTCTGTGATTTTCACTTTACAAGATGGTCACTGTCCTAGTCTACTTTATTTCAACATGAATACCTACAAAATTTCGCTGATTCAGGTTCGGAGCAATGGGTATGTAGAGCGCAACTACTTTGTCTCGTACCGGACGCGAAACAATGAAACGTCCTGTTTAAGTCTTTTTGATTTATATTGGCAACAAAGTTAAAGGAACAAGAAAAATAATAAAAAATACTTATAAGCGTAGTTGTATCAACTAGTTTGGATCAGTCTTGTAATGAAATGTATACTAGATCTAGACTAACAACACTAAATCTGTGCGATTAGAAATAGTTTTATCCATTGTTTTTGTTTAGTGCAATTTCACGCTTTTAGCTTTCTCCCTACGCTATGATCCTATCACGTGTCTGGACCGGTTGGGGAAGGGGTGCGGAGGAAGAGAAAGAAGGGAATATCTTCGTGAAGGTTACCGTGATCGCATTTTAAATGCATTTTGTATTTTAAAAAAGTTGTAACGACCTGAAGCCTAGTTAAGCCGATGTGCTAAACAATGTGCTAGAAAGTGCTTATGGAAATAGAAGGTTTTATAGTTATCTATTGCTAGTTTCAAACTTTAAAGCGGTCTGTTTTTTATATAAAGCCTGTATTTCTAGATTCTAGTGTTAAGCGTTTAAGCACCGCGTGCTTCTTTATTGATTGCAAAGTCCCGAAAGACGTATATTTATAAACTAGAGTAAAAGTTATCTTACCAGCTGTTAGTGATGCACATTGTTGATAAACTAGCTTTCGACATAAGAGAAAGAAGTCCACTGAGCAATACTAAGAAGGATTGAAGAAATTGGCCAGTGCGTAGAAAATTCTTTTGTGTATACTTAAAACAGAGGCAGCACTGCGCGTGGCCCTGGGAGTATGTCAGGGCCGCGAATATTTGGACGATGTAAGATTTTACAATTTTTTTTACAAGGATAGTTATTTGCTAAATGTTTAGAAACATGTGGCTGACAGGCTAAGAAAACATGGCTACACCTTGACCACCTAAAAAGAGGGGCTAAAGTTTGAATCCCGACTCGAGTAGAGTTATGTTTGCTGACGGATAAAAGGCAACGCAAAAAGCAATTAAAAATTAAAGAAAACCAAAAAAAATTAAAAAATTACAATTTGTGTGGAAACACAGACTCAAACTAGGTTTCCAAAATGGTCTTCCCAGGCAGGTTTAAAGCCAGGTTTCAATATTTTTAGCATGAATATTAGAAATGTTTTGCTTATAAAACATCCATATAGAATTTGTCGTCAATCTCTCAATTTAGTATATATTGTACATTACACATCACTTGTATAGTATGAAACAATGCTTACTATTTGTTGTTTTAAAATGTACTCGACTTATATACATACTTAATGCATTCTATCTCTTTTTTAAAAAAAAGTAAGGATTTTGAATGTAAGTTAATGGACAGAAAAATCTCAATTTAGTAATTGTCATAGTCTGTATTGATTTGAAACTACAAGGTGATCAGTTGAATTTAAATCAAAACGTAAAACGTAATATCTGATTTTGTTGCGAAACTTTGACTGTAGAAACAAAACTCAGGAAGAAAAAATGTTCTCAGTTTCCAAATCTTTTGAAGTTGCAAAATAAAAATGAAGATTTGCTTACCGGCTCCTCCTTCAGACCAGAACCAAAGATTTGAAAACATTCTTCCATTGGACAGTGGGCGTTGGGCTCTTTTGCTCTTGGACAAACTCAGATCGCAAACTCGATGAGCTCCATATAGATACAATCGCAGCCTATGGAAATATTGGGTTATTGTACAGAAGATTGTTTTCTCGTCTTCCTATGTGTTATAGAACGAGAAGTCAAAGCAATTTTGAACCTCATCGCAAAAAAAAAAAAAAGCGATTAGAAATTATTCATTAATTATAGTTTCCATAATTGCCTTTTCAAAAATACGTTTCAAAAAATTTGATGCTATGCATTAATTAATTTTTGCCTGGGGTCCGTGGGCAAGTTTTGACTATAAAAGAGTTCCCTGGCCAAAATAGTTTGAAAACCACTGATTTAGTACGACTTGGGGGAGGGGGAGGATCTCTGTTAGAGCAAATAGACAATTTGTCTTCTTTGTTCCTATTAACATCTAGTTGATATAGTTTGAATTGAATCAGAGCTGAAGTGTTGAAGTATCCCACATAATCTCTGTCTTATTCGTCTAGTTGCCTGATAGTTTTTATTTTTTTAGGGATCAATTGTTGGATCTTCTGATTTCAAACATTCGCCGGTTTTATTATCCATGTTTTTTGAAATTATCAACACAATAGGACCCCCTGTCTGTTTATGAGCTTCAACTGTTACAGAACACAACACTCGGATTAAACAAATGAGATGTAATGCCCCATGTTGATAACGTTTGCACATGCACCCGGGGGACATCTGTACATCATCATTTGATACTGTGAGCAACATTCAAGAGATAAGGGGCTCACTCATCAAGTCATTTCATCTTATCTTGAAATGATTAGAGGCTGGACAATGTGCTCAGCAATCCCCCTCCAACCCCCTTCTCCGCTGCCCACCCACTCAGACACATAAATACCTCCCACGTAAACTATGAACATGATTTCACGTGATGACATTTTAAAAACAATATGTTTAGATTTGTGAAACCAACATAGCAAATTGATATATAGCTTTCAGACCTGTCGGTTTATAGAGCAGATGATTTAAAGGCAGCTGTTTGAGAAAAACACTCCTAAGAAAGCTAAAATGATTCTAGAAATAAAAAATCAGCCATCACAAAAGAGATACAAGACAATACTAGCAAGGACAGACACACAAACTTGTTCCCCTGGCAATCAAATCATTAAATAAAATTCAACTATTTGATATAAACATATCACATGTTAATTATGAATGAGTCTGGTTTGAATGTATATTTTGGTTTTCTATAATTATAATGTTTTGCTTGTTGTAATGCACACATTGTAAGACAAATTTCCTTATGGATAATTAAGATTATTATTGTTATTATGATTAGACTTGGTCGTCCTACAAATCCAGCGCTTTAGCACTCAGCCACCACGAGCACTACTATATCAAAGTGACATTCGTACAAAGTCAATAGGACGTTGTGATGTAACATTCGTACCAAGTCAATAGGATGTTGTGATGTAACATTCGTAATAGGTCAATAGGACGTTGTGATGTAATATTCGTACTAGGTCAATAGGACATTGTGATGTAACATTCGTACTAGGTCAATAGGACGTTGTGATGTACTATTCGTACTAGGTCAATAGGACGTTGTGATGTAACATTCGTACTAGGTCAATTGGACGTTGTGATGTAACATTCTTACTAAGTCAATAGGACGTTGTGATGTAACATTCGTACTAGGTCAATAGGACGTTATGATGTAACATTCGTACTAAGTGAAAAGGACGTTGCATAAACCAGATCTAAAGAATGTCTTATCAAACCAGCCTATCCCTCATCTCTAAGATGCCTATCTCGGTACATATTCAGACGTCTTTAAGTTATAAAATCAAAAGCTTTGCTTACAAAACATCCATTTAGAAGTTGTCGTTCGAATATTAGGATAAAGTAGTGTAGCTGAGCTTCATATGAGGCAAATGTTCTTCAACCGTCGAAACAGAAATATTCTGAGCTGTTATAAGCTGGTGAATAAAGACACGGAAGTATGGCATTGTCAGCTACAATGTTATTGAGAGATTCTCTTGTCAGTCTAGATGTCATTTGAAACAAACGTAATCGGGTTGGACCTGTCGCCAGGCTATAGTAATAATAGCACCATGACATATATCAAGTCTATCTATCTATCTATCTATCTATCTATCTATCTATCTATCTATCTATCTATCTATCTATCTATATATCTATATATCTATATATCTATATATCTATATATCTTTCAATCAATCTCTTTATATTTCTATCTTTCTATCTATCTATCTGTTTGTCTATTTGTCTGTCTCTCTGTCTATCTGTTTATCTGTATATTTATCTGTATATCTCTACATTTCAAATATCTCTTATATCTTTCCCTCTCTCTATCTCTCTCTCTGTGTCTTTCTCACTGTCATTTTTTTTTCAATCACATTTTAACGTTACATTCAGTTCGGTCACAGTTGTATCTGTTCAGTGCACCATCACTATTGTCTCAGCCTTATCATCATTAAGTTCTTTCACCTGACCTGTACACCTTCATCCCGTAGTAATCCATTGGCATTATTGATTCATGCTTTATAAATACTCAAAACTCTCGCAGACATAGACACACACACGCATGCGCAAGGACTAATTGTTTAGATTGTGTCGCGCTCAATAAGTAAATACTTTGCTTCAAGATACATTAAACAGGACCTGATGGAACACCCTACCGATACATGCCACAGATATGACCTTTCAACTCAGCGTACGTTATCTTCTGGAGATAATCAAATATTGAAACAAACAAATTAAAAAAATGCCATGGTTTCCTAAAACAATGTCCCATTAGTAATGGCGTGTTGCTTGTCGCTGGTCTAGTAGAGATTTGTTTTCCTAAACAGTGCGTACAAATACAAATTCCTTTGTCAGAAATTAAAAGAAAAAAAAAATGACGTCATGCCTGACGTAGGGTGGTGAAGTGACGTCATTTCGACAAAAGCCACCCTCAAAACGTTGCATTCGATTTTAGCGCCGTGCGTCTATCAGTCATTCATGTTTAGATCTGAAAAAAAAAGTACAAAGCATTTAAAAATCTAAATTTACCATCTACCTCAGTGGTTTCCAAACTTTTTTGTCTCGTAGACCCCTTGTCATGTTTTCTGGTTTTCAGTAGACCCCCTGCTTAACTGCATTTTTGCAGATTTATAAACTCCATTTTTTAAAAAGCTAATTTCTAACTGTAGTGAATCGAAGAGCGAAAAGGTAATTTAATGCTATATATTAAGTAAAGAGATATTATATGACGCTCACAAACCACAATATTCTCTACATGATGTTAAAGAGAGATCTTGTTGGTTTATTCTGAACTTTATCTTTGAGTGCTAGAAAGTTTTTAACATTTTTATCTATTTTATCAGAACTGCAAATGATCCTCCAGCGTAATTAGTTTCATATCGTCATGAAAAGGCACTTAGGCAACCGCTTGTTTGACAAGGAAGGAATGAAGCCCAGTTTTAAATTATCAACGCTATAAAATTTCTTTTTGTTAAACATTAGTTGCACGTAGACAAAGTTAAGCTACTTAAATAAGTGTTGAAATTAAATAAAACAATATTTCGTTTTAATTGCAGGATAAATATTTAAAGTATTAACTAAGGTACAAATCATGTATTGGTGTAGGAAATAATTACATTAATGGGATGTAAAAATTAAAGTCACGACCTGCTTGAGGAAATCTATTATCATAGACCCCCGTGGACATCTCATACACACCCAATTTATTTTTTCACTTTCGTAGACCCCTTGGAAGTCTTCGTAGACCCTTGGGGGTTTATATAGACCACTTTGGGAATCACTGATCTACCTCATACTGCTTGAGATATGTTGAAAGTCTACTATTAATAGATTAAAAGCTTGCCCTTTGGTTACCAATGTAAAGGCAATACACATCCTCTTAGTTTCTCTTGCAAATACTGTTCTCTTAATGGTCAATGTATGGTCGTGCAGTATTGATTTGAAACATGAAGAACAACTGAAGCAACAACAAAAAAGTGCAGAGCTCGAACAGATGTTTAAGAAATATCTTGACAATACAGTGCTAGGACTGGGACAAAGAAGAAAGCACCAAACTGTGATAGTTGGGCCAGGTAAGAAATCTTGACAATACACTGCTAGGACAAAGAAGAAAACACCAAACTTTGATAGATGGGCCAGGTAAGAAATATAAAGGTGCAGATCTTGGAAAGAAAGCGAAGCTGGACTGGTCACACGCTAAGAAAGGAGGCCAACTACAGAGCTAGACAGGACTTAGGATAGATTGCAACTCCCAGGGCACAAAGCGCAGAGGTAGACCGAACATAGCGACGCAGTGTACTAGATGAAGCTGAGAGGACAAGAAGCTAACAAGAGATAGTGGAGCCTGTTTTTACTGAGGCCTTACGTTCCATGACTCCTCATTTTTACTCAGGATGGATTAGAAGTCGGAGACGTTTAGGCAGCTTGCAGCACACAGTGCTTCACATTGGCAGAGCTTTCGACAACTCTGATCCTAAACTACATCGCTACTTGCCGTTCCTTTGGATAGATCAGCAGCGTGGAGAGGGGGGGAACTGCTGTATTGGCGACATCTTTCCGATTATAGCCAATGTCCAAGCATTCATCTCATTTCCACGAGAAGATCCATAGTCGTCTCGCGACAATTGGAAGCCATAATGTCCCATAGGAAACACAAAGGACAGATGATTATGATTGCGATATTGGAGTTACTTTGTGTTTGTTTTGTGAGTGACATTCAGGAGCCGCCTTCAAGTTAAATACATTCGGTGTGTTTATGTGTGTGTGCGTTTAAGTTTTATTATCTTTTCACAATGAAGAACAAACGAAGACTGGGCCATTCGCACTTTAAATAGTTCCTTTCCCGCCATGGCTTGCAAAGCCTTCGACTTCGGGTATGTAAATGACAAAAACTTTTCAGCTGGGTTTTATTAACAAATTTGGGTTTTCCTTTTCATGTTGAAAAACAAAATTATAAATCTATAAAAGTAGGCCGGATGTGACGAGTCTCCAAACATTGTTTTATTTTTATTTAAATTATTATATCATTTGTAATTTTGTTGAGTTTTCATTTAGCTTTATATCTCTTCAAGTACTACATATTATTTGGATTTAAAGAAGTTATCAACTTCCACTCGCAAATGTTAGCCCATGTTAGCCCAATAGTTTTAAAACTAAATCACTGCCGCTGTCATAAGCTCCGGAGCAAACGTAATGCATAGAGTTCACACCTACTTTACATAGAGTTCCTTCCCTTGGCTTGATTCTAGCAGTGGCGCGAGCAGCTGTCACGTTAGCGGCACGCGGGTGAGACGCCAGAGCAGACGTCATGGGGAGGGAGGGGAGGCCAATCATCTTCCCGCCAGTTATCCTCCGCCATAACTTCAGTGACATCCAACACAAACTTGACCAGGGTACGCAATGTCTCTCAGCGCGATTCTTAATTGAATTAAACCGCTGTAAATCTTTCTGCTTTTCTGACACCAGTGTAAATAATAGAACTCCAGTGATTCCTCCAACTTTACAATTAACATATTTATAACAACAAAAAAACAGCATGCCAGCAGAGAAACATTTTGTACTTGATATGTTTAGGAGGCGCGGCGGCTGAGCGGTAAAGCGCTTGGCTTCTGAAGCGGGGTCCGGGTTCGAATCCTGGTGAAGACTGGGATTTTTAATTTCGGGATCTTTGGGTGCCTCTGAGTCCACCCAGATTTAATAGGTACTTGACATAAGTTGAGCAAAGTAAAGGTGGTTGGTCGTTGTGCTGGTCACATGACACCCTTGTTAACCGCAGGACACAGAAACAGATGACCTTTACATCACCTGCCATATATACCCCAAGGTCTGAAAGGGAAACTTACTACTTCGTATATTTATTTTTACTTTATATGTTTTTACCTGGTTTTTCCTGATTACATTTCTGGTTATAGATAGACCTATACATCATAGTTTTAATAACTTGTGTTCATCGATTGCTACTATAGCAACACTATATTTACACTTGCCATCCCAACAACTGAAACATATCTTACAGTTAGAAGAATGCCCACGAGTCGACATAGTCGCTATATATTCTAGCAGGGGCGGAGTAGGTATCAAAATTGGTACTGGCATTACCATACTATTCGTCCCACAACTTGATTGCACATGATATGGACGCATGTTTGCAATCGTGGGTTTACATTATGTATTGAATTTCTACATGAACTACAATTAGGGCTATAGGAAATCTTAATCTATAAAACAAACTATCTACACTTCAATCGTAATCTTAATTATTTTTTTTTACATTATTTTGGTACAACTAAAAGAGTAAAGCCTAACACTTGTTTTCGCGTGTTACGCGTTGCAGTGTCTTCTCGATGGTCCCGGGTTTGAACTCTGCCCGCAGCCCTACCTCTCCCCCAACCCCTCGGCCGTCCTGTGGGATGTTTATTTTGAAGTGACAACCGAAACATGTGAAACAAAACAAACCAAAAATTTGTAAAAGGAAGTGACGTGAAACATTCTTGCAAACATTCTTACATAGATAAGTGAACGTCATATAACATTAGTGTTTCAAGACACTACTCTAGTGTTTCAAGACACTACTGTACTAATGCAAGACACTACTCTACTAATGCAAGACACTACTCTACTAATGCAAGACTCTACTCCAGTGTATCATGACACTACTCTAGTGTTTCAAGACACTACTCTATTGTTTCAAGACATTACTTTAGTGTTTCAAGACACTAATTTAGTGTTTCAAGGCACTACTGTACTGTTTCAAGGCACTACTGTACTGTTTAGTGATCGCATTTCGAAACACTAAATTATTAAAAGACATATGAATTGGAAGGCGCACATGTATATCCAGGAATTAGAGCGTTTAAGTCTGCAACTTTGTAGATAGGAGTTAGTGTTTCTAAGTCGTCTGACATGATCTCCAGGAGGAAATGGAGTTGTGAATGTTTCTTCGTGAAAGTTATTATGAGATTAAGCAATATTCCTGAAGTGTTTGCACCAGACGTGAGGAAGTCATTCGACTGCATCTCTTGGCACAGGACTCCAGCAATTGTTTGCTTTTTATTTCTCATTTGTTTCTTTCCTTTTTCCTTTCCATTTGGTTACCTGTTGAACTGCTTCAAAATTTATTGTCATATGTTAATGAGTTTGTAGTTGAAAAATCGTGGGTTCTTGCGACGAACCGACCAACTCACCCAATTATATAATGCACAATAGACAGGAAACTCCACCTACAAGTCAATTTTGGTAACAGAAGATCTACAGACTGCTGTAGATCGTAAATGCTAAGATAGTACTTCATCAGTTTTAAAAATATTTTTAACCCAACATATAGAATAAGAATGTTTTTTTAACTAAATCTTTGTGTCTCTCTAAATATCTTTGAAAGTTTTGTGTTTGACAATATTTATATGTTTCTATATTATTGGTTTTAGATTTTAAAAATCTTCCCAAGGAACTTAGCGAGACAGGTTAGAGCTACTGAAAACTAAAGCTTTGGAATGTCGCCATAGCGTCTAAAGATGCAGTACACAAGTTGTTTGGGTACATTGGGAAAGAAAGTACTTGGTTATTTAAGTCTAATCAAGAGAACTCTTCTAGGATAAGAGATACTTGCTGACGCCATTTACATATTAACTTTTTGCTTTCTTTAACTTAGATCAATATATCTCTTGATAAGTTCAGGAACCTTCCCATTAGACACAAACTGTAAACAAATGAATGTAATATCAATCAGAGAGATGCTAGAAAGAAGAAAACTTTGGTTTGACATTTACGATGTGCACACACTCAGTGACAGCATGCATTTATTTCTATTGCATTCAATTCCAATCAATCCAACTGGGTATGTTCAATGAAAAGCTTAGTGACGCCCAGCCATTGGATTCGAAACTACAAACTAAAATCGTCTGCTAGCCAATAAAAAGCCAGACCTCAATTTCTAAAAACAAAATTGAAGCCTATTTTAATATCATGTAGTTAGTATGTGACCTAGCTCAGCATGTGGGGATAGGGAAATACATGCTCAAGTTTAACCATTGAAAATGAAAGTCTGCATTAAGCGGTTCATCCAATGAGAAGTCTTCCATTATTACATCGTTCCAGTCTGTACCACACTCGGTGCCATTAAGATATAAACAGACCTACGAAATGAACAGTCTGTGTTTTAATCATCATAAGAAAAGTTTACAAAAATCAATGACAGTCTTGCAGAACTGAATAGAACTGAACATTAATCGTTTATTGCCTTATTGATGAAAGCATTCATTATCCTAAGTAATAAGTAATTGTAGGTCTCTTGTGGAGTTTACCACATTCTGGTAGTCAGCGTTTGCCTCTTCGAGCATTTATATTTCCTCAATTGAGGTCGAAAAACAGGTTTTTATTTATTTGATTTCTTAAGAAATATTTTTTGGTTACCTCAATAAAAACTGTTCTCGTAAAGAGTTGGCAGATACATCCACAAATCAAGTTTATGTAACGCAGAGTAAATCATTTTTATTTATCCTGGGCACACATGTTCCAGCCATGTTATAATGGATGCTAATCCGGTACAATGGTCTTCACAGCAGGAAGGGCATTAGTGTGCAATATATTTTTTATTGCTGTTTTTCTATACCTTTAGAAATCAAAGAATGTGTATAAAATATTACTTTAAAAACATTTTTGAAAAAATATTTTGGGTTTTAGATAAATGAATAACAATGTAGTCATTTGATCAATTTTTGATACAACTCTAATTATGGTTGAAGGTTCAACTATTTACTGATTCTAAAACATAAAGTGAACAAAGAATCAAGTCCAGTTACAAATAAATATTCTACAATAAACAAACCTTATTTTTGGACTAAGCCTACTACTTTAGTTCCAGTTTTATTTCTGTATTTTTTTTCATCTTCTTGTTACCTGAGTGAAGCACTTCTGAACAATGTCACTTGTAAGTACATGCATTGTTAGTGTGTATTGCGACTTGTAAATACATGCATTGTTAGTGTGTATTGCGACTTGTAAATACATGCATTGTTACAGTATGCAGCGACTTGTAAGTACATGCATTGTTAGTGTGTATTGTGACTTGTAAATACATGCATTGTTAGTGTGTATTGCGACTTGTAAATACATGCATTGTTACAGTATGCAGCGACTTGTAAGTACATGCATTGTTAGTGTGTATTGCGACTTGTAAATACATGCATTGTTAGTGTGTATTGCGACTTGTAAATACATGCATTGTTACAGTATGCAGCGACTTGTAAGTACATGCATTGTTACAGTGTGTTGCGATATCAAAATGAAGTTTTTGTTGATATTATTTGTATCATGGTGTATGAAGTTTGGTGCTTAATGTTCTCCAGTTATTTTCAGTCACAACAATCTTCTCGCTCTACCAGTGATCAATAAATTGCTTTCATAAAAACTTTTTTTGTTTACATTTATCTCCCTCGCTTTTGGAATAGTTCCTTGCATTTTTTGTATGACTTTTTAATTAGTAAGCTTCACCAAAAAATGAACATAAAATAGCAAGTGTAAAAATCACTGACCTTTAAAAGACATTTATTTCAATGTAAACATAAAACACTCTCCCTTCCCCCTACTTGTATGTCAGGCTGAATCTGATCTGCTGGAAGAATATATACATGTCGTAAAGAAAACCTATTGATTCCAGAAAGTTCCCTCCATAAGTCAAGCTCTAAACGTCTTGTAAACATTCACTTCAAAGACTTGGACGTCTGCTTCAGTTGCTTCAAGTGTGAAAAAGATTGAAACAGATCTTAGCGGCGTCATATTAAAACTATCTATAATGCTGTTGTAAGTGTGTGCAATAGTTAGTAGTCTCCTGATTTCTTGAGCCTCATTAATGCTAATATCAATATTTGTTTTTATTTACAACTCTAAATGCAGCATTTGTTTTTGGTTGGTTGGGGGGGGGGGGGGAGTATTTACGATTTTAATTGAAGCCCAGTCGCAACTTTCAAATGTTCTGTTTTTGTCTTAAATAGATATTTTTTTATAAAATGGAAGCAAAATTCATAAATATCAAGCTTTTTGGTGTAACCGGTGTACAGAGTGTGACGACTACTATTCATAATGCCAATTTTGTGACGACTTTATGTGTATGATTGTTTTTTTTAATACAATGCTTATTTTTCTTTGTGTAAATTCAATGAGACAAACAGAACTGCTTGCCGGGGAAATAGGAAATGATTACAACTGAAGAAACTTTGGTGTTCTTTTTTTTTTCCATTCTATTATTGAGCTTCTTCAAACACATCAATTCAAACAATTCATTGATTCTCAATTCAACAGTATCCTGACTTAATTAAACCAAAAATACTGTTTCTTAGTTACACTGTAGTTATACTGTCACAACTTTGTACTGATACAACTTTGTACTGATACAACTTTGTACTGATTCAACTTTGTACTGATACAACTTTGTACTGATACAACTTTGTACTGATACAACTTTGTACTGATACAACTTTGTACTGATACAACTTTACAACTGAACTTTCTATCTTTGAACTTGAACTAAACAACAACGTGGACCCAAAGCTACTCAAGGACACTGGAACAGCTCAAATACTCCGGTTAGACTTTTTCAAATCGTCTTTTCTAGAAACCTAGAGACTTTCTGTTCAAATATTTCTATTAGCTATCACCTTCTAGAAACTGACTTTCTGTTCAAATATTTCTATTAGCTATCACCATCTAGAAACTGACTTTCTGTTCAAATATTTCTATTAGCTATCACCTTCTAGAAACTGACTTTCTGTTCAAATATTTCTATTAGCTATCACCTTCTAGAAACTGACTTTCTGTTCAAATATTTCTATTAGCTATCACCTTCTAGAAACTGACTTTCTGTTCAAATATTTCTATTAGCTATCACCATCTAGAAACTGACTTTCTGTTCAAATATTTCTATTAGCTATCACCTTCTAGAAACTGACTTTCTGTTCAAATATTTCTATTAGCTATCACCTTCTAGAAACTGACTTTCTGTTCAAATATTTCTATTAGCTATCACCTTCTAGAAACTGACTTTCTGTTCAAATATTTCTATTAGCTATCACCTTCTAGAAACTGACTTTCTGTTCAAATATTTCTATTAGCTATCACCATCTAGAAACTGACTTTCTGTTCAAATATTTCTATTAGCTATCACCTTCTAGAAACTGACTTTCTGTTCAAATATTTCTATTAGCTATCACCTTCTAGAAACTGACTTTCTGTTCAAATATTTCTATTAGCTATCACCTTCTAGAAACTGACTTTCTGTTCAAATATTTCTATTAGCTATCACCTTCTAGAAACTGACTTTCTGTTCAAATATTTCTATTAGCTATCACCTTCTAGAAACTGACTTTCTGTTCAAATATTTCTATTAGCTATCACCTTCTAGAAACTGACTTTCTGTTCAAATATTTCTATTAGCTATCACCTTCTAGAAACTGACTTTCTGTTCAAATATTTCTATTAGCTATCACCTTCTAGAAACTGACTTTCTGTTCAAATATTTCTATTAGCTATCACCTTCTAGAAACTGACTTTCTGTTCAAATATTTCTATTAGCTATCACCATCTAGAAACTGACTTTCTGTTCAAATATTTCTATTAGCTATCACCTTCTAGAAACTGACTTTCTGTTCAAATATTTCTATTAGCTATCACCTTCTAGAAACTGACTTTCTGTTCAAATATTTCTATTAGCTATCACCTTCTAGAAACTGACTTTCTGTTCAAATATTTCTATTAGCTATCACCTTCTAGAAACTGACTTTCTGTTCAAATATTTCTATTAGCTATCACCATCTAGAAACTGACTTTCTGTTCAAATATTTCTATTAGCTATCACCTTCTAGAAACTGACTTTCTGTTCAAATATTTCTATTAGCTATCACCTTCTAGAAACTGACTTTCTGTTCAAATATTTCTATTAGCTATCACCTTCTAGAAACTGACTTTCTGTTCAAATATTTCTATTAGCTATCACCTTCTAGAAACTGACTTTCTGTTCAAATATTTCTATTAGCTATCACCTTCTAGAAACTGACTTTCTGTTCAAATATTTCTATTAGCTATCACCTTCTAGAAACTGACTTTCTGTTCAAATATTTCTATTAGCTATCACCTTCTAGAAACTGACTTTCTGTTCAAATATTTCTATTAGCTATCACCTTCTAGAAACTGACTTTCTGTTCAAATATTTCTATTAGCTATCACCTTCTAGAAACTGACTTTCTGTTCAAATATTTCTATTAGCTATCACCTTCTAGAAACTGACTTTCTGTTCAAATATTTCTATTAGCTATCACCTTCTAGAAACTGACTTTCTGTTCAAATATTTCTATTAGCTATCACCTTCTAGAAACTGACTTTCTGTTCAAATATTTCTATTAGCTATCACCTTCTAGAAACTGACTTTCTGTTCAAATATTTCTGTAATAAGAAATAAAGGAACACTGAAGAGTAACCTAAAACAAGGCTTTATTAAACTAGAACGACACATGAACTGATGAAAGAGACTTGGATAGTAGCACACTAAATCAATGTTGTGAACACATTCTCACGACGTTACACAAACATAAACAAATACTAACTATTTCACCACATTCACCCCGCCTAGAATTAAAATAGCAAGTATAGTAATATAGTAGGCCATAGCATTAATAAAAAGAGAATGCCAGTGCCTGCAATACAATAGATCAATAAATAGTGTCGAAATATTAGTTTCTCTTGTAAACAATAATGAGGAGTGATACAAAGAAACCTAAAAACCAGTATCTGTAGTAGGACGTATAAACAATTACTAGTTTCTGTTTTAAGCAATAGCAAATAGTGTAGTAAGTAAACATGTATGTAAGTAAGTGAACAAATAAATTCTAGTATCAGTAGCAAGGGATAAACAATGCCAGTTTATGTAGTCAGTATAAGTAGAGTAATAGAGAAACAACTCTAGACTCTATAGTTCGGTCTGGTTCTTCTCTCTCTTAAGTTGTAACGGGGTTGACTATCATGCTCTACAGTTTGGGAGTCACTAATGAGTTCCTGAGTGTCAAGTGGGGTATGATGGTTCTGTGTATTTTCAAGAGGAAGCGCTCGGAGATCCTCAGAGCCTTCCAGGGGTTCTTTCCTTTCTTGTATCACCGTAGGGGTGTTGACTGGTACTTCCATGTTTTGAGCTTCTGGAGGATATTCATTATCCTCACCCTGAGCGAAGAACGAAGGTTCACTTGTTGTTGTGGATGGGGAGGGGTTGGGAGCCAAGCGTCTTAGAGAGACCGTCTCCTCTTTACCACGGCATATTGGGGGTTACACATCAGTAATTCGACTTCTTCCGTGAGAGGATCATACTTTGAAGATCTGTTCTCTCTTCTCAGCAACACTCGACATGGGCTGGATAGCCAAGTGGGGATAGATATCCCGAAGGAGGATTTCCGGTTGAACCGGAAAACTCTCTCATGTGGAGTTTCGTTTGTTGTCGTAGATAGTAATGATCTAATCGAGTATAGGGCCTGGTTCAAGACAAGTTCCCATCTTGAGATCGGGAGATCGAGGTCTTTCAGTGCTAAAGTAACAGCGTTCCATAGAGTTTTGTTTAGTCGTTCAATTTGCCCGTTGCCTGAAGGATTAAAAGCGGTTGTTCTACTTGTAGCTATTTCCCTCTCGTGCAGAAAGGATTGCACCTCCTTCGACATAAAGGACGTACCTCTGTCGGAATGGACGTACTCTGGCATCCCAACTAAGGAAAACAGCTGATTTAAACACTTTATGACAGTAGATGAGGACATATCGGGACATGGGTAGGCAAATGTGAAGCGTGAGTACTCATCCACCATTGTAAATAAATATTTATTGTGAGTAGCAGATGGGAGTGGCCCCTTAAAATCGATGCTTACTCTCTGAAATGGTTGGGTAGCCTTGATGAGGGTGCCTGAAAACTGTTTAAAGAATCTAGGCTTCAGTTCAGCGCAAGTTTTACATTGGTTTACCACTTTGCGGACGTCCTCGCAGGAAAAAGGTAAGTTCTTAGTCCGAACGAAATGGAGGAGTCTCGTGACCCCTGGGTGGCAGAGGTTGTTGTGTAACAGTTTGAGGTCTTCTCCAGTCATTGCTGACGCAAAGTGGTTTCTTGAAAAGGTATCCGCCGCAGCGTTTTGTTTCCCGGGTCGATATACGACGTCATATTGGAAACAACTAAGCTCCAGTCGCCATCTTTGTATCTTTTCGTTTTTGATCTTGCCCTTGTTTTGCTGGTCAAACATAAAGGACACTGAGCGTTGATCTGTAAACAATGTGAAGGGTCTACTGATAAGGTAATGTTGCCATTTTCTCAGGGCTTCTACAATAGAGTATGCTTCTTTTTCAACTGCAGAGTGTCTGCGTTCACTATTAGTGAGTGTTCTTGAAAAGAAGGCGACAGGACGGCCGTCTTGATTAAGAGTGGCGGCGATCGCGATGTCCGGAGGCATCTGTTTCGACTATTAGTGGTCGATTATAATCTATCGTCGACACAGCGTTTTCAAGTTCATGTTTTAGTTGTTTTAAAGCTTCCTGTACTTGTTCAGGGAGAGGAAAGGTTTTGTTGTTCACCAATAAATGGATCTTGTTGGAGAAATTTGGGATCCATTGAGAATAATAGGACAGTAGTCCAATCACCCGCTTTTGTGATTTCATGTCTTGTGGTGGAGGTAGATTTCTCAACGCTTGAAATCTTTCGGGGTCTGGTCTTAATTGCCCTTGTGAGATTTCGTAGCCAAGGAGGCATACTTTATCAGTCGCAATAGCACTTTTATCATCGTTGAATGTGATACCGTACTTTTTAGCGGCGTTGAGAAATCTCTGTAGATTCTGGTCGTGGCTACTGGAGTCACGTCCGCAGATGGTAACGTTATCCACGTAAGCGAACGTATCCTGTAGCCCTTCCTCCTCAATTATTGTGTTGATCGTCCTTTGAAATGCAGCAACTCCGTTTGTCACTCCAAAAGGAATGCGGCAAAACTGATAAAGCTTTCCGCAAGCCTCGAACGCCGTGTACTGCTTTTCATCATCCCTGATAGGTATTTGGTGGTAAGCGCTTTTGAGGTCAAATGTACTGTATATTGAGTATTTAGATATTTCCTGCACCAGTTCATCAACTTTTGGCACGGGGTACGCGTCGAGGTAAGTGAATCGATTGATGGTTTGACTATAGTCGATAACCATTCTCTTTTTGTGCCTTTCATTCGTTGTTACAATTATTTGAGCTCTCCACGGGGACGTGGAATGTTCCATAATTTTGTGAGATAGAAGTCTCTTGATTTCAGTTTGAATGAATTTGGAGTCAGGCATAGAATATTTTCTAGATTTAGTGGCTATGGGGTGGCAGTTAGGAGCAAGATTGGCGAAGAGGTGAGGGGCTTCAACTCGTGCAGCTTTCAACGTACAGACCTGAAGAGTGCTTCGTTTTCCTTCAAATGGGATCATCAGTTTTTCGTGCTGGCTGATGAAATCTAGTCCTAAGATTACATCAGATACTAGTCCGTCTAGTAGTGAGAGCTTCACACTTTCGTATTGTTCGTCTTTGTACTTTATTTGGGCGAAAATATGTCCGTGAGTAGTGCGAGAAAGATGTGTAGAGGCCATGTAGATTCTGTTTCTGGACATTTCTAATTTCCATTTGTACCTTTTAGCAATTGAAGAAGATATATAGCTTTCACTGCTTCCTGTATCTACGAGAGCCTTCAATGGTACTCCATTGACCAGTATTGAAATTGTAGATTTAGTAAGGCCGGACGCTGGTGTCGATGCCCAGGAAGATCCAACGGTTGTAGTCCGTGACGTCTCATCATCTGCTTTCACTATGGCTGAGGTTATCGATTTGAGTGTCTGTCTGGTCGATCTACAGACTTTCTGAAAATGACCCCTCTTGCCGCACAAGTTGCATGTAGCGTCACGGGCTGGACATCTAAAGCGTTGATGTGGGCTGTATCCACAAAAGAAGCATCTTTTACTAGTCGCCGCACTCACCTCGTGTTCTAGTTTTGTTGTTGGAGAAAGGCTCTCCACGTCGGCGCTGGCTCCACATGAAGTTTCAGGGTAGATGTTATACGCCATGGCATGGTTATGGGCATATTCAAGTTGTCTTGCCTCTTCATAGGCACACTGTAGAGTTAGAGTAGATTTCTCTAAGAGTCGCAGCCTTATGCTGTTTGAAGCCAGTCCAGTAATGAAGGCGTCTCTTACGAAGATATCTCTGTGTTCTTCAGCGGTGTCAGCTTTGAAGTCACAGTCTTTGGCCATACTTTTAAGCTTAAGTAGGAAGGAGTCAACGTTCTCTTGTCGACATAGAGTTATCATGTGCCGTGCAAATATTTCGCTTTTAGGTTTCACGTAGACATTTTGTAGAACTTTTATTGATTCTTCGAACGTTGTACACTCACTTATGTACTGAAATACGCTCGAAGAAACATAGTTTTCAAGTAATTTCTTTTTGTCAATCTCGCAATGAGAGACTGAGGAGATGAAATTCTCAAATGTTCTGAGCCAGTGCAGCCACTTCTCGGCAGCCGATGGCGTGCTAGGCTCTATGTCTAGCTCTTTTGGCCTAAATAGAAGCTCCATTTGTATTACAATTTTTATATACAGACTGAGAATAGTGTTGAACGAAAATCCAAATAAGATACACGAGACACATAGATCCATAGAATTGAAAATTTCTAGTTTAATAAATTGTAATAAGAAATAAAGGAACACTGAAGAGTAACCTAAAACAAGGCTTTATTAAACTAGAACGACACATGAACTGACGAAAGAGACTTGGATAGTAGCACACTAAATCAATGTTGTGAACACATTCTCACGACGTTACACAAACATAAACAAATACTAACTATTTCACCACAATTTCTTTTAGCTATCACCTTCAAGAAACTGACTTTCTGTTCAAATATTTCTATTAGCTATCACCTTCTAGAAACTGACTTTCTGTTCAAATATTTCTATTAGCTATCACCTTCTAGAAACTGACTTTCTGTTCAAATATTTCTATTAGCTATCACCATCTAGAAACTGACTTTCTGTTCAAATATTTCTATTAGCTATCACCTTCTAGAAACTGACTTTCTGTTCAAATATTTCTATTAGCTATCACCTTCTAGAAACTGACTTTCTGTTCAAATATTTCTATTAGCTATCACCATCTAGAAACTGACTTTCTGTTCAAATATTTCTATTAGCTATCACCTTCTAGAAACTGACTTTTTTCTCCCCCTGACCTCTTTCTCTGATTGGTTAATTATAATTAACACCTGATTACTCTTGTGACTTTCTTGGACCTGACTGCGCTTCTAGAAAAAAGTAGAATGAGGTCACAGTATCTTTTTGTGTCAGAGGTATCCAAGTATAATTAAACTACTTATTTTCAAAACCTTGCAATACATTTTGTGCACTTCTTTTAGAACTTAGATCAAATTTCAAAACAACACATAAATGTATTTACAATAATTATTAAATAACATTTTTCTTTTCGATAAAAAAGTTTTAATCTATGAATTTTTTTTTTTCAAACTTAAGCTTTTGTTTTAAACAAAAATCTATTGCCATCTGTGTTTTTATTTAACGACACAGTCCAGTCATGCCCAAACTACGGCCTGCGAGACTTAACCTGCCCTTGACGCATGACTTTCCGGGGTCACTTGAAACATTATCCCGCATTGCTGCATGGTTTCAGTTCCATTGCACTCGACCTTTTTTTTTTGAAGCGATGGGGCCCCTCTCCGATGTGTTGAGTTGATGGGTGGACCCCAGCTTTAGTCCAGTGCTGATTCTCACCATGAACTAAATAAGGTCAAGGAGGCTTTACTGTTGCCAACTAAAAAAAAATTAAGCTGTAATTCCAACAAGATCTCAATGTGTGGCAGCTGATCTTTCAATAAGTTGTAAGTCCTAGAGTAAAAGTCTACTACCTCCTCTGTATAGAAATTAATTAATAAATTTAACAGAATAGCTTTTGAAATTTGATTCTGCAGTGCTAAAAAGTGCACAAATATTAAATCACTGACACTAAAACACCTAGCTTATCAACACATCCTGTATTGTGTACACCGGATACACCAAAAAAAAAAGCAAGCTAAGTATAGTCTTTCAGCCATGTATGAAAATCTGAAAAACAGTGTTAACTTATTTCTCAATGCAAGCCCATACATTCTAATGGATGTTGATGGCTCTGTGTCCCTAGACAAACATGTATTACGGTTGCACCAGGCGATGACATTAATTTCACAGCATCGCTTTAAGAGACTCTGAATGAGACTGATTGAAAAACGCTACACTGCATCGACAAGCTGGTCTTCATACCATTCGACCAAAAGGGAAGCTTATCAGTGATGACACACGCGAGATAATCAGAGAAGATGTCTCGTAATTAGTATGCAGTTAATTTATAAATAAATTATTTTTGTTTTACATTTTAACTTTATCAGATAACTGAGGTGTAGCACTAAGGCTTTAGAGATTTAGTTGCGTGGTTGGGATGACGGATTTTACTTAAATAATTTTCAGGTGACGCAAGCGCTCTTAAGAATACATCAAGATGCTCTTTCAGATTGATCATTTCCTATGTATTCCAATATAAATTCCCTTTGTAATTGAAATAGACATTGACTAAACTTGGCATCATTGCCCTTAACAGCCGGTTACTTTTGTTCTGCTCAATGAAGTCACATGACATATTCTAAAATGACAAGATCTAGTAAAAAAAAAAGAAGACAAGAAAACTCTGTACACAAAGTTTGAATCAAGGAAAAACTTTTACTGAAAGAAGGTAACGTGATGGCTGAGTGTAAAAGCGCTTGGCCCCCAAACCGAGGATCTCGAGTTCCTAACCCGGTAAAGACTGGGATTTTACCACGAAATGTATAGTTCAGCCATGGAATATGATGACTGACTTGCCTTGTTAGGATATTCTTTAGAAACAGCAAAGCGACGTTAGACTTTGTTCAAAATATAACAAACAAACTCTGAAGGTCCCGGTAAATTTTGCCCTAAAATATTGATATTGGCAGTTCAGAAATGGGGTTGCTAGTTTTTAAAAATTATGGAGCTCAAAATTCGAGCGTCTAGTGACGATAAGAATTCTTGTAAAGGGAATTAAGTTTACAGTAGAACTGGTCTCTGCTTTGAAGTTCTGGAGAGGGAAGAAATGTTTTTTGTTAACACCTGAGATAAAATTCCTGATTCGTATGAACAACTGAAGCAATTCGCCTTTACTGTTCCTTCGTTATTTTCTTTTGGGGGGTGTGTCTAGACAGGGACGTCCTCGTATAACTTGGCGCCACACCTACATGGAGGACCCAGTGGACACCAGGTGGGAGGCTTCAAACATTGCCAGTGACAGATATTTGTGGAGACAGCTTGCCGCCCAATGCGCCAAACGGCGCGGGAGGACCTAAGTCTAAGTAAGATATTTATGAGTACAATAATTTTCAAGCAGGAACCTCATCAAGACTAAATTAAGAAATCGACTGTCGATGAGACTTTGGAATCACGATTAAAATACAAAACAACAACAAACAAATTTGACCTTTACAATTTAAGAAAATGCAAGTTAATTGTTCACAATTAGTATCATTCTTATATAAAATAATATTTGCATAAAAATATAACAAGTTAAATAATATTATATTAAAGTTCAAATAATTCACTAAGTTTGTTTAAGAATGTACTGTTATTTAAACTTAGACATATTTCGTAAAAGTAATCTCGATTTATCCTGATTATCTCCATTCATATTAACCTTAAGCTAAAAACAAAATTGGCTCTTTAAAGCAACTTGATTCAAATAGAAATATATTTCACTCTCTCGGATGAGGAGTTGTCCAGCCACTGCTTTAGCAGGAAGAGCTCAATACTGCTTCGCTACAAATACGTAGCTTGAGTACCAAGAAGAAATTTCACCCTTACCAGCCCTTGCATCAGCATTTGATGATGTATCTGACTTCTAAATGACCCTCTCCCCTCCCAACTATGGGCGCCATGCTATAGAAACGAGCCCGCCCCTATTGACCTCGTGTATGTCGCTTTTGTTTTGTCACTTCATTATCGTCAGCCATTTTGTCCCCCTGTAAACAGACAGAACTGTATTTCATTGCATTGGGAATGATAGTATTAATAACAATAAAAATAGTCACAAACTCTGGCATAGTCTGTTTGGCTACCTCATTAACTGTAGCTCCAGGCTAATGTAACCCCGCCCACCCTCTCTCATTGTCTCTCTCTAAGCTCTCTCGTAATGTGGTTGTTATTCCTTTGGCATCGGAGCACTCCCGGAGTTGAATCAAGCCTCACCAACATACAATTTCACTTATCTAGGCTGGCCGCTGTGACATATGTGGCGCTGCAGACATGCGCGCTTTCTTTTTGTCATGTGGTAGTGTTAGAGAGTACACTTGATTAAAACTATTGCATTAGTTTAAATAGTATAGTTCCATGACTCGTCCATGAATCATTTCGCTTCATTAAAAGTTGTAACAACAATGAAACAAAAAAAAACAACAACAAAAAAAAACAACTTATGTAAAGGAAAGAACTACACATTTACAGCCAAGGCCAATTACGAATTGCGAGGTCTAATTTGATGGATGCTTGCGAGGCCCTTCTTCTATTTTTTTTTTTTTTTACAATAACGGCTATTACTATTAATTAAATCATTATATAAATATTTATTTTACAACATGCATAGGAAGCAACTCAAGCGCAAGATGCCAGTCGGTGAATAAAATTACGTCGATCGTGCGAGATACAAAATATCTATAACCCTCTAATTCTTACATCTTTAAATGCCTGCGACATAAGCCATGACTGATAGTGAAAGTGAAAAATAACGTGTACAAAACATGTACCAGACAGACAGATGGAGTGAGTTACTGTAACCTTTGTAAAAAAATAAAGTTATTGATTCACACATTTTTTTTTATCTTAACTATCATTTAACCACCTTTGCAAACACAGTGAAAGATACTTATATATTGCACATATCAAGGCACTAGAGACCGCATCTTTATGAGAGAATATAGTGAATTAAGTGTCAAGTAAATGAGGGACTGCACCAACCAGGGCATGAACCAGCGACCCGGGAAACTGGCAACACCTAGCCGTAACGCAGAACAAAGCAAACGCCTAGCAGTAACGCAGAACCAAGCGAACGCCTAGCAGTAACGCAGAACCAAGCGAACGCCTAGCAGTAACGCAGAACCAAGCGAACGCCTAGCAGTAACGCAGAACCAAGCGAACGCCTAGCAGTAACGCAGAACCAAGCGAACGCCTAGCAGTAACGCAGTATCAAGCAAACCAACCTCTAGACATAAGACCATAGAGATGTCTAAAAAAAACCCACATCTTTCTGATCTAAAGTATTTAGCCGCATTCAATCTGCAATAGTCAACGTTCTAACGCCCCACTTTGTTTGAATTGAAATTTCTAGAAACTCTTAGCAAGTTCTAACGTAAGTTAATATGAGCCCTCACAAAAGCTGCGGGACAAACATTTGAGACCCAAAGAAAAGCCGTGATTAAAGACAGGCGCAGAAGACGAAAAGAAAACCTCCTGCAGATAACAGCTCTGGGGAGAAATATGTAGGTCGCAACTGGGTTTGCGTAGTCATGTGAAACACTGCACTCAACCTTAACCATCGGGATCGAAGGCCTTACCATTAATATGATAAAAATTATAGATGTTTATATTTGCATTTTATCAAAACGAAAGAGTCTGAATATATAAACATTTTTTCAGCACTTGTAACCCCTCCCCCCCCCCCCCCCCCGGCCTTTTTTTTACAATCAAAATGAAATGCTTTGTGCGTTGGTTAGTTTGGCCAGTCCCTATGTCCACCTGACTCCACCTGACTCCACCAGCTGCTACAGACATTGGTTGGTGAAAGTAAAAGTCACTGAGTCCTGTTGTCTCTCCTCCAGTTTTAAAGTTACATTCTCCTCCAAGCACTGAGTCTACATGCGCTTCCTTCGCACTCTAGTTGCGATGGTCTCGTGTTCCAACCCTGCTCACAGTCTTCATCCTGCAGAACGTCCTTGGCATTGACCTAGTTCTGTCTAAAATTCGATGCTCAACTCTGACCACTTACTAACTGAGGACCAAACAAAAAGGAACGTCCGATTAAAAGAAAATGTTATTAAAATAAACACAAAAAAATATACACAAAGTTATGCAACTAAAAATTAAGACTCGAACTTCCCGCTTTGTGATGGGCTTGGTGGCTGAGTGGTAATGCACTTAGCTTTCGAACTGATGTTTTGAGTTCGAACCCCGATAAGGACTGTGTAATTTTGAACCTCGGGTTTTTACAGTCGCTCCCAAATTCCTTTAACTCCAATGAGTAAGCCAACCTGAAGTTTGGGAGAGTAAATGCGCTTGTCGTTATTGCGCTGGCCACATGACACCATCGTTAACCGCGTTGGCCATGGAAGTAGATGACCTTTACATGACCTGGATCCAGAGATCGCAAGGACTCAAAGGGGTAACTTTACGGTCCCACTTTGTCTATACTATAGGAAAGAAATAGCACTAGGTTTACTGGAAATATGAATTCTAGCTCAGTGAAATCAATACATTAGCATTTGTTCTCATGTATGTAAATAGCCCTCTACCAACTTTATGCAATTATATTCACATAGGATGTAATCTATTGTTTATCGTCTTCAAACAGAAGTCAAATAGAAAGTCTTGAACTCTGCTATTTAGCTATTATAGAGAGAAGACCAGCACAATTGTATGGAACTAGGTATGAGAGGGGAAAAGGTTTCGGCCTGAGACAGTTTAACATGCAAATCGGATCAACTTGTGCGAGATGGGGAAAGGTCCGAAAAGTTTTCATGGACAAAACTAGATAGAGTTGCCGGCCCTTGCCTGACAGACTTTAGCAGACAAGTCGGAGATGTAAACGAGTTTCTTCCCTTTGCGTGGATTTGTGCTTGAGGTTTGCTGGTTCGGTGACAGGTAACCCAATCAGTGAGTGGGTTTTAGGTCGGATACTGGGGCTGTAATGAAACGTCTCGCAGCGCCACTTACGGCCTTAATGCTCTATTAGAGGACTTGGACCAAACAGTTCTTGGACTTAAGAAGTAAACATATAGAACTAAATCTATAGGTAAACGATTAGATTCACAAGTTTTTGATGCTATAATCAGGCGTTCAATTTGTAATGTGCTTTGAATTATATTAATCCCTAACAGAACTCTCTCTCTCTCTCCCTCTTTCTTTCGTAAAATAATGGTGATATTTCTCACAGAAGTCCAGAAATTTGATATTAATTTGTTAAGTCGAGAATGTCAATATTATTTTTTTAAAGTCAAGAATATTGATTTTTTTAAAGTGTAGAATGTTGATATTGCAATGTAAAGTCAAGGAAGTTGATATTGCTTTCTGAAGTAAAAATGTTGATATTACTTTCTGAAGTAAAAAATTCTGATATTTCTTTGCAACGTGAAGAATGTTAATATTGCTTTCTGAAGTCAAGGCTTTAGAGATCTGCTAATATACATCTGTATTAAATTTCTACAGATTCCTAATGATTTTTTAAAATCTTGATATGTATCTCTTGGGACACTAGAGACCACATTAGGTATCGGTTACTTAGATCTTTCTCTAGTGTACACTTCACACGCCCACAAAAGTCACCAATGGCGTATTTGATCAGGTCTAGGACAAAGTAGTGCAAGCCTATATGTAGACAGTCTCATTCGTCATGGTCTGTCCCTCGCTGCAAGAATGTAGTCCTCTGTTTATCATATCAATCATCTTGAGTGCCTATTAAAATGCTATTAAATGAGTTGATCCTCACAACCATTGGGAGACTCATCTATCAGGCCACTGGTCATTGGACAGAAGCTGTAGCAATCTATTCTCTACATGCAGGTGGTGGACAAACTCTAAATTAAGAACAATTAGAGATATGAGAGTGTTTCTATATAATTAGAGATATGAGAGTGTTTCTATATGCTTAGAGATATGAGAGTGTTTCTATATGATTAGAGATATGAGAGTGTTTCTATATGATTAGAGATATGAGAGTGTTTCTATATGATTAGAGAAATGAGGGTTTTTCTATATAATTAGAGATATGAGAGTGTTTCTATATGATTAGAGAAATGAGGGTTTTTCTATATAATTAGAGATATGAGAGTGTTTCTATATGATTAGAGATATGAGAGTGTTTTTATATGATTAGAGATATGAGAGTGTTTCTATATGATTAGAGATATGAGAGTGTTTCTATATGATTAGAGAAATGAGAGTGTTTCTATATGATTAGAGATATGAGAGTGTTTCTATATGATTAGAGATATGAGAGTGTTTCTATATGATTTGAGATATGAGAGTGTTTCCACATGTGCTGTTAGTAAGAGTTTTAAAACAAAATGTTTCCACAGCTCGAAAGAATGGACCGAAGAGATTTGGTTACGCGAACCGTCACTGCACACTTACGACCCAAGTCAAAAGTCGGTTGATGATGATGATGATAGTCTTTGCATGCAAGAGTGTATGTGTGTGTTTTGAAGTCTTGAACTATGGCTGTCTGGTCGTGTGGTATGAGCTCTGAACGGATTTCGGTGCTCTCCATGGTCCCGGGTTCGAACCTTGCCCGCTCCGTCGTCCTGAGTTGTTTGAGCTAAGATGTAATTTTCTTTTAAAACTTCTGAAGGAACATTTGAAACATGTATAACAAACAAAAATAATGTAAAGCACCACGAGTGTATTTAAGAAATGTGCAAGACATGCAAATTATTTGAACCAAGTTATTCATACTTTTTGACAGTTTATAATCTTACTTCATATGTCATGATGTTTGACATATACGGCATTGTCTCAGAGCATAAAACTAATTCTGTTTGGCGATTTGAAGCTGCCATGAGATTTGGAAAACTAAAATGTTTGCTGTGGTACCCAGGACTGTTTGTATTGTAAGAAATGTTCAGAGCTGTGTATTGATTGAGTGGGTAGCTTCCAACCAATGTTAGTTGAGGCATTATGTCTTGTAGTGGCGAACAAACACATGACTTCATGCAGCTTCTGTTGATCTTCGATGTGACATTGTCAAAATGTGGAGAAGGGACTGGAAGAATAACTCTAGATTTATCAGATTTTCATGGATTTATTTCATAGAGTTATTGGACTTGTCGTACCACTAAGTATTTTTTTTGTATAAGACATGTTAATTTTCAGTGCCGGGTAGGGGACTGAAGTTTGCTAACCTTTGCCTGAAATAATCCATTTCGTCACAAAACTTACATTCTGTATTCCTTTTTATTTGTTTCAAAAAGAATTGGACTCATTCATGCAGTTATCTCTACAATTACAATATAATACATACATTCCTTTAAATCATGATTGAAATTCAAAGAATCTATTTCTTAAAATACAACTGCCCTAATGCATTATCATTTTTTATTTTGGACCATTATAATATAATTATATTCATTCACTTAAAAGGTCGCCGCCTTAAAGATTGAAACTAAGAATAAAGCTTTATATTTTCATTAGAACTTTGCTGGCAAATTTTTGTCGATCAATTTTTTGCTTTTATATATGTATTTAAAAAGCGATCACGGTAACAATGACCTGGATACCCCATTTGTTCTCCCTCCATCCCTTTCCCTGCTGGTTCAGACAAGTGATAGAAGAATCAAAGCGTTTTGAGAAACTAATTGTTATATATATATACATATATATATATATATATATATATATACACTTTTTAAAAAAATATATTTTCTGTATGTTTTTCTTAATTGTGTGTTTTTTCAACCTGTGTCGCCTATTGACCTGTCATGTTGGATTTTAAATCACAAATAATCTAGGAGTTGGTTTTCCGTGCTGCCTTTAGGCGCTCAGTAAACGCAACTCTGCCCGAGTCGGGTGTCGAACCTCGAGCCCCCTTCTAGGTAGCCAAGACAACCTAAGTTCAAGCTCACTTAGCCTCTCGACTACTTACCATATATTTAATATATTTATGCAAATGGTTTTAGACTTTTTGTTAAAAAATTATTTTTTTTACATTTGTATTGCTACGTTATGTAAGTTCTGTCCTACTAACTACTAAGTTTAACCCAAAATAATGTTTACTTTTTTTTAAGAGAAAAAAAGCTATTTAGAATGCATATAAGTTGGAAATAATTAAAAACAACAATTAATAAGTAGGTTTTCATTATATCTCGTGAACTGCAGTATCGTAGAATCACAAAACAACACTGAACTAAAGGAATTTTTTATTTTTTTACGAAAATGTTTTATTCTTTTTTTGAGGATTTGAATAAGAGATTGACCCTTAACAAAACAAATAGATCAATGAGATATTCATTATAAGTTAGGCTAGGTTCGCATTTAATTTCACATTTACTTTCACCTATCTTTTGGTCTGCTAGACCGCTGGGGCACCACACAAGATCTGTCAACCTTCTTTCTCCATTCTTCTCTGTCATTTGTCTTTGATAGAATTTAATTCTGATGTTCTTTGTGAAAATATTGAAACCTGCCTTTTTACCTGCTTCGGTGGACCGAGTCGAGGGCCGATTTTGAGTTTGTAACCTTGTTATAGGTTTTTGTGATTGAGTATCAATTGAATTCAATTAAGTCTGGTTTGAGTGTGTGTTTCAGTGACCTATAAACAAGTCTTACGCTGTCAGTTTACAAAGCAAGACAAATGGAAAGTTGTAATTTATTGATTGGAAAGTCGTGACGTGTTAAGTACCACACTCCCTGTTGGACTTTGATTAATCAACATGCAGCTAATCCTACAGGGCACTGCCGATAACTCGTCAAATACCAAAGTAATAACAACATAGAAACTCTGGACCTTTGAGACGTGACAGTTTTCCCCATTGTTTTGAGCTGAGTGGCAAGGTATTACACAAGATGACCATCACTAGTGAACTTAGTGAACTTACTTAGTGAACTGTGAGCTTAAGTGTTCAAACCAAAGCTAAAATTTCAGTTTTGTTCATTTATGGGGAGGGGTTACTGTCTACATACGATATATCATTCGCTATGTAACGTCACGACCTGACAAGGGCGCAGAAAAATAATTGTTATACAATACAACCAAGTCATGCTAGTGTCCACTCGGTATGTTATACAATACAACCAAGTCGTGCTAGTGTCCGCTCGGTATGTTATACAATACAACCAAGTCAGGCTAGTGTCCACTCGGTATGGTATACAATACAACCAAGTCATGCTAGTGTCCACTCGGTATGTTATACAATACAACCAAGTCAGGCTAGTGTCCACTCGGTATGTTATACAATACAACCAAGTCAGGCTAGTGTCCACTCGGTATGTTTTACAATACAACCAAGTCAGGCTAGTGTCCACTCGGTATGTTATACAATACAACCAATTCATGCTAGTGTCCACTCGGTATGTTATACAATACAACCAAGTCAGGCTAGTGTCCACTCGGTATGGTATACAATACAACCAAGTCATGCTAGTGTCCACTCGGTATGTTATACAATACAACCAAGTCAGGCTAGTGTCCACTCGGTATGTTTTACAATACAACCAAGTCAGGCTAGTGTCCACTCGGTATGTTATACAATACAACCAAGTCAGGCTAGTGTCCACTCGGTATGTTATACAATACAACCAAGTCAGGCTAGTGTCCACTCGGTATGTTATACAATACAACCAAGTCAGGCTAGTGTCCACTCGGTATGTTATACAATACAACCAAGTCAGACTAGTGTCCACTCGGTATGTTATACAATACAACCAAGTCAGACTAGTGTCCACTCGGTATGTTATACAATACAACCAAGCTCGGCTAGTGTCCACTCGGTATGTTATATATTTAAATTTTAAACAACTCTATGTTTGTTTTACTTTCGCCTCGCATGTATGTGTCAGAAATACAATGGCTGAATTTAGTACATGGGAAGTAGGTCTAAACCTGTGCTGTAAAATTGATGTCGCCAACTCTTGACAAAAATGTTAGGTGACGAATGTAAAAAAAACTGGTCTCCACCTTAATCCTACTGTCGGTAGGAATCCAGAAATTACAATCTCTTATTAGTTATAAATACGAACTCACGATCATTGGCTAGCCTCCAAGTGCTGGATCTCTAGACTAGAGCATCATAACCCATAATAATAAAATATAAACGTGATTTAGTGTGTACTCTATAAATGATTGAAAGCCTCTCCCCGTGGATACAACACTCATTTCACTACATCTCAGTGACGAGATGGTTTTAAAGCTAGTGCTTTTCTTTACATTGCCTGTGTTCTGAGCTCCAGTCCCCTCGCTTGTTTATTTAACAAAATGTTTTAGAACGTGAAGAGTAAAAGTTAGGTTTAGGTGAAAGTGAAGAGTAAAAGTTAGGTTTAGGTGAAAGTGAAGAGTAAAAGTTAGGTTTAGGTGAAAGTGAAGAGTAAAAGTTAGGTTTAGGTGAAAGTGAAGAGTAAAAGTTAGGGTTAGGTGAAAGTGAAGAGTAAAGGTTAGGGTTAGGTGAAAGTGAAGAGTAAAGGTTAGGGTTAGGTGAAAGTGAAGAGTAAAAGTTAGGGTTAGGTGAAAGTGAAGAGTAAAGGTTAGGGTTAGGTGAAAGTGAAGAGTAAAAGTTAGGGTTAGGTGAAAGTGAAGAGTAAAAGTTAGGTTTAGGTGAAAGTGAAGAGTAAAGGTTAGGGTTAGGTGAAAGTGAAGAGTAAAAGTTAGGTTTAGGTGAAAGCGAAGAGTAAAAGTTAGGTTTAGATGAAAGTGAAGAGTAAAGGTTAGGGCTAGGTGAAAGTGAAGAGTAAAAGTTAGGGTTAGGTGAAAGTGAAGAGTAAAGGTTAGGGTTAGGTGAAGTGAAGAGTAAAGGTTAGGGTTAGGTGAAAGTGAAGAGTAAAAGTTAGGGTTAGGTGAAAGTGAAGAGTAAAAGTTAGGGTTAGGTGAAAGTGAAGAGTAAAGATTAGGGATAGGTGAAAGTGAAAAGTAAAAGTTAGGGTTAGGTGAAAGTGAAGAGTAAAAGTTAGGGTTAGGTGAAAGTGAAGAGTAAAAGTTAGGGTTAGGTGAAAGTGAAGAGTAAAAGTTAGGGTTAGGTGAAAGTGAAGAGTAAAAGTTAGGGTTAGGTGAAAGTGAAGAGTAAAAGTTAGGGTTAGGTGAAAGTGAAGAGTAAAAGTTAGGGTTAGGTGAAAGTGAAGAGTAAAGAAAAACAGAGTTTCTTTCACGTTTTTTTTTCATTCGTGTGTCCAAATAAAAACTAAAAAAAAAAATTCCCTTCAATAAACGCATTTTAAGTAAATACACCATTTCCTCGGGAAAGATTTAATGCCCGCGGACTGTACCGACAGATCGACTTTATTTACGTAGCCTGCTAGTCGATGAAAGAGGCGTGTTTAGATGTTACTTGGCTTCCCATACAGGACATTTTTATATCTGCAATCTCTCTTTCTGTCTTTCCCTCTCTTTCTGTCTCTCTCTCTCTCTTTCCTCCAAATGTGATGATTTTGAATAAAACTAGATTGAAGTCTGCGATCTAAGTAACGCGAAGTAAAAGAGATGCCTTTATTATGCAATGCGATGTCGTCTGCTTGGGAAATGAAACAGCAAAAAGAAACGTTGATCCTGAGAGTTGAGATCGTTGTAAGGTGATGAGTACATGGCAAGGTGTTAGTGACTAGACAACGTTTTAGTGGAGCATAAATCTCGAGCAGTTCATTGGAAGGGAGGTAAACTGCAGTTTAGTTCATGACAGAGTTCAGAGAGTTCTCGTTCTTGGAGCTTCAGTGAATTTGATGGAAACCGTAGACATTAGGAACTGTCTGCCGAGCTGGAATATTTATGTAGAGATGATCTATCTATCTATCTATCTATCTATCTATCTATCTATCTATCTATCTATCTATCTATCTATCTATCTATCTATCTATCTATCTATCTATCTATCTATCCATCCATCCATCCATCCATCCATCCATCCATCCATCCATCTATCTATCTATCTATCTATCTATCTATCTATCTATCTATCTATCTATCTATCTATCTATCTATCTATCTATCTATCTAATATCTATCTAATCTATCTATCTATCTATCTATCTATCTATCTATCTATCTATCTATCATCTCTGTACACACACACACACATACATGTACATATATATATCATGGGCGTAGCCAGGATTTTGAATAAAACTCAAAACCCCTGATAGGGTGGTTTCAAACTCAAAACCCCTTGGTAGGGGGTTTCAAACTCAAAACCCCCTTGGCTGTGCTAGGGCAAGTGATGGTTTAGTATTAAAATTTTATCTAAAATAAACAAAATTAAAGCAAAAGATCAGTCACTAGACTCCGACCCCCCCCCCCCCCGGCTACGCCTATGATATATATATATATATATATATATATATATATATATAATATGACCGAATACATATGAAATGACACAATACACATTAAATTGTCTAATATATGGTCTAATATATATCGACCTCATACGCATGAAATGACCCAATTAACACGAAATGACGTAATACATATCAAAGCTCTATCGATTATTTAAAAAATACTATTGCACTTTATTCCTCTTGGGCTGATCCCCTGGCACTATTGCCAGACAAAAAGCAATCAAGTCAGAATAGATTTTTTGGTTTTGTAAAGATTGATTTATATATTTGTTTACATTAATGTGTGGACAGGAAAGAAAATACGAGGTTGTGAGTGATTGTTGATTTGTAGCGAAACGTGTCACATGATGAGCACTGTCACATGATGAACATTTGATCACGTGAAGAACGCTTGATCACATGATAAAGACTTGATCACGTTAAAACGTTAGGACAAAGGGAAAACACTTCGACTCAAAGAAACCAAGCAATTATTTAGCACTTTGGATCAAACCTTAAGTTAAGACCTATCTGTTCAAGAGGTTTTTGATTAGTTTGTCATTGTAGCTCTTATGTCTATGTTTGTATCACAGCGCCTTGAGCCTACATTATGATTGTTAACATAAATTAAATTATTATTTTTTGTTATTGTTGTTTTGTCTTTTTTAAATAGATTCTTGTCTTGAGCTGTTGTTACTATACGTGAAGGTTCCCCACACACACAGGCACGCACGCACGTGACACATGTGAAAAACCAAAATACAAAAAACCCAAAGACAAACAAACCCAAAAACCTAACCTTCCGAAACAAAACAAAAAATCAGAAACACAACATAACAAAAGTATTTAAATAAAAAAAAGAGTAAAATGACGTCACTTTTCAACGCAGACTACGTCACATAAAGCTGTGCAAGGAAGGGGAAAAAATACCAAGCCGATCTGGGCTTTTATCTTGATGCTTCTCAGGAGGAGTTTTCCCCCCTGCCTTTTGCTTGCTTAACGAATGGAGAACAAATACTACGCTCTTTTATGGCAACCAGGCAGAGACCACTCTGGCCACACACTGGCGAAATTTGTATTCGGTTGAGAGAACAATCTTGTCGATTTTTCTTTTAAGAAACACAGACCGGGAGTGTCGCTTAAAGGAAAAAAAAACTGGACTTACTGTGAAGCAAATTTGTTCTTGTATGAATGTGCTACAGAATCGGCAAGTGTGTCAGATTGTAAAACGCCATCTCGCCTAACTGACCATCAACACTATGCTGTTATATCTTTAGCATAGATAATGAGATACCAATGGAAAACCATGACAATGGCTACAGAGCTTAAGATCGAGTGTTCCAATGTCTTGTAATTTGAAGTGTTTCCTGAGACGATCCAATGTCTTGTAATTTGAAGTATTTCCTGAGACCATCCAGTGTCTTGTAATTTGAAGTGTTTCCTGAGGCCATCCAATGTCTTGTAATTTGAAGTGTTTCCTGAGACCATCCAATGTCTTGTAATTTGAATTGTTTCCTGAGACGATCCAATGTCTTGTAATTTGAAGTGTTTCCTGAGACCATCCAGTGTCTTGTAATTTGAAGTGTTTCCTGAGGCCATCCAGTGTCTTGTAATTTGAAGTGTTTCCTGAGGCCATCCAATGTCTTGTAATTTGAAGTGTTTCCTGAGACCATCCAGTGTCTTGTAATTTGAAGTGTTTCCTGAGGCCATCCAGTGTCTTGTAATTTGAAGTGTTTCCTGAGACCATCCAGTGTCTTGTAATTTGAAGTGTTTCCTGAGACCATCCAGTGTTTGTAATTTGAAGAGTTTCCTGAGGCCATCCAGTGTCTTGTAATTTGAAGTATTTCCTGAGACCATCCAATGTCTTGTAATTTGAAGTGTTTCCTGAGACCATCCAGTGTCTTGTAATTTGAAGTGTTTCCTGAGGCCATCCAGTGTCTTGTAATTTGAAGTGTTTCCTGAGACCATCCAGTGTCTTGTAATTTGAAGTGTTTCCTGAGGCCATCCAGTGTCTTGTAATTTGAAGTGTTTCCTGAGACCATCCAGTGTCTTGTAATTTGAAGTGTTTCCTGGGACCATCCAGTGTCTTGTAATTTGAAGTGTTTCCTGAGGCCATCCAATGTCTTGTAATTTGAAGTGTTTCCTGAGACCATCCAATGTCTTGTAATTTGAAGTGTTTCCTGAGACCATCCAGTGTTTGTAATTTGAAGAGTTTCCTGAGGCCATCCAGTGTCTTGTAATTTGAAGTGTTTCCTGAGACCATAGAATGTCTTGTAATTTGAAATATTTCCTGAGACCATCCAGTGTCTTGTAATTTGAAGTGTTTCCTGAGGCCATCCAGTGTCTTGTAATTTGAAGTGTTTCCTGAGACCATCCAGTGTCTTGTAATTTGAAGTGTTTCCTGAGGCCATCCAGTGTCTTGTAATTTGAAGTGTTTCCTGAGACCATCCAGTGTTTGTAATTTGAAGAGTTTCCTGAGGCCATCCAGTGTCTTGTAATTTGAAGTGTTTCCTGAGACCATCCAGTGTCTTGTAATTTGAAGTGTTTCCTGGGACCATCCAGTGTCTTGTAATTTGAAGTGTTTCCTGAGACCATCCAATGTCTTGTAATTTGAAGTGTTTCCTGAGACCATCCAATGTCTTGTAATTTGAAGTGTTTCCTGAGACCATCCAGTGTTTGTAATTTGAAGAGTTTCCTGAGGCCATCCAGTGTCTTGTAATTTGAAGTGTTTCCTGAGACCATAGAATGTCTTGTAATTTGAAATATTTCCTGAGACCATCCAGTGTCTTGTAATTTGAAGTGTTTCCTGAGGCCATCCAGTGTCTTGTAATTTGAAGTGTTTCCTGAGACCATCCAGTGTCTTGTAATTTGAAGTGTTTCCTGAGGCCATCCAGTGTCTTGTAATTTGAAGTGTTTCCTGAGACCATCCAGTGTCTTGTAATTTGAAGTGTTTCCTGAGGCCATCCAGTGTCTTGTAATTTGAAGTGTTTCCTGAGACCATCCAGTGTCTTGTAATTTGAAGTGTTTCCTGGGACCATCCAGTGTCTTGTAATTTGAAGTGTTTCCTGAGGCCATCCAGTGTCTTGTAATTTGAAGTGATTCCTGAGACCATCCAATGTCTTGTAATTTGAAGTGTTTCCTGAGACCATCCAATGTCTTGTAATTTGAAGTGTTTCCTGAGACCTTCCAATGTCTTGTAATTTGAAGTGTTTCCTGAGACCATCCAATGTCTTGTAATTTGAAGTGTTTCCTGAGACCATCCAATGTCTTGTAATTTGAAAAGTTTTCTGAGACCATCCAGCTCGAAAAACGAAAGTTGTCAATGCAGTTGGTCGTTGTGCATTACACCCTCGTGAAGTGCTGTCTACAGTAAATTTCTTTTAAGAAACCTAATGCTTTGTTTGATTTAAACAAAATATTTTTATCAGTACGGGGATTCCATGTTTATTTATTTATTATAACATTTGGTATTTTTGTTAATGAGTAACAGGTTTACCATTAATAAGATAAGTGGTATTCATCTGCTGCTTTAGTTTTTTTGTTACTCTTAATAATTGACATTTTTCTGGGTTGAAAGACATGCTCCAATTTTGTATAATTTATCCAATTCTCTCTGTAAAATGTCTGTATCTTGTGATGTCTTTATTGTTCTATATAGTATGCATTCTTCTGCAAATAATCTGACTTTTGTTTCTGACGTAATGCGATTTGGTAAGTCCTTTATGTAAACTAGAAACAGAAGTGGGTCTAAAACTGTTCCTTGAGTTTACAGTTATTGATGTCGAATTAGAGCCTTTTATTATTACAATTTGTTCTCTATCAGAAAATCCAGAATCAAGTGATGTAACTAACCAGCAATGCCAAAGTATTGTTTAAGCAAGCTATGGTGGTGAGCTTTGTCAAATGGCTTTAAAAAATATAATAAAATAGTATCTACATTTCCTAAAGCCATGTTGATGTGGAGTAGGGACATTGTGTTTATCTAAGTGCTTTATGATGTTGCTAAATATTAGTTTAGGTAAAGGGGGGGGGGGAAAGTTTCAAATATGGAGTTCTAATTTTGGCTATGCATTGCAAGTTTGGGGTCCTCTCATCAACAGAGGTGTATTGTGTGTTGCAATCTTTTCATGAGAATTGAATCTGTAAACATTGTGCTGTGGTGAAATAGGTCGTAGAGGTGAACAAGACGTGAAAGTGAAGGTTCTGATCGTTGTGTTCATAATGTAAATCTCGATGATTTGATCTGTAGCACAGAGGGTAGCCAGATTAAGCTATTAGATATCAGCAATTTGGCTATTTGAATCAATCAAAGTCTGACATGCAACCGAAACTATTAGCTGTAAGGTCTAACCAAGCGATCATAATCTGGCCCTCAATTTGGTCAAGGAAAGCGGTAACCAGAGGCTCGCGTCCTTAGCCAAGGCTCTGTGTAGGACCGCTCCCATGCAGGACAAACATTCATTTACATTAGTCCTTACAGGGAGACGATGTCTCCTTTGGAAGGCAGTATTCGATGAAACTTTGTTAGTTTCACTTTAGAGTCCGAGGATTGTAGAAATTTAAGTGAACCTGTTTGTTACCTTATATTCGTGTGAATCGTCTTTAGATTGGTGAAAACCTTTCATCTTCTTCTTCTTCTTCTTCTTCTTCCTCGTTATTATTATTATACCTGAGTGTTCAGAATACTAGATCAATATTCGAGATAAACTGCTCAGTGGCTTCCAAATCAGGAAGAGGTCTACAAGACGGCAACAAGATATTTACATTCTTTTTATATAAAAGGTTTTTGGAGATCTAAAAATAGCTCAAAGAAGAAAACAAACAAACAAACAAAAAATAAAGTTGTATGCTTTATGTTGAATCTATTTCTTCATACGATGTAATATTGTTATTTTAACTTGAAGTGTTGTGTTAATTAATTTTTTGATTTCCACTTATTATATAAAAAATTCTATTTCTTAAAGAGGATTTCTTTTATTTAATCATCAAGTATTATCAAGATTTACGTCTGAAATGACTGATTTGTATTGAACACACCACACCATGTCACACAGGAGTAATAAGATAAAAGCTTAACATTATGTTAAATTTTGTCCAGAACTTCTGCGAAAGATTAGAAAAAAGAATATGGGAATAATTGATCAGATTTAGTGTAGCGTTCATGAAGCTAGTTGACACTTTCCTTCAGTCTAAGATACACACAGGAATCAGTTTTAAATTTATTTAAAGCATTAACTCTTTCTCTCCGTAATTTTCCTCGTTTAGATAGTATTCATTTTGCTATTTTGTATTTCCCTGTTAGGATTAAACCTTAATCATTTTGTTTGTTTGTTATCAGAAAATGTTTTATTTGGTATTGAATTATAGGAGAAAGCATGCTCGTTGTACACAATACAAATTAAAATTTATAAATCCAAAGTCAATTTAGTTTAATGGAGGTCAAATCAACGTTGACATCGTCAATTAGGAGTGAAAGGGTTAATTAGCCAAGAACTAACCGTTGTACTTGTTGCTGGGTCATGGTCACACGAACTACGCCTCGCAGCGTTAACGTGTTGAACAGCCTCTCAAAATCTGGATTCCGTTTCTCCAAGTCGCTGTTTTTCTAATGCTAGACAACCACCAGACAAATTTGGTATAGAATAGGAAAATAAAAGTGTCTTCCCAATGGCTGCTCTGCCTTCGGCCTCGCCTCTAGCCAGAGTATTTTAGGTTTAGAGCCTAACGAAAAAAAACAGGGGCAACAAATTTGCATCATCTAGGAACTCATTCAGAAAGATAGAGCGCTTTCGTTTGTGTCGGGGTCGCAGTGTTCCCTGAACCTTTATCTATAATGAAACACTTCGCGCGCATTCGAAGAAAAAATGTGCTTATTTTTTTTTCTTGGTTGGAATTTTTTCATATTTTTTAAAAATTATAATTAAAACCTATTCTAAATTTAGCATTATAATTTCTTTTCAACTATAAAACTTTAATAATTGTTACATACAGATTTATATACTGCGATGGAGTGACATACCACTGATTCTCCCATTAGCCGTGGACGAAAAAAAAAGAATATTTAACCAGTTACTACATTCCGTGTGCCTGTAACAACTAAGCACCCTTCATGATGGAACTCGTATTGGTGAAATTGATCGAAAATAATTCTTTATTCGCAATTTGGAACCAAACCTTTTTCAGTTAGTCCGCCTTATTTACAATTACACATTTATAATTTCGTTTAGACTTTGTAATTTCCACAGATTTTAATGACACCCGGTTAGCTCAGTCGGTAGAAGGTCAGACATCAGAATGTCAGTGGTTCTCAGTCGGTAGAGTGTCAGACATCAGAAGGTCAGTGGTTCAAATGTCTAATTGCACGATATTTAAAAAAATATATATTTATTTATTTTTTAAATAGTGTTTTTGCACAATTTTATTTTAGTAATTCGATCGACATAAAAGTTGTAACAGAAATTATAACCTCAATCCCAAGAGAAGTGTTAACACTTTACAAAACGTAACATAGACTAGAATACACTGGCCACACTGGGGGGGTGGGGGGGGGGGTGGAATGCGGACAGTTTTATTGAAAATGCAAAACAACAATGGTGGGTGGGGAAGGGAAGGCAAAGTATTATGTGAGCCTCGGGAACACAGTTTGGGTAACACTGATCTAGATCTGCCCTAACTTTAGCATATAATATGGTCGTGCAATTGGTACTTGTATAAAGTGGTCAGGACACACACTGGTTTATTTCATTGGGTTGGACAAGTACAGCAGATAAAGAGAGCCTGTATAGGCCTACTCCATTACCTTCAAAGCTAGATAAATGCATTGACGTTGTAATCTTACACCCAGAAATAGTGTTCCAATGTCTAATGTGAACTGGGCTATCGATATTTTCCCAGAGAAATATTCTCCACTGAATTCGCTCAATTGTTTCCCCCTCCTTTGAGCTTGTGACACTTAATTTCTGTTATCTTTCCATTGTATTCAACGTGTCCTTTTTTTTTGATGTTCTTTCTTGCTCAGATTGGAGTTAGGGTCAGCCGTGTAGATCTATAAATAGAACAACTAAGCATAGGGAAAATGTTGCACTTCTGAAGCCATGACATTTTCTGTTCATTAAATTTATTTTTAGCTTGAAAAAAAAATTCTTTTCATTTGGTGAAACAAATAAAATCTTTGTATCCAAAGATATGCTCATTTTTTTAAAAAGTATTTTGTATTTTATATATTGATCTTTACGTTTATTGACCTGACTGGTGTCAAGTTGTTTTTTGTGTGAAACTAGTCATTAGTAAGTTGACTTTTGTGACACCTTTTTCCTCCAGATATTAGTGACATGAAGCATTTCTTTAATGTATCCCCCCATTTTTTAACATTTCAAAGATAACAATAAGCATTTGATTGCATGTGAGTCTTTTAAATCTACTTGGCCATTCTAAGAAAGCTTCTATCAACTCACTCTGTTTGTCTGGTTCAAATCTTGTACGCTGTTTCTCTCATTTTCCAGTCTCGGATCAAGTCGAAACCCTAACAAAATTAGTCCTTGTCGATGACAACACATGAATCAATAATAGTTAAACAATTAAATTAATCAATTAATGGTAATTATGAAATTTAATTTTATATAGAAAGGAGGAGATCTTTCAATATTGGTTAATATAATAGTAATTGTGTGGTTCTTTCCTTATAAAAAGCTTTTTAAATTATTTTTTAAATATATTTAATATTTTGTTCTTGTTCAATTTGTATCGGTCACAAACACAAGCAAGGAATATCTAGACTATGTATGATTATGATTAAAATGTTTAATGATTATTGAAAAAAAAATGAACTAAAAGACACCTAACGAATAAAAAACAACATACACACACACACGCACCACCCCCCCTCTACGTATGTATTATGTAATAATGGATCTAGTTAAATCTTCTAGTTTGGTGGTACAGGTTTAAAAACATCAAAAGACAGTATTATAGAGGGATTTCTACATAAGACGATGCGTTACATGCTTCTGAACATGGTTTATTAAAGTCCTTAATGAATAGATATAGACATTTTCAAGATAGTTTTTCTATATCTTTGGGAAAAAAAAACTAATTGGTCACACAAGAAAACTGGTTTGACCACTATAATTTTTCAAAATATAATCATCTTAAAATTAAATTTGGTCTGGGGATCTGTATCTTGAACACATCTCATCGGAAATTCACGCATACACATACACTGTCAAATTTCTAGTAAATCATTTGAGCCGTTATCGAGATCCGTGTCCACCCAGCACCCACCCATCCCATAAAGAGTTAGCAAGCTAACAAGAGAAATAGTAAAAAAAAAAAAAGAAAGAGAGTGAAAGAAAAAGTAACAAACAAACAAAAAAACTGACAGGAGAGAGAGAGAGAGAGAGAGAGAGAGAGAGAGAGAGAGAGAGAGAGAGAGAGAGAGAGCGAGAGAGAGAAGTAATTAAAGAGTAAAGTATAAATTTAGAGTGTGTGACAACGAAAAAGTCAGATTGAAAAAGAGATTTAAGAAGTTTGAAAATGAGACCGAAAAGAGCTTGAAAAGAGATTGAAAGAGATTGAAAGAGATTGAAAATAGATTGAAAAAAGATTAAAAAGAGATTGAAAAAGAGATTGAAATAGAGATTGAAAAAGAGATTGAAATAGAGATTGAGGAAGAGAGTGTTAAAGATATTAATGAAGAGATTGAGATTGAGAAAGAGATTGAGAAAGAGATTGAGAAAGAGATTGAGAAAGAGATTGAGAAAGGAGAGACTGAGATAGAGAGTGATAGAGAATTGAGACAGAGTGTGAAAGAGATTTAGAGCGCCAGATGGAGAGAAAAACAAAAGGAACTAAAAGACACCTAGCAAATAAAAAAACAACATATACACACACGCACCTCCCCCCCTCTTCGTATGTATGTATTATCTAATCCAACAAGCGTCACATTGGATCCTTTAGAGATCGTATGACACGCTGCGAGTGCAAACGTTGCGGCTAAACCCAGAGTGCCAAGTAATGTCAGGATAGCACGCCACATGATGCTGGCCTGTCATAAGATAGGCCACTCCAAGTCGCCTTACTTGGCAATGTCGCCACGATTCCACGCCAGATTGATGTCGGAATATGCAAAGTTAATTAATTGCTTTGTAAATTGAATCCTCCTAGCTGTGTTCCTCTTTTCTACTGGTCGATACAAACTTATCCCCAGTTCATTGTTCTCTATTCTTTTTGCAGCCACTTCTAAAAAAAATTTCCAACCACAAAGAATCGAGATGAGAGAATCGGAAATTGAGACTTTCGATATTTCAGTCGCTGTGATCAAAGGAGTCAATGCTTTAGTTAGAAGGTATTGAGTTTCAACCCCGCTAAATTGAATCTTTCATATTCAAATCCTCAAAACAACAAACTCATGGGGCAAAAAATGTGTTTATGTAAGGCTTATCTTTGAGTTCGAAGATTAATGAGGAATGTGTAATTTCCATGGCTACGCAGCCCCAGCTGTGACCTACATATTTTGCCACAACCGAAGCAAGCATAACCATTGTCCGCCGGTGGTCGATTTAGATTTTCTTTTCGCCGTTTAAGTCGGTCCTCGGCAGCGGATTTTCTTTTAGTCTCAAGTGTGTAGCCTGCTCCCTTGTAAGTTCTTGGCTGCTCTCTTCTATGTCAGCTATAAGAAGTTGGCGCTTAAGCTGGTCTCTAAAGCGTTTCCGTGGGGCACCTCTGTTACGTCGACCTTTTTATTCACCAAAAAAAGACAGCTTTTGGCATATGTTCGTCTCCCACACAGGATACGTGCCCTGCCCAGCGTAACTGTCGGATCATAAGAAGTCTCTATATACTGTCCATATCGGAGTTCTCAACCCTGAGAGACCGCTCTACAAACAGCGGTGTATATTACTGTATATATATACACACAGGATGAAATCTAAATGAAGCAATAAGAACTAGATAGAACGATAGGGAAGAAAAAGGTTTTGGTGCAGGAAGTATAAACTAGAGGCATACCACAAATATCCACAAACAAAGAAATCCACCAAGAACTATTCAAGACATCTCCCAGTGTAAATAGAAACATTGAGCACCCAATGAGGATGATTATGAAGATATCCTGGAAATTAATTTTAGAGATTCTTTTTTTTTTTCGGGAGAAATTAATTTTTTTAGGTCCAAACTCTTGATCGATAATAGGCTTTGCATGTCCGTGTTTCAGAGAGAGAGAGAGAGAGAGAGAGAGAGAGAGAGAGAGAGAGAGAGAGAGAGAGAGAGAGAGAGAGAAGTGGTTAGGTTGGGAGAGAGTGAGGTAGAGAAAGAAAGATAGAAATATAAAGAGATTGATTGAAAGATATATAGATATATAAATAAGATATATAAATAAGATAGATAGATAGATAGATAGATAGATAGATAGATAGATAGATAGATAGATAGATAGATAGATAGAAAAGAGAGAGAGAAATAGAGAAGTCATGAGAGAGACAAACAGACTGAGAGAGAGAAATAGACAAATATATATAAAGAGAGAGAGAGAAAGAGATGGAATGTGCTAATTACGTGTGTGTGTGTGTTTCAGTGTGTATAAAGGTCAAAATGACTCCCAAAAGGTCACAGAGTACGGAAACCAGGTTTACCAAGAGTAGAGATTAGTCAATCAATGACGTCATTTTTTCCCTCTCACCTCTTGCCATTATCTTGTTGAGAGTTCAAAGGTCATTGTGTGGGGACGGAAGAATACACTCGCTTGTTCTCCGAGAACAGCTTGTCACTTCTATACTTTTTTACAAAGCTTCTATCAATTCATTCTGTCTGTCTGTCTGTCTGGTCAAAAGTTTGTTCACGTCTTCTCCCGACATCCAATCTCGGATTTACGCTGAAATTTTGCAAAATTATTTCTTTTACATTTCTTTTATGCGCAGAACTTAAAATCTCTCGAACCCTATGCCTAGGTCTAATTCAACTCTGAGATGATAGAACTACTCTTTTTATACTTTAACACATGAACATAGTAATTATAGTAAATTCATTTCATATTTTAATAAAATTAACCTCCAAATGTGTCTTTCTAAAGCATTTTTATATACATTCATTTGCTATACCTGCGAAGCCGTGTTGACAGACATTTTAATAGTTCCATTCATGTGTCGCGAACACCTTACATGCGCAGTGAAAACAAACTGTGATTGGACAGGCAAATGAGGCTCTATATGGGTGATATTAAATATACTAACATAAAATAATAAGCTTATTGAACCTTAAATTCAACCTTAAACTGACAGATAAAGAATGTTTAGTGAAAGTAGATGTATTTTACTTAATTTAAACAAATGAATCTAAGTTTAATCTAGGTCAAAAACTATATTAGACTCTAGATATATTAGCTATTTAATAGCACTATTCATACTATTTTTACATTCACGCATTCGCTTTACTTATATCATTATTATTTTGTTTAATTGTTTCTAATTATTATTATAGCTTTTATATGTCATTACTTTTATGATTATAGCATGCTCATAGCGCTATGATCCAATCACATTTGTGGACCAGTGGGGAGGGGGTATTTAGGAAAAGGTTTTCCGTGACTTTAGGCACCCAGTAAACACAGCTCTTCTTGAGTCGGGTGTCGACCCTGCGCCCCCTTCTTAGGTAGCCAAGCCAAGCCAAGTTCAAGCGTACTCAGCCTCTCGACCACGCTTCCCTCAAACTATTTCTAATACACGATATCAGTGATACGCATATGAAGACCCGCGTGAGCGGGTATTCACGGCTAGTACTCTATATATTTATTTATGTTACCAGTTTTCTTTGCGATAAGTGGCGTAACTAACGTAACCTTAGTGTCAGTATTACATATATATATATATATATATATATATATATATATATATATATATATATATATATATATATATATATATATATATATATATATATATATATATATATATATATGGGTGTTTGCTGTAACATTGATGTCAGGACAGTAGAAGTTTGCTGTAACATTGATGTCACTAGAATTGATGTTTGCTGTAACATTGATGTCACTAGAATTGATGTTTGCTGTAACATTGATGTCACTACAATTGATGTTTGCTGTAACATTGATGTCACTACAATTGATGTTTGCTGTAACATTGATGTCACTACAATTGATGTTTGCTGCAACTTTTCTAATTGCCTTTATATCAACGCACTCCAGAGGATAACTTGTTGACGTCTCTGTAACTCCAAGGTTGGCTTTGGTGATCCGACAATCATGACTGCTGCGACATTCCAAATTAAAGCTTAGGTAGCCATGACACTGTACCACGTTCAAGATATAGGCCCTTATAAACATTTGAGTGCAAACAATGGGAATGTAGTAGCATTCCAAAAACAGAAGAATCCAATTTTGAACAATTTATTTATGTAAAGTCATCAGTTTCTTATGACCGACGGTTGTTTGGTCATTGTCAACGACCAACTCTTTATTTACCACGTTAATGTCAAGGATCTCTGAAAAACCCGAAGCTCAAAGTCAAAGTTCTCACTGTTTCCCTAACCCTAACCCGAAACTCGTGACCTTTCGGCGTTACCAATCAGCCACCAAATCCTTTTTCAAATATAATATTCATAAGTATTGATCTTTTAGTGGTTGTGTTTTTCTTTTTCAGAAACATGACATTTCAAAGCTTCTCTTGATACATGCCAAAAATATCCCAAAAGCTGTTCTCCTTTTTGTGCAGCCCTAAAATCAAGAAAGCAATGACGAAGAACATATTCATTAGAAAAGATAATTGTTCCCAGCTTATGAAAGAAAGGCTTTGTTTTAAACAAAATGTCAACAAAAAACTGAATCTAGATTTATTTTTAAAATTCAATTTAATCTAAAAATTTGCAAAACTCCAGGCCAAAATAAGTTTTCGTCCAATGTTTCTAGTCAGTCAACTTTTTGTGTTTCGCATAACAAGACCACGATAATGAGGAATTTGGATGATTGGCGTTTGGAAAGATTACGTCTGTTTAAAATGTCCAAGTTTTAGACAGCCCTCATAATTCTGTTTAAAGACGGGCATGTTTCTTCACACAAAGATTGGTATTACTGCAGCAACGAAGAGCGAGATCAAGTCCAGCCACTACACTTAACAAAAGCCACGTCATTTTTTGTTTGTTGACATCTCGACAACAACACATCCACACGCTTACACGCACGCACAATAGATTTCATTACTTGACAGAATTATAGCACAAACACAGTAAATACAAGATTCAAGAGTCTACGCCAGATGAACTATTTACAAAGCTTATATTGACTCACTCTGTCGGTCTGGTCAAAAGTTTACTAGGGTACGCTATTCTGCCTCAACATGACACCCGCATGGAAACGATTACTTGAGAAAGTGATTAGGCTAAATGAATAGCAAAACAAAACTCCTGTGGGAGTGTCCAAGGGAATGCGAGAGCTTTCCCATTGCACGGTGCGGAGTTGAAAGAGAGCTTCCACGTCCCTGTCGATAATCTAACCCTAACCCTAACCCTAAGCCAAAAAAACAACAAACAAAAACATTTTCTAAGCAGCACAGGTAAATCGCGCGTGTTCGAGGCGTAAAACCCTTCTTTGTCTCCATCATTTTATTTGCGAGGACACTTGTAGAGCGTTTCCTAGACGGCTTTGTAAAAAAAACTCCAAGTCGTTGTTCCTTTAGTATAGTTTCATGCTATATCCGACAATGGGCGATGTTGCGCTTATGCGTTTCGTTTCCATAGTTTAAAACTAGAATTATTAAATTGGGCCGGAAGTACCATTTTCCTTACATATCTTTTGCATTTTTCAGTTCTCATTTTAAATTAAGCTGACATTATTAGGCTTCGAATTTAAGAGTACCTGATAGAAAAAAAATTCTGCACAAAAATACGGGTAGTTGGGATTAAACCTGATAGAGGTTATAAAAAGAAAAGACCTTAAACAAGCGTGTGAAACTACACATTTACATTACTTTATTTGATGACTATTTTACCCAAGATCTGTGTATTTTCTTTAGGACTAGCTTACTTCAAATACCTGGCATTTTCCGATACACAATTTGGTGAGTATTTTACCCAAGATCTTTGTATTTTTTTTAGGAATACTTCCTTAAATCCTGGCATTTTCCGATACACAATTTCATTCACAAAAATAATTGTAGAAATAAAAATTGTAGTGATTTTAAAACTTTTAATGATTTTGAACAAAGTGTTACTGTAAATCATTTGGGAACATTTTCGTTTGTTAGGAACTATGTTATGAACTTCACTGCCCTATTTTGTGCCTGTTTTACTTGCTTGAGTTAGAGGGGAGGGCTCGGTGTGTTCTCCGGATGTCTCTACCTGACTTCTCTTATCAGCCGTTGTGAGACGTTGGTCCAAACTAATGCTAAGCTTATACATATAAAACTAATCGCATGTGAATACATGAATGAACCATTAATTATGGTTGCTTTGAAAAATTGATCTCACACATGCCATGGGCATAGTCATAATAGTCATAGATCTATCAAATCTAGTTATAATCTGTAATCTATATAATCCTAAATTTTTCATGTGAATTCGAATTGTAACTATAGAATCAGTATAGATCTACTTCTAGAATATGAATCTAGGTTATAAATATAGTAGAAATAGAATCTAAGATAATCAGAATTTACTCTAGACTGTAACTCTAGGCAGTCTTGATCTAGAGTCTTAGACTTAATCTTGATTTTAGACTAGATTTTTTAAGTCAAGAATACTATATAAACCTATATATACGCTGCCTTTTTGGATCTCACCAAGGCTTTCAACACGGTCAATGGTTTATGGAGAATTTTGGCCAGGCTCGGATGCCCAACTACGCTCCTATCCATTCTCAAGCAGTCTCATGTGGGACAAAAAGGCCAGATTAGACACAATAGTGACCTGTCTAATCATTTCCCAATAGAAATGGCGTGATGCAGGGCAGTGTACTTGCTCTTACTCTATTCTTTGGCGTAATGCTGGGTCAAATGAGGCAGCGATTGCACGAAAGCATCTACATCAGGTTTCGTTCAGAAGGCAATGTGTTCAATCTTCGACATAATAAAAAAAAACAAAAGAAATAGTCATAACAGAGTTTCTCTATGCCTATGATTGTACCTTGCTAGCACACAATGAACATGATCTCCAGAACGTGGTCAACGAATTCGCATACGCATCCGCCTCTTTCGGTTATCTATAAACCTCGGGAAAACAGAAGTCATGTTCTAGAAGTGACCCAATAAAATCTACTCAGCCCCAAAGATCAACTTCGTAAATGGACGTCCCCCTTAACGTGGTAGAACACTTCACATATCTAGGAAGCATAGTATCAAATGACTCCTCGCTTTCCAGGAAGTTGATAACCGTCTGACCAGAGCAAATAGTGCTTTTGGACTCCTCCAGGCGAGAGTTTGGCGGAATAGATCGCTCCGCCTGCCTACAAAAAAGTGTCTATCAAGCAGTGGTTCTCTCAACCCTTATATATGGATCTGAGACATGGGCAGGGCCGGCCTTAAGCCACTGCAACCTATGCGGCCGCGCGCTAATTGTATGTGTAATGATGCAAAATATACGAAAAAGTCGTGGAAATCTCATGGAAATTATTAAAATCTCCTGAAAAGTAGACAAAATTGTTATTTTAGGGTGTCATTCAATATGGAAAACACAAATCTTACGCACCAAAAAAAAAAAGCATTGTCAACTTTCATATTTAAATAAGGGCATTTAGACGCCATGACCAGTTGCTGTGAAGCTGGAGCAAGACGAAGTAAAACAAAACAACAACCAGCATTGAGATAGTTCTTCAGGAGATGCTTTACTCTGAGACGAAACGTTGGAATCAGGTTTTTCAAGACTATTTCCGATTGTACAATTTCTAGCGATTTAGCTTTCAGAGGAACCTTTGAAAGACTTGAAGAGCCAAGTAATGGAAATTTCCTAAGTCTAGTATAATTACTCGCAAAGATTGATCCAGTTATGGGGGAACATCTTCGACGTGTTACCAATGCAGAAATTCATGATCATTACTTGTAAAAGAAGATTCAAAACGAAATTCTTACTGTATTAGCAGTGGCTGTTGTGATTGCTATCCTTCGAGGCATCAAGAATGCAAAGTATTTTTTTGTGATATTGGATTGTACTGCAGACATAAGTCACAAAGAGAAGAGGCCGTTAACTATCCGGTATGTATAGGATGGGGTTAATGTGAAAGAGCTTGTGGTTGTACATGAACGTTTTATAAAGTTTCCTCCAGTGGAAAGTACAACTGGACAGGACGCAATGTACTAGTGAATGAGCTGAAGAAGCTTGAAGTAAATGTTGAAAATATTCGTGGACAAGGTTATGATAATGATGCAAACATGAAAGGCGTCAATTCTGGAGTTTAAAAACGGCTTTTAAATATTAACAGCAGAACATTTTCTTCATGTACATATCTTAATTACAACCTGGTGCTAGCAGACATAATCAAAACATGCCCTGATGCTTTAACCTTTTTCGGAACTATACATGGCGTGTACACTATCTTTTCAGCATCTAACAAGAAAGCTTGTTTCCATTCTGTAAAACCTCTGTGCGAAACGAGGTGGGAGTGTAGAATAGATAGTGTCAAAGCACTTTGTTGTCAATTGCCTAAAATTTGTAACGAATTAATTAGCTGAAGAGACTAATGATGCGATAATTAAAAGTGAATCAGAAACACTGTATGAAAATTGAAGCAGTACAAAGTGTTTGTGTCACTTGTGTTATGGTACGACGTGCTCTTCCACGTCAGTTTTGTTAGTAAAGAACTGCAAAGTCAAACAGTAGATGTGAGCACTGCAATGGACTCGTACAACAACTTGAGGACTTGGCTAAAGAAACTGAGAGTTGAAGGGTTTGTTCAGATTCTTGTGACAGCAAAGGAATTGGCTGAAACATGGATGTTGTTGCAATCTTTCCAGCCAAACGTCAAAGGAAAAGACAGTATGATAAATCTGTGAAAAACTTCAAATCTGAAAATGTTGATGACGTCAATGCTTGCTTGAGACTCGCTGCAAACGTTCTTACGTCATCAAATCTCGACTGCAAGGATTGAATTGCAGTGTCCACAATTCTTTTAACCCCGGTAGAAATTTTAGCTTATCTGTCCACTAATAAAAGGTACACTGCTTTCACAAACTACTTTGTTGCACCATGGAACTATACTAATGGAACACCAGCTTCGAGTTTTTTACAAAAGTAAAGAGAGTCGAAGTGCCGTCGCGCATCTTTTTTCGCGCACCGTACCATTTGAAAAATCAATGATGCCAAAGAAGAAATTTACTCGGCGAGCCACTTGGATCGACCTGCATTGAGAGTAAAACTTACTCACACTATATTTTATTAGATCTGTAAAAACTTTATCCATTTTCTGACTATCTGATATAATAGATGAAATTTTCCCGAATAAGAGATTGTCACAAAAGTTATTTTTTTCGATCACCCTAAAAAATGCCACTTTTTTTCAAAAAAATAGAATCTAAATTCCGAAAATACAATCTTTCAGTGTTTCTGTCTTTGGTTTATTTACACCAAATCTGGATGAAGACCTGTCTACCGTTCACTAAATTCTTATTTGTTACGATATACTAAATTGCATGAAATAAAAATAGGAGACCTAATACAGTTTTGACACTCCAAGCTGCGCATTGCTCATCGTTTCATTATTATTATTATCGCCAGGACGAGGCTCTAGGCATACACGTCTGCTGGGAGACAAAGAAAAAGTTCATCTCGTAATAGTGTAGCCTAAATAAACTGACAAAAAAAAACAACCAACTATAGCCTAATCTAAAATGAAATAGATCTAGAGCTAGAGTTTCTTGGACGAATGATATAAAATAAATATAAATAATAAGTCATATAATAATGATATAAAATAAGTATAAATAATAAGTCATATGATACAGATCTAAATAAATAAATACTGATGGAGTCTTTCTTTAATTAATTATTGGAATTACTTGACTTCCAACTGGGTATTTTTATTGCCAAAATACAATCATAAAAATGTCTGTTGTTAAGAGTAACAAAAAAAAAACTTAAACAAATTAATTTCACTTATCTTATTCATGGCAAACCAGTAACACAGACTAAAAACCCAAAATACCTATGTGTTATAATAAATGAAAAACTGTCATGGAATCCACATAATGATGAAACTATAAAAAAATCAAACAAAGCATTATGATTTATTAAAAGAAATTTCTATAAATCAAATAAGAACATAAAACTAAAATGTTATTGAGCCTTGGTTTGATGAATAATAGGCCAATAATAGAATATGCATCCTCCATTTGGGACCCCTCAACTCAAGAAAACATTAAGAAACTGGAACAGACACAAAATAGAGCAGTGAGATTCATAACAAACGAATATTCACATTTGATTAGAGTAACACCTTTAGTAAAATCACTAAATTTAGAAAGCCTTCAGGACAGAAGACTCAAAAGTAAAGTAGCAATTATACATAAAACACTAAACCATAATCTTCAAATACAAAAACAAAATTTAATAAAATACTTTGAAAGACACAAAGATAAAGGCACATTCCACGTCCCATATGCTAGGACAAATTTGTACAAATACTCCTTCTTCCCTAGTGCTATTAGAGCATGGAATGGGTTGCCTGAGCTAGCTAGGAAAACCAGTGACTTGGCAGAATTTAAGTCATTGGTAAATATGCATGACTAAATGCATGACGCGTAGGACGTAATCATCTTCTTTTTTGAAGTATCGTCTGTATTATATAAGATAAGAAGATAAGATTTTATGTTCATTTATTAAAAACTACAACCAAAAATTAAACGTTTGACGCAACTAGATCTAATATTAGTAAATATAGATTCTAGTCTAGTTCTAGATCCAGAAAGCTACTTCTCTAATTCAGTTTTCTAGTTTAATTCTAGATAGATCTAGATGTCTAGACCAGTAGATCTAAATCTAGCCAGGGTTTTTGTCATGGAATAGATTTATAAACCTGCAGACGCCTACTGATCTCGATATGACAGATACTCTCTCTAGTCTCTAGTAGAGATTTGACTAGATGATTACTAGATCACAGTAAAACTCAATGTGTACTTCCGACTTTAGCTCAACAAGTCTACTCCAAAGTATAAGATTCTACTAGTAAAGTCACAAAGTGTAAAGGATCATTATATATACACATAAAAAAATTTATAGGCCTAAATGAATCGAATAATCAGTCACTAATTTGACTAATCTAAATTGTTGTTTTTTTAAATGGAAAGTGTTATTAATGACTTCTGACTTGTTCACGAGTTGCAGAGATTCTAGCTTTTATTTTGATGATAAGTTACGATATATCAATGATATTTAGATAAACGCAAGTATCTAGTGGAACAGAGAGAAGGACCATTTAATATAAGGCAAAGAAGTAAGATGTTTATAATCCATCAAACTGACAGAGGACTTGTGTCATTAGGGATTGCATTTCATGCATTTACAGAAGCTACAAACTATGCTACGAAAATGATAGGCTTGTCTTTGATTCTGAAGACTTATGAGGAATGCTATGTTTCCAGTGGCTACTCAGTCCCAACTGTGACCTACATATTAAGCCACACTGAGCACAGGCATAACCATTGTCCACCTGAGGTAGAATCAGTTGTTTTTTTCTTTTTGCAGTCTACCCTCGGCAATTAATTTTCATTGCTGTATACCACACCTTTGTAAGTGACCTCCAGCTGTCTCGTTCTGAAGCTGTATGCAACCAGGTGCTCTCTTATTCTATGTCAGTTAAAGCAAGTTGGCGCCTAAGCTTGTCTTTAAAGTATTTCTGTGGTACCTCTTTACGTGCATATGACATGTTAGGCAAATAGGTTTTGCCTATAGGAAGGCCACTTCGGGAAGTATAGGTGTTTAAAATGAAACTTCAAATACCTGGACTTCCAGTTACCAAGAAAACAAGCTTAGGTTTCAAAGAGACGACACACACACACACACAAACTGGCATTTCAGCTAAGACGATCAGTAAAATGAATAGCAACTTTAATTGCAGTCCACCAAACAAGATAAAAAGAAACAAGTGTGGCTTCAATAGCATTGATGATATTTAGTTTACTTTTATCTCACTTTTATTACTATTTCATTGACTAAGGTTTTTTATTGTCAAATAGGCATAAGTACATGTACTAGTTCCTGCAAGTTGATGAAAAATAATAATTAAATTGTGTGTAGTCTATGTACAAATGCTTATAAGAGATCGCAGCTTAGTTTAATTTACTTAATTTCAAAACTATGATTTTGTGTTCTGACTCTACTCTAAATACATTTTATTTTATTTTAAGAATGCAAAATTGGAAATTCTGTTCTGATGAAAAAAAAAATTAAACTAAAGTAGATGTTTATGGTTCCTTTATATTTATTTTTAAATTATTTATTCATTAAAAATTAATTGTTCATAAACATTTACTTGAAGTAAAGATAAAAAAACACAAATTCAATACATGATCAGCTCTCAATTCATGCAGATCACAGCCCATCACTTAAATGTATTTACAGTCAATTCTACACACTATTCATTTCAAAATGGTGCTTTAAATTGTTATATGACACAATCAAAGTACTGGTACCTCACATTGATGTAGGCCTAAAGCAGCTGAAATAATGACAAATTTTCATTCACTAACTTGTACTGTCATTTATTATCAGACGTGTTAAAACTAATGACCTGTATATATAATTGATTAAGCAGGAGCATCATCAAATCTTGAACAATAATTGTCTACAGAAAAACTTTATTCTTATCCAAACAATATACATTTACAATGTATTTAAACAAGTTAATTTATACAAATCTGTATGGCCTAAAGATTATAGCGTATTTTGATGTGTGAATACCAAGTTACATTTTTACATGAAAATAGTTACTCCCCAAACTGCCTTTACTTATTCCTTACTATTGCTATGTATCCATTAGAGCTTGGTGGACTTATAGTAGCCTTAAGGATTCTGAAATTGAAAATACCAGTCTTAATCGAACCCAGGAACCCTCACTTCAGAAGCCAAGTGCTTTACCACTCATCCACTGCACTCCCTCTTGTTTTAATGGGGCTCAGATTAATAGTTTTCAAGTACAATATCAAACAGATTTAAAGAAATACTAAATCCAAACCTGTTGGCTGAATGACAGGATATACATAAATATGTATAGAGCTTACAGTATAATACAACTTAAATTAAAATTGGTCCAAGAAGTTTATTTTGCAACATGATGGGATTTTCCTTTCTGGTGGTGCTATGCAAGAGTCCAAAAAATCTCATCTTTTCTCATAACAGAAAGTTATCTAATAAAAATAAATAAAAGGATTTTAAACAAATAAAAAAATATGTGTGACATATGTGTTGACCATGCTAAACGTATATATGTTATTAAGTATAATTATATAATTTTGCCATTCTAAAAATAGTCTGTACCTAAAAGGAGCTACTGCGTTAATGTGTAGACATGGCCCTGACCTTAATAGTTATGAAATATTACTATAGGTGAAGGCAGATATTCAGTTAATTTGATGCACATTGCACTCATCTAAAAGCAACTATAACATATTATGGTTTTACATTTTCATGGAAAACTAGTTTTTCAAAAATACAAGTACTTTAGCTTATGAGAAAAGTGCATAGGGAAAAATTGCAGTACCTTACCTTTAAGAGGTGCAACCAATCATTGACTTTTCAGGAATGCATGCCTTTTTCTTGCATTTCCAAACATAACTGTAATTATACAATAAGGCATATTGGCTAATTTCTTTTGAAAACATTAAAATTAAAAAATATTATTATTAAATTGAATACATTGTTGTATCAAACATACAAATTATCAGACATAATTTTGCCTAATTTCATCTAACAGTTTATTGTAAAGGAATGGCCTGCACAACAGCCAAGGTATATTAGGCATTCATGATAGATGAATGTGCTTAAAAGTGTTATAAAAAAAAAAAAACTAGAGAAAAATGTTAAATTCCATCCCAGATATTTGGATGTTCCTTGACCATGAAAATCACACAATTCATAAAACGTCTATTAGATATCATAACTAAAATAAAAATTGTATAGTAGTACTTACATTAAATATTGAATGGATGCCAATATTATTAATGTCTGCCCAGAGAGTAGAAATAGTATAAGTATGATCCTTGAGCCATTCTGGTACATCATCAGAACTCGTTGCCATGGTTCTACTTGTTCATAACTGAAACATTACAAACATTTTTTAAAATTTATAATTTATCACAGACTAGAATAGAAATGTTGCCAGGAAAAATACCAATGGTTAGAATACACCTGATGATACTTTTGTAGCCTTATTACAGGTTGAAATGCACCAAAACTTCATTAATTAAATCTGATAAGAAACATATATGTATCACACAAGTCCAAGTTGATCAGTGTCATAGCAAATAATTAAATATATATGTGACTTTTATATTAAAGTACTGAATTTCAGGTGTTAGATCCAAGTTGACACCACGTCATTTATTATTTCATGAACTCATGGGTCTGGGCATGGCATGGAAACTATTATTAAATGTATATGGGGTGTAGGCGAGGCATGGATTATAAATTGTCTTGTATAGATTAGATTGGTTAAAACTTCCAGTCGAAGGTAACTTTTACAGATAGATCTGGATCAATTAATTATGTATGGGATCTAGGCCTGCATAAATTTTACCTTTTATTTATATCATCATCATAGCATATTAGATAATAATCTAGATATATAATCATAGTCACGATAGTGCCCTTTTTTTAGTCAATATGGTCAAGTCATGGGTTGTCAAAAAAAAGCTGGCTGGACTACGCAAATAATGGACCAGCCTCTCTCTCTTGATATCTTGTTAAGAACATTGGTGACCGGGAAAAGTGGAGAATTTGGTTGCGCGGGACAGATGATAATAATGACATGTACATAAAGAAAGTTCCAGATTTTGTGTAAAATACCCAAATGAGGAAGTACTGGAAACACCTATTTTAACGAAGTGGCCTTAAAAAAAAATCTTTTGTGACGATCCCTTATTCAGGGAAATTTTATCAGAGTCAGAAAATGGATAAAGTTTTTACAGATCTAATAAAATATAGTGTGGGGAAGTTTTACTCTCAATGCAGGTCGATCCAAGTGGCTCTCGGAGTAAATTTCTTCTTTGGCATCATCATCGATTTTTCAAATCGTACGGTGCGCGAAAAAAGATGCGCGACGGCACTCTGATAAGAAAATCTCGAAGCTGGTGTTCCATTAGTATAGTTCCATGGTTGCACTCAGAATTTTTAAAAAAATACCCTAACTGTGGTATCTAGTGAAAGAAGCTTCTCGCGCCTCAACCTAATCAAGTATTACTTAAGGTCAACAATCCACGACCAGAAATTGAAAAATTTGGCAATTCTTGCTATTGAGCGTGATCTTTGTAGGAAACAGAATTTTGATGATATACTGTATGACTTTGCTACACGCAAAGGCTGGTAAAGTAAAGTTAATTTGATTGTGAATTTGTACTTAGCATGAATAAATGCAAAGACGAATTTATTTTCTTATAAAAACCTTTTTTTTCACATATTTTCTCCTTATTCCTACCCAGACTAGGACCTTAGCAAATCGTTTCGCATAGCGCCCCGCAAATGCTAGGACCGGCCCTGGACATGGGTATTATACAGAAAGCAACTAAAACTACTTGAACTCTTACATCAAAGATGCTTGCACTCCATCATGGACATACGATGGCAAGACAGCACTACAAACAGCGATGTCCTTGCGAACGCCGGTATGGACAGTATAGATTATTATAGAGGGACTTCTTATGGTCCGACAGTTACGCTGGGCTGGGCACGTATCCCGCATGGGGGAGGAATGTATGCCAAAGGCAGTCTTTTTTTGGTGAGCTAAAAGGTGGTCGACTTAACAGAAGTGCCCCACGGAAACGCTTTAAAGACCAGCTTAGGCGCCAACTTGCCTTAGCAGACATAGAAGAAAGAACCTGGTTACCAGCACGAGACAGCTGGAGGTCACTCACAAAGGCCGCGGGATACACATTTAAGACCAAAAGGAAATCCACTGCCGAGGACAGACGTAGACGGCGAAAGGAAAATCTTAATCGACCACAGGCGGACAATGGTTATGCTTGTTATGGTTGTGGGAAAATATGTAGGTTTCCACGGGAAACATTGCATTCCTCAGTAATCTTCGGACTCGATGACAAGCCTTATTATATTATTATATATATTAGTATATTACGTCTTGGTGTTGAAGAGTAGATCTATAAGTAGAAGTATATTCAATATTGTAGAGACAGTAGAACTGCTGAGTCTGATCTAGACTAGCTATAGAATTTTTCTAGATCTAGATATAGACTCTATTTAGAATAATCTAGCTAGTAGATGTAGGCCTATCCTAATTTTATTCAGGTAGAGCTAGATCTAGACTAGTGACAATCTAGTCTCAAGATAGAATCTAGATTTCTAAACAAGATTCGATCTGAAATGTAGATCTAGATATAGAGTCTACTTAATGACAATGTCATTGATTCCGAAGATTAATTGTGAGTGCAGTGTTTACTATTTATTTGAATGTTTCACGAATCGCATGTGCCCATGTGGTGATATGTCTACGCCTACTGTATACGCAGAACCGTGAATGGCGTAAACGGTGTACGCAGAACATATTGCGACATGACGGCTTCTGTAAGTTTGTCTGCTGTGCTGTACGAGATGCCAATAAATAAATAAATAAATATGTAGATTCTAAAATTCTAGAACAATAGATCTATTCCTTCCACTTTATTTATTAACATAAATCTACTAATCTCATTTATAATATGTAGCTCTAGATCTACTATGTTAGCAACGCATTCATACAGATTTGAATATAAAGATATAATTATACTAATAAAGAGATGTAATTTAGATCTATACGGTGTAAGCGAATAGCGTTACACAAAAAACGAACCTGGGTTTTTGTAGAATCTGATACTAGATGTGTAATAGTAAAACAGCACGTACCTAAATAAATCTTAAATAGAGAGCAAATACCTATATTTTTTGTGGTATATAAAGGTCTGTGGTTTTATATTATATACTTTCGTAGCTTCTTCTATAGAGAAATGATTTTTGTAATTTATTTTACTGAAAATTTCGGCTATTCGCGTCCGACACATATAATTTTTATGTGCAGCAACAAAGCCCATTGGTGACAACATTTAAGTTCAAATTAAATTTATTGAATTCTGAAGAGTTTTTTTTTAATTGAATAATAATTAACAAAATGTAGGCTAGATAGTCATTGTAGGTCTTAAAGTTTCATTGTGAAGTGTCCAGTCTAAAAGATATGTTCTTCTCACTCTCGTGGCCGCCACACAAATCACTGGGTCTATGAGAGATCGATAGTTAGTTTCGTCGGCACTTTTGGATTTATTGCCCAACTGATTCAAAGGCTGGACGTGATCCCCACCGCCACCACATTTCCCTCCCACCCCAAGTAAAAAAAAAATCTTTCGAAAATGGAGACATTCGCTTCATTGCATTTTACAATGAGACGATTAACGCCCCTCTAAAGTCACGTGGCTACGTACAGCGAGGAATGACGGACTTAAGACGTGAGCCTTACTTGCCAGGCCTTTAAGTCCACAGAGTCAAATGTGTAAGAGTGCTGTCCCATGAAGCAAAGTCAGGTTCATCTACTAAACGAACAGTAAATTAAAATAAATATATTTTTTTAATTTCAAAGACCAAAAAAATGTATTTGGCCCCCAGAGAAGAAATGAAAACACAAGTTTGTGTCTGCAGTTTTGATAGCCTTTATCTTGATATCAATACTCTAGTCTAAATAAACTTTTGTAATAGTCCAGTTACGTGATGTGAAAAGTTATTACTACATTTAGAACATTTCCAAACAACCCTAGGTGCACAAGAGATAGATCTAGAACATTTCCAAACAACCCTAGGTGCACAAGAGATAGATCTAGAACATTTCCAAACAACCCTAGGTGCACAAGAGATAGATCTAGAACATTTTCACACAACCCAAGGTGCACAAGAGATAGATCTAGAACATTTCCAAACAACCCTAGATGCACAAGAGATAGATCTAGAACATTTTCACACAACCCAATGTGCACAAGAGATAGACCTAGAACAATTTCACACAACCCTAGGTGCACAAGAGATGGATCTAGAGCACAACCCGATGTGCACAAGAGATAAAACATTATTACAAACCAAAGTGCACAGGGTGTCAAAAAGCTTTCGGGCCCTTCATAACAATGTTTCGTCCCAGCTCCATTCGATTTCCTTGTAGGCTCCTCACAGCTCAGCCGTTGAAACGCTAGGGGGAGATAATAGTCTTTAAGTGGTTGAGCCTTCCGTATCCACTCCAAGCAGTTACTTCTCTTGCTGCTCGGGTAACTCCCCCTTTTTACACACTGAGCCGCTTCGAGGAGCATCCGCCATCTTGACTTGTTTTGGAATTAACTCGACTGAAAATGATTTCTCGGTGCCATTTTTTCTTGTCTCAAATTCTAACTAAAAAAATTAGACTTTCTTGGATAAAGACCAAAACTATTCAAAAGTTGTTCAAAGTATTGCCTCTCCCTTTTTTTAATTGTCTTTTCACTTTCAAAGACCAACTTTTGGCACTTCTGACTTTGTATCATTACTAGCATTGAAATATTTAAAAACTTCTTAATGTCTCAGCAATGAATAATAATAATTTAAATTTAAATCTTAAGCATTATGACAAGTGTTATGCTATGTATAGATCTTATGATCTTCCATGTAAAGAAATGCTAGAATCATAGATGTAGAGCTACATTAGATCCTAAACACCATTTTAGGATAGACCCTACAATCTTCTATGTACAATAGATCCCAGAATCTTCTATGTACAATAGATCCCAGAATCTTCTATGTACAATAGATCCCAGAATCTTCTATGTACAACACATCCCAGAATCTTCTATGTACAAAAGATCCCAGAATCTTCTATGTACAATAGATCCCAGAATCTTCTATGTACAAAAGATCCCAGAATCTTCTATGTACAATAGATCCCAGAATCTTCTATATACAATAGATCCCAGAATCTTCTATGTACAATAGATCCCAGAATCTTCTATGTACAATAGATCCCAGAATCTTCTATGTATGGTCAATAGATCTCAGAATCTTCTATGTACAAAAGATCCCAGAATCTTCTATGTACAATAGATCCCAGAATTTTCAATGTACAATAGATCCCAGAATTTTCTATGTATGGTCAATAGATCTTATTATTGTAGCTGCACACAGGGATTAATGAGCACTATGTAATTCATCATTTCATTTTTTAAATATTCCTAATTGTGTGTCTGTGTGTTTGTGTGTGTCGTTATCCTTTTGAACATAGCGAGCTACAGTAATGCTGTAACATCTTTTCATTAATGACAGTGAATATTCAGTGCATTGTCAACATTCTAGACCGAGTAAAATCCACCAGCAAGTCGATCATTTTACCACGGCAACATAATTACAACATACACAAACTGAGCAATTAGCAAACGATTCATGGCGAATGGCGACTCAGAGTTAAGAAGTAAAATCTCAGTTGGGAAACATTTGGATCAGATTGTCAGACGATAGGGCACGCTGTAGACAGCATTGAACTTCGTGGCTTGACTGTAGTCCAGTGGTCAGAACTGGTTTGATCAAATACAAACGTTTAGAATGTCAGCCCTAGCTCTACCGCTGAACACTACTGTTCTTTAGACTGAATAGCTCAGACTCACGTAATCTGGACAAGTCTAACATCTCTGTGGGTTGTCTTTGTCTTGGTCCGATATTGTGAGTGGAAGTTTCCCAGAAGGCAGTGCTCTCACAGCAATGAGAGATTTGCAAACAGATTTGTGTGCAGGGGCAATAACTCTTAATATCCAATAACAAATTCGAGAAATTGATGGAGTATTGTAGTTGAATCAATTAAATAAAATTATTTGTTCATGAACTATTAATCCAGCGGCAATGTTCAATATGTTTTTATGCATTTGTTTCCAATAATCAATTTATAGATATCTCAATAAATAAGTAACCTTATACTAATAATAATATAAAGATCCACGGCGTCTCCAAAATCCTACATATTACCATATGATGGAATTTCTGATATAGAAATAATATAGAAGGAAGGGTGGTATCCCTGCCACATCTAAGCGTTCAGAAATCTTTGTTTGAGTTAAATTATAATCAACAAAATAGACCTCATTCATCAATCGTAAACAATCAATATTAACTTAACGTGCTTCCCTATCTCTTCTATACAACTTACAACCTAGATACGAAGCAACAATGGTTATCAAGTGACCTTTTGTTTTCGTTGTTTTATCAATGGTTATCACTACACCATTCTTTTGAGTAAATGAGGTCCATTTCCAGTCCTGACTGTGGACTCGAACTCCATTAAGTAGCCAGCTAGTTCATACCACTCAGCCAAACAACCGACAACAATTCATTTACTAAATCAATCAATTAATTTCACAATCAATCAATCTTGTAATTAATTAATTCAACAGTATAGTAAATTATTTAATGAACCATTGATCAATTATTGACTCAATCATTCTTTTGATTACTTTTAATCTCTTAATCAGTCTTTCAAACAATCCACCTATAAATCAACAATCACACAGTAAATAAATCAATCAATTTAAATTCAGCCAGAAGCTAGAAAGACATCCACAAAATCTGTCAGCAATCTTAACAAAACGTCTACTCAAACTAAAGGTACATTGTATTGGAACTATACATCCTTTTTGTTTTGTTTTAAACAAAATATACTTTTAGCGGCCCTCTGAAAAAGCCGCTTTTGTGTTGTTTGTCTGTCCGTCTGTCACATCTTGATCACAAAAAGTAAAAGTGCTATTTCATTATGTTTGACAGCATGCTAAAATTGATGGCTTAGGGGCCCCGCATATGACATTCGCCCAGGGCCCCGCGCCCTGCTAAGGCCGCTTCTGCTTCGGAGTGGTATAGTTGTAAAATGCGGAATTTTCCCCTTAGATAAATTTCTTTTTTTAAAGATTTTATATATTTTACTTGTTGGACCTCTCTGTACTTTGTGCTTAAATATCGAAAGTTGCCTTTTGACCCTCTAGTTAACTCTACATCCTACGAGTCTAATCGTATTTGTGTGTATTTGGTCATCGCTCGAGACTTTGCAGTCGGTCAAAATGGATGTCCTGGTTTGTTTGTCCTGATGACACCCTCAGCTTATTTCTCGCTGGGAAAGGTTGTCAGAAACTGTCTTCATCTCTCGTCACATTTCTGTTTAGTGGTGTGTTTGTCAATATCACTAAATGACATCCAAGTTTCGACAACTCTGCAATTATAAGCAGAGTTTGTTCCCCATGATTGGCTATTGAGCAAATAATTGTCGGCCACTAATGAGATGGTTTTAAAAAAAAGAACTATAATAAAACCAATACACTAGCTAAGGTTCTAAAGCTGTGGGATTTAGGGACATAAACAAATGTAGGAGGACAGCTTATTGATAAGGAAGTGTCCACTTTGTTGAGATACTGGAATGAAAGGTGATTAGATTAAGCTGACACGGTGTCATGGAGTCATCGCTCACCCAATGTCAGCCAATGTTTTGATCTTTTTCTCATTCGTTATATACCTAACCTGGGAAAATGGTTCCATGCCCTAATCAATATACCTAACCATGGAAAATGGTTCCATGTCCTAACCAATATACCTAACCATGGAAAATGGTTCCATGTCCTAACCAATATACCTAACCATGGAAAATGGTTCCATGTCCTAACCAATATACCTAACCATGGAAAATGGTTCCATGTCCTAACCAATATACCTAACCATGGAAAATGGTTCCATGTCCTAACCAATATACCTAACCATGGAAAATGGTTCCATGTCCTAACCAATATACCTAACCATGGAAAATGGTTCCATGTCCTAACCAATATACGTATGACACGATTTGGGCTATGCTTAAAAAAAAAACACCACCAAAATTTAAATATATATATAAACTAACCAATAGGTAACAGGCAAACAAAACAAAAAAATATAAAATAGTCTCAAACACTGCAAGTGATAAGAGAGTAAAGTCACCTTAGACTCCACTTTATTCTATTGTTTATCTGACATAAGTTGGGGAAAGCTAAATCTGTTGGTTGTTGTTCTGGTCACATGACACCCTGGTCAAGATACTTATGTTTACTTTATTTTTGTGCCTTTGAATGGACCTCATTCACCAATCCTAAACAAACCACATTTAGCCAAGTGGTGCCCTATCTCTTCTATATAATTTACGATCTCATGTTTAATTCATGATGGTTGTCACGTGACCGTTTTTTCGGTTGTTTTATCAATAAGATCACGTGACTAAATGTTGTTTGTTTACGATTGGTGAATGAGATCCATTGAATCTTGAACACATTAAAATGCAGGCAAGGTCTGATTTATTTACAGTTTATCCTTCCCCCGTCCCTTAGTATCCCATAGTTCTAAAGAGATTTAGTACTTCTCCATTTAATCTCATTCTCCTTATTTACTGACGTTTCAACTATTTTGCAAACAAATGAGGTTTTTGAAATGTGGTAACGCCGTTTCAGTGTGATGTATATAATATGATGTGTGTTAAACTAGTGTCAGAAGTCTTGATTATCTGCGGCATCTCTCTCGGATCAAACCAGGGCGTCTCTTGCCCTAACATTGGCATTTTTTAGGTGTGTCGAGATTAGTTAAGCTGACGAACACATTATTATCTCTCCAAATGTTTGTTTAATCTCAGGCGGCAACTGACCAATTCAATCATTTGACTAAGACCAATGGCATATATATTGTAAAGTTTCTCACTATTCAGGCTCTCTGCAAACTGCTCCACACGACACCACCAGCTTAAAGAACTTGTCAACTCAGGGCTCCAAAGTAACGTAACCTTTTAATGTCCACTAAATCACAGCCAATACTGTACAATTGGCAACACGTAACACCGACTGTACTAATGTGGGTATCTGAACTGCAGTATCAACTCTGTACCTTAGTGAACTCATGTAGTAACGTACGGAATCGTAGATCGGGAAATTGTGATTGGTCTGACTCTGATACCTTCGCTCGTTCTATAAGGGTACTTAATGGTCATCTAAAGCCAGACGAAACATCGCTCGACTATATCTGACGTGACTGGCCTGAGTACTATTCACAACACAGATCCTTCCGGAACCTCGTCGCGACTGACCGTCGCCACTCGATACTGTTGACTGCTCCTCTAGCGCTGGCCTATGGCGATTCGTGTCGGCTGACTATACACACTACTAACCCAATTCGCAATCACCACCAAAGTTATAACAATATTAAAGTTAAGGGCTGTCAATTTGGATTGTAAATCAACCTCCCATCTTTTCCAAGCACACCCTCAATGAGACAAGATTATAAAGTTCGTCTTCCTCTCATTGTGGTACATTCTATGACAAGAAGTCAGCAGTTGATTTTTCGTAAACGAATACTTATTTCTATTTCACAATGTCTACAAGCTGATCAGACACTTTCTCGGTGAACAGTAGTACACTGAGAACAGGATTCTTAGAGACAATTCTGAAGAACGAAGTAAAGCTGCAAGCAAGACAAAGTGCTTCCAACTTAACAGACGACTTGAAGCTACATTGCCAATGTATGGAAACAAGCCACAGATGGAGTTTCTATATGACATTGCATACAATTTGACTTTGTGTAACCCTTTTTTTTTTTAGAAGTATGGAAGTATGCTTGCCTGTTTTTGAAATGCATTTTTTGAATAAAATAAATCTGAAATGTATTTAAAGTATTCATTTTTACAATACCTCTATTCAAGTCACACTTTCGGCGTGGTACCTAGCTAGGCAAAGGGTAGATAGGCAGATACTATAAATTTCAAACCAGAGGTTTCCCAATGTGATCAAGGAACAATTAATTCTTTTCAAAACGATATACCACTACTATGAAAAAGGAAAACCATTAGAGCCCTTTTCGAGATCCATGTCCAGGTTTTTCCCATCCAGGTTTCTCGAAGATACAAGTTGAATAGAGGTATTGTAAACATTATTCCCGATGTATGCCAGCATCACATTATGGTATGTTGTATTCTGTTATGTTTTTATATTCATATTTGACACTATCTGAACTTAATCTGAACTAAATCTGAAGTGTTTACTGCAAAATGAATGAAAATGCTAAAATAAAAATAAAAATACTAACGCTATTTTGTCAGGTCACGATATAGATACATATTAGTATCAATATAGCGTACTATAATCACTTTAGAAGACGTATATCTTTACTATAAATATGCGGACTCCACCCCCCCTACTCTTTTCTTTAAAAAAAAACAAACTTCCCAGTGTAACAAGGGGAGTTAACTATTGACTATGCTACTATCTCTAGTTGTATTGACCAAAACTCCAATGTAATCCCATCTACCGCCGCAGCACTGACCTAAACATTTGGATACTTAAAATGGAATTCGCCATTTGCCCCTCTTTTTGTTGTGTGTACCCTGTCCTTGTTTAGAACATAAGCTGTTAATGGGGCTAGTTAGGACATGCTTCATTTTCCAAACGTCCTGCTGTCTGTCCGGACTAACCACCTCGGTATCGATTCCCTGTACTCGCATATATAAGATCAATATTTATAGGAAGAATCTGATTGATGAAGTCACTTACGACTACACGTGGGTATCGAAAGGTCGGGTTAAGCATTGCAAGCGGATTCTGAAAAACTAACGGATTCGAGCAGAAGATGTAACCACTAGGCAACTAGCAATCAACTGTACCCAGTGTCGAAGTGTTTCTCTTTGGTTGAGGGCGTAGCCAGGAGGAAAATAAATGTTCGACATCATAGCAGAAGTGAAAAATGTTGGGCTAAAGGCTGAAGTAGACACACTTGTGTACATGCTGAAGTAGACACACACACTTGTGTACGTGCTGAAGTAGACACACTTGTGTACATGATGAAGTAGACACATTTGTGTGCATGGTGAAGTAGACACACTTGTGTACATGCATTGTTGTTACCGGTCATTGATTATAGCACAAAACTGCTAGTCATCATCATCATCAAAATCCTCTCTTGCAAAAGCCCTGGACAGAAACACTGCTGTCTTGCGTAGTGCGTATATGTCACCATACAGGTCCAGAATTTTTGGTTTCCCAGACCTTTCAAGGCGGAGGTCAGCAAGTCTAGGGCTTATGCTGAACTGATCAGCCGCCGCCCTGAAGACTAGTGAAGGGTCAAGCCATTAAAATTTGCGGGCTCTTAACTGGTGGCTATAAAAAAGGTCTCTTGCCTCACTCCACTTTCGTGGATAAATGGTATAACTGCCAATGCTAGTGTATATTATCCGCCGGTGATATGTGTCTTGACCGTTGTTTGTCTATATGCCGTAGTTAGTGTATATCCGTTGGTCCTAACTGGGCACTGTTCTCCACCGTAGTCACAATTCACTAGTGTTGCCCACAGCAGTGCTAATAATCGTACAAATTTCCATCAAGATTGAATATTAAAGGTTATTGTTGAGAACTTTGACCAGCCAGAATAATGAATATGTACTTCAGCAGCCACTGACATGATTTTTTTTTATTGACAATAAATTCATAACACATCCAAATACAATGGGTAATCCCTGACATTTTCACATTGGTAAATGTAGAGAATTGGCCTTCATAATAATTATAATGATATAAATCTAGATTTAAATGTTAAGCCAATTGATTAATTCAGCAATAATGTTTTTAGTTAAGTTTCAACTAAAGGTTTATGTTTACCCATGAGCTTAGCACGTAACTATAGAGGTCTAAATGACGCTCACTCTTTCAATCTTAATAGATCTAGAGATCTAGAGATTTTGTTACACTTTGTAGTAACAGTAGACAGGAATTAGATACCGATATAACGCAGGTCTTGCCATCTCATAGACCCCCAATTTATTTTATCACTTTCGTAGACCCCCTGGAGGTCTTCGTAGACCCCTGGGGGTCTATATAAACCACTTTGGGAATCACTGGTATAGACCAATGTTGAACTGCTAGCAGACGACTAAACCGTTGTAGGCGTAATGTATCTTAACTAGTAAAACTTCAAATAACTTCCTTTTGGGAACTAATCTAAAGTACACTTTATTTCTAATATAAACCAAATGAAGTTGAAATAAGATAAAATAGCTGTAGTAGACTTTAGTAATAATAGTTCTTAACAAAATCTAACTCATTACAATAACACCACCTTTCAGTCTTACGTTCTGGAGTCGTCTCCCCTAACTAAGACCAAGTGACGACAATGATACCTATGTTGTATAATTCGCAATCAATCGCTAACCTCTTTACATCGTCACCATGGAAGCACACACACACACACATTCCATAACACGCATATTGTTTCTTGTATATGTCTGTCATACAAAGAGTGAGCCACTGTTGGCTACTAATTCTAAGGGTTTTTGTTGGCCTTACTGTTGTACCCTAAGACTGGTGCATCAACAGACTGACTTGGACACACATTTTGGTTTCTCTTTCTTTTGAAACGACATGCCATTTCTTGAGTTTTACCTAATGCCAGAAAAAGTTTTTTTTCCAATTTTAATAGCCACTTAGCCTTTTGGTAACGTCACATAAATGTCAAATTGTGTTCACTTGGAGACGACACTGGGCGGAGGAAACTCATACAAAAAAAAATTACGTGCTAGAATCTAATTAAATGTTTTAACATTTTTCTCTGCGAATTTGTAAAATAGAAATACAGTTAAATGTGTTAATCAATGAGGCCAATTACAACTTTTTTACCATTATTTTTTTCGTCCCTAAACTTAATTAATTTTAATTAAATCAAATGTAAAATAAAAAATATGTTTAAATTTTAAATAGTCTATTGTATTACTAGTCTACAGAGATCAAGCGCTGATCGAGTAATAACAAAAATCTAGTTTTAGAACTTCGATTGTAAACTTTATTTGCATTCATTTTAATCTCATAGCTCTCGCAATGGACACCCGGAAGTAGGCCTATTAATTGTTATTGTCTAGAAATGTGTATTAGTTGTTCTTGTCTAGAAATGCGTATTCGTTTGTATTAATTAGAACTAGATCTATGTCTTGTTTGTTATTCTAGCGTTGTGTATTGTCTGTCAAGGACCACGCAAACAAAGCTTTAAATGAAGTGTTACCATCACACGGCCTGACCCCTGACAGAGTAAGCTGGTTGATTTCTCTAAATGTTTTCCTTGTATGACGGTGTAGTTTAGATCGACGACTAGATTGCTGAACAGAGTTGATGACGGGAGGAAGTGCAACTTCCACTTGACTCACATTACATCCGTTCACACTTTTAGATCCACGTTTTTGTTTAGGTCCACACAAGCTTGCATAGATGGCCGATTCTATCAGTTGGGTGCCCTCCCTCCGCACAAATTGACAAAGCTTTGAAGCTTCAAACCACGAGCAGTTGATTCTGTCAATTGTCCTCCCTGTTGACAACTAGACAAAAACTTCTTGATGTTATTATGAGTCCATCTGTTGTCATTTTTAGGTCGTATCATTAACACATATATCTTCAAGAAGCCTTGTTTTTTTTTTTGACTAAGCAATTATTAAAACATATTTTGCAATCAAATTGTAAGTCGTTGCAGTGGCGTAGCTAGGCATGCTCCTTTATTTGGGGGCCCGGGGGTGGGGGCTTGACCTCTTTGACATTTTGACATTCGACATCATGGCATGAGATAATGGCGTAATATTTAATATTTAATGTAAAAAAAATTATTTCGGACACTCATTTGGGGGCCCCACTTAAGTGAGGACCCAGGGGGATCTTCAAATTCTCCCCCTCCCATCCCCCACCAGAGTTGCGCCACTGCAGTCTTTGACCATTAAGTTTTCTTAATTAATTGGCTTGTAAGTGTGTGTGTAGGGGTTAAATTATATTTCACTAAAACCATTATTATTTAATGGGAGTAGTTTTTATCGCTATCTTAAACTGCCATAAAATGGTTTTTCAAATATTTTTTTATTCGAATTACTTTATTTCAATACTATTCCAACAATTATTGTCTTTGAGGCAGCCGTGCTATGTGTAAAACACACGAAAACATCCAAAACACGCGCTTGTTGTCCCTGTTTGAAAACCAAAAAGAAAAAAGACAAGGTCTCCTGTAGAGAGAACTACAAAAACAAAAAAAAAAAAGGAACCACTACTGGATGACAAAGTGGGACACAACGGGGGTGGGAGGGACCACGGGTGCAGGCGGGATGTTAAATGAAAGGTAATCAGCCGTGAAACAAATAAAACAATGACCTTTGACACCAAGAGGAGAGAAACGAGATTCACATCTTTTTTTTCTCTCTCTTCATTTTCTTTTGTCTCTTTGGGTTGTAAGAGGCGTAGAGGCTCTATTAGTGACCTGGGATTCTATTAGCCCGTTTAAGGAGGATATGTCTAGAACTGGGTCAGCATGTGTACACATGGAATAGTTGACAATCAAGTAGTAGTCTACGTAAGGAGTTCGATTTATGTCCATTTTTAAAACCCAATACCTTAAACCATAACTAGCAAAAGCCAAGTACTTGGAAACATTATCTTCCGTTTCAAAAATCTGTATTGCCTAGTAGTAAAGTTCAAAGGTTCCAAAATGAGAGCCCAAGAGTTCAAATCTCGTTGAAGACTAGGATTTTAAAATTTTGGATTTTCAAAGATATCCTTGAATCCAGGAAGCTCAATTTTTTTAAATATCTAATATTAGTTGGGAAAAGTAGCCACAGTTGTCGTTGTGCTGGCCACGTGACATCCACGTTAAACACGCGTAATTGTAACAGATGAGCGGTATATTGTCATTATATATTTACACATTAATTACACACAAGTTTTACATCATTAAATTCCAGAACACACTAGATAGGAAATTCATAAAGTAATGAAATACTAATCAGTAGGGCGTAATTATCTTCTCGTATTAAGTAACCTTTGTAATTTATAAGATAAGCTAAAATAAGATAAGATACGTGAATACCATAGGGCTCCTTAGGCAGAGCCTCTCGGATATGTCAATGAAATGTCTTTGAGACACAGTATCGATCTTTCCAAATCCCCTATCCAAAAAAATGGAAGGCTGATATATTAAATGGATGATTGATCTATTCAGTAATGAGATGCCCTAATTGATGAACACACCATTGGAGTCATTTATTAAATTTTGATTTTTTCTTAAGTTCTAAGGATATCATGTTTTTATACTATTCCGCTCGTACGCCAATATCAAAGATGTCATTAGTTCTGAATCCATTGTGCGTTGACTAGAAGAAAGTCATGACATGCAAAATGGATGTCACAAGCCGATGAGGCACTGCTAGGGTGACCTATCCTTGAACCTTGATAATCAAAACAATTGCAATAAATATCGTCATCAACTCATGGATTCTAGCAACAAAAAAAAAAAAAAGGAAAAAATTTGATTATAACGCCATTCATGTATGTGCTCTAGAAATGACAAGTACAGAAGGAAGTACATTGGAGATCAGAAACACAGACATATACATATCATATCTAGGCTGGACATGGAAATCTTTTAACGCATTGTTGAGTTTCATTTAGTTATTTCAATCAAGTCTGACCATTTCATTTTAGAAAATACTATAGCTGAATAAAAGGTGAATTCAATGATGTCGCTTCCGACGTTAAAATCTCATACCCAGAACCACCGAGACGACCAAACGATAGTCCAGCATTAAGGACAATGCGTAATGCTATATTACACACCACATACAACACCACATACAACACAACATACAACACAACATACAACATCACATACAACACCAGATACAACACTTTATCAAACTCGACATGAAAGATAGAACAACTGCCTCGGTCTATTTGTTAACAATTAACTTGGAACGGGGTTATTCCATAGCTACTTTAAGGTACGTCACGTGGTTATGTTCTTCTTATGATGAAGCTCCAGATCTAGTACTAGATCTAGACATCTACTAAAACAATGATATCAATCAGTGAAATTTTGTAACTTTTTTTTTTATTAATAAAAAATTTATATATCTAGAATCTTTTCACAATGAAGTCAATGAGGCCATAAAATGTTAACAACACTACCATGTGACATGGCCGAAATACGGAACAACTCCTTTAGCCAAAGAGAAAAGCTCTTGTAACTGAAGCACTCGTAGGCCTGTAAGAAATACAGTTGTAGATCAATTAAATCTAGAATGACGGTTATGAGATGATGATTCCATCTGTTTTCTATTTGAACGGAGAAGCTTGTGTAGAGAGTTGCGGTAGAGCCAGATCGTTTCAAGTTCAAATATTTCTCAAATAGCTTAAAATATTCAGAGTAATCACAGCACATTGTTAAGACCATAAACCTGTCACGTGATTTGCCCTACAGACTTTACATGGCGATTGTAACTTTTTCCATAACGGAACACTTCGCATATTCTTTGTATTTAGCGGGACAATTTGCTTATTTAAAGAGAGGTTAATTCACGCGGTAGCCTGCTATTTAGTTCTAGTAGTTCGTGGAACATCTATTCAGGCTTCGCGAAACACTAGGGTTCCGTGGAACACAGTTTGGGGAAACACCAATTATACCAGCGATAACACATCTCTGACAATGCATACAATCCTGTATGTCTTCTGTCAAACTTTCCAGTACTTACACTACTCGTGTAGTACTAAGTCATTTTACAACTTCATAAGCTCACTTCTGTCCATCTCGCCCGCTGCCAAACTACACGCCACTGTATTAAAATCGCTTTAGGCATAGTACTCATGGGAGGGGGGGGGGGAGCGGCTCATTCAATTAACTTGACAAATTATCATTTTTATTGTACACTGGTCACCATTGCACCCCCTCCCCCTTTTTTCCCTCTTAATCTCGTCCAGCGACCATTCATCCCTCGCCTACGTGAAATCAGGCCAGAGTGTGGAGACTAACTTGACGTTACCAGGGTTAGATGAGGCTTATTAATCAAGTATGTGTCACTCACGCTGAGCCACACCCCCTTCCCGTCCTCCCATTCACACGCACAGCTAGTCACACACACACACACACACACACATCCATACTTATATTGTGAACTTTGTTGAAGAGTTCCAAGATCTTTTAGTCTCTGTTAATCTCTTGAAAATAATAATGCTCATTTTATTGCTCATTAATCAACAGGCGAAGGCCGAAGGTTCAGGGGTGCGCTTACATCTACATCTATAAAGTAGCACTTCCCCATACCGGGTCACAATGCACTTGGAGACTTTTCATCTACACAAACAGCCCGTCATCCAAGAGGTAACTCTCCCATCATAGTAACATTGAGGACTCTTTCAAAAATACTTGAACTTTGGGGGCGTGGGGTGAAGGGACGCGGGAGTTCTGTGAGAAAGATCCCCATGATTCCTTAAGGCTAGCAGCCTACAAAAGTTATCATATCTTATATTATACAGACGTTACTTCAAAAAAGATGATTACGTCCTACGCGTCATGCAAAGTTATCTATCTGGAAAAGTAACAATTTTTAGATTATCCCTCTTGTTTCTCACTTTTTCTAAATGTGTAGTCATTTGTATGGCTATTGGATACAGTGGTGTAGATCTATATTCTCCTATCATTGACATTCACCACATAGTGATTAAAATAAACAAAGATTGTTTGTGTAAAACATTGCCGGCTGTTTTATTCACTTTTCTGAAGTATCTACAAACAAATGGATGCTAGAACATGGTCATCTTCAAAAGTGGCTTCAAGTTGAACATTACTGCGCTGTCTTTATGATCAGTATCACACACAGATGGACACTACCGATGTACTTTTGGTGGAAGCGTAGTTTCAAACAAGGAACATAACTATACATTTTCTTTTTCAAATACTTAAAACAATTTTATCTCCCCCCCTCCCCCCCCCCAAAAAAAAAAATTGAACGAAATTTAAAAAACAGCTAAAAAGAAAAGGAACAATATAAGCCACTGTACAATCAAATGAACTGTACGTGAAAAACAAAGAAACATAACTCCAATGCCTCCAGCGATGACGTCAACAGACTGATCACAGCGAGACAGCTCGAGCATGACATGATTATAAAAACAAATGTTAGCTGACAAAAGACCCCAAGAGTGCAGAAAGTAACAAGTGGAGAAACTAAGCATACTTCCACAACAATGGGTTGTGTGCAGCAATCACAGCGTCATCAGATTACAGGGCTTACTACAGTCACTAGTTGGGCGTGTTTCATAGTATGCACTTAATAGAGGGGAAACCCATTTTTTTTTTTTTTGGTAACAGTCTCTATTCAAAGTTCCCAGAATGGTTACAACTAGAAAGTATGTTCCATTCAATCTGCAGCGCCTATCTATACTTCCTACTTTGTGGAAATCTAATGTTAAAGGTCTTTAAAAAACAACTCCTCTTCAAAAATAATTTTACTAGTTAAACCCATGGAGTCGGCATATAAACGAATGCAGTGATAAACAGAGGGTATGAACTTTTAAAAAAGGCCCCACGAAATCTCGAAGATATGCATACGCCATCATCACATATTCCAATGACCTCTAACAAATTTTTATTGAACAGCTGACTCACAGAGTCTCAAGTCTTTTGAGTCCCAGCAGGATACGGATTTTGTACTCTTCACGTTAATTTACTAATATTCATCGCTATTGCAAGCTGTTGTGGCTTGCTTCTTTATTAAGTGATTTAAGACAGTGTTTATAGGCTGCTTAGTTTCCCCTCTTGTTACACTGTCCTCTTTGATGTTAAAAGAATATTACATATTGCAGAGTCTATTGCATTAAAATGAGTGAACTTTTTAAAGCATAAAACAAACAATTCAATATGACTACTATTAATCAATGGAGTTCTATTTGAATAATTGTAAGTGTTCTGAAAAACTTCAAAGTTAAAAAAAAAACAAAGAAACAAAAAGAAAAATTTAAAGACAAAATTAAATGGCAACCATCTTTTGGAACAAAACAGCAGGTTTACAGAATAGAATTTGGTTAAAGAATGAAAGTAGGTCAAAATGTAACAAGATTCGCTTTTAAAACAAAGTGTTTTGGTCTCTTTAGATTTGAGTCGTGTCTCTGATGTTGTAGTTGTCAAGACGCACCAGAGTTTGTTTTTTTTACTTCCCAATCCTAACAAATGATGACTGTCCTTCCCTGGAGCCGCGACGGAATCCCAATTTCCAGTTCTCGCTTGGCGCTGTTAACAAGTTTGTATTCTTGCCGATTCGGACAAAAGCGGACGAAGGGATTTTGCCGATTCTGACGAAGGCGGAGCTACGGCTCGCAATGTTGATGGGGTCCTCATCGCTGATAGCAGAGTTGGCAGAGTCAGACGAGGTTTCACCAGGGGAGGCTGAGGATTTTCCGATTCGGACAAAGCTGGAAGCTTTTTTGTCCATGGGCGTATCGGATTTCCCGATTCTGACGAAACTAGAGGCGCGTTTGCCTTCGTCTTCTACCTCGTCCGCCCCTGACTTTCCGATGCGCACAAAGCTGGACACACGTTTATCCTCCTCGCCTTGAGATTTTCCGATTCTGACAAAACTGGACACTCTCTTAAATAAGTCCTGATCGTTAAGTCCAGACTTTCCGATTCTCACAAAACTTGAGGCTCGTTTCTTTTCTTCTTTGGAGTCTAATATTTCTTCGTTGGGGCTTTTTCCAATGCGAACAAAACTGCTGGCTTTTTTTTCCTCGTCAATGTCATCGAGCTCTGACTTTAAATCGTTCTCTATTGATCTACCTATCCGTGCGAAGGAAGACGGCACTTTTCCAATTCGGTCAAACGAAGATGGCGATTTGCCAATTCGAATGAATGAAGACGGGGATTTTCCTATTCGGACGAACGAGGAAGGGGCTTTCCCGATTCGAACGAATGAAGATGGAGATTTGCCAATTCTTACAAAGCTAGACGCCCTCTTGTCAACATCTTCGTCAGAGTCCTCTTCTGCCAGTGATTTACCTATCCGCACAAAGCTAGACTTTCGTTTGCCGATGCGAACAAAAGACGAAGCTCTTTTGCCATCGTCCCCTATTGGTTCCTCTTCACTAGAATCGTCTTCGTAGCTTCCGGCTCCCTCCATAGGTGTCCGCCCAATCCGTATAAATCTACTCATCGTTGGATACCTTCCTATCCGCACAAAGTTGGATGCTTTCTTCTCCAGGTCAACGTAATTAGGGTCAGTTTCCACGTCTTCACCATTATCGCCGCGACCTATTCGGACGAAGCTGCTAGGGCGACCTATCCGAACGAACGAGCTCGCCCTTTTGTCGTCCTCCAGATTGTCCTCGGCGATGTCCCCCGAGACTCCGCGGAGCAGGACCGTGACGCTGATCAATATTATGTTTATGAACATCATTGTCTTTAGGTTGCCAGGAGTTCTTCTACTTGTAGAATGGGTCGCTATGGAAAGTTCTATAACTTGTTGTATGGGTTGCTATGGAGAGCTACTAAAGTTCCTGAAACAGAAAATAATAAATTCGTTAATAAAGTGGTTTCTTTATTGAACGGAAAATAATATATTTGTTTAATTATATAGAGGTTCAAAGTTTAAAAAAAGATAACTAATAAACACTGGAGAAACAAAAGGTTACTTTGAAAAAAGAAATGAAATGAATTCAAAGTTAATCGGGATCTATTTCAAATGCGATGAAAGTAAATTTAATTTCTACCAATTATTCTTCAGCATGGTGTTTTGGATATAGTTTTTACAGCTTTTGTTATGGGATGTAGATATAATAATATGATTGAACTGCTAGGATTTTTTAGATTTAACACTTTTTTTTTTTTAATGTGTCGAATCACCCAGATCTAGTGAAAAATACCAGATGTTCTGAGTACCGCAGAACAGAATGAACTAGAACAGAGCATTGACTCTGTACTAGCTCGATGTAGCACCCGGTCTCTCACTCGGATGATATTTGCATTAGAGTTGGGAGTAGGAATCCGCAACACTTGATTGATAGCCTGGAACAAGCACACTGAGAGGGAAAGGCCCCCCTGGCTGGTAGATCAACTAATTCCATCAGTGCACGCGGATATAAACTACAAGTTAAGGTTCAACGTTCACCCATCACTAATTATATTACATGTAGTGACGTCTTACAAACACGAATGTAATCACTTGTTTATTATAGATAATTCAAGGGAGGAAACTGTGGACTAAGGGAAATGATTGTTGCCCACCTTTATATTTTGATTTATTGACCACAAGTTTATGCCCCTGGATTTTACGCTGATTAGATCTCCATTTTCAACATTAGACACAATCAAAAAGGATAAAAAAATATATTGAATTATGCTCTTTCTATTTCAAAGTAAATGACTTAGGGGAAATATACAAAAATCTACATTAATGAAATTTATATATATATATATTGTTATAAACCTGGTGGTGGCACAGAGAGGAGTAGTGGTGTGTGTGTAGTCAGCTGACGCAAATCGCCCCAGGCCAGCGCTAGACGACCGGCCAACCGTGACGAGTTACAACTGTCAGCCGAGTTGAGTGTCAACAGGACGGTTCGGGAAGGATCGCCGTCGTGAACAGAGCTCAGGAGCGTCACGAGAGTTGTAGTCATCTGACACCCTAGAAACGTCGAGCGGTGTTCTGTCCGGTTTGAGAAGACCAGTAGGGACCCTATATAAGAGCGAAGGTGTCGCAGTCAAGACGGTTCAGAGCTCGGTTCACTACAGTCTGGTCAACTACAGCACAGTTCAGCGGTGTGGTTCTGTACGGAGCATTACGACGGTTCAGTGCGGAGTACTGTCAATTACAGTTGAGACGACTGGCGTCTTGAACTTGGTCTGTGATCGAGTCCGACACAACGAGCCTAGTGTGTGAAGTCAGTCCTGAACTGTTGAACACAGTGCAAGCCCGGAACGAGACGGAGAGGCCAGTGCAAGAGTTGATACGGCGGTACGGTGTTATCGGAGAGATATTTGTACATTGTACGTGTTGCCAATTGTACGGTATTGGCTGTTATTTATTCAACTATTAAAGTGTTACGTTACTTTGGAGCCCTGAGTTGTCAAGTTCTTTAAGTTGGTGGTGTATGGTGCAGTTTGCAGAGAGCCTGGATAGTGAGATTCGTAACAATTATATATATATATGATTATATACATGCAATATTGCAATACTGAATAATAGATATCATTATTATGGGCTTAGCCAGAATTTTTTGCGGGGCGAGGGGAGACTTTACTTAGGGAGGGGGGTCAATTTTTAATATTTTTTTTAACATCTGCGAACGCACACACACACTCATAGCACACACACACACACACACTCATAGTACATACGCTCATATCACACACACACACTCAAACCACACAAAAATACATTTGCTGGCGTGTCTACATCGTAATATCTGCTGTTCAACTAACAATAAAAAGTCACTGACCTTTATTAATCGAGTCCTGGTAGGAAAACAGATTATTAATGTGTGAAATATTTTGTTTGAGGGCGTGTTGAACCTCAAGCGCCCCCCCCCCCTCCACTACGTCCATGGAATTCGTTTCACTTTAGTTTTTCTCAGGCTATCGCTTGAATTATTATAGATTTACTTTATTGATGGAGCCCAGAGACAGGTAGACAAAACGGGTCAGTGTGTACAATAGTTATGTGTGTACATAGAGGAGACTACTTTATAATAAATTGTATATGTTGTGTATGCATATCCTTATGTTATTATGTTCATTTGATGCTGTTGCAAATAATGTCAGTGTCGTACAATTTTCCCTATTGCTTTTAGTACCTCTATATATTCAACAATATTCTTCTATATAGCGACACACACACACACACACACATATATATATTATGTGTGTGTGTGTGTGTGTGAGTGTCTGCTGAAACGTGTATGTTCCTACTGGTCAAAGAGTTTATTGACTCAAGAGTTTACTTGTTTCCACTTCTCTCTCTCTCTCTGTCTCTCCCACACTCTCTGTCTCTCCCACACTCTCTGTCTCTCCCACACTCTCTGTCTCTCCCACACTCTCTATCTAACTCTTGATGTCTCTCTCTTTTCCCTTTTTCTTTGCCTATCCATATCATTTGTTCTGCATTAACTCTTTCCCTCCGTAATTATTTTTTTGCACATTTATGAGGCAATTCTTCATTTTCCTCATTAGTATTTCACTCCCATATTATGATTAAGCTTCAATAGCTTTGTTTCGTTGTGATCAGAAAATGTTTTATTTGGTATAGGATTAAAGGGAAATGTATGCTCCTTCTATATAACAGTGCTAGAATGATTTGTGCTTGTGTTTAGTTGCCCCAAACTGCGGCTTGATATTTGGTCTCTTCTCTCTCCCTCCTGTACTTCCGTTACTATTTCAGAACGTCCCACGTACAACACAATTACTTGAGACCCGTGAAAAATACTGCCCATTCCGGCCACAAGTTAACTATGTTGACACAAAAAAAAACGATTCTTTGAAGTCGCTGTGACTTGTGTCATCTGGTTATCAGACCTGTTATTTCCTTTCATTCCAATCTGGTCTAGTTTTGCTCTTAGATTACACTTCTTTCTGCCTGCACCCTCCCCCCTCCTTTCTTTCTTCTTCCACAACGAATGACCACAGAGTCACCAAGGAGTACTCGCGATGATTTTCAGGATTAGGACGAGTTCTCACCCTTGGATGTTCTGATTGGTGTTTGATGGATTTTGTTTCCCGCGTTTTTCCCAGGAGAAAAGAGTAATGGGCCCTTGTTACGAAAACCACTGGACTCAGTGTATTGGAGACTTCGACCAAAATATTTCATACAGAAGCCTACCGTGACAATAGGGCTCTATACATTCTGTCAGAAGAGAGTCTCTGCGTGGCTCTACCACTGAGTTCTATTCTTTACAGCAAGCAAGAAAGAAGAGATAAAAATAAACTACACACACATATATATATACACAGAGAGAGAGATTAAAAGAAAGAAAGAAAGATTAGATAGATAGATAGATAAATAGATAGATAGATAGATAGATAGATAGATAGATAGATAGATCGATAGATAGATAGATAGATCGATAGATAGATAGATAGATAGAGTGTGAACAAATATCAACACAAATGCAAACACACTTTCACTTGTATACAAACACTCTTGTACACAAAAGCAGACAATAGAATCTCCAACGCTGTAGACGAGCTGAGATATTGGACAGAAAGTGGTCAGTGTAAAGTTTCTGCTCTGGTAACTGGGCCACTAGTTTCTATTTCTCACATTCAGACGACATAAGACCAGCCTACAGATTTCTAAAAGTACTTCTAAATCTAACCCATCGTTTTGTTGGGAATTCTATCTCTGGATGAAGAGAATGTTTATTGTTTGTTGGTTATCAAAATGATTGGCACTCACAGGACTAACAATTAAAACTCGCTTACATTCTTACTCAAATGTTTTGTACTTGAACTGATATTTTTAAATCATCCTCTCTCTCTCTCTCCCACACACAAACACTAAAACACAGTCGCACAGACACACACACATTCTCAGTGGTTGAATCCAAGGTGCTTGGTGTCAATGTTTGCAGCAGTTATTCCTAGATCTCTGTCTGATTATCTGAAACAATTTGAATGGCTGGACATTGGTCACACCCGCCAATCATTTCAATTAGAAAGTCTGCGATGGTGTTCACAGTGTGCTCAATGGTTTCACTACAGGCCAGGGTAATACAACTCCCTCTCCCTGCCCCTAGTTTGTTTATCTTTCAGTAAATCTACAGACAGAGAGAAAGGGAGACAGAGAGAAAGAGAGACAGAGAGAAAGAGAGACCGAGAGAAAGAGAGACAGAGAGAAAGAGAGACTGAGAGAAAGAGAGACTGAGAGAAAGAGAGACTGAGAGACAGAGAGAAAGGGAGACAGAGAGAAAGAGAGACTAAGAGAAAGAGAGACTGAGAGAAAGAGAGACTGAGAGAAAGAGAAAAAGGGAGACAGAGAAAAAGACAGAAAGAGATTCAGAGAGAAAGAGAGACTGAGAGAAAGAGAGACTGAGATAAAGAGAGACAGAGAGAAAGAGAGACAGAGAGAAAGAGAGAAAGAGAGAAAGGGAGACAGAGAGAAAGAGAGACAGAGAGACAGAGAGAGAGAGAGACAGAGAGACAGAAAAACAGAGAGAAAGAGAGACTGAGAGAAAGAGAGACAGAGAGAAAGAGAAACAGAAAGAAAGAGAGACAGAGAGAAAGAGAGACTGAGAGAAAGAGAGACAGAGAGACAGAGAGAAAGAGAGAGAGAGGAAAATTTTGCGCATCATCTTCTAAGTCTAGATTAAAAGGTCTAGAGTCTAGATCATAGACTTATATATATTATATCTAGGCTGGACATGGAGATCTTATATCACCAAAAAAATGTCTTGAAATAATTTTTTTTTTTAAGTTGAAACAAGGAGGAGTATTTTTTTTTAAAACTCTAACCTACGTAATATATAATTTTATTACTTGAACATAAAAAATAAGAGTAATCTCGTCTCATAATTATTATTTTGCAATTTTTAGATACATAATCTAGAAAGATCTAGGTAAACAATCTTTTTAAATGTACGTAAGATTAATAAAATCAACAGAGATTAATTATTTCGATCTAGGATTTTTGAAACATTATCTCAATGGAAACTAACAGGAAATTATTAGCATGAATATATAGTTCTGTGATTAATTCTAAAGAAAATCCGAGAAATGATTTTTCAATATTTTTAAACTTTGAAAACTAAAGATTACAACTGGTCGTGCGGTTTGCGCGCTGGACTGTCATTTGGATTCATCGATGGTCCCGAGTTCAAACCCTGCCCGCTCCCATCCCCCGTCGTCCTGCGGGAGGTTTGGACTAGGAAGTAAACTATCTTCAACTCTGAAGGAACATCCGAAACATTTCAAACAAACAAACAAAAATGATTGATTGGGGCGACTTCCTTTAGAGCTTGAAAAAGAGTTACGTACATAAAAATCTATTTATACAGGTCTGTGAGTTAATCAATCGCGAATAAGACTATTTCCGGTTTCCAGTCTAGATATAATATATTTAAGTTTATGGTCTAGTTCTATATCTTTGGAATAATTCAAGAAAAAAAGCTGTTTATTAAAATTTAAGTTGCTTTAAGTTTATTGATATATTGGTTATCTAAGCTTTGTCTATATTTATATGTAAATTTAATATAAATTACATCAATAGATCTAGAAGATCTAGATTTAGACTAGATCTTTAGAAGTAGATCCATAACAAGAATAGATCTTAAGAGTTCTTTGTGTAATAAAAGTACCACTAGATAATTGATATCGTATACACTGCCCGCTGGCCTGGTTGGTAGAATCTTTAGATCAAGACGCTGACGATTTGATACCCTATTTGAGCTAAATTTTTAAAAAAGTGAAGTGAAGAAAGAGGTGGCGACAGTGAACCTTGTAGGAAAGTGAATGTCTATGTTGACTAGGATCTGGATCAGTGGCGTCACTCCAGCCCCCACCAATCAACTCTCTCCCATTATTTCCCAATAAACATTATCGTAAGTTAGTTCTTTTTGTTGAACCAATACAGTGAGCTGATTACCAATACAGTGAGCTGATTACCAATACAGTGAGCTGATTACCAATACAGTGAGCTGATTACCAATACAGTGAGCTGATTACCAATACAGTGAGCTGATTACCAATACAGTGAGCTGATTACCAATACAGTGAGCTGATTACCAATACAGTGAGCTGATTACCTGGCATTAATTTTTACAAAAAATATAAATTAAATGTAAATTGTATTATAAAATCCCATTGTTTATTACAGTTATTCAATAGATATTGCATATTTTACAATGCAAGTTTATTAAAATTAGAAAGAGACTTAACATCGCCTTTAACTTTTGGACGAAACGATATAACATTACGTTAGGTTATTAAAACTACCATCTAGATTTGAAAATCTACGTTTGCCATTCCTCTAGTCAGCCATTTGTCCGGGGGGGGGGGGGCGCTTTTTCTTTTGGCAAAAGATTGATAACGTTGTTACGCGTCCATAGCAACCATTTTAAAACTGAAAACATGTGCACTGTGTTGTTGTTGTTGTTTTTTCAAATATTTTCCCATGAGCTATGTGTAGAATATGCGCTATATAATGTATTTTGTAGGAAAATGAAGATAGAGGCGGCGACAGTTAACTTTGCAGGAAAGGCAAGACAGAGGTGGCGACAGTAAACCTTTTTGGAAATTGAAGACAGAGGTGGTGACACTGAATCTTGTTTATAAAGTGAAGACAGAGGTGGCGACAGTGAACAGTGTAGGCAAGATCTTTAGACTGAAACTGCTCTGTTTCTGATATCCTCACATCACCTGTACATAAACAACCATCCACTTTTACAGCAAACTTTTGGCTGAGTCGCCGCCATGTTTTGACTTGACACAACGGTTTATTAGATTTCTCTGCACTTCCTGCTTTGCCATTTCATCCAATCTATATTGTCAAACTTGTAGAACTATTCTATTAACAGGACACTGCAGATTTCATCAATGACATTACCATTTCACTTATCAACACTCCCCAAGAAGTTTTACTAATACATGGGCAGGTCTAGTTGCACTTAGTGATGCATCTTTAATTAAACCGTTTTTCGTTGGGAGATTGTACAGAAGCGCTGTTACGCCGGACATTCAATTATTTATTAACTTATTTGTGGATACTACTATCGACACTCTTAATTTATTCTTTACTCTACTAGAATCCTGATTTGGTGTTAGAGTAGAGACGCAATTGGTTAGTGTTAGAAAAAAATTAGATCATTCACTTGAAGGTTTTATTCAGAGTTCGGCCTATTTTTTTTTTTCATAAATAGACTTTTATACTTATTTGTCATGTTTAGATGTGGCCTGTTCTGTAAATCAGTGATGTCGGATGGTAACAAGTTTGTCATCACTAATTTCAACATACACCGGTGGTTAGGCTCTATTTAGATGGGACCATTTTTTTTAGACTATTCACCGTTTCGTCAGGAATAATTGTGTCTGGCTTATAAATCTATATCTATATATATAATTCTCTTCTTCCCTCAACATGTCAAACGAGTAGTAAAGGTTAAAGGAAAGATCAATCTGCGTATAGTCCACGAGAAAACAAGAGTAGTGTTCACAGTACGGATGACTGGCTGCGCGAGGGACTGTCGTTTAAATTTATCAAACCTTGCCCGCTCCCATCCCCCTTTGTCCAGCGGGAGGTCTAGGACTAGGAACTAATCTACTATGTTTATATATGTAAACAGCAGGACCGGACTTAACCATTGTGGTGCCCTATGCGAAACGAATTTCGAAGGGCCAAGTTTGGGTAGGGAAGAGGATAATAAGTGAATTTTAAGAGTTTGTTTTAGAAAATAAATTCGTCTATAAATTTTATTCATTCTTTACAACGTACAGAATTACTTTACAAGCCTTGCGTGTAGCAAAGTCATACAGTATATCATAATAATCACGCTCAATAGCAAGAATTACCGAACGTTTCAATCTATCTTTGAGAATTGTTGACCTCAAGTAATTCTTCATTAGTTTGAGGCACGAGAAGCTTCTTTCACCAGATTACACATTTACGCTGATGCATAATGCCACGCATAAGATTGGCGTTTTCCATATTGAATGACACCCCAAAATGACATTTTTTGTGTATATATTTCCGTATATTTTAAGGACTTTTTCGTATATTTTGCGATTCCGGGAGATTTCCAGGCGCTCATGGTAAATCAACAGAAGGGCGCGGGAAATCTATTTTGTCATAAAATGGTTTAATTTAATAATTTATACACCTTGAATTAGAGCGGGTCTTATGAAAGTGCGGGTCCTATGAAAGAGAGGCCCCACTGCGGTCGCATAGGTATCAGTGGCCTAAGGCCAGCCCTGCAAAATAGCGGCGTATGCTATCTATCTATCTATCTATCTTTCTATCTATCTATCTATCTATCTATCTATCTATCTATCTATCTATATATATATATATATAATTCTCTTCTTCCCTCAACAGTTTGTACGAGCAAGAATTAAGGGAAAGATCACTCTCTTATTTCTGCGGAGTCACCCCACGAAATAACAAGAGGGAGAGAAGGGAGAACACGTTGGTATTCACATGTCGCTACGGATGATTGGGCTCTGGACTGTCAAACCTTGACCGCTCCCATCCCCCTTCGCCTTGCGAGAGGTTTGGACTAAAAAGTAAACTATCCTCAGCTCTGAAGGAACATCCGAAACATGTAAAACATTTTACAAACAAACATTTTACAAACACTAAATAGCAGGGCCGGACTTACGCATTGTGAGACACTATTCAAAACGGATTTCGGGGAGCCAAGTTTGGGTAGGGAAGCGGACAATAAGTGAAATGTAAGAGTTTGTATTAGAAAATAAATTTGTCTTTGCATTTCATTCATTCTTTACTATTTATAGAATTACTTTACGAGCCTTGCGTGTAGCAAAGTCATACAGTATAGCATAATAAAATTCTGTTTCCTACATGGATCCCGCTCAATAGCAAGAATTACCAAATGTTTCAATCTATCTTTGAGAATTATTGACCTCCTGGTAAATCGACACGAGGGCGCGGGAAATCTGTTTTAAGTCAAAAAATGGTTTAATTTATAAATTTATACACCTTGAATTAGCGCGGGTGCTATGAAAGTGCGGATCCTTTGAAAGTCGGGACCCACTGCGGTCGCATAGGTTGCAGTGGCATAAGACCGGCTATGCAAAAATAGCGGCGTATGCTACGCCGCCGTCGACTAGTAATTAATAAATATTGTCTTCCTGAGTCTAGACTGACAATATTTCAAAGTTGACAAATTAGTCATATTTTGTATTTGGGTTTCGTGTTTCAACACGGAGTTATAAATATTCCTGTGTTGACAACACTTATTTAGTAGTTGTCAGTTTTAATGTGTTGGGGGAAAATGTCCGTCTCATTTCGCCTGAACTGATTGTGAATGTTAGCGCCAAAAGTTTTAATAACAGTAGTCTGCTCTTTGTTTACACTTTGATTTCTACAAAGCTTTTATCAACTCACTCTGTCTGTCTGTCTGTCTGTCTGTCTGGTAGAAGTTTAAACAAGTTTTTTCTCCCATTTCCCATTCTCAGATAAAGTTAAAACTTTGCACATTTATTCATTGAACCTGATTAGAAATGAATCAATCAAACCAATTTGTAAATTAATTATTGATGATTAATAATTTATTTGATATTGAGATAATGGGAATAAATGCTACTTAATGAGAGATGTGGATGTATATATGGATTTTATCCCCGTATTATGTTTCAACGCTTCAAAGGGTAGATAGAGGTTAGATGTTAGCTGAGTAGCAGAGGTTATAGAAGGAGAGAGGAGAAGAGGGAGGTAGGGAGGTGTGTAGGAGGATAGGGGTGGGTTTGTTGAGTACTAAAGTATATAACCGATATCATTCCATCTCAACTCGCTATGTCGAATATTATCCTCATAAACATGAATACTGTCAATGTTTTAATAATGGTATGAGTGGCGCCATCCTCCTCACCCATTACTCTCGCCAGATGCCCCATGCTGGGTCCGAAGGGCATTCTCCCAATCACCATTCAGGCAAACATCCCCATTACCCAAAATAGACCTGACCCTCGTCTCCCTTGTTGACCTATCGTGACTTCTGACCCCACCTGGGATAGCTTGGTTTGTGGTACCGTGAATCGTGCTGTACCGATGCGACGTTTTCCTAATGAAAGTGTTTGACCCTAGAGTGTTTACTGTTAAGACCTGTGTTTTTTTTTTTAAACTTACTGACCTGTGGGACTAACAGTGACTGGACAGACAACAGAAGGTGTATTAATCGAACTAATAGTGACTATGGAGGGTCACAAAACGATGGCGCTGGCGGAGGAGTATTGTGAAGGAGACAGCCGTGTGGTTTTGTTTTTCTCGTGACGTCTCACATATGCATCCCTTGGTGCACATTTCTGGTGCGAGACGGTGCGAATGCGTTCGCAACAGTGATGACGTCAGCGGAAGATGACGCAGGACACAAGCGGACAGTTTGTGTCACCATTATTGTTAACGTTTCCTGCGATTTTTAAAAAAGTAATAAAGTGTCTAGATTGAACTCCATTCACTTTTTATATTTCATGATATGTTTGTAGACTAATTGGAAACATAGTGTGTGTACAGAGTGGCCCAAAGTGACTAAATGCAGGACGTAATCATCTTCTTTTTTGAAGTAACGTCTGTATTATATAAGATAAGATAAGAAAAAAAGCAGGTTTTCAGTTACAGAGTGGCCCAAAAGAAGGTTTCAATTACAGAGTGGCCCAAAAGTAGGTTTAAAGTTACAGAGTGGCCCAAAAGTAGGTTTTCAGTTACAGAGTGGCCCAAAAGAAGGTTTCAATTACAGAGTGGCCCAAAAGTAGGTTTAAAGTTACAGAGTGGCCCAAAAGTAGGCTTAAAGTTACAGAGTGGCCCAAAAGTAGGCTTTAAGCTACAGAGTAGCCCAAAAGTAGGTTTCAAGTTAAAGAGTGGCCCAAAAGTAGGTTTTCAGTTACAGAGTGGCCCAAAAGTAGATTTACAGATACCTGAGATGAACTCGTATTACAAAATCAGAGCAGGAAGAACTCAATCCTCCTTTAGTGCTCTGGCAAGAAACTGGGATGTTCGGCGTAACGCCTCGTAGCTACCATACATGTCGAGTGACTGCTCAGACACGCCCCCCCCCCCCCCCCCCCCCCACCTTTAGCTCTCGGAGCTAGGGACACTCGTACATGATATGCTACACTTTTGCGGATACAGAGACAGAGTGTTTCAAAAGTAGGTTTACAGTTACATTGTGGCCAAAAGTAGGTTTACAGTTACATAGTGGCCCAAAAGTAGGTTTACAGATACTGAGTGGCCCAAAAGTAGGTTTACAGATACAGTGGCCCAAAAGTAGGTTTACAGATACAGAGTTGCCCAAAAGTAGGTTTACAGTTACATAGTGCCCTAAAGTAGGTTTTCAGTTACACAATGGCCCAAAGTTAGGTAGGAAAGCGCCTTTGGCTCCCCAATCCTTTTCCTGCGTTCTCAACTTTATTAATTTCTTTCTCTGGCGTCTACAACGCATTTTTCTTTCAGTAGTAAGAAGATCCTAATGTCAAGGTTTAAGTATAACTGCGTGGGACAAGTTCAGATAATCTTCGTGTTACTATAAGAAGCATCGCCTCGAACGTTTTAGTTTTTGTCAAAAAAAAAAAAAAGTCATCCATTCTACGTTGATTAACACTTGAAAGACTTTCGACCATTCCGTGAAAGGTTCTATTTAGAAGATGAAACGGCATCGCTTAAATCAGTAATTTAATTTTCTAAAATTAAGTAATAATGTAGTTTTCCCCGTATTAATACTAAAATATAGAATAAGTAGAATCCAAATACCACCGATATTCTCAAGAAAGACTACCTTTGCATCCCCCTTGTTTGCACGTAATGTTTTAGACCTCTTTACCAACAGCAACAAAATATATGGCCTAAAAATATATATATATATCTATATCTAGATTGCTACTGTAGATGTACTTAGGTATGTGTGGCTATATGATTATATCTAGAGATGTCAATGTGTGTGTGTATGTGTGACTATATGATACTCTATATCTAGAGATGTCAATGTGTGTGTGTATGTCTTCTTTTGAAAAGTGATTTGTTTTTCAACGTCAGGGTGTCGCCCGGTGCGGACCGCACCCCCATAACCCTCTTGTGACGCCAGTCGCGGCCAGTGACGCCAGTGATCTAGGTGTCTATGTTTACTAGGATTTGGATGTCTAAATGTCTAGGCGTTCAAGTGTTTTTAAGGATAGGCCTAGAAGTATTAGTATTAACAAATATATCTAAGTTCTGAGCCACATTGTTTATTTTAATAAAAATCGTGCAATTCAGTAAACAGAAAAAATAAATTTCCTTATTATCTCCCTTATTATTTTGCCAAAGGATTTATAAAGTTGTTACGCGTCCATGGCAACCATAGTAAAACTGCTAAACATGTGCACTGTGTTTTTTTTAAAAATATATTCCCCTGTGCAATGTGTTGATTATAAGAAGCGCGGTGGCTGAGCGGTAAAGCGCTTGGCTTCCTAATCCTGGTGAAGACTGGGATTTTTAATCTTTGGATCTTCGAGCGCCTCTGAGTCCACTCGACCCTAGTGGGTACCTGACATTAGTTGGGGAAAAGTAAAGGCGTGCTGGCCACAAGACACCCTCGTTAACCGTACGCCACAGAAACAGATGAACTTTACATCATTTGCCCTACAAGGTCCGAAATGGGAACTTTTCTTTTTTATGTGTAGAATATGCGCTAAATATAATGTACAAGTATGCTTAATACATTTTGTATGCATGGTGTGTACAATATACTCAGTGAATATAGTATGGATAGTAAAAAAATTATCAACATTTGTATATATCAATGTGTACGCTACATACGGTATATACAATATATATATATATATTGTTTGTTCAGTATTTTTACAGCGTAAGGTGATCTTGCACATTTGAATTTTTCAAACATTTGTTTGTTAAGTTTTCAGAGCCTCATGGGTAATTTCTCTAATTGGAAATGCTTTTAGTGGTGTCATCCTGACCAGAATCGTGTGTGTGTATGTGTTGGAGGAAGGGGTGCAGTGGATTAGGTTGGAATATAATATTTGTTATTTCTGTTTTTTTTTAACACGCACAATTGATTGACAAAGTTGTCTGTAGAGGAGGGATGTCTCAAGTCCCCACTACAGGAGGATAAGTCTGTATTAGGAAAGGTGATACTTTAAGTACATTCTGAATAGGAAAAATAATAATAATAATAATAGGAACATTCTTGTTGCCTGTTAGAGGGCGGTAACTGCTGCAGATCTTCCCCATCACCAGAAAATTCCTCAGAAGAAACTGATAAAGGAACTACAATGAATTTTGTTTCTCTTTAAGCTTGACACTGGCAGTGCCAGAGAATGAATACTCGTTCGTTTCTTACATAATAATAATATTAATAATAGTAATTATGGGCGTAGCGGGGGGGGGGGTAGAGTTTGGGTTCAACCACCCCTTTCCAATGTATACTTGACCCGTTTTCCTATCACTGGCTGGGCTCCACGAATAAAGTAAATCTACGAGAATTCAGGCGACAGCCAGAGAAAAAATAAAGCAAAATAGAGTGACCAAATTCCAGAGTGGGGCATAAGGCTCAACTTGCTCCTACCAAATAAAATAATTCTATTTTTCTCTACCAGTCTCTGGGCTCCGCTTAATGAATTTCATTGAAGAGCAGATTTCCTATTTGACCAGCTCTTTTTTGTTTTGGTTAAAAGAATAAAGGAGAATAACTGTACTGTACTTATACAAGATTTATCTGAACTAAAAAGGGAAAGGACTAGTTCTAATCATTACGTAAATTTAAATTGTACACACACACAAAGCTACACACAACACGAACAAAAAAGTCCCAATTGATTTTGCTATTTGAAGTTTTCTGTACACATGTTTTGTAAGGGAGCAATCTTGAAATCACTTCTAATTATGGTGTGAAAATGTTTCTAAAGTATTTCTAAATATGGGCGTCAAATTGGTTCTCTTCACAATATCAATTAGCGCTGAATTAGGAGGTCATCGACATCCCCTACCTACCTTCTGTGTACGTACCTGGACTTTATATAAACATGGATATCAGAATACTTTCATAACAACCCCGAAGTACTTTCCTATTATTCCATAACATATTCTAAGAACCCCGAAGTACTTTCCTATTATTTCAGAACACATTCTAAGAACCCCGAAGTACTTTCCTGTTATCTCATAATAATTTTCTAAAACCCTCGAAGTAGGCCTTATTTCCTCTAACCTAATGTTATGGAGTCTTTGTGCGTGTTTCTGATGTAAACACGAGATTGTCTGTCGTAGTTCAATATAATCAATAGGGGAGTCAAAGTAGACGAGAAAAGCGACGAGTGTCAGAAGGCGAGTGTCAGAAGATGAGTGTCAGAAGATGAGTGTTACAAGGTAAGTGTCAGAAGGTGAGTGTCAGAAGGCGGGAGTTGAATCTTGTTTAAAGAATGATTATTTCACTTGAATTTCTACATTTTCGTACATCTGCAGTGAAATTGAGTTTGTGTATATAGATGTTTGGAGCTACAAACCAACGACCGAGTATCAACACCTATTACCTCAGAATATTTGCCTACGACCGCCAAAGTACTTTCTTATTAACTCAGAATACTTTCTTACAATCTTGAAGTACTGCCCTGTAACCTCAGAATACTTTCTGAAAATCTCCGGAGTATTTTGCTTTTACCTCAGAATATATTCTTAAGCTCTTCCAAGTACTTTCCTATCACCTCAGAATACTTATTTAACTCTTCAAAGTATGTTCCTGTTACCTCAGAATACTTTACCAAGACCAAGATTACAAACATCTTTTTCCATTCCTAAATGTCGTTCAAATTTTCCATCTTCTATTTTTCAGTGAGTTACTTCCGCTCGGGAAACGAGGCTCTCATTCTTTCACAATCCCCTCCCCGAAACAAACAAAAAAAAAAGGAATAAAATGTCTCCTCTCTTCTTCTCTTACAAACAATATTTACTACAAAGCAAACAAACAACATTCTAATTCTATTATTTTGTTGCATTGCAAGTCGTGCATGTGTTGATGTGTCCAGGAAGTCTTAACAAATATTCTGCGCTCATCTTCAGCAACTGATGTCTATGGCATTTAGATGACATTCAACTGGTGACTAGTCAAGTGACTTAATCTATTTTTACGATGTCGTTGGTGTCTTTTATTGTCAATTTGTTTATAGAAAGTTTGTCTAGGTGAAATCTTGTAGACCGTATTTCTCCAACCTCCCATTCTCGGATAAAGTTGAAGCTGTGCACAATTATTCACTGTCGATTAAATACAAGAACCAAACAAAAAATTCACAAATTAATTAATCGATTAGTCGTAATATATTAATTTTCTTTTTCATAGAAGTATACTAAGCTTAGACTTTTTCTACACTACAAAACCTAATTTCAGTGGCTAACGAGTCTCCTTCCATCATGGAGGCTCAAGACCTCGAATTCAAATCCGGACTCAGGAAAAAAAAAATAAAAAGCTTTCTAGAAAGCAGTACTGAAACCTTCTCCCAGCTGATGAATTACCAAAAGTGATTGGAGCTTTGCGCACTGAGCATTCTATAAGCATGACGGTAGCGCTGAACAAAACCAATGAATACAAATATTTCTACTTGGACTAATGTGTGATGGTTAGAAACAAATTATGACATTATTGTTTACAACTAATTGATGGAATGTCATTTTATGAGGGTTTTATTTCTAACAATGTATTTGTTTATTTTTAACTTCTTTTTTTTATGGTTTCGTAATTCAAGTTATCATCCGTGAATTGATTGATGTTTACATTATTGTCTTACAATTCATCTCAATCCAAATGAGTTCAATGAACGATATCTTAAAACAATTTATGCTTTTTTTTTGATTGGCAGTTATCTTCACCTTCACCTGTCCTTTAGTCGGTTGAAGCTTTGAGGCATCACACGTGATTCTTTGACTGTCGTTCTCCATTGCTGTCTTTTGCCTTGAACAGAAGCTTTTTCAATGACAGGGCCGTCCATTCTTAAATGTCGTCTTCCCATCGCTTTCCTTGTCTGCCTCTACTTTTTCCTGGTACTTTTCCATGTAGGAAGGTCTTTGCTAGCGCTGAGGAACTTGTGAGGTCAGCAGGTCATCCGACGCCTAATTACCAAGTGATCTTGTTTCGAATATCATGATTTCTGACGTATATCTTTGGGGATTCCGGAATAACTACAAATAGCTTTTGTGTTTCAAGTGTATAGATCAGTGTTTCTCAAATTGTGTTCCGCAAATCCCTAGTTTCCCGCGAGGCCTGAATATGTGTTGTACGAACTACTGGAATAATTAACTAGTAAGCCACCACGTGAATTAATCTCACTAAAAAATAAGCAAAGTGTTCGGCTAAATACTCAGAATGTCCGAAATGTTCCATTAAACAAAATACTTGGGAACCACTGGTCTACACTATAGATTTGTGAAGTGTTGGTGAGCTACGTGTATTTTAAAGAAGATTTGAATTTTTTAGCACTGCAGTATCAAATATCAGGACTAATGTCAAGAGGACATTGGTTCAAGTAATAACGTATGTCAAAGCAAAAAGGGAACTTGTGGCGATAATTCAGTTAATAGTGGGCAGTATAAGGCAGTATAAGGCAGTGTAAGGCAATTTAGGTTTACGTGGCAGAAGAAGGGAAACTATACTGAGATGTTCAGGTTTCTGTTCTTGTAATCCAGCAAGTAAAAGATACAATTATGTAATTTAACACTCTGTCAATAACACCTGTAAGAAAAACTTATTATGAAGTGTAGGACATTAAATTCTAGTACATGTATTTGAAGAAGTTAAATAAAACTTCTAAGCATTTTGATATTTAGATTTTGGTCCAAAAACACAGATACCCAATAGATATGTACTTTGAAAGTTTAATTTGTTTTTCCACAACCAAGAGTACATCCTAACACATTATAATTTCATATCTTACTACTGTATGTAATTCATCTCTTTCTTTCTTTTTTTTTTCTCAATCTCTCTGTCTGTCTGTCTGTCTCTCTCTCTCTCTCAGCCAATTTTAAGACTTGAGCCACCAATCAAACGATTTGTATTCAATTGACTCCACAAATCTCATACCATAAAAAAAGTGTAAAGATTGAATTCGATTGAAAAGAGAAAATGAATCAGTTTAATCAGTTCACTAGAATGACAAGGTCAGCCGGTGCTGTCGTTTTGTGACAGCTGTCCGCCTAAAGGAGGCAGACCCCCAAATGGGCAAGGGGCAACGTATTGAGACATAGGATGAAAAAATAGAGCAATTAAAATTGTGTTCAGAAAATACTTTAAAAACACATTTTTTTTTTACAGAAATATAAAGAAACTTGCATTTATAGTTTGGTTTAATTTTCAAATTAAATAAAATAAAATGGTTTTTCGTACTGGGCATGCCCCATTCCCGAATTTTTATCTTTTGTAATGCAAAATAATTCGTGTTTTTGTAAACATTGTTAAAAAATACTTTCTCCTGTATTTGTATGATTTTTTTTATTACAAAGCTTATATTAACTCTGTCTGGGTGGAACCTTGTATCGTCCGTTTTCAATTCTCGGATCAAGCTGAAACTTTGCACAATTATTCATTGTCGCTAACATTGTCGCTAACATTGTCGCTAACAATGTCGCTAACAATGTCGATAGCTCTCTAACTTACGTCATTGAGGATTGAGACCCCGAGTTCAAATTCAGGTGAGCAACTTTTTTTTTAACAATGGCTTTTGAAACAGCAGAACAGAAACCTTTTGGCAGACCTCCCCCCCCCCCCCCCCCCCCACTTTCTCACTTCCCCTCTGGTACACATAAAAGTGATTGGAGCATAGCAGGCTGAGCATACTATAAACATGAAGATGCGCTACTCAAAAACGATTATCAAAACATATTTTTAACTACACAAAATTAATATTGTTAGTCTAGAGTCTAGATCAGTTAAAAATTGATTCCATGACTGATTCAATATAATTTATACAATTTCACTCAATATAAGCTATTTTTCGAGTATTATTTAAATTTTAAATTGTTTCTCTTGTCCTAGTTTGATGAAATGTTTTCTTGTTTTTGTATGTCCTTGTTTGCCTTTGTACACTACTAGATTCCTTGTCTTTGGGAGACTATTTTTTCTAATTTTTGTATGTGTTTTTGTTTCTGTATGTGTCTATGCATATGTCCGCTGTGTGTCTGTGTGAGCATTTGTATGTGTGAGCATTTGTATGACATCTGTATTTTTTTCCAGAATGAATATTTCACTTGCCGACATGGCTCTCTAACAATCTTCAGCGCAATGTAATCACAGTCATCTCCTTGTCATTAAGTCTCACTCATCCACAGAGACTTAGTATACAACTAGAAAGTCAAGAGTTTCAAGGGGAGTAGCGTCCCATTTCAATATTTTATCTTGGCCTATTGTTCAACACAGCACCCAGGTCACACTCCCCTGGACATCCAGGTCAGACAAGCACTGCAGACACAGACTAATGAGGACAGTGTCCTCCGACTAAATCTACTTCCCAGTTTCCTGTCCTTCTAGAAGCTGACGTTAAAAATAATTTTTGAAAAAAAAAAAAAAAGATAACCAACACTTGCGTGACTTTCTTATGTACAGAATTCATTTCAGTTCTACAGACAAAAAAAATATATGAAAAACAGAACAATTAAATACAAATCATTCATAGAAATGCTCAAGGTGTCTCTGACACCTGACTGGAGGCTAGAATATTTGACCTCTAAAACAAAAGTCATTCTCATGATTTTTTGTTCCTGTTTCATAAATCTAAATAAAACAAATCATTCAACTCTTCTAGTTCATTAGATTACAATTCTCGTTATATTACCAACTAGCAGAATCTTTTAAACTAGTTGTGTAATATCAGAAGATAGATGTTACTAATATTGTATTTGTCCTTGTCTGAATTGATAATTTTAACTGTGTGTTCTTTTTAAGTGTTTTGTGTAAATTTACAAAGTTTCTTCGTTAGAAACATTTCATAGGACAAGCAGCAATGTAACTCGGCTTAGCTTGAAATATAGAACTATCATAAGTATTCTTTTCACTATCTTAAGGCTGGCTTTTTTCAGTTACTTAAGGCTGGCTACTTTTCAGTTACTTAAGGCTGGCTACTTTTCAGTTGATTAAGGCTGGCTATTTTTCAGTTAACTAAGGCTGGTTACTTTTCAGTATCTTAAGGCTGGCTACTTTTCAGTATCTTAAGGCTGGCTACTTTTCAGTATCTTAAGGCTGGCTACTTTTCAGTATCTTAAGGCTGGCTACTTTTCAGTATCTTAAGGCTGGCTACTTTCTAATCTCACCTACGTTCTCAGTTGCTGAGTGAATCCAAATAAAACATACAATGATAATACAAAGATAATAGTGAACAAATAGATACTATTTTATTAGATTTTTCCAAGGCTTTTGAAAAAGTTCACCACCATAGTTTGCTTAAAAAATTAAAATATTTCGGCATTAATGGTCCACTGCATCAGTGGATTAAAGATTTTCTGATAGGGAGAGAACAAACTGTAATAATAAATGGCTCTAAATCAACACCAATAACAGTAAACTCAGGTGTACCTCAAGGAACAGTCTTGGGTCCACTACTATTTTTAATTTACATAAATGATTTTACCAAATTGCATTAGTTCAGGAACAAAAGTCAGATTATTTGCAGATGATTGCATAATATATAGAACAATAAAAACAACACAAGACACAGACATTTTACAAAGAGAATTAGATGAATTACAGAAATGGGAATCAGATTGGAGCATGTCTTTCCACCCAGAAAAATGTCAGTTGTTAAGAGTAACAAAAAAACTAAAACAAATTAATTCCACTTATCTTATTCATGGCAAACCAGTAACACAGACTAAAAACGCAAAATACCTAGGTGTTATAATAAATGAAAAACTGTCATGGAATCCACATATTGATGAAACTACAAAAAAATCCAACAAAGCATTAGGGTTTATTAAAAGAAATTTCTATAAATCAAATAAGATCATAAAACTAAAATGTTATTTAACCTTGGTTAGGCCAATAATAGAATATGCGTCCACCGTTTGGGACCCCTCAACTCAAGAAAACATTAAGAAACTGGAACAAACACAAAATAGACCAGTGAGATTCATAACAAACGAATATTCACATTTGACTAGAGTAACACCATTAGTAAAATCACTAAATTTAGAAAGCCTTCAGGACAGAAGACTCAAAAGTAAAGTAGCAATTATACATAAAACACTGAACCATAATCTTCAAATACAAAAACAAAATTTAATAAAATACTCTGAAAGACACAAAAATAAAGGCACATTCCTTGTCCCCTATGCTAGGACAAATTTGTACAAATACTCCTTTTCCCTACTGCTATTAGAGCATGGAATGGGTTGCCTGAGCTAGCCAGAAAAACCAGTGACTTGGCAGAATTTAAGTGATTGGTTAATATACATGACTAAATGCATGACGCGTAGGACGTAATCATCTTCTTTTTTGAAGTAACGTCTGTATTATATAAGATAAGATAAAGATGTCTAAAATTAGTTTAATTCATAAATAACAATTGTTCTAATTAGATTTTATTTCTCTGTATGTAATATTACATATTGCACATGATATTAAAGCTACTTGCACAATGGCTGTTCGTGTTATAGTGACCATTTTAGCATATAGACTGTAAACACAACTATTGTTTATGTTGCAGTAGTCATTGTTTCTATTTCATAAACTATAAACACAATTTTGTTTTAAATGTTAACAATTTTTAACTTCTATTTGTATGTTATCAACACCGAGTTAAATGTCATGAAGAACCACATAAGAAGTCCTAGTCATATGTTTTAGAACCACTGAATTTGGAGTATGGACTATTTACCTAGAACGTAAAATACTCGGTCCGGTTACTACTTGATAGCTCGATCAACATTTAATTAGTGCTATGAATAATTAATATAACCTCATGTCCACTCTGCAAACTTATCCATTTTCTGTGATTGGCAGGGAGTCCCCTCCCCTAGGGCATCACCCTCCCACCCTGTCCCCACTTTGGGGCGGTAAAACATTGCAGTGAATTCTTTAGTGAACTAGTCTGACTCGTGTACTCCCCCAAACTAACACATAACCCATTCTAAAAAAAAAAAGCTGTTTTTAAAATTAGACTCACCAGGACACGTTACATTAAATCTTTTTTTATTCTTATCTAAGTTCTACCAACAGGACTCTATTACTAAGTCTACCAACAGGACTCTATTACTATGTCTACCAACAGGACCCTATTACTAAGTCTACCAACAGGATTCTATTATTATGTCTACCAACAGGACTCAATTACTAAGTCTACCAACAGGACTCTATTACTAAGTCTACCAACAGGATTCTATTACTATGTCTACCAACAGGACTCTATTACTAAGTCTACCAACAGTATTCTATTACTAAGTCTACCAACAGGATTCTATTACTATGTCTACCAACAGGACTCTATTACTATGTCTACCAACAGGACTCTATTGCTATGTCTACCAACAGGACTCTATTACTAAGTCTACCAACAGGACTCTATTACTAAGTCTACCAACAGGACTCTATTACTAAGTCTACCAACAGGACTCTATTACTAAGTCTACCAACAGGACTCTATTACTAAGTCTACCAATAGGACTCTTATTACAACAATGGTGAATTTGTTTTGTAGGAGAATTCACTGGATTCTGTCTGACAGTTTCATGGCACATTAAAATAAAGTATTTAGTATCTAATACATTTCTAAATTAGGTGTACTCCCAAATGTGTAATGTATTTGTAATTAAAATGTTTCATAATAATAATAAATAAATAGTAATCTGTTTCTGTCTAATGAATCGCGGCTATGGCAGTGCGGGAGGAGAAATGTTAGCTCATCTTTAAGTGAGTTAAGAAGTTAAAAAAAACAACTCATAACTCTCTTGATCAGCACTTAAAACTATTTTATGATTCTAATTTTGTTAATTGAATTCAGGTTAGGAAATGCTCCCCTACCCTGTACCCACCCTGCCCATTAAAAAAAAGTGGGTAAAAGTCTTTAGCAACCCGGGTTCTTGTCCACACAGACATTAGCGATTGAGAAAAATCGCCGTAGCGTAACCACGCGGTAATGATGAGTCGAGCGCCCTCGGTGGCCGATCATTGTATCAATAGGAGGCCAAAAAAAAATATAAAAAAAATACCGGCTTTGCGCTTGGTGCTTCCAGACATAATGATAACACGGAAATAAACAGGGCGCTTAGGGAGGGGATGGGGGGGGGCGGTGACGTACTGGAGCAGTGCTGCATGGTGTGGCGTTATCAGCGCCATAAAATTATAAAAGCATCTATCGTTTTTTTTAAATGTATTTGGGTTGTCTTTAATTGATTAGACCCGGTCACAGGAAGCTGACAGAGCTTGGGTCTTGTTAGTCAATCAAAGAGTGTCTGTTGATAACAAGTATTTGTTTCAAATCTGTTTTTTTCCTCTCCATATTTGAGTTCCATTAAAACTTCAAAGAAAGTGTGGAAATATTTTAAAGCCTCAAAGTTGCATCCCTTTATGAAAGAGCTTTAGAACCAAGGGAAGTTACCTGCATTTAATGACGAGGTAAAGCCTGAGGTCAATGAACATAGACATAGCGGACTATTGACATCGTCATAAGTCCAATCTGCGTCAGTGAGTCTCAAAACAATGTGGTTATCATGTCTCTGACCTAATTTATTGTTACTTCAAGAAGTATTAATTTCATTTCTAATGAAAGTTTGGAGCTAAACAAGTGACATGCAGTACTTTGCGTTAGTGAAATGGTGTACGTCGAATATAAGTATAGGTTTTTCATATATCTTAAATTCTAGTTTTTGTCTCTGCGATCACCCACGAACAAGAAATATACAAAGTAACACATTCAGACACATAACACATTCACACATATAGCAAATGATTTACACATATAACACATTCACACATGTAACACGTTCACACATGTGGCACATTCACACTTGAGACATTTGTACACATATAACTGAACAATTCCTCAACTGTAATGATTGAAAACTAGAGTCACAAAACATAAAACTAGAGTCACAAAACATAAAACTAGAGTCACAAAACATAAAACTAGAGTCACAAAACATAAAACTAGAGTAATAAAACATAAAACTAGAGTTACAAAACATAAAACTCTTTGCCTATCTTAAATTTTACCTTATAAAGAATTGATCAAAAGCTAAATATTTAGTCAGGAAAGCCTTACCTTTTAGTTCTCTCCAACTAGTTCTAGACGTTCACACATAGACACAAACAACTGTTGTCTTACGGTCTGGTAGTTTAATCAAATCTCTGAGGGGTCCATTTTAAAATGACTTCTTCCTTTCAAATCACTAACCGCTCAGCTTCTCAACCCTTACAGTTTTATTTTTTTTTAATTGAGTATAGTCTCACCAAGATGTACAGCTCACAAGAAAACCAAACCCTCTGATCGTGTAGCGTTGGATTCTTCTTTTGACTTTATTTAACAACCGATGAACGTATTGTTCTCTGTGCACACATAAAGCCTCTACTTTCAAATATTCAATAAATATCTAAGTTTTTAATGTTTAGCATGAAACGTTTTCTTATAACTTACCTTTAACATTATCGCACCACATTGGAATGAATCAAATCTTTACTATAACAGCCGACCATACGGATGTCACCTTCATCTGGGTCCCCTCCCATGTGGGCATTGAGGGAAACGAAGCCGCAGACAGAGAAGCAAAGAGAGCCCTAAATCATGCGGTGTCAGGAACTCAAATTCCCTGCTCAGACCTGAGACAAAGTATTGCCTCTGCCATCTACCAAGAGGAGGCTGAGACTCACAATAAACTCAGGCAGATTGTGGCGGATGTCAGGTGGCGGTCCACATCTAAGGGTCTGACAAGGCGTGGTAGCACGACCATGTCCAGACTTAGGATTGGCCACACCTACATCACGCACTCTTTTGTGCTGAAGAAAGAAGAGCCCCCACTTTGTGAGTATTGTGACTCTCGCCTCACCGTGGAACATATCCTCATCGACTGCCCCAGATACCAGGATGTCAGGGAAAAATATTTTAGAGCCACTAATTTAAAAACACTATTCAATAATGTCGACCCTGGGAAGGTACTGGGCTTTATCCGGGAAGTGGGGTTGTCTACGAAGATCTGATTTATGAATTCTGTAGACATGTACTATTTACATTAGATTTTTACCAAATTATTAAATTTTTACTACCTCTACTATTTTAACTGTGAATAGACCTTGATTTTAATGATTTGACTGTATGGAATTTGGCCTTTGCTGTGTGGAGGGAGAGTGGCCCTTGAGGGACTGCAGGCACGACATGGCCTAAATTGTGCCGATGTGCCCAAAATCACAAATCACAAATCACTATACGCAAGAACTGCTGATACTAGTGTGGACAAGATGAAAACAAAGAAACAACAAACAAAGTGAGAGATTACAAAGGGGATTAAGCTGTGTTTGGTAAGAACAAAATGCAGATACTAAATTAGGTTTTAATGTTTTTAGAACAACAAGCATAAGAGTGGGCAGGGGCGGGCTGGCTTTATGGGCATTCGGACTAATGCCCGGTGGGAAGTACCCGATGGGGCTGGTATGGCCATGCATAAATGCCAGCAAATGGTTTTAAGATTTTATAGTATTCTCTTAAAAAGCAACACTGTGAGCGTTGTGAATAAAAAAACATCTTATACACTTGAAAGTCGAACACTAATCTAAAGCATTGTCGTATACATACGTATATAGTGCTTCTAGTAGAGGTCAATTCATTACACATACCCAACGATAATCAAGAAAGCTAAGGTCTTTATAGAAATCAACGTTAGTTTGAAAATATTCTGATGAATCTATAAAAGGAACAACAACAGTGTTGCAAGTCCTATAGATGACAGGTCCCCAGTCACATACGAAATCTGATTGGTTTGGTGGAGTTGTTGCATGATCTCGAATTGCCCCCGCTACGAAGTCCTTCACAATTATCACAATCACAATTATTCTCTTGAACAGTGTAGCAATGTGTGGATTGAAATCAAAATAAAAAAAAAAAAAAGGATCAGAAACTAAGTCAGATAAAAAGCAACTCTTGCCGGAATCCTGTGCAATCAAAAATTTAGAAAATAAGATTATTAATGTCTTCACGCAAGTACTAGAGATTCACCAAACTTATGATGACAGCTTATCTTATATAATACAGACGTTACTTCAAAAATGAAGATGATTACGTCCTACGCGTCATGCATTTAGTCATGCATATTAACAAATGACCCAAACTCTGCTAAGTCACTGGTTTTTCTGGTAAGCTCAGGCAACCCATTCCATGCTCTAATAGCACTAGGGAAGAAGGAGCATTTGTATAAATTTATCCTAGCATATGGAACAGGGGATATACTGTTACCGCTGTGTCTTTCTGAGTATTTTATTATTATATTTTGTTTTTGTATTTGAAGATTATGGTTCAGTGTTTCATGTTTAATTGCTGCTTTACTTTTAAGTCTTCTATTCTTAAGGCTTTCTAAATTTAGTGATTTTACTAAAGTTGTTACAGTAATCAAATGTGAATATTCGTTTGTTATGAATCTCACTGCTCTATTTTTGTGTCTGCCCCAGTTTCTTAATGCTTTCTTGAGTTGAGGGGTTCCAAACAGAGAATGCATATTCTATTATTGGCCTAACCAAGGTTAAATAACATTATAGTGTTGTGTTCTTATTTGATGTATAGAAATTTCTTTTAATAAACCCTAATGTTTTGTTTGATTTTTTGATAGTTTTATCAATATGGGGATTCCATGACAGTTTTTCATTTATTATAACACCTAAGTATTTTGCGTTTTTGTCTGTTACTGGTTTGCCATGAATAAGATAAGTGGAATTAATTTGTTTTAGTTTTTTTGTTACTCTTAATAACTGACATTTTTCTCGGTGGAAAGACATGCTCCAATTTGATTCCCATTTCTGTAATTCATCTAATCCTCTTTGTAAAATGTCTGTGTCTTGTGCTGGTTTTATTGTTCTACGAGACACATATTACCCGCGGCCCGCGGGTTTTTTGTTTGCGTATCACTGTCGATGAGTCACTGAGAGTGGTTTGTAAACAATTAAACAAAATAATAATGTTATAAGTAAAGCGAATGCGTAAATGTAAAAATAGTATAAATTGTGATGTCAAAATAGCTAATCGACCTAAATCCATTTTTTCAAATAAAAACATTTGCTTGTAGGCCTACATATATTTGATTAAAATTTAAAATGAATAGACTTAATTTTGTATGTTAAAGCATAAAGTAGATCTTGAGTTAGACATAGATCTAGATCTAGAGTAATCTAGAGTTAAATATAGGCTTGGATTGAGTTCATTTTGCACGTTCGCATGAGTGACCTGTTTAATTAGATGTACGCCAATGAATAAAACTATTAGAATATATCTTAACACGGCTACGCAGCTTTAGCGAACGAATGCATGAAAAATGCTTTAGAAAAACAAATTTAAATATTAATTTGATTAAAATATGAAATGAATGGACTATAATTAGTATGTTCATGTGTTAAAGTATAAAACTATCTTTGCGAAGAGAAGTTGTATCATCTTAAAGTTGAATAAGAGATTTAGACCTAGGAATAGAAAGATGTGTAACATTACGGTATTGTCTAATGAAAGAATGTACGTCAAGAATTCTACATTCGCAGATATAAGGAACGAATTTATGTAAAAACGCTTTTGAAACACAAATTTGAAGGTTAATTTTATTAAATAATGAAATCAATTGACTATATTTTGTATTTTCATGTGTCAGAGTAAAAAACTGCTCAAAGTGTAGTTCTTAAAATTAGATCTAGATCTAGATCCTTTCTATCTTTTCTCATGTAAACATGGTAAACATGGCCTAGATCGATAAAGTTTTAATGCTTTTATAGAGCTGGTCAACTTTTTTTTTTGACGGTCTTAAGTTTGTTTTAGGGCTACAATGCATACACTACGGTCTAAGTTGGTACCCAAGGAACATTTGTCAAGTTTTATCAAGATTGGTCAAACGGTTTTGATTTCTATAACATACATACATACGCCTCACATTCTACTTTATATATTAGATATATTATGCAATCATCTATAAATAGTCAGACTTTTGTTCCTGAACTAATGCTATTTGGTAAATCGTTAATGTAAATAAAAAATAGTAGTGGGCCTTAGACTGTTCTTTGAAGTACACCTGAGTTTACTGTTATTGGTGTTGATTTAGACCCATTTTATGAATAAACAGGTTCAACACCATAAGAAACACTATTACCATGACATTTGAGTGAGGGCTTGAGAGGCTCAAATCCTTTCTTGAAAAAGCCCTGGACAGAAACCCTGCTGTTTTGCGTAGTGCATACATGTCACCATACAGGTCTAGAATTTGTTGTTTCCCAGAACTGTCGAGACGGAGATCAGCAAATTTGGTGCAGTCAAAAAGAATATGAGACACGGTTTCCTCTTCTTTCCAGCATCCATGAGAAGTATGAGCCAACAGGACAGTGGCCTGTCCTGCACTGTGCTATAATAGCTTGCTTAGGCCTGGACAGCCCCTACCAAGGGGAGGTGCGGTCAGAATGTCTCATGCTCTCCCAGACTCCGCGGAATTTATGGGACTTAAAGAGAATGATTTAGGCTTAAATCGAAATTAAAATGGCTTTGCTAAAATATGAAAACATCTTGAGCATTTGTTTTACTGAACGTTCGGATATTCAATTACCTTCAAACTACCGGACTTCATGTGAAGTTGTGTGTGGAGCCAGCTCTACGATACAGATGCAGTCAAACTAGGTTTCCATGTTATTGAGAAAGCAGTATGCGACCTTGTGAGTAAAGTTTCCATTTTAGATCTATAGGGCAGATGATGTTAAGGTCATCTGTTTCTTTGGTCAACGGTTAACGCGCAGGGTGTCATGTGGCCACCACAACGACCAATCGCCTTTACATTCCCCAACTAAAGTCATTGAAGAGTTGGTAATACTCAGGGGCGCACTGAAATTCTAAATCCTAATCTTTACAAGGATTCTAGTCCATGACCCCAGGTTCGGAATCCAAGCGCTTAACAACTCAGCCACCACGCCTCTATGACCCTGTGACCTTGTGAGATGCGCAGTTAAATAATGGAGGATGAAAAGTTGTATTTTTGTAGATTGAAGTCAATATGCCTGACGAAGAGTGAAACTGAATCCTAAACACTATGTTCTTTGATGTTCTTTGATATATATGGTAGCAGGAATTTTTTCACATTAAGAGACTCCCGATTCCAAGTTTTATACTTTATTCATTTGTAATAAAAATAGCTTGTCAGATAGTTTCAAAATCATCTAATCAATGATTCCTAGAGCTTACTACGTTCGATGCATTTTTAAACTTTGCTTTTGAGGACACCTATGATTGGATGCCCATCATGTGGCATACAATTTGTGGGCCGGGTTGTATCGGAATACCCCAACAGATTTTGACACCCAGTTGACCTCTGGGGGGGGGGGGGTAGAGTACAACAGCACTTTCGATGTTTTATTTTTGTGAGCGATGAACACAGTGGCGTAGCTAGGATATTTGATACCCTGTGCGGCAGTTCCTCGTGATGCCCTATAAAAAAAACGCTATAATACAGTTCAAGGAAGATATTTCCATCAGTAGCTCTTTCTTGTGTGTTGATAAAAAATCTGTACTTTATCTTTTTTTGCGCCTGGCAACTTTTTCTTGTAGCCAATATATCTTTGAGTTTCTGCATGACAATGTATCATAAATTTTGATCCAGCTTTTAGATGTTAGGTGTACAAGTACAGTTGAAAATAATCGAGAAATATTTGACTTTTTAAACTTTCTGTATAATGTTTGGTTTCGTGATCACTACTAGTACAATAAATTTGTATTGTATATGTTGGGACATGTACGTATTCGGTGTCTCGGGAATAGATCGTACTTGAATAGTCTTTCACTTCAAGATATTTCTGTGATTTTGTCCCTCCAATTCTTCTTCAACTCGTAGCAATCCCAGCGCAGTGACAGATTTTGCTTGTAAAGAAAACTCATGATGTCCTACATTGTCTACAGATTATCTCTTCACATTTTCCCCTCTTGCTTATTTAAATCTTGAGCCTTGCTGTCCAAACTGTTGTCTAGTTACAGACAAACTTCAAGTTCCCTCCAAGCAAGCAATGGGTGGCTGAGAGGTTAAAGCCGACTGGCTACGGCTTGGTCAACATAGTAGGGGACGAGTTCGAACCCAGACTCTAGCAGATTTAAGTTTGCTGAGCCGCTAAAGGCAGCATGGAAAACGATCTCCCAGATACTGTTTTGATTGTCATATGAGCTGAGCCGAAGGCTCTTCGAGCTCAAAGTTTGAAAAAAAAAAACCTGTTTGGTCGTCCAGCCGAACAGTAAAAAAAAAAAAAAAAACTGTGTGAACACACAGTTCTGTTTGGGAGAGACAATGCCTATGTAAAGCGTTGCTGTTGACCGATCATTTGGCCCCCAACACGTGGGCTAGATACGGCCCAAGGCCGTGAATACACCGGGATCTTCTGCCATTTTCCTTCAATGTACCAAGCTAACTGTGCAGGACCCCTCCATTTATGTAACGGTCCCTTTGAGGAACAGCACATGGATTGGTGACAGGTTTGTGGGGACTTTATTACAACCCCGCCCGTGCAATGGGTGGACTCTCGTCTACCCGTGGGCATCCCCACGGGAGTCCCGTGTTGTTACCCATTTAGCCTAGCCACTTCCTCTAATGGCCGTTTCCACTCGAGCGCCACGATGAGGCAGGGCAACGTGCTTGCGCCCAAAAGAGATTGGACCATAGCACACTGAGCATGCGTAAGCCTGAAAGATGCGCTACACAAAAGCAATTTTAAACAAATCACACAAACTCAGAAGCGACCCCCGTCGGATCCCTATTGGATCGGACTATCTGTAAGGAATATTCAAGACGTGATTATGTTTTGCTTGTAATATTGTTTTAAAGATTAATTTGGCGTTGTAAATTGTTGTTACTGTAAAATATTTTGCACATTTTGGATGTTCCTTTAAAGTTAAAGACGACAGCGAATCGCGGTGAGCAGGGTATGAAAATGGGACAGTCGAGATAATCAGTCCAGTCGCTAACCACACGACCTGGCATTGCTGATAACTTAATAACAAACTAATAGCCTATTATTGATAAAGATATATTAAACAATTTGGCATGACATAGATATATATAGATATATAAAAGGATAAAAGCCGCTTTTTAGTGCGTTTTGTCTATCAGTCTGTTTGTACGTTATGTTAATATCGAAAAAAAAAAGAATAAAAGCTATTGAAAATCTGATTAACCTTTAATTTTCCTTCCGAAACATCGCAATGTTTTAAGTATCTATAATAGATTGCTCCGGATATATATATATTGCATCGGTTGTTCCGGATTTTTATTTAAAAAAATGCAATGTAAGATAGAAGTGTGATTTTAAATAAATAGAGTTAAAATATTTTTGATAAAAATCCGGAACAACCGATTTTCGTAAATTTGCGATTTGTTACCAAGAAAACTATTTATTTGATTTATTAGAAGAGGGATTTCAAACAGTTCTTTGGCGTTACTAGAGTTTTCATAAAAAATTCGGAACAATGTTGGCGACGATTCGTAAGAAAATTAAAGTAATGTAGATCTATTTCTTTTTTAAAACAAAATCCGGAACATTATTTACCGATAAAAAATCTTCTGTGATGTTTCTGCAACAAAATTAAATGTACAATAATTCTAAAAATTGATTTTCAATATCGTTTCTAGTAAATTAGTTTCTTATTTTAAAATACTGAACAACCTATTGTCGATATTTTGAAAAAAAAAAGTAATTTAACATTTATTTGTTTTAAGTTGAAAATACGGAACAATTTGATATCGATAATTACACTAAAGTGACATATTGTCCAAGAATATAAGTGTAATATAAGTCAATGATGCGATTTTAAACAATCATTTAACATAATTCCTTTTTATCAAACAATATCCGGAACATTTTTTACGGTTAATCTTACAGTCGGTCTAGAGATTTTGATTTAGCTTTTATATGCTATTGACTTTAAAAACAAAACGTAACAATATATTAATGATCTTGAGTTTTGGCAACGTTTAAGTACGGACATTAATTGTAATATAAGCCAAAAGAGCAAACAAATATTCGTTGGTATTGATTTGTTTTTCATTAAAAAAAAAAACACGCAATCTATAATAGATACTTCAAACTATAGCGATGTTTCGTAAAGGTTAAATCGGTTTTTCAAAAGCTTTTACTGTTTGTTTTTTTAATCTAACATAATGGACTGTTATAAATTGAATATGGTCAGTTACCATTACCTATTAGCGGGTATAATATTCAATTAGAATTATAGCTAGATTTAGGTAATTTAGATCAACAGATCAGTGTTAAAGGTGTGCTGGCATGTTTGTCCAGAGGTACATTGGTCCTTACATGTACTGCCTAGGTTATTAGGTATAACCTACAGGTATACAATTAAACTAATGTATGCAACACAATACTTAACAAAGTCACAGGTAAACATATATACAAAGTTTATTTACATGAGTAAAATAAATGTGTAAATAAATGGCCATCAACTCACGGGCCTTCTCAATACAAAATAAATAAAAGATACACTCAAAAATAGTATGGCACACTGCCCTAGTCATATAAGATATACACTATCGTCACATTCTGGAAATCACACAGCAGTGTGGGAAAATGAAGATCATAGGCCTCAGGTCAAAACACGACCACTTTTGGCCACTCCGGGTAACAAGCTTCAGGCTGACACAGCCACTTTTAGCCAAAAAAAACAACAATGGGTTATGATGTACTATTAGCTTCAAGAAATCTATGAGCCTACAAGCTTCATAGACTACCACCTATAGACATCCGTTCGGTAAAGCCTATCTGACGATTCAATACAGGTTGAGTCCCTCAGAGACAAGGCTATAAAAATATTTCACGTTTGGAAGTAACCCAGGATGCAGAACATCAGGGTAAAAATATACTGCCTGGAAATCATGTGAGGCTATATCTACTAAAAATGCATTATATAAAATATAATAATGACTAAAGATATGCTTAGCCCAAAGATCTCCAGAGCAGGGCACATTTATCCCGAGTACCCCAAGACACACCACCACTAACAGAAAAAATACAATTTACAACACAGGTCCAGTGGTCATGCTGGTAACTCAAGAGTAAGTGGCAACTAAACACGGTCTACATGCCATTATATAATCTTCGTAAGGTGAATCACTCCTATAATCAACATTACCAAAAAAAAGTTATTTCCCCACTATGTCACACTTCTACTCTGCAAGCACTTTAACAGCAGCACCTCAAACAACCCAAGAGAGTTGACAACACTCATTGAGATAATCCATCAGATGATATCAAAATTAAATATCAATATCAAACTACTGTGGATCCCTGGACACTTTGGAATCATTGAAAATGAAAAGGCAGATAAGCTATCAAAGGCACGTTCATCTATGGAACAACCAAATAGACCTGTTAACTACTTCACCCTAAGGTCAATGCTAGTCAACAATCACAGAGGAGTGGCTCAACCAATGGGCATCAGGAAACACAGGCAGAGCCATGTTCAAAGAAATGACTACTCCTAACAACCTGACAGTATTAACTTCCTCCCCCGCAAAGAACAATCTACAATTTTCCAACTAAGAACAGGACACACACCACTATTAAATTACCACCTGAACAAAATAAACTCCACACAACTCCCCCTTTGCAGACACTGCTCCCACCTCTTTGAAACGGTAAACCATATCCTCTTTGAATGCCCCTCCCTAATCCACCTTAGGCAGACCCTACTTCCACTACAGCCCAACATAACCAACACCCTGTACGGCAGTGCTGAACAACTGAAGAAAACAGCACACTTTTTTTCCTTGGTACAGTCTGCAAGAGCTCACAGCTCAGCAGCAATAAAGCTGGCTAGAAGAAAAATGTCACACCAACCAACAGACAAAATGCAAAAAAAAAAAAAATAAGCTGCTTTTATCCTAATTGGGGGCACTAAACAAAAAAAAAAATAAAATCTGATTATTTAAAACTTTATAGGGGTACATATGTTGCGCGGCCGCCACGCTACTGCACATAATTCGCTGTATCAAATGTCCATTTAAAAAAATGTGCGTGATATTTACATACAAAGTGCATTCTTAGCCTTTATAAACAAACATAAATATTTCTTTTTATTTTACCAGCAAGTTGACCAGAAAAAAACACAGTTAACGAATATTTATATTTGTTGTGAACATTTCTTGTACATTTTATAAATATATTTCACTTAGTGATACTGAAAATACAAAAAAAAATCATCTTTCTTTGTTAACATAGTATAACATTATCTCCCTTACATTTATGTTTTGTTTTAGAATTGGTATATTTTTATGAAAAAAATCGGCTGTATGATTAATTTTAAAACGGTTTGCTTTTAGAAAACCAAAAGTACCGTTGCACCCGAACTTTTGCAAGCCACAACGCTTGTTGTAATAATATTTTTTCATTTCTCTTCTAGTTTTTGAGATCTGAGTTTGACAGACGGACTGTCGGTCAGACGGTCAGATGGACAGACGGACATTCTGCACAAGCCTAATAGCGGCTTTTCCACTAACGGGGGCCGCTAAAAAAAAAAAAACGACCACTGAATGTTGAGCTCCTGCTGGTCTCAGGGTTTGTTACATTTTCGATGCTAACCTCCAGAATTCATTGAATCTATCCTTTGGATTTAAATGCATATGTACTATTTGATATTGTTGAGTGGAGTCTGTAGAGGAAGTCAAACAACTTTTTGGCAAGCAACACATCCACTTTCTCAAAAGTTATTCGCCGTCTGGCATGTACCGGAGGAACCAAACATTTCAAAGCTTTTCACGTTTCCTTTTGCTGACCATTTACAGTATTACGATGAAGTAATTAGTAATATAAAGAAATCACCATTATAACCTTGTCCGTAAACAGTGCATTGAACAATGAAGTAGCAGCATGTGCCATGGGCTTCATAAGAAAGTGTAATAATTGCGCTGCCTTCAGAGATTGAAACAAATCTGGTAAAATTTGATTCAATCTGGTCTACAGCTTACATTTAATTTAATTTAAGAAAGAATATAGGGCATAATAAATTACCCCCCCCCCCCCCTCCATGAATATTTTTAGCTTCAGCAAGAACAATGTGTAGTTTTGATGAGAAAAGTTGTCCTCAGTTTATGCCTCGTGTGGCCCGCACCACCCGCACATTGCTAGCTACGCCTCTTGAGGAACATGCCACTACACAAGGCTGCTGGTCGTGCGGTATGTGCTTGGAGCTGTCATAATGTTGGTCCCGAGTTCGAAGCCTGCCCGCTTCCATCTCCTGCCGTCTTGGTTTAGGCTAAAGCGTACTAATCTTTATTTCTGAGGCACGTTCTAGACTTGTGTACAGAGCAAATGCAAATCCAACAAACTAGTTTCAGAACATAGTTTAAAATAAGAAACTTAATAAACCTTTGGACTAACAAAAAGTAACTAGAATATTGTATGTGTGGATATCAGAAAAGGACAAGAGACACACATCTAAAAGCGATTATTCCCCATTTTTGGTCCGCTAACCAACATATGAACACTTTTCTCTCGTTCACTCACAAAGCTAATAACATAAAACCGGAAATCTTTCTGCCATATGCTATTAGTCCGAGTGTGTTATTGTAACAATATCCGTGTAGGCAATGTACGCTATTAGCCCGAGTGTGATATTTAAACAATTTCTGTGTAGGCAGCTTTATTCAACATTGTTTTAAGAACGTTTGCGCTGAGCAAATACGGCACGTGCTGCGGGCGGTAGCGACAGAGTGCACGCGCTAAAAGGAGGTAACTCTGATTATACACGAATAAAAAAAATGGCAGGAACATCTCCTTCATGTTTTGTCAGAGTTATCGATAACAGTTCCGATGACTGAATTGATTTCGTTAAAAAAAATGGATATTAAAAAAAGCATGGCAAATGGAGGTTGAAGCGTTGCTGAGTAGCACGAAGTCTCTGTACAGCAGTTTGAAATGCAAGGCTTAGATTGGAGTCCAGGCTGTGATTCGTGTAGTTTCAGTGTTAGCAAAGCCTGCTTTGAATTACAAAATATTTATAAAGCCGCCCATTTCTGTACATCAACAGTAGTACAATAGAACAGAGCAGTGTTTCCCAAACTGTGTTCCGCGGAACCCTAGTATTCCGTGAGGCATGAATAGGTGTCCCATGAACTACTGGAATGACGAACTTGTAGGCCACGACGTTAATTAATCTGTATAAAAAAATAAACAAACTGTTCCGCTAAATACTCAGAATGTGGGAAGTGTTCCGTTAAGGAAAAAAGATTTGGGAACCACTGGACAAGAGCTACACTTGTGACTCTTCTGACAAGTCAACTCTGATGACTCATTGTCCAAAGTTTGTCGGAGATACTTCTTTGGGTGAAGAAAGAACAAGAGTTGTCGTTACGATTTAAATGAATATTTATCCACAAGTAGAGTTCATGAAAAGTTTAAAACACACTATATATCAAGCAATAATACATGTTGTAATCCAAATTCAATAATAACATCACAGTAGTAGATTTGACATGAAGCTTGACACTTATTGACTGAACAGATTTGTCGGACGCCCAAAATAACTCGTCTTCCCCTAAATAGAGTTTAGTTTAGAAATTGGAAGCTTCTAGAAAGCAAGGTGGAAATAAAGTTTCTGTTGGCGCTTCTCACTCCTGCACTACCATGACAACCCTGACGTGTACAACACGTGACAGACACAACTTTGTGAAGCACACGATGACAACTGAGTTTCTAAAGCGTAACAATCACTCACCAGCATCACCCACCAGCATCACTCACCAACATTACTCGCCAGCATCACTCACCAGCATCACTCACCAGCATCACTCGCCAGCATCCCTCACCAACATCACTCACCAGCATCACTCACCAGCATCACTCACCAGCATCACTCACCAGCATCACTCGCCAGCATCACTCGCCTGCATCACTCACCAACATCCCTCACCAACATCACATGTAATATTCTACAACAGAGAATTTATAGTAACATCATAAACCACTTAAATAAACATAATGTCAGTATTCCTTACCAAAATGGATTTAGGAATCATAGGTCATATTTATTATTTCAGTATAACAGGTCCATTACATTAATGTATTTAAGATTTCCTGATAAAGAGAGAACAAACTGTACTAATAAATAATTCCAAATCAATAGAAACAACTTTTAACTTAGGTGTCCTTCTAGAAACAGTCTAGTGCCTATCAAATTGCATTTGTTCAGGAACAAAAATTAGATTTTATTTCAAATGATTGCAAAGTATAGAGAACAATCAATACAACACATGAGACTGATAATTAAAAAAAGAGAATTGGTTGAATTTTGATGTTTGGAATCAAATTGAAGGATATCTTTCAATTTTTAAACTCTGAAAACTGTAATTTTTTATAGTAACAAAAAAAAAATCTAAAATAAATAAAAACGTATCTTATTCGTAGTCTGGTAAACCAGTTACAAAGACTAAAAATTTAAATTATATAATCGTTACATTTTAAAAAAGGCTGGCTGCGTCTCCTTCACAAATCTCCTATAAGAATTTTACATATCAAGAACATTAAAGTAAAATGCTATTTAACATTGGTTACGCAAATATTAGAATATGCGTCCTCTGTTTGTGACCCCTCCCCCACCCCATCAATTCAAGAAAACATAAACTAGAACAAAAACAAAATAGAGACCAGAGATTTATAACAAACGAATATTTACTTTTGTTTAGAGTAACACCTTAACTAAAATCAATAGATTTAGAGACACTTCAGGACAGAAGACTAAAGAGAAAAGTAGAAATAATACATAAAAAAACTGAACCATAATTTACAAATAGAAAGACAAAACCTAAGGAAATACTCAGAAAGACACAAAGATAAAGTCACGTTTCTTATTCCATAAACTAGGACGACTTTGTCCAAGTACTTCTTATTCCCCCAGCACTGTTAGGACATGAAATGGAATTAGCCAAGAAAACTAACAACCTGGTTTATTTTAATACACTGATGAACATGCAAGACTACATTGACACATACACGTAGGGCGTAATGATCTTCTCTTTTGAAGTCACGTCTGTCATTTATAAGATAAAATACAATTAAAAAACAACAACAACAGAATAACAAACAATAATTTGAGACATGCACATTTCAGGGTGAGGTAACTGAACGTCTGCGAGCTTGTGACCGCGTGGAGCGCCATCTGGTAACGTTATCGACAAGGTATACGAACGAAAAGAATTTCTAATGTTCCAATTCTAGCCGTCACTGTGACAGTTCACTAAGTCCGAGTATATGCGTGTCTAAAGAGATTAGTTCTTGCTGCTAACTCTTCTCTCATCGAGGACTTCACATTAATACCGAAATAATAATGTCCTTCATTTTATGGGCTTTAAAAAGTCATCGATAAAGGCTTATAGCATGCCAGCACTCATTGTAGCAGTAAGATACTTCAAACTCAACACATTCTTGCAATGGAACGAAACAGCAATTTATAGGGCGTTTTTTTTTGTTTTGTTTTGCATTGATTTACTCACTTGTCTTTTTTCTCGATAAAACATAAAGATACAATATGTTTAAATGTGTTTAAGGCTTACTTCGTGTCTGTGTTTTTTTAAAGCCACGTCAGGTCTAAGTGTGTGTTTAAAGCTAACTTATGTCTAAGTGTGTTTTTAAACTAGTTTAAAGCTACATCGTGTCTGAATATGTTTAAGGCTAGATCTAATTGTGTTAATGCTACCTCGTGTCTAAGTGTGTTTAGAGCTACCTCGTGTTTAATTTTGTTAAATCTACCTTGTATGTATTTACGGCGCTACTATACAAAATCTGCTAACATACGAAAAACTTGTTGGCAAGGTAATGCTTCATCTAAACTGTTGCGCCGTCTAGAAAACATCATAAAAAGGGCATCAAAAATCACACGCACAACATTACCATATTTAAAGGAACTTTTAGAACAAAAGTGTTTAAGAAAAATGGTAAAAATCTTGGAAGACAACGGCCACCCGCTCCATCAGAATTACGTCAAGTCGTCGCGAAGTGGGCGACTATTGTCAATCAAAACAAGAACACAGCGGTTCAAAAACTCGTTCGTACCTCAATCGGTCAGACTATATCAACGCCACTCGTTGATCAGGAAACATGAAAGGGACCAAGATGCCTGTGTGTAATCGCTGAATGAACTCTGTATGTTGTGTCTGTTCTATTTATGTGTATGTTTCTGTTGTGTTGTCTTTATATGAGAAAAGAGTCCTTGTAAGCAAAACAAATTTCCATAAGGATCAATAAAGCAGTCTTAGTCTTAGTCTTAAAGCTACCTCATGTGTAATTGTGTCAAAGCTAACTCATGTGTAATTGTGTTAATGCTACCTCATGTGTAATTGTGTTAATAGGTACCTCATGTGCATAGTTGAAAGCCCCCTTATGATTAATGTGTTTAAAGCTTCCCGTGTAAAGTGTTTTGGAAGTTTCATAGTTGTGACACAAACCTAACATTGGAATGGAAAGAAAAGATCGGTTCACCAAGCAGCTGCCACTGTGGCATGTAGCTGACGTAGTGAGAACTGCAAGTACTCTCGATTCAAACATAGAATGAAACAAAACAGAAAGCCAGGCAGTCCATCATTGTTTCTATTTCAAACCAGAAATTATCTGACAGAATTCAATTTCCTCTATCATTCGGTAGAAGAGTTAATTATCAAATCGAGAATTAACGAACATGTTGCAGGATAAAGAAGGGAAACAACTAATTAGTGTGTTGTGAAATTAGGAAACTCTATTGCTGCCCTTTGTTTAATAGAACCAGTGCTGACTGGAAAAAGGAGGCAAGGAATTGAAATCAGAACTTACGCACGCACTGGCTTCGCACAGGGATTCTAAATTTGTTGACCATTTCCGGACCTTGTACTGCTTCTTTTGTTAACGTCGACGAAAATTGTATAAAATGAAAATATTTCTTATTCTACATGCTAGGACACGTTCATAGAAGTTCTCTTTCTTTTCTAGTGACAATAGAGTTTAAATAAGTGGCATGAATCAGCCAGGACGGTCAGTGACTTGGTTGAGTTTAAGTCTCGAATTAGCATTAACGACAAGTGAATAAACATAGTATGTAGAATTAGTATAGGGGCACACCGGCCCGCTCGCTCTACACAAAAAGTCCTAACCTTTATACATATACTATCATAATTAACACATATATGGTCTAGATAAGCATGCATAAATTTAACAGATCTGCTCTCATTGTGTCAATCCATTGAAATAGTGTTTCATCTATTGCCGGTTCATTGTAAATCATTGCTGCGATCGAGCTGTAGTCAAACGAATCATGAACGACATTTTCAAATATATAACTTCGATATCATGATCTACATCTTTGAATTGTTATTGTTCTTTGTTATGTTTTTGCTATTATAATACATTATTATAAAATATTTCGTTAGTATCTTTTTTACAAAATTAGTATTGTAATATGAGAGCAATGCATAGAAATAGTGTCATTTGAAACGTGTCAGTAATGCGAATGGAAAAGACTGGAAAAGAAAGGTTTACAACGACATCTATTACTGGTCTATTTATCTCTGTTACTTTGCAGCTATCAAATTATATTCTTATCTATCTATCTATCTATCTATTTATCTCTCTCTCTCTCTCTCTCTCTATCTATCTATCTATCCGTCTATTTATCTCTGCTACTTTGCAGCTATCAAACTATATTTTTCTCTCTCTTTCTCTATCCATCTATCTATCTTCCTATCTATCTATCTATCTTTCTATCTATCTATCTATCTATCTATCTATCTATCTATCTATCTATATATATATATATATATATATCCATCTATTTTTCTCTGTTTCTCTGTTAATCAGATGTCTTAATAAAATTTCTATAGCTTCATGTTATCTATTAGTCCGTCCAATAATGTCATACTTATCTCCACTCGTAGTTTTGAAATTGACTTCTTCAAAATACAAAATGGCTGTAAGCTATTTATATTGTATATCTGTCGGAAAAAAAAATCATATAAACATGATCACAATTAAACTAACACTCTCACGAACATGGCTACATACTTTGTTTATAAACAGAGCTACACTGACATAGACTAATTCTGTTCCAGTCTGAAGTCCTTCTTACTTTATTCCACCAGGGAGCGCGACAGTCGGCTCAAGTTACCGGCAAACTGTCAAATGATAACGGCTTTTCTGCACAGGGCTGTCACAGTGCGGATACATATCGTCGCGTGGGGCACCCTGGCGGACGTGTCGGTTTAATCATCCAGTCAATACAACTTTTCTTAGCAGTCAAGTAGATAGCACACGATTTGAAATCTTTCGCCATGGCTCTCTACACTGCAGATCTGGAGAGGAGGAACTAGTGGGAAAGAAGAAAAAAGTTGTACTCTCTGCACGTTAGTATATCACAGTGTCGGCTCTAGGAAGCATGAAAATACAAGTCACAGCTACACGCCTCGTGCATGATGGAGGCCCATCTAACTGTCAAAAGAGTTGAGCCGATGGCTCTTGGAACTCTAACCTCGCAAGCCTGATTGAACAAACCGCTCTGTCGGAAAGAGGTCCAAGTCAATGTCTATATAAAAAACTGCCATTTCAATGTGTCGGGCACTCTGGACACGTGGACTAGAATACATGGCCGAAGGTCGAGCACACCGGGAACCTCCACCCTTTTCCTATGTTTTACCAAGCTAACCGTGCAGGACTTGCCATTGATGTAACGGTCCCTTGAGGAACGGCGCCTGGATTATCGACAGTCTTGGAAGCTCTTTTACAACTCCGCACTGTGCAATGAGAAACCTCTCGCATTCACTTAGAACAGGGGTTCTCAACTTGTGGGTCGCGACCCCTTGAACGGTCGATTGACGATTTGTCAGGGGTCGCCTAAGACCATCGAAAATATGGATTGTATTTTGTCAATTCTTCTATTGCTGTATGTGTGTGGGGGAGGGGGGGGGGGTCGCGGCAGAGTGAGGGATAATAAAAAGGGGTCGCCGAGCTTAATTGTTTGAGAACTGCTGACTTAGACACTTCCACAGGAGTCTTGTTTTGCTACTCATTTAGCCTAATCACTTCCTCTAGCGATCGTTTTCCGTAAACAATAAAAATATACGTAAGTACTCATGAAACTGTTCTGTAAACCATCATGTACATTTGGCAAATACCCAGAACGACTTCACTGAACAACATTGTTGTGAATTGTGGTAGCTGGTTCCACTGTAACCACCTTGTAGCAATAGACTGCAAACGTTGTAGATGTCAAACACAAAGGCATCGTTTGTTCTCATGGCAATCATTAAACAGAATTAAACCATCCGATATAAACATTTCACATGTAAATTATGATTGAGTCTGGTGTAAATATATAGTTTGCTTTTCTATAGTTATCATGTTTTGTTTGTTGTGATGCACAAATTGGAAGACACATTTCTTTATGGATAATAAATATTATTATTATTATTATTATTACATTTTATTATTCGAATACTTGGTCACAATAGCATGCCGATGGATTTAACGTTGTGGAAAGGGGAACTAAGTCATATTTCAAAAAATATAAACACTTTGTAATTCTCCAGAATATTCTTGAAAAGAAGTGTAGATGTATTGTGTATATGTATTGTGTAGATCAGTGATTCCCAACGTGGTCTTTATAGACCCCAGGGGTATACGAAGACTTCCAAGAAGTCTATGAAAGTGAAAAAATAAATTGGGGTCTATGAGATGTCCACGGGGTCTAAGATAAAAGATTACATTTAAGCAAGTCGTGACTTTAATTTTTACATCACATTAATGTAATTATTTCATACATTAATATATGATTTGTACTCCGGTTAATCCTTTAAATATTTATCCTGATAGTCAAATGAAAAATGTTTGTTTTTAATTGCAAGACTTATTTAAAAAGCTTAATTTTGTCTACATGTAACTAATGTTTAACATAAAGATTCATTCCTTCCTTGTCAAACAAGCAGTTGCCCAAGTGCCTTTTTATGACGATATGAAACTAATTACACTGGAGGAACATTTGAGACAATGCCACTCTGATAAAATAGATAAAGGTTTGAAAAACTTTCGAATGTTCAAAGATAAAATTCAAATTAGAATCACAAAATCTCTCTTCGACATCATATTAAAAAGATAATTGTTTGTGAGCGTCTAACGATATCTATTTACTTTTTAGCAAAATACGGAAAACACTATAGGTAAAACATTGATTTTACCAGCCGTTGTAATTTTAAATACTGTTTTACACAAACCTACATCTGTTGTTATTAAAAGAATTTCTTTAAGCATCAATACAGTTCAAGAGCACATCGATGGTATAAGTTCTACAATTAAAAGCTTCTTATGTAATTCTTTGCAAACGACATATATACAGTTTGGGATCAGACGCGTCGCAGGCTCTCAGAGTGTGTAACGCTGTGTTGCAAACTGATAAGGGTAGCCAACCAGCTCCTTATTTTCCTCAGGGTTGACACACGAAACCTTTCCCATGTTTGGGTATAATTGCAAGGCCTCAGAGTTTTGAATTCAGTTTTCCTTCTGCTAGGTGGGTAGCAAGCCAAGGCTAATGAGCACTTCCTGTTCGAAGCTTACAGGTTTAGTCAACAGTTACTCTCCTTCCCCTCTTCTTCTGTTGATAAAAACAGTTCCTTTCATATATTGGGTAAACCCGCTGGCCGCGGGTCAGACTCAACTAGTAATATTATAACATATGGCCATGTCTTCCATTTCGAACATTAAGGAGGGATGCAGTGTTTCACAGGACTATACAAACGCAGATGCAACATGCATATTTTCCACACCTGATGCAAAGCCGTTGCACGCAGGGGTCAATTTTAATAATATAGCTTAATTATCCTTGTTGATGATCTTTCAATAGTGCGTTAAACATAGCAATATGTAATAATATTAGCAAATGAAGTATACGTCCATGCAACAGGTTCACTCAAATATTACACCAGAAAGTTGGATTGGATTCAATGATGTAATTTCCAGGGGAACAAAAGAGTTCCTGCACAAAGAACTGTCGAATTCCTAGTTGACATCACGGGAGATAATGAGAATATGTAAACAAAAAATGACATTTTCAAACAGCGAAAATTACTGCATTAATTGTTTGGGAACGAGCACTGGTATCGAATTCGTAGAAATATCAAGCAACGAATGCTGGAATGGAACTCAATTTGTTAAGAAATAAATGTTTACAAAGAGATTGGACAAATACTGGTAGGGAGCACGAGAAGATGAATACATTGAATTCTACTCGTTAACCTTCGGCCATAAAAACACATGACCTTTATATCATCGGCTCTATTGGTGGCAAGGTCGGAGGAGGGCAATTTTATTTTTACTTTCCTTTAGGTTCTATATTTTCACATTATGTTATAACATATTGTGGTCTAGTAGTCAACTAACAAACTCACTCTGTTTGTCTGTCCGTCTGGTACACAATTTGTACACGTTTTTTTCCACACTTCCGTTTCTCGGATCAAGTAGAAACTTTGCTCAATTATTCATCGTCTCTATTAAAACACGAATCAATAAAACAATTAGTCATTTCATTAATTAATTAGTGGTTGTTAATTAATTTTGTTTGACATAAGAAAAGAGAAATAAATTTTACAGTAATGAGATATATGGCTGTAAATGTGCCGTTATTTCAGTTATATACGTTTTTTCTTTAAGTATTTCATTTTATTGTGCCTGTTATGCTTTAGGGGCTTATTAATAGTTAAGTTTTGTGCTAGACTACAATGTAAAAGGAATCGATAAATCGAGCAAAAAAATCAAAGTTTTCATAGAAGAAAAAGTATTTTCTTTGTCATCTGATGACATTTCTTAGTGACCACTAGACTTTCCCGCTCTGTTCCGGGTGACTGGTTTTTATCGTCTGCTTTCTGACTCGTTTGTTTCGGCGTCAATATACTACAGGCTTAATACTTGATTGGTTCTGGAAAAACACGAGACGAGGGCAGTGAGTGGTGTTCCCATAAAGGAAAGATAAGCAGGTTCCTTTCTAAACAACACCCAACAATAGTTTTACAAGGAACAAATAAAGAGTCAGATGGTCGTGAGACTCGTTCATCACAGCTTATAATTCGTTTTAAAATTCTTCTTTCTTGTTTTTTTTAAATTATTTTTAAACTCAAGACTAGAATGAGGTAAGGACATACACTGGCACAATTAGAATCAATTAATATGCTCAGGATACATAGACTGGCGAGTATTTGTTTAATGGAATATTATTAAAACATTTATGTATAATTAGGACATCCGGTTATTATCAGGACATCCGGTTATATTCAGGACACCCGGTTATATTCTGGACACCTGGTCATACTCAAGACACCTGGTTATATCCAGTACACCCAGTTAGGGAAACACGTTTCTGTATTCCAATAAAATGCTCAAAGCTGATATTTAAAGAAGTGCACGAAGCAGACTCGAAACAAAAAAAAAAAGTTAGCCTCTTTCAGTCGTAGATCGACTATAACTCATCTCGTGGAAAGCCTGGGCATTTTTTATGGTGGTCAGAACGATGTCGCCCCCACAGTTCCACACTCTCCACGCAGCTGATGTGTCCAAAGAAACGGCAAATACCAGATGCAGTTTGGTATTAATAGGGCCCAAGGTTCGGCTAGTTTAACACTGTGTTTCAGAAGCTGCCTAAAACTCCTGATTTTTCCTCAGGTGTCTTCCAAAGATTTTTTCATGTTTGAGTATAACCACAAGGTAATAGAAGTTTGTATTCAGAGTTTTCTTTTCCTAGGTGGATAGCCAAATAAGTACTGCAGAAGTAATCGGCAGAAAAAACTAATTACATTAATCCCACCTGGCACAGGGCATCAGGTTCTTTAGCACCATTGTTAAGCCAATTCTAATTTATGGAACAGAGACCTGGCGAACCACCATGACCACCATGAAAAAAATCCAGGTATTTATCAATACCTACTGATGATGATTCTTGTGATCCGCTGGCCAGACAAGATCTCGAATGAGGAACTGTGGCAAAGACCAAAGCAGCAGCCCATTGAAGTAGGTAATGCTAGAGATGCTGGAGATGGATAGGCCACACCCTTCGCAAGCCTTCATCCAACATAACAAGACAAGCCCTAACCTGGAACCCCCAAGGAAAGAGGAAGAGGGGACGACCCAGGAATACATGGCGCCGCGAAACATTTACAAAATCAGAGAAATAAGACTACATTTGCATAAACTCTTATTTTTAATATAGTAAGATGGAAGGTAAAATCTTTGAAATGAATCCATCAGTTGAATCTAATCTATAAACCAAGTCAAAGTTCCCACAACGGGATGTGAACCCAACTAAAGACTTGAGTTTCAAAGATTCAAAGACTGTGAATCTTTTCAAGACTCCATAAATCCAAATCTCATCTCTCTAAATCTAGAACTCTCTTTAGGATCCAACAGAAATAAGTGTGACATCTTGGCGGGAAAGGAGTGGATGAAACTCTTCGCTTCAATTGATCGTTTGATGCGGCTGACAAAACATTATTACTACCAGCCATTGATCACCGAGTGGCCTTGTATATTGACATCTATTTGGAGAGCCACTTAGTGGGTCGTTTACACTAGACGACCGTGATTTATAAGCAACTCATTATCTACCACCTTAACTGACATCATGGTTAAACAAGAAAAACATTTTAAAAAATGTTTTTTATAAAAAACAACAACAACAAAAAAAAAAACAAAGCTAATATTAAATGTAATTGTATCAATTAGTTTGGATCAGTCATGTAATTGTACAAGATCTAAACTAACAATAATAAATCTATGTGATTAGAATATTTTGACCAATTGTTTTTGCTTAGCAGAATTTCATGCTTTTAGCTTGCTCAATGCGCTAAAGCTATAACTTGAGGGAGCTTTGTAAAAAAGGCTTCAGCAGTGATTCTAGAGCTCTCTTTTGCCTTAAGTTTAGGTCAAATCTTTATGAGCATCAGCAGAAGATAAAATAATGACTGTGATGAAAAACGCAATCTTGTTCAAGTCCAGTCATGTAGCATTCTCGATATCCAAAAGGGGTTGTGTGTCTGGGTAGAGTAGACACTGCACTGGTGAACTTACCTTGAACCTAGTTTACCATAAAACAAAATGCATCTAGAATGATGTCATGCACTAGTGGATTCAAGCAAAGCCTCCAAAGGAGAAAATGTGTGTAAGATATCATATACTTTAGGAATTATTAGTATAGATGTAATGAGATAGAAGTTGTCTTCTTGGAGATTTTCACCATCAATGTCAAGGATGCTAAATCGAAAGTCACTGCTGCCATCTAAATAAAAAGAAATGATCTATAATTTTAACAAAATCTCAATGAGTGGAAGTTGATCTTCGCATCGAATAAGCTTTTTTTTAAAACTTAGTTAGTTTCCCATTTGTTTTTGAACTAACTTTGAAAAGATAGGAGTGAATATCTAATGTCTTTTCTTAAGATAAGATAAGATCATTTTTATTGATCCAATCAAATGGAAATTCAGTTTGACTACAATTGACAACCTCAGCGTAACTACTGTACAATAACAATATAGATGCTTTCTAAATTAGACTTCTATGTACTTTTCGATGACGACAGATGATCTTGTAACACTCTGACCGATAGTGGGATAAAGGAGTTTTTAAATCTTTCTGTTTTAGTCCTAATGGAAAAGAGACGACCACTTCGTTCGTTCGTGAAACAAACAGAAGCGCTTAGAGAATTTGATTCTGCTGTGCTAAATAGTGCTCAAAAGTTATCCTAGATCTTTAAAAAACAAAGCTTGGACCTATTTACTAATCACGGATGTATTTATCAACCAAGGAGATGTTTAACCAGTAAAAGACCTAGATGCCAGCAACAGACTTTCAAATGAAGTTATACACCAGCCACAGACCTTTATACGAGCAACGGAAGTATTCGACAGTATATAAGTAGTAGCGATGTCACGAAACGCTAAAATAAGTAAATCTTTTTCCCCCCATGTCACGCTGTCAAAAGGTGAAGTGTACTAAATGCTTCTGGGTAACGGAAATGTTCCATCAATGATGAAGTCAGCATTCCTTTGTTGGACGAGCTGTACGAAGATCAATAGACCGTCAAGATGGCGGGCGGTTAAACCTTTTCTAAGTGATGATGTTAGGTTGATACATTTTTAGAATCAGCAAAGAACACCTGACAAGTTAGGCTTACAGTACTCGGAAGTGAATATATAAATACAGACATATAAAAAAACAAGATATCAAAGATAAATTGTGTTACATACAAACACGTAGGCGGCCCCTGTGGGTCAGTCGTAGGCCTACTCACAGATTATGCTACACACACGATCTCACCGGGGTCACTTCACGATTACATAACAGACATATACCCAGGAGGTAAACATTGATGAAGAAATCTTAATAAATGAAAAGAAATGGGGATGCTTATGATGATATAGATAATTATTAATTGTATCTATTTACGTTTTTTGTGAATGGGAAATGATAACAAACAGGTGTGTGATTGTGTACATGTATTCGCGTGTTTACACGAGTGATGACCCAACTTTTATGGCTGTGGGCCAGTGTAGGGAGACTCCCTACCTCATGGTATCGCCACTGCACCCATTCGTAATGACGTCTCGTAGCGATCAAATTCTGTACCCACCAGCACGTACTGACTTCATTCTATTAGCCTTGCGCCGCTATCCTTAATTCTTGCAGCACCCTGCACGCCTACACGCCCTCTCCAACCGCGACCCCAACCCGCTACTAAATATCATATTTGATCGCTGAGTCAAAGGGTTGACCCCCCCCCTCTCCTTACCCCATCCTCGGTCCACGCGTAACATGATCACAAAGCCAATGTCCAGTCATTAAGCTGACGCGTCTTCCCTGGGGGTCATCCCTGACACACACACACGCACAAAATCTAGACCCCTAAAAGAAGTTAAGAAAAAAAAATCACAAAACAACACAGATTGGAAATAAAAACAAACAACATACAGCAATCTAATGACACCTCATGTCATCTAGATGTTAATGAGTTTTTATATGTCATGGAATTAGACCAGCACATTCATGCTTCCTACAATTATAATGACATGCTAAGCCTTGTCATTCTTTCACTCTGACATTTACCAGAGAGCGATGTGAACAAAGCTAGAACGAACCGGTCGCTGCTACATTGACAGAAAGCAAATAGAGGTTGAAGTTGGAACATTTAAATTTTTTTCTTAACTAGTGTTTAATTAAGTTAAAAAGTTCCCCTTTCAGACCTTCCGATCTAGAGGGCAGATGATTTAAGCATATGTCTCTAGGGCCGACGGTTAACTAGGGTGTCATATGGTCAGCACAAACGACTTCTATTTCCCCAATTTATGTCAGGTACCCAGTAAAGTCGGGTGGACTCTGGGGCGTTCAAAAAAAATATTGAAATTCAAAATTCACCGAGTTTTGAGCCTTAAGACCACTCGGTAATCGGTTTGGAAGCCAAGCACTTTACCATTCAGCCTCCACCAATTAGGGATAGCTAATAAATAATCAGAAGGAGGAAAAGTGCTCATTTGTCCCCGTCCGGTAGTATTGGCATTAGTAGCGAAAATGTCCGCATTTATTCTGTTTATTGAAGAGATATTTACACCATTCAATGATGTTATACACCGACATTATATATTCTCATTCATACAAGACCTCCAGGAGTTTATCCCACTGATGTTGTTAGACCAGTACTGCTTCTTGAAATTGTGTGCAGGACAGGGCAGTGGCGTTTGAATCTTCCAGGCTGAAATCTGTCACTTAAAGATCCTAAACATCTGTGCACTTTTCTTGTGATAATGAGTTTTCGCTGATTAACACACAGTGAAAACAAAAAGACAGATATGGATTCTGCATGGATAAAGATATATCCTCCTTAGTCCTCCTTCGTCATTGAAGATTAGCACATTTCTCATTCCCTATGGACTCGAAGATGACTGTAAAGTCCAATCCTCGCTTTAAAAATCCTGCTGCATAGGTGGCATGGGTAGATTTGGTAAGTTGCAGGTAGGCCTGCTTCTTCTATCAGCTTTTTGTTGGTTCGGCGTTCTTTCACCCTGGCCACTCTTCTTGCTTCAAATCTCTATGTACATCTCGATGGATCCAGGTATTAGAAAAGAAACTTTCCTTTAAACTTAACATTACATATTAAGATCCTAAAGCAAAGGGAAGATTTTTAGCATATTGATGGAACGGAAAAATGGACAGACCAATACTTCCCTGACTATTTTGTTAGTTGCAGTGGAAAGAGATAATGGCATGAAGTCTTAAAATTGAGATTTCACTGGTACGTTACAATTCACTCAATTAAATACTGGTCCATTAATACTGGTCCATTAATACTGGTCCATTAATAGTGGTCTAGTGGTTCATTGATACTGGTCCGTTAATAGTGGACCAAAAAAAACTGGCCTAAGTTAACACTGGCTCATGTCTCACTGGTCCAAAGTAACACTGGCTCATGTCTCACTGGTCCAGGTTAACACTGCTTCACGTTTCACTGGCCCATGTTGACACTGGCTTATGTCTCACTGGGTAACGTTTACACGTTTACACTGGCTCTTGTTAACACTGACTTTAATTAACATTTGGTCAATTAAAGAACTATTTAATTGGTGTAGTCCGATGATTTGTTTTGTAATTATTGTCCTATAATTGTGGCATTGGGAGGCAAAGAGTAGCGATCCAATGGGATGGGGTTCCATGCTAGCGATAACGCACAGCGAATCATTGAGTATCAAACAGGTCATGCTATGCTAAGGTGTCAGATTGTAAAGACCCCCCCACCCCCTTTCCTTAGTGTTCTCATCATAGTTACGTCCCCTTTGAGAGCTCTAAATTTGTGTAAATGTGTGCCTGCGTCTGTGTGTGTATATATAAAGGGGACTGATGTGTGTATTAATGTTATTAAAGGATCATAAGATAATGTATCTGTTCATCATTCAAGTGCAAAACAAAAGTAACAACAACAAAAACTGCTTCAAGTGTTGATGTACACAAAAACAACAACATAATTTAATAAATAGAAGTTGTTTGTTTTTTTAAACCTTTGAGAATAAGTTTTTTGTTAGGCCAATGAGGGAGGAGTCCCTTCTGACAATTGTGTGTGTGTGTGAGAGAGAGAGAGAGAGGAGAGAGAGAGAGAAAGAGAGGAGAGAGAGAGAGAGGAAGTTATTGTTACACTTTTTAGGAAAAAAATTGTAACAACAGATAGAAAATATTCACGTTTCGCTTATTTGAGATTTTCACAAGAAACTAACCACAGTCAAGGACGCCTAATTGTGCGAACTAAAAAAAAAAACCACTTACGGTAGAGTTTAGATAAATTGATTCCACACTGCAAAAAAAAAATTTTTAAATTTTTTATCCTATAACTCTTTAAAGACACACCCTATCAACGCATCCTTTATTCTTTACACCGGATACAGCAAAAAGTTTGCTATTTATAGATTTTCTGCCATACATGAGATTCCAATGAGAGGTTTTAAGATAGACAACAGGTTCCCATAGCCATCGTTTTATTCTAAACCTTGCTAAACCTTGCTAAACCTTGCTAAATCTTGCTATCTCGTGGTATTGTCAAAAATTTGAACCATGTAAAGTAAAACAACTTTAAATAAGACAGTCTACTATATAACATAAAATAACAAAAATAACTTAGCTGAGTCTCAACAGTTACCGCAATCCAACGCTGACAGGTACATTTATACAATTATGATACAACATATCTATGATAAACGGGGAAGTGTAAATTACTGTAAATCTATTATTTATCTCTTATGTATTTCATGGAAGCGAGTTTCTTTTGTAAAGACTATGACAGGGACATTAATTTAAAGTGTTTTTGTTATTTTCATTGATTTACATCCCTAATGACATCAGTTATCTTAGTGGTTGATGTCATCTGACAACTTACAGTCATAAGTGACATATGACAGGCTCGCAAAGTTTCACGCAAGCTTGTTCTGGAATTGTAAGAGAAAGTAGACACTGTTCGACGAGTCTTATTCGTGCGGCAAAAACTCGAGTTTGAGTCGAAATGAAGATCTGAAAACTCGAGTTCGAGTTTAAATGAAGATCTTCTGAAAACTCGAGTTCGAGTCTAAATGAAGATCTTCTGAAAACTCGAGTTTGAGTCTAAATGAAGATCTTCTGAAAACTCGAGTTTGAGTCTAAATGAACATCTTCTGAAAACTCGAGTTTGAGTCTAAATGAAGAAGAAGATCTTCTGAAAACTCGAGTTTGAGTCTAAATGAACAAGGAGATCTTCTGAACACGTTCGAAGTGAAACTTGTAAAAATTGTACTTTACTTTGACAGTGACCTCTAGATTAGTACACCAAAGTCGAAAGTCCCACCGGCCACCATTTGAAAGGGGGAGGGCACACATGAATGTCCTGATTTTATTTTTACATTAAATATTAAATATCACGACACTGAAATGTAATCTTGCTATTCACATGGAGTCAGAAATACTAGACAGCATTGATTTAGATAGATAAATAGATAGATGGATGGATAGATAGATAGGCATTATTGATGATAAAGAAATGATTATCATACATGATATTTCTTGTAACTATCAGAGTTAACCTGCGTAACAGTGTTTTAACGTCAACAAAGTAATAGCTGCTGCTAGATGGAGTCCTACCATTGGTGACCAACAAAACCCCTTTAGACACCAGTTTATGACAAACATTGTTAAGACAGATAAAAAAATTTAAACTAATAACAAAAAATCACCCTTCGGACACGTTTTTACATAAGACCATCACAACATAGATACAAGCCACAGGCCATTAGCTTTTTGAGCAAATTTTCAGATGTAAATTGTACATCTAATATTTCAGTGGAACTTCACTATTCAATAAACATTGCATTAGCTAAGTACATTTTTAATGTGTAATTCAGAATTGTTAGCTGAATTTCCCCAAGGAGAATAAAGATAATAATTATATACCATTATTTTTTTATACAAATTACTGTTATTATTATTATAGTTGTAAATATTAGGTTTTAATAGCTGAATTTAATTTAGTCGCTTGGCTTCCGAACCTTGGGTCCTGGGTTCGAAACTCGGGGAAGACTGGGATTTTGAATTTCAGGATTCTTAGGGCACCCCTGAGTACACCCAACTCTAAGGGTTGCCTGACTTTAGTTGGGGAAAGTAAAGGCGGTTGGTCGTTGAGCTGGCCACATTGCACCATGCTCGTTAATCGTTGGCCAAAGTAACGGATGGCCTTAACGTCATCTGCCCTATGGATGGCAAGGTCTGAAGGGGGGAACTTTACTTTTTAGCTGGATTGAATTGCATAAAATAGTTAATGTTATCGACCATTACAGGAGTCTCAATTCTATTTCTGTATTGTTCCCTCACAAGGAAATGTATTATACATTCTTATCTATCGAACATAAGATTAAGAAATGTTGCGCAGACTTGTAGTATGTAAATAATAAAACCATTATTTCCACAGACAATATCCAGCAACTTTCTGGCAGAGTTCTGGTCTTAGCACGACGGTCCTAGCAACAAAGTAGGATGACAAAATTGATGATTGTCTTCTGTAACTTAAAGCAAAAAAAAAAATCATGGCTACGGTAGTTATAAACCTGGCCGAAACCTAGCTATGTACCTACCGGTGACGTAACTATGTGCATAGCTTTGGCCTAGTTATATACCTAGCTGTGGCATAGTATGTACCTAGTTCAGACTAAGTTGTAACCTAGACATGTACCCAGCTGTGACCTGGATATGTGCCTAACAGCCCTAGCTGTGACATAACTGTGTACCTAGTTGTGTACCTAGCTTTCTACCTAGCTGTGACCAAGCTATGTACTTAGCTATGCACCTAACTGTAACCAAAATGTACCAAGCTGTGTACCTAACTATAACCTAAATGCTACTTAGCTGTGACCTAGCTGTGACCTTTATTTATAGACACATATCAATGAGCTGACAAGAGATGTCTGTAGTTGGCGTCAAGCGAAACAAAAAACATTTAAACAAACATTGTGCCAGTTGCCTGATTGTACAGCGACATTCAAACCACAAACTCGTGAGTTCTGTTCTGAAAGTAGTAAATAATCTACAACACAAAATTAACACTCCAGGAAACCAGCAGAACAGTTGTGTCTTTGTCAGCGACTCCTTGGACATTTTTACACAGACAGAATGTTTCAATATTAATATTTGATACCCTGACGTCTACATACCGAAGGTGCTAAGGTTATCAATCGTTTGTCAGTTGATGATTTATTGATTTTTTTGTTTGTTTTAGAAAATAATATTCATTTTAATTTTTGAAAACAATAGCTTGTTGTCATGTATTCTGACAAGATCAACATTGTATCGAAGACAGAAACAGAATTGTTGTTTCCTTTCTGGTGTATCTTAAGAAGTTTTCTAGTGGCTTGACGAAATGCAGTAAAAGGGTTCTCTAGATGGTAACAGGAGTATTCTAAGCGTTTCTCAAACTGCGGAGCCCCTTGGGGCGCGATGTCTTCTCAAGGAGGGATGAGGGCGATGTTCAGAAATATAGGGAGGCATGGAGGCAGTCAATGTATTTTTGAAGGGGCCAAAACAAGGTGTATTTTGATTGTAGGTATCAATCCATGTTTGATAACATATAATTAACCAAGTCAAATGATATTAGTACCAATGTTTAACAGAATACAATATTTTAAATGTCGTTTCATCTTCTGATGAGGATCTTTTGAAAAGTAGACCTTTTTTTGCGGGAGGCCACTGCAATAATATAAACTCAAAACTTTTCAAAACGTCTCCGCTGACGTGATTCTTCTCGATATTTTTGCGTTAGAATAGTCTAACTTTACCCAGACTATTGTACTTTTTTTTCAAAGCTTATATCAACTCACTCTTTCTGTCTGGTAAAAAGTTAGAATACGACTTTTCTCCCACATCCAATCTGGGATCAATCTGCAATTTTGCTTAATTATTTCTTTTACCTGACAAAAGAAGAATCAATTTAAAAAAAAATAACCAGTTAATTAATTAATATATGTAATTAATTATTTTATTTAAAATGGAACAAGAGAAAGAAATTGTACTTGACAAATGTGCTCATAGACTTTGAATTAGTCCCATTTATACTTAGCAGAGAGAAATATGTTGCCGCTTTAAAGTATGAAACTAACAATAACAACTATAATGCCTTCTATTTTCATAAGCACCTCGCTGGCACAATGGTTAGTGTGTTGGCATGAGAAGGCTTGAGCCCTCGACTTCGAATTCTGGTCGTTTACCTTTTTTATTTATTTATTTAATAAATGCATTTAAAAAGCGATCACGGTAATACTCACACAGATACCCTCTTTTTTCTTCCCCCACCTCACCCCTTTTTCAACTGGTCCTGACAAGTGATAGGATCATAGCGTATCGGTCAATTTAATCTTTTTTTTCGGCGTGCACGCACGAATTCTTCAAGGGTGGGTGGACACTCGACACGGTTCTCTAATGATTTTCATAGAGATTTGATAGTTGATTTATATCTTTGAGAATGTCAGTCTGGTCGTGCGGTATGCGCTCTGGGCTGGCATTTGATGGTCCTGAGTTCGTTCCCATGTCATCCTGCGGGAGGTTTGTGCTAGGTTGTATTTATATTTAGAATCTGAAGGTACATCCGAAACATGTAAAACAAACGATCAAAGAATTACTAGTTAATTGGCAACATTGGGACAACTCTAGTTTGACCGTTATAATTTTTCGAAATAATCTTTTAAAATAAAATTTGGTCTAGACTACCTTTATCTTGAACGGATTACGCTAGCGGGTATTCTCGCGTCTTCTATAGAGTTCAAGTAATAATTAGACGCTCAAAAACATTTGGCGCAAAGTCTTCTGAGTCTATATCTATAGGCCTATCACCCGGTAACGTCTTCTGAGTCTATATCTATAGGCCTATCACCCGGTAACGTCTTCTGAGTCTATATCTATAGGCCTATCACCCGGTAACGTCTTCTGAGTCTATATCTATAGGCCTATCACCCGGTAACGTCTTCTGAGTCTATATCTATAGGCCTATCACCCGGTAACGTCTTCTGAGTCTATATCTATAGGCCTATCACCCGGTAACGTCTTCTGAGTCTATATCTATAGGCCTATCACCCGGTAACGTCTTCTGAGTCTATATCTATAGGCCTATCACCCGGTAACGTCTTCTGAGTCTATATCTATAGGCCTATCACCCGGTAACGTCTTCTGAGTCTATATCTATAGGCCTATCACCCGGTAACGTCTTCTGAGTCTATATCTATAAGCCTATCACCCGGTAACGTCTTCTGAGTCTATATCTATAGGCCTATCACAACGTCTTCTGGGTCTAGATCTATAGGCCTATCACCGGACTAGAATCTTCTATACCATATATCTAAATTCAGAATTGTAGTCTTGATTAAGGTCTTTAATGTCGCCATGTCTGAATCTGTATCCCCAAACAAAAATTGTATGGGAAAGTGGGGTAATATGAGATGCTTTACTTTAAAGAGTTATAAAACCTATAACTGATATATTTTTTACCAATTGCTAATATTAAATGGATTTAGTATATATGAAATAAACTTCCCACTAAAGATCAGATTGATTCGCACATTCGAGAAATAAAATAAATTCATTTTGGTATCCCATATTACCCTACATAAATGTTTGAAAACTATAAGAATACAAACAAAATACAATTCTGTATATCAAGTAAACAAAATAAACAAAACATCACAAAAAATGTATTATTTTATAAATATTTTCTGTTAATTAGACAATAAAAAAGTGGCCCGTGGTTTTACGAAAAAAAGGCAGAGGTTTAAAAAAAAAAAGTAAGAGATTTTACGAAGAAAAGTCAGAGTGTTTACCTTGGACCTGTTTTTGTTGTTGTTGTTGTGGGCGGGAGAATGGTAGGCGGGGGTGGGGGAGTTTAAAAAGTATGATACTAGAATTCACGGACCAATGTCCGTGTCTGTGTCGAGGGGAGACCTTATAAAATGGATCATTCCATATCAAGTCAAAAGTCTATGTCGGAGAAATAACGATTCGCAGGTTAAAAATGTAACAAAAATGGGGTCCCGGAGAAAGAAAGAGAGAGAAGGAAAGAGAAAGAGAGCGTGCCGTTAAATTTCGTTGTAATAGATACACCAATCTCTTATTCTAGGAAGAAATATTTCCCTTGTTCAGCGTCTAAAGGGGTTTTGGAAATGGAAACGTGACGGATATTACGTAACGACTAAAAGGCTGGGAGGGAGAGGCGGTATACAAATTTATTATTTTTTGTTCCAAAGGGGAGCGGGGGTCTGAAGATTCCGTAACAAAAAAATATTCAAACGAAATAACAGTGGTCCCTTGACTTTTGCGGAAGAGCTATACCGCGAGTTTTCAAAAAGTCGAATTTTTTTTTCATCCTTTATATCTCTATGAAATGTAATTTATGGAAATGACAATGAATAAATAAGTCTTTGGTAAAATTCGATTTTTATTGATATATTACTTCACCGTTAAGTTTTTGAAAGGTTTGTTAGAAGGGAAGAATATATTTTAAATGTGATTTTATGACGAAAAGTAATATCATTATATTAGTCTACCTATGGTGTAGTATGCACTCCATTTGTGGACTCTATAATGCTGCTTATCGAATGTTGTTTGAAACTCTATTTGACTTAGATACCCAGAGACTCAATGCAAGTATTCTCTCTGATAACAAACATAGACATTTTCTTTGCCATGGAGCTAGCTTGTAGTACAGGAAACATTTCACTTCAGAAGATAACTCTTTTTTCTAGAAAAAACGAAAACCGTTTGTATAAATTTTAAAAAAATGTACAACAGTAATGGCTCCTCTCTTATTAAGAAAGTCTCCCCTGCGTTTCATATTAATAGTGAATAGTTGTAAAAATGGAGTATTTTAATTAGGCACCGGAAAATTAATTAGGCACTCTTTTATGGCGACCACAATTTTGAAGATAATTTTAAAACATTTAACGTATATTTTGTAATATCTTGGTATTTATGTACATTTGCACACTAGCGCGTCAGTGCAACACCGCTTGTGTTTACGTAATAAATGGAGTTCCTAAGAGGACTTGGACTTCCCTCAGAGACACTAGTTGTTGTTGTTGTTTTTTTGTATACCACAAATGTTTTACATAATTTTATCTTAAGGTATCAGCACTTGCTTACTCTATCTTAGATTAGCCTCATATGTAATCCAAAAATCAATCTGGCAAAGCGGAAAAAATGGCACGCATGAGACTGCGGAGAATAAAATGGCTCCTAATTAAGAGCCATTATATAATATAGACTAATAACATTTGGATATAATTTCTATTAAATAAATAATAAGTAAATACTATTGTTAGTTTATTAACATATTTAAACCAAGACCAATCATTGTAGCGATAATAATGATTATTCTCATTAAAACCCCTAAGTAACGCGCACAATGTCCAAAGCCCCCCTCGCCCCACGCAGTCGTGCCTATATCGCCCCCTTTCAGGTAAGAACCTGACCTATTATACTTCGCAAAATGTACTCATGAAATAGTGACAATGTATTTTAAAACTATTCCCAGCGGGAGAGAGTAATGTATACTGTAGATGCCATAGTAAAGTAATGTAAAAAAATATGAAAGTGTTTTTTTTTATTCATTATACCAAAATTAAAACGGGCGCCATTAAAACGGCTTGCATCATAACGTCAGTACCGTTTTTATGATTTAATAATAATAATCATAATGAAATATTTAGAATAAGGGCAAAAGTCATTCCTAAACATCTGTAAAGCGAACTTTGTTAATTTATAAATCCTTCCTATCTTATATCAACACTTTGTAATTCAGAATTTTCGAATACTGACATTCCTATCTCATGTGATATATGTGTGTCAGATGTCATAGTCGTTTTAATAAAACAATAATTATGTGGTTTTCAAAATTAATTATGAAAGTTATCAAACTTTTTAAACACAAACGATGAAAGTATTTATTCAACAATAGTACGTCATCCACATTTTGTGTAACATACAAGGTGGCTGCATAAAAAATGTATAAAAATCATTTTTTGATCTTATTTGGTATTTTCACAATAAAATGAATGCCAGTCGTCTGCTATTTCTGTTTGTTTCTAAGATCCTATGAACGTGCATTCATCTATACAATTCAGTCAGAGATTTAAAAAAAAAAAAAGAGAGAATTGGGTGTGTAGAAGTGAGATGGAGATGTAATGGAAACTTAACACAAAAAGTAAGAAACTAAATATGTAGTTAAGGAGAGATACACCAAAAATGTTCCATATAGGGACATCTCCAAATTATATCATATATTTCCTTTTTTATGCTTTAATTACACCTTAATCATACTCGGCTGTTCCTATAAATAATAACTGTAATGTTTTACATTTCACAAACGTCTAATAACTGCGTGTCCGTGACGCCGGGTGGAAGTCACATTTAACACATGTAAAACATAAACTCAAAACTTAAAGCTATGGACAACATTTGTGTTCAATAAGTATCAACTGTTTTGTTCTTCAAACTATAGCGCAGCGGTTTTGGCGTGTTATGTTCAAATCACCCTCTATATACAGAGATCTATGATCGACGCAATAACAATAATGGCAACGTCTTCAATTTCGAAGATTAAGGAAGAGTGTAGTGTGTACGTGAGTGTAGTCTGTACATGAGTGTAGTGTTTTACATGACTACGCCAACCCAGTTGTGATATTTCTCATATTTTTACACACATTTGATGCAGACAAAGCCGTTGTCCGCCGATGGGTCTCTATAATGAAAGTTAATATTGATTACAAAACAGCAGCTGTTAAATTAAACGAACGTGAAGAAAGAAACAGAGACTAATTTACAAACAAACAAAACAACGCTAAGATTGAGCTCTAGATCGACGAATGTATTCTTCAATGTACTACTGGCGGGAGGTTTCTAAATGTTCTCTGTTCTTCTTCTTGTTCTATTATTGTTTTAACCCTCCCCCCCCCCCACCCACCCAAAAAAAAAAATGATTTTCTTTTCGCGTTAATTTGAAAAATACATGAACCGAATTTGTCTCTTGAAGAAATATTTTTTACTTACTTGGGTACCAGTTTCAATACGTGCACAAGTAAAAAACCTCAGACTGGTCCCTTGTTAAGAGATACAGTTTGAACAATGTGCTTAAAGAATGATCAAACAGCAAAAGACACAAAGTATAAATTTCTTGGCTTGTTTTGAAGTTCTTGGAATGTAGAAATGTTCAATCGTGCTGTTATACTCCTGGGTTAATTTCAGTTTATTATAGAACTCGTTTCTGTGTTATTGGTTTTCTTGTAATCTATCAAAGTATTTCTTGCTAAGTTAGTAGGTATATAGCTTTTCTTTTTGAATCAAAACCTCAGGTATTCTTGTTTAATGCATGTATTCAATACTGATGAGTTCGTTACAAAGTCCACTTAGAGAAGCTAAAGAAATAAAGTTTTGCATAAGTCCCTACATAAAATGTTGTTTTGAGTTCCCCCTAAACTTCTGCTGTCATATCACGTGCACCAGTGTTCCTCCAAGCAGGCCAAACTTAATATTTTATATACAGATCGGGCAGACGGCGATGGCAGACATGGTCTTGCGCAGCCAACAGAGGAGGAGGGGAATAGAGGGTGGGGGGGGGGGGGGGAAGAGAGAGGGGGTCGGTAAAGGGGTAGCGGATAAATCATGCGGTTTTTTTTTCTTTGCCTCGACTTCCGTTAGTAGCTCCACAAATGGCTGGAATCGATCTGATTGGCGGAAAAGTCGCGAGATTGCGGGACACCACTCATAATTAACAACACCTTATCGTGTGTGAAATAAAGAGTAGTGTACCTTGCAAGCAATCTCAACAGAAACTGAAGTAACAATAGGAATACAATCTCAACTGTGACATTGGTAACAATAGGAATACAATCTCAAATGAGACATTTGTAACAATAGGAATACAATCTTAACTGAGACATTTGTAACAATAGAAATACAATCTCAACTGAGACATTTGTAACAATAGGAATGCAATCTCAACAGAAACTGAAGTAACAATAGGAATACAATCTCAAGTGAGACATTTGTAACAATAGGAATACAATCTCAAGTGATATTTCTAAAGAAAAAGGTGTAATAATCAAGTCTTTTGATCTACAAACAAAGGCGGAGTACCACCGAGTCACACTTGTGACGTGTCTTTAAGAGGCGAATACAAATTAATGTAACGATTGAACGAGATTGATGTCACAAATTCAAAAGATCTTGATAAAGAAAAGAGATCTAGGTCACTATGTAAAGAAGTCTAGATGAAAATGGATAGATATCTAAGCCACAATGTTAAGATATCTAAGTCACGAGTTAAAGATATCTAAGTCACGAGTTAAAGATATCTTGGTCATAACGTAAAGAGATCTAGATAGCAATGTATAGAAATGTTAGCCACGGTGTAAAGAGATATGTGTCATAATGTTAAGAGATCTAGATCATAATGTTAAAAGAAATCTAGGTCACAGTGGCAAGAGATCTAGGTCAAAATTTAAAGATATCTTTGTCACAACATAAAGAGATCTATGTCACCATATATAGATATAGGTCTGTTTAAAAAAATCTAGTTCGCCTTCCAAGGAGATCTAGGACAAAAGGTATAGATATCTTTGTCATAACGTAAAGAGATCTAGGTTTTAATATAAAGAGACATAGGTCACAATGTTAAGAGACATTGGCCACAGTGTAAAAATATCTAGGTCACAATGTAAAACTATCTGGGTCGCAATGCAGAGATAGAGATCACAGAACAAAGAGATCTTGTTCGCCATGCAAGGAGATTGAGGTCACAGCTTAAAAAGATCTTGTTGTCGATGTAGTCTCATTTAAATCGTTTGATTCCATGATTTAAATTTATTGTTAGAATTGCTTTAAAAAAATGTCTTAAAGACAAACAATTAAGACAAAATTCTCAATAAAAACAAGTAATTAAGCTCTAATAATTTTTTTTTAAAGGGTTAAATAGTATTCACATTCTAGACCAACAAATCAGTTTCAACTAAACACGCACACACACACACAGACAATAACTTAGTAGACGACAATCACAAATGTTAAGTTGAACCCCCGGAACAAAAAGCAACATTTGATTTATTGATAGATGTCCACATAGTAAATATCTGAATATCGAGAGGTAAGTTAAAAGATGACCACACTAGTTCGTAGTAAGTTCAAAGATGACCGCTACACTAGTACGTCCTAGCAAGACAACAGAAGGTGAACTCTGGCCATCGTGTTTACTTCTTGATTATCATTCCACTCAACCATTCCTCGATCAAATGTGAAGAAATTTTGGATTTTCTACGGTTAGAAATGTCAAGTTTCACAAACCATAGAATTGGATCTTGTAACAGAATGATTACACAGCAACTCAAAACAAATATAAAAAGCATCAATCTCCCAATTTCACAAATTTTAACCTTGGGCAAAATGTATTATTTTAGCCATTGCTAGGAGCCCGTGAAATCCTAGGCAAAGGGAAAGAAGGTTAGTTTCCGATGGTCAGGAATGAACAAAATACTTTTCCTTGTTTTGTAAAATGTTTTACATGTTTCGGATGTTCCTTCAGAGTTGAAGAGAGTTTACTTCCAGTCCAAACCTCCCGCAGGACGACGGGGGATGGGAGCGGGCAGGAATAGAACCCTCGACCATCGATAAATCCAAACGACAGTCCAGCGCGCAAACCGCACGACCAGGCAGCTATGTCATAAAGATTCTGTGTAACCTGGATTAGTAGATAATGTCATCAAATAAGTAGATAATGTCATCAGATAAGTAGATAATGTCATCAGATAAGTAGATAATGTCATCAGATAAGTAGATAATGTCATCAGAAATATAGATAATGTCATCAGATAAGTAGGTAATGTCATCAGATAAGTAGATATGTCATCAGATAAGTAGATAGAGTCATCAGCTATGTAGATAATATAATCAGATAAGTAGATAATGTCATCAAATAAGTAGATGATGTAATCAGATAAGTAGATGATGTAATCAGATAAGTAGATAATATAATCAGATAAGTCGATGATTTAATCTAATACGTAGTTAACATTATCAGATATGTAGATAATGTCATCAGATATGTACGTAGATAATGTAATCCGATAGTAAATAACATTATCAGATAAGTCGATAATGTCAACAGATATGTAGATAATGTGATCAGCTATGTAGATAATGTGATCAGATAATTAGAATGTGTGATCAGATACGTAGATAATGTCATCCGATATATATATAGTTCGTCCATCGTAGTTCGATGATGACCACTTTGTCATTCAGGGGGCTAAGGGCTTTCCACTGGGGTTTTATGCCTTCTCATGTGGCTGGTGAGACATATGTGAGCCTGGAATGTTCTGCCGCACACTGGGCAGGTTATTCCAGCTGGAGCTAGTGTCGTTTGCCTTGCTTTTCTTCTCTGGCGTTTTTCTTCTGCCAGCGTTGTTCTTTTTTCCTCAGCAACCTGTGCGCCAGTTTTCAAAAGCGCGACGCCATGATGCTCTGTCATGTGCCTCTGTCATCAGATACGTAGATAATGTAATCCGATAAGTAGATAACATTATCAGATAAGTAGATAGTGTGATCAGATATGTAGATAATGTGATCAGATATGTAGATAATGTGATCAGATATGTGGATAGTGTGATAAGATATATAGATAATGATGGAACCCTAATCAGATATGTAGATAATGTCATGAGATATGTAGATAATGTCATCAGATATGTAGATAAACCATCACTATTTAATCTATGCTTCTTCTCTTGAATTCTTTTCACTTCTGGTTCAAGCGCCCTAACCCTTAACCTAATCCTAACCCTAACCCTAATAGTAAACCTAACCCTAAGCCTAACTCTAACCCTAAGCCTAAACCTAACCCTAAGCCTAAACCTAACCCTAAGCCTAACCCTAATCCTTAGGCTAACCCTAAACCTAACCCTAACCCTAAGCCTAACCGTAACCCTAAGCCTAAACCTAAGCCTAACACTAAGCCTAAGCCTAACACTAAGCCTAACCCTAACCCTAGCTCTATCACCAAAGTAACTTTTTTTTTTTTAAATTCTGGTCAACTGCTTCGGACAACACCCAACCGTCCTGAAGTAACCAATGGATCAAAAGGCTCAACATTTTGCAAACACCTTCTCGGGAAAGTGTATGGGGAAAACACTTTGATGCTGGCCAGAGTTCTTCTCCTTCCGAAACTAGTAAAATCTCACAGTGATTTTGAGGCTAATATTTTTTGCTTTTGTCTTTATTTGTTTCCCTTGGACTACATCACTTCCTTCTTCTTGTTACTGTACTTTGTAGGAAGGTTTTTGCAAAGTCGAGACATTTTTGTTTGTTTAAAAAAGAGAATGAAATATAGGCCTACTTTAGAATGACGTGTTTTAGGAACTAATTCATTTCAACTAGAGGCAGTTTATTTGGGCCACAAAAGATTCAGTTTGGTCTATCAACAAACAGTGATGGAACTTTGAGTTTGATGACATATACTTGAGGTCAATAAAAACTGTAAGATACTTAAATAAACTTCTGCTATCAAGAACTGTATTATAGGATTTAACTTTTCGAAGCATTTCTTTCTTTAAAGACTCTTTTATTTTACAAAGCTAATAACAACTCATATGCCTGTCTGTCAGTCTGGTACAATATGTGTGCAAGTTATTTCTCCCACTTCCCAATCTTGAACCAAACTAAAACTTTGCACAATTATTTAATGTCGCTGACAAAACATGAATCAATTTAAAAAATCAACCAATTAATTAATTAAGTTTGATATTGTTTAAGGAAATCAAATTTCACACTATTGACATAAATGCCTTTTAAATATTCTGTTCTTTCCCTTATAATAATAGTTAGCCTATGGAGATAAATAGGTAACCTATGCAGATAAGTATATAAACTAGGAAGGAAGATAAGTAAGCTGTTAGCCAAGATAAGTGTGCATTTATGAAGATAATTATGTATCCTTTGCCGATAATTGGCTATCCAATCAAGGTACCTAATAGGTAAGCTAGGCCAACAATGATAAGTAGGTGTCCTTCAAAGATGACTGGGTGACCCAACAGGATAAGTAGACAACATGACTAGTTATAATAAGCAGATAAGTAAGTAGTCTATGAAGCAGCGTTGGCAGCCTTCTATCAACCTCCCGTTATACAAAGTGTTTTGAAATAATCGACTCTCTCTCTTTGAGCACAATAGCATCAACGTGAGTCAACAGCCACGACATCAGAATGATCTCACTCTGACAAACAAGTTAATTCATAACTATGAAATGACGCAATCGTCTCTAAGCTTGTGTATATTTAGCATCATCAAAGATGACGCAGCTCTGGATGTAAACGTGTTAAGATTGCCAGAATAGACTTCTCATTCATTAAGTGTTGGTTTTATTTTGGGCGTGAACTTTTACATTGTGATTGATGACCAGCTGGTGAAGTACACAATAAACGATCAACAATGATAGCAGAGATGTTGCATAATATCAAATGGGAGTTGAAATAAAGGTCATACAGATCTTAGGTTGATTGACTCATTGATAGATACATAGTTAAATTGATAGGCAGACAGTTATACAGACAGACAGATAGCTAGATAGATCAATCATCGATTAGATAGATAGATAGATAGATAGATAGATAAATAGGTAGGTAGGTAGGTAGGTAGGTAGGTAGGTAGGTAGGTAGGTAGGTAGGTAGGTAGGTAGATAGATAGATAGATAGATAGATACATAGATACATAGGTAGGTAGGTAGGTAGATAGATAGATAGATATATAGATAGATAGATAGATAGATAGATAAATAGGTAGGTAGGTAGGTAGATAGATAGATAAAAGGGGAGAGTGTGAGGTGACAGATGAGATTCAGACAAAATATTTACACGTCATTCTTTTAACCTTTCCAGTTCGAGAAATAAACCAGTCCAATCCCACCAAAAGTCATGGTACAAATATCCTGGTAAATAAGTCACATAAGCACGTGCAGCTACCTAACTAGAGAACAAAACGCACGTACTGTCAATAGCTTTCAAGTCTTGTAGTTTATCGAGTAAATTAATTTGCTTTTTTTTCTATGACCAAGCCACGTGTTTATTGCGCCTCCACTCTACACCCACTCACCTATAGTTACCGCCTTTACATCCCCTACTCACATCTTTCCGTCCGACGAGAAGCTTGTCCTTCAGAGCTGACGCTGACAGGTTCGCCTGTTTATAGATGACCCTGCGCTCGCCTGTTTAGAACATAAGTGTAACAAACACAACTGTTTATGCATAGATTCCAGTCTTGCGCGGGCTGTATACAAAAAAAAAGTAAAGCATAAAAAAATATTTGAATGAACACTTTTATTCTAGATCGCAATGTCTGAAGTAAACACAAGTTTAGTCAATGGCTTGGACTGGCCGCTTACTTCGCCTTGAAGAAAGCAGCTCGTGCTCTGATGAGCTTTGGCGTTGCTTGTATGCATCTGTTTTGATTCTTGGTGTGGCCACAAATACTACTGCTACCCGAAGAAATACTGCTACACCCTGACACGGCTACAACGAGGCAGCACAAGGAAGAGACACTGCTACATCGATGCGCTTGGCAGGGATACTTCTACACATAAACATTTGCTTCTCTCAGAAACAGATACACAGAAACACTGCTGTACAGAGACACAGCTACCTGCTACACATTGACACTGCTACAACGAGACTCTGCTTCACCCATACTTCACACTGCTATACAGTCTTACCTAGAGAAACTGCTACACCCTGACAATGCTACAACGAGATAGGACTACATCCATACTAAGCACAGCTACACAGTGCTACCTCGAGATACTACTACACCCTAACATACTGCTGCATCCTTACGAAACACTGCTGTACAGTGCTAGCAAGAGATGCTGCTACATTTGGACAATGCTACAACGAGACATTGCTACACCCACATGAAACACTGCTACACAGTTCTACCTCAAAATACAGCTACACCCTGACACTGCTACAACGAGACACTGCTGTACAGTGCTAAGTAGAGATACTGCTAGACCCCGTCACTGTTACACTAAGACTCCATGCTCCTAGTGGAATTCATCAAAATGACACCATTAAAAAAAATACATTTTGTTTTCAAATCAATCTCGGAACTGGAAGAAATTAAATGGCCTCAAGAAAAAAAAAACAAAGGGCGCGGCTCGGTGTATTTATCCACTCGCCTTGAGGGGGCGCGTAATTCTAGTGTGTCCCCCATCTGTCTCGATCAGACCTAATGCATTCCTTCGGCACCCCCTGTATTTACCGTCAGGGAAAAATCAATGATCACACATCTTGAACATTGTAATCTTTATTGCATACATTTAAAAGCACTTTTTCTTCCACTTCTGTTTAAACTTGATCTCGGCTAACTAGCTTCATGTAGATAGAGTATCTAAGCACATTGGTAGGCAGCTAATCTAGGACCAACTTCTTCTTAGCGGCTACACGTGGTATGAATAGAACCTAATTAGTTGAGCAAATAGCCATGACACGCTAGAAATATTCGTTCGCAATATTTGTCGAAATAAATTAATATAAGTATTGAGTAAGTCCAGTGGGAGCATTCGTAAATAATGATTAGAGATAAGGCTGAGGCAATATTATTTTTGATTATAAGTTAAAAGCTTATTTAAAGAATAATCGAAGTTCATACGGAGACACTGTTACTGCTTCCACATGTGGATCAAAAATATGTTGTTTTTTCCAGATTCTAAATTCCTATTTGTGGGGGTAACTTTTTACCCCAAGAGAAGAGGAGCAAACCCCCGCAGAGCCAACGGCTGATGCCCTAGTGACTGTTAAAAAGTCATATAAGAGTACACATGTTGCTGAAGACAGCTACAATTGTACGTGATTAGAGACGGAATCTTCCTAGATGGACTTGGTAGGGCCGTAGCAGGTGTGACGTCATACAATATGTCTTCAGGCTTAGCCTCGAAACTACTAAATAGCTAAACAAAAATAGTTCAGTGAAAATAAAGATTAAGTCAAACCAAGCGATAACAGAAAGTATGACTATTCGAGGTGCTATGGTGTAGGACTGTAGGTCATGTGCAAATATTATGGAGAAAGATTTGTAAATGGGACGAACGATGTATATATTTAATATAAGTCATGTTGAATTTATTTCTATGGAGTCAGTCATTACATTTAATTGTAGTGTGTATTCTTGTTTTGATGGGTGGGGTTGAGCCGGGGCCAGGTGAAAAAAGAGAGGGTGAGTGTCTTTGGGAGGGCGATTTAAAGTGGGCCATTCCAAATAAACGTAATATCTTCTTCTTATCTTATATAATACAGACGTTACTTCAAAAAAAAATGATTATATCCTACGCGTCATACATCTAGTCATGCATATTAACCAATGACCTAAATTCTGCCAATTCGTTGGTTTTCCTGGCTAGCTCAAGCAACCCATTCTATGCTCTAATAGCACTAGGGAAAAGGGAGCATTTGTACACATTTGTCCTAGCATATGGGACGAGAAATGTGCCTTCATCTTTGTGTCTTTCTGAGTATTTTATTAGATTTTGTTTTAGTATTTGAATATTATGGTTCAGTGTTTTATGTATAATTACTACTTTACTTTTAAGTTTTCTGTCCTGAAGGCTTTCTAAATTTAGTGATTTTACTAAAGGTGCTACTCTAGTCAAATGTGAATATTGGTTTATTATGAATCTCACCAGGGGCGGACTGGCTATATGGGCATTCGGGCAAATGCCCGGTGGGCCGGTACCCAATTTGGCCGGTAGGGCCAGTGAAAAGAACAGGGCCACGTGAATGCCACCAAGACTCGAATTAAATTGTAAAAAGATTCTATAATATTCTCTTATATAAGTAGCACTCAGAGCGTCATGGTGGACATACTCTACAGTGTACAAGGGCTACCAATGGAATGCACTTTCCGATATAATTTAATAACCTGCATATGTATACAGTGCTTTTTATAGGCTTCATCCATCATGGTGGCCTACACACCAAGCGAATAACAAGCAACATAAGGCATTTACTTCTTTTAAAAATATAAAGTTCACGTTGGTGTGAATATATTCGGATGAGTCTATAAAGGGACCAATCACGATGCTCCCAGACTTATAGTTGGAATATCCAGTAACGTACGAATTGGTTTGGTTAAGTTATTATTATCTTGAGGAGAAAGTACAGATGATGCTATCGTTGCTGTTAAGATGCATAGTTTTAAAGATGTACAATTTATTGACAAGGGTGTATCTTGTAATTATGCTGTCACTGCGTATTAAAGATGTGTACAGAAGTGGCTGAGAAAAATCATGACAAAAGGCAGACAGTGTTCAGGGTGACGGCTGTAGCTAAAGACGTGCTCCGAGTAATCCGTTTCGACACAGTCGAATAGTTTGTTGAAGGGGGGGGGGGGTTCTTAACGAGCCTTGTATGTGAATAGCAAGTACATGGTTATGTTAATATTGGCTTATATGGTAACATGACTTTTTCAAGTTATATAAAATCGAATATAATCATTTAGTAATACCAAATATTTTTAAAAAATTATGAAATACACTAACTAACCATGCAGGCTGCCTACTAGTAAAATGTTTTAAAACTGTAAAATTTTTACATGTTTCGGATGTTCCTTCAGAGTTAAAGATAATTACTTCCTAGTCCAAACCTCTCGCAGGACGACGGGGGATGGGAGCGGGCAGGGTTTGAACCCGGGGCCATCGATAAATCTGAACGACAGTCCAGTGTGCAAACCGCATGACCAGGCAGTCAGGTTAGTAGACATGCATTTTGTTACGTAAACCCAGCTTTCGTCACATTCTCAAACTGAGCATCATAATATGATTTTTAGGAGATTTTAGAATTCAAAGTCCATCATATAGAGCATGTTGTGGCCGGATTACATAGAAATGCCCGGGCCGGTTGACATCCAGTCCGCCCCTGAATCTAACTGCTCTATTTTGTGTCTATTCCAGTTTCTTAATGTTTTCTTGAGTTGAGGGGTCCCTAATAGAGGATGCACATTCTATTATTCATCAATCCAAGGCTCAATAACATTTTAGTTTTATGTTCTTTTTTTATTTCTAGAAGTTTCTTTTAATAAACTGTGATCCTATGTTTGATTTTTTATAGTTTCATCAATATGGGAATTTCATGACAGTTTTTCATTTATTATAACACCTAGGTAATTTGCGTTTTCAATCTATGTTACTGGTTTACCATGAATTAGATAAGTGGAATTTATTTGTTTACTGAGTTTACTGTTATTGGTGTTGATTTAGAACCATTTATTATTTAAGTTTGTTCTATCCCTGTGGTGAACTTTGTCAAAATCCGTGGAAAAATCTCACTATTATCTAAACCTTTTGAAAAATCATCAATTAGTCCTATTAGTTGTGTTTCACATTATCTATTTCCTAAAACCATGTTGGTATGGAGTAAGGACATTATGTTTGTCTAAGTGGTTTATAATGTAGCTACATATTATGTGTTTTAGGATTTTACATGTGATGCGGGTTAGTGATACTGGTCTGTAGTTTCCTGGGTCAGGTTTTTCTCCTTTTTTAAATAAGCGGTGGGGGTGACATTAGCTTCTTTCCAGTCCTTTGGTACTCTGCCCTGGTTAAGAGATGCCGTAAAAAGTATTTTGAACACTGGTGCTAGCTCATTGCTTAGTTCTTTGAGTAATCTAGCTGGAATACCATCAGGTCCAGATGCTTTATAGGTTTGATGTTGGCTAATAGTTTTTGGATTCCCTTTTCTTGTACTTCTATTTCTCCTATGTTGTCTACTTGGTTCAAATTATGTATTAATATGTATTAAGTTATCTTCTCCTTTTAATGGTGCTACTCCTGTTTTTTCCATTTTCTTAGACTTAATGTATGACCAATTGACCATAGGTTTTTGTTGATATCCTTAGATATTACATTGTTTATATACTCACTCTGCAGCTGTCAGCTTACTTTTGGTTAGGTGTTTAATTTTAATCTATTTTTTAGAATCTCCTTCTGCCTTAGTTTCTTTAAATTTTCTATATAGGTTTTTCTTCTGTTTACAAAGCTTCTTTGATCTATTTTGAATTAAACTAGGGTTTATTTATTTTATTTGATGAGTATTTAATAAAATACGCTAGAATACATTGGGAAAACGATGGTTGTGGAAATGTGGGCACTTCTATTGAATTTGCAAAAATAACAAAGGAGGGGAATGTACAGCCAAAGAATTAGTCGGGCATTTGACGCATTTGCAGGAGGTAATAGAAAATGAGCAAACCAATCAAACCAATATATATATATATAATGGAAAAGAAAATTGCACTCAAAGATGATGATTATTTTGAATATTTATATAACATTTATGCAGTTTTGTTATTTCTCAAAATAAATGTATCATGGCCTCCTTCCAGGGGCGGACTGGGTATCAAAATCGGCCCTGGCATTACCATATAAACCGGCCCATAAATGGCATGTCATATATTTTCGGAGGGAGTTTTTTTTTACCCCACTTCGCAATTTATATATATATACGTGTGTGCTATTCAATGGAGTCCAGCGACTGGTAGTAAGTAAAGTTTCCCTTTCAGACAATGAGGTCTGAGGCAAATGATGGTTTGAAGACCCTCCCCTCCCGGCTACGCCCATGCCTTATTCTCTACAAAATATATAAAGTTTGATAATGCATCGAAAACTGGATCTATGCATTCGTAGGATTACATAATGTATTCTATTTATACATGTATGTAGTCTGAAAACTATAAACAATACAATAGCAGCTTCATAAGTTTGAAGCCTTTTGGTATTACTTATAAATTACAGACGTTTCTTCAAAAAGTAAGATTGTTAAGTCTTACGCATTTTATGTGTCAATCTAGTCATGCATGTTGATTTGTGACTTAAAATATGCTAAATCGTTGGTTTTCCTGGCTGACTCAGGCAACCCATTCCATTAAAAGATAAAAGAAACCAGAACGGTTAAAGAGGTGCTGACTTAATGTGAAAAGCTCTTGCTTCCTCCAAGTACATTCTCAAAAAACCCGATTTGTATGTGAATATACCATGATCCATTATTTAAAATATAAATCTCTTTTCATTAAATATCGGATGTGACAGCGCTATATAAATTATTGTAATTATTGTAATAATTTTCATCATTAATGACTTCATACTAAACATAAGTTTGCCATTAATTATAATAGTATAAAAATTGATTTAGATTTTGATTTATATTTTAATTAAATAATTATTTTTGTAAGCCTTAATTGAAGTATTTTTAGATTTATGTTATTAAAAATAAACAAAAAGAAACTTACTTTTTCTTTTCAAATCGCAGAAAGTAGAGCTTTATACCCATATTGAGCTGTGAATAAGTTGGGTGGTTTGCCATTTTGCGGCTGTGTGTATGTGTTAAAGTTAATTTCTATTAAGTATTGTTAAGGAGCTCATTGTCCCGCCTTTTTTTTTTAATATATTTTTTTTTTGCTGCGTTATATCAATGTTTTCTAACTTAACCTCTCTCATCCCTCTTTTTGGTTAAATTTCATTGGAACCATTAAAAGACGGGGGAGGGAAGTAGCAAAAAAAATGGGAGTGCCACCAAAGGCCTATGCCGACCAGCAAAATGATTAGGCCAAACACAACCTCGAAGACATCAAAGCAGTCCATGCCGCTCGTGCGAAGCTGAAGGTACGTTCTAACGTTTTGCAAATGATAATACGTACAGTGTATAGTGTATTTTTTGTTGTTGATATTCTTGTTGAATTTCAAACAAAATTAATTGTAATAAGAATTTAAAAAAACAACAACAACAAGAAAACGTGTTCGGGTCTTTATGTCTTGCTACTGTCACTTTTTTTTTAAGTTGTCTGCATTGAAATTTTTTTTTTCTTTGGTCGCGACCAGACCGGCCCATTTGGTACCGGCCCACCGGGCATTTGCCCGTTTGCCATATAGCCAGTCCGCCCCTGCCTCCTTCAGTCGCGAACACACTGTGGATCATTTCATGGGGATACACTAAATACATAGGCAGTATGATGCATTGATAATTTCGTCTATCCATTCTGTTAGATTACTTAAGGATTTATAATGACACCCCCCCACACCATTGTAATCCCTCCCCCTTTTATCTTTTATTACATTCAACAATGCTTTACAACTTGTTAACTGAAGGGGATTCTCATCTCTCTTGTACGCTACCTGTGTGCTCTGTTTCCCAGCCTATTATGCGCACTGGTCTGTCGTTAGAAACCCCTAGACCTAACCACATAAAACTAAACTATTTTACTAATTAATTACTTACACCCACAGTGGCGCATGACAATGGGGGCTTTTCCCAGCGGCGCATGACAGTTACATTGTTTAGCAACATGTAATAAAGTAGATAGAAAATGTTTTTTAAAATAAAACCCCTCGTTTCAAATAAAAACAAAAAGTGAATTGAATTGTTTTTAGTCCAAAACCTTGGGTAATACATCGACTATGACGTAGACAACCAAGTCACCTAAAACTCTCCCCCCCCCCTTTCCTTTTCCAGTTCCGATTTATTGTCCGATACTTCCAGTGACCTCGTACTTAAACTCTCCTTCATTGGCGGATACAGACAAATCTGGCGGGCAGGGAGGCAACTCTCTTCATTGAACTAAAGGAATAAGTGAAAGTAAAGGTGTCTTGTGGGAGGGCCTGGAGAGGGGAGCTATGCCATAATCACACACACACACGCACGCACGCGTACACACACACACACACACACATATATATATAAACACATAAGAGGAATTGCGCACCTGCTACCAAGTGGTTAGTTCTTTTCCAAAAAAATAAAAAGCAACAAAAAGAGTTCGGGTTTTACAAATATATTCGAAAAGAAATCAAGAAATGAAACAAAACAACAAAACAGTTTTAAATTTTAACTTATAAAACAAGAAAGTGTAAATTAAAAGAGGCATCAGTATTGGAGGTGAAAAGCTGACTAGTGTTAGCAGCTTCAAATACCTCGGAGCTATTGTCTCAGATGAGGGAACGAAACCTGAACTACTGGCTCGAGTAGCACAGTCCACAGCAGCCCTTTCTTAAAATAATATGGAAAGACAAGGGCTTAGCTCTCGGCACCAAAATCAGACTGATGCGCCCCCTGGTCATGGCCACATATTTATAGGCTTGTGAGTCTTTGACGCTGACTGCAGAGCTAGAGAGGAGGATCCTAGCAATGGAATTGAGATGCTACAGAAGGTCCTAGGTATCACGTTCTAAGACCGCAACTCAAACCAAGAGATTAGAGACAGGGTTACTGCAGCGATCGGACCCATGATGACCTGCTAACTATAGTGAAAAAACTCAAACTCAAAATCTATGGCCATATTACAAGATCTTCGGGCTCGCAAAGACCTTCCTTCAGGGAACAGTACCAGGAAAAAGAAGAAGAGGCAGACAGATAAAGCGATATTAGGACAACATAAAAGAATGGACGGGCCTGACATTGAAAGAGGTTCTTACTAAGGCAAAAGACAGGGAGGAATGGAGAAAGACGATCGACGAGTCTTGCTTGGTGCCCCAACGGTCCAAAAGACTAAGGAATAGGTAAATAAATAAAAATGATAAAGAGAAAACCAATAGATTTTGCAGTCTGTGGGATTTCACTTGATTTGAATAGAGTACAAGCATTGATACATTCATTAAATCTAGATACACTCCAGCCAATGGACGAAACCAAAACGGAATGAGTTCGGTTGGCGAGTTTTCAATAACAAGAACATATCATTAGATATCAAAGTCAAGGGAAAATAAGGTGGATCGTTTGTAGTGCATAGTTTCTGATATTATTTCTGAAAATATTAAAAGCTGCTTGAGCGGACCACTACGGGGCTGATTTTGAGTTAGTTCCCACACAAACTGTCTTTGTAAGTCTTGGGCTAACAGTTGATTGTGTTCTTCAACAGCTCTTTTGTTGACTGGTCACTAGAAAATGTTTGACTTGAATACATGTCAACTACGATGACCTGTACCCAGTGTATTACGTCACACTGGTTCACGGTCACTTGTCTCCAAGCGATGGACAGACTACATGGTATTGGTCATTAGAAGGACGGTCACGTTAACTGGTGGTCAGTTTCTTAATCTACACCGTCCAACGCTGGAACTTATTCTCTCACAGTTGTAGCTTTGGCCTATCCCTCTGTTCTTTTGTTCAAGTTTTATTTTTTACTATCACTTTGTCTCTTTCTTATTAGTCTCACTCTCTACCTGTCTCTTTTTCTCTTTCTTCTCTCTCTCACTCTCTCTCTCTATCTTCTTTCTCTCTCCGTCTTACTCTTACTCTTCTTTTCCCCTCCCTTTCTTCTCACTCTCTCTCTCTCTCTCTCACACTTTTTCTCGTCTCTCTCTCTCTTACGCTTCCTTTTTTTCTCCCTCTTTCTCTTACTATTTCTTGTCTCTCTTTCTCTCTTGTTTTTGTATCCCTTCCATCAATCTGTCTTCTACTGTTATTCTCTGTCACTATTTCTCTAGGTCCCCGCCCCCTCATTATGTCTTGTTTACAAACATCTAGCGTTGTAGAACAGGAAAAATGTTTGCCCGCACACTCACACACACACACACACACAGTATTATCCTTTAATAACAGCGTCTCTTGATTTCCACTAGGAGATGTCATTGTTTGTATAGATATATTTAAATACGTGCTCTCTCTCCCCCTTTCCCTCCCACTCTCTCCCCCCTCCCTCCCACTCTCTCCCCCCTCCCTCCCACTCTCTCCCCCCTCCCTCCCTCTCCCTCCCTCCCTCACACTCTCTCCCCCCCTCCCTCCCTCCCTCACACTCTCTCCCCCCTCCCTCACTCCCTCCCACTTTCTCCCCCCTCCCTCCCTCACACTCTCTCCCCCTCCCTCCCTCACACTCTCTCCCCCTCCCTCCCTCACACTCTCTCCCCCTCCCTCCCTCACACTCTCTCCCCCTCCCTCCCTCACACTCTCTCCCCCCCCTCCCTCCCTCACACTCTCTCCCCCCCTCCCTCCCTCACACTCTCTCCCCCCTCCCTCCCTCACACTCTCTCGCTCCCTTTTTCTCATTATTTCAACGAGAGCCTGAAACTATTGAAACAGAAAATGATCAAAGTTTATCCAATAAATAATAGTCTTGTCTCACGTGTAAGAAATTCCAAACTCACACAAACCAGTAAACAAAAAAGAAACAGAGCTTTGCTTTTTACTTGCATATCTATCAGAAAGGAGAAGTCAAGATAAATGCCTAATATGGCCGGATAGTGAAAAATGGCCGATATTCGGCCGGAACCAAAGCTACTATCTGGTGCATACCTAATATTCATATGTATTCACTGAAATGACTGTTATGAAGATATGGTTCAGTGTGAGCCTCGCCTAACTAATAATCTTCTCATTGTTTTGTATGGAGCCAATCTCTCATTCAAAGCCTCAAGGAAGGAGATATGTTTAAAGACCTATACTCCACTTGTAGAATACAGAACGTTGCTTATAAAATGTTGTTTTAAAATATATATCACATATATACATACTAAACTAGCATTATCCACCTGCTAAGCCCGTTGATTTGGTCACAAGCAAGGTAAAGAAATTGTACTTGACTGATGTCGTGATATAAGTTAAATTAGCCCTTTTTATACGTCGCTGCTTTAAAGTTCGAAGCTAACAATAACAACTATAAAACCTTCTTTATTCATACACAATTCGCTGGCAGAGTGGTTAATTAATGTATTGGCTTAAGGAGGTTGATGAGACATTAGCGCTCGAGTTCAAATTCAGGTCGTTCATCTTTTTTTTCTATAAACCCATTTAAATGATCACCCAGAGACCCCGTTCTTTCTCCCTCTAACCCTTTCACAACCGGTCCAGACATGTGATAGGATCATAGCGTAGTGAGACAAGTGATAGGATCATAGTGTATTGAGACAAGTGATAGGATCATAGCGTAGTTAGACAAGTGATAGGATCATAGTGTATTGAGACAAGTGATAGGATCATAGCTAGTTAGACAAGTGATAGGATCATAGTGTATTGAGACAAGTGATAGGATCATAGCGTAGTTAGACAAGTGATAGGATCATAGTGTACTGAGACAAGTGATAGGATCATAGTGTAGTTAGACAAGTGATAGGATCATAGTGTATTGAGACAAGTGATAGGATCATAGAGTATTGAGACAATGATAGGATCCTAGCGTAGTGAGACAAGTGATAGGATCCTAGCGTAGTGAAACAAGTGATAGGATCCTAGCGTAGTGAGATTGCGCTAAACAAAAACAATTGGTAAACATATTTCTAATGTAATCTAATTTATTCTTGATAGTCTGGATCTGCACGAGATGAGGAAGAATATGCAGGTCGCAACTGGCTTTGAAGAGCCATGTGAAACACTCCACTCATCTGAAGTCTTCGGAATCGAAGACCTTGCCATTCTTACAAAATTAAATTCATGACTGATCCAAACTAATTGATACAACTATTGCACATTACATGCTTTGTTGTTTTAAAAGTATTTTTTACGTTTTTCTTGTTTTTTTCCCCCATTATGATTATTGAAAGCATTAGTACTCTACTTCTTGATGAAAATAAAATCATTGTTGAGACTTTGTTTTTTTTTCCTGCGAAAGTTATATATTTTCTTCTGTTACTGCCAGCATACTCCTGTCCAGCAGCTTCCGGTCGTCGCGACATCCTTAATTGACCAAGACGTTTCCACATTCACGAGAAAGTGACCATAGTGTAGAGGCGCACTCACTTGCCTATATATTAGTTCTTCTCAACCAATTGAAGCCAGTGCGACGAGAAAAACAGAAGAGGTTCAGATGGAGTCGAGGCATGCCCCTGTCCTCCCAAACGTCACAGGTTTACCCTCTTTCTACAAACCGGAGAGGAAGAGAAAAACAGAGAGCGAATATCTTTAACTAAATAACAATTTAAACGGAAATTTGAGAGGTAGAAAAAAAGAGTATTTTTTATGCAAACCAAGGTCTGTGTACTTGAAGTTGACAGTTGTGAATACTGTTAGGGAATACATTTAAAAAAATGAAATTTTGGATGCTAGTGAATTGATTTTTGTGGGTGTGCTCAGTAGCATATTTACACCCTAGCTATAAAGGGATAGTAATTCTATATACACCAAGGGGAGGTAATAGATTTAAAGACGAAAGTGGCCGGGTTGACGTAACGAGATCAAAACGAGGCAGAAATCATATTTTGTTTCGTTTGAACGAAAATTCAAAGTGACAGCCATTTTGTAATTTAAACGATTGAGTTTTTCGGGGGAAATTGGAAATTAGGTCATTGCGTTTTTAGGGGGAAAACAAACACAACTTTTATTACTACTAGCGAATTTGAATACAGTTCTGAAAGCTGAAAGTGTAATTCACTGGAAATGATCTCCTGAAATGTAATATAGAAGAGTGGAACCAAAACAATTTGCAGATTAGTAACAAAGATAAAAACAATTAAATTCAATATTATTAATTAATTATTATTATTAATAAATTAATTTGAGTGGTCTAAACAAATGGAAGAGTTTGACCACGTCCACCTCAGCAATACTGATAGAACAATAACCATATAGATGTAAATACACACACCATACATAAAATAAACACACACACACACTCACATACAACCAGTGCTTGATGACTTGGACTCCTATGTACATTTCATTGGCGAGTAATGACCTTGAAACACCCTGACTGACAGTGGAATAAAGAAGTTTTAAAATCTTTTAAAATGTTCTAGACTTAACGGAGAAAAGCTGAACACTTCGTCCAGATCTGATGTAACTGCGTCGTAATTGTTGTAATTGATCAATAACGTGAAATGGGAGGTTAATGATTGTTTACCACAAATCGTTTCCAAAACGAGGCTGGTTGTATTTACAAATAGTGTAAAGTCAACCACAAATACCATTAAAAAGACTAAATGTCTTAGCTCACCAACCCATTCTAAAACATAACTACATTTCTTCCATCAAAAAAGTCCTACATTTCTTCCATCAAAAAAGTCCTACACTTCTTCCATCAAAATAAGTTCTACACTTCTTCAAACTACAAGTTTCTATATTTCCATTTAAAAAGTTCTACAATTCTTCTATCTAAAATGTTCTACACTTCTTCGATCAAAAAAGTTGTATTCTTTTTCCATCAAAAAAGTTCTACACTTATTTTATCAATAAAGTCCTACACTTCTTCCATCAAAAAACTCCTACACTTCTTCTATCAAAAAAGTTCTACATTTCTTCCATCAAAAAGTTCTACATTTCTTCCATCAAAAAAGTCCTACACTTCTTCCATCAAAAAAGTTCTACACTTCTTCCATCAAAAAAGTCCTACACATCTTCCATCAAAAAAGTCCTACACTTCTTCCATCAAAAAAGTCCTACACTTCTTCCATCAAAAAAGTCCTACACTTCTTCCATCAAAAAAGTCCTACACTTCTTCCATCAAAAAAGTCCTACACTTCTTCCATCAAAAATGTCCTACACTTCTTCCATCAAAAAAGTTCTACACTTCTATCTAAAAAGTTCTACACTTCTTCCATCAAAAAAGTCCTACACTTCTTCCATCAAAAAAGTTCTACACTTCTATCTAAAAAGTTCTACACTTCTTTCACTGCGCTTCTAAAAGTATTGTCTTAAGCCAAACATAAAAGTTTCTTGTTCATGGACCTAATTAGTTACCTCAAAAACCTCATGACATACTCTAATTCTGAAACTTTGCTCCTGTGCCATTGTTTCCGGTGCCTACCAGCAGACCGTTTACAAATGGGACGAAGCTCATTGTTGTGACATACAGACCGAGGCTTCCTTCCGCCCAAGAGACACACAAAAAAAATGGAGTTACAGGGTCTGGCATTCTGGAACAAAATTAGAGAGGCTCCCTTCTTCTTGCATGGTAACTGTTATGTCACCCAAGACCTGAAGCAACACATTAAATGTTTTTGGTGTTATAACGTTTGGGATGCCTGAAGTGTAAGCTGGCAGGAGAAACTGTTAAGAGAAATGTTCATTCTTATGTGTAAATAAACATCTTTCCTTACTCCCTGCGTTGACATGTCTACCTTAAACTTACAACTATGTTGCTGCTTACTTCTCTATGTGTTTAGGAAACAGTGTTCTGTGTATAGCGTGCTTCTGTGTCTGTCTGTACGTCTGTGTGAGTTTCCCCCGAAACACTGGATGACAGAAGTGTTGACCAATCCACCAGTACATGTGTCCAGGTCCGAACACCCTGAGGACAGTGTGACGTCATGAGATGTAAACCAGAGTCAATATCTCCCAAAAGCAGTCCAGCCGTATCTCTAGACATACAGCATTAGAAGAAAAAAAAAGTTGTATTTAAACATGTCGCAATCAGTTTGAGATCAAATCGAACATTTTATTTCTAAAGTGAATTAATTGAATTTATAATGTCAATATTGTTGCTCAGCAGGACAAGGATGAAAAATACAATGTTTTTTTTTTGAATTATTTTTTAAAAGATGCTTTTGATCATATTTTAATTCAACTAATTTTTTAAGATATATGCATGTATGTGTCTCAAAGAGCGTATACATAGCATCTATAAACAGCAAACACAACTAGATAGGATGACTACAAACAGCAAACACAACTTGATAGGATGATTACAAACAGCAAACACAACTAGATAGGATGACTACAAACAGCAAACACAACTACATAGGATGACTAAAAACAGCAAACACAACTAGATAGGATGTACACAAACAGAAAAAAACAAGATAGGATGACTATAAAGAGAAACACAACTAGATTGGATGACTATAAACAGAAATCAAATAGATAAGATGACTATAAACAGAAACACAACTAGATAGGATGACTATAAACAGAAACACAACTAGATAGAATGACTATAAACAGAAACACAACAAGATTGGATGACTATAAACAGAAACACAACAAGATTGGATGACTATAAACAGAAACGAAACAAGGCATGATGACTATAAACTGAAACTCAACTAGATAGGATGACTATCAACAGAAACACAACAAGATTGGATGACTATAAACAGAAACAAAACTAGATAGGATGACTATAAACAGAAATACAACTAGATAGGATGACAATAAACAGAAACACAACAAGATTGGATGACTATAAACAGAAACACAACTAGATAGGATGACTATAAACAGAAACGCAAAAAGGTAGGATGAATAAAAAAGGAACTCAACTACATAGGATGACTATAAACAGAAACACAACTAGATAGGATGGCTACAAACAGAAACACAACTAGATAGGATGACTATAAACAGAAACAAAACAAGGTAGGATGACTATAAACAGAAACACAACTAGATAGGATGACTATAAAAAGAAACACAACTGGATAGGATGACTGTAAACAGAAACACAACTAGATAAGATGACTATAAAATGAAACACAACTAGATTGGATGACTATAAACAGAAACACAACTAGATAGGATGACTATAAAAAGAAACACAACTGGATAGGATGACTATAAACAGCAAACACAACAAGATTGGATGACTATAAAAAGAAACACAACTAGATAGGATCTCTACAAACAGAAACACAACTAGATGGAATGACTATAAAGAGAAAGACAACTAGATAGGATGACTATAGAGAGAAACACAATTAGATAGTAAGACTATAAACAGAAACACAACTAGATAGGATGACTACAAACAGAAATACAACTAGATAGGATGACTATAAACAGAAACACAACAAGATTGGATGACTATAAACAGAAACTCAACTAGATAGGATGACTGTAATCAGAAACACAACTAGATAGGATGATTTTAAACAAAAACACAACAAGGTAGGATGACTAAAAACAGAAACACAACTAGATAGGATGACTATAAACAGAAACAAAACAAGGTAAAATGACTATTAAAAGAAACACAACTAAATAGGATGATTATAAACAAAAACACAACAAGATAGGATGATTATAAACAAAAACACAACAAGATTGGATGACTATAAACAGAAACACAACTAGATAGGATGACTATAAACAGGAACGCAACAAGGTAGGATGACTATAAACAGAAACTCAACTAGATAGGATGACTATAAACAGAAACGCAACAAGGTTGGATGACTATAAACAGAAATACAAATAGATAGGATGACTATAATCAGAAGCACAACTAGATAGGATGATTGTAAACAGAAACACAACTAGATAGGATGACTATAAAGAGAAACACAACTAGATAGGATGACAATAAAAAAGAAACACAACAAGATTGGATGACTATAAACAGAAACACAACTAAATAGGATGACTATAAACAGAAATACAAGTAGATAGGATGACTATAAACAGAAACAAAACTAGATAGGATGACTATAATCAGAAACACAACTAGATAGGATGACTATAAACAGAAACACAACTAGATAAGATGACTATAAACAGAAACACAACAAGATTGGATGACTATAAACAGAAACGAAACAAGGCATGATGACTATAAACAGAAACTCAACTAGATAGGATGACTATCAACAGAAACACAACAAGATTGGATGACTATAAACAGAAACAAAACTGGATAGGATGACTATAAACAGAAATACAACTAGATAGGATGACAATAAACAGAAACACAACAAGATTGGATGACTATAAACAGAAACACAACTTGATAGGATGACTATAAACAGAAACGCAACAAGGTAGGATGAATAAAAAAGGAACTCAACTACATAGGATGACTATAAACAGAAACACAACTAGATAGGATGGCTAGAAACAGAAACACAACTAGATAGGATGACTATAAACAGAAACACAACTAGATAGGATGACTATAAAAAGAAACACAACTGGATAGGATGACTATAAACAGAAACACAACTAGATAAGATGACTATAAAATGAAACACAACTAGATTGGATGACTATAAACAGAAACACAACTAGATAGGATGACTATAAAAAGAAACACAACTGGATAGGATGACTATAAACAGCAAACACAACAAGATTGGATGACTATAAAAAGAAACACAACTAGATAGGATCTCTACAAACAGAAACACAACTAGATGGGATGACTATAAAGAGAAAGACAACTAGATAGGATGACTATAAAGAGAAACACAGCTAGATAGTAAGACTATAAACAGAAACACAACTAGATAGGATGACTACAAACAGAAATACAACTAGATAGGATGACTATAAACAGAAACACAACAAGATTGGATGACTATAAACAGAAACACAACTAGATAGGATGACTATAAACAGAAACACAACTAGATAGGATGACTATAAACAGAAACTCAACTAGATAGGATGACTATAAACAGAAACACAACTAGATAGGATGACTATAAACAGAAACTCAACTAGATAGGACGACTGTAATCAGAAACACAACTAGATAGGATGATTTTAAACAAAAACACAACAAGGTAGGATGACTATAAACAGAAACACAACTAGATAGGATGACTATAAACAGAAACAAAACAAGGTAAAATGACTATTAAAAGAAACACAACTAAATAGGATGATTATAAACAAAAACACAACAAGATAGGATGATTATAAACAAAAACACAACAAGATTGGATGACTATAAACAGAAACACAACTAGATAGAATGACTATAAACAGGAACGCAACAAGGTAGGATGACTATAAACAGAAACACAACTAGATAGGATGACTATAAACAGAAACGCAGCAAGGTTGGATGACTATAAACAAAATTACAAATAGATAGGATGACTATAATCAGAAGCACAACTAGATAGGATGATTGTAAACAGAAACACAACTAGATAGGATGACTATAAAGAGAAACACAACTAGATAGGATGACAATAAACAGAAACACAACAAGATTGGATGACTATAAACAGAAACACAACTAGATAGGATGACTATAAACAGAAATACAAGTAGATAGAATGACTATAAACAGAAACACAACTAGATAGGATGACTATAATAAGAAACACAACTAGATTGGATGACTATAAACAGAAACACAACTAGATAGGATGACTATAAACAGAAACACAACTAGATAAGATGACTATAAACAGAAACACAACTAGATTGGATGACTATAATCAGAAACATAACCAGATAGGATTACTATAAAAAGAAACACATCTAAATAGGAAGACTATAAACAGAAACACAACTAGATAGGATGACTATAAACAGAAACGTAACAAGATTGGATCACTATAAACAGAAACACAACTAGATAGGATGACTATAAACAGAAACACAACTAGATAGGATGACTATAAACAGAAATACAACTAGATAGGATGACTATAAACAGAAACGCAACAAGGTAGGATGAATAAAAAAGGAACTCAACTACATAGGATGACTATAAACAGAAACACAACTAGATAGGATGGCTACAAACAGAAACACAACTAGATAGGATGACTATAAACAGAAACAAAACAAGGTAGGATGACTATAAACAGAAACTCAACTAGATAGGATGACTATAAACAGAAACACAACTAGATAGGATGACTATAAACAGAAACTCAACTAGATAGGACGACTGTAATCAGAAACACAACTAGATAGGATGATTTTAAACAAAAACACAACAAGGTAGGATGACTATAAACAGAAACACAACTAGATAGGATGACTATAAACAGAAACAAAACAAGGTAAAATTACTATTAAAAGAAACACAACTAAATAGGATGATTATAAACAAAAACACAACAAGATAGGATGATTATAAACAAAAACACAACAAGATTGGATGACTATAAACAGAAACACAACTAGATAGGATGACTATAAACAGGAACGCAACAAGGTAGGATGACTATAAACAGAAACTCAACTAGATAGGATGACTATAAACAGAAACGCAACAAGGTTGGATGACTATAAACAGAAATACAAATAGATAGGATGACTATAATCAGAAGCACAACTAGATAGGATGATTGTAAACAGAAACACAACTAGATAGGATGACTATAAAGAGAAACACAACTAGATAGGATGACAATAAAAAAGAAACACAACAAGATTGGATGACTATAAACAGAAACACAACTAGATAGGATGACTATAAACAGAAATACAAGTAGATAGGATGACTATAAACAGAAACACAACTAGATAGGATGACTATAATCAGAAACACAACTAGATAGGATGACTATAAACAGAAACACAACTAGATAAGATGACTATAAACAGAAACACAACTAGATTGGATGACTATAATCAGAAACACAACTAGATAGGATGACTATAAAAAGAAACACATCTAAATAGGAAGACTATAAACAGAAACACAACTAGATAGGATGACTATAAACAGAAACGTAACAAGATTGGATGACTATAAACAGAAACACAACTAGATTGGATGACTATAAACAGAAACACAACTAGATAGGATGACTATAAACAGAAATACAACTAGATAGGATGACTATAAACAGAAACACAACTAGATAGGATGACTATAAACAGAAATACAACTAGATAGGATGACTATAAACAGAAACACAACAAGGTAGGATGACTATAAACAGAAACACAACTAGAGATAGGATGACTATAAACAGAAACACAACTAGATAGGATGACTATAAACAGAAACTCAACTAGATAGGATGACTATAAACAGAAACTCAACTAGATAGGACGACTGTAATCAGAAACACAACTAGATAGGATGATTTTAAACAAAAACACAACAAGGTAGGATGACTATAAACAGAAACACAACTAGATAGGATGACTATAAACAGAAACAAAACAAGGTAAAATGACTATTAAAAGAAACACAACTAAAAAGGATGACTATAAACAAAAACACAACAAGATAGGATGATTATAAACAAAAACACAACTAGATTGGAAAACTATAAACAGAAACACAACTAGATAGAATGACTATAAACAGGAACGCAACAAGGTAGGATGACTATAAACAGAAACTCAACTAGATAGGATGACTATAAACAGAAACGCAACAAGGTTGGATGACTATAAACAGAATTACAAATAGATAGGATGACTATAATCAGAAGTACAACTAGATAGGATGATTGTAAACAGAAACAATACTAGATAGGATGACTATAAAGAGAGACACAACTAGATAGGATGACAATAAACAGAAACACAACAAGATTGGATGACTATAAACAGAAACACAACTAGATAGGATGACTATAAACAGAAATACAAGTAGATAGGATGACTATAAACAGAAACACAACTAGATAGGAAGACTATAATCAGAAACACAACTATATTGGATGACTATAAACAGAAACACAACTAGATAGGATGACTATAATCAGAAACACAACTAGATAGGATGACTATAAAAAGAAACACATCTAAATAGGAAGACTATAAACAGAAACACAACTAGATAGGATGACTATAAACAGAAATACAACTAGATAGGATGACTATAAACAGAAACACAACTAGATAGGATGACTATAAACAGAAATACAACTAGATAGGATGACTATAAACAGAAACAAAACAAGGTAGGATGACTATAAACAGAAACACAACTAGAGATAGGATGACTATAAACAGAAACACAACTAGATAGGATGACTATAAACAGAAACTCAACTAGATAGGATGACTATAAACAGAAACGCAACAAGGTAGGATGAATAAAAAAGGAACTCAACTACATAGGATGACTATAAACAGAAACACAACTAGATAGGATGACTATAAACAGAAACTCAACTAGATAGGATGACTATAAACAGAAACACAACTAGATAGGATGACTATAAACAGAAACTCAACTACATAGGACGACTGTAATCAGAAACACAACTAGATAGGATGATTTTAAACAAAAACACAACAAGGTAGGATGACTATAAAAAGAAACACATTTAAAAAGGAAGACTATAAACAGAAACACAACTAGATAGGATGACTACAAACAGAAATACAACTAGATAGGATGACTATAAACAGAAATACAACTAGATAGGATGACTATAAACAGAAACATAACTAGATAGGATGACTATAAACAGAAATACAACTAGATAGGATGACTATAAATAGAAACAAAACAAGGTAGGATGACTATAAACAGAAACACAACTAGAGATAGGATGACTATAAACAGAAACACAACTAGATAGGATGACTATAAACAGAAATACAAGTAGATAGGATGACTATAAACAGAAACACAACTAGATAGGATGACTATAATCAGAAACACAACTAGATTGGATGACTATAAACAGAAACACAACTAGATAGGATGACTATAATCAGAAACACAACTAGATAGGATGACTATAAAAAGAAACACATCTAAAAAGGAAGACTATAAACAGAAACACAACTAGATAGGATGACTACAAACAGAAATACAACTAGATAGGATGACTATAAACAGAAATACAACTAGATAGGATGACTATAAACAGAAACACAACTAGATAGGATGACTATAAACAGAAATACAACTCGATAGGATGACTATAAACAGAAACAAAACAAGGTAGGATGACTATAAACAGAAACACAACTAGAGATAGGATGACTATAAACATAAACACAACTAGATAGGATGACTATAAACAGAAACTCAACTAGATAGGATGACTATAAACAGAAACGCAACAAGGTAGGATGAATAAAAAAGGAACTCAACTACATAGGATGACTATAAACAGAAACACAACTAGATAGGATGGCTACAATCAGAAACACAACTAGATAGGATGACTATAAACAGAAACATAACTAGATAGGATGGCTACAAACAGAAACACAACTAGATAGGATGACTATAACAAGAAACACAACTGGATAGGATGACTATAAACAGAAACACAACTAGATAAGATGACTATAAAATGAAACACAACTAGATTGGATGACTATAAACAGAAACACAACTAGATAGGATGACTATAAAAAGAAACACAACTGGATAGGATGACTATAAACAGAAACACAACAAGATAGGATGACTATAATCAGAAACACAACTAGATTGGATGACTATAAACAGAAACACAACTAGATAAGATGACTATAAACAGAAACACAACTAGATTGGACGACTATAATTAGAAACATAACCAGATAGGATGACTATAAAAAGAAACACATCTAAATAGGAAGACTATAAACAGAAACACAACTAGATAGGATGACTATAAACAGAAACGTAACAAGATTGGATGACTATAAACAGAAACACAACTAGATAGGATGACTAAAAACAGAATCACAACTAGATAGGATGACTATAAACAGAAACACAACTATATAGGATGACTATAAACAGAAACACAACAAGGTAGGATGACTATAAACAGAAACACAACTAGAGATAGGATGACTATAAACAGAAACACAACTAGATAGGATGACTATAAACAGAAACTCAACTAGATAGGATGACTATAAACAGAAACACAACTAGATAGGATGACTATAAACAGAAAATCAACTAGATAGGACGACTGTAATCAGAAACACAACTAGATAGGATGATTTTAAACAAAAACACAACAAGGTAGGATGACTATAAACAGAAACACAACTAGATAGGATGACTATAAACAGAAACAAAACAAGGTAAAATGACTATTAAAAGAAACACAACTAAATAGGATGATTATAAACAAAAACACAACAAGATAGGATGATTATAAACAAAAACACAACTAGATTGGATGACTATAAACAGAAACACAACTAGATAGGATGACTATAAACAGGAACGCAACAAGGTAGGATGACTATAAACAGAAACGCAACAAGGTTGGATGACTATAAACAGAAATACAAATAGATAGGATGACTATAATCAGAAGCACAACTAGATAGGATGATTGTAAACAGAAACACAACTTGATAGGATGACAATAAAAAAGAAACACAACAAGATTGGATGACTATAAACAGAAACACAACTAGATAGGATGACTAAAAACAGAAATACAAGTAGATAGGATGACTATAAACAGAAACACAACTAGATAGGATGACTATAATCAGAAACACAACTAGATAGGATGACTATAAACAGAAACACAACTAGATAAGATGACTATAAACAGAAACACAACTAGATTGGATGACTATTATCAGAAACACAACTAGATAGGATGACTATAAAAAGAAACACATCTAAATAGGAAGACTATAAACAGAAACACAACTAGATAGGATGACTATAAACAGAAACGTAACAAGATTGGATGACTATAAACAGAAACACAACTAGATAGGATGACTATAAACAGAAACACAACTAGTTAGGATGTCTATAAACAGAAATACAACTAGATAGGATGACTATAAACAGAAACTCAACTAGATAGGATGACTATAAACAGAAACGCAACAAGGTAGGATGAATAAAAAAGGAACTCAACTACATAGGATGACTATAAACAGAAACACAACTAGATAGGATGACTATAAACAGAAACTCAACTAGATAGGATGACTATAAACAGAAACACAACTAGATAGGATGACTATAAACAGAAACGTAACAAGATTGGATGACTATAAACAGAAACACAACTAGATTGGATGACTATAAACAGAAACACAACTAGATAGGATGACTATAAACAGAAATACAACTAGATAGGATGACTATAAACAGAAACACAACTAGATAGGATGACTATAAACAGAAATACAAGTAGATAGGATGACTATAAACAGAAACACAACTAGATAGGATGACTACAAACAGAAATACAACTAGATAGGATGACTATAAACAGAAACATAACTAGATAGGATGACTATAAACAGAAATACAACTAGATAGGATGACTATAAACAGAAACAAAACAAGGTAGGATGACTATAAACAGAAACACAACTAGAGATAGGATGACTATAAACAGAAACACAACTAGATAGGATGACTATAATCAGAAACACAACTAGATTGGATGACTATAAACAGAAACACAACTAGATAGGATGACTATAATCAGAAACACAACTAGATAGGATGACTATAAAAAGAAACACATCTAAAAAGGAAGACTATAAACAGAAACACAACTAGATAGGATGACTACAAACAGAAATACAACTAGATAGGATGACTATAAACAAAAATAGAACTAGATAGGATGACTATAAACAGAAACACAACTAGATAGGATGACTATAAACAGAAATACAACTCGATAGGATGACTATAAACAGAAACAAAACAAGGTAGGATGACTATAAACAGAAACACAACTAGAGATAGGATGACTATAAACAGAAACACAACTAGATAGGATGACTATAAACAGAAACTCAACTAGATAGGATGACTATAAACAGAAACGCAACAAGGTAGGATGAATAAAAAAGGAACTCAACTACATAGGATGACTATAAACAGAAACACAACTAGATAGGATGGCTACAATCAGAAACACAACTAGATAGGATGACTATAAACAGAAACATAACTAGATAGGATGGCTACAAACAGAAACACAACTAGATAGGATGACTATAACAAGAAACACAACTGGAAAGGATGACTATAAACAGAAACACAACTAGATAAGATGACTATAAAATGAAACACAACTAGATTGGATGACTATAAACAGAAACACAACTAGATAGGATGACTATAAAAAGAAACACAACTGGATAGGATGACTATAAACAGAAACACAACAAGATAGGATGACTATAATCAGAAACACAACTAGATTGGATGACTACAAAAAGAAACACAACTAGATAAGATGACTATAAACAGAAACACAACTAGATTGGACGACTATAATCAGAAACATAACCAGATAGGATGACTATAAAAAGAAACACATCTAAATAGGAAGACTATAAACAGAAACACAACTAGATAGGATGACTATAAACAGAAACGTAACAAGATTGGATGACTATAAACAGAAACACAACTAGATAGGATGACTATAAACAGAAACACAACTAGATAGGATGACTAAAAACAGAAATACAACTAGATAGGATGACTATAAACAGAAACACAACTAGATAGGATGACTATAAACAGAAACACAACAAGGTAGGATGACTATAAACAGAAACACAACTAGAGATAGGATGACTATAAACAGAAACACAACTAGATAGGATGACTATAAACAGAAACTCAACTAGATAGGATGACTATAAACAGAAACACAACTAGATAGGATGACTATAAACAGAAAATCAACTAGATAGGACGACTGTAATCAGAAACACAACTAGATAGGATGATTTTAAACAAAAACACAACAAGGTAGGATGACTATAAACAGAAACACAACTAGATAGGATGACTATAAACAGAAACAAAACAAGGTAAAATGACTATTAAAAGAAACACAACTAAATAGGATGATTATAAACAAAAACACAACAAGATAGGATGATTATAAACAAAAACACAACAAGATTGGATGACTATAAACAGAAACACAACTAGATAGGATGACTATAAACAGAAACACAACAAGGTAGGATGACTATAAACAGAAACACAACTAGAGATAGGATGACTATAAACAGAAACACAACTAGATAGGATGACTATAAACAGAAACTCAACTAGATAGGATGACTATAAACAGAAACACAACTAGATAGGATAACTATAAACAGAAAATCAACTAGATAGGACGACTGTAATCAGAAACACAATTAGATAGGATAATTTTAAACAAAAACACAACAAGGTAGGATGACTATAAACAGAAACACAACTAGATAGGATGACTATAAACAGAAACAAAACAAGGTAAAATGACTATTAAAAGAAACACAACTAAATAGGATGATTATAAACAAAAACACAACAAGATAGGATGATTATAAACAAAAACACAACAAGATTGGATGACTATAAACAGAAACACAACTAGATAGGATGACTATAAACAGGAACGCAACAAGGTAGGATGACTATAAACAGAAACGCAACAAGGTTGGATGACTATAAACAGAAATACAAATAGATAGGATGACTATAATCAGAAGCACAACTAGATAGGATGATTGTAAACAGAAACACAACTTGATAGGATGACATTAAAAAAAAAACACAACAAGATTGGATGACTATAAACAGAAACACAACTAGATAGGATGACTAAAAACAGAAATACAAGTAGATAGGATGACTATAAACAGAAACACAACTAGATAGGATGACTATAATCAGAAACACAACTAGATAGGATGACTATAAACAGAAACACAACTAGATAAGATGACTATAAACAGAAACACAACTAGATTGGATGACTATTATCAGAAACACAACTAGATAGGATGACTATAAAAAGAAACACATCTAAATAGGAAGACTATAAACAGAAACACAACTAGATAGGATGACTATAAACAGAAACGTAACAAGATTGGATGACTATAAACAGAAACACAACTAGATAGGATGACTATAAACAGAAACACAACTAGTTAGGATGTCTATAAACAGAAATACAACTAGATAGGATGACTATAAACAGAAACTCAACTAGATAGGATGACTATAAACAGAAACGCAACAAGGTAGGATGAATAAAAAAGGAACTCAACTACATAGGATGACTATAAACAGAAACACAACTAGATAGGATGACTATAAATAGAAACTCAACTAGATAGGATGACTATAAACAGAAACACAACTAGATAGGATGACTATAAACAGAAACTCAACTAGATAGGACGACTGTAATCAGAAACACAACTAGATAGGATGATTTTAAACAAAAACACAACAAGGTAGGATGACTCTAAAAAGAAACACATCTAAAAAGGAAGACTATAAACAGAAACACAACTAGATAGGATGACTACAAACAGAAATACAACTAGATAGGATGACTATAAACAGAAATACAACTAGATAGGATGACTATAAACAGAAACATAACTAGATAGGATGACTATAAACAGAAATACAACTAGATAGGATGACTATAAACAGAAACAAAACAAGGTAGGATGACTATAAACAGAAACACAACTAGAGATAGGATGACTATAAACAGAAACACTACTAGATAGGATGACTATAAACAGAAATACAAGTAGATAGGATGACTATAAACAGAAACACAACTAGATAGGATGACTATAATCAGAAACACAACTAGATTGGATGACTATAAACAGAAACACAACTAGATAGGATGACTATAATCAGAAACACAACTAGATAGGATGACTATAAAAAGAAACACATCTAAAAAGGAAGACTATAAACAGAAACACAACTAGATAGGATGACTACAAACAGAAATACAACTAGATAGGATGACTATAAACAGAAATACAACTAGATAGGATGACTATAAACAGAAATACAACTAGATAGGATGACTATAAACAGAAACACAACTAGATAGGATGACTATAAACAGAAATACAACTCGATAGGATGACTATAAACAGAAACAAAACAAGGTAGGATGACTATAAACAGAAACACAACTAGAGATAGGATGACTATAAACAGAAACACAACTAGATAGGATGACTATAAACAGAAACTCAACTAGATAGGATGACTATAAACAGAAACGCAACAAGGTAGGATGAATAAAAAAGGAACTCAACTACATAGGATGACTATAAACAGAAACACAACTAGATAGGATGGCTACAATCAGAAACACAACTAGATAGGATGACTATAAACAGAAACATAACTAGATAGGATGGCTACAAACAGAAACACAACTAGATAGGATGACTATAACAAGAAACACAACTGGATAGGATGACTATAAACAGAAACACAACTAGATAAGATGACTATAAAATGAAACACAACTAGATTGGATGACTATAAACAGAAACTTAACTAGATAGGATGACTATAAAAAGAAACACAACTGGATAGGATGACTATAAACAGAAACACAACAAGATAGGATGACTATAATCAGAAACACAACTAGATTGGATGACTATAAACAGAAACACAACTAGATAAGATGACTATAAACAGAAACACAACTAGATTGGACGACTATAATCAGAAACATAACCAGATAGGATGACTATAAAATAAAACACATCTAAATAGGAAGACTATAAACAGAAACACAACTAGATAGGATGACTATAAACAGAAACGTAACAAGATTGGATGACTATAAACAGAAACACAACTAGATAGGATGACTATAAACAGAAACACAACTAGATAGGATGACTAAAAACAGAAATACAACTAGATAGGATGACTATAAACAGAAACACAACTAGATAGGATGACTATAAACAGAAACACAACAAGGTAGGATGACTATAAACAGAAACACAACTAGAGATAGGATGACTATAAACAGAAACACAACTAGATAGGATGACTATAAACAGAAACTCAACTAGATAGGATGACTATAAACAGAAACACAACTAGATAGGATGACTATAAACAGAAAATCAACTAGATAGGACGACTGTAATCAGAAACACAACTAGATAGGATGATTTTAAACAAAAACACAACAAGGTAGGATGACTATAAACAGAAACACAACTAGATAGGATGACTATAAACAGAAACAAAACAAGGTAAAATGACTATTAAAAGAATTACAACTAAATAGGATGATTATAAACAAAAACACAACAAGATAGGATGATTATAAACAAAAACACAACAAGATTGGATGACTATAAACAGAAACACAACTAGATAGGATGACTATAAACAGGAACGCAACAAGGTAGGATGACTATAAACAGAAACGCAACAAGGTTGGATGACTATAAACAGAAATACAAATAGATAGGATGACTATAATCAGAAGCACAACTAGATAGGATGATTGTAAACAGAAACACAACTTGATAGGATGACAATAAAAAAGAAACACAACAAGATTGGATGACTATAAACAGAAACACAACTAGATAGGATGACTAAAAACAGAAATACAAGTAGATAGGATGACTATAAACAGAAACACAACTAGATAGGATGACTATAATCAGAAACACAACTAGATAGGATGACTATAAACAGAAACACAACTAGATAAGATGACTATAAACAGAAACACAACTAGATTGGATGACTATTATCAGAAACACAACTAGATAGGATGACTATAAAAAGAAACACATCTAAATAGGAAGACTATAAACAGAAACACAACTAGATAGGATGACTATAAACAGAAACGTAACAAGATTGGATGACTATAAACAGAAACACAACTAGATAGGATGACTATAAACAGAAACACAACTAGTTAGGATGTCTATAAACAGAAATACAACTAGATAGGATGACTATAAACAGAAATACAACTAGATAGGATGACTATAAACAGAAACACAACTAGATAGGATGACTATAAACAGAAATACAACTCGATAGGATGACTATAAACAGAAACACAACTAGATAGGATGACTATAAACAGAAACTCAACTAGATAGGATGACTATAAACAGAAACGCAACAAGGTAGGATGAATAAAAAAGGAACTCAACTACATAGGATGACTATAAACAGAAACACAACTAGATAGGATGGCTACAATCAGAAACACAACTAGATAGGATGACTATAAACAGAAACATAACTAGATAGGATGGCTACAAACAGAAACACAACTAGATAGGATGACTATAACAAGAAACACAACTGGATAGGATGACTATAAACAGAAACACAACTAGATAAGATGACTATAAAATGAAACACAACTAGATTGGATGACTATAAACAGAAACTTAACTAGATAGGATGACTATAAAAAGAAACACAACTGGATAGGATGACTATAAACAGAAACACAACAGGATAGGATGACTATAATCAGAAACACAACTAGATTGGATGACTATAAACAGAAACACAACTAGATAAGATGACTATAAACAGAAACACAACTAGATTGGACGACTATAATCAGAAACATAATCAGATAGGATGACTATAAAAAGAAACACATCTAAATAGGAAGACTATAAACAGAAACACAACTAGATAGGATGACTATAAACAGAAACGTAACAAGATTGGATGACTATAAACAGAAACACAACTAGATAGGATGACTATAAACAGAAACACAACTAGATAGGATGACTAAAAACAGAAATACAACTAGATAGGATGACTATAAACAGAAACACAACTAGATAGGATGACTATAAACAGAAACACAACAAGGTAGGATGACTATAAACAGAAACACAACTAGAGATAGGATGACTATAAACAGAAACACAACTAGATAGGATGACTATAAACAGAAACTCAACTAGATAGGATGACTATAAACAGAAACACAACTAGATAGGATGACTATAAACAGAAAATCAACTAGATAGGACGACTGTAATCAGAAACACAACTAGATAGGATGATTTTAAACAAAAACACAACAAGGTAGGATGACTATAAACAGAAACACAACTAGATAGGATGACTATAAACAGAAACAAAACAAGGTAAAATGACTATTAAAAGAAACACAACTAAATAGGATGATTATAAACAAAAACACAACAAGATAGGATGATTATAAACAAAAACACAACAAGATTGGATGACTATAAACAGAAACACAACTAGATAGGATGACTATAAACAGGAACGCAACAAGGTAGGATGACTATAAACAGAAACGCAACAAGGTTGGATGACTATAAACAGAAATACAAATAGATAGGATGACTATAATCAGAAGCACAACTAGATAGGATGATTGTAAACAGAAACACAACTTGATAGGATGACAATAAAAAAGAAACACAACAAGATTGGATGACTATAAACAGAAACACAACTAGATAGGATGACTAAAAACAGAAATACAAGTAGATAGGATGACTATAAACAGAAACACAACTAGATAGGATGACTATAATCAGAAACACAACTAGATAGGATGACTATAAACAGAAACACAACTAGATAAGATGACTATAAACAGAAACACAACTAGATTGGATGACTATTATCAGAAACACAACTAGATAGGATGACTATAAAAAGAAACACATCTAAATAGGAAGACTATAAACAGAAACACAACTAGATAGGATGACTATAAACAGAAACGTAACAAGATTGGATGACTATAAACAGAAACACAACTAGATAGGATGACTATAAACAGAAACACAACTAGTTAGGATGTCTATAAACAGAAATACAACTAGATAGGATGACTATAAACAGAAATACAACTAGATAGGATAACTATAAACAGAAATACAACTAGAAAGGATGACTATAAACAGAAACACAACTAGAGATAGGATGACTATAAACAGAAACACAACTAGATAGGATGACTATAAACAGAAACTCAACTAGATAGGATGACTATAAACAGAAACACAACTAGATAGGATGACTATAAACAGAAACTTAACTAGATAGGACGACTGTAATCAGAAACACAACTAGATAGGATGATTTTAAACAAAAACACAACAAGGTAGGATGACTATAAACAGAAACACAACTAGATAGGATGACTATAAACAGAAACAAAACAAGGTAAAATGACTATTAAAAGAAACACAACTAAATAGGATGATTATAAACAAAAACACAACAAGATAGGATGATTATAAACAAAAACACAACAAGATTGGATGACTATAAACAGAAACACAACTAGATAGAATGACTATAAACAGGAACGCAACAAGGTAGGATGACTATAAACAGAAACTCAACTAGATAGGATGACTATAAACAGAAACGCAACAAGGTTGGATGACTATAAACAGAATTACAAATAGATAGGATGACTATAATCAGAAGCACAACTAGATAGGATGATTGTAAACAGAAACACAACTAGATAGGATGACTATAAAGAGAAACACAACTAGATAGGATGACAATTAACAGAAACACAACAAGATTGGATGACTATAAACAGAAACACAACTAGATAGGATGACTATAAACAGAAATACAAGTAGATAGGATGACTATAAACAGAAACACAACTAGATAGGAAGACTATAATCAGAAACACAACTAGATTGGATGACTATAAACAGAATCACAACTAGATAGGATGACTATAATCAGAAACACAACTAGATAGGATGACTATAAACAGAAATACAACTAGATAGGATGACTATAAACAGAAATACAACTAGATAGGATGACTATAAACAGAAACAAAACAAGGTAGGATGACTATAAACAGAAACACAACTAGAGATAGGATGACTATAAACAGAAACACAACTAGATAGGATGACTATAAACAGAAACTCAACTAGATAGGATGACTATAAACAGAAACGCAACAAGGTAGGATGAATAAAAAAGGAACTCAACTACATAGGATGACTATAAACAGAAACACAACTAGATAGGATGGCTAGAAACAGAAACACAACTAGATAGGATGGCTACAAACAGAAACACAACTAGATAGGATGACTATAAAGAGAAACACAACTGGATAGGATGACTATAAACAGAAACACAACTAGATAAGATGACTATAAAATGAAACACAACTAGATTGGATGACTATAAACAGAAACACAACTAGATAGGATGACTATAAAAAGAAACACAACTGGATAGGATGACTATAAACAGAAACACAACAAGATTGGATGACTATAAAAAGAAACACAACTAGATAGGATCTCTACAAACAGAAACACAACTAGATGGGATGACTATAAAGAGAAAGACAACTAGATAGGATGACTATAAAGAGAAACACAGCTAGATAGTAGGACTATAAACAGAAACACAACTAGATAGGATGACTACAAACAGAAATACAACTAGATAGGATGACTATAAACAGAAACACAAGATTGGATGACTATAAACAGAAACACAACTAGATAGGATGACTATAAACAGAAACACAACTAGATAGGATGACTGTAATCAGAAACAAAACTAGATAGCATGATTTTAAACAAAAACACAACAAGGTAGGATGACTATAAACAGAAACACAACTAGATAGGATGACTAAAAACCGAAACAAAACAAGGTAAAATAACTATTAAAAGAAACACAACTAAATAGGATGATTATAAACAAAAACACAACAAGATTGGATGACTATAAACAGAAACACAACTAGATAGAATGACTATAAACAGAAACACAACTAGATAGGATGACTATAAACAGAAACACAACTAGATAGGATGACTATAAACAGAAATACAACTAGATAGGATGACTATAAACAGAAACACAACTAGATAGGATGTCTATAAACAGAAATACAAAAAGGTAGGATGACTATAAACAGAAACACAACTAGATAGGATGACTATAAACAGAAATACAACTAGATAGGATGACTATAAACAGAAACACAACAAGGTAGGATGACTATAAACAGAAACACAACTAGAGATAGGATGACTATAAACAGAAACACAACTAGATAGGATGACTATAAACAGAAACTCAACTAGATAGGATGACTATAAACAGAAACAAAACTAGATAGGATGACTATAAACAGAAACTCAACTAGATAGGACGACTGTAATCAGAAACACAACTAGATAGGATGATTTTAAACAAAAACACAACAAGGTAGGATGACTATAAACAGAAACACAACTAGATAGGATGACTATAAACAGAAACAAAACAAGGTAAAATGACTATTAAAAGAAACACAACTAAATAGGATGATTATAAACAAAAACACAACAAGATAGGATGATTATAAACAAAAACACAACAAGATTGGATGACTATAAACAGAAACACAACTAGATAGAATGACTATAAACAGGAACGCAACAAGGTAGGATGACTAAAAATAGAAACTCAACTAGATAGGATGACTATAAACAGAAACGCAACAAGGTTGGATGACTATAAAAAGAATTACAAATAGATAGGATGACTATAATCAGAAGCACAACTAGATAGGATGATTGTAAACAGAAACACAACTAGATAGGATGACTATAAAGAGAAACACAACTAGATAGGATGACAATAAACAGAAACACAACAAGATTGGATGACTATAAACAGAAACACAACTAGATAGGATGACTATAAACAGAAATACAAGTAGATAGGATGACTATAAACAGAAACACAACTAGATAGGAAGACTATAATCAGAAACACAACTAGATTGGATGACTATAAACAGAAACACAACTAGATAGGATGACTATAAACAGAAACAAAACAAGGTAAAATGACTATTAAAAGAAACACAACTAAATAGGATGATTATAAACAAAAACACAACAAGATTGGATGACTATAAACAGAAACACAACTAGATAGGATGACTATAAACAGGAACGCAACAAGGTAGGATGACTATAAACAGAAATACAACTAGATAGGATGACTATAAACAGAAACAAAACAAGGTAGGATGACTATAAACAGAAACACAACTAGATAGGATGACTATAAACAGAAACTCAACTAGATAGGATGACTATAAACAGAAACACAACTAGATAGGATGACTATAAACAGAAATACAAGTAGATAGAATGACTATAAACAGAAACACAACTAGATAGGAAGACTATAATCAGAAACACAACTAGATTGGATGACTATAAACAGAAACACAACTAGATAGGATGACTATAATCAGAAACACAACTAGATAGGATGACTATAAAAAGAAACACATCTAAATAGGAAGACTATAAACAGAAACACAACTAGAAAGGATGACTACAAACAGAAATACAACTAGATAGGATGACTATAAACAGAAATACAACTAGACAGGATGACTATAAACAGAAACACAACTAGATAGGATGACTATAAACAGAAATACAACTAGATAGGATGACTATAAACAGAAACAAAACAAGGTAGGATAACTATAAACAGAAACACAACTAGAGATAGGATGACTATAAACAGAAACACAACTAGATAGGATGACTATAAACAGAAACTCAACTAGATAGGATGACTATAAACAGAAACACAACTAGATAGGATGACTGTAATCAGAAACACAACTAGATAGGATGATTTTAAACAAAAAATAAACAAGGTAGGATGACTATAAACAGAAACACAACTAGATAGGATGACTAAAAACAGAAACAAAACAAGGTAAAATGACTATTAAAAGAAACAGAACTAAATAGGATGATTTTAAACAAAAACACAACAAGTTAGGATGATTATAAACAAAAACACAACAAGATTGGATGACTATAAACAGAAACACAACTAGATAGAATGACTATAAACAGAAACACAACTAGATAGGATGACTATAAACAGAAACACAACTAGATAGGATGACTATAAACAGAAATACAACTAGATAGGATGACTATAAACAGAAACACAACTAGATAGGATGTCTATAAACAGAAATACAACAAGGTAGGATGACTATAAACAGAAACACAACTAGATAGGATGACTATAAACAGAAATACAACTAGATAGGATGACTATAAACAGAAACACAACAAGGTAGGATGACTATAAACAGAAACACAACTAGAGATAGGATGACTATAAACAGAAACACAACTAGATAGGATGACTATAAAAAGAAACACAACTAGATAGGATGACTATAAACAGAAACTCAACTAGATAGGACAACTGTAATCAGAAACACAACTAGATAGGATGATTTTAAACAAAAACACAACAAGGTAGGATGACTATAAACAGAAACACAACTAGATAAGATGACTATAAACATAAACAAAACAAGGTAAAATGACTATTAAAAGAAACACAACTTAATAGGATGATTATAAACAAAAACACAACAAGATAAGATGATTATAAACAAAAACATAACAAGATTGGATGACTATAAACAGAAACACAATTAGATAGAATGACTATAAACAGGAACGCAACAAGGTAGGATGACTATAAACAGAAACTCAACTAGATAGGATGACTATAAACAGAAACGCAACAAGGTTGGATGACTATAAACAGAATTACAAATAGATAGGATGACTATAATCAGAAGCACAACTAGATAGAATGATTGTAAACAGAAACACAACTAGATAGGATGACTATAAAGAGAAACACAACTAGATAGGATGACAATAAACAGAAACACAACAAGATTGGATGACTATAAACAGAAACACAACTAGATAGGATGACTATAAACAGAAATACAAGTAGATAGGATGACTATAAACAGGAACACAACTAGATAGGAAGAATATAATCAGAAACACAACTAGATTGGATGACTATAAACAGAAACACAACTAGATAGGATGACTATAATCAGAAACACAACTAGATAGGATGACTATTAAAAGAAACACATCTAAATAGGAAGACTATAAACAGAAACAAAACTAGAAAGGATGACTACAAACAGAAATACAACTAGATAGGATGACTATAAACAGAAATACAACTAGATAGGATGACTATAAACAGAAACACAACTAGATAGGATGACTATAAACAGAAATTCAACTAGATAGGATGACTATAAACAGAAACAAAACAAGGTAGGATGACTATAAACAGAAACACAACTAGAGATAGGATGACTATAAACAGAAACACAACTAGATAGGATGACTATAAACAGAAACTCAACTAGATAGGATGACTATAAACAGAAACGCAACAAGGTAGGATGAATAAAAAAGGAACTCAACTACATAGGATGACTATAAACAGAAACACTACTAGATAGGATGGCTACAAACAGAAACACAACTAGATAGGATGACTATAAACAGAAACACAACTAGATAGGATGGCTACAAACAGAAACACAACTAGATAGGATGACTATAAAAAGAAACACAACTGGATAGGATGACTATAAACAGAAACACAACTAGATAAGATGACTATAAAATGAAACACAACTAGATTGGATGACTATAAACAGAAACACAACTAGATAGGATGACTATAAAAAGAAACACAACTGGATAGGATGACTATAAACAGAAACACAACAAGATTGGATGACTATAAAAAGAAACACAACTAGATAGGATCTCTACAAACAGAAACACAACTAGATGGGATGACTATAAAGAGAAACACAGCTAGATAGTAGGACTATAAACAGAAACACAACTAGATAGGATGACTACAAACAGAAATACAACAAGATAGGATGACTATAAACAGAAACACAAGATTGGATGACTATAAACAGAAACACAACTAGATAGGATGACTATAAACAGAAACACAACTAGATAGGATGACTGTAATCAGAAACACAACTAGATAGGATGATTTTAAACAAAAACACAACAAGGTAGGATGACTATAAACAGAAACACAACTAGATAGGATGACTAAAAACAGAAACAAAACAAGGTAAAATGACTATTAAAAGAAACACAACTTAATAGGATGATTATAAACAAAAACACAACAAGATAGGATGATTATAAACAAAAACACAACAAGATTGGATGACTATAAACAGAAACACAACTAGATAGAATGACTATAAACAGAAACACAACTAGATAGGATAACTATAAACAGAAACACAACTAGATAGGATGACTATAAACAGAAATACAACTAGATAGGATGACTATAAACAGAAACACAACTAGATAGGATGACTATAAACAGAAATACAACTAGATAGGATGACCATTAAAAGAAACACAACAAGGTAGGATGACTATAAACAGAAACACAACTAGAGATAGGATGACTATAAACAGAAAAACAACTAGATAGGATGACTATAAACAGAAATACAACTAGATAGGATGACTATAAACAGAAACAAAACAAGGTAGGATGACTATAAACAGAAACACAACTAGAGATAGGATGACTATAAACAGAAACACAACTAGATAGGATGACTATAAACAGAAACTCAACTAGATAGGATGACTATAAACAGAAACGCAACAAGGTAGGATGAATAAAAAAGGAACTCAACTACATAGGATGACTATAAACAGAAACACAACTAGATAGGATGGCTACAAACAGAAACACATTTAGATAGGATGACTATGAACAGAAACACAACTAGATAGGATGGCTACAAACAGAAACAAAACTAGATAGGATGACTATAAAAAGAAACACAACTGGATAGGATGACTATAAACAGAAACACAACTAGATAAGATGACTATAAAATGAAACACAACTAGATTGGATGACTATAAACAGAAACACAACTAGATAGGATGACTATAAAAAGAAACACAACTGGATAGGATGACTATAAACAGAAACACAACAAGATTGGATGACTATAAAAAGAAACACAACTAGATAGGATCTCTAGAAACAGAAACACAACTAGATGGGATGACTATAAAGAGAAAGACAACTAGATAGGATGACTATAAAGAGAAACACAGCTAGATAGTAAGACTATAAACAGAAACACAACTAGATAGGATGACTACAAACAGAAATACAACTAGATAGGATGACTATAAACAGAAACACAAGATTGGATGACTATAAACAGAAACACAACTAGATAGGATGACTATAAACAGAAACACAACTAGATAGGATGACTGTAATCAGAAACACAACTAGATAGGATGACTATAAACAGAAACAAAACAAGGTAAAATGACTATTAAAAGAAACACAACTAAATAGGATGATTATAAACAAAAACACAACAAGATTGGATGACTATAAACAGAAACACAACTAGATAGAATGACTATAAACAGAAACACAACTAGATAGGATGACTATAAACAGAAACACAACTAGATAGGATGACTATAAACAGAAATAAAACTAGATAGGATGACTATAAACAGAAACACAACTAGATAGGATGACTATAAACAGAAATACAACTAGATAGGATGACTATAAACAGAAACACAACAAGGTAGGATGACTATAAACAGAAACACAACTAGAGATAGGATGACTATAAATAGAAACACAACTAGATAGGATGACTATAAACAGAAACTCAACTAGATAGGATGACTATAAACAGAAACACAACTAGATAGGATGACTATAAACAGAAACTCAACTAGATAGGACGACTGTAATCAGAAACACAACTAGATAGGATGATTTTAAACAAAAACACAACAAGGTAGGATGACTATAAACAGAAACACAACTAGATAGGATGACTATAAACAGAAACAAAACAAGGTAAAATGACTATTAAAAGAAACACAACTAAATAGGATGATTATAAACAAAAACACAACAAGATAGGATGATTATAAACAAAAACACAACAAGATTGGATGACTATAAACAGAAACACAACTAGATAGAATGACTATAAACAGAAACACAACTAGATAGGATGACTATAAACAGAAACACAACTAGATAGGATGACTATAAACAGAAATACAACTAGATAGGATGACTATAAACAGAAACACAACTAGATAGGATGACTATAAACAGAAATACAACTAGATAGGATGACCATTAAAAGAAACACAACAAGGTAGGATGACTATAAACAGAAACACAACTAGAGATAGGATGACTATAAACAGAAAAACAACTAGATAGGATGACTATAAACAGAAATACAACTAGATAGGATGACTATAAACAGAAACAAAACAAGGTAGGATGACTATAAACAGAAACACAGCTACAGATAGGATGACTATAAACAGAAACACAACTAGATAGGATGACTATAAACAGAAACTCAACTAGATAGGATGACTATAAACAGAAACGCAACAAGGTAGGATGAATAAAAAAGGAACTCAACTACATAGGATGACTATAAACAGAAACACAACTAGATAGGATGACTATAAACAGAAACACAACTAGATAGGATGGCTACAAACAGAAACAAAACTAGATAGGATGACTATAAAAAGAAACACAACTGGATAGGATGACTATAAACAGAAACACAACTAGATAAGATGACTATAAAATGAAACACAACTAGATTGGATGACTATAAACAGAAACACAACTAGATAGGATGACTATAAAAAGAAACACAACTGGATAGGATGACTATAAACAGAAACACAACAAGATTGGATGACTATAAAAAGAAACACAACTAGATAGGATCTCTAGAAACAGAAACACAACTAGATGGGATGACTATAAAGAGAAAGACAACTAGATAGGATGACTATAAAGAGAAACACAGCTAGATAGTAAGACTATAAACAGAAACACAACTAGATAGGATGACTACAAACAGAAATACAACTAGATAGGATGACTATAAACAGAAACACAAGATTGGATGACTATAAACAGAAACACAACTAGATAGGATGACTATAAACAGAAACAAACCTAGATAGGATGACTGTAATCAGAAACACAACTAGATAGGATGACCATAAACAGAAACAAAACAAGGTAAAATGACTATTAAAAGAAACACAACTAAATAGGATGATTATAAACAAAAACACAACAAGATTGGATGACTATAAACAGAAACACAACTAGATAGAATGACTATAAACAGAAACACAACTAGATAGGATGACTATAAACAGAAACACAACTAGATAGGATGACTATAAACAGAAATACAACTAGATAGGATGACTATAAACAGAAACACAACTAGATAGGATGACTATAAACAGAAATACAACTAGATAGGATGACTATAAACAGAAACACAACAAGGTAGGATGACTATAAACAGAAACACAACTAGAGATAGGATGACTATAAATAGAAACACAACTAGATAGGATGACTATAAACAGAAACTCAACTAGATAGGATGACTATAAACAGAAACACAACTAGATAGGACGACTGTAATTAGAAACACAACTAGATAGGATGATTTTAAACAAAAACACAACAAGGTAGGATGACTATAAACAGAAACACAACTAGATAGGATGACTATAAACAGAAACAAAACAAGGTAAAATGACTATTAAAAGAAACACAACTAAATAGGATGATTATAAATAAAAAAACAACAAGATAGGATGATTATAAACAAAAACACAACAAGATTGGATGACTATAAACAGAAACACAACTAGATAGATAGACTATAAACAGAAACACAACTAGATAGGATGACTATAAACAGAAACACAACTAGATAGGATGACTATAAACCGAAATACAACTAGATAGGATGACTATAAACAGAAACACAACTAGATAGGATGACTATAAACAGAAATACAACTAGATAGGATGACTATAAACAGAAACACAACAAGGTAGGATGACTATAAACAAAAACACAACTAGAGATAGGATGACTATAAACAGAAACACAACTAGATAGGATGACTATAAACAGAAACTCAACTAGATAGGATGACTATAAACAGAAACACAACTAGATAGGATGACTATAAACAGAAACTCAACTACATAGGACGACTGTAATCAGAAACACAACTAGATAGGATGATTTTAAACAAAAATACAACAAGGTAGGATGACTATAAACAGAAACACAACTAGATAGGATGACTATAAACAGAAACAAAACAAGATAAAATGACTATTAAAAGAAACACAACTAAATAGGATGATTATAAACAAAAACACAACAAGATAGGATGATTATAAACAAAAACACAACAAGATTGGATGACTATAAACAGAAACACAACTAGATAGAATGACTATAAACAGGAACGCAACAAGGTAGGATGACTATAAACAGAAACTCAACTAGATAGGATGACTATAAACAGAAACGCAACAAGGTTGGATGACTATAAACAGAATTACAAATAGATAGGATGACTAAAATCAGAAGCACAACTAGATAGGATGATTGTAAACAGAAACACAACTAGATAGGATGACTATAAAGAGAAACACAACTAGATAGGATGACAATAAACAGAAACACAACAAGATTGGATGACTATAAACAGAAATACAACTAGATAGGATGACTATAAACAGAAATACAAGTAGATAGGATGACCATAAACAGAAAAACACAACTAGATAGGATGACTATAATCAGAAACACAACTAGATTGGATGACTATAAACAGAAACACAACTAGATAGGATGACTATAAACAGAAACGCAACAATGTAGGATGAATAAAAAAGGAACTCAACTACATAGGATGACTATAAACAGAAACACAACTAGATAGGATGGCTACAAACAGAAACACAACTAGATAGGATGACTATAAACAGAAACACAACTAGATAGGATGGCTACAAACAGAAACACAACTAGATAGGATGACTATAAAATAAAACACAACTGGATAGGATGACTATAAACAGAAACACAACTAGATAAGATGACTATAAAATGAAACACAACTAGATTGGATGACTATAAACAGAAACACAACTAGATAGGATGACTATAAAAAGAAACACAACTGGATAGGATGACTATAAACAGAAACACAACAAGATTGGATGACTATAAAAAGAAACACAACTAGATAGGATCTCTAGAAACAGAAACACAACTAGATGGGATGACTATAAAGAGAAAGACAACTAGATAGGATGACTATAAAGAGAAACACAGCTAGATAGTAAGACTATAAACAGAAACACAACTAGATAGGATGACTATAAACAGAAACACAAGATTGGATGACTATAAATAGAAACACAACTAGATAGGATGACTATAAACAGAAACACAACTAGATAGGATGACTGTAATCAGAAACACAACTAGATAGGATGATTTTAAACAAAAACACAACAAGGTAGGATGACTATAAACGAAACACAACTAGATAGGATGACTATAAAAAGAAACAAAACAAGGTAAAATGACTATTGAAAGAAACACAACTAAATAGGATGATTATAAACAAAAACACAACAAGATAGGATGATTATAAACAAAAACAAAACAAGATTGGATGACTATAAACAGAAACACAACTAGATAGAATGACTATATACAGAAACACAACTAGATAGGATGACTATAAACAGAAACACAACTAGATAGGATGACTATAAACAGAAACACAACAAGGTAGGATGACTATAAACAGAAACACAACTAGAGATAGGATGACTATAAACAGAAACACAACTAGATAGGATGACTATAAACAGAAACTCAACTAGATAGGATGACTATAAACAGAAACACAACTAGATAGGATGACTATAAACAGAAACTCAACTAGATAGGACGACTGTAATCAGAAACACAACTAGATAGGATGATTTTAAACAAAAACACAACAAGGTAGGATGACTATAAAAAGAAACACAACTAGATAGGATGACTATAAACAGAAACAAAACAAGGTAAAATGACTATAAACAGAAACACAACTAGATAGAATGACTATATACAGAAACACAACTAGATAGGATGACTATAAACAGAAACACAACTAGATAGGATGACTATAAACAGAAACACAACAAGGTAGGATGACTATAAACAGAAACACAACTAGAGATAGGATGACTATAAACAGAAACACAACTAGATAGGATGACTATAAACAGAAACACAACTAGATAGGATGACTATAAACAGAAACTCAACTAGATAGGATGACTATAAACAGAAACACAACTAGATAGGATGACTATAAACAGAAACTCAACTAGATAGGACGACTGTAATCAGAAACACAACTAGATAGGATGATTTTAAACAAAAACACAACAAGGTAGGATGACTATAAAAAGAAACACAACTAAATAGGATGATTATAAACAAAAACACAACAAGATAGGATGATTATAAACAAAAACACAACAAGATTGGATGACTATAAACAGAAACACAACTAGATAGAATGACTATAAACAGGAACGCAACAAGGTAGGATGACTATAAACAGAAACTCAACTAGATAGGATGACTATAAACAGAAACGCAACAAGGTTGGATGACTATAGACAGAATTACAAATAGATAGGATGACTATAATCAGAAGCACAACTAGATAGGATGATTGTAAACAGAAACACAACTAGATAGGATGACTATAAAGAGAAACACAACTAGATAGGATGACAATAAACAGAAACACAACAAGATTAGATGACTATAAACAGAAACACAACTAGATAGGATGACTATAAACAGAAATACAAGTAGATAGGATGACTATAAACAGAAACACAACTAGATAGGATGACTATAATCAGAAACACAACTAGATTGGATGACTATAAACAGAAACACAACTAGATAGGATGACTATAAACAGAAACAAAACAAGGTAAAATGACTATTAAAAGAAACACAACTAAATAGGATGATTATAAACAAAAACACAACAAGGTAGGATGACTATAAAGAGAAACACAGCTAGATAGTAAGACTATAAACAGAAACACAACTAGATAGGATGACTACAAACAGAAATACAACTAGATAGGATGACTATAAACAGAAACACAAGATTGGATGACTATAAACAGAAACACAACTAGATAGGATGACTATAAACAGAAACAAAACAAGGTAAAATGACTATTAAAAGAAACACAACTAAATAGGATAATTATAAACAAAAACACAACAAGATAGGATGATTATAAACAAAAACACAACAAGATTGGATGACTATAAACAGAAACACAACTAGATAGAATGACTATAAACAGAAACACAACTAGATAGGATGACTGTAATCAGAAACACAACAAGATAGGATGATTTTAAACAAAAACACAACAAGGTAGGATGACTATAAACAGAAACACAACTAGATAGGATGACTATAAACAGAAACAAAACAAGGTAAAATGACTATTAAAAGAAACACAACTAAATAGGATGATTATAAACAAAAACACAACAAGATAGGATGATTATAAACAAAAACACAACAAGATTGGATGACTATAAACAGAAACACAACTAGATAGAATGACTATAAACAGAAACACAACTAGATAGGATGACTATAAACAGAAACACAACTAGATAGGATGACTATAAACAGAAATACAACTAGACAGGATGACTATAAACAGAAACACAACTAGATAGGATGACTATAAACAGAAATACAACTAGATAGGATGACTATAAACAGAAACACAACAAGGTAGGATGACTATAAACAGAAACACAACTAGAGATAGGATGACTATAAACAGAAACACAACTAGATAGGATGACTATAAACAGAAACTCAACTAGATAGGATGACTATAAACAGAAACACAACTAGATAGGATGACTATAAACAGAAACTCAACTAGATAGGACGACTGTAATCAGAAACACAACTAGATAGGATGATTTTAAACAAAAACACAACAAGGTAGGATGACTATAAACAGAAACACAACTAGATAGGATGACTATAAACAGAAACAAAACAAGGTAAAATGACTATTAAAAGAAACACAACTAAATAGGATAATTATAAACAAAAACACAACAAGATAGGATGATTATAAACAAAAACACAAAAAGATTGGATGACTATAAACAGAAACACAACTAGATAGAATGACTATAAACAGGAACGCAACAAGGTAGGATGACTATAAACAGAAACTCAACTAGATAGGATGACTATAAACAGAAACGCAACAAGGTTGGATGACTATAGACAGAATTACAAATAGATAGGATGACTATAATCAGAAGCACAACTAGATAGGATGATTGTAAAAAGAAACACAACTAGATAGGATGACTATAAAGAGAAACACAACTAGATAGGATGACAATAAACAGAAACACAACAAGATTGGATGACTATAAACAGAAACACAACTAGATAGGATGACTATAAACAGAAATACAAGTAGATAGGATGACTATAAACAAAAACACAACTAGATAGGATGACTATAATCAGAAACACAACTAGATTGGATGACTATAAACAGAAACACAACTAGATAGGATGACTATAATCAGAAACACAACTAGATAGGATGACTATAAAAAGAAACACATCTAAATAGGAAGACTATAAACAGAAACACAACTAGATAGGATGACTACAAACAGAAATACAACTAGATAGGATGACTATAAACAGAAATACAACTAGATAGGATGACTCTAAACAGAAACACAACTAGATAGGATGACTATAAACAGAAATACAACTAGATAGGATGACTATAAACAGAAACAAAACAAGGTAGGATGACTATAAACAGAAACACAACTAGAGATAGGATGACTATAAACAGAAACACAACTAGATAGGATGACTATAAACAGAAACTCAACTAGATAGGATGACTATAAACAGAAACGCAACAAGGTAGGATGAATAAAAAAGGAACTCGACTACATAGGATGACTATAAACAGAAACACAACTAGATAGGATGGCTACAAACAGAAACACAACTAGATAGGATGACTATAAACAGAAACACAACTAGTAAGGATGGCTACAAACAGAAACACAACTAGATAGGATGACTATAAAAAGAAACACAACTGGATAGGATGACTATAAACAGAAACACAACTAGATAAGATGACTATAAAATGAAACACAACTAGATTGGATGACTATAAACAGAAACACAACTAGATAGGATGACTATAAAAAGAAACACAACTGGATAGGATGACTATAAACAGAAACACAACAAGATTGGATGACTATAAAAAGAAACACAACTAGATAGGATCTCTAGAAACAGAAACACAACTAGATGGGATGACTATAAAGAGAAAGACAACTAGATAGGATGACTATAAAGAGAAACACAGCTAGATAGTAAGACTATAAACAGAAACACAACTAGATAGGATGACTACAAACAGAAATACAACTAGATAGGATGACTATAAACAGAAACACAAGATTGGATGACTATAAACAGAAACACAACTAGATAGGATGACTATAAACAGAAACACAACTAGATAGGATGACTGTAATCAGAAACACAACTAGATAGGATGATTTTAAACAAAAACACAACAAGGTAGGATGACTATAAACAGAAACACAACTAGATAGGATGACTATAAACAGAAACAAAACAAGGTAAAATGACTATTAAAAGAAACACAACTAAATAGGATGATTATAAACAAAAACACAACAAGATAGGATGATTATAAACAAAAACACAACAAGATTGGATGACTATAAACAGAAACACAACTAGATAGAATGACTATAAACAGAAACACAACTAGATAGGATGACTATAAACAGAAACACAACTAGATAGGATGACTATAAACAGAAATACAACTAGATAGGATGACTATAAACAGAAACACAACTAGATAGGATGACTATAAACAGAAATACAACTAGATAGGATGACTATAAACAGAAACACAACAAGGTAGGATGACTATAAACAGAAACACAACTAGAGATAGGATGACTATAAACAGAAACACAACTAGATAGGATGACTATAAACAGAAACTCAACTAGATAGGATGACTATAAACAGAAACACAACTAGATAGGATGACTATAAACAGAAACTCAACTAGATAGGACGACTGTAATCAGAAACACAACTAGATAGGATGATTTTAAACAAAAACACAACAAGGTAGGATGACTATAAACAGAAACACAACAAGATAGGATGACTATAAACAGAAACAAAACAAGGTAAAATGACTATTAAAAGAAACACAACTAAATAGGATAATTATAAACAAAAACACAACAAGATAGGATGATTATAAACAAAAACACAACAAGATTGGATGACTATAAACAGAAACACAACTAGATAGAATGACTATAAACAGAAACGCAACAAGGTTGGATGACTATAGACAGAATTACAAATAGATAGGATGACTATAATCAGAAGCACAACTAGATAGGATGACTATAAAGAGAAACACAACTAGATAGGATGACAATAAACAGAAACACAACAAGATTGGATGACTATAAACAGAAACACAACTAGATAGGATGACTATAAACAGAAATACAAGTAGATAGGATGACTATAAACAGAAACACAACTAGATAGGATGACTATAAACAGAAACACAACTAGATTGGATGACTATAAACAGAAACACAACTAGATAGGATGACTATAATCAGAAACACAACTAGATAGGATGACTATAAAAAGAAACACATCTAAATAGGAAGACTATAAACAGAAACACAACTAGATAGGATGACTATAAACAGAAATACAACTAGATAGGATGACTATAAACAGAAACACAACAAGGTAGGATGACTATAAACAGAAACACAACTAGAGATAGGATGACTATAAACAGAAACACAACTAGATAGGATGACTATAAACAGAAACTCAACTAGATAGGATGACTATAAACAGAAACACAACTAGATAGGATGACTATAAACAGAAACTCAACTAGATAGGACGACTGTAATCAGAAACACAACTAGATAGGATGATTTTAAACAAAAACACAACAAGGTAGGATGACTATAAACAGAAACACAACTAGATAGGATGACTATAAACAGAAACAAAACAAGGTAAAATGACTATTAAAAGAAACACAACTAAATAGGATAATTATAAACAAAAACACAACAAGATAGGATGATTATAAACAAAAACACAACAAGATTGGATGACTATAAACAGAAACACAACTAGATAGAATGACTATTAACAGGAACGCAACAAGGTAGGATGACTATAAACAGAAACACAACTAGATAGGATGACTATAAACAGAAACGCAACAAGGTTGGATGACTATAGACAGAATTACAAATAGATAGGATGACTATAATCAGAAGCACAACTAGATAGGATGATTGTAAACAGAAACACAACTAGATAGGATGACTATAAAGAGAAACACAACTAGATAGGATGACAATAAACAGAAACACAACAAGATTAGATGACTATAAACAGAAACACAACTAGATAGGATGACTATAAACAGAAATACAAGTAGATAGGATGACTATAAACAGAAACACAACTAGATAGGATGACTATAATCAGAAACACAACTAGATTGGATGACTATAAACAGAAACACAACTAGATAGGATGACTATAAACAGAAACAAAACAAGGTAAAATGACTATTAAAAGAAACACAACTAAATAGGATGATTATAAACAAAAACACAACAAGGTAGGATGACTATAAAGAGAAACACAGCTAGATAGTAAGACTATAAACAGAAACACAACTAGATAGGATGACTACAAACAGAAATACAACTAGATAGGATGACTATAAACAGAAACACAAGATTGGATGACTATAAACAGAAACACAACTAGATAGGATGACTATAAACAGAAACAAAACAAGGTAAAATGACTATTAAAAGAAACACAACTAAATAGGATAATTATAAACAAAAACACAACAAGATAGGATGATTATAAACAAAAACACAACAAGATTGGATGACTATAAACAGAAACACAACTAGATAGAATGACTATAAACAGAAACACAACTAGATAGGATGACTGTAATCAGAAACACAACAAGATAGGATGATTTTAAACAAAAACACAACAAGGTAGGATGACTATAAACAGAAACACAACTAGATAGGATGACTATAAACAGAAACAAAACAAGGTAAAATGACTATTAAAAGAAACACAACTAAATAGGATGATTATAAACAAAAACACAACAAGATAGGATGATTATAAACAAAAACACAACAAGATTGGATGACTATAAACAGAAACACAACTAGATAGAATGACTATAAACAGAAACACAACTAGATAGGATGACTATAAACAGAAACACAACTAGATAGGATGACTATAAACAGAAATACAACTAGACAGGATGACTATAAACAGAAACACAACTAGATAGGATGACTATAAACAGAAATACAACTAGATAGGATGACTATAAACAGAAACACAACAAGGTAGGATGACTATAAACAGAAACACAACTAGAGATAGGATGACTATAAACAGAAACACAACTAGATAGGATGACTATAAACAGAAACTCAACTAGATAGGATGACTATAAACAGAAACACAACTAGATAGGATGACTATAAACAGAAACTCAACTAGATAGGACGACTGTAATCAGAAACACAACTAGATAGGATGATTTTAAACAAAAACACAACAAGGTAGGATGACTATAAACAGAAACACAACTAGATAGGATGACTATAAACAGAAACAAAACAAGGTAAAATGACTATTAAAAGAAACACAACTAAATAGGATAATTATAAACAAAAACACAACAAGATAGGATGATTATAAACAAAAACACAAAAAGATTGGATGACTATAAACAGAAACACAACTAGATAGAATGACTATAAACAGGAACGCAACAAGGTAGGATGACTATAAACAGAAACTCAACTAGATAGGATGACTATAAACAGAAACGCAACAAGGTTGGATGACTATAGACAGAATTACAAATAGATAGGATGACTATAATCAGAAGCACAACTAGATAGGATGATTGTAAAAAGAAACACAACTAGATAGGATGACTATAAAGAGAAACACAACTAGATAGGATGACAATAAACAGAAACACAACAAGATTGGATGACTATAAACAGAAACACAACTAGATAGGATGACTATAAACAGAAATACAAGTAGATAGGATGACTATAAACAAAAACACAACTAGATAGGATGACTATAATCAGAAACACAACTAGATTGGATGACTATAAACAGAAACACAACTAGATAGGATGACTATAATCAGAAACACAACTAGATAGGATGACTATAAAAAGAAACACATCTAAATAGGAAGACTATAAACAGAAACACAACTAGATAGGATGACTACAAACAGAAATACAACTAGATAGGATGACTATAAACAGAAATACAACTAGATAGGATGACTCTAAACAGAAACACAACTAGATAGGATGACTATAAACAGAAATACAACTAGATAGGATGACTATAAACAGAAACAAAACAAGGTAGGATGACTATAAACAGAAACACAACTAGAGATAGGATGACTATAAACAGAAACACAACTAGATAGGATGACTATAAACAGAAACTCAACTAGATAGGATGACTATAAACAGAAACGCAACAAGGTAGGATGAATAAAAAAGGAACTCGACTACATAGGATGACTATAAACAGAAACACAACTAGATAGGATGGCTACAAACAGAAACACAACTAGATAGGATGACTATAAACAGAAACACAACTAGTAAGGATGGCTACAAACAGAAACACAACTAGATAGGATGACTATAAAAAGAAACACAACTGGATAGGATGACTATAAACAGAAACACAACTAGATAAGATGACTATAAAATGAAACACAACTAGATTGGATGACTATAAACAGAAACACAACTAGATAGGATGACTATAAAAAGAAACACAACTGGATAGGATGACTATAAACAGAAACACAACAAGATTGGATGACTATAAAAAGAAACACAACTAGATAGGATCTCTAGAAACAGAAACACAACTAGATGGGATGACTATAAAGAGAAAGACAACTAGATAGGATGACTATAAAGAGAAACACAGCTAGATAGTAAGACTATAAACAGAAACACAACTAGATAGGATGACTACAAACAGAAATACAACTAGATAGGATGACTATAAACAGAAACACAAGATTGGATGACTATAAACAGAAACACAACTAGATAGGATGACTATAAACAGAAACACAACTAGATAGGATGACTGTAATCAGAAACACAACTAGATAGGATGATTTTAAACAAAAACACAACAAGGTAGGATGACTATAAACAGAAACACAACTAGATAGGATGACTATAAACAGAAACAAAACAAGGTAAAATGACTATTAAAAGAAACACAACTAAATAGGATGATTATAAACAAAAACACAACAAGATAGGATGATTATAAACAAAAACACAACAAGATTGGATGACTATAAACAGAAACACAACTAGATAGAATGACTATAAACAGAAACACAACTAGATAGGATGACTATAAACAGAAACACAACTAGATAGGATGACTATAAACAGAAATACAACTAGATAGGATGACTATAAACAGAAACACAACTAGATAGGATGACTATAAACAGAAATACAACTAGATAGGATGACTATAAACAGAAACACAACAAGGTAGGATGACTATAAACAGAAACACAACTAGAGATAGGATGACTATAAACAGAAACACAACTAGATAGGATGACTATAAACAGAAACTCAACTAGATAGGATGACTATAAACAGAAACACAACTAGATAGGATGACTATAAACAGAAACTCAACTAGATAGGACGACTGTAATCAGAAACACAACTAGATAGGATGATTTTAAACAAAAACACAACAAGGTAGGATGACTATAAACAGAAACACAACAAGATAGGATGACTATAAACAGAAACAAAACAAGGTAAAATGACTATTAAAAGAAACACAACTAAATAGGATAATTATAAACAAAAACACAACAAGATAGGATGATTATAAACAAAAACACAACAAGATTGGATGACTATAAACAGAAACACAACTAGATAGAATGACTATAAACAGAAACGCAACAAGGTTGGATGACTATAGACAGAATTACAAATAGATAGGATGACTATAATCAGAAGCACAACTAGATAGGATGACTATAAAGAGAAACACAACTAGATAGGATGACAATAAACAGAAACACAACAAGATTGGATGACTATAAACAGAAACACAACTAGATAGGATGACTATAAACAGAAATACAAGTAGATAGGATGACTATAAACAGAAACAGAACTAGATAGGATGACTATAAACAGAAACACAACTAGATTGGATGACTATAAACAGAAACACAACTAGATAGGATGACTATAATCAGAAACACAACTAGATAGGATGACTATAAAAAGAAACACATCTAAATAGGAAGACTATAAACAGAAACACAACTAGATAGGATGACTATAAACAGAAATACAACTAGATAGGATGACTATAAACAGAAACACAACAAGGTAGGATGACTATAAACAGAAACACAACTAGAGATAGGATGACTATAAACAGAAACACAACTAGATAGGATGACTATAAACAGAAACTCAACTAGATAGGATGACTATAAACAGAAACACAACTAGATAGGATGACTATAAACAGAAACTCAACTAGATAGGACGACTGTAATCAGAAACACAACTAGATAGGATGATTTTAAACAAAAACACAACAAGGTAGGATGACTATAAACAGAAACACAACTAGATAGGATGACTATAAACAGAAACAAAACAAGGTAAAATGACTATTAAAAGAAACACAACTAAATAGGATAATTATAAACAAAAACACAACAAGATAGGATGATTATAAACAAAAACACAACAAGATTGGATGACTATAAACAGAAACACAACTAGATAGAATGACTATTAACAGGAACGCAACAAGGTAGGATGACTATAAACAGAAACACAACTAGATAGGATGACTATAAACAGAAACGCAACAAGGTTGGATGACTATAGACAGAATTACAAATAAATAGGATGACTATAATCAGAAGCACAACTAGATAGGATGATTGTAAAAAGAAACACAACTAGATAGGATGACTATAAAGAGAAACACAACTAGATAGGATGACAATAAACAGAAACACAACAAGATTGGATGACTATAAACAGAAACACAACTAGATAGGATGACTATAAACAGAAATACAAGTAGATAGGATGACTATGAACAGAAAAACAACTAGATAGGATGACTATAATCAGAAACACAACTAGATTGGATGACTATAAACAGAAACACAACTAGATAGGATGACTATAATCAGAAACACAACTAGATAGGATGACTATAAAAAGAAACACATCTAAATAGGAAGACTATAAACAGAAACACAACTAGATAGGATGACTACAAACAGAAATACAACTAGATAGGATGACTATAAACAGAAATACAACTAGATAGGATGACTATAAACAGAAACACAACTAGATAGGATGACTATAAACAGAAATACAACTAGATAGGATGACTATAAACAGAAACAAAACAAGGTAGGATGACTATAAACAGAAACACAACTAGAGATAGGATGACTATAAACAGAAACACAACTAGATAGGATGATTATAAACAGAAACTCAACTAGATAGGATGACTATAAACAGAAACGCAACAAGGTAGGATGAATAAAAAAGGAACTCAACTACATAGGATGACTATAAACAGAAACACAACTAGATAGGATGGCTACAAACAGAAACACAACTAGATAGGATGACTATAAACAGAAACACAACTAGTAAGGATGGCTACAAACAGAAACACAACTAGATAGGATGACTATAAAAAGAAACACAACTGGATAGGATGACTATAAACAGAAACACAACTAGATAAGATGACTATAAAATGAAACACAACTAGATTGGATGACTATAAACAGAAACACAACTAGATAGGATGACTATAAAAAGAAACACAACTGGATAGGATGACTATAAACAGAAACACAACAAGATTGGATGACTATAAAAAGAAACACAACTAGATAGGATCTCTACAAACAGAAACACAACTAGATGGGATGACTATAAAGAGAAAGACAACTAGATAGGATGACTATAAAGAGAAACACAGCTAGATAGTAAGACTATAAACAGAAACACAACTAGATAGGATGACTACAAACAGAAATACAACTAGATAGGATGACTATAAACAGAAACACAAGATTGGATGACTATAAACAGAAACACAACTAGATAGGATGACTATAAACAGAAACACAACTAGATAGGATGACTGTAATCAGAAACACAACTAGATAGGATGATTTTAAACAAAAACACAACAAGGTAGGATGACTATAAACAGAAACACAACTAGATAGGATGACTATAAACAGAAACAAAACAAGGTAAAATGACTATTAAAAGAAACACAACTAAATAGGATGATTATAAACAAAAACACAACAAGATAGGATGATTATAAACAAAAACACAACAAGATTGGATGACTATAAACAGAAACACAACTAGATAGAATGACTATAAACAGAAACACCACTAGATAGGATGACTATAAACAGAAACACAACTAGATAGGATGACTATAAACAGAAATACAACTAGATAGGATGACTATCAACAGAAACACAACTAGATAGGATGACTATAAACAGAAATACAATTAGATAGGATGACTATAAACAGAAACACAACAAGGTAGGATGACTATAAACAGAAACACAACTAGAGATAGGATGACTATAAACAGAAACACAACTAGATAGGATGACTATAAACAGAAACTCAACTAGATAGGATGACTATAAACAGAAACACAACTAGATAGGATGACTATAAACAGAAACTCAACTAGATAGGACGACTGTAATCAGAAACACAACTAGATAGGATGATTTTAAACAAAAACACAACAAGGTAGGATGACTTTAAACAGAAACACAACTAGATAGGATGACTATAAACAGAAACAAAACAAGGTAAAATGACTATTAAAAGAAACACAACTAAATAGGATGATTATAAACAAAAACACAACAAGATAGGATGATTATAAACAAAAACACAACAAGATTGGATGACTATAAACAGAAACACAACTAGATAGAATGACTATAAACAGGAACGCAACAAGGTAGGATGACTATAAACAGAAACTCAACTAGATAGGATGACTATAAACAGAAACGCAACAAGGTTGGATGACTATAGACAGATATACAAATAGATAGGATGACTATAATCAGAAGCACAACTAGATAGGATGATTGTAAACAGAAACACAACTAGATAGGATGACTATAAAGAGAAACACAACTAGATAGGATGACAATAAACAGAAACACAACAAGATTGGATGACTATAAACAGAAACACAACTAGATAGGATGACTATAAACAGAAATACAAGTAGATAGGATGACTATAAACAGAAACACAACTAGATAGGATGACTATAATCAGAAACACAACTAGATTGGATGACTATAAACAGAAACACAACTAGATAGGATGACTATAATCAGAAACACAACTAGATAGGATGACTATAAAAAGAAACACATCTAAATAGGAAGACTATAAACAGAAACACAACTAGATAGGATGACTACAAACAGAAATACAACTAGATAGGATGACTATAAACAGAAATACAACTAGATAGGATGACTATAAACAGAAACACAACTAGATAGGATGACTATAAACAGAAATACAACTAGATAGGATGACTATAAACAGAAACAAAACAAGGTAGGATGACTATAAACAGAAACACAACTAGAGATAGGCTGACTATAAACAGAAACACAACTAGATAGGATGACTATAAACAGAAACTCAACTACATAGGATGACTATAAACAGAAACACAACTAGATAGGATGGCTACAAACAGAAACACAACTAGATAGGATGACTATAAACAGAAACACAACTAGATAGGATGGCTACAAACAGAAACACAACTAGATAGGATGACTATAAAAAGAAACACAACTAGATAAGATGACTATAAAATGAAACACAACTAGATTGGATGACTATAAACAGAAACACAACTAGATAGGATGACTATAAAAAGAAACACAACTGGATAGGATGACTATAAACAGAAACACAACAAGATTGGATGACTATAAAAAGAAACACAACTAGATAGGATCTCTACAAACAGAAACACAACTAGATGGGATGACTATAAAGAGAAAGACATATAGATAGGATGACTATAAAGAGAAACACAGCTAGATAGTAAGACTATAAACAGAAACACAACTAGATAGGATGACTACAAACAGAAATACAACTAGATAGGATGACTATAAACAGAAACACAAGATTGGATGACTATAAACAGAAACACAACTAGATAGGATGACTATAAACAGAAACACAACTAGATAGGATGACTATAAACAGAAACAAAACAAGGTAAAATGACTATTAAAAGAAACACAACTAAATAGGATGATTATAAACAAAAACACAAGATAGGATGATTATAAACAAAAACACAACAAGATTGGATGACTATAAACAGAAACACAACTAGATAGAATGACTATAAACAGGAACGCAACAAGGTAGGATGACTATAAACAGAAACTCAACTAGATAGGATGACTATAAACAGAAACGCAACAAGGTTGGATGACTATAAACAGAAATAACACTAGATAGGATGACTATAATCAGAAGCACAACTAGATAGGATGATTGTAAACAGAAACACAAGTAGATAGGATGACTATAAAGAGAAACACAACTAGATAGGATGACAATAAACAGAAACACAACAAGATTGGATGACTATAAACAGAAACACAACTAGATAGGATGACTATAAACAGAAATACAAGTAGATAGGATGAATATAAACAGAAACACAATTAGATAGGATGACTATAATCAGAAACACAACTAGATAGGATGACTATAAACAGAAACACAACTAGATAAGATGACTATAAACAGAAACACAACTAGATTGGATGACTATAAACAGAAACACAACTAGATTGGATGACTATAAATAGAAACACAACTAGATAGGATGACTATAATCAGAAACACAACTAGATAGGATGACTATAAAAAGAAACACATCTAAATAGGAAGACTATAAACAGAAACACAACTAGATAGGATGACTACAAACAGAAATACAACTAGATAGGATTACTATAAACAGAAACATAACAAGATTGGATGACTATAAACAGAAACACAACTAGATAGGATGACTATAAACAGAAACACAACTAGATAGGATGACTATAAACAGAAATACAACTAGATAGGATGACTATAAACAGAAACACAACTAGATAGGATGACTATAAACAGAAATACAACTAGATAGGATGACTATAAACAGAAATACAACAAGGTAGGATGACTATAAACAGAAACACAACTAGAGATAGGATGACTATAAACAGAAACACAACTAGATAGGATGACTATAAACAGAAACTCAACTAGATAGGATGACTATAAACAGAAACGCAACAAGGTTGGATGACTATAAACAGAAATACAATTAGATAGGATGACTATAATCAGAAGCACAACTAGATAGGATGATTATAAACAGAAACACAACAAGGTAGGATGACTATAAACAGAAACACAACTAGATAGGATGACTATAAACAGAAATACAACTAGATAGGATGACTATAAAAAGAAACACAACTAGATAAGATGACTATAAAATGAAACACAACTAGATTGGATGACTATAAACAGAAACACAACTAGATAGGATGACTATAAAAAGAAACACAACTGGATAGGATGACTATAAACAGAAACACAACAAGATTGGATGACTATAAAAAGAAACACAACTAGATAGGATCTCTACAAACAGAAACACAACTAGATGGGATGACTATAAAGAGAAAGACATATAGATAGGATGACTATAAAGAGAAACACAGCTAGATAGTAAGACTATAAACAGAAACACAACTAGATAGGATGACTACAAACAGAAATACAACTAGATAGGATGACTATAAACAGAAACACAAGATTGGATGACTATAAACAGAAACACAACTAGATAGGATGACTATAAACAGAAACACAACTAGATAGGATGACTGTAATCAGAAACACAACTAGATAGGATGATTTTAAACAAAAACGCAACAAGGTAGGATGACTATAAACAGAAACACAACTAGATAGGATGACTATAAACAGAAACAAAACAAGGTAAAATGACTATTAAAAGAAACACAACTAAATAGGATGATTATAAACAAAAACACAAGATAGGATGATTATAAACAAAAACACAACAAGATTGGATGACTATAAACAGAAACACAACTAGATAGAATGACTATAAACAGGAACGCAACAAGGTAGGATGACTATAAACAGAAACTCAACTAGATAGGATGACTATAAACAGAAACGCAACAAGGTTGGATGACTATAAACAGAAATAACACTAGATAGGATGACTATAATCAGAAGCACAACTAGATAGGATGATTGTAAACAGAAACACAAGTAGATAGGATGACTATAAAGAGAAACACAACTAGATAGGATGACAATAAACAGAAACACAACAAGATTGGATGACTATAAACAGAAACACAACTAGATAGGATGACTATAAACAGAAATACAAGTAGATAGGATGAATATAAACAGAAACACAACTAGATAGGATGACTATAATCAGAAACACAACTAGATAGGATGACTATAAACAGAAACACAACTAGATAAGATGACTATAAACAGAAACACAACTAGATTGGATGACTATAAACAGAAACACAACTAGATTGGATGACTATAAATAGAAACACAACTAGATAGGATGACTATAATCAGAAACACAACTAGATAGGATGACTATAAAAAGAAACACATCTAAATAGGAAGACTATAAACAGAAACACAACTAGATAGGATGACTACAAACAGAAATACAACTAGATAGGATTACTATAAACAGAAACATAACAAGATTGGATGACTATAAACAGAAACACAACTAGATAGGATGACTATAAACAGAAACACAACTAGATAGGATGACTATAAACAGAAATACAACTAGATAGGATGACTATAAACAGAAACACAACTAGATAGGATGACTATAAACAGAAATACAACTAGATAGGATGACTATAAACAGAAATACAACAAGGTAGGATGACTATAAACAGAAACACAACTAGAGATAGGATGACTATAAACAGAAACACAACTAGATAGGATGACTATAAACAGAAACTCAACTAGATAGGATGACTATAAACAGAAACGCAACAAGGTTGGATGACTATAAACAGAAATACAATTAGATAGGATGACTATAAACAGAAACACAACAAGGTAGGATGACTATAAACAGAAACACAACTAGATAGGATGACTATAAACAGAAATACAACTAGATAGGATGACTATAAAAAGAAACACAACTAGATAAGATGACTATAAAATGAAACACAACTAGATTGGATGACTATAAACAGAAACACAACTAGATAGGATGACTATAAAAAGAAACACAACTGGATAGGATGACTATAAACAGAAACACAACAAGATTGGATGACTATAAAAAGAAACACAACTAGATAGGATCTCTACAAACAGAAACACAACTAGATGGGATGACTATAAAGAGAAAGACATATAGATAGGATGACTATAAAGAGAAACACAGCTAGATAGTAAGACTATAAACAGAAACACAACTAGATAGGATGACTACAAACAGAAATACAACTAGATAGGATGACTATAAACAGAAACACAAGATTGGATGACTATAAACAGAAACACAACTAGATAGGATGACTATAAACAGAAACACAACTAGATAGGATGACTGTAATCAGAAACACAACTAGATAGGATGATTTTAAACAAAAACGCAACAAGGTAGGATGACTATAAACAGAAACACAACTAGATAGGATGACTATAAACAGAAACAAACAAGGTAAAATGACTATTAAAAGAAACACAACTAAATAGGATGATTATAAACAAAAACACAAGATAGGATGATTATAAACAAAAACACAACAAGATTGGATGACTATAAACAGAAACACAACTAGATAGAATGACTATAAAAAGGAACGCAACAAGGTAGGATGACTATAAACAGAAACTCAACTAGATAGGATGACTATAAACAGAAACGCAACAAGGTTGGATGACTATAAACAGAAATAACACTAGATAGGATGACTATAATCAGAAGCACAACTAGATAGGATCATTGTAAACAGAAACACAAGTAGATAGGATGACTATAAAGAGAAACACAACTAGATAGGATGACAATAAACAGAAACACAACAAGATTGGATGACTATAAACAGAAACACAACTAGATAGGATGACTATAAACAGAAATACAAGTAGATAGGATGAATATAAACAGAAACACAACTAGATAGGATGACTATAATCAGAAACACAACTAGATAGGATGACTATAAACAGAAACACAACTAGATAAGGTTACTATAAACAGAAACACAACTAGATTGGATGACTATAAACAGAAACACAACTAGATTGGATGACTATAAATAGAAACACAACTAGATAGGATGACTATAATCAGAAACACAACTAGATAGGATGACTATAAAAAGAAACACATCTAAATAGGAAGACTATAAACAGAAACACAACTAGATAGGATGACTACAAACAGAAATACAACTAGATAGGATTACTATAAACAGAAACATAACAAGATTGGATGACTATAAACAGAAACACAACTAGATAGGATGACTATAAACAGAAACACAACTAGATAGGATGACTATAAACAGAAATACAACTAGATAGGATGACTATAAACAGAAACACAACTAGATAGGATGACTATAAACAGAAATACAACTAGATAGGATGACTATAAACAGAAATACAACAAGGTAGGATGACTATAAACAGAAACACAACTAGAGATAGGATGACTATAAACAGAAACACAACTAGATAGGATGACTATAAACAGAAACTCAACTAGATAGGATGACTATAAACAGAAACGCAACAAGGTTGGATGACTATAAACAGAAACACAACTAGATAAGATGACTATAAAATGAAACACAACTAGATTGGATGACTATAAACAGAAACACAACTAGATAGGATGACTATAAAAAGAAACACAACTGGATAGGATGACGATAAAATGAAACACAACAAGATTGGATGACTATAAAAAGAAACACAACTAGATAGGATCTCTACAAACAGAAACACAACTAGATGGGATGACTATAAAGAGAAAGACAACTAGATAGGATGACTATAAAGAGAAACACAGCTAGATAGTAAGACTATAAACAGAAACACAACTAGATAGGATGACTACAAACAGAAATACAACTAGATAGGATGACTATAAACAGAAACACAAGATTGGATGACTATAAACAGAAACACAACTAGATAGGATGACTATAAACAGAAACACAACTAGATAGGATGACTGTAATCAGAAACACAACTAGATAGGATGATTTTAAACAAAAACACAACAAGGTAGGATGACTATAAACAGAAACACAACTAAATAGGATGACTATAAACAGAAACAAAACAAGGTAAAATGACTATTAAAAGAAACACAACTAAATAGGATGATTATAAACAAAAACACAACAAGATAGGATGATTATAAACAAAAACACAACAAGATTGGATGACTATAAACAGAAACACAACTAGATAGAATGACTATAAACAGAAACACAACTAGATAGGATGACTATAAACAGAAACACAACTAGATAGGATGACTATAAACAGAAACACAACAAGGTAGGATGACTATAAACAGAAACACAACTAGAGATAGGATGACTATAAACAGAAACACAACTAGATAGGATGACTATAAACAGAAACTCAACTAGATAGGATGACTATAAACAGAAACACAACTAGATAGGATGACTATAAACAGAAACTCAACTAGATAGGACGACTGTAATCAGAAACACAACTAGATAGGATGATTTTAAGCAAAAACACAACAAGGTAGGATGACTATAAACAGAAACACAACTAGATAGGATGACTATAAACAGAAACAAAACAAGGTAAAATGACTATTAAAAGAAACACAACTAAATAGGATGATTATAAACAAAAACACAACAAGATAGGATGATTATAAACAAAAACACAACAAGATTGGATGACTATAAACAGAAACACAACTAGATAGAATGACTATAAACAGGAACGCAACAAGGTAGGATGACTATAAACAGAAACTCAACTAGATAGGATGACTATAAACAGAAACGCAACAAGGTTGGATGACTATAGACAGAATTACAAATAGATAGGATGACTATAATCAGAAGCACAACTAGATAGGATGATTGTAAACAGAAACACGACTAGATAGGATGACTTTAAAGAGAAACACAACTAGATAGGATGACAATAAACAGAAACACAACAAGATTGGATGACTATAAACAGAAACACAACTAGATAGGATGACTATAAACAGAAATACAAGTAGATAGGATGACTATAAACAAAAACACAACTAGATAGGATGACTATAATCAGAAACACAACTAGATTGGATGACTATAAACAGAAACACAACTAGATAGGATGACTATAATCAGAAACACAACTAGATAGGATGACTATAAAAAGAAACACATCTAAATAGGAAGACTATAAACAGAAACACAACTAGATAGGATGACTACAAACAGAAATACAACTAGATAGGATGACTATAAACAGAAATACAACTAGATAGGATGACTATAAACAGAAACACAACTAGATAGGATTACTATAAACAGAAATACAACTAGATAGGATGACTATAAACAGAAACAAAACAAGGTAGGATGACTATAAACAGAAACACAACTAGAGATAGGATGACTATAAACAGAAACACAACTAGATAGGATGACTATAAACAGAAACTCAACTAGATAGGATGACTATAAACAGAAACGCAACAAGGTAGGATGAATAAAAAAGGAACTCAACTACATAGGATGACTATAAACAGAAACACAACTAGATAGGATGGCTACAAACAGAAACACAACTAGATAGGATGACTATAAACAGAAACACAACTAGATAGGATGGCTACAAACAGAAACACAACTAGATAGGATGACTATAAAAAGAAACACAACTGGATAGGATGACTATAAACAGAAACACAACTAGATAAGATGACTATAAAATGAAACACAACTAGATTGGATGACTATAAACAGAAACACAACTAGATAGGATGACTATAAAAAGAAACACAACTGGATAGGATGACTATAAACAGAAACACAACAAGATTGGATGACTATAAAAAGAAACACAACTAGATAGGATCTCTACAAACAGAAACACAACTAGATGGGATGACTATAAAGAGAAAGACAACTAGATAGGATGACTATAAAGAGAAACACAGCTAGATAGTAAGACTATAAACAGAAACACAACTAGATAGGATGACTACAAACAGAAATACAACTAGATAGGATGACTATAAACAGAAACACAAGATTGGATGACTATAAACAGAAACACAACTAGATAGGATGACTATAAACAGAAACACAACTAGATAGGATGACTGTAATCAGAAACACAACTAGATAGGATGATTTTAAACAAAAACACAACAAGGTAGGATGACTATAAACAGAAACACAACTAGATAGGATGACTATAAACAGAAACAAAACAAGGTAAAATGACTATTAAAAGAAACACAACTAAATAGGATGATTATAAACAAAAACACAACAAGATAGGATGATTATAAACAAAAACACAACAAGATTGGAGGACTATAAACAGAAACACAACTAGATAGAATGACTATAAACAGAAACACAACTAGATAGGATGACTATAAACAGAAACACAACTAGATAGGATGACTATAAACAGAAATACAACTAGATAGGATGACTATAAACAGAAACACAACTAGATAGGATGACTATAAACAGAAATACAACTAGATAGGATGACTATAAACAGAAACACAACAAGGTAGGATGACTATAAACAGAAACACAACTAGAGATAGGATGACTATAAACAGAAACACAACTAGATAGGATGACTATAAACAGAAACTCAACTAGATAGGATGACTATAAACAGAAACACAACTAGATAGGATGACTATAAACAGAAACTCAACTAGATAGGACGACTGTAATCAGAAACACAACTAGATAGGATGATTTTAAACAAAAACACAACAAGGTAGGATGACTATAAACAGAAACACAACTAGATAGGATGACTATAAACAGAAACAAAACAAGGTAAAATGACTATTAAAAGAAACACAACTAAATAGGATAATTATAAACAAAAACACAACAAGATAGGATGATTATAAACAAAAACACAACAAGATTGGATGACTATAAACAGAAACACAACTAGATAGAATGACTATAAACAGAAACGCAACAAGGTTGGATGACTATAGACAGAATTACAAATAGATAGGATGACTATAATCAGAAGCACAACTAGATAGGATGACTATAAAGAGAAACACAACTAGATAGGATGACAATAAACAGAAACACAACAAGATTGGATGACTATAAACAGAAACACAACTAGATAGGATGACTATAAACAGAAATACAAGTAGATAGGATGACTATAAACAGAAACACAACTAGATAGGATGACTATAATCAGAAACACAACTAGATAGGATGACTATAATCAGAAACACAACTAGATAGGATGACTATAAAAAGAAACACATCTAAATAGGAAGACTATAAACAGAAACACAACTAGATAGGATGACTACAAACAGAAATACAACTAGATAGGATGACTATAAACAGAAATACAACTAGATAGGATGACTATAAACAGAAACACAACTAGATAGGATAACTATAAACAGAAATACAACTAGATAGGATGACTATAAACAGAAACAAAACAAGGTAGGATGACTATAAACAGAAACACAACTAGAGATAGGATGACTATAAACAGAAACACAACTAGATAGGATGACTATAAACAGAAACTCAACTAGATAGGATGACTATAAACAGAAACGCAACAAGGTAGGATGAATAAAAAAGGAACTCAACTACATAGGATGACTATAAACAGAAACACAACTAGATAGGATGGCTACAAACAGAAACACAACTAGATAGGATGACTATAAACAGAAACACAACTAGATAGGATGGCTACAAACAGAAACACAACTAGATAGGATGACTATAAAAAGAAACACAACTGGATAGGATGACTATAAACAGAAACACAACTAGATAAGATGACTATAAAATGAAACACAACTAGATTGGATGACTATAAACAGAAACACAACTAGATAGGATGACTATAAAAAGAAACACAACTGGATAGGATGACTATAAACAGAAACACAACAAGATTGGATGACTATAAAAAGAAACACAACTAGATAGGATCTCTACAAACAGAAACACAACTAGATGGGATGACTATAAAGAGAAAGACATATAGATAGGATGACTATAAAGAGAAACACAGCTAGATAGTAAGACTATAAACAGAAACACAACTAGATAGGATGACTACAAACAGAAATACAACTAGATAGGATGACTATAAACAGAAACACAAGATTGGATGACTATAAACAGAAACACAACTAGATAGGATGACTATAAACAGAAACACAACTAGATAGGATGACTGTAATCAGAAACACAACTAGATAGGATGATTTTAAACAAAAACACAACAAGGTAGGATGACTATAAACAGAAACACAACTAGATAGGATGACTATAAACAGAAACAAAACAAGGTAAAATGACTATTAAAAGAAACACAACTAAATAGGATGATTATAAACAAAAACACAACAAGATATGATGATTATAAACAAAAACACAACAAGATTGGATGACTATAAACAGAAACACAACTAGATAGAATGACTATAAACAGGAACGCAACAAGGTAGGATGACTATAAACAGAAACTCAACTAGATAGGATGACTATAAACAGAAACGCAACAAGGTTGGATGACTATAAACAGAAATAACACTAGATAGGATGACTATAATCAGAAGCACAACTAGATAGGATGATTGTAAACAGAAACACAAGTAGATAGGATGACTATAAAGAGAAACACAACTAGATAGGATGACAATAAACAGAAACACAACAAGATTGGATGACTATAAACAGAAACACAACTAGATAGGATGACTATAAACAGAAATACAAGTAGATAGGATGAATATAAACAGAAACACAACTAGATAGGATGACTTTAATCAGAAACACAACTAGATAGGATGACTATAAACAGAAACACAACTAGATAAGATGACTATAAACAGAAACACAACTAGATTGGATGACTATAAACAGAAACACAACTAGATTGGATGACTATAAATAGAAACACAACTAGATAGGATGACTATAATCAGAAACACAACTAGATAGGATGACTATAAAAAGAAACACATCTAAATAGGAAGACTATAAACAGAAACACAACTAGATAGGATGACTACAAACAGAAATACAACTAGATAGGATTACTATAAACAGAAACATAACAAGATTTGATGACTATAAACAGAAACACAACTAGATAGGATGACTATAAACAGAAACACAACTAGATAGGATGACTATAAACAGAAATACAACTAGATAGGATGACTATAAACAGAAACACAACTAGATAGGATGACTATAAACAGAAATACAACTAGATAGGATGACTATAAACAGAAATACAACAAGGTAGGATGACTATAAACAGAAACACAACTAGAGATAGGATGACTATAAACAGAAACACAACTAGATAGGATGACTATAAACAGAAACTCAACTAGATAGGATGACTATAAACAGAAACGCAACAAGGTTGGATGACTATAAACAGAAATACAATTAGATAGGATGACTATAATCAGAAGCACAACTAGATAGGATGATTATAAACAGAAACACAACAAGGTAGGATGACTATAAACAGAAACACAACTAGATAGGATGACTATAAACAGAAATACAACTAGATAGGATGACTATAAACAGAAACACAACAAGATTGGATGACTATAAACAGAAACACAACTAGATAGGATGATTTTAATCAGAAACACAACTAGATAGGATGATTATAAACAGAAACACAACAAGGTAGGAGGACTATAAACAGAAACGCAACAAGGTAGGATGACTATAAACAGAAACACAACTAGATAGGATTACTTTTTTTTTTTATTTTGCTTGTTAAATGTATGAAAATGTAGATACATTGGCATTGTTGTCTTCTGTTAGACCATTCAACCGTTTGAGATTCTGATTATAAAGTCAACAGTTTTTGACATTTCTGTATAAGTGTGTTACATTTTCCAGGATTGTACATCTAAAATTTATGCAATCTCTTTTACCATTAAACCTAGATAAGTATTTGTAACTCTACACACGCCCACAGTGAAAATAAATGCTGTGTCCTCTGCAGTATACAAAGGCAACACAAAACAAACACACAAAAACACAGTTGAGTGGAAAGAGCCTGGTGACATTCCGGTCAGGATCGCTGTGATATTGACACTTAACTGTTGGGTGTGTGTTCAAACACGAATTGACCAGCCCTTGGGGTTACAGAGAACATGAAGTGTAGCTTACATCTAGACCAGTGTCTAGTCGTTCTGTCTTTAGGAACGGAAAGCTTTTTCTCGCTCTGTTCCTCACACTTGTCCCCTCCCCTCTATTCACTCTAGCTTTATTCCTCTCTTTTCTTTCTTTTTCGCTATCTCTCTCTCGTTCTCTCTCTTCATTTGTAGAGCTGTAAGTCTGTCTCGAAATGTTTAGATTTCTTTAGATATTCCTGTAACATACCGTAAGTCTTGTTAAAAGTTGGCCAGATTTTCTCAAACTGTTGGGGTCAACTTTCTTGGCCAGGGAGGCGGGAAGGACGCACTGACTAAGGAAGGGAACGGGGTGCGTAGGCGGGCTTAATTTTTACTACATGAAAAAATGGCAATAGTAATTATAAATCCATATTTGAGAATTCATCAGGTAAAAATGAAATTATTAAAACGTGAACAAATCGCGTAATTCAATTAAGGGATGTAGTTTATCTTTTCTTATTTTATCTCATCTAATGTAGTTTATCTCCAAGCTAGGTCCTCGCTGTCACCCATGTCTTGCAAGTCTAGCATTGTAACGCTGTTTGTCGACCTCATGTATTGGATATTCTTTTTTCTTTAGCTGACATGTTTCTTTCTCATGAAAGAGTATGCAATTGTAACAGCTATCCCTCTCTCTGATTCCCTTTCACTTTCCCTCCTTCTCCATCTCTCTCCCTCCCTCCCCCTCCCTTCCTCTCTCTCTCTCTCTCTCACTATTAACACTACTACTCAAAGCGTCTTTCAGTTTGACAACTCCAGCACCTGATATTCCCCGAGGGGAGCACCAGACAGGTATTTGCTCAGTTTGATTTGTAAAGCCAATGAAATAGAAACCTTTCAGCGACAGAGTTTTGCCAATAAATATTTTGTGTGTGCTTAGAATTTTTTTTATTGCGACAACTAGCTCATTGTTAACTAAGAATTTTATTGACACTTTTGTCGTGTAGGCCTAATAATGTTTGCTCTGTACATATTGGCTTAATACTAGATGGGCGGGCCTAAGAACTTGACAAAGTGACAGTTACAACAACAATACTTTATTATATAAAAATAAGTAAAGGAAATGTTCTAGCTGTTACATCATCAGAAAATGTGGTATAAAATAATCGTATGTTAGTATGTATATAGTAACCATAAAATTATAATTAATAATAATTAATTCATAACGAAGTAGAGTATTATATCCATGGGCGAAGCCAGAATTTTGTTTTCAGCGGGGGGATTTTTTTTCCTCTCCCCCCCCCCCCCCCCCCCGCAAATATATATGTATGTGCGTGTATTTAATTAATCTTTATTTCATTCTGACCCTTCAATCTTTCGGAAGACGTTTATTATACCCTAGAATAGAAACTTCCTGAAAAATTGTAGACACCCTGCCCTTTCCAGCAAGAGATCTGGGGAAGCGCCTCCCCTCAGCGCGGGGCGGAGCCAAGCACTATTTCCGGTATTGAAAGCCAACAAAATGCATATTCTGAGGTATCTACAGTGCATTATCCTGCTATTAAAAAGTTTTATTTCAAAAACCTAATGTGCTATTCTTACTGACTTAGACCCTCCCGCGTCGTTCGCTGCATTGGGCGGCAAGCTGCTTCCACAAAAATCTGTCACTGGCAATGTCTGAAGCCTCTTCACACCTGCTGAGGAGCCTCCATGAAAGTGTGTCGTGAAGTTGTACTAGGATGCCCTGTTTTGCGCTTTCTTCGTAATGGCTTCCATGTCATCGCAATTCTTATTGTGCGTAATTCATTTTGTCGGAGAACATGTCCCTCAAACCTCATGCGACGCTCTGTCACAAACCTTACTAAGGGGTCGACTCCCAGTTCGGCATAGGATTTCCTTGATTGTCACCCGATTTCTATAACTGACTCCTAAAATCCGTCTTAGCCATCTTTGTTGAGCCACATTTAGTCTCTGGTAGAAATTTGTAAACTCTATTGGCTTCGCTCTTAGAATTAGGTGACTGTAGTTTGCTTTAGATTTTATATCGAAAGGGAAGTTTTATTCATCTGTTGGAGGGGGCGAAACTAAATTCAAAACCCCCTTAGCTACGCACATAGAATTTGCTGACTGTCGTTTGCTTTAGAATAAAATTGAAGAGAGAGGTTTTCAACCTCAAAACTATCTGTATGGGGGATTTTAAACTCAAAACCTTCTGGAGGGGTTTTAAACTTTTAAAAAGCCCTCTTAAGGAGGGGGGCTTAAACACAAAACACCTCTTGGCTACGCTCAAAGAGTCTGATGACTTATAGTATGGATAGGGGGGTTTATCGTAAAAAAAAATTTCGGCGGGGTTTTTAAAATCAAAATCTTCCTTCTTGGAATTTGGGTATTGTCGTTTGCATTATTATTTATTTTTTTTTGGTTTTGTTTTATAGAATAGGGGAATTTAACTGCGAAACCCCCTGGTAGGAGGTTTTAAACTCAAAACCCCCATGGCTGCGCTGGGGCAAGTGTGGTTTAGTATTAAAATCTCACCTAAAATAAACAAAATTAAAGAAAGCGAAAAATCAGTCACTAAATGCCGACCCCCCCCCCATTTCATTTTGAGGGGGGGCGTGAACCTATCCCCTCGCTACGCCCATTATTAAATCTCATTTTATTCTAATGATCTTTTTAACCGTTTTGATCAGTTGGGTAGTAGATGTTTACACCCATAAACTCTGTCCTTGTATTCGGTTTAAAGATGTATTTATAAACGAAGACTTTGAGTACATCATATAGGTCTAATAATTTGGTACACTTTTCACCTCTCTAGAATTCAATAGATAAAAGTTTTTTATTTGTAGAATAAAGTGATTTATTTATTTATATTTTTTTAGCTTCCATTAGATCGTATCAAAAACAATCGCATTTACTGCTGCATCTCAAATAACCACAAAATGTAAAGCAACAATATCAATAATATTCAAAGCGACAGCAACATTCAACATCCACAACATTCACAATGTCCGAAACAAAACAAATCAATATCCATAACAATCAAAACATTCACAAGGACAGAAACATTGACAATAACCACAAAATTCACAACAAAATAAACTGCAAAAAAAAAATGCAATCTCCAATTCATCCAATTACAACATCCATAACAACTACAGCATCCACAAGTACTACAGCATATACAACAACTACAGCATCCACAAGTACTACAGCATATACAGCAACAACTACAGCATTTACAAGTACTACAGCATATACAGCAACAACTACAGCATCCAAAACATTAATATAAACAATAACTACAACATCCACAACAACAACATAAACAACAACCACAACAACTACAACATACACAGCAACTAAAACATACACAACAACAACATCCAGAGCAACATCTACAACATCTACAACAACTACAACAACTTCATCTACAAGGGGTTCTCAGCCTGTGGGTCGCGACCCAATGGGGGTCGATTGACGATCTGCCAGGGGTCGCCAAAGACCATCGAAAAAATGGATTGTTTGTATCTATTCTTCTATTGCTTTATGTGTGTGCGGGCGGGGGGGGGGATCGCGGTAGACAGGGGGATTGTAAAAAGGGGTCGCCGCGCTTAAAAGGTTGAGAACCGCTGATTTACAACATCTACAACAACTACAACATCCATAACAACAACATACACAGCAACTTCAACATACAGAACAACTACAACATCCACAGCAACAACATCCCCAACAACATCCACAGCATCAACATAAACAACATCCACAACAGCAGCATAAACAACATCCACAACAACTACAACATCCATAATAACATAAACAACATCCACAACAACTACAACATCCATAATAACATAAACAACATCCACAACAACTACAACATCCATAATAACATAAACAACATCCACAACAACTACAACATCCATAATAACATAAACAACATCCACAACAACTACAACATCCATAATAACATAAACAACACCCACAACAACTACAACATCCATTATAACATAAACAACATCCACAACAACTACAACATCCATAATAACATAAACAACATCCACAACAACTACAACATCCATAATAACATAAACAACATCCACAACAACTACAACATCCATAATAACATAAACAACATCCACAACAACTACAACATCCATAATAACATAAACAACATCCACAACAACTACAACAACAAGAAAGAAGACCAATGTTACAAGTACAATTAAGTGAGAGCACTACACATCTCTACAGTTCTTAATATCAGTATGAATCAGTTCATAGCTTGAAAGCCAACTAATAATTCTTTTTCTAACTTTGTCATATAAAGAACGCTCCATGTTTCATACATGTTGATGGTAGCATAGGATTGGACCCTTCTCTTTTGACTTTATAAAGACACTTGGACACATGTTTTGTGCTAAATAAGACTCATAGTTTTCTTCAAACTATGTGATTATTTTACTAGAATACGGACCTCTGGCACGCACTGTACACATTAGGAGCTAATGAAAAAATTAGAACGACGCTAGAAATGAAACAAAACATATGGTTTATGACAGATCCACGAGGCCACGTGGATAGCCGTGTCTACTGTCACATGTATAGTACCTCATTATATAAGTGAACTAAGATTGACCTCTCTATTACAATGTGTCCAATGAACAACGAATATAGAAAATATATGAAAAAAAAATATTCGAAAATATAATTTGTTTAGTTAAATATTACACAATCCTTATTCTTACTATTATGTCGCAGTAGAAATCAATTGTGTTTTAAGTTGTTGAGTATCGATTACGGAAACAGATGATGTAAAACTTGTAACCACGTCTGCAGTCTTGACGCCATCAAAATTCAGAGATTAAGAGTTACATACCTTGCCTGTTTTCGTTGGAAAGAAGTCAAAATTCCTGACATCGGAGTCTTAATGAATGCATTGTGTGACAATGTAGCAGAGACAAGTGGTGCCCTAAGTCTATGAGATGAAAATAAAGATGGGCATTTTGTTGTACAATCTGTCTTGTTGAGAGCTTACTACTTTGCATTCGACAGTCAGTATTTTCTTAAATTCTTTAGCACAATAACTTGAGCTAATGGTCTGCCATTTGTTCATTAATGCTCCCCTCCAGGTGTCGTTCATTGTCTTTCGCCTTTTTTACAAAGTTCATATCAACTCTGTCTGTATGTCTGGTTTAAAAGTTTGTACACTTCCCAGCGCTCGAGCGATCAGTCTCTTTGTCCGACCCTACTTCTAAATCTGGCAATGGTTCTAAGGTCCATGGAAGTTCATATTTTGACTTCAAATATAAGTAAAAGATGCTTTCAAAAAACAAACTTAAGAGGTATTTGTTGAAGCCAAATACCAGTCTCGATGTTCACTGGCTTCACGTGTAGATCTATGGCCAAGTCCAATAGTTTTAAGTGAGAGGTCAGTACAAGGGGATTGGACGACCACCTGCTGGTCACGTACTGAGCACTGCTTTCAAAGAATTAATTGGAAGCACAAGCTTTCTCTGTGTCTCCGGCCATGATGGTGTTCATGCGGTGTTCTCAGATCAAGTCAATAGTCTGGGCTGTCTCGTCCCTTGGGGACTTTAAAATAACATCAAGCCAGTGTAGGTGTTGCTATTATGGACCTAGTCCGGAATGTATTGCTCCGCGTCCGCTAGTAGATCTATAACATTTAGAATTTCTTAACTTGATATGAAATCATATTTATTAATCAAACGCAAGCAACGTAAAAGAAAAAAATTGCAAAGAGAGTTTGTGTTTTCAGACAAACTCAGAAGCAGTTTCCGAATGGTCTAATAATTCCTTTAATTTAGCATATTATGTTGGATGTCTGGAAGTCAAAATGGTCTAATTGAATTTAAAACGGATTAGGAAATTATTGTCGCCAGCCTAAGAGTCGATCCGTGGATTGATGGGAAATCGGAAGAAAATTCTTAATTGTTTCTTTTGTGCATCGCATTTTTATATTGCTTGAAATGCATATTTATCATTCCTTTATCTTTAACAGGACATAAGATTGAAAAAAGGTTTTCATGTTTCTTGCTGTTTGCCTTTTAGTATGATATTTATTTGTTTTGGAATGATTGGTCTACAAAGTAGCCTACTAAAATTCGTTTTAAAGAATTGAGGAAAATTCTAATCACCATAAAAAAAAAAGGCTGTAGCGGACACTAAGAAAAGCAAATATTGGCCCTGAATGGGTAGTCTATATCTAAATTTTGGTTCCCAATAACTTTATAGTTTTTGAGATCTCAACTTGCATCCTAGAATGTTATTCCTTCAGTTAGTGGACAGATAATAGACATACAGCCCTTCCCAGCACAGTGAGCTGTGGTGTCCGGGGCGGAGCAAAGTTTTATTTCCGGTTCTTAAAACTAAAAAAAAAATGCATATTCTGAAGAATCTACAGATAATACAGTACACAGTATCCTGCTACTATTTTATTTAAAAAATTGAAGGACAAAAACCAAATGTGCTATTCACTGCACTTAAATAATGGAGCCCTGCGACCGTAGTAACTATTGTTTTGCTTCAGTTTTTTACTGGAGTGGTAAGGGTAACCCCAAATTTCCTTTTGGCTACGCTCATGAATTTAGTGAGTGTAGCTTTGCTTTCTTTTTGTTAAAACGGGCGGGGGGGTTAACTCGAATGCCCTCTTAGCTACGCTAATGGAATGAAGTGATTTTGGTTTGCTTAAGATTTGTTATCAATAAGGGGACTTTTATCGTCAAAATCATGTTTTAAACTTAAAACACTCTGAAGGGAAATTTTAAACTCAAACACCCTCCTCCTTGGCTACGCTCATGGAGTTTGGTGAATGTAGTTCTATACTGAAGAGGTTTTTTATACCTCAAAATTTTTTTGAGGTTGGTTTTACCCCTCCCCCCACCCTTACGCTCTTAGAATTAGGTGACTGTAGTCTGCTTTATTTTTTTATTTGATTGTGGAGGAAAGTTTTGAATTACCTCCCTTTGGTTGCGCATGGGGCAGAAGCTAGCTTAACATGAATATCTAATTTACAACAAAAAAAAATAATTAAGCAAAAGAATACAGTCACAAAATTCCATCTCCTCTTCCCCCCCCCCTCCCCCCCCCCCCTCTCCCCCCCCCCCCCAGCTACGTCCATGATGGAAGGTACGAAGGTTATTAATTTTCAAGGGTTACTAGCATGAAAAAAAAACAGTTATTTTTTTTTTCAGGGTTACTCATCATTGGCCTCCTTCATTCGTAGAACGACTATGGTTCATATCGCACACTTCCTCTTGTGCTGTGGATCCCTATTTTGGAGAGACACTCCCGTCCACATATATCGCAGGTTAAGGTGGCTTTTGCTTGAGCTGGCCATTTTTCGCATTGTTCGTTTTTCTTCCAGGGCTGAGGCCCATGTTCTTTCGCTATCCATAGCTTTCTTGGTCACTGACTCTCTCCATCTGGTGCGGTCTAGAGCTATGTCTTCCCAATGGTCAGTATTGATGTTCACTGATTTGAGGTCCCATTTTATTACATGTATGTAACGGAGGTGGGGGCGACCAGTTTTTCTCGAGCCAGTCGCGAGTTGTCCGTAGAGGATGACTTTCAGGATGCGTTTTGTCCTCCATCCGGCGAACTAGAATGAAAAAAAAACAAAGGTATTATTTTTTTCTAGGGTTAGTAGCTTGAAAAAAAAAGATATTTTATTTTCAAGGGTTACTAGCATGGAAGGAACAAAGATGTTTTATTTTCAGGGGTTACAAGCATGGAAGGAAGAAAGATATTTTATTTTCAGGGGTTACAAGCATGGAAGGAACAAAGATATTTTATTTTCAGGGGTTACTAGCATGGAAGGAACAAAGGTGTTTTTTCCCAAGGGTTACTAGCATGGGAGGAACGTTCCATTGGGATGCAACGAAAAAAAAAATGGTCAAAATAAACAACTTCTACCACGGCGCGTGTATTGGCTACATGACTGTCCGAAAAAAATATCAACGTATGTGAGGGATGAGGACTACAATGAAGAAATGTGTGTCATAGTTCTATTTTTAGATCTATGGCTGTGTATCCTAACGAACTGTTCCATGAGAGAAACAAATAAAGATAATTCATTCTTAATACATACTTACATGTGTTGGTGTGGGAACATTATAATGCAGGAAGTCCCATTGAATGATGAAAGAAACATTGTTCTGGTAAAAATGATCAACAATGACTAATTATTTCAATGTAGCGAAGCACGGGTATCTGCTAGTTTAGTGAACACGCGTATGAAGGGAGATAACCGCGAAAACTTTCAAACACTAGTAAGTACTAGTGTCTTATGTTGATACACATGAAATTAATTATTTTTACATGTAGATCTAATAGTTTCACGTAATTCTGCCTTAAATCTATATTACATAAGCTTTACATTTATAATAATTTACTTTATTAATATTTTGCAGTTATTGTAAATTTTACTTTACTAAATAAACGAAAGGTCATAAAATTTCCTTTCTATTGTACAATATCAGACATTATACTCATTACCATATTTAAATCAATTTCCATGACAACAGGTGTCAGGCAACGTCATCAGAACAGGGTTCGGACCCCCTCTGACGGCTATAAGATCACCTGGTCAAGTCAGCTTGTCCCGGAGGCTTTAAGATCACATGGTCAAGTCAGCTTGTCCCGGAGGCTTTAAGATCACTTGGTCAAGTCAGCTTGTCCCGGAGGCTTTAAGATCACTTGGTCAAGTCAGCTTGTCCCGGAGGCTTAAAGATCACTTGGTCAAGTCAGCTTGTCCCGGAGGCTTTAAGATCACTTGGTCAAGTCAGCTTGTCCCGGAGGCTTTAAGATCACTTGGTCAAGTCAGCTTGTCCCGGAGGCTTAAAGATCACTTGGTCAAGTCAGCTTGTCCCGGAGGCTTTAAGATCACTTGGTCAAGTCAGCTTGTCCCGGAGGCTTTAAGATCACCTGGTCAAGTCAGCTTGTCCCGGAGGCTTTAAGATCACCTGGTCAAGTCAGCTTGTTCCGGAGGCTTTAAGATCACCTGGTCAAGTCAGCTTGTCCCGGAGGCTTTAAGATCACCTGGTCAAGTCAGCTTGTCCCGGAGGCTTTAAGATCACCTGGTCAAGTCAGCTTGTTCCGGAGGCTTTAAGATCACCTGGTCAAGTCAGCTTGTCCCGGAGGCTTTAAGATAACTTCATATGAGCCGCTTTTAGATGACGTCAGAACACCTTCTTTGAAAAATAATTCCTTTTCTAACTTCTAAACAGTTTCTTGGGAACATCTTCCAGTTTGTAACAGTTTCACTCAAAACAGTTCCTCGTTAGTTTGCTTCAGACAGTTTTAACGATACTGCTGTTTAAAAAGCGCTTTCTTCTGAGATGTTTCTATAATGACCTGTACTTCATCTGATCAGCACAGTGTCTCTCCTGAGCATCTTTCTTCTGAGATGTTTCTATAATGACCTGTACTTCATCTGATCAGCACAGTGTCTCTCCTGAGCATCTTTCTTCTGAGATGTTTCTATAATGACCTGTACTTCATCTGATCAGCACAGTGTCTCTCCTGAGCATCTTTCTTCTGAGATGTTTCTATAATGACCTGTACTTCATCTGATCAGCACAGTGTCTCTCCTTCTTCCTTCCACACATTGCGTTCTTTCCCTGTCCATTATTTCTTGAACTCTAAATACTCGCCTGGTCCTAGCTTATTTTTCAGTCTATTTGACCAGCTGAACGGAACTCAGCAGCCATGTTGTCGGCTATCGTGCTATCGATGAAGATATGACTCGGAAAAGTTTAGCATAATATGGACTTTATAGTTATCAAACATTTTCCTGCAATAAGAGGGGAGTAGCTTCAGAAGAAAGTCGTTTATCCGGAACGTCAAGTATCCGGATTGCCTTTTGTGTGTGTGTTGTTTTGTTTTGTTTTACAGAACAATATCTCAGTGGTCTAGCTGATGTGCAGAGAAAGATCTGCAATTATTTCTCACAATAAAGGGAAGCTACTACTACGTATACAGCTTTCTCCGCTGTATATTGTACATGAGTTTTATGTTTACGTACGCGCGTTACTCCCATAGAAATTTTCTTTATACTGTTGATGAAATGGACCGTTTATAATATTCCGTATTCGGTTATTTGGACGATCGATTATCCAGCTATAGCTCGTTTCCAATTGATCCGGAAAATCAACTTTTTAATATAGTCTAAAAGTTTTGAAACAAATTTTTTTCCTTTAATAATAGAAGCGCTTTGGTTCATTTTGAGATATCCATATAGCATATAGTCAATGTATTTATCCCTAACAAAACAGACAATAGGCTTGGAAGATATAATTCAATTTTCTTGAAGTCATTAATTTGTTCTTGTTATAAAATGCGTGACTTTTGTCAATAACGCGCAACAGACGGCAGGTTAGAAATCGGATTAGTCGAGTGAAGTCCCTGTTCTCTCAGCTTTTCTGTTCAAGAAAATAACTCATTCTTCTTGTAATGAATTGGTACTACAAAATGTGTCAGTCACACGGTGGAACTAACCACAACTGGTGGAACTATCACACCTGGTGGAACTACCACAACTGGTGGAGCTATCACAACTGGTGAAACTACATCATTAATTACATTTCAAACTTTAGTAATTTTATTCAAACACACACACAAACACACACGCTTTCATACAAATGTTCCTTGCTCTTAGTACAAAAACATATTTGGTAATCACACTGATTTAAGGATAATCCCTCACAGTCACTCTATTCTCTTAATGTAGTAAATAACTAAAATAGAAACATAGAAATAAACATAAATATAGCAAACAAAACAACTAGTAGAAAAAAGTTACGCACCGAAAAAGTGTTAATTGGTGCTCAAAAGAGAAGGAAATATATTTTTGAACTTTTCATTTCAATGTTGGCTTAAAAAAACATATTGGGTATAAATTTAAGCGTTGCGACAGTGAAAGTGGCTTAGTTCTTCTAGGTTTAAGTTAAGTAATAACAGGTTATATTTTATCGTCCAAGACAAGTGAGAGAATTATTGATGGTCACTCAGTCATTAGGGCCAAGGATTTTAAATAGTATTTGTTTTAAAAGCCGCCGTTGCTTAAAGCAAATGCATGCAGGCTATCTCGCTAAATGACTATTAGACTAATCTTATCCTCACACTCTTCTGGTTGAAAACGTAAAGGGCGGAGGTGCTATTGACCAGCAGAAACGTTTAAATATTATAAAAATATGTTTGTGATGTCTGTCTGTCAGACAGTTCATTAAATCTTCATAATCTTCAAATACAAAAACAAAATTTAATAAAATACTCTGAAAGACACAAAAATAAAGGCACATTCCTCGTCCCATATGCTAGGACAAATTTGTACAAATACTCCTTCTTCCCTAGTGCTATTAGAGCATGGAATGGGTTGCCTGAGCTAGCCAGAAAAACCAGTGACTTGGCAGAATTTAAGTCATTGGTTAATATGCATGACTAAATGCATGACGCGTAGGACGTAATCATCTTCTTTTTTGAAGTAACGTCTGTATTTTATAAGATAAGATAAGATAAGATAATTGAGCTAGAAAAAAAATTGAAAAGCACTTTTTAAAAAAAAAAAACTAACTTTATTATCGCAATAATTGTACGTGCATTACCTAGTTGTCATTTGGGGAAGGAGTAGTATTTTGTTTTTAAGATTATTAATTATATTGTATGCACATACATAATTCTGTTTTTAAAATGTGCTGAATTAGTCCCCTTTTATAGGTTGCCGCTTTAAAGCTAGTTTGAAACAAAAAATAGATAACTATACAATCTTCTATATTCATGAGCACCTCACTAGCAGAGTGGTTAGTATGTCAGCTTGAGGAGGCAGGAGTGATGAGTTCGAATTATTTACTTAGAAGCGTCATAGTTATAGATATATTACTTGTCTCGCATTCCTAAATACTTCATATACATCTATCAAGTTTATATTCAATGAAAGTTCCTTCTCCACTAAACAAAAACAACAAAACATTTTGTCATATGAGATTCAGTATGAGGTGCTGTGTCTGAGCAGTACAGCGCTTGGCTTCTGAACCGGGGTTCCGGGGCCTCTGATTTTAATGGGTACCTGACATTAGTTGGGGAAAAAGTAAGGCAGTTGGTCGTTGTGCTGGCCTCATGACACCCTCGTTAACCGTGTGCCACAGAAACAGATGACCTTTACATAATCTGCTCTATAAATCGCAAAGTCTGAAAGGGAAACTTTTACTATTTTTTTTCACAAATGAGATTCTCATATGTGTCGATTTTGTAATATCCGGTGTAGAAAATACAATCAAGGTCCATATAATAATAATATTCTATATTTAAAATAACAATATGATTATATTTGGATATATAATAATAATATCATCGAAACGCAAACACTTATTGAATATTCTAGAATATCATGAATATGTCACTTGTGGTATTAAATAGAATGAATTGTAGAAGATAACTCATTAGGCAAACGCCGTACAACTGTTTCTTCTCATAGCACTACGAGAGAGTTGTCTTTCTTTCCCTGATCTAAATGAACACTGAATAGACAGTGTGGTATCCATGCTAAAGACATCTATGAAGTTCTAGGTGTTGGGACAAGCCTCAATGACGCTTTTTGTATAACTGTCCTTGATGAGTATCAAAGTTTGAGATTTTAGGTAGAAGAAAGATAACTCAGCTTATTTCAATACCTGATATTTGTAAGGTTGCTTCCCTTTAACCATGATTAATCTCTGAAGTCATCTTTGAAAATGTTTATCGGAGGTGGTTTTACAGGCTACGGGTGGAAATTATCGTAAAAGGAGGCAACTAGGCCGATTAGATAGCAAAACAATATTCCTGTTGGGATGCCTAAGAACAAAGTTCATTGCACTGGTCAGATATTGAAAGAGAAACCCGACAATCCTTTCACTATTGTTTCTCAAGGTGCAGCTCTATGGCAGACTCCAGTACAGACATCGTGGTACATTGCTGGAAAATCTGAGGAATTTTTCAATGTACAAAGCCCCCGACCTCGCCTCTTGTCCTGAAGAATCTTGGGGGTAGATTTGAATCACAGGAAATCGGAATGTGACCAATTTACATCATCTTGATTCCCTCTCAGACTGAGTAATTGTTCCGCAGGTCTAAAGTTTCAAGACTCTGAGACTAACTAATTGTTCCGGCAGGTCTAAAGTTTCAAGACTCTAGGACTAAACTCATACAGCAATTGCACAGCAGGAGTTGTACACACTAAACAATTATTTAGCTAATAATTTAGATCTATTTGCGCTTAGAAACTTTAATTCCAAGCTAAAAACTTTAAACGTAAATATTTTGACAAAATATAAAAGAAAATATACAAGTAGCATTAAAATATATTTAAAAATAATCAATTCCTCCTTTAGTAAGCTGACGATGGTCTAGAATTTCCAATTCTATTTTTTTTTATAATCCTTTATTTATTTTGCCACCATATTTCTCTGTATCGCTTTCCCTTATTTTTCTATGTTGTTGTATTTTTTTACTTAAAGAATGTAAAAATAGAAATGCAAAGAAAGAGTTAAATACTTTGTGATCTTAGTTCCTGCTCCAACTATCGGGGGAGAACGCTGTTCATTCCAGGAAAGTGTTTAACCGCATTCTGCTGAAATGAATGAAAGATGCCGTAGATCCACATCTCTGTGACCAACAAGCCGGCTTTCGAAGGAGAAATCATGCACAGATGAGATAGCGACTCTAAGCATCATTTTGGAACAGTCCATGGGATAGAACTCCTCTCTCTTTTATAGACTATGAGAAGGCTTTTGACAGCGTGGACAGACGACCCATCAGGAAGTCATATGAGGGTATGACTTGCAGAATAGTGCATGGCAGACAACTTAAGACGCATTTGACGTCCAAACAGGATCGAGTCATGGTTGTTTATTATCTTCCATCTTGTTTCTACTAGCCATAGATTGGGTCATGAAGCATCCGACCAGAAGAGGAATGGTATACAGTGGATACTGTGGAAACAGCTTGACGACCTTGACTTTGCTGATGACCTATCTCTTCTCCCTCACACACAACAGCAGATGCAGGAAAAGATAAGCGTCGTTGCGGACAATTCATTGAGAATGGGTCTTACCATAGACAGAGGGAAGAGTTAGGTGTTCAAGATAAAAGGATCCAACAGCACACCCATTACAGTCAAAGGTGAGGCGCTGGAGTAGGTGGAAAGGTTCACCTATCGCCTTTAATCAGCTGAAGAACACCTGGGGATCTAGGGAAATAAGCCCCACCACCAAGATCAGACTCTTAAACCCCATTGATAAGCCAATACTACTTTATGGAGCAGAGACCTGGAGAACCACCATCATCACCATGAAAAAAATCCACGTATTCAACATTATCTGCCTGAAGAAGATCCGCTGGCCAGACAAGATCTCAAATGAGGAACTGTGGTCAAGAACAAAGCATCAGCCCATTGAAGTAGACGCTGGAGATGGATAGGTAAACCTTTGAGGGCAAGCCCTAACCTGGAACCCCCAAGGAAAGAGTAAGAGAACGGCCCAGGAATACGTGACGTATATATATATATATTAATGTGTGTTTGTATAAGTAATAAATCTCCATTACGTTCTGATCTTTCATTCTTTGAAAGTTTTTTCTACCCTAGAATACTCTCTTCCTATAATTAGTGGAAAGACAGTACACACCGCCAAAGGGCAGCTAGGGAGTCCGGGGGAGCGCTGTGAGCTCCCCCGAGTGGGGTCCGGGGCTTCGCCCCGGAATCAAGCATTATGTCCGTTATTTTAAGCTTTAAAAATGCATATGCTGAGGTATCTACGGTGCAATTAGGCTGCTACTCTTCCGCTAAAAAAAATTCAAAAACCAAATCTGCTATTCAATGAAGTCCAGCGACTGGTAGAAAATAGTAAAATGTTTTAGTTTTTGTATTGGAGGGGAAGGGAAGCCTCTTTTTGCTACGCTCATGAAATGTGATGACCATAGTTTGCTTAAAGTTGGCTGCACTGGGGCAGTAAGTAAAGTTTCCCTTTTAGACAATGAGGTCTAAGGGAAGTGATGATTAGAAGACCCTTCCCTCCCGGATACGCACATATGTTATATTTTAGGTGTAAGCCTAATTCTCTACAAAATATATAAAGTTTGATAACGCATCGAAAACTGGATGTATGCATTCGTATGTTTACATAATGTATACTATTTATACATGTATGTAGTCTGAAAACTATAAACAATACAATAGCAGCCTAATGAGTTTGAAGCTTTTTGGAATTACTTATTCCAAACAGACGTTTCTTCAAAATATAAAATTGTTACGTATTTCATGTGTCAATGTAGTCATGCATGTTAATCTGTGACTTCAAATATACTAAATCATTGGTTTTCCATTAAAAGATAAAAGAAAGCAGAACGGTTAGTAGGGCACTTACTTAATGTGAAAAGCTTTTGCTTCCTCCTAGTACATTCTCAAAAACGAGAATTGTATATGAATATACCAAGACCCATTATTTAAAATATAAATCTCCTTTCATTAAATATCGGGTGTGACAGCGCAATATAATTTTCTTAAATTTTTGTAATAATTTTCATCATTAAGGACTTCATACTAAGCATAAGTTTGCCATAATTATAATAGTATAAAAATTGATTTAGATCTAGATTTATTTTTTTATAAATTTTTGTTTTGTAAGCCTTAAGTGTAGAATTTTTAGATCTATGTTATTAAAAATAAACAAAAAGAAACTTACCGTTTCTTTTCAAATCACAGAAAGTAGAGCTTTATACCCATATTGAGCTGTGAATAAGTTGGGTGGTTTGCAATTTTGCAGCTGTGTGTATGTGTTAAAGTTAATTTCTATAAAGCATTTTTAAGGATCTAATTGTCGCGCCTTTTTTTTTTTTTTTTTTTTTTGCTGCGTTATATCAATGTTTTCTAACTTAACCTCTCTCTCTTTTGGTTAAATTTCATTGGAACCATTAAAAGACGGGGGAGGGAAGTAGCAAAAAAAAAAATGATGGGAGTGCCATCAAAGGCCCATGCCGACCAGCAAAATGATTAGGCCAATCACAACCTCGAAGACATCAAAGCAGTCCATGCCGCTCGTGCGAAGTTGAAGGTACGATCTAACGAATGATAATACGTACAGTGTATAGTGTATTTTTTTTTGTTGATATTCTTGTTGAATTTCAAACAAAATTAATTGTAATAAGAATTAAAAAAACAACAACAAGAAAACGTGTTCGGGCCTTAGTGTCTTGCTTCTGTCACTTTTTTTTTAAAGTTGTCTGCATGGAATTTTTTTCTTTGGTCGCGACCAGACCGGCCCATTTGGTACCGGCCCACCGGGCATTTGCCCGTTTGCCCATATAGCCAGTCTGCCCCTGGGGCAGTTGGTAATACTCGCACAGAACCGAGAGGCCTGGATGAAGCTGGCTGGTGTCCTATGCCCCAGTTATGACGACAGGTCTGTCACGTATCATTAAGAAACCTAATGAAATAGTTATTTGTATGAAATCCTTGCCGTCTTGGTTGATGGTTGTGAGTAAATCTTATAATGCATCACATTGTAGTCTTATGCCTAAGGCATTCTTCTTACTTACAATATTGACAGCACCTGCTGGTTATTTTTAGATAAAGCCTTGAAAAGAATCCCGGGGTCCAACTACGCAGTACAAAGGTTATATGAACTCCTTCGTTCTGTCTGTACACGTCATTTCTCCCAAACTCCCGGATCCAGTTGAAATGTTCCACAATTATTCATTGTCCCTAACAAAAAAAGAATGAATAAAAAAACAAACAAATAATTGATTTAATTAATTAGTGGTAACTAATTAATTTTGTTTAATATTGAAAAGGAGGCGGGGTAAATCTTACAATATACGGCTGTAAATGTGCAGTTCTTTCCCTTCTTTAATCCTACTGGGTTTTTTAAAGTAATTTTGTTATTTTGCTTGTTTTATAAATTGCTTTTGAAAAAACCCATCTATAGCATGTTCAGCGCGCTATGGTCCAGACTCTTTTGTGGAAGTGTGGGGGAAGGGGGGTTGTCACCTAGGGGAGAAGGTTTCCGTGCTGGCTATAAGGGCTCTGCGATCAAGTGTCGGGACTCGAAACAGGGGCCCCCATTGACGAGTAGCAAAGAGGTTGAATAGATTACTATTTAGCCTACTCGATTTTACCATTAACTAATCAATTGAAAATGTAACATGTTCTAAGTTCTAAATCATTTCATCTTTTTTTTTTAAAGAAAATGCCTTAGTTGTGAAGCTGTTAATAACTAATGTATGATTGATAGGGAAAAGGAAACATTTTAACTGCGCACCAATAGATAGTATAGCTTGATAAGAATACCGAATCGAGAGATATAGTACAGAATCTAATTTGGTGATATAGGTACAGACTTACAAATATACAAAAAAAATTGTTAAAAATCTATTTCAAAAAGACAATATCTCCATTATACAACTTATAGAACGATGTTTTGTTCTCTTAATAACTCATGAATGTTAGATTGAACAAATAATGGAACATTGTCTACCCCCGCCCCCCTCACCCCCTTCCTCACGAGAAAGAATCCTGTTTAAGCGAATGTATAGACCTACTACACTTTAGAATAGTCTAATGATAGACTTTAGATCTAGAGAAGATGATACGCAAATTTTTCCTGAACATTAATTTATTAAACTCTTCAAGGAATGGGGTAATACCATTGGACAGCCATACCAGAGTTTCGCCTGGGTGGTCAATAAGCTAGTATTTTTATCCCAAAGATATACATAAACTGTCAAATTTCTAAGGAAATCGTTAGAGTCGTCCACGAGATCTGTGTCCACCCAGCTGATAAGAGGAATTGTAATAATTATAATAATAATTGAAAACATATTGCCCCTATATAGGTTAAACAATGTTCATGTATTAAATTAATAGATAAATAATTATAGAGAACACTAACGCCAGTTTAAAATCTTTTTGTGTTTGTTTATTTGACAAAATATTTTATCTTGAAATCACAAAACAGGTTTATTAACTGAAGTTAAATTCAGTCAGAGCAATAAAATGTCAGTACTAAGGCAATTCTGGTCTAAATAAACTATTCTACAATGGCTGAAAAAAAACTACAGATCCACCATTGACTGCACTCTGGCTATAAGCCAGACTAACTCTTTACTGCCTAGTATGTAGTTTTATTTTGTTTGCTTGTATTAGAATCAAATTGCGTCACTTACTTCGCGAGAATGTTATAGTTTATATTTCGGTTTGAACTGAAATAGAGTTCTTTTCTTATACAAATAAGGTTCTCTTTTTATTTCTATAAATAAAATAAATAAAAATAGGGTTTTCTCATAGAAATAGGGTTTTCTCATAGAAATAGGGTTCTCTCATAGAAGTAGGGTTCTCATATAGAAATGGGTTTTTCTTCTTATTCAATTCCATTCTATTTTAGGTAGTACTTTAACAATTGTAGATTATTTCTTCTTTTGTAATCAAAATAATTTTCTCTTTGTTTAAGTTTGATTAAAAGTTTACTTTAAACAAAAATACCAATTAAATTCTTCAATTAATATTTCTATTTAAAGCAATATTTATTTTAGATTTATTCAGGAGACAGCTCTATGACTATGCAACAGCATGTTGTTCTTACTGTTCAAATTGGTATAAATTCCTTCTAAGTCGGATAAAATGTATGTAGTGAAGTATTAATGTGAAATGTTTTTATATTTATAGACTTGTCCTCCTAGCCGTATCTAGGTAAGTTATTAACACTAGGACTCTGTTGTTTAACTGAAGAAGATTTAGAGGCGTTCTGATGGTACAAGTACAGACTGGCGGGCAGCTTGCCTATCCTAACATTGGAGGGGAACTTTCGTTTCAACAAGCTGATCAACGTAGGAGCGTCAAGGACAGTCCCGTTTGAGCCCAAAATTTCATTCTCCTGAGAAGATAGCGCGTCCTCGTCGTCAGCTGAACGACCCACCCTGACAACAAGTTTGTGACGTTTGGGAGACGTCTCTGCATCGAGTGGGTCAGAGAGGCCCATCAAATAACTAAAAGTAGACGGCTCTTCACCGCCCGCCTCCTCGTTCAGCCGAGCAAGGCTTTTATCTTGATGAGAAGAAGATCCAGGACCTGATCGACCAAACCGCACGAAGCTGTGAGAGGGCTGGTAGCGTTTGCCGAACCGGACGAAACTGTGACGTCTTCCCGGAAGTCGTTTAGAGATTTCCATCATTCGCAGACGGCGCAGTTCATTCTCCACGTTTCTCTCTTCCAGAAATCGGAACGCGTTCTCAATGTCTGTCCACAAATCTGAGATGTAGTCGTCTGCGTTTTCTGCCGTCTGCGACTCGTCGCCGTTCAACTCGTCATAAGGGATGGAGTTCAAGACCTGAGAGAAACACAAAGGAAAGTAAAAATACAAGAATCTAGGAGTTTAGGCTCGATGGCCTTTCATTGTGTTTGGGTGAGGTTTTAATATTTCAACCATTTCTTGCCCAAGGGCAGCCAAGAGCTCAAAATCTCCTTCCAAGTGGTTTGGCGATTTAACCCCCCCCCCCCCCCTTATATAAAACAAAAAAAAATGCAAACGAAAATCCCCAAATTTAAAAAGCATAGCCAAAGGGGCTTTTCATTTCAAAACCCTCTCCGAAATTTTTTTTACGATAAAACTCTCTCTTCAATAGAAGACTAAAGCACACATCAGTCACCAGATTCTATGAGCGTAGCCAAGAGAGGTTTTGTGTTTAAACCCCCCTCCAGAAGGCTTTACGTTAAAACCCCATTCAGAGGGTTTTGAGTTTAAAATTCCCCTCCAGCGGGATTTGAAGCTTAAAACCACCTCTTCAACATATAAAAATAAAGCAAATTACACACTCAAAATTCTATGAGCGTAGCCAAGGAGGGTTTTGAGTTTAAACCCCTATAGATGGTTTTGAGTTTAAAATCCCCCTACAAATAGTTTTGAGGTTGAAAACCCCTTCTGCATTATTACTCTAAAGCAAACTACAGTCACCAAATTCCAAGAGCATAGCCAAGAGAGGTTACACATTTCTACCAGCCGCTGGGCTCCATTAATAAAGTGCAGTAAATAGCATGGAAATCATCTGCAGAAATTGAAAAAACACTAAATGTGGCTCAACAAAGTTGGCTAAGACGGATTTCAGCAGTCAGATATACAGATCGTGTCTCAAGGAAATCCTATGCCGAAATGGGTGTCGACCACTTAGTGAGGTTGTGACAGAGCGTTGCAAGACGTTTGCTGGACATGTTCTCTGACAAAATGAATTACGCATACGAAGAGTTGCGATGACATGGAGGCCATAACGAGAAAAGAGGAAACAGGAAAATCCTAGTATAACTTGGCGCCACGCTTTCAGGGAGGACCTCAGAGCAGTGTACACCAGGTGGGAAGAGATTTGAGACATTGCCAGGGACAGATTTTGTGGAGACAGTTTGCGGCGCGGAAGGATCTAAGTTAAAACCCCATTCAGAGGGTTTTGAGTTTAAAAGTAGGTAAGAATAGCAGATTAGGTTTTTGAACTAAAATTTTTTAATAGCAGGATAAAACTCTAGATTCCACAGAATATGCATTTTTTTTGTTTTAAATACCGGAAATAGTGCCTCCTAGCTACGCCCATGAATCAACTACAGAATTTAAACAATTAATTAATTATTTAGTGGTAATTAATTGATTTTGTTATAATAGAAATTGTGAGATAAATCTTGCAGTATTAAACGCTATGATTGTGTGGCTCTTTCAATTAAATAAGCTTTTTTTTCTTTTTTTTTTGTATGATACCTGAACAGCCTCTTGATAATTTTCATCGGTTCCTTGTGCTACCAGAGTTGATATCACTGATGCTAGGGTGATGCTTAAAATGCTGAAAATCCTCATCGTATCAATTAGGCTGATGACAAAAAGAAAACCATTTGACGTAAATATGCACATTTAAAAAGTAATAACTGGTTAGCTCCCTTTAATTAACCAATTACTAAACAGTCGGCCATTCTTTACCTATAGAGAAGTAATATATGAGCAATGACTTTTGAAATAATAGCCTACTTTATGTTCAAACACACTAGTGACCTAAATATTCACATTTTGTTTATTCTTCAACACAGAAGTCGATTCTTTTTTTTGTTTGCATTTTCATTTTTTTTCCTTTTCAACGGATTAAAAATAGAATGAAAAAAAGGCCCCACTATGATCCAACGAAATTAGCATTATCAACATTAGCATTATCAACATTAGCATTATCAACATTAGCATTATCAACCAGACGCTCTAAGCAACTGAGCTAACCGGCCATACAACAAAAGTTCGAAGATTAATATTCTGGCTATCAGACACAAGCTCATCCAGAGGTGGACACAAAGGATGACAAAGCCTTACGAAGGAGAACAAAATACAAAGTTAACTTGAACAGCTAGATCTAGGAGGAAACATTTCAGCCAATCAAAGGCTGTAGAGCTTGACTACATTTAGTAGTGAAGCACTCAGACACAGCATCTTTTCCTGTAGCACATCATTAGCGCAAAAGTATTTGTGGCACTCCATGCATGACATTTTCTTTTTCAGATTGTGTATTGTGAATAAAAAGTGTCTCTCACTACACGCTGATTAACAAAAACGCCTTTTCAACTTTAGTAGCATACTTCGGAATGCAAAATAAGCACTTGGTGTGGTTTGAGGTACTGGTTTCTTTTGATCCGCTTTGAAAAAAAACACCTGTTCAAGACGGATGCTGTCAAACTAATTGTCACCTTAATGGCTGAGACAGTGCTGCCTATTAGTGAGTCTGTGCAATTAATCCAGAAAAAATGAAGCAATAAACCTGATTTATGAATAACATCCAATAGTGAAAAAGCCGGACATTTTTACTCTTTAAGCCAATGCCATCCGGACGGAGGACAGAACCCCAAAAAGAAGAATATAGCCTCCTTTTTCCGGACGCCTAGTAACCCCCCAAAAATATAAAGATTTAGATCTATCAATAACATCTTGTTGAATAGAAAATAGAAATGCTACCAAGTAGGCTACCTCTTTGCAAAGAACGTAAACAAATTTAGTTTTAATTAATTCGATAATTAATGAAGTGATCTTTCTGAAATGTTTATAAAGACGTCACGCAACTCGAGCACAAGGTCAGCTCGACAGGAAAATGAAAAGTGGTCAAAATAAATAATTCTTAATAGTAGGAGTTAGTCTAGCTACCGAAATACACACACACACGCAAACATTTTGGTTATGTATAGGTGTCATGTGACCACATACGACAGGTATCGAATAACAGTAATTTTAGTTTAGGTAAAGACTGGTGAGTAATCCATCGAAAGATAAAAGTGGCTGATTAGACTAGCACTTGAAGTCTCGCTATGTGTGTTTGTACTTGAAAATCAATAAGTTCAAATGTTAAACTTGAATGAAGTCCTAAGAGAATTGGACTAAAGTAAATAAAACGCGTAGAATTGTAAAACCTAGAGGTTTTGTCTACGTCTTCTAGCTCTGGTGGAAGAAAAGAAGCTAAAAAACGCTCACTGAATAGAACACACTATTGTCCCATTATGTCACTAGACTGCACTAACTCAGTACCAAGTCATGTTTTGTCACAGTCATGGCAAGCGCTCATGACTTTGTGGCTTAGTTCGAAGTGTGGCCGTCACACGACCTTGTAGAACCAATAGGTCTCTATTCCTACATGTCCCCTCCCCTTTTTACACACACACACACACACACATACACATACAGCTTGTCCACTTGTATACAACTCTTAAATCCTTTGCTAAAAAACAACAGACTATGTAAGTACTGTAAACCCACAGATATAATTATCATAGGCGGCTCTAAGGTATGTAGGCCTTTGTGAAGTGGGAGTCATTATTGACAAAATGCTTTTTTTTTTATTCATTCAGTTTCCAGATCTTTTTGTTTTCAATAAAACATGCATGAGGCATAGACTTAGATCTTTTAAAGCTCGCAAGCGACACGATTTAATTTATTCAATTTAATGGTATCTATTTTAATATGCAACCTAAGTCGATTGTCAAAAAAAACCAAACACAATGGCTATTAAGGGTTCTGTGAATTTGCTCTTTGGCCAAAAGATAACTTGTCATCTTCAGTTTCTATAAAGCTTCTACTAGCTCACTCTGTCTGTCTGGTCAAACGTTTATTCATGTTATTTCTCCCACATCCAATCTCGGATGCTGCATCTAAATTATCTTGTTATCGGATTTTCAATATCTGTTCTAGTTTATGAGATCTAAACGGGACGGACGGATTAAGGAAGGACACAGAGACCACACAAAAATAATTGCGGCTATTCCCCTTACGGGTTCGCTAAGAAAGAAGTTGCTCCAGTCTGAATTCGAGCTCGAGTCTCCAGCCTGCATAGTGAAAGGCCGACATGTTAGCCATTCTCCAAATATTTATAAAAATAGAAGGTTTAAATCATTGGTCAGTAACAAACTTTTAACCAACAACATAAAGACCTATTCAAGACTTATCTTGCCTTTGCTTAGCATTAGCTCTGCGTAAAACAAAACTAATTAGTTTCGACTAATTCATTGACCAATTGGTTATTTTTTCATAGATTGATATGTTTTGTCCTCGACAATGAATGATTCAAGTTTCAATTTGATCCCAAGACTGGGAGTGGTAGAAATAACGTGGACAAGTTTCCATCCATCCAGACAGAGTTCCTATAAACCTTTATAAATAGTCAAAGTGGATTTTTAAAATTGTGGCTAGACATTTGTTTTGATCTAAGAAATAAAATTATTTAATTTAAATCAAGAATATTCAAAGTCTATTTATGCTTTATAAATCTGCCTGTAACGGTTGATTAGTATCTAAAAGGATGCTTAAATCTATAAACAAAAATTAGCTACGTATTATAAAGCTGTGATTATAAATGTATCTGGCAAAGTTAAATTGTTATATTCAGAAGCAGTATAAATTTAATATAATTCGACTAAAGTAATATACATGTACTTGCGATGTTAGTTTAATATCTATAAAGTACTACAAATCCTTTGATTATTTTTTTAAAAATACTGAACAGACGCATTAGAAAAGAAAATATTGTAGGGAAGAAAACTATTCCCAAACCCCCATTGACATTAACAAACATCTCCGCTTCTGGAGTATTGGTACCTCTGATTTTTATTCGGTTAACTAGGGCAGCATTAGAGGCGTGGTGACTTAATATACGATGGGTGGATAACTCCCGTGTTCAGGGGCAGTAATTCAGTGATCAAGTTTCTCCCTTATAAAAACCACACGCGCAGGTTATGTCTGAGCTGACAGTTTATTGGCACAATAGTTGTTTGAAGTCACATTATAGACGCACGATATTCGTATGAGTGTTTGTTTGTTGGTAGGCTCATTAGTACTGCGAGGTTTGTATGTTTATTTGTATTCATTGGTTTGTAAGTTTATTGGATTTATTGTTTTGCATATTTATTTGTATGAATATATACGTATGTTTTGTTATTGTTGCTGTTGTTTATTATCATTGGTTTGTATGGTATTTGTATTGATTTGTATTTATGTTTTTGCATTCCTTCGCTTTTTCCATAGGACTTCAGAGGCTGACTCGTGTAATACAGTTCTGATAGTATCCGTGAGTCAATGTCCTTGTATACAAGATTGAGAGCTGCCAATGTCCCTCCCACTGTGGCCTCAAACAATTCAACAATGTTCGGGTCTTGGAATTTTGCAATGTCGTATTTAATGTACTGGTTTGTAGGCAAGCGATTCTTTTTTTTTTAATTTGAATTTCCGCCAGTGCTACGGTATGACACAACAGTCGCTAGCCTTAACCATGTCATTCACTCATGTCATGGCGTAAAAGTGATGCATGACAACATCAGACAATTGAACATTTTCTACTTATTGCTATGTCAGGCAAGGCAGGCAATAGAAACATCTATACATTAGGCCTACACACATACCTCAATGGCATGACTCAATGAGTATGGGAGACACGTGGGTTTCAATTCAACGTCTTTAGTCTTCATAAGTAAAACAATATCGCCCATTGAAGGGACAAATATACAAGCGTCATTCCATGCACTCAGTCCGTTCCACCTCAATATCGCTTTATCTTCTTTTTTATATTTTATTGTTTAAAGAATGACAAATTGTGTCTTCAATTCAAAAAGGCAACAAAAACCAAAGAAGTCACTTTAATACAATAAACTGTAGTAGGAACATAGGAAATTCTCAAATCAGTAGCAATCAATGTGCTGAAAAATTTGACATATTGACATTCCGAACCAAACCAAAAAAAAAAAAAGCTTTAATTACCACTTTCAGGATTTTCTAGATTAGCCAGCTAGGGAGATTAATTTTCTAGAAAATATCAACAATCATTAAATTAAAAAAACTATCGATCAAATGTAGTGTGATGATAGATGCAAAGACAATAAAGTTGGTATGCAACTATTAATCGCAATCTCATCAGAAGTATGTGTTTAGTCTTGTCAAGCTTAGCTCGAATATCATTATGCTTTGCTGATTCTCAAGACTTTTCTGCGAGCTAAAGATTCTAGTTAGTATCAACACGAGATTTTTAAACGTCACAATTAAAAAGTTAATCATTTAGCTAAACATATTTACCTAAGCTCATTTACCTTAACCACTTTTACCTAAACACATTGTTCAACAGCTAAAACACATAATTTCACATTCTTCATCCCCACCCCTAAAAAAAATTTCGCAGCATTATTGTAAAATAAGGAATAGATTATCATTAGAATTTATATGAAATAACAAATATCCAGTAGACAGAGACTGATTTTGATCTTCACCGGGACATAGAAAACATCTAACATACCTCGAATTTAATCTTTAACAATTATGGTTTTAAAGTTTTGAAGTTAATACGTAATTTTTTTGACGTTTTTTTTTAAAGTGGCTCAAATGATTTCTGCACACATTGTGTTCATGTTTGAAATGTCACAGACTATCTAGAATTTCCAACAGAGAATGTCAACACGCTAGTTTCTATCTGTAGCATTAATTAGATGTCTGTCGTTTCTGGGGGGGGGGGGGGGGGGGGGAAATCATTAGTTACATCTTTGCTGTTGAAATTGATGGGGGAAATATTATAGAGAGTCAGTGTATGTACAGAATGTGTTCAGCTTTAAACAACATTCTATTTATAGGCTTGACAAGATTGGGTTCTTTTGATCAGAAGTAAAGTAAATTTAAAAAAAACTACCAAAAATAATGTAATAGTTGCTGGTAGAATGTATGTCGCAAAACAATCTTTAATCAAACGTTAAATAATTTAACATTCAACTCTAAAGCCTGTTTGAATCGGTGAGTTGGATAGCATTCTGGTATAAGCTTTGAAGCTATTACATGACATTATTTTGATTACACTTACATCACGTTTTTTCCTTCTCCCAGACTAATAGGCGGCCCCGGGAGTTTAGTTTTAGTGACCCATGACTCTAGCCACCAACACAAACCCAGACCACAGGTAGAGGGAGAGTACGAAATGAGATGCTGAAATCTTACTTTTTAAAGTGTTTTTACTTTTGTGTACATAGAATATACACACATAGTTTTAGAAAAACAATTTTACACAATAGATTAATATAGATGGATAGATAGATAGATAGATAGATAGATAGATAGATAGATAGATAGATAGACAGACAGACAGACAGATAGATAGATAGACAGACAGACAGACAGACAGACAGACAGATAGATAGACAGACAGACAGACAGACAGACAGATAGATAGACAGACAGACAGACAGACAGACAGACAGACAGATAGATAGATAGATAGATAGATAGATAGATAGATAGATAGATAGATAGATAGATAGATAGATAGATAGATAGATAGATAGACTGCCAGTTGTACACCTACTTAAAACTCATTCACAAAGGTGACCTTGACTAGAACAAATCTAAACACGTATACTTTATAACTTAACTTTAAAAACTGTAGAATCAATGTCAACTTTATTTTTATATTCAGAAACATTGATTACAATAATAATGTTATACATAACCCAGAAGATAACAAAACAATGTGAAGAAGACTCAATGTTTTACAATATCAACTTCACCTGAATCAAAAAGTCGAGACAGGGCATTGTTTATCATGCACAGAAGCCCAGCGGTTCTCAACCTTTTTAGTTCCCCGATCCCTTTTTACAATAGCCCACTTTGTGGCGACCCCCAACCATAAAATAATCCTGTTGTTTTTTTTTTTGCTAACGTAGTAAAAATGTCATACTAGTATAAATCTTATATATCTGATGTGAATAAATAAAGCTGTATATTTTATCACGAAAAAATATATAATTATGTTTGATATCAAATATATGTAGATATTTTTGCTTATAGGTAATTAACAAATAACTGAAATTTGATCTCTATGGATTGCATTTGTTTCTATCGCGTGTTCACCAAATTCATGTCTTATTTTTATAGGACTTTAAAAAGCATGATGGAACATGGATAACAGATGGAAAGACCGTATCCCACATTATTACAAATACTAGCCCGAGTTTGTGACAAAACCAACGAAAGTTCGTGTCTATTTTAGCGCCATCCTTACAATATCAGAACGAATGTCATCTTGTGCTTCAAGTCTAGTTCTATATTGAACAAGTTGGGAAATCCTGTTTCACGGTGTTTTACAAAGTATTAGTGCTTCCGAATGTGTTTTTCTTTTCTAAATTAAAAACTTTTTTAATGAAATCACTAAGATAAACTTTGAACATAGTCTCTACACAACCATCTCACTTCAGTGTCGAAAAGCCAAACATTTTTGTCGACCCCATTACAGCGCTTTGAAAACAGTCGATTGTTTTATAGATTTTCATAATAGAACTTGGCTACATATGACGCATTGTATTTCTTTCTCAATTGTTCATACATAATGTGAAATATGGCGAGATCGTAATAATACCTTTATAGATTCTTTTCTTAACGTTTCGTTTTGTTGGGGGTTTTTTGGTCCAGATCCATGTTCATGATTTGTTATATAATGAAAATATTGCCTTCAATTTTATAGCATATAACATGACGGTGTATCACTAATGATTATTACGTGAGTAAATCTTCACCATAGATTCCGCAATGACGCAACGTTGCATTTCGCTAATTTGTTCGATGAACAGTACTTTAAACTGTTACAAATATTTATGCTGTGCAATGTTTGAAATTATTCTGATTCAGTTGGTTTGCAATATTTATGCTCAAATAACAATTAGCCCCCAACCCTTCTCCGATCTGGTGGTTGAGAGGTCTTAATATTTAATTAATTACGGAATGTTTGAGTGTTTAATTAACTACTAGACAGATGTGCGCTTTAGAGATGCCTTACGTCATTTTTCATGTCTTTTTCATGTTTTTAAAAATGGTTTATATGCATATGCATAAATAAGCATGCAATTTTTTAAAACGATATTCTGTCGAAAAAGCCAAAAGCATAACCGATTCCAGAGATGTTGAGAGGATTTTTAATTATGATTAAATCAGCAGATAATTTTACTTCCAGCTTAATGTATTAGGTTGTTTATGGAACATTGAAACCTTAAGTTATTTAGATTATGAAATATTTACCAAAGTTGACAACTGAATTTTGGAGGTTTTTTAAAAATCTTGACATTTTAAATAAATTGTTATTTGTTAGCAAGAATTTGAATTTAATATTAAATATTTTTTTATATTTTATTTACTCAAATAATATATATTCAGTTTATACATTTCTGTATGATATTTATAAAAATACAGGTTCATGATAAGCCAATAGAGCAATATTAAATGTTTTACCTCAAGTAAAAAACTATGACTGTGTGTTCCGGAACAAATCAAAGTGGAGACTCGGGTCATCCTCTTAATGCGCCATGTTTTTAAAGTACCTGATGGTGCCCCTTGCTTGAGGTTGACCCCCATAAACCATGTCCGTAACTATCCCCTAACTGTCATAACTGTCTGTTGGCGTAGTGACGTCACAGGGGGGGCCCACCATCCTGGTTCTGTGGATCTGGTTTCACGGTTATCAAACCTCACTCCTGGCCACTACCACTCTTCTCAGCCGATGTATAAGACTATATACAGTTGCAAATGTAATCATTACGAATTTTTTATTTTTCATTTTACATATTTGTTTTTTCTAACCATCGCAATTTCTCTTGTCAAGAAATAATGTCCAGACATATATATTTGAGTATTAAATCCCAACAGGTCGACTCACCCTCTCAACATACAATAATTATTTGCGACCTCTCAAACTCATACCCGCCACGTTATATTTTTCATAAAGTGATAGGAGCGTCATCAATGTTTATTGGAGAAAAAGCCAAAGGGGTGACATCCCTTCTTTGTAATGCATGTTTCTTTGTTTCTTACAAAGTTTATATTAATTCTGTCTGTTTGTCTGTCTGTCTTGTAAAAAGTTAATACATGTCATTTCTCCCACACCCATTCTTGGATGAAGTTGAAACTTTGCACAATTAGACAATACATGAATCAATAAAAAAATGAACTAATTAGTCATTTAATTACTTGTATTAAAGAAAATTAATCCTACAGTATTCACGTATGTCGTTATGTGTAGGGTTTTGTTCCCTTCGACAATTGTACACCTTATTTCTCCTAGACACATTCCCGGATCAAGCTGAAACTTTAAGCAATTATTTTGTGTTCCTAACTAGACATGTATCAATTTAGAAAAAATGACTTTTAGCCAATACATTTTTGATTTTTTTTAATTTTCTTGTTTCGTATCGAATAAGGAAAATAAATTCTACGTTATAAAGAGATAAAGTTGTAAGTGAGGAGCTCTTCAAAGGAATTTTTATATTTTGATTATTTGATTCCTTATTCTAAAGTTTAACTTGTCAAGTAATTGATAGTTGAGACATCTATTCTTTATGACGGTCATCCTTTCATCACTTCCCAAACTCTGTCCGAATTATCAGCTCTTCGAGGTCTTCCTTCACTGTTGTAAATGATCATTGTAATTTTTCATTAAACATATTATGTATAGATGTGGCAAAATATGTAGGTCGCAGCTGGGACCGCGTAGCCTTGTGAAATACTGTACTCCTGTTTAATCGGACTCGAAGAAAGTCTTATAAGTATTTTTATGCACATTATATTTGAAAGTGTATTTTACTTATAAGTATTTTCGAGAGAATGATCTAGTCTGCAATTCTGCGGGTAAACTCTGAACATTTGAACATTTGTTCATTACTCTCTTTGACTAAAGGATTAAGGCTCATCCCTGTACCTTCTGTTTAAGGCCTTCTTGAAGTTGCCTATCCCCAACTCTAAGTCCCTTGTTTAATACAAGAAAGTTATTTCTCATAAAGATAATGTAACTAGCCATGACACTATAGCAGAAAGAAGAATGAAATTATTTCGTACAAGCCTGTCGAGATCACGTGACTTTCGACTTGAATATAAACAATGATTCATCATTAGAGTCAATGAACAAATGACGAATGGATCGCGAATGAGTTATATCAGCATGTGGCGCTCCTGTGAGACGAGGGGGGGGGGGCGCCACCGACGTAGCGCCTAGTGTCTGAGAATCAAACAGCAGTGACAAGAGATAATCCTCATTGGAACTAATTAGACTCATTAGTGAGGATCTGGGCGAATATTACTGTGTCCGCTCTTGAATTTCAAATAAACTCTTCCATTTTTGTTTGTTTGTCACTTGATCTTGTCAGAGATGCGAAACGGCGCAATAGTCAATGTACCTTGATTTGAAGAGAAAAAAAAATGTCCACTAATAGAAATTCAATAGCTCAATTATAATTATAAATGCTATTTTTATAGAGAAAATCCAATTGTGAATGAAAAACGATAGTGATATGATGGATGGTACGATGGCTGAGAAGTTAAGCGCTTGACTTCTGAATCTCGACTCGGAATTTTTAATTTCGTGATTTTTAAGGCGCCCCAGACTTGACCCAACTCTAATGGGTACCTGACTTTAGTTGGGGAAAGTAAAGGCGGTTGGTCGTTGTGCTGGTCACATGACACTCTGAAAGTAAAGGCGTTGGTCGTTGTGCTGGTCACATGACACTCTGAAAGTAAAGGCGGTTGGTCGTTGTGTTGGTCACATGACACTCTGAAAGTAAAGGCGTTGGTCGTTGTGCTGGTCACATGACACTCTGAAAGTAAAGGCGGTTGGTCGTTGTGCTGGTCACATGACACTCTGAAAGTAAAGGCGGTTGGTCGTTGTGCTGGTCACATGACACTCTGAAAGTAAAGGCGGTTGGTCGTTGTGCTGGTCACATGACAGAAAGTAAAGGCGGTTGGTCGTTGTGCTGGTCACATGACACTCTGGCCGATAAACATTAGCCAAAAAAAAACAACAGATGACCTTGACATCACCTCCCCATTAGATCTCAAGGTCTGAAAGGGGAAGCTTACTTTTTCTTTTTTAATGAAAAATAAGGAGCAATAGATCTAAATATTTATAGCTTTTATATTTTCTGCAGATTTGTTCCCGGAGGGAAAATGTTTTCTTAATTCATTGAGAAGTTTTAATTGTTACTTGCCATGGGCGTAGCCAGGGGGGGGGGGGGGGGTTCAACCCCCCTCCCGAAATGAAATCCCCCCTGCGGAATTTAGTGACAGATTTTTTTCTTTGATTTTGATTATTTTAGGATTTTAATACTAAACCATCACTTGCCCCAACTCAGCCAAAGGGGTTTTGAGTTTAAAACCCCTACAGGGGTTTGCATTTAAATCCCCCTCTTCTATAAAACAAAACAAAAATAATGTAAACGACAATTCCCAAATTCCAAGAGCATAGCTAAGGCGGTTCCCATTTTAAACCCCATCTTCAATATAAGACTAACCATACATTAGTCACCAGATTCTATTAGGGGTTTCGTGTTTAAAACCCCCTCCACCGGTGTTTGAAGCTAAAAAATACCTCTTCAATATAAAAAAAAGCAAATTACACACTCAAAAATCTATAAGAATAGCCAATGGGGTTTTGAGTTTAAACCCCCTTCAGCAGGGCTTGAATCTAAAACGATAGTTTCCTATAATTGGATACCAAATATATCATTGATAAATACAAAAAAGATATTAAAGTTGAATCATAATTGGATTGTGAAATACAAATCAGCAAAATGTATAATACTATCGAAAGGAGGAAAATTATTACGGAGAGAAATATTTAGAAAGTGTATTATTTTGACAAAGGAATATACATTGTGAATGCTTTCTTTTAATGTAAGCAACAACAACAAAGGGCTAGTATTATTGACGTATTATTTGGTTTAGTTTTAGTTTCCTATTAGTTTAATTTTAGTCTTAATTTTAGTTTAGTTGTAGTATTGGTTCTGTATTAGTTAAGTTTTAATTTTTTTTATTATACTAGCTGTGTTTTTACCCGGGTTTTTTTTGTTGTTATTGTTTTGTTTTATAATGAATGGGAGATATACAAATTTATTAGTTCAAATCTATGTCAAGATGCCCCATCACTAGTAAATCTAGTAAACTATTTAGTTGTAGAGTTATCTTATATATCATAACATCACAGCTATTGTCCAAGGAACGTTCATGTCAAATTTCAAGATAGGTCACTCTGTCTGTCTGTCTGGTCAAAAGTTTGTCCACGTTATTTCTCCCACAGCCCATCTCGGATTATGTTGAAATTTTGCACAATTATTTCTTTGACCTGAAAACACAAGAATCAATCAATAAAAATTAACCGATTAATTAATTAAGTATTATTAATTATTTTGTTTGGTAGAGAAATCGTACTTGGCAGATGTGGTCAAGCTGAATAGCCCCCTTGAGGACCCTTGAGCCCTGACTGAATATTTTTTATGCATTAAAAAAAACGATCATGTAATCATTCCCCAAGATACCCCTCTTCTTTCCTCCCCCTTTCACAACTGGTCAAGACATTGAGAAAGCTAAACGCTAAACAAAAGTAATTGGTAAAAATATCTCTAATGGCACAGATTTATTTTGTTCAGGTCATATGTGCATATAATTACACGACTGATCCAAGCTAATTGATGTGATAACACTTAATATAAGTTTTTTAGAGTATTTTAAAAATGTTTTTCTTGTTACAATGTCTACTTTAAATACTAGATTGTATAAAATGTTTGACATGTTTCGGATGTTCCTTTAGAGTTGAAGATAATCTACTTCCTAGTCCAAACCTCGACGACGGGGGATGGCAGCGGGCAGAGTATGAACCCGGGACCATCGAGAGGACCGAACGACAGTTCAGTGTTCATACCGCAGTTTAGCTCTAGTTTTTTTTAGTTTATTTTAATTTTAGTTTTAGTTTGTTTTAGCTTTAGTTTTATTAGCGGCCTCCGAAATGGGAAAAGACGCTATTAGTTTTAAGTGAAATGTCTGTCTGTCCGTCCATCCCATTTAGATCTAGCAAACTAGAAAAGATAGTGAAAATCCGACATCATAATATTTTAGTCCATTCAAAGTTTTGATGCAACGGCTACTTTTTTCTTTTCTAAAAGCGAAAAATCTAATTTTTTAAATCACTTATGCAAGCAGGTTTTTTTTTTCATAAAAATACACCACTATTAGCTATTAATAGTACCAAACATAAGAGTCCCTTTAGTAGGGAAGCTAACTATATACCTTATTTTAAACATATTAAAGCAAATGCTTTTAGATTTTTGTCAATTTTTTTAAATTATTTTTTTTTTTACATTTCTATTGCTACGTTATGTAAGTTCTGTCCTACTAGCTACTACATTTACCCAAAAATAATGTTAACTTTTTTTAAGAGAAAAAATCTATTTAGTATGCATATAAGTTGGGCATAATTAAAAACAACAATTAATAAGTAGTTTTTCATATTATCGTGTGAACTGTGACGCTGCACTATAACCATTAAAAACTTAAATGAAGGATTTTTTAAAATTTTTGTTTGAGAATTAGAATAAGAGATTGACTCTTTTCAAAACAATTAGATCAATTAGATATTCATTATAAGACATCAGTTAGGCCACGTTCGCATCTAACTTTACACTCACTTTCACCTATCGTTTGGTCTGCTGTACCGCTGGGCACCATACAAGATCTGTCAACCTTCTTTCTCCATTCTTCTCTGTCATTTGTCTTTGATAGAATTTAATTCTGATGTTCTTTCTGAAAATATTGATACCTGCCTTTTTACCTGCCTGGGTGGACCACTTCGGGGGCCGATTTTGAGTTTGTGTTTCCACACAAACTGTCTTTGTAACATTGTATTATTTTTTTTTTTATTTAGTTTACTACTATTCTAGTCCATACTAGTCTTGTTTGAGTTTAGTTTAGTTTTAATTTAGCATCATCCTTATATAACTTTAAAATTGTTCACTGCTAGCCTTTCACTTGAGGGATGCAAACCAAAAAGTGGTCTGGCTTAAAAGTACGTGAAGGAGGTCTGTCTTTTTTAAGGATTTTAAAAACAAATGCGATGACTATACAAAAAATGTGTTGCTGGGGGAGAGGCGTTTCATTTAAAAGTTGTAAGTCTAGTGTGTGTGTGTGTGTGTGTGTGTAGTGGAGACGTTATAATACAGGCAGACGAGAAGGCTACAAGTGGTGGGCCTAAGAAGTGTTACTGACTAGTCCATAGTAGTGGGTTTCAATCCGGCCTTCTGTATATACTTCTTATCTCACGAAACGTTGACTGCTTCATACTTTAAAGAAACCATTTAAGGACCATTAGGAGTTGACCGCCAAACTTTTGGATTCCCTTTACCTGACTACGTTTCAGATCAGACTTGCCATCCTGGTTTCTCATTTCAGAACCTAAACAAATCTTTTTTTTTCTTCTTATGAGTCAAACATTTAGATCTAATGAAAACAGTTCTTGTCACTCGAAACACAAACAACGGACTAGTTGCTTCTTTGAACTTCTCAACTAGTTTAATGTTTTGCTATATCGTCATGGATTCAATGATAAACAGAAATGTGCGCACAGAGAGATGATAAACTGACACAAGTAGAACCCTTATTCTGATGGGTTTATAAACTGACATAATCACTGTCGCTCAGATGGAGGACTCAGACATCTATAATATTGTTTACAAGTGATTTTATGACAGAATGTGGCTATCTAAGGAAGAAGAAAAGAGGCATAGATACTTTCTTATATGCCTCGCCCATCGTGGCTCCATGAAGACTTTCGCCATCCTCACCTGGTTTTGTGCCCTCTCACCGAGGTATCGCCTTGCATGAGTTTCTAGATACAATCATGATCTTAAATAGCGCTCCTTGAAAATCCCTATCAGTCTATTGTATCTATAACGTACTTCAGTCCTGAAACGATCACCATCATGAGAGTAAAGCCTGGACATTATCTATTATCGGAACGATGTCGCCCACACAACATTTGACCCTCTCCATGCAGCTGATGTGTACAAGGGAACGGCAGATACCGATACATTTTGGGATCAGCCTAAGATTTGAAGGATTTCTCCAAAAGCATTCCTTATGTCTGGGTATGGCCGCAGGAGGACGGACGAGTTTCCAAGGTGGGTAGCCTGCCAGTGCCCGTCCTGTACGGAATGGTATGCTAATGGACCAATCAAATGTTCGCTCTAAGGATTGTGTTGCTTAGCGTATAAACCAATTTATAGTTTGGAAAATGAAAAACACGTTAAAGACAAAAGTAGTTGTCTCCCTTTCTGTCCGCTAGGAACGGGATAAGAGTCTTTGACACTTGTTTTCCAGCAGTTTCATGATTAATTCAATCCTAGTTTAATCTTCTTGGAAGAGAACAACAGAATAAAAAGAACAAAAACATAAGGAAGAAATGTTATCAAACTTTTATTTCATTTAGAACGACTTGCTGATTATACACGTATGGTTTTGGTCGTCGCAACTTGTAGCAAATGTTGTTTCTGTTTTGGTTCGAATGGGCTGTAACAGTCGAATGTTGCTGTCGTCCGGCAGTTTTCTTGTTACTTAGACAATTACTCTGGTTTTATCTTGGCAGCCTTCACGTACAGTGAACTATAAACAGAACAACAAACAAACAAAGATAAAGAAATGTTTGATTTAGATAAACTAATTGGTAATTTTATCTATTTCGGACATTCCTTCTCCTTGTAGTTCAAATTTCTTCCTGATCGTCAGGCAGAGGGCTGGACACAAACTCGCGATCTTCGTCAGGACAGTACGAAGCGCATACACACGGCCAGGCAACCTCAACAAGTTTGGTGGATAAAACAAAACACAAAGTTGGAAAGTAATCCGTTTCTAATGTAATCATTAATGAATGAAATGCTGTACTCACGTTGTCGATCTTGCCAGTTAGACCTCTGCCTAGAACTAGGCCGCATTTGTTGGTGGCCAGGTAAGCTAGGGGAAAAATATTTATATATATAAGTACCTGTAACTATGTAAGTAGATAGATAAACAGACAAACAGAGACAGATCGATCGATCTATCATTAATTCGAGATAGATAGATAGATAGATAGATAGATAGATAGATAGATAGATAGATAGATAGATAGATAGATAGATATGTCAGTATTTAAATAACTTAAGGCCTATATAACAAACAGAAATATAACGCATACAACAGGAAAGGCAATCAATACAAATCGCTCGCTAAGCTAATATCATAATATCTTCAATGGATGTTCCTTACTTCCAAGGTTTCCACTGGTAGATGTAATTGGGGATCTAATACCGGTGTTTTTGTCGGTAATCTGTCCGCTGATTGTTCCATCATAGAAGATAGTCAGCTCAACAAAGCTGTTTTGCTGGGAAATAAGCAAGTAGAAAGATTGTTTAGACGATGGTACACAGCAATTAGTCTTTATACAAAGCTAATGTCTTTCAGACTTCTATGGCTCGTTATCTTTAAGGAGTCGCCGTGTGCAAAGTGAATCTAATAACTTGAAATAGCTACAAGAACACTAAGTAGCTACTAATTATAGCATACCAACATAATACTTTTTCAATGATATTTTAAGCTTCAGTTTTAACGGCTAGATAGTTAATGAATGAAGAACAATATAGGTAAACATGAACAAAAGTCAGTGTCAAGTATGACATGGAAAAAAGTCAGTGGTGAGCAGGGCATGGAAAGAAAGCCAAGAATACACTCACGTTCTGTACACTGAGGACTCCATTTGCAGATCCCTTGAGTTGAAGTTCAGAAGCGGCGCCAGTAGCAGTTGCACCAGTAGCAGAGACCTGAACGTTGTAACGTGAATCTGTAGAAGAACATGACATTAAGTGATGACACTGAGTGATGACACCGACATCAACAACATTTTGAAGTCACTCAGCCATAACATTTCATTGATTCATTAGAAACAAACTAAATCAATTAAAAACTCAGGGATTCATTGCATAATTATTCGCTTTTCCATCAAGGATCTCTAAATAAATATATATTTACATAAAGTAATTTATTCATTTTTAAACAATCTGAAATGAGAACTTAAAGAAAATGAGTGACTTTAACCCGGCATCATTCCCTTTAACAGGCCAAAGCATCAGCATGCGACGTCGCAGCCTTCAGTGGGCAGTGGAGACCAATAAGCTCGATGCCACTTTGAAGAGACCTCTCACATGCTAACGAGCTATTGGTCTAAACTTGTCACAGGTAGTGACGTTTCAGGTCAGTGTTCAGGCCTTCTATAAAGATTGGCATCGCTTTAACACGATGTATCTTTGGGAAATCAAATCTCTGTATAAATTGAGATAAACATTCCACTTTCTACTGTAGTACGGAGAAACTAAATCCTACTAAAACGTTTCTAAATAGTCTCAATGTACTCTTACATAAATGGAAACTAAGAAAGCTCACACACAGTTTTGTAATGTTTTAAAACTAGTGACCTGTCTAGAGCTATTAGATGACAGTGAGAAAGACTTGATGGCACATGACAATGATCACTTACTAGAGCAGGTCACTACAACTTCAAGGGTAGCTGGACAAACATCATTGTTGTAGTTGTTGGTCAAGAGTTGGAAAGGAACGCCCTGAAACACACGCACGTACAGACAAATAACACAATTGTTTACAATCATTCAATTATTCCCTAAGTCCCCAAACATTTTCCTTAATGGAACACTTTGCCCATTCAGAGTATTTAACGGAACACTTTGCTTATTTTTTATAAAAATTACTTCCCGTGGTGGCCTACCAGTTAATTATTCCCATAGTTCACCTATTCAGGCCTCACGGTACACTACCGTTGCGCGGAACAGTTTTGGGAGGCACTGCCCTATATAATAAACATTCTTAAGTATTGTCTTCTTTGAAAGGTATTCTAAGTGAGAATTTTATAATTGTACATTTTAAAACTGTCGCTTTATAAAAGTTCTTTACCATTGGATAGATCTGGCTGTCAAGCAACTCTCTTGTTTTTTTTAGTCAGAAATATTGTCTAAATACAAATACAAGGCATCTATTTAATATTGAGAGGAATAAAGGCTCTATAACCCAGCATAGTTCTAACCACTGAGACTTGGTGATTGAAACCTTAATACAATGCGATTTCAAACCCAGTACTATGTGATTCCAATAAGTTATTTCAAACCACATTACTATGTGATTCCAATAACTTAAAACCCAGTACTATGTGATTCCAATAAGAGAATTTCAAAACCAGAACTAGGAGATTTCAAACCCATTAATAGGTGATTTCAGACCCAGTACTAGATGATTTCAGACCCAGTATTCGGAGATTTCAAACCCAGTATTTGGAGATTTCATACCCAGTATTTGGAGATTTCAAACCCAGTACTAGATGATTTCAGACCCAGTGTTTGGAGATTTCAAACCCAGTATTTGGAGATTTCATACCCAGTATTTGGAGATTTCAAACCCAGTACTAGATGATTTCAGACCCAGTGTTTGGAGATTTCAAACCCAGTATTTGGAGATTTCATACCCAGTATTTGGAGATTTCAAACCCAGTACTAGATGATTTCAGACCCAGTGTTTGGAGATTTCATACCCAGTATTTGGAGATTTCAGACTCAGTATTTGGAGATTTCAAACTTATAACTAGGTGATGTTAATTCCAGCACTTGTTACTTACGGTAAAGATATCACACCTGAAGGTGACTGTAAATGCAACAGGTGAGGCCAGCTGGTTGGAGTTGAAGAAATAGGAGTAGATGTAGGGGTTGTCCCTGTTGGCGGGGTCAGCTCTAGACACACAGAGCATAAATACAATCAAATATTAACATCTAAAACAACATCATATCACTAGAGTCAGACATTGGCCAACTTCTAGTAAAAATATACATAAGAAGAGAAGGAATTTCTTTAAGTAGATCTTTACATTGATTGCTTTTTTATTGAATCTATTCTATGAGCAGAATACAGGCTGTTGTTAAGCTACAAGCAAAATGTATATAGTATAGGTGTCTACATTTTATCGCTACAGGATGACATTTCTAAGTTCTTACGCTGGTAGCGCAATATGGAAGAAACATTCGATGTCCAACAAAAATCATATTTAAACAAGATTACAAAGAGACATGAGGTGAGCAATGCAGGTAAAAAGGCAGGTTTCAATATAATCACTCGAATATGAGAAGCTATGAAGTATAACCCATTTATAGAGCCCTACGTCCTTGAAGTAACGTCTCGTTTACTATTCTTTTTAGTAATGGTCAATGAGGTCAAAAATTGTGAATTTTTATGAAAAAAAAAAGTAATTGGCTTACACATTTATTTTTTTTAAAAAGTTCACTTCACCAGAACTTTACAAGTTGCAAATGTCATTACATCGGATTTTCCATAACTTTTCTACACACAATTATGACCGCTAAAAAAGGCAGTAATTCCTTGTAATTAGACTGAGCTTGGTCTGATTTCTAAATGTGATGCTTTAATATTGACATTTTGACTGTATTTTATATTTTAAATAAAACAATGAAAGAAAAAACACAAAAACACAACGGCACACAAGATGATTGAAATAGTCCTTATTAGCTAGGAGCTAGAAATCATGGCTGAACAGTTCATAATGGTGATTAGCCCTAGCTTGAACACTAATATACTGAACTAGCTAGAGATAATTATAAAACTTTAGGAAAAGCCCCTATACATATGGCGACCTTATTTGCCAAATGGAAATCGATATCACAATTTTATTTAGAGACTAATTGATGATTGAAACTTCATATACTTTCTATTTTAGTCACTTTAAAATCTACTTACACTAAATTAGCAACACCGTTGGAAACAGTTACACCAACAGTCTGGGTGAAGTAGTTGAGAGTGGTGTTGGTGCCGCTTACGATCTTTTCAGAGGTGACTTGCAGAGGGAGAGAGTTAAAGTCAAGGTTGAAGGAAGGTCTGCACTGTGGATCTGTAAAGACAAAGTAAGCTAGGACTCAGGAGTTGAAATCAAATATTTTTTCGTTAAACAATGAAATAAGAGTGGTGGTCGAATTGACTTCCGAAACAAGAGATATTCAAGTGGTGAACTGTGAAAGCTCAGATTAAGAGAACCTACAGATCATTAATTGGTGAATTCCTCTGGAGGCTGTGATTTAGTGAATCTAGAAATGATCATGTGGTGAACTGTGAAAGCTGAGATTCAGGGAGCCAAGAAATGATCAAGTGGTGAACTGTGAAAGCTGAGATTTAGGGAGCCAAGAAATGATCAAGTGGTGAAATGTGAAAACTGAGATTTAGGGAGCCAAGAAATGATCGTGGTGAACTGTGAAAGCTGAGATTTAGGGAGCCAAGAAATGATCAAGTGGTGAACTGTGAAAGCTGAGATTTAGGGAGCCAAGAAATGATCAAGTGGTGAACTGTGAAAGCTGAGATTTAGGGAGCCAAAAAATGATCAAGTGGTGAACTGTGAAAGCTAAGATTTAGGGAGCCAAGAAATGATCAAGTGGTGAACTGTGAAAGCTGAGTTTAGGGAGCCAAGAAATGATCAAGTGGTGAACTGTGAAAGCTGAGATTTAGGGAGCCAAGAAATGATCAAGTGGTGAACTGTGAAAGCTGAGATTTAGGGAGCCAAGAAATGATCAAGTGGTGAACTGTGAAAGCTGAGATTTAGGGAGCCAAGAAATGATCAAGTGGTGAACTGTGAAAGCTGAGATTTAGGGAGCCAAGAAATGATCAAGTGGTGAACTGTGAAAGCTGAGATTTAGGGAGCCAAGAAATGATCAAGTGGTGAACTGTGAAAGCTGAGATTCAGGGAGCCAAGAATTGATCAAGTGGTGAACTGTGAAAGCTGAGATTTAGGGAGCCAAGAAATGATCAAGTGGTGAACTGTGAAAGCTGAGATTTAGGGAGCCAAGAAATGATCAAGTGGTGAACTGTGAAAGCTGAGATTTAGGGAGCCAAGAAATGATCGTGGTGAACTGTGAAAGCTGAGATTTAGGGAGCCAAGAAATGATCAAGTGGTGAACTGTGAAAGCTGAGATTTAGGGAGCCAAGAAATGATCAAGTGGTGAACTGTGAAAGCTGAGATTTAGGGAGCCAAGAAATGATCAAGTGGTGAAATGTGAAAACTGAGATTTAGGGAGCCAAGAAATGATCGTGGTGAACTGTGAAAGCTGAGATTTAGGGAGCCAAGAAATGATCAAGTGGTGAACTGTGAAAGCTGAGATTTAGGGAGCCAAGAAATGATCAAGTGGTGAACTGTGAAAGCTGAGATTTAGGGAGCCAAAAAATGATCAAGTGGTGAACTGTGAAAGCTGAGATTTAGGGAGCCAAGAAATGATCAAGTGGTGAACTCCTCTCAAAGCTGACAGAGTCCGACACATTTTTAAAAAGAAATTTCTCGGGCCCTGCAGTTCACATGGGGGAGACTTTGGTGAGTCACGAAACTTGGTCGTTGTGCTGGCCACATGACACCCTTGTGATATATTGACCACAGAATCAGGTAAACTTTCCCACAGAGAATCCGAATGGATGTTATAGATCGTTTTGGTAAAGGTTAATAAAAATGTCATTAATAATACAACGCTAAAGGTAAACATTGAATGTATTTGAATGTATGGATCAGTTGGTGTCAATAAAGTAATCTCTAACTCAAACATGCTGTACCTACCAAGGGCTTTGTTTGCAGTGTTGTTCGCGATGGTGGATGCTATTGGACAGCTGGATGTGACGATACTACATTGGCAGAGTTCTCTGTTGAAGGCAGTTCCCCATGGGCATGGACGCTTTCTGATGACGTTCCCTGAAAACTGTGTGGTGTAGACGCAGGGGTCACCATTCTCATCGGGTATATCATAGCAGGTGTAGTTATTTCCAACTGGCGAAATAGTTTAAAACATATATCTCTATCTGCCCGGAGTTTAAGTACTGGTAATTCCAAACTCAGTACTGGAGATTCCAAACCAGTGCTAGGTGGTTCCACACCCAGTAATAGGTGATTCCAAATCCAGTTATAGGTGATTCCAAACCCAGTAATAGGTGATTCCAAACCCAGTTATAGGTGATTCCAAACCCAATAATAGTGGTTGCAAACCCAATGCTAGGTGATTGTAAGCTCACTTTGAAATGATTTTATCTTATCTTATAGATTACAGACGTAACTTCAAAAATGAAGATGATAACGTCCTACGTCGTATTAACCCAGTACTAGGAGATTCCAAACACAGCAGGCTACTAAATGATCCTAAACCCTGTACTAGCAGATTCCAAACACAGCAGGCTATTAAATGATCCTAAACCCAGTACTAGGAGATTCCAAACATAGCAGGCTACTAAATGATCCTAAACCCAGTACTAGGAGATTCCAAACATAACAGGCTACTAAATGATCCTAAACCCAGTTAATCAAGTACAAAGTGACATTTAACCCTGTGCAACTTTATTCCCGATAGTAATTTATGTTTTCCTTGTGTTTCAAACGTTATTCTGAAATGTTATGATTACATTGTGAGGTTTACACGCTAATTGTAGAATATATTAGGTTCAGAACCCAGCTAAACAAAAATACAATCGAGTTATTGAAATTGAAAGGATTCTCAATTTCAATTCAACCGTTATGGACGTAAATGAGTAAATATTTTGAGAACCTATACTACACGGGACATTACAAATAACATATTTCACAAAACATTAAGCTTAACATTTGAAACACCTGAGCTGTTTACCTGTGACTTTGCCTGGTCTGTAGCAGCCAATGTCATCGTTGCATACACCGCTGATACAGTTGCCAGAGCTAGCTTGGAAGATTGTTCCTGAAGGACAGGTTTTGAAGGCATAGCCTGTCTGATAAAGGTTAGTGTATAATCATTAGGGGCATAGTTGGAACCAATTTAAACGTACATAATATAACACGAATTGTACTGAGTTGTTTGTTTTGTTATGAGAGAACGTTGTCGAAGAATAGAAGAAAGATTTTACAAGCAACAAACGGCATTACGTCAAGTAATCAGAAAAAAGTAAAATCCCCATCGATAGCTAGTAGTCCATAGGGCGGTATATCATCTTTATATTAGCACTAAATCATTGTATTTTACCCTACCTATCATTCATTTTTTATCGTCTTATTATCTACACAAGGCTGTATAAAAACAAAACTAATTAATGACGACTTATTGATTATTTAATTGTTTTTTTAAATTGATTAATATTTTGTAAGCGAACTTGAGCTTGTGTACAGGATTTGATAACGGTTGGAATAGGAGAAGTGGCAGACATATTGATTGCAACACTCTAAACAAAATATAATCAACATCCAGAGTGAGCTAATGTAAGTGTCAATCAACATACAGAGTGAGTTAAGGTAAGTGTCAATAACTGTCAATGAGCATACAGAGTGAGTTAATGTGAGTGTCAATGAACATCCAGAGTGAGCTAATGTAAGTGTCAATGAACATACAGAGTGAGTTAATGTAAGTGTCAATCAACATACAGAGTGAGCTAATGTAAGTTTCAATGAACATACAGAGTGAGCTAATGTAAGTGTTGTAAAAAAAAGCCTTTTTTTAATCTTTCATTTGAAATGTTTCCCTACAATGTGTACTCCAAGTGTAGGGTCTACACACAACACCTGTTGAGAAACACTGTATAGTACACTGAAAATATTTTTTGAACTCACCGCTAGTTTTTCTAGATATTGGTCACAACACATAGCTGGGAATTTAGTACCTGTAGGACTCCTTTCCCCTAGATAAAAAGCAATGTATGCCAAGTGTTAGAAAAGAATTATTTATGCAAATTACTAAACAAAATGATATTGTTCAAGCGTTTTGGAAAAATGGAAACTGCCAGAGCTAGAACACTAAATATCCGTATCAAAGCTTTCTATTTTCTGTTGATAACTTTTATGATTCGGTTGTTGCGTTTTTATTAGTTCAAGTCTCACAATGAATTACTGGCAGACTTGAAAACTTATATGGACAGGCGTAGTCCTTAAAAACAAGAGACAATAATTAAGCTTTCCCAATCTCTACACATCTGCCCGCAACTGTAGATACTTAAACGATATAGGCCCCTATATATGTATTTTATTTTTATTTTGTTGTTCATAGTTGACGTTACTTAAACATTAAAATATAATTAAATGCTACTCTATGGCGCAATTGCATTTTGACCAAAGTCCTAGAACATTATCCATCTACATTACTCGTTTTCTATTAGGTGACCTCTGATTGCATACTTTATATATTGGAATACGAATATATTTCTTACAACGCAATGTTTTTAATGTAAGTCATCAACCTTCCTTGAATTACTATGGCATAAAAAAAAAAGTTATATTAAAACTATAAAACATTTTCTGTTCTCAATGTTTCGGTTTTCCAGCTTTTGTCATTTATTTTTAAAAAAGGTTACAAAGACAGTTTGTGTGGAAACACAATCTCAAAATCGGCCCCCGAAGTGGTCCACCTAGAGTCTTCACCAGGATTCAAACACGGGACTTCCGGTTCCATGTGCTTTACCCCTTAGCAACAGCATCTCCATATATTCATTTAGCGTACATTTATATTTTTAAAATAATAATTATTAACTTATCCATTCATTCAAAGTTAATAACATGTTACATGTAATAAAGAGAAACTAAAAAACATTTTTTCTTCTAACAAAATTAGATAAATTGGCAACACGAAAAAAAATTATTGACCCACTTTAAGTTAAAATTGTGTACAAATGACTTAACATTATCACTTTCCCCTCGCAAATAAAAATGTATATCTCCATTGTCATTTTTCACACAAACTAGACATAGATCTACCTAGATCTAGACCTAGTTTTAGATCTAAATCTAGATATAAGATCTAGGTCTAGAACTAGATCTAAGTCTAGATCTAGAAATAGATCTAAATCTAGATCTAAATCTATAATCTACTATATCTACACTAGAACTCGTATGAAGTTACACGTTTAACTTTATGGTCATGAACAGTAGGCCTTTTGTTACCGGGTAATGGTGTACTATGCTATTTGTATCCGATTCATTTCTTAATGTGATACTATTGTTTACATAATAAATAAATCTGCACCCCTAAGCTGTCAGAAGATACTTTATTTTTTTAAATAATTAAAATTGTGTTCAAATTATCAATACATTTATTATATATATAAATAGATTATAAATATATATAGATCTGAGCTCTATTTAGTCTTATTTAGACTGCCAAGTGTAGGCCCCTATAATGAGGATGTGACAAAACCGTGCGCTATAAAAGTAGTTCGTTATTTTTCAACTTATTACTAAAAAGAAGTTCGTATCAAAATTCTTATTAAAAAAAACAACATTTGAATTAGCATTGTATTCAATGAGTTAGTTAGTAAATAGAAAATATATTTTATAATGATCCATTGACAGTGTTACCATTTTGACCTTAGATACAAATTTTGTGTTCAAAGCGTGAATCTATGAATGAAGCTTAAGCTAATGATGAAGTTAATGACCTTTTAAAAAAGAGTTACCTCCCCTTAAGTTTTTCATTGAAAAATGGTGTAATTTTTAAAAAAATCTGCTTGCATATATAATTTTAAAAAATAGATGGTTCACTTTCGAAAAATAAAAAAGTAACCGTTGTATCAGAACTTTGAATGACATTTAATGTCATGATGTTCAGTTTTCATTTCCTCTTCTAGTATCTGAGATCTACACCGGACGGACAGACAGGCCACACCAAACTAATAGCGTCTTTCCCTTTTCAAAGGTCGCTAAAAAAACAATTCATTCTGGTAAGTGGGAATTCCCAGGTTAAAAGAAGGCCAACATGATTCTTACAGTATGTACAATTGGCTTGTTCTGGTTTGACACAGACATTGATGTTGGCACTGTAGAGTAATCCAGGACCGCAATTTCTGTCGAATCTGTTGAGACCGGAATCACACTGACCATACTTTTCACAGAACACCTCATGGGAGAAATAGCCATAGCCAGCCTGGACACTGGGGTCACTGCAACCTAGTGGAACAAAAAAATACTATAATGCAGGCTTTTGGTACCAAAAATAATATTCAATTTTAAAATGTCAACTAGGTAGAAACAGAAAGTAACACATATAACACAAACATAAGAAATATTATTGTTTTGAAAGAATTTTTACCATGAAAATATCTTCATCTCAAAAATATCATTTTGAAAATTTTATCATACTGAAAATATCAATCATCATTATGGGAATATCATCATTTTGAAAATGTCCTTTTGAAAATATTATCATATTGAAAATATCTTCATTTCGAAAATATCATCATTATGGAAATAGCTTCATTTTTAAAATATCTTCGTTTTGAAAATATCTACATTTTGAAAATATCTACATTTTGAAAATATCTACAATTTGAAAATATCTTTGTTTTGATAATGTCATCATTTTGAAAATATTTATATTTTGAAAAAATCTTCATTTTGGAAATATCATCATTTTGAAAATATCGACATTGTGGAAATATCTTCATTTTGAAAAAATCGACATTATGAAAATATCTTCATTTTGAAAATATCATCATTTTGGAAATATCAACATTATGGAAATATCTTCATTTTGGAAATATCTACATTTTGAAAATATTTATATTTTGAAAAAATCTTCATTTTGAAAATATCATCGTTTTGAAAATATCGACATTGTGGAAATATCTTCATTTTGGAATGTCGATATTTTCAAAATATCATTATTTTGAAAATATCGACATTATGAAAATATCTTCATTTTGAAAATATCATCATTTTGAAAATATCATCATTTTGAAAATATCAACATAATGGAAATATCTTCATTTTGGAAATATCTACATTTTGAAAATATTTATATTTTGAAAAAATCTTCATTTTGAAAATATCATCATTTTGAAAATATCGACATTGTGGAAATATCTTCATTTTGAAAATATCATTATTTTGAAAATATCGACATTATGGAAATATCTTCATTTTGAAAATATCATTATTTTGCAAATATCGACATTGTGGAAATATCTTCATTTTGGAAATATCATTATTTTGCAAATATCGACATTGTGGAAATATCTTCATTTTGGAAATATCATTATTTTGCAAATATCGACATTGTGGAAATATCTTCATTTTGGAAATATCATTATTTTGCAAATATCGACATTGTGGAAATATCTTCATTTTGGAAATATCATTATTTTGCAAATATCGACATTGTGGAAATATCTTCATTTTGGAAATATCATTATTTTGCAAATATCGACATTGTGGAAATATCTTCATTTTGGAAATATCATTATTTTGCAAATATCGACATTGTGGAAATATCTTCATTTTGGAAATATCTTCATTTTGGAAATATCATTATTTTGCAAATATCGACATTGTGGAAATATCTTCATTTTGGAAATATCATTATTTTGCAAATATCGACATTGTGGAAATATCTTCATTTTGGAAATATCATTATTTTGCAAATATCGACATTGTGGAAATATCTTCATTTTGGAAATATCATTATTTTGCAAATATCGACATTGTGGAAATATCTTCATTTTGGAAATATCTTCATTTTGGAAATATCATTATTTTGCAAATATCGACATTGTGGAAATATCTTCATTTTGGAAATATCATTATTTTGCAAATATCGACATTGTGGAAATATCTTCATTTTGGAAATATCATTATTTTGCAAATATCGACATTGTGGAAATATCTTCATTTTGGAAATATCATTATTTTGCAAATATCGACATTGTGGAAATATCTTCATTTTGGAAATATCTTCATTTTGGAAATATCATTATTTTGCAAATATCGACATTGTGGAAATATCTTCATTTTGGAAATATCATTATTTTGCAAATATCGACATTGTGGAAATATCTTCATTTTGGAAATATCATTATTTTGCAAATATCGACATTGTGGAAATATCTTCATTTTGGAAATATCATTATTTTGCAAATATCGACATTGTGGAAATATCTTCATTTTGGAAATATCTTCATTTTGGAAATATCATTATTTTGCAAATATCGACATTGTGGAAATATCTTCATTTTGGAAATATCATTATTTTGCAAATATCGACATTGTGGAAATATCTTCATTTTGGAAATATCATTATTTTGCAAATATCGACATTGTGGAAATATCTTCATTTTGGAAATATCATTATTTTGCAAATATCGACATTGTGGAAATATCTTCATTTTGGAAATATCATTATTTTGCAAATATCGACATTGTGGAAATATCTTCATTTTGGAAATACTTTCGTTTCGAAACTATTATCGTTTTGAATGTTGTTTTTTTCGTGCTCGCTTTGCGAGGTTCAAGTGTGAACTGACCTGTTCTAGAAGCAGTTGGATTAAATTGTCCATACACAATCAAGACATTGACCAGAATAAAGCTCAAAATTTGAAGAGCCGCCATTTTGAATTTTTTGTTTCCTTTGTTTTAGATCTGAAATGAGAAAGAAACACTTTAAAGTAACGTTTAACCTGTACGCAGTCACCTGCAGTCATTAATATATATATATGTAAAAACTTCCAACGATTGAAAAATTAAATAGTACACAAAATAAATGCAAACTGAGTTGGTGGACTGCATTCGCCTTTTTCTAAAACTCAAATTTGATTTATAAAGATACTAATTAAATATTATTACTGATAATTACACAATGAAAACCACGTCAAAAAGCAAACAATTTCTAAGGCATATATTTATTAGTTTGCAACTAGTCTCAAGACAAGTCTCAGTCGTGAGCATGTCCACCACACTCTTGAAGAACAAAGATTTCTGTTATAGCACATTTAAAACAAATATGTGTCTATGTACTCAGTATATTCCTATTCATACATGTATCCCAGCAGGCACCTGAGTTTAAAACCGTGTTAATTAAGTCTGAACTCAGTGATTTCAAGAGTTTTCTTTCCATTCAATGAGGGTCCTAAAGACAAGACGAACAAGGCAAGCAAACCAAAAAAAATGAGGCCATTGAACAGACGATGAGGCTATTGAATAGACGATGAGGTCATTGAACAGACGATGAGGCCATTGAACAGACAATGAGGCTATTGAATAGACGATGAGGTCATTGAACAGACGATGAGGTCATTGAACAGACGATGAGGTCATTGAACAGACGATGAGGTCATTGAACAGACGATGAGGTCATTGAACAGACGATGAGGTCATTGAACAGACGATGAGGTCATTGAACAGACGATGAGGTCATTGAACAGACGATGAGGTCATTGAACAGACGATAAGGTCATTGAACAGACGATGAGGTCATTGAACAGACGATGAGGCCATTTAACAGAGAATGAGGCAAGTTAACAGAGCATGAAATAAGTTAACAAAGAATGAGGCAAGTTAACAATGAAAGAGGCAATTACTTAAAAATGTGGTAAACCTGTTGAAATGATCACTCTTTTGCACCACCGTAACTTTGTTACACAAGCGATCACGCATAGAAACACACACACATGCATACAAATTGCGGCTTTGCTTTCAGATTGTGAAATCCAGGTTATGGATTTGGAAATTAAAACGCACAAGACGTAAAAAAAACTCATATAGACCCCCCTCCTCACTGTACAACGGTCTTGTCTACTTGAGATGTGGAAAAATATGTCATTGCGTAGTCATGTGAAACACTGCACTCATCCTTAATCTTCGGAATTGAAGACATTGCCATTATAATCGCGGCAATATCCAAAATAATATGTACTTTTGTGAAAATTTATTTTCTTTTTATACAATTTCGATAGTGATTTGGTTATAAGCACAATTATTATAATTAATCATAATTATTATTAATATGTATATATATTTTTTTAATTTCGCTTATACAGTTAAAGTATTTTCGCATGTTTGTATTGTTTATTTTAAATACATTTTTAAACTCTATCTTAAAATATTCTTTTTCCAGCCTAAAATCTAAGAAGCTATTATGAAATGTATAAATTGTAAAAAGGTAAATCCATATCTACTAGTGTAAGAGTCTCAACCAGTCTTTGTGTGAAGCTAAAAGTTACTTACACTTGAATGTTACTGTAACCGAAAGCCCGAAATGATCCAACAAAAGTTACTATTCGCTGACCGCCACGGACTCTTAAATAGTCCTTCAAATCGAAGGAGTGGAAAAAACTTTTTAGCGTCTTATGTTTGCGTGTGGAACTTACCCAGTTTTTTTTTACCCCGCCTCCGATTGGTTCAATTATTGGTTGAAAGGGAGGATGGTAAGTTGTACTCTTTAGCGTCAGGCCTCGCCAGGTAGATACTCCCACTCAATCCTACAGGCCACCCATTGTATCAAAGAGACCCTATATTCAAATGAACACGCCTACGATTTATGAAGGACGATTAAAATAAGTACACGAATGCAAACACTCTTGATCTAAACCTGGAATATTGTCGCAGTTGGCACCTCGAGAAAAGGTTCAGAGATCTGCATGCATCTCAATTTTAAAAAATGACAAGAGACTTAAAAGTACCAAGAATGAGTATTTCAATGATGTCTATAGACTCTCTGTTACAGGAGAACTGGATAAAGATTTCTCAGTAAACTCTTATTAAATAGAAGTACATTCTCTGTGGCATTTGTTTGTAAATCCATTTAAGTTTTCTCATGGCACAAGACATCGCAAACTGTTCAAGATTGGGAAGATCTAAGTAAAAACAGTTCAAGTGCAAAATTATGCAGTTAGTTGGCAGCACAAAAAATATGACATGTCATGACATAATCAAGGGGGCGCGGTGACTGACTGGTTAAGCTTCCGATCCTGGGGTCCTGGGTTCGAATCTCGGTGGGGTTTTGAATTTCGGGATTTTTAGGGCGCTCCTGAGTCCACCCAGACCTTACTGGGAACAGTAAAGGTGGTTTGTTGTTGTGCTGGCCACATGATACCCAGCTCGTTAATAGTTGGACAAAGAAGCAGATGACCTTAAGGTCATCTGCCCTATAGATCGCCAGGTCTGAAAGGGGAACTTGACTGTACTACTTTACTACTTCTCTTGGACTCCACTGGACTTCATTTATTACAGTAATTTCATACGACTTGGTAGCCAAGCAGTGACCCAAGACTAATCATTTATGTAATTTATCTATCAATTATTTTGTCTGTTACCTGTTTACAAAGCTCTGCTAACTCCGTCGGTCTGGGACACATTTTGTACACGTTATTTCTCCCCACTTCCCGTTTACGGACCAAGTTAAAACTTAGCACAAATATTTCATTGCCCATAACACACAAAATATATATAAAGAATCGATTAAAACAGACGAAACAATAAATTAATTAATAAGTGAATATTTTGAAAGTATTTTTTTTACATTTTGCTTATTATCACTTTAGATGCATGCCATTGCATATGAACTCTTTTTGCAGACCTCTCCTGTCTTGACTTGTCATTTGTTTGCTTAGATCGTGTGTCAAATGATATTCGTGTACTTAAGAGAAAGTGATGCATCATGGGTCAGGGTCAGAAAAATGCTTTATGATTTTCTTGTTTTTTGTTTTTTTTTAAATGTTTTTAAACTTGATGAAATATTTTAAATGTATGGTCTTATTATCTGTTTTAAGCCATGAAGAAAATTATATATATAAATGTATGGTCTTATTATCTGTTTTGAGCCATGAAGAAAATTATATATATAAATGTATGGTCTTATTATCTGTTTTGAGCCATGAAGAAAATTATATATATAAATGTATGGTCTTATTATCTGTTTTGAGCCATGAAGAAAATTATATATATAAATGTATGGTCTTATTATCTGTTTTGAGCCATGAAGAAAATTATATATATAAATGTATGGTCTTATTATCTGTTTTGAGCCATGAAGAAAATTATATATATAAATGTATGGTCTTATTATCTGTTTTGAGCCATGAAGAAAATTATATATATAAATGTATGGTCTTATTATCTGTTTTGAGCCATGAAGAAAATTATATATATAAATGTATGGTCTTATTATCTGTTTTGAGCCATGAAGAAAATTATATATATAGATGTATGGTCGTATTATCTGTTTTGAGCCATGAAGAAAAATCTATATATAGATGTATGGTCGTATTATCTTTTTTGAGCCATGAAGAAAAATCTATATATAGATGTATGTTCCTATTATCTGTTTTGAGCCATGAAGAAAAAACTATATATAGATGTAGGGTCCTATTATCTGTTTTGAGCCATGAAGACAAATCTATATATAGATGTATGGTCCTATTATCTGTTTTGAGCCATGAAGGCAAATCTATATATAGATGTATGGTCCTATTATCTGTTTTGAGCCATGAAGAAAAATCTATATATAGATGTATGGTCCTATTATCTGTTTTGAGCCATGAAGGAAAAACTATATATAGATGTATGGTCCTATTATCTGTTTTGAGCCATGAAGAAAAAACTATATATAGATGTATGGTCCTATTATCTGTTTTGAGCCATGAAGACAAATCTATATATAGATGTATGGTCCTATTATCTGTTTTGAGCCATGAAGAAAATTCTATATATAGATGTATGGTCCTATTATCTGTTTTGAGCCATGAAGAAAATTCTATATATAGATGTATGGTCCTATTATCTGTTTTGAGCCATGAAGAAAATTCTACATATAGATGTATGGTCCTATTATCTGTTTTGAGCCATGAAGAAAATTCTACATATAGATGTATGGTCCTATTATCTGTTTTGAGCCATGAAGAAAATTCTACATATAGATGTATGGTCCTATTATCTGTTTTGAGCCATGAAGAAAATTCTACATATAGATGTATGGTCCTATTATCTGTTTTGAGCCATGAAGAAAATTCTACATATAGATGTATGGTCCTATTATCTGTTTTGAGCCATGAAGAAAAATCTATATATAGATGTATGGTCCTATTATCTGTTTTGAGCCATGAAGACAAATCTATATATAGATGTATGGTCCTATTATCTGTTTTGAGCCATGAAGAAAAAACTATATATAGATGTATGGTCCTATTATCTGTTTTGAGCCATGAAGAGAAATCTATATATAGATGTATGGTCCTATTATCTGTTTTGAGCCATGAAGAAAAATCTATATATAGATGTATGGTCCTATTATCTGTTTTGAGCCATGAAGAAAAATCTATATATAGATGTATGGTCCTATTATCTGTTTTGAGCCATGAAGAAAAAACTATATATAGATGTATGGTCCTATTATCTGTTTTGAGCCATGAAGACAAATCTATATATAGATGTATGGTCCTATTATCTGTTTTAAGCCATGAAGAAAATTCTATATATAGATGTATGGTCCTATTATCCTTTTTGAGCCATGAAGACAAATCTACATATAGATGTATGGTAATATTATCTGTTTTGAGCCATGAAGAAAATTCTACATATAGATGTATGGTCCTATTATCTGTTTTGAGCCATGAAGAAAATTCTATAAATAGATGTATGGTCCTATTATCTGTTTTGAGCCATGAAGAAAATTCTACATATAGATGTATGGTCCTATTATCTGTTTTGAGCCATGAAGAAAATTCTACATATAGATGTATGGTCCTATTATCTGTTTTGAGCCATGAAGAAAATTCTATATATAGATGTATGGTCCTATTATCTGTTTTGAGCCATGAAGACAAATCTATATATAGATGTATGGTCGTATTATCTGTTTTGAGCCATGAAGAAAAATCTATATATTGATGTATGGTCCTATTATCTGTTTTGAGCCATGATGAAAATTCTATATATAGATGTATGGTCCTATTATCTGTTTTGAGCCATGATGAAAAAACTATATATAGATGTATGGTCCTATTATCTGTTTTGAGCCATGAAGAAAAAACTATATATAGATGTATGGTCCTATTATCTGTTTTGAGCCATGAAGAAAAATCTATATATAGATGTTTGGTCCTATTATCTGTTTTGAGCCATGAAGAAAAAACTATATATAGATGTATGGTCCTATTATCTGTTTTGAGCCATGAAGACAAATCTATATATAGATGTATGGTCCTATTATCTGTTTTGAGCCATGAAGAAAAATCTATATATAGATGTATGGTCCTATTATCTGTTTTGAGCCATGAAGAAAAATCTATATATAGATGTATGGTCCTATTATCTGTTTTGAGCCATGAAGAAAAAACTATATATAGATGTATGGTCCTATTATCTGTTTTGAGCCATGAAGACAAATCTATATATAGATGTATGGTCCTATTATCTGTTTTGAGCCATGAAGAAAATTCTATATATAGATGTATGGTCCTATTATCTGTTTTGAGCCATGAAGACAAATCTATATATAGATGTATGGTCCTATTATCTGTTTTGAGCCATGAAGACAAATCTATATATATAGATGTATGGTCCTATTATCTGTTTTGAGCCATGAAGACAAATCTATATATATAGATGTATGGTCCTATTATCTGTTTTGAGCCATGAAGACAAATCTATATATATAGATGTATGGTCCTATTATCTGTTTTGAGCCATGAAGACAAATTTTTATATATAGATGTATGGTCCTATTATCTGTTTTGAGCCATGAAGACAAATCTATATATAGATGTATGGTCCTATTATCTGTTTTGAGCCATGAAGAGAAATCTATATATATAGATGTATTGTCCTATTATCTGTTTTGAGCCATGAAGACAAATCTATATATATAGATGTATGGTCCTATTATCTGTTTTGAGCCATGAAGACAAATCTATATATATAGATGTATGGTCCTATTATCTGTTTTGAGCCATGAAGACAAATCTATATATATAGATGTATGGTCCTATTATCTGTTTTGAGCCATGAAGACAAATCTATATATAGATGTATGGTCCTATTATCTGTTTTGAGCCATGAAGACAAATCTATATATATAGATGTATGGTCCTATTATCTGTTTTGAGCCATGAAAACAAATCTATATATATAGATGTATGGTCCTATTATCTGTTTTGAGCCATGAAGACAAATCTATATATATAGATGTATGGTCCTATTATCTGTTTTGAGCCATGAAGACAAATCTATATATATAGATGTATGGTCCTAATATCTGTTTTGAGCCATGAAGACAAATCTATATATATAGATGTATGGTCCTATTATCTGTTTTGAGCCATGAAGAAAAAACTATATATAGATGTATGGTCCTATTATCTGTTTTGAGCCATGAAGACAAATCTATATATAGATGTATGGTCCTATTATCAGTTTTGAGCCATGAAGACAAATCTATATATAGATGTATGGTCCTATTATCAGTTTTGAGCCATGAAGACAAATCTATATATAGATGTATGGTCCTATTATCTGTTTTGAGCCATGAAGACAAAGCTATATATAGATGTATTGTCCTTTTATCTGTTTTGAGCCATGAAGAGAAATCTATATATAGATGTATGGTCCTATTATCTGTTTTGAGCCATGAAGACAAATCTATATATAGATGTATGGTCCTATTATCTGTTTTTGTCCGTTCTTTTGTTTGTTTTTTGACCCAAACATACCCCCCCCCCCCCCCCAATAATTTAGTTCATTCTTTTTTCATCGGCTATAGTGAGAAAAAGGCTAGAGTTAACCTGGTGTTGTTGAGACATATGGGACGTCACAGATGGACCCTGGCTATATTGACTTGCTCTTCCCATGGAGCTTGATTGAGCACATCTAGCCCTGTACTTTGTACTGAAATAGGAAGCTGGGAGCAGAACATGTGTGGCCAGTGTTCACTATTGTCTTTGTGAACTATGTCTGTTCCATGTACGTTTTCCCCACGTCTTAAACACGGATGTAAATATTTTGTTTCACAGAAATTTCCCAGAAAACAATTGCCAGGACTAACGAAAATAAAATGAATCATTTCTTACAGATAACCTACAGCATTGCTGATTTCTAATATGTCCTTTGAAATTAACTGTTTTAAAGCTTTAATTAGAGATGTAAAATGTACGTCTTTATGCTTGGGTGTGGGGAGGCAGGTGTGTGGCTAGTTTCATTACATATTCTTGTTGACTTTTCTTCTAGAACAGTAATTACGCCTACTGTTCAGTAGAATACATTTGTATAATTAGCTTTCGTTGTCGTCTGCGCTGATCTTAATAAACATAAAGTTTCCTTTTCAAAACAAAGTCAATTCGTGCACGAAGCTTTTCTTCCCATTTCAAACAAGAAATTTTAGAGTCGACACTTTTTACAAAGCTTATATTTACTCAGTCCGTCCGTGGTGGAATCTTGTTTTCGTTAATTCTTTCCCTTTCCATCCCATTCTCGATCAAGTTGAAAGATTACACAATTATTCTTGTCGATGACAACGAATCAAACCAAAAATTAATCAATTCGTTAATCAATAAGTCGTAATTATTTAATTTTGATTTATAAAGAAGATATACTAAGCTAACCCTAACCATTTCCACATGTCATGTCTGAGAAAAATACTAAATGTCAAATGGCAGGACAAAATACCAGATACAGAAGTTCTTCGAAGAGCGTGTCTGCAAAGCATCCACACAATCCTGATGCAGTCCCAGCTGCGATGGGCAGGTTACGTCTACAGAATGGAAGACCACCGCATCCCTAAACGAATCTTGTATGGCCAACTAAGTGAAGGAAAGCGCTCGCAAGGTGGTCAAAGAAAGCTCTTCAGGGACATCCTCAAAGCTTCTCTGAAGGCGTTCAGCATAGACCCAAGCACCTGGGAGACAGAGGCACAAGACAGAGCATCATGGCGTCGCGCTGTGAAAACTGGCGCACAGGTTGCTGAGGAAAAAAGAACAACGCTGGCTGAAGAAAAACGCCAGAGAAGAAAAGCTAGGCAAACGACACTAGCTCCAGCTGGAATAACCTGCCCAGTGTGCGGCCGAACATTCCGGGCTCACATAGGTCTCACCAGCCACATGAGGAGGCATAAAACCCCAGTGCAAAGCCCTCAGCCCCCTGGATGACAAAGTGGTCATCATCGAACCACGATGGACGAACTATAATATATATATATATATATATATATATATATATATATATATATATATATATATATATATATATATATATAGTGAATTAGGTCGTTCGCTAAAAATTTTAAATTAACAACAATGAAAGCCTTATAAAATATGTGTATAAGTATTTGAAGACATAGCTCATCCTCCGTGATCGAAAATGAGCATATTTCTCATGTCTTATGAACACAAACTGTAAAGTCCAATCCTCGCTTTTAAAAGCCGTATAAGTGCCATGGGTAGATTTGGTCAGTTACAGATATCCCTGCTTATTCTCTCAGCTCTTTCACGAAGGCCACTCTCCTTGTTTCATATCTTGTGACTCCGACGCTCACAGCTTTACGCCATGAGGAGCGATCGAGAGCCGTGAATGTCAATATCACACTCCTTGAAGGAACTCTTAAGGGTGTCTTTATGACTCTTGTATTGACCTCCCTGGGAGCGCTTTCCTGCACAGAACTCCCTGTACAGAAGTCTTTTGGGAAGGCGATTGTCTGGCATGCGGACTACATGTCAAAATTGGACCTTTGGCATTGATACTGTTCGTGTTGGACAACTGTATGTTTCAGTATCTGGTATGTAGTCAGACCAATTCACCTTGCGACTTTTCCTTAGACAGGGGGCAAGGAGTTTAGCTTTTTGATGTGGCGATTAGTTCCAGGACTCTGATGCATTTAAGAGTAACGGGAGCACCACAGCACTGTAGACTTTCAGTTTTGTGGATATGCTGAGTCCTCTCCGTGGCCGTACTTGTCCTTGAAGTCTGCCCAAAGCAGTACTGGCACGTGCAAGACGGAAGTCGACCTCATCATCTAGGTTGGCGTTTGCTGGTATGGTGTTTCTCAGATTGACACACTTTTTAACATTTGCTAGTTTCTGGCCATCTATAGGAATGTCTGGTTCTGTGACAAGAATACGGAGGAGGTTGGTGCAGCACTTCTGTCTTTATTTACTTCTTTGAAGGTCTTCTTCGTTTGAGGCATTTAGGTCACTGTCATCTGCGAATAGCAGGTTTCTGATGCAGTCATATTTTGTTTGGTCCTTGCCATAAGTCTTTGAGCATTGAATAAAGTTGCATCAAAGCGATATCGTATATTCCAATGCTTTCTGTTGGAATGGCATCTTTCAGCATAGCGATGAACATTATTCTGAAAAGCTTTCAGCATATCGGTGAACCTTATTCTGAAAAGCTTTCAGCATAGCGATGAACATTATTCTGAAAAGCTTTCAGCATAGCGATGAACATTATTCTGAAAAGCTTTCAGCATAGCGATGAACATTATTCTGAAAAGCTTTCAGCATAGCGATGAACATTATTCTGAAAAGCTTTCAGCATAGCGATGAACATTATTCTGAAAGCGTTGAAGCCAGCACACGGCCCTTCTTCACGTTATTTGAGCTTCCATCACGGAGGCTAGAGTTTAAATTCAAAGTCGTTATTTAATTTGCTTTTGAATAGACAGTACCTTAAGAGTAGCACTAAACAAAAACTATTAATATAAATATTTCCAATCGCACAAATTTATTATTCTTAGTCTAGATTAATTAAAAATTAGCTACATGATTGATTCGAAATAATTGGTGTAATTTCATTCAATATAAGCCAATTGTTTTTTTTTTAAATATGGTGAATATTGTATTTGTTTAAGAATTGTTTTTCTATACGCATCTTTCATGCTTATAGCATTTTCTAAGGTCCAATCTCTTTAGTAGACCAGACGGGAAGGGGGGAGGGGAAAGGTTTCCGTAGTGCTCTTAGGCTCTCAGCAAACAAAACACGAGTCGGAATTCGAACTCAAGATCTTTTGATAGCTAGCCAAGCGTTGCCAATCAGCTACACCCCCTGAACTTGAATCCACCTACGTCATAAGAGCTTCATATGGGAAGACAATTCCTACAGTGGGCCTCGACACTTTCCTGTGATGTAGCAATGACCTATTGGTCTTAACTGCCAACAGGTTACGACTTCCATGTCAAGGTTGAGGCCTGCTATAAGTATTTGGCTATCGGCACACACCTGGAGCTAGGGATGTAATCGTTTCCTTTTCCTTCTCAAATCGACATGGCCGAATCTAAATGAAGCGATCACATCTAATTAGCAGTTATTCTTAATTTAAACCTGCCCGTGTGGTATGCACATTGTAGGGTCGTCACGATGTCCCCGTGTTTGAACTCTTCCCGCTGTTGTCCGGCTGCCGTCCTGCTGGAGGTTTGGGCTGAAAAGCAACAATCTTCATCTCGGCTTGAAGGTTTGAAATTTAAAATTACAGATTAGATCTTAGTCTGGAGGTTAATAAGTTGCCCTTTCAGAACTTGCGATCTATAGGGCAGACGATGTAAGGGTCATCTGTTTATGTGACCAACAGTTTGTGTGGCCAGCGCAACTACCAACAGCCTTTACTAATGTCAGGTACCCATTGTGGCTGGGAGAACTCAGAGGCGCCCTAAGGTTCCCGAAAACAAAGAAAACCTGTCTTCACCAGATTCGAATCCACGGTTCGGAAGCCAATCGCCTTACCACTAATCAACCCGATTCGAAATTTGTATAATTTTTGTTTTCTATTACCATTAATAAAAACTAGGGCGCTAGGAATTTCGGCGTGAGGTGTACTAGGAATTTAGCTATAAACATTTAATTTTAAAAATGCGATTATTGTTTTGGAATTGGTTTAGAATCATGTTATTTTTACTTTAGTTGTACAACTAGGTGCAGTTAAAACAAGCACAAAATCAAAAAAAAATCTTTCTTCTTTTAAACAAAGCTTATCTAAGGGGAAGATATTACTGCCACATATCCCAATAGGTCAGGAATAAGATCCCTTTGTCTATTCAAAACAGAATTAATTAGTTACGTTTTATTATTTAACTAATTGTTTAATTTTTTTATTGATGCATGCATTGTCATCAACTTTGAATAATTATGCAAAATGGAACTTGATCCGATAATGGGAAGTGGAAGAAAAAAAAACGTGTACAAAACGTAATAAGCGAAATAACTCCATATATGCTGCCACATCTCTCAATAACTGCCATTTATTTCCCTTATTCGATACCGAACAAAATAATTAATTACCAATGATTAAAAAACGAATTAATTATATTTTTATTGATTCATCTTTTTGTTCGTTACAATAAATAATTGTGTCAGATTTCAACTTGATCCGAGGATAGGTGTGGGAGAAATCACGTGTACAAGAATTGACCAGACAGACACACACACAGGGGGAGTTCATATAAGCTTTGTACAAATGAACATGATTATATTTCTCAACTAAAATGGCTACAAAATCTATATTGACCTATCTTTTTTTTAATTTATTTTGTTTGCTGCTGAGCTGTGAGTCTATTGAAGATAATATATTTATACAAACTTGGACTGAATTTTTTTTTTAAAAAGGGCAACGGAGAACTACAGGTAAAAAAAAAACGGTTAATTTCCATAGGGGTGAACAAAATGTTCAGGCATTTTGAGACAATGTTCAAAGTTTCTCAGTATTTCCAATCACGTTTTAAAACTGTTTGCTTTCATTTAGCTCTTCCTCAACTCTGAGAATTTTTTTTAAAACTTAATTAGGTCATCGTGACATTGTTTGTACTTCTCATCAAAAGATGACATCTGCGTGTATGTGTTTGTGTGTGTCAGGTCAATACTTACCTGTGAATAATTCCCTTAAAAAATAGGTCGCTTCGATACCTGCGAGTATACAGAAGATACACACACATATAGAGGGACACATACGTTCACACTTTTTTATCTCGCACACCCATACAACACGCACACATACACACACATACACACACACATACACATACACCAGGCAAACGCTAACTGAACTTGATAGTAGAAACGAGAGATTGTATGTGTGTGTGTGTGTGTGTGTGAGAGAGAGAGAGAGAGAGAGAGAGAGAGCTAGATGTAGAATGAGGCAAAGTCAATGTGGGTAGGATTTGTGGGGGAACACAATGTTCACACACACACACGCATAAAATGTATTGTCTGTCAATTTCTGTTACACCCTTGACAAAGACTGACAAACTCATTGTATTTTTTCATGATAAGTTATTCATTATACAATAATAATAATAATAATAAGACGTGTCTCCGAGTCCGAAGATCAGTGAGCAGTACAGTATTTCCGGTGGCTGCGTAGCCCCAACTGTGACCTACATATTTTGCCACTCATTATACAATAAAACGTCGAAATCGGGATTAATTGGAAAAAAACAGCAAAAGAGACAGTCCGGATATTTGATGTTCCGGATAATTGACGTCCTGATAAACGATGTTCTCCTGTATATTATTGATCAAAGAATACATATTATATAGCAATGCACATAAAACATAGTATTAAATAGTTGTTCAAATGTCTATTTTAACTAATAACAACAGACATTTTTAGCGAACCACGTATGAAAACGCCACTATTGATAATTGGTTTTGTGCTCTCTGCCTGTCCCATTGACGTCTCAGAAACTGAAACCACATTTGAAAGTCTGATTTCACTGGGTTCTTTATCGTGCTTCGAATAGATGCAACCATAAGACTTTGTCTTCTAAAACCAAACACTTCTATTTTATCTATTACATAACCAAACTTTTATACATCTGCAGACTTCTTTTTTTAAACTAAATTAAATATTTGTACAATTCCTCTAATTAGCTTGCTAACTCTTATCAGATGGAAATAGATTTCGAAAACGGCTCTAACGATTTTCATCAAAATTAAAAAATTTCTATATATCTTTGTGGGGAAAAAAATATTAATAAATTAGCCACACGGCGAAAACTCTACATGTTTGACAGTTATAATTTTACAAAATCCTATTATAATTTAATTAATGCTATTTTGAACATGCTTTTAATTGTATTCCTACACTTGACTTATTGAGTTACATATTTCTTTTCTATTCAGTAAAGAGCTGAAAAAAATAAAATAGAACTTTTTAGGCCCCGTCTGAGGTAGAGCTGGACTGTAACTGAAGAAAATGGATTGTGCAAAGCTCACTAGAAAAACTCGTTGCAGTATTGAATCTTTACAAGAAATCAATAAAATGAGAAATACTAAACTATTATCAGCTTCATAAAGGAGACATGAGTTGTTTTTTTTTAAACTTTTCTCAATGTTACTTATTATGTAGCTGGGTAATGACGAATTGTGAATGAACTATTCTTTTTCTTTTCATCTCTGTGTTATGTACTTATATATAAAGCCTATATATCATTTGTGATATTTGTCAAATGAATGTAATTGAAAAAAGGCAACAAGATTATAAAGATAGTTAGTGTGGAACTTTGCATGATCTCAAATATAATTTTATCGTATTTTCAATACCTTTTTTTTTAGTTTTGCGATCTAAACGGGACGGGCGGACGGACAGACAGGTCGCTAAAAGTAAAAGAAGAGCTAAATAAAGTGTTGTAAATTGAAACAGGCACATATGATTCTTCTAAATTTTAAACTTTTTGGGTTTAACAACAAGACATATTGTATTCCCCTTTAAAACAAGATTTTTAAGGAAGTTGTTAATCCGCAAGACTGCCCGACAGGGCCCACCTACGAGTTTGTATATGTGTGTAATACAAAAAACTTCCTGTATTGTATTTTGTTCTGTAAAGGCGTTCAAATATATTTAGAAACTTTAGTTCTAAATGTAAAAAGATGATAATGGATGAATTAATATGCCCTATACATGCATATTTATATGTAGGTATTTATGAATGAATGTATTAATGTATGTATTTTTATATCTACATATGCACGATGTATTTAACGAAATATGTATTCATGTATTTGCATTTATCTATGCTATATCACCAAGAATCTGTAGGACGTAATTATTTTCTCTTTTGAAATATATAATATATAAGATAAGAATGATCGTTAAAAGATGAAGAGATTCTGTTCTGTTTTTGTTTTTTTTTCAGAATGTCGAACAATAATTAGTAAATGAAAATATGACTTCTTCTTCCATCTTAAATTGTAAGATTCTTTTTATTCGTAGATTTATTTTTTTTAAATATTTTTTATTCCTAGAAATAATGGTGGGGGGAAAAATTCTAGTGTTACCGGTATTCAAAATGTTATTTAAGTGTATTACAATATTGTTTCTCAAAAGAATATAATTTTAGTACAAATATAAGTTCCTGCTAAAAGGAGCGCATTCTTGTTTAATGTACCGGACTCAGCTAGTGCTCCAGGCCACCCCAAGTTGACTTCACAGCCCGCTAATCTATGCGCTTACTTCATTTGGTTTAGTGCATGGCCCCACTCGCCCACTGCCACCTTGGATCCTGTCAATAAAAAATGTGTCACTAGCAGCTGAACTAATTGCTTCAATTAAATTCCTTTCATTTAAACCCCATCCTTTTTTTTTGTGATACAAACAGATCAAAAAGCATGGAGGATCTTCACACTCAAAGTTAGCCACCGTAACCTACTCATTGTTTACACTTTGAACTTTAGGTTCTTGTTAGCCATCTTTCAGCTAACGAGGGGAAAAGAAAAGAAAGAGAAATGAAGTAATGTGATGGCGTTATAATGGAACATAATGAAACACGAAAGACAATGAAAAATGGAAAATGGATTGAGATGTTACAATAAATAGACTAAATTGTTAAAAATCTTAAGGACGCCAAATTGAACGATCACTTTTGCTAAAAAAAAATAATTAAAAAAAAAATACGTTGTGTTACATGCGATAGAGCTTAGAACTTTGATGCTACATGCGATAGAACTTAGAACTTTGATGCTATATGCAAAAGAGCTTAGAACTTTGATGCTACATGCAATAGAGCTTAGAACTTTGATGCTACATGCGATAGACTTTAGAACTTTGATGCTGCATGCGATAGAGCTTAGAACTTTGATGGTATATGCAAAAGAGCTTAGAATTTTGATGCTACATGCAAAAGAGCTTAAAACTTTGATGCTGCAGAGCTTAAAATGGCACACAGTTTATCATATGTTTAACAAAATATTACGTATTCTGTACAATGGATACACCAAAAAGCATGCTATTTAAGGATTCGCCTCCATGTATGAAAATCTCTCATAAACATAATTCTTATTTATTCCGCCCTAGCATCAGTGGACACCTAAATCAAACAAATTAGATTTTATTTTGTTAAACATTCTCTGTTAAAGGCCTACATTATCGTCTTCAGTTTAGAGTTAGTTTAAGAACAACGAATGTCTTATAACACTAAGATCCATCTTTTGTTTTCTCAATCATTTCTTAATGCTTCATTTCTCTCTTTGTCTCCGTCTCTCTGTCTCTTTGTCTCCGTCTCTCTGTCTTTTTTTCTCTTTGTCTTCGTCTCTGTCTTTTTTTCTCTTTGTCTTCGTCTCTGTCTTTTTTTCTCTTTGTCTCCGTCTATCTGTCTCTTTTTCTCTTTGTCTCCGTCTCTCTGTCTCTTTGTCTCCGTCTCTCTGTCTTTTTTTCTCTTTGTCTTCGTCTCTCTGTCTCTTTGTCTCCGTCTCTCTGTCTTTTTTTCTCTTTGTCTTCGTCTCTCTGTCTTTTTTTCTCTTTGTCTCCGTCTCTTTGTCTTTTTTTCTCTTTGTCTTCGTCTCTGTCTTTTTTTCTCTTTGTCTCCGTCTATCTGTCTCTTTTTCTCTTTGTCTCCGTCTCTCTGTCTCTTTGTCTCCGTCTCTCTGTCTTTTTTTCTCTTTGTCTTCGTCTCTCTGTCTCTTTGTCTCCGTCTCTCTGTCTTTTTTTCTCTTTGTCTTCGTCTCTCTGTCTTTTTTTCTCTTTGTCTTCGTCTCTCTGTCTTTTTTTCTCTTTGTCTCCGTCTCTCTGTCTTTTTTCTCTTTGTCTCCGTCTCTCTGTCTCTTTGTCTCCGTCTCTCTGTCTCTTTTTCTCTTTGTCTGCATCTCTGTCTCTTTTTCTCTTTGTCTGCGTCTCTTTCTCTTTTTCTCTTTGCCTAGCTTCTGTCTCTTTTTCTCTTTGTCTCCGTCTCTCTGTCTTTTTTTGTTTCTGTCTCTCCGTTTCTCTTAGTGATACAACTTTCCAGAACTTTCCACACCTTATAGTACTTGTTAAAAAAAAAGATGAATGTTCCTCTAGAGCTGTGCCAAGGTATTTGTTGGTCTGTACTGAGCGTGAAACAAATATCCATCATTAGATGTGAGGACACCTTCCTATTCTAGAGTCCAGACCTACTATAGTTCGATGACAAGTAGAAATTCTTGTTCTACAAGAATGTTGCCGCCTCTTCTAGTTGGCAAGTTTGTTTTTTTTAAAGATGCTGGCGCCGGTCTTTGTATTAATATAGTTACTCAAACATGTTCACATGTAAATGAGAAAAAAAATGTGTGTATTTAGCTGTTTCTGGCCGACAGAAGTGTACTTTAGCTAGAGGCTTGGCTTACGGTTCCTGGCTCGAACCTGGTGAAGACTGTGATTTTTTATTTCGGGATCTTTAGGACGCCTCAGAGTCCAACCTGACATTAGTTTGGGAAAAGTAAAGGCGGTTCGTCGTTCTGCTGGCCACATTACACACTCGTTAACCCTGGGCCTCAGAATCAGATGACCTTTACACCATCTGCCCAGAGACCGCTTGGTCTGAAAGGGAAACTAACTTTTACATTAGCTATCAGGCATATGATAAACATAATTACACTTTTTAGGACTGTAGAATAAGTTTTCAATGCCCTTTCTATTGTAACACAAAGTAAGTTCATTATTTACTTGTCAAAAGGAATCGTTCAATATATAAATTTAAAATGGTGTTTTATCACATTGTTTCCTTGATCTATAAATATTTTGTAACTGTCTCGCAATCTTTCTCCTTTGATTTTCTTACGTTTGTCTTTAGGTTTTTCTTTAGGTTACCTTACATCGCCACTAATTTCTTCATATCACTTTCTCTTCTTTGTCTTTTTCTTTATTACTGTATTTCAACAGCTTGTATCAACTCACTCTGTCTGTCTGGTAAAAGTTTGTATACGTTATTTCTCCGACACCCAATCTCAGATTAAGATTGTGCACAATTATTTCTTTTACCTGACAACACAAAGATAATAGCACAGTCTAGGTCAATTATACATACAATTACGTGACTGATCCAAACTAATTGAAACAAGTACACTAAATATAAGCTTTGGTGGAGTTTTTGTTTATTATTGTTCATCATCACCTGTCTCTTGACTTTAACAGTAGGGGTGCTCTGACGGTGTAATCAAAGCGTTTCACTCTTTCCGGTCAGCAGCCGTTCTTAAAAGGATATCAAGAGAGTGGGCGGTCCATTTGTTTACGTTGTCCAGCCAGCTTTGGGTTCCCTTATTGCTTCAATCATGTAAAAACCAGATCTTAAGAATTGAAAACGAAACAAAGTGGAGCTCACTGAGACTCAAGGACGTTGGGAAAACAAGCAACATATTTAAAAATTATTATTAAAAAAAGAGATAACTTATCTATATATCTATGGGGGAAGAACTTCACTTTTACAGTCATAGTTATCAACACTGTAAGATTTATTCCCCAATTGAAATCAAACAAAAAGAAATACTATGTAACAAAAAAAAACAAACTAATTAGTTATTTTTTTTCATTGATTCGCGCTTTACTAGAAACAATGAGTGTTTGTGGAAAGTTTCAACTTAATCCGAGAATGGAAAGTGGGTGAAATAGCGTGTTTAGCATTTGTACCAGACAGACAGACAGACAGCGTAAGTTGGTACAAGATCCTTGTCCTATCTCTTTCGTGTCATCCCTTTTCATCTCTCTCTTCTTTCAAATATATTTTCCGATTCCCTCTACTTGTTTCTTTCCTTCTTTCTATTGTTCTCAGTATTTTAATACGTCCACTACTGTGTTTATGTTCTGCTTAGTAAAATAAAAGTTGATTTAATAAAACCATACGGCAATTTTCTTAACATCAAGTTTTATTGACACAAAATCTTCATTTAAGTAAATAGTAATTATAAATTATTTGCTTTTCTAAATTCAAGATTCTTCGAGCTGCAAGGAAAGAAGTTTGAAAAACTATTCAAAGTGTTTAAGTTACAGATTATAATGTTTTACCAGGACGAATCGTGAATAAAACAGTAAGCGAAGAGTCTTGAAAATGAAAGTTCAAGAGGTCACCTGATGTGATGAAGATCCTTACAGTAGCTCTTTTTGTCGAGGCCGTGATTTGGTTCAGAAGTGGAAGCTATATTTATTTGACGTCTGCAAGCTATATAGGCCAGTGACTTCAAACACTTAAATCGGCCTCGAGGCGCCAAAATGAAGCTGACCAAATAGACAAATGTCTAACAAGATGAAAACTAATTTGAAGCAATGTTTGCCTCCTAGTTGAAGTGAACCTAATTTCTAGTCGGCAGGATTGGTAACTTTTTTGTTCTTTCAACTAAACTTACGTTTTGGTATTGTGTTTTGTTTTAAATTAAACTTGATAAAGAACTTGACCATTCAACCTTCTTAAGTCTAGATCTACTTCTAAGCAGTCATAATATTTAAAAAATACACCAAGCTGCATTAAACTTTCCACAATCACTTCTAGCAAAAGAAAAATAACCAGCCAGTTGATGCCTTCTGGAATTGCTTTAAAAACAAACTTTAAAAAATCCCTTTTAAACCCAATTTAACGCAATTTCATGCTTGTAGCTTTCTCAAAGATCACTTGTCTGAACCAGTTGGGAAAAAAAGGAGGGGGAAGATAGGGGTTATCTGGGTGAATGTTCAAGTGAAAGCTTTTTAAATGCATTATATACAAGCCTATACACTAACCACTGTGCCAGCGAAGTGTTTCTGAAAATAGAAGGTTTGTTAGTTTCAAACTTTTAAACCAGTGTTTCCCAAAAACTTATTTCCTTAATGAAACACTTCGCATATTCTGATTACTTAGCGGAACACTTCGCTTACTTTTAGAGGGATTAATTCACTTGGTGGACTAATAGTTAATTATTCCAGTAGCTCATAAAAAAAACAAACTATTCAGGTTGTTTGGGAAACACTGCGATACACCGAGTATAAAGGGGACTAATTCTACATCTGACAAGTACCATTTTCTCTTGTTTGATACTGTGACGATACAAAACAAAGTAATTAATTACCAATAGTTAATTAAATAACTGTTTAATTATATTCATTCTTATTTAGTCAGGTAAAAGAAATAATAGATCAAAATTTCCGAGATTGAGTGTGGGAGAAATAATGTGTACAAACTTTTTACAAGAGTGAGTTGATGTAAAATATGTAACAAGCAAAAAAAAAAAGATTACTTTAAAAATATACAAGGCTTATCTAAAGGAGAGAACCGCTAATTACTGCCATTTACTGAAGATTGCATGGTTTAGCTCCCTTTCTTCTATATGAAACAAAATTAATTAATTAGTATTAAATTATTAAATAATTGGTTAATTTTTGGATTGATTCGTGTATTGTCCTCGACTATGACTGTGAATAATTAAGCACTATTTTAACGCGATCGGAGAATGGGAAATGAAAAAACGTGTCAAAACGTAATAAGGAGATTAAATCCATATATATATACACATTTCTCATTAAGTAGCATTTATTCCCTTTATTTCGATATCAAACACAATAATTAAGTACCAACTATTAATTAACTAATTGGTTAATCTTTTAGATCGATTCATGTTTTGTCAGGTTCAATAAATAATTATATTACGTTTTTACTCAATCCAAGAATTGAAAGTGAGAGGAAAAACTTTTACACAGACAGACTGACAAACAGACAGAGGGCTGAGGGCTTTGCACTGGGGTTTTATGCCTCCTCATGTGGCTGGTGAGACCTATGTGAGCCAGGAATGTTCGGCCGCACACTGGGCAGGTTATTCCAGCTGGAGCTAGTGTCGTTTGCCTTGCTTTTCTTCTCTGGCGTTTTTCTTCAGCCAGCGTTGTTCTTTTTTCCTCAGCAACCTGTGCGCCAGTTGCTCTGTCATGTGCCTCTGTCTCCCAAGTGCTTGGGTCTATGCTGAACGCCTTCAGAGAAGCTTTGAGGGTGTCCCTGAAGCGCTTTCTTTGACCACCTTGCGAGCGCTTTCCTTCACTTAGTTGGCCATACAAGAGTCGTTTAGGGATGCGGTGGTCTTCCATTCTGTAGACGTAACCTGCCCATCGCAGCTGGGACTGCATCAGGATTGTGTGGAAGCTTTGCAGACACGCTCATCGAAGAACTTCTGTATCTGGTATTTTGTCTTGCCATTTGACATTTAGTATTTTTCTCAGATATGTCACATATCTTGGCAGCATACTCTCCAGAAATGGAAAAATCCATAGTGAAATCGACCTGCGTATCGCCAAGGCCAGTTTTTAATCATTTGCAGATATATTTTGAATTTGAGTATTCGAATAAGAGATTGAGCCTTTTCAAAACAATTACATCAATCATAACACTTCAGTTAGGCCAGGGGAGGCGCGGTAGCTAAGCGGTAAAGCGCTTGGTTTCCGAACCGGGGGTCCCGGGTTCGAATTCTGGTAAAGACTAGGATTTTCAACTTCGGAATCTTTGGGAGCCTCTGAGACCACCCAGCTCTAATGGGTACCTGACATTAGTTGGGGAAAGTTAAGGCGGTTGGTCGTTGTGCTGGCTACATGTCACCCTCGTTAACCGTGGGCCGCAAAAAAAGATGAACTTTACATTATCTGCCCTATAGACCACAAGGTCTGAAAGGGGAACTAGTTAGGCCAGGTTCACATCTAACCTGCACCTATCCTTTTATCTGCTGGACCGTTGGGGCACTATACAATTTCTGTCAACCTTCTTTCTCCATTCTTATATCTCATTTGTCTTTGATATAATTTCATTCGGATGTTCTTTCTGAAAATATTGAAGCCTGCCTGGGTGGACCACTTCGGGGGCCGATTTTGAGTTTGTGTTTCCACACAGACTGTCTTTGTAACCTTGTTTTTTTTTGTAATATATTTTTTGTTTTTTTTATGTGTGTTGTCTTTTCTTTGGTGGGGTAGGAGGGGTACAGAGGTAAATAAATTATCAGTGGAGCTTTTTTTTTTCTATGTTCCTTCTTATTTGAAGATTATGACATCCTAGACCAAATCTCCAACAGCCATGGGCGCCCGCAGGGCAGGATTTTCTGCAGGGGCGTGCAAGTTGCCACCTATGGCTCAAAGTCGAGGCTTCAATTTTCTTATTAAGGGGAATATTACTTAAAAGAACTGGTCCCCTTTCGCCCCACCCCCCATATCAATGTAATATTAAGTGCACTGTAAATACTTGTTTCATGAATAAACAAAATTAAACATATAAACAAACTATTTTTGTACAAGTTGTTAAGTTTATCCATGTGACCCGTGCCTCCCTAGCGTCATCAAACAAAAACTGCAAACTTTGAATTTGGCTGCCGAAACTTATTAATAACTTTACTATTGAATTGCTTCTAGTCGCGATGGACAAGATGGGGATGAGTTAATTAAGAAACTAACAAACTAAGATACGGAATGTAAGCCATTTTCTGAAGTAACTCCCAAAAAGAGTTCCTCAGCATGGTCAAGTTGGTTTTTGATTATGTCATTAATGTGACAATAGATGCGCTGTTGAGTGACCACACTGTTAAGTTGGACAGAGTGCAACATCAGGAAAACTGGTTCAAGAACAGATGAATAATTGACGACAATTAAAAGATAAATCAGAAACACATCAGATGCAGGCATTGATTACACATGTGCTGTTTGTCTGGTTTCACTTGCAGCCGTTATTTTAAGAAGCCCCAAACAGTCCAAGATCTTCTCCAAGTTGTGACTGAAACCGGATTTATATTTCTCAGTCCATTGTTTCTCGCACAAAAGAGGTTTTATTTGCACAAAAACTGTCTAGACTGTACTTAATGTATTCGTTAGACACAGACTCTGAACAACAGGGACAAAACCAATGAAGTCTTCTAGAGGAAAAAAATGAGCAAACCAAAAGCATTTATTATATTCTAGGCCTTATCTAAATATAGAAAACTATAACTATGTAAATTATAATTATATGCAAATAAAAACATACCACCACGACTAACGTGCTATATTTATTTGAATTGCAAACCATATAAAACTTACATGGTCGGACATGAACTACAGATTAACCTAAACTAGTTTCTTACAATAATAGCATATCCTTATAACTGAAATTCAGTGGAAGCCCCACTCGTCAAGTGGCTACTTAGTGGAAGGTAATTGATATGAAGGTGTAAAAATGTGCTAAAATTTGGCTACTCAGAATTCAGAGAAATGCATGTAGATGATAATTGATGAATTTCTGGTAAGCCTAGGCTAGTCTACTACAACATTTATTTATATTTACTACTTCAGGCACTACTTGTTTAGTTGCTTATTACATTTTAATTGATTTGATAGTGCTAAAAAAAAAAAGACTAGAATTCGGCTACTCCTAATCCAGGGTGTGTGTGTGCATTTGCACCACCTTCCATCCCCACCCCCTGCGGGCGCCTCTACCTGCAGCGCAGGTTGGGGTGGGATGGCGGTGGGAAGGGTTCAAACCAGGGACTATGATGACGACAATCCGGTGCACATACCACACGACCAGGCAGGTATTTGGCTGCTGTTCCCCTGGTCATACCACGCGACCAGGCAGGTATCTGGCTGCTGTTCCCATGGACATACCACACCACCAGGCAGGTATCTGGCTGCTGTTCTCCTGGTCATACCACGCGACGATGCAGGTATCTGGCTGCTGTTCCCCTGGTCATACCACGCCACTGGGCAGGTATCTGGCTGCTGTTCTCCTGGTCATACCACGCGACGATGCAGGTATCTGGCTGCTGTTCCCCTGGTCATACCACGCCACCAGGCAGGTATCTGGCTGCTGTTCCCCTGGTCATACCACGCCACCAGGCAGGTATCTGGCTGCTGTTCTCCTGGTCATACCACGCGACGAGGCAGGTATCTGGCTGCTGTTCCCCTGGTCATACCACGCCACCAGGCAGGTATCTGGCTGCTGTTCTCCTGGTCATATCACACGACCAGGCAGGTATCTGGCTTCTGTTCCCCTGGTCATACCACACGACCAGGCAGGTATCTGGCTGCTGTTCGCCTGGTCATGCCACGCGACGAGGCAGGTATCTGGCTGCTGTTCCCCTGGTCATACCACACGACCAACGTATCAAATTTTTCTCTGTAATAATGAGAAATGTATAGGCCAGGGGCATACAACTAACATGCACATTTTTCATATCTTTAGGGACAGCATCCGTTTATTTAATCAGAAACTAGACAGCCATGTAGGAATTTATCTCTGAGCTTAAATGGCTGTATTCTCAACAGTCAGACAAGAAATCTGACTGGCAGCGTATACGATATCTATATACGATATTATATATATAATATATATCATCCGCACATTTTAGTGAAAAGAAAAAAAAACTATCAGTGTCTTCCTCCTTTTGACCTGACCCTCTGAAATCCTATCCTTACTATTACCTCGATGATATTCTGATACCTATATTTAGAAAGAGCAGTATTTTATTTCCATCTGTTGCATTTCCTTTTTCCTTTCTCTTGTCCATCAAGTCTTCTAATGAATATTTTCTGTAGGGTTAGGAGTTTGGGAAAATATTTGATCGCCATTGAAACGTAAGTATTTGATCACTGCATGACAAATTGCCGACATTCAATAATCAGGCCCTCCCTTGCACACAGGGAGTGTGAGAATCAGGGAAAGAGGACGGAGAAGTGGACCAAAGGGAGTAGGGAGTAAAATGAAGCTAGCTAGGTCAATATTGGAACACTCTTCTTTTCCCATCGAGTTCTGGGGGGGGGGGGGAGTTGGTTTCACCTCTTTAGGACTGTGGTCTTTTGAATGTAGACGTAAGACAGCCCACATACCTCTGTGTCTGACTTATGATAAAGAAAATCAACTTTTGAAGCTACATCGCATCCGTATGTGTGTGTGTAGTCTGCTTAACTAGAAAAAAGCTGGGGGGGGGGGGGGGGGTTGTCGACTCCCGTTTTGAACTGTTGGTCTGTCTGTCTGGCAGTTACGATTAAATCGTAACAACTAAAAGCGCTATTTCATCCTATTAGGACCTTCGTCCAAATACGTTCAACGGCTACTTTTGGTCCCCTGAAAGCGAACCCTTTTTAATTGAAAGTCATGCATCAATTTTTCTGTGTTAGAATAAGACGTGAAGCTGTGACTTTAGGCTAGGACATTCTGATTTGACTTATTATAATAATTGTGATTGAGTATTTTTCTCTTTATCACTATTCTCTCTTGTAACACACTAAAGTAATTTGATAAACGAACCCCTGCCCTTGCGTTACAACTAAAGTAATATGATAAATGAACCCATGCCCTTGCGTTACAACACGTAGTCAGTCCCTAATTTCTTTATTGTATGTGACCACCCACACTTCCAAGGCTCATAGCAATGGAACTCATTGAAACTAGGCGAGTGACGAAAAAAAAAAGAACATGGTTTTCAATCTCTCACTCAACTCAATTTGTAAATCATTTTGCTTTTGAAATCATTCAGCTGAAATTTTGACAGTTGAAGAAGCCGCGTCATAGTTGTGACGTCATTAAGGTAACGTATTCAAGACGCAGAGTGAAGTTCAACAGATGAATCGTTGTTAAGCTGCACCTAGCTCCACCAGTGTCAACTTTACTCCTCCACTCTTTATTTACTTGTCAAAGTTCCTTTCCTATCTGGGAACAGTGTTTGTAAAGTGTGATAAACCAGAGATTCTCAATACATATTGCTAGACAGCAAGCCAGGAGACTTCTTAGCCACACAGTGCACTGGGTCATCCACTTAATCAATGATTGTTTTCCTTTAATGTCTTTAATTTGTGTAACTTTCCCTTTGAGTGCCAGCACTATGAGGCGGAGATCTGGGACGACAGAAGGAAGAGGAAGACGATGTTCTCCTCTAAACCAAACTAGTTGAAATAGAAATTTTCTTTAAAAAATTCAGACACTCTCAGTATGAATAACAGCCAGCACATATTTAACTTCTAATAGAGATTTGTCTATTACTTAACAAACTGTAACTATGGCTAAAAGCTACAATACAATGCCTAGCACTGACCTATTAGAGCAGCGTTTCTCAACCTTTTACTTGTGGACACCCATCTTCCAAAAATAAAAAAAATGGTACGCCTGCGTTTACTCCTAAGGAGTCCCCGGGATTGTTATAACCTACTCCAGCAGGGTCAAAGGTTCTGCATTGTTCACGTACATAAATTGGAAATGTAAAGATGAAACTCAACAATTACGTGAAAAAACTCATTCTAAATCGCATTCTCAACTGACTTCTCTGTGATAACAAAAAAAATCATTTGCTTTTCGGTTTCTTCTCGGTTTTCATCCTTGAATCCAAATGTCGTTGCATTTAGCGAGCAGAGTCTTTTTGGAGCAAGTTTTCTGCTATCTTTGTTGGCGTTACAGTTTGGGTTTGATTTATATTACAAAGCTGTAAGCAATTCTTCAGTATGGGTTAAAAATAGTTCATGTTGCTGAGCTGAAGGAACTTTTACTGTCTATGGTATGAATTAATAATAGTTTGTTTCTTCTTAAGTTTAAAAGTTAAAAATGATTGATATAACCATAGGCGTAGTGAGGGAGGAGCAAGGAGGGCACGATGCCTCGGACGCCACCCTCGGGGGGGGGGGGGGGGGGACGGCACACACAACCTATGTGATGTTCATAGGAAATGGGGGGGGGGGGGGGAGGGGGGGGAGCTTGCCCCGGGCGCACGAGCTCAATACGCCTCTGGATATAACGTATTAAAAAGATGAGACGGCGCTCTAGGCTTGTGTACAGATTGAGTTCAAAGTCTGATTTGGACAGTGCCACGTTAAGGCATTTTTTTAAACTGTTTCCTGTTCAGAATAACGTTCGATATTTGTTATGTTCTATTTAATATTGATACAACGAATTTTAAACAGACTCCAAGTTCAACATAAGCTTTAGCATAAGAGCTAAACACATCGCCCACTAGTTCAATATGTTTCTATACAGTAAGGGAAGAGAAACAAGGAGACGGAAGTCTAGCTGAACTTTTAAAACATCATCACTGAATATGTTATCTTATCTTATATAATACAGACGTTACTTCAAAAAAGAAGATGATTACGTCCTACGCGTCATGCATTTAGTCATGCATATTAACCAATGACTTAAATTCTGCCAAGTCACTGGTTTTTCTGGCTAGCTCAGGCAACCCATTCCATGCTCTAATAGCACTAGGGAAGAAGGAGTATTTGTACAAATTTGTCCTAGCATATGGGACGAGGAATGTGCCTTTATTTTTGTGTCTTTCAGAGTATTTTATTAAATTTTGTTTTTGTATTTGAAGATTATGGTTCAGTGTTTTATGTATAATTGCTACTTTACTTTTGAGTCTTCTGTCCTGAAGGCTTTCTAAATTTAGTGATTTTACTAATGGTGTTACCCTAGTCAAATGTGAATATTCGTTTGTTATGAATCTCACTGCTCTATTTTGTGTTTGTTCCAGTTTCTTAATGTTTTCTTGAGTTGAGGGGTCCCACACGGTGGATGCATATTCTATTATTGGCCTAACCAAGGTTAAATAACATTTTAGTTTTATGTTCTTATTTGATTTATAGAAATTTCTTTTAATAAACCCTAATGCTTTGTTGGATTTTTTTATAGTTTCATCAATATGTGGATTCCATGACAGTTTTTCATTTATTATAACACCTAGGTATTTTGAGTTTTTAGTCTGTGTTACTGGTTTGCCATGAATAAGATAAGTGGAATTAATTTGTTTTAGTTTTTTTGTTACTCTTAACAACTGACATTTTTCTGGGTGGAAAGACATGCTCCAATTTGATTCCCATTTCTGTAATTCATCTAATTCTCTTTGTAAAATATCTGTGTCTTGTTTTGTTTTTATTGTTCTATATATTATGCAATCGTCTGCAAATAATCTGACTTTTGTTCCTGAACTAATGCAATTTGGTAAATCATTTATGTAAATTAAAAATAGTAGTGGACCCAAAACTGTTCCTTGAGGTACACCTGAGTTTACTGTTATTGGTGTTGATTTAGAGCCATTTATTATTACAGTTTGTTCTCTCCCTATCAGAAAATCTTTAATCCACTGATGCAGTGGACCGTTAATGCCGAAATATTTTAATTTTTTAAGCAAACTATGGTGGTGAACTTTGTCAAAAGCCTTGGAAAAATCTAGTAAGATAGCATCTATTTGTTCACTATTATCTAAACCTTTTGAAAAATCATCAATTAGTCCTATTAGTTGTGTTTCACATGATCTATATTTCCTAAAGCCATGTTGGTATGGGGTGAGGACATTATGTTTGTCTAAGTGGTTTATGATATTGCTACATATTATGTGTTCTAGTATTTTACATGTGATGCTGGTAAGTGATACTGGTCTGTAGTTTCCTGGATCAGATTTTTCTCCTTTTTTAAATAGGGGGGTGACATTAGCTTCTTTCCAGTCCTTTGGTACTCTGCCCTGGTTAAGCGATGCTTGAAAGAGTATTTTGAACACTGGGGCTAGCTCATTGCTTAGTTCTTTGAGTAATCTAGCTGGAATACCATCAGGTCCAGACGCTTTATTTGGTTTGGTGTTGGCTAATAGTTTTTTAATTCCATTTTCTTGTACTACTAAATCTTCTATGTTGTCTACTTGGCTCAAATTAAGAAATATGTCTTTGTCTCCTGGGGCTGAGAATGCTGATGCAAAGTATTTGTTTAGGATGTTTGCTTTAGTTTCATTATCATTATGTATTATGTTATGTTCATCTTTTAATGGCGCTATGCCTGTTGTTTCCATTTTCTTAGACTTAATGTATGACCATAGGTTTTTGTTGTTATCTTTAGATATTACATTGTTGATGTATTCACTCTGCAGCTGTCTGCTTACTTTTTGGGTTAGGTGTTTAATTTTTATATACTTTTTGTAAACTCTTTCTGCCTTGGTTGCTTTAAATTTTCTATATAGGTTTTCCTTCTGTTTACAAAGCTTCTTTAGTCTATTATTAAACCAGCATTTATTTATTTTGTTTGATGTGTATTTAGTTGGTATATGATTTTCTATAATGCTTTTAAGATGGTTTTTAATGAAATTCCAGAGGTCATCGACTGGTTGGTTAATGTCTTTTTCTAATAAGAATGTTTGTTGAAAGTTTAATGCAGCTTGGTGTAGTTGTGTTAGGTTACATTTATTCCAGAGTAAGATTTTTCTTTTGGTTTTTGTATTGGCTACTGCTTTTATCTGACTGTGTATTTTTATGATCTCATGGTCTGATAGACCAGGGATAATATCATAATCAACTACTAATCCAGGTCTGTTACGCGCTCTTGACAAGATGGCTGCTCCCTGTTTACAGTTATCATAGATGAGTTAAATTTTCGTTTTGTCGTATATAAACGAAATAAAATTCCTTTAAAAAGCTATTCAACTAATAAACTAATATCTTTAAATTATAGATTTAACTTAATTCAGCATTATTTCCACTAATTAATTCAAATTAACAACTCTTAGTTTAGGACTATTTTGTCTTACTAATCAACTAATCCTTATAATTATATTTAATATTATTTAGTCTATATTTATTTTTATATTTTTAGATCTAGTCAGTCTTAGACTTAGACTTTAATTAAGGCCTTAGATCTACTAATCATCTACAAATACTACTAATTATAAACTAATAGTAATACTCTATATAGTTAGTTAAAGTTAGTTAAACACATAAATATATTGATCTACCATTAGATCTAGATCTAGAATTAGATCTGGATCTAGTCTAGGTCTATATTTTGAATAAACCATTTGATTGTCATTGTAAATTAGCTATCACTTTAGACTTAGACTTAGCTTAGGCCATCTTAGGCATTTTTAACCTTAAACTAGATTTAGACTAGACCTTTTAAAACTAAAATCAACAACAGTCATCATGAAATTGCTCTGGCTGTTTATCCTAATAATTACTAAATACACACTAGCTCAACACAGAACTAGATCTACCTCAGTCAACACTAAACTTAAAAAGGAAACAACAGTCATAATCAATCATCACACTTTAGATCAATGCACCTTAAAAAATAACCTAACATACACATCCATAACATTAAAGAAGATTACCCATCACAAATGGAAGTTCTCAATCAGACACAGTAGAAATAAATACCTTTCACTGTTAATATTAATAGCAGGGGATGTAGAGTCAAATCCAGGGCCTAGATCTAAAGATAGATGCAACATCTGCAAAAAAGTATGCACCATGAAACAGAAAGCCATTCAATGTGACACCTGCGATGAATGGTACCATGCATCATGTCTCCATATGAATACACCTGTGTATTATGCCTTAGGCAACAAAGATGCATCATGGCACTGTGTACCGTGTGGGTTACCTCAGTTTACATCAGGACTGTTTGATTCCTTTGATGCGGACACTTCTAACCCATTCAACATCCTAAACACCATCCCAAAACCAACTCACCAACCACTAGCCAGATCCACTCCTGTTAAACCTAAATCTACTAAAATTAATACAACAGCCTCACTAAACAAACCTACCAAAGAAGTAATACCAAAATACCTTAAAACCTTAGTAATAAATTTTCAAAGCATTAGGAACAAAACAGCAGACTTAGAAATTTTATTAGAATGTGAGAAACCAGACATAATTGCAGGAACAGAAACTTGGCTACATCCTGAAATTTATAATGCAGAAATTTTCAATAGTAATTATGAAATTTTTAGAAAAGATAGGGCTGATAATCATGGAGGAGTTCTTTTAGCAATAAAAAACACTCTTATAGCAGAAGAAATTACCTTACCTAACTCAAAAAACATAGAATCTACATTTTGTAAAATTAATACCACCTCAACATCCCTTATAATAGGCAGCATTTACAGACCACCAAATTCTAGTTTAGAATACATGCAGGAACTATGTAATCAGATTACTACACTTAAAGAGACAAATAAAAATGCAGTTTTTTGGATTATGGGTGACTTCAACCTACCTGATATAAATTGGAAAACACTAACCATAGATAAACACCAAAACCTTAAGGACATAAATGAGCTTTTCATAGAAACTTTACACAACCTAAGTTTAGATCAAATCATTAAAAAGCCAACTAGATTAAACAACACATTAGATCTCTTCTTAACCAACAGACCTGGATTAGTAGTTGATTATGATATTATCCCTGGTCTATCAGACCATGAGATCATAATATGTTACTTGTATAGATGCACTTGATATGAATACAATGAATACAGTCTACGTTTGGTTGTGTCCCTTTGTTTGGTTTGTCAGTTTTGACGTCATGCTCATCTTATGTCATTAAAAAAAACGCTCCCGTATCTTCGAATTTTTTGGCTTGTTGTTTATAGGACAAAGACTTTAGTCCAGATTTTTTTTGGTTTCAGTCTTAGATGCAGTGACGTAACAATCCACCTGTGCATTATGTCTGTGTACACTCACCGCAGGTGAGTACATATATACAAGTGTACAAAGCCTATAAAGGAGTTGCACCCTCTATCTCCTCTAGTACTACTGCATGAGTTGGCAGCAGGAGCCTACATTATAATAAGTTTGGAGCTACCTCACCATAGAGTTTTATGATATATATATATATATATATATATAATCAATGTGTGAGATGCTAGATCTATACTGGGGCAGGACCTTGGCTTGCAATTGAATACTAGTGTAACCTTGCAGCTTTAGGCAATGCACTTTTCTCTATGTCGACATACAGACTTAGAAGAGCATCTGTAACTCTCATTTGTGAAACTCCGCCATGTAGAGCGATTAGCAGTTCACAGTAGACCAGAGTTTGAATCGCATGTACGTCTCTCTAATTCAAGTCTCTTTAGTCATGATTATCCATACATTGCACTCTTTTATTCATTGCAAATCAAGTGTGTACAGCAGGCATGTCAAACTGGGTGTTCGGGGGCCGCATGCGGCCCGCGACCACCTTGCATGCGGCCACCTTGGCCACCTAAAAAATTATAAAAATAATGTTAAACTATTACGCAGGAAAACAAAAGATTACAAGCTACTTGAACTGAAAAATAGTATTTATTAAATTGAACAACGAGGGTGAGTCTGCAGTGAAAGCAAGCTACATATTGTCAAACTTGATTGTAAGCCATTGCAAATCATTTAATAAATGTGATTTTATGAAGGAGTGTGTCGTTAGAGGCGTAGTTATTTGTCCAGAAAAGGTGAAAGCATTCAAAGAAATAGCGTTAACTAGTGACACTGTGGCAGATAGAATAAATGACATGTCAGTCAGGTTGTGTGAAAAAATTAAAGAACAAAATAGCTGATTTTTTATTATTTTCAGTGGCTCTCTATGAGTCAACTGATGTAAAAGGTGTAGCACAGTTGGTTTTATTCATAAGGACCTGTGACAGGAATTTCGACATACACGACGAACTACTTTAGTTATGTTCTATGCATAACACCACAACAATCGAGGATGTTTTTGAGAAATGACAGGAGGTGATAATGCAATACAATTTTTCTTTAATAAAGCTATCTAGTCTAACAAGGTATGGCGCACCAACTAAGATATTAAAAATGTTATTTCAAAAACAAAATCTGCTATTCACTGCTCTTTATTAATGAAGCCCAGCGACTGCTGGAAATGTGTAACCTCTCTACGATCATGGACTTTGGTGAATGTAGTTTGTTTTAGATTTTATGTCAAGCTCAGACGAGCTCAAAACCCACTTAGCTTCACTCATAGAATTAGATGACGGTAGTTTGCTACAGAATAATATTGAAAAGTGTTTTTTTTTAACCTCAAAACTATCGGTAGAGGGAGTTAAACTCAAAACCATATGGAGATGGTTTTAAACTTAAAGCCCTCTGGAGGCGAGGGGTAAACTCAACCCCCTTCCCTGGCTAAGCTCATAGAATTTGTCCTTCTTTACTGAAACTGAAAGGTATTTCGAAACCAAAAATGTCATGTTAAGAGCTTGCGCGGGTGTTGGGCGGTTGCCCCACTTTCCACTCCGTAAGGCCGCTACTGGTTACAAACATCACTCCAATGGTATACTATCGTCTGATTGCACTGTTTACCATCCACTTGAAATTCAGAAAATAGCAATTGTGGTAAATGGGCAATAGGCTGGTTAAACGAAAGAATTGTGGGTGTTTTAGACTAGACCAACATGGACACAGACAGCATCAAGAAGCATGTTACAGTCTGAATCGACATACTAGGCTAGACAAATGACCACCCAGCAACAACATTAGCAGACATTTAGCAAATTTGGTCACATGATGTCTAAAGGAAATGAGAGAAGCTGCTACCAGAGACTAAAACCATCTAACTAGAAATAGTCTAGTCCGTTGACGCCATAACAAATAACAAAGTCAATTGGCATGGCATAGACCAGCGGTTCTCAACCTTTTATGCTCGCGACCCCTTTTTACAACCCCTGGCATAGACGCTCTCTGGACCCGAGTTGCTTTGATTAAATAACTAAATACCAAAGTAGTTTAAAACTAAAGAAATAGATCAAAATCTACATTTGGACCAATATTTTGATTTCTGCAGCATTTAGTGTAGTTTTGAGTTTTAGGCACATCGGCACAATTTAGGCCATGTCGTGCCCGTAATCCTTTAAGGATCACTCTCCCTTTATATAACAAGGGCTAAATTCTATTCAGTTAAATCATTAAAAACAAGGTCTATTCACAGTTAAAATAGTAAAGGTAGTAAAAATTTAATAATTTGGTAAAAATCTTATGTAAATAATTTATGTTCACAATTCATAAATCAGATCTTTAAATACTATTTGGTAGGGAGATAGTTTTGATAATAGTTTCTACTTCATAGTCTACATGCATTTTAGATTAATGTGAAGGGTTACATGGGGACTGCCTAAGTTTTTATAATTACAAACTTTCTTTGTTATCTTGTTTTATTGCTATTATTTAAATTGCAATAATCTATATATATAATTCTCTTCATGGCTCAAGTGTTTGGACCGGACCTTACCATTGTGACCAAGAAGTCATGGAAAGAGAACAAGTAATCTACTCTGTATTCACTCGTCACTAAATAGCAGGCCCGGACTTAACCGTTGTGGGGCCCTATGCAAAACTTATTTCGCGGGGCCAAGTAGGGGTACGGACAATAAAAGAGTGTGTTTTAGAAAATAAATTCGTCTTTGCATTTTATTCATTCTTTACAACGTACAGAATTACTTTACGAGCCTTGCGTGTAGCGAAGTCATACAGTATATCATAAAAATTCTATATCCTACATAGATCACGCTCAATAGCAAAAAATACCAAATGTTTCAATCTATCTACAAGAATTGTTGACCTCAAGTAATTCTTCATTAGTGTGAGGCGCGAGAAGCTTCTTTCACTAGATTTCACAATTACGAGTATTGCATAATGCCGTTTTTTTTTATCGCGCATAATATTGGCATTTTCCATATTTAATTACACCCCAAAATGACAATGTTTGTCTATATATTTCAGGAGATTTGTATGAGTTTTAATTTTTAATAATTTCCGGATATTTCCAGGACTTTTTCGTATATTTTGCAATTTCAGGAGATTTCCAGGAGGTCCTAGTAAAATCTCGAGAAATCTGTTATAAGTTATAAAATGGTTTAATTTAATAATTTGTACACCTAGAATTAGCACGGGTCCTATGAAAGTTCGGGGCCCACTGCGGTCGCATAGGTTGCAGTGGCCTAAGGCCGGCCCTGCAAAATAGCGGCGTATGCTACGCCACTGGTCAACTAGTTTAAATTAAAAAAAAAAAAAAACTAACAACAACTTTTAGGTGCACATGGAAACACTATAAAATACGTATGAACAAAGTTTTGAATGTAAAATGATATATTGATGTATTTGCGAAGGTAAAAGTTTGGAGCAATCAGCGCTATAGAAGCTGCGACGCCGCTGACCCCAATTCAGAAACCCCATTGACAACGAACAACATGCTGGGAATTACTCCCTTAGAGCACGTGAGAGGAAGCGAGCAGTGAGTCTTAAGGTTGCCTTGTCCCCGTACATGGACAGCCTCTGTGTCGGCCATGAACCAGTTATCTCTCTATCTAATCCTTGCCCCAATCTTCCTTCGTGCAGAACTCTGCATTCGTAAAGAAAGTGGTCTATTGTTTCGTCTTCCTCCATGCAATGGCGACACCGTGTGTCGTAATTCTCCTTCCATCGTCCGTGGTAAGCACCAATTGGACAGTGTCCGACCCGGAACTGGGCTAGGACCGCCTGTTCCGCACGATTCAGTTGCCACCATGCATCTCTTTTGTCTGGTCTACTCATTGCCCGGTAAAGCTCACGTCCCTTGTCCGAAGAATCCCAGCCATCGTGCCAAAATGTCAACATGCGTTGGTTGACTAGGGCTCGTACACTTTGAGAAGAGAACTGTTCATCATGTTCGAGCGCCGTTGCGACCGCGGTTTTCGCGAGCTGGTCAGCCAAATCGTGGCTGGCCACCCCACAATGGGCGGGCACCCATTGCAAAGTAACGTTCACGCCGAATCGTAGGAGACGTCCTCAGACCGCTAGGACGTCCCATACCCTTCTAACACCTTCATTAAGCCCTTCTAAGGCCTCTAGTGCGGCCATCGAATCCGTGAAAAGGACTATGGCGTTCGCCGACGCAGTCCCTTTACGTACCTTCGTTGCCACCCAGTCCAGTGCTTGGAACATTGCTTCGAGTTCAGCCTCGAGGCTGCTTTTCTGCTGACAGGATCCCCTGAGCTCGTCACTTTCGGGATTGCCAGAGAGTCGAACTACCGCCCCGTACCCAGCTTTCACAGTTCCCTCGAGCGTCTGCACAGAGCCGTCTGTGTAGATGGGGGTTACTCCGGCTGGATATGATGCGATAGTCTCTCTGGCTGCTTGTAGTAGCCGTGTGGGGTGACTCTGCCTCGTCACCACTGGGTCAAGTAGGCCCTTCCGTATCGTCGGCATGCCGAGGGCCTCCATCGGGAAATAGAACCGGACGGGGAAAGAGCAGCCCTCTCCACCGGCAGATTCGCCTCTCTGACCAACCCATGCGCCACATGCATGACGCAGGGCCGGTTTTTGAGGCGTCTCCTACCCTCCCAGTTGTCGACCAGACTTCTGAGTGGGCATCCATCTTCCAGCCGCATATATCTCTCGTGAGCTAGTATGACGGCTCGCTCTCTGCGCAATTTCAACGGTGGGATGTTTGCCATAATCTTGCCAGCGGCAATTGGCGTTGTCCTAAAGGTTCCACAGATTAGTCTTATGGCTTAGTTCTGAACAGCATCTAGGCTTGCTAGAGTCGTTTGAGAAGCCCAGACCTGAACAGAAAGACTGTAATCTAAGTGAGAGCGTACTGCACCCATGTACAGTCTGCTCAGCACATCCGCTCTCGCTCCCCACTTCGTTCCAGCTAGTTTCTTTACGATATTCAGCTTCTCGGAAGCTGTCTCCTTCACCTGCTGAATATGATCGCACATAGTCAGTTTCTGATCGAGAATTACTCCAAGGTTCTTGGGCTTTTTATCCATTCCAGAATCTTGCCATCCATTCGTAGCTCGACAGGTTCCTTCAATATATCACGACCCAGCGTAAACCATGAGTAAACCGACTTCGAGTGGTTTACCTCAAGGCTACACATTCTGGCGTGGCAGGATAAAGTTGTTAATGCCTGCTGGAGAGTGCCAATGAGCTGTTGGCGATCTCTCCCTGACTCCCACAACACAATATCATCTGCAAACAACAGCTTCTGACATTGCAAAAGGGCCGGCAAGTCGTTGATATAGACCAAAAAAAGCGTACAGCTGAGTGCCGATCCCTTCGGCACCCCCTGCTCGAGTGGAAGTTTCCTCGACAAGTGCTTACCAACACGAGTCTGTACCGTTCTTTCCGTGAGAAAATTTTGGATCCACTTAAGCATATATGAACCGACACCTAAATTCATCAGTTTCAACAACAAACCGGGCCTCCATACCCTGTCGTAGGCCTGCTTGAGATCGATAAATACCGCTAGCGTCGACTGACCAGGTCGATTTGTGTTGCCTAACTGGAAGCAATCCGCCACTTTCTGCATGAATAACGTCACTTGATCGATCGCATTTCGTTGCCTCCTGAACCCGCCCTCGACGTTGGACTTCAACGAAACGGGTCGGTAACTTTCTGCACGATCTGGGACCTTCCCCTTTTTGAGCAGGGGAACAATCCTTGCCACGCGACAAGCCTTAGGGAAATCCCCCTTAGTCCAAGTACGATTGATCAAATCCAACAGTTTCCTTCTGCCAATAGGACCGAGATGTTTCAGCATTTTGTTGCTGATCCCATCTGGCCCTGGTGCCTTGCGCAACTTGCACTTCCGAATTGCAATATCTAGCTCTCGTAGGTGAAATAGTTAATGAATGTGCTCGTCTCGTCCTCACCATAGACGTAACTGCGTTTCGCTTTAGCCTTCCTGATGCCGTTCAGAGCTTTCGACACTTCGCTCCTCTCACCCGTCCTAGAGATGGCCGCAAAAGCATGGTTTAGAGCGTCCGACCTTTTACAGTCAATGACCACCAAGCCTTGAGCCATTTGCAGGGGCGCAGCTGCTTTTGGCTCTTTCGCCCTGGTTAGGTTGTTGAGAAGTTTCCCTGCCTGTCGTCCGTGCGCAAGATCCAGGTTAGCACATGTCTTGGCCCATTTCTGTCTCGTACCCTCCGCAATGGCTTCCTTTACCTCCGCCGTAAGCTTGTTGTAAGCTCTCCTGGTTTCATCGGTTTTTCGACGACTGTGCTGCCGACGTGCAGCCCGCCTCAGTAGGATTAGGCGTGCCAAAGCGGGAGACCAAAAGTGCCAAACTTGCGCCCCCCGTAGGACCTCGGGATAGCTTTTCGAGCAGCACCTAAGATGGCTTTGACAAAGAGTCCGTAAGTCCGGTTAATGCAATCTGCTTGGATATCCAATCCGTTCAGAGCTACATCCGATGCACTCCTAAACAGATCCCAATTAGCACGATTATACACCCATTTTGGTTCTGTGTATGGGGTACTCACGTTGAGCTTTTCGAGTTCGATTGTGACCAAGACCGGCAGATGATCGCTACCGACGTCGTTGAGCACGTCCACTCTCGACTGTGACCTTAAGTCAGTTGACACCAGGGACAAATCTGGTCGCGACATGCCCCCATGCCCGGTGTGCAGAAAGGTCGGGGGGCTGTCTTTGCCCTGCAAAACAACTAGGTTTGTTTCGTCACACATCTCAAGTAGTCGGCGCCCTCGGATGTCAGTTTCCTGGCATCCCCACGCTGGGGACTTAGCGTTAAAATCACCTGCGACGATCATCCTTGTATCAATTTTTCTATGTTAGAACAAGACCTGAAGCTGTGACTTTAGGCTAAGACATTCTAATTTGACTTATTATAATAATTGTGATTGAGTATTTTTCTTTTTATCACTATTCTCTCTTGTAACACACTAAAGTAATTTGATAAACGAACCCCTGCCCTTGCGTTACAACTAAAGTAATATGATAAATGAACCCATGCCCGGTGTGCAGAAAGGTCGGGGGGCTGTCTTTGCCATGCAAAACAACTAGGTTTGTTTCGTCACACATCTCAAGTAGTCGGCGCCCTCGGATGTCAGTTTCCTGGCATCCCCACGCTGGGGACTTAGCGTTAAAATCACCTGCGACGATCATCCTTGTATCAATTTTTCTATGTTAGAACAAGACGTGAAGCTGTGACTTTAGGCTAAGACATTCTAATTTGACTTATTATAATAATTGTGATTGAGTATTTTTCTTTTTATCACTATTCTCTCTTGTAACACACTAAAGTAATTTGATAAACGAACCCCTGCCCTTGCGTTACAACTAAAGTAATATGATAAATGAACCCATGCCCGGTGTGCAGAAAGGTCGGGGGGCTGTCTTTGCCATGCAAAACAACTAGGTTTGTTTCGTCACACATCTCAAGTAGTCGGCGCCCTCGGATGTCAGTTTCCTGGCATCCCCACGCTGGGGACTTAGCGTTAAAATCACCTGCGACGATCATCCTTGTATCGAATGGCTCACTCAGTTTGAATTGCAACTCTGACTTAGGTGGATTGTAGAGGTTTACGCTTGTGAATCGCTGACCATATTTGTACACCTCCACTGTCAAAGTGTCAGTCCCACCGGGTCCCGCTGGGGCGCTGGATTCCACTACTCGGGCCGTAAGCGTATTTCGTAAGAACGTTACTAATACCTGGCACCTCGAGCAGGAACACCGGTAGGCTGTGAAGCCGTAAAGAAGAGGTGGCCCCTCGTCTGAGCGTAGAGTCTCTTGACACAGTAGGACATCTGCCTCGTATTGCTCTGCTATCGTATAGACCTCAATCCGTTTCAGTGAGAACTGCCGATTCAGATTGAGGTGGATAATCCGAAGCTGTTTGCTTCGGTCGTAACCGGATGGGAGTGCACCACTCTCCCTAGCCTTGCCTCCTGGTGCGTTCACCTTTCGGGTTTTGGTGAATGAGGGTGTACCACGTCCTCTAGCCTTGCCTCCTGGTACGGTCACCTTTCGGGTTTTCGTGGGGGACACAACTCCCCCGTTTGTGCGTGAGGCCATCGAGGCACTCTGGGACAGTGGGTTGGGCCCGGGCGTCGCGCCCGAGGGATGCTGGCCGCCTGACTCACATCCTAAAGTATCGCCGGTCTTTAGGGGGGGCACGACTCCCCCGTTTGTGCTTGAGGCCATCGTGGAGCTCTGTGATAGTGGGCTGGGCTCGGGCTTCGCACCCGAGGGATGCTGGCCACCTGACTCACATCCAGAGGAAACCGTTTCCTCCTGTGTTAACTTGTCCGATAGTAGCACATTTTTTGACCACAAACCTATCGTTGCCGTTGTGTGGTCGGAGCCTGTTTGACCGGTAATGCTCGTACCCGCGTTTTCGATTATTGACTTTTGCATAGATAGAGAAAAATTTGCCCCGGGGGGGGGGGGGGGCGGACTGGTTGCATGTAAGACACATAGGCTGTCCCCATCGTTGAGACAGTAGCTGAATGTCTTGGACTGGTGCCCAAGACCGCTGAACACATTGTCGGCACTGCGAGCTTGCCCTCGAGAGAGGGGAAATTTTGGAGACCGTCTCTTTCAACGTTCGTTACCAATGCCGTCGGCGTGGCGGCTTAGTGCGATGCCGGTGTCTCCGGAAACACTGGGCCCAAGGTCCCCCAACGTTTGTTGCGCGCCGTATCGTAGCACGCTAGACTCCAATCTTTTCATCCCCGTACTCAGCCTTGTGAGCCGAATACAGTGACTACTAAGTTAGCCATGCTCCCCCACTCGGTGAGAGGCGGAGGCGTGTGGCTGTTTTAATTTTACATTGATTACCTGGCCTTTAAAACCTATAATCAAAAACCAGTTCCACTAAGCCACCCCCACATGGGGTGTTCACGCCACAGCGAGGTGGGATCTGGAATTGCCGCGCGCCGCCCCCGCCGCTGACCCCAAACTTTATCGCCACTTGCCGTTCCTTAGGATACATGGAGCGGGGGGGGGGGGGGGGTAATTGATGCGTGGGCGACATCTTTCCAAACCGCAGCTAATACTCAGGCATTCATCTCGTTTCCTTGAAAAAGGCCAAAATAAAATGTGCGAAGGTTAAAACTACTAACTGGCTATAGGAAAACATGTCTACCGTTTGATCCGCGTTTGAATTATCATCTGTGCAACTCGTCTCTGAAAAAAACATGAAATAAATGACTTCTCCAAAGCCTTGTAAAAATATATACATGCCTAACCTTAACCATGGCAGCACGATATATACTAGCATTGCATCCCGTTGATTTGGTCCCAAGCTATAAATTATTTAGTTTCCCATTAACACCCCCCTCCTTTTTTTTTTCTATCTAATGATTGGACATCCCGTAAATTCGCGCATCACTTCTCCCCCCCCCCCCCCCCCCCCCAAACTCTTCAGCTTAACAAAAAGTCGTATTTACACTATCTGACTATTCTTCTGCATTTCATTATTTCGAAATATTTAATAAAGTAAAAGTAAAGTTCCATTTTAAGACCATGCGATCTATAGGACAGATCATATAATGGTCATCTGTTTATATGGCCTACGGTTAATGAGGCCTTAAGAGGGTGTCATGTGGCCAGCACAATGACCAACCGCCTTTACTTATCCCCAACTATTGTCGGGTACCCATTAGAACTGGGTGGACTCGGTGCGCCTAAGGATCCCGAAATTAAAAATCCCAGTCTTCCCCAGGATTCGAAAGCCAAACGCTTTACCACTCAGCCAACGTGCCTCCTTGAAATATTTGATAGGCTCTATGATATTTTTTTTTAGAAATCGTAATGCTTATTTTTGAAATAATTTCATTAAAACTTTTCGCCTTTCAGCAATACCCTTTTCGACCAGTGTATTCTAGTACCTGATACATTGAAATAGAACGGTCCGCTTTAAAACGCCCTCCCAAAACACATCTGACCTGTCAAGGCGAAATTGTTTTTATCTCCCCAACCCTTATCGCTACGTCCGTTGGACCCCCCCCCCTCCCTTTTTTTTTTCTCTTGCTTATAACTTGGACCGTCCGGTAGGCGATATGTCCCTCCCCCTCCACCAAACTCTCGACCTTTATAAATAGTCATATTTATCTGATTAATAGTTGGTACATAAGTTGTTCTTTTTGCCAAGAACAATTTTAAACCCCTCAATAAAACGGCCTGAGTTACAACACTCCCTCACCCCAACATCGTGAGAGAAACAATCTGCAAACTTTGTCAGTCTATACATATCGTAGATCTATATTTTTTTTAAATTTTTATAATACAATTTTGTTGTCCAGGATAATTTCGTTTGTCTAAAAATAATGAGACCCAAACGAAAAAAAATTATGGCAATAACTCTAAAACGAAACAAATGAGTCACCGCTGTACTCTGTGATGGCCTTTCAAGTTGGGTTGCTTTAAATGTTTTCATCTAATGAGTCAATTCGACAAAAAAATATGTCCACTTTATTTACTTTCAAGTCCGATTCCAAACCAAAGTTGGTCTTCATTGGATACAGTGCGATTCTGTAGACACTTGATTCGTTCTGCCATAATATACAAAACTCATGAACACATTCAAGTGGTAGTTACAAATTTACATTTAAAAACAAAACCAACAAAGGTTATACTGGTTGTAATTGTATCAATTAGTTTGGATCAGTCATGGAATTAAATTTGTAATAGCTCTGATAGGCTAATAATAAAGAAAATATGAAAACAGAATGTCCTATATTTATCTGTTGTTGGTTTCAAACTTTAAAGCGACGACCCAATTCTCTACACAAAGAATAAAGGGGACTAATTCAACTTAACCATCACATTAGTCAAGTGCAATTTCTTTCCATTGTTTGATACCGAACAAATTCAGTTAACTAATTGATTAATTTTTATTGATTCTTGTGTTGTCAGGTCAAAGAAATAATTGTTCAAAATTTCAACTTGATCCGAGATTGGGTGTGAGATAAATAACGTGTACAAGCTTTTTACCAGACAGGCATAGTTGATATAAGTTTTGCAATAATAGAATATTATCAAATTTTCACTATAAATTATAATATTATGCTAATTTTATTTTTAAGTTTAGAAGAATGTTTGTAACTTGCGCATTGCATTTTGTCGACTTAAAGTCATTTCATCTGCATCATTTGCAACTATTCCCAAAAAAGTCAAAACCATCTTCCTTTGTCTTGAATTACTTTACTCACGGGTTAATATTACTCTGTGTTTATGTTCTGTATTGGCGTAAACCTAGGGAAATTGAATTATAATGTTAAAAATGAACTATCTTCAGTTAAGATCATGTACTACAGGACCTTACATTTAATACATATTACTTTGTTGTGAAGGAAGCGCAGTTTTTTTTCCCTTTGCCTCACTTGATTTTAATTATTTCAATATAATTCAACGAGGGTGTCATGTGGCCAGCACAACGACCAACCGCCTTTACTTTTCCCCAACTATTTTCAGGTACCAATTACAGCTGGGTGGACGCAGGGGCACCCTAAAGATCCCGAAATTAAAAATCTCAGCATTGACAAGGATTTCAACCCCGAGAGCCCCTGTTTGGAGGCGCTTACTCAGCCACCGCGACTCCCCAGATCAAGACACGCAAAGAAAAGTAAAAGCCTACTACAAATAAAGTTAGCGGAACAATACAAATAATAAATAAAAAGTATAGGTCTACTACAAATAAAGTTAGAGGAACAATACAAATAATAAATAAATTTTCTTCTGATTAATTATCAATAATGGACCTTAAAAAGTTAACTAGAAAATTAACTTAAAAAAAAAAGATTTTCTAAGAAGAACTTTACATGCACAGACACATATCTTAATACTGTAAGTTTTTTTTGCTGACAAACAAAATTAATTAATTACCACTAACTAATAAAATAATTGGTTATTTTTTAATATTGTTATGACTTTGCCATGCGCACCGCCATCCAAGATAGTGCAGAAAGAAGGTGCGCTCTATCAGTGACTAAACAAGTCGGATGTTGACATGAGAGAGAACTATTTCCGCCCAAGGAGAGAGCCAATATGGAGATGCTGTAATCAAGGCAGATGCCCCTTTGTGTTTGTCATGTCTCCGTGTAAATAAACGTCTTTGTCTCGTTGAGTTGCCTCCCTGCAGTTATTACATTGGTGTCAGAAGTGGGATCATAGGCGACTCAACGAGAGGAGGTAGGATTCTAGCACAATGGCATCTTTGAAACAACTAGACCAGCTTTTAGTTAAAGAGCTAAGGCAGGAACTTCGTTACAGACGCCTGAAGCTTGGTGGTAGCAAGGAGGTGCTTACAGCTCGTCTCCGGCAAGCCCTAATTGATGAAGACGAAGATCCGGAGACCTACCTATTTGAAATTGAACCGGAGATTTATGAGCTTATTGGCAAGATAAATGAAGGTATTGATGCATTGTGTGAACAAATTATCAGTATGGGGAACAAGGTAGATAAAATGGTGTCTCAAGTGAAAGATGGAGTAGACTCGTTGGTAAAGGAGCAGTTGCCTGTAGACTCGTGGTAAAGAAGTTGCGTGGTCAAGACTGTGGCTGCACAAACAGTGGTGACGGAGATGCTGCGCATGGGAGCGCCGTCTGTGTCTGTGTTGTGGGCAAGTCTTGTGGTTGTGACTTTCAAGACGAGAAACGTGACAATGATTGCTGTGATGATCTCAACGAGATGTACCAAATCGAAGGGAAAGAGACAAATGAAGAAACTGAAGACTGTTACGTGCCTGGAGCTTTTGTTCCTGTTGTACCTGTTACCAGTACCTTAACTGAAGTCTGTTATGTGCCTGAAGCGTTTGTTCCTGTTGAACCTGTTACCAGTACCTTAACTGAAGTCTGTTATGTGCCTGAAGCGTTTGTTCCTGTTGAACCTGTTACCAGTACCTTAACTGAAGTCTGTTATGTGCCTGAAGCGTTTGTTCCTGTTGAACCTGTTACCAGTACTTTAATGAGCTGGACAGATCAAGACAACGTTGGGTCTGCGTTCAAGCCTGTTGCTATGGACTTTAAAGACCTCTGCCTATCTGCCGGTGCTCACGAGGGAAATTCGAAGCTTGACAACTGCATCCAGAAGTTTACCATGAACTGTACGTGCGGCGCATCACACAAAGAATTTAGATGCCAAGAAAACCGCCAACAGGGCATATGTACTTCTACCATCATCATCGACATTGGCATAGATGAATGTCAATCAAACCACTCTAAATCTGAGTTGCCAAGAGGAAGACATTTTCCACTTGAATCTGAAGAGACCTATCTTCTGGACGTGAGACTGTTATCTGAGGATGACTGCGGTGCATTGGACTTTGTTTGCAACCTTCAGCTCCCTTGAGAGGTGCCTGTCGGGAAGGTCTGCTGAGACAGCGTGTCCGATCATCGGCTGTGCTGAAGAAAACAGTGCTCGACACTATCTCTTTGTGTGTCAAACGGCCACGTCATCGTCGCAACAACAGCCTGGTCAACCGGAGAAAGAGAAAGCGGCACTGGAAGAAAACAATGCGGATGGCTTCGTGGGGAACACGCTCCCTGCCGCCTGTGGCTCCCACTGATCGACCTCCACCTGAACTGTCAAACCTCAGCTGCAGTGTTTCTTTTCGGGACGAAAAGTGCTAAGACGGGGGCAATGTTATGACTTTGCCATGCGCACCGCCATCCAAGATAGTGCAGAAAGAAGGTGCGCTCTATCAGTGACTAAACAAGTCGGATGTTGACATGAGAGAGAACTATTTCCGCCCAAGGAGAGAGCCAATATGGAGATGCTGTACTCAAGGCAGATGCCCCTTGTGTTTGTCATGTCTCCGTGTAAATAAAGTCTTTGTCTCGTTGAGTTGCTTTCCTGCAGTTGTTACAATATATTGATTCCTTTTTGTTAGGAACAATGAGTAATTGTGCAAAGTTTCCACTTGATTCAAAACTTGTACCAGAAAGACAGACAGACTGAATGGATTGATATAAGCTTTGTAAAAACAAGTAACATAAAAAAATTAAAGCAAAAGCTATTCCTTCTTTAAAAAACAGACATATAACTATTATATAATAAAGAAAATCTTGTACCCCACCTAAATTTACTCTCTCCCATGGTATCAATATTATCATAGAAGACAAAATCAGCTTTGAGTATGGTTTATATAGTTGATAAGTTGATACCTATTCACACCTAATTGAATGTGGATATAGTTGTAATATCTACACTCTCTCTTTCTCTCTCTTTCTATTTATATCTCTCGCTCTCTCACTTTCTCTCTCTCTCTCTTTCTCTCTCTCTCTCTCTCTTTCTCTCTATGTCTCGCTCTGTGTCGCAGTACTGGATAACAGGTATCTCATCGACACAATACATCAGTAAGAATAGCAGTAGCACCAATTCTAGTATGAACATTAATAATGTCACAAGTAGATCTACTATCGTCAGCTCTAATGCTAAAATGAAAGTCAACCCTTACACTGCGTGCACTGATATTATTAAGAATCAAACATGAACATCGCCCTTGAAATTGCACCCTGCAATATAAACAAGTTCCTAATAATTAAGGCCTAAAATTTGGAAGCGGATTCGAAACCAATAAATAATAATACATAAAATTATATTCTAGGCCTGGTCAAAACAGACTTCTCAAAGGTCCAAGAAGTCAAATTGACCACGGCTGTCCAGTAGATCAGGGTCATTACAAAACATGCGAAACAAGGTTGAAAAAGAACTTTCTGTTGTGTCGGCCAGTGAGTTGATGGCCATTTATTTACACATTTATTTTACTCATGTAAATAAACTTTGTATATATGTTTATCTGCCACTTTGTAAAGTCTTTTGTTGCATACATTAGTTTAATTGTATACCTGGAGGTTATACCTAATAACCTAGGCAGTACAAGAAGGGACCAATACACCTTTGGACGAACGTGCCAGCACACTTTTAACACTGATCTGTTGATCTTAAATACCTAAATCTAGCTATAATTCTAATTGAATATTTTTAGCTATACCCGCTAATAGGTAAATTAATTGATCAAAATTTTGTTATATTGAGTGGGTTGCTCTTTTAGAATCAATCCCCATTAATATGTAACATGGGGTACTCTTACAAGCAACCTCATTTCATTTGTAACAACATCCAATTGTCAAATGACTGACCAGTAAATTGGCCACTTCACTTGGCTAAAAAATATGAACCTCAATAGGTAGAGGTCTCCTCTTTTGGCATACGTCTGCTAACACTCATTGTTTTCAAACGTGTTATCGAAGCGTCCATCTAAATAATTCCAAGTTCACCACACCATCGAGATCACAAGATCATCGTTTAGTTTATGGTTTCACCTACTTGTTTAGATAAACAACTCTTGGTGTTTAGGAGAAGGCTTTTTTTTTTTACTGTGTAGAATAGTTCTGACATCCTATCATGCAAAAGTATACACTTTGACCTCTACAAAGATGAAAACGAGACTAGGTTTCATTTCTCTCACATAACTGCTATGGGTGAAATGAAGGTGAGGAAGGGTGCGAGCTAAAAAAAAAATACTTATCTAAAGCTAAGTCCCCCCCCCCTCCCCATTTACCACATGGTAACTGATGGCTCTCTGTAAGAGTGATAACTTTGTTCTGAATCACTTAGGAATGAAAGATTAATAAAGAAAGTCTTCTCAGTCAAAATTATTTTCTCACCCCACACATCTTCTCCCTTCCCCCTCCCAAAGATTGTAGAAGTAGATCTACTTGAAATATGCCTTAATAGATTTTTTAAAAAATATACCTTAGTGGGCCTCTACATCTAGCAGTCGTTTGAGAGGATAATTTTGTTTTTAAACACAATCTCAGACTTACAATTATTATAAATGATGTGTAGTTCTAAAATGTTTTTAAAACTCCCATTTATTTTATTAAATAATCAAATCAATAGGCTTTATTTTGTACTTTATTTTGTACGCCCACTTCTAAAACTTCAAAAGTTCTCTTTCTGAACATTAGAATGAATAGATCTAGCCTTGGCCAATGTGTTTCTTAGAAAAAAATATGCTAGAGACATTGTCGGGAAAAATTGTCTTAGCATGATTATCAATGACCAAACGATTAAACCAAATCTAGAACCACACCGAGAAGAAATGTAAACAAGACATGAAGTTCTGCATTCATAGTTTCACAGAGCATTATTAAAATTAAGAACGATAATAACCGCCTATTCCTTGCGAAATAAAAAAGCGCTAATGTTGAACGGCGGAAATTGTTAGGGGTTTTCTTTGTTGTTTTTTTTAAGTTTTTGCGGTAGAATTTCACTTAATGAGGAATGGTAGGCATATCTGCCAGTACCACTTAAAATTTCACCAGATCTAGTAGAAAATACCTAAACCTGGAATCACTGAAAACATATATTTTAGAGTAGGGTGATCAAAAATAAAATATTTTTGTGATGATCTCTTATTCTAAAATATTATATCTACCATAACAACTTGTCTAAAAATAGATGAAGGTTTAAAAAATGTGTCTGAATAGAGCAAACACGGGTAAATCGCACGCGGTCAATGCATATAATCCTTCTTTGTCTCTATTTTTTAGCGGTCCCCAAAAGGGGAAAAGACGCTATTAGTTTTTGTGTGGAATGTCTGTCCGTCCGTCCGTTCGTCCCGTTTAGATCTCGTAAACTAGAAAAGATGGTGAAAATCCGACATCATAATATTTTAGACTATTCAAAGTTCTGATGCAACTGTTGCTTTTCTCTTTTCTGAAAGCGAAAAATCTAATTTTTAAAATCACTTATGCAAGCACTTTTTTCATAAAAATACACCACTTTTACTACTATTTACTATTAATAGTAACAAATACGGGAGGCTCTTTAGTAGGGGAGGTAACTATTTGCCATGTTTTGAACACATTTATGCTAACGGTTTTTTATTTTTTGTCAAAAAAAGTTTTTTTTACATTTGTATTGCTAAGTTAAGTAAGTTCTGTCATACTACCGACTAAATTTACACAAAAAAATGTTTACTTTTTATTTTAAAGAGAAAAAAAATCTATGTAGTATGCGTATAAGTTGGACATAATTAAAACAATAATTAATAAGTAGTTTTTCATATTATCGCGTGAACTGCTGCTTTATAGCATAAGGATAGAACATTGAAGTAAAGGGGAAAACAATGTTGATAATCTGAATAAGAGAATGACCCGTTACAAAACAATTAGATCAATTAGATATTCAATATAAGACATCAGTTAGGCCTGGTTCACATCTAGTTTCACAGTTACTTTTACCTATCGTTTGGTCTGCTGGACCGCTTGGGGCACCACACAAGATCTGTCAACCTTCTTTTTCCATTCTTCTATCTCATTTGTCTTTGATATAATTTCATTCTGATGTTCTTTCTGAAAATATTGAAACCTGCCTTTTTACCTGCCTGGGTAGACCACTTCGGGGCCCGAATTTGAATTTGTGTTTTCACATAAACTGTTTTTGTAATCTTGTTTTTTTTATTTATTACAGTGCAGGATGCGCAGACATTATGCGCAAAGACCCAGTTTGAAATAACTGTTCCTTTAGTATAATTGCATGCTCAGTGGAAACACTTCTTGCAGTATTGAGCATAATAAGAAAATAAAAAGAAAATATTTTATAGACTTCTAGCATTTTCTTATTTTTCTCTCATACTGTTTTTTTTTTTACAAAGCTTATTTCAACTCACTCTGTTAGCCTAGATCTATTATAAATTTTATTACAGGACTGATCCAAACTAATTAATACAACTATAATTAATTTATTAGCTTTGTTATTTTAAAAAGTATTTTTTTAAATTCTTTTTTTTTACTCACAGGATGTAAAGTAAAGTTCCTCTATAGGGCAATGGATGTTAAGGTCATATGTTTCTTTGGCCTATGGTTAACAAGCAGGGTGTCATGTGGCCAGCACAACGAACAACCGTCTTTACTTTCCCCAAAATAAAGTCCATTAGAGTTGGGTGGACTCTAAAAACCCGAAATTCAAAATTCCAGTCTTCACCGAAATTCGAGCCCAGGACCGCAGATTAAGCGCTTAACCACTTTGAATGTAAAAATGACCTTAAATATCAACATGTAATCAAAGAGCAGCTTTCTCTGATTAATTTGTTTGTGTGTGAAAATTCCCAATAGCATTATTATTATAGCTTTTTTATAGCGCTTTTTTCATGCTTATAGCATGCTTAGAGCGCTTGGTCCAATCTCAATTGTGGATTGATGGGAGGGGGGGGGGTATCTTGCGGTTTTCTTTAGGCGCTCAGTAAACACAACTCTGCTCGAGTCGGGTGTCGAACCTCGTGCCCCCTTCTATGTAGCCAAACCAAGGCAAGTTCAAGCGCACTTGGCCTCTCGACCACGCTTCCCACTAATGAGTGTATGAGAGTTATCCGGCACTTAGTGGAAGCAATGTGGCATTCACTAGTTTGACGTTATCTCAGTGAGTATTAATGTCCTGACCAGTGAACTACGACCCGTGGGCCATATCTGGCTTGTCTTCTTCTATATGGCTGCCTGGTTCAAGCGCACTTGGCCTCTCGACCACGCTTCCCACTAATGAGAGCATGAGAGTTATCCGGCACTTAGTGGAAGCAATGTGGCACTTACTAGTTTGACGTTATCTCAGTGAGTATTAGTGTCCTGACCAGTGAACTACGACCCGAGGGCCATATCTGGCTTGTCCTCTTCTATATGGCTGCCTGGTCTTGCGATATGAGCGCTGGACTGTCGCTCGGCCGTGTCGATGGTCCCGAGTTCCTACCCTGCCCGCTTTCGTCGTCTTGCGGGAGTTTTAGGCTTGGATGTAGATTATCTTCAACACTGAAGAAACATCCGAAACATGTCAAACAAACGTATATTTCATATGTGTTTCTTTAGGTTATCTTATATCACCCACACATTGTTTTCTATATTTTCTTTGAATATATTTTTTCTCTGTTTCTGTTTCTTTACAATTACTTTCAATAACTAAGACCTATATATTTTCTTTGCTTTTTGGATGTAAACCGGAACTATTGACGCTAAATGTATTTGTAAACAAAGTCTACATTGCTGTGCTGATTAACTTTGAAGCTATTTCGCAAGCATTATTATATTTTATATTAGCTCTGTGTTGTTTTTTCTGCACTTCATACAAGACTGAGACATTGACTACAAATGATAGTATCGGCATTATGTTTTAACACAACTAAAGTATCTAACATTATACATTTACTTCTGTAATGAGCCAACACAATGTCTATAGGGCTAAGGAGGTGGGCTATTTAATAGACTAAAAATGTCTGTGCGTTTACTTTCCATTAATTTCATCTCTCTCCCGGTGTCTCGGTTGAATGTGTATCTTCCACTTGAGGGGTAGACCAAATTGAGCTGCTTTTTAAATAAAGGCGAAAGATGCTACTTTTGTTGCCCTTTACACCGTACACCAGATAGAATAACACATCCAGTGATTCACAGGGCGTACAGAAGTTCAGGCGGCAGAATAAATTATTCGACTGCTTTACATGGTGGAGGAGGGGGGAGGATGTAGGGTGTATAGTTTGTGAAACACTTATAAATGTCTTTTCTGGGAGGGACCTTTTTCTGCAAAAACAACAATAAGAAATAGTATTTGAATGTATTTCAGCCCAAAATTGGTCTTTTTTCACAAAACTGATGTGATACCAAAGAATCATTGGCTAAGCCGGGAGAGAGGTTAGGGTTCAAAACCCCCTCCCCCGAAATGAAATCCCCCCCCCCCAGGGGGGAGAATTTTGTGACTGATTTTTTGCTTTAATTAATTAATTTTGTTTACTTAAGTTGCGATTTTAATGTTAAACCATCACTTGCCCCAGCGCAGGCAATGGGGGTTTTGAGGTTAAACCCTCCTCTTCTATAAAACCAAAAATAATGCTACGCCCATGCAAAGAATATTTTAAAAATAACATATTTAGAAAATTTGAGCATAAATCTAGCTCAATTAGTCAGTAACTTTATTCGATGATAGAGCAACGTTTCTCGAACTGTGAATTACAAAGCTTATATCAACTAACTCTATCTGTTTGTCTGTCTGACCAAAAGTTCGTACACGTTATTTCTCCGACACCCAATCTCGAATCAAGCTGAAATTTTGCAGTTTTTTTCTTATACCTGACAACAAAAGAATCAATTTAAAAAAAAACAATTTTAGTTAATTAACTATTGGTAATAAATTACTTTGTTTGGTATTTCAAACAAGGGAAAGAAATTGTACTTGTCTGAAGTGTTGGTATGAGCTGCATTAGTCCCCTTTATATTAGGCTGCCGTCTCAGGCTTAACGAGCACAAACATAAACTAGAAACAATAGATAACTATACAATCTTCCAAGTTCATAGACTCTTTGCTAACAGTGGTTGCCGAGTTGGCTTGAGAAGCCTTTAGCCCACAAGTTCGAATATAGGCCATTCCCTTTTTTTGAAATACATTTAAAAAGCGATCACCCAGATACCCCGTTCTTTCTCCCCCTTTCCATGAAATGAACAACATTCAGAGCGGCCTGTTCAAAATTTAAGTCTTTTTTAAGTCTGCTAGTACTAGTAGTAATTATTAGCATTATTATTTCTATTACAAATTTTTTTATCAACTCATTCTGTCTGTCTGTCTGGTCAAAAGTTTGTACATGCATTTTTCTTCCACACCCAATCTCGGATCATGCACAATTATTTCTTTTATCTGACAATTATTGGTAATTAATTATTTTGTATCCTAAACAAGGGAAAGAATTTGTATTTGACTGAAGTAGTGGTACAAGCTGAATTCTTTCAGCTTCAATTTTCCAAGTTCATAGACTCTTTGCTAGCAGTGGTTGCCGCTTTGGCTTGAAAAGCCTTTAGCCCACAAGTTCGAATATAGGTCATTCCCTTTTATGAAATACATTTAAAAAGCAAATTCTTCCCCTTTATACATCGTCGTCTGAGTCTGAAAAATAGGACGATGCTATAAAAATAATATATAACTATACAAAATTTCCATGCTCATAATAGGCTCTACAAGCAGAGTGGTTAACGTGTTGGCACAAGAAGCCTGTGAAGGATAGAGCCATGAGTTCAAATTCAGATCGTTTTCATATTTTTATACATGTTTTTTTTATTTCTAGTCTAGATTACATGGCTGATCCAAACTAATTGATTCAAGTATGCTTTATATTAGCTTTTTTTTTTTTTTTTTAAGTATTTTTAATGCTTTTCTTGATATACAGCTCTGGTTGGACAACTTGAACGCAGTGATTGAACTAGTTTATTTCTTTAATCAGAACTGATGGGGAACACGTAGCCGAGAGCCTTAAAAACTTTGATAGCTCAAGTTAGCTACTGTAAGATTGAGAGCGACAGTGGGCTAAAGGACAAGGATTGCCGTTGCGGCCATTGACAAAAAATAATAATCATTGCCATTTAGATAAAAATGAATGGACACTTCGTATGAGTTTCAACTTTGTACAGGGTTGCACTTCGAGCGTTACAGCAGAAAAATTGCTGATAGGCAAGTATTCTCTAAACACAGCGTAAAACTCCTTTCCCCGCCCCCCCCCCCCCTCCCGAATTGAATTGCTGACTATGCTAAATAACCCCATTCAGTAAAATATATGAGACCTATTGAAAAGGCTCTCGGAAATTTGAGTGCTTCTCAACTTTTTACATTTAAGTCCGTCTGGTAGAACAGATTTAATTCCTAGTAGCCTATGCTCTATTCAACAATATACAAATGCTGAAGCTTTTTTTATTTTGTTTACAGAGCGTCTATCAAGTCCCTCTATCTGACTGGTCAACATTTTGTACACGTTATATATTAAGTCCCTCTGTCTGTCTGGTCAACATTTTGTACACGTTATATATCAATTCCCTCTATCTGACTGGTCAACATTTTGTACACGTTATATATCAATTCCCTCTATCTGACTGGTCAACATTTTGTACACGTTATATATTAAATCCCTCTGTCTGTCTGGTCAACATTTTGTACACGTTATTTCTTCTCTTTCCATCTGGTCAACATTTTGTACACGTTATTTCTTCTCTTTCCATTCTCGGAGCAAGTTGAAACTTTGCACAATCTTATTTTATCTTATATAATACAGACGTTACTTCAAAAAAGAAGATGATTACGTCCTACGCGTCATGCATTTAGTCATGCATATTAACCAATGACTTAAATTCTGCCAAGTCACTGGTTTTTCTGGCTAGCTCAGGCAACCCATTCCATGCTCTAATAGCACTAGGGAAGAAGGAGTATTTGTACAAATTTGTCCTAGCATATGAGACTAGGAATGTGCCTTTATTTTTGTGTCTTTCAGAGTATTTTATTAGATTTTGTTTTTGTATTTGAAGATTATGGTTCAGTGTTTTATGTATAATTGCTACTTTACTTTTGAGTCTTCTGTCCTGAAGGCTTCCTAAATTTAGTGATTTTACTAATGGTGTTACTCTAGTCAAATGTGAATATTCGTTTGTTAGGAATCTCACTGCTCTATTTTGTGTTTGTTCCAGTTTCTTAATGTTTTCTTGAGTTGAGGGGTCCCAAACGGTGGATGCATATTCTATTATTGGCCTAACCAAGGTTAAATAACATTTTAGTTTTATGTTCTTATTTGATTTATAGAAATTTCTTTTAATAAACCCTAATGTTTTGTTGGATTTTTTTATAGTTTCATCAATATGTGGATTCCATGACAGTTTTTCATTTATTATAACACCTAGATATTTTGCATTTTTAGTCTGTGTTACTGGTTTGCCATGAATAAGATAAGTGGAATTAATTTGTTTTAGTTTTTTTGTTACTCTTAACAACTGACATTTTTCTGGGTGGAAAGACATGCTCCAATTTGATTCCCATTTCTGTAATTCATCTAATTCTCTTTGTAAAATATCTGTGTCTTGTATTGTTTTTATTGTTCTATGTATTATGCAATCGTCTGCAAATAATCTGACTTTTGTTCCTGAACTAATGCAATTTGGTAAATCATTTATGTAAATTAAAAATAGTAGTGGACCCAAGACTGTTCCTTGAGGTACACCTGAGTTTACTGTTATTGGTGTTGATTTAGAGCCATTTATTATTACAGTTTGTTCTCTCCCTATCAGAAAATCTTTAATCCACCAATTATTCATTGTCGATTACAACACACGAATCCATCATCACATCAATTATTTAATCAATTAGTCGTAATTGATTTTGCTTTATATGGACTCTTGTCAAGGCGAATGAGGCCAAAAATTTAAACAATAAACTAATAAATTCTTTTATTTTTAAAAGTACTTCAATAGCTCAGTAGCAAAACACGTCGGCCTTTCATCATGAAGGATCGAGTTGTAATTCCCACTTGAGCAACTTTTAAAAAAATTGCTTTTGAAAAGACAACACGGAAACCTTATCCCAGATATTGTACCATATTGTACCATAACACAATGAAAAGGAAAATTGCGCTAAAGAAAAACAATTAATACAAAAATATTTCTAATCGTACAAATGTATTATTGTTAGTCTTAGATCTATTAAAAATAAAATGCATGATTGATTTTAAAAAAATTGATGCCATTTTACTCAATATAAGCGAGGTTTTTTAAAAAAATTGATGCCATTTTACTCAATATAAGCGAGGTTTTTTAAAAAAATTGATGCCATTTTACTCAATATAAGCGAGGTTTTTAAAAAAAATTGATGCCATTTTACTCAATATAAGCGAGGTTTTTTAAAAAATTGATGCCATTTTACTCAATATAAGCGAGGTTTTTTAAAAAAATTGATGCCATTTTACTCAATATAAGCGAGGTTTTTTAAAAAAATTGATGCCATTTTACTCAATATAAGCGAGGTTTTTTAAAAAAATTGATGCCATTTTACTCAATATAAGCGAGGTTTTTTAAAAAAATTGATGCCATTTTACTCAATATAAGCGAGGTTTTTTAAAAATTATTTCTTCTTATACTTGTTCGACGCGTTTAGAGTACTTTAGACATCCGCTATTTATTTTTACAACCGGCCCTTAAGAGTTTGTATACCACATGTTGAGAACTACTGGTTTAAATTATTAAAGGCGTTGTATTTGGGTAGACCAAGCGTTTGCATATTAATCAAGGCTGTACCGCGAGTTTTTTTTTTAAAGTTTAAACATAGGTTTAGGTAAATAGAGTTACATCCCATACAACCTACTTTCTTTGATGTAGGTCAGTGTTTCTCACCTCGAGAAAGGCATATCCTCAATTACTCTACTGGAGATAGGTATCCTACTACTACTGTTGGGGTACTCGGCATTATCCTAGCCTAGCAACGACAGTTGACAATATACTTTACAATCATAAATGCTACAATCATATTTGCAAATAAGAAACTGTCGAATGATTTGGGCATGCTTTTTCCCCCTGTTCCCTGCTATGAATATTTTCAAGAAAAATGTATAACACAGTAATATCTTCTTAGTTTGCAATTAGAGTCCTTAAACAATAGAATCATGTAAGATAACAAAAAGACGGATAATAAAAGATTTACTTCTGCAAGGGTGAACGACTGCATAGAAAATGCAATAAAAATACACATAGGAAACCCTGCTGAACCCAAGCAAGAAGAAAGACATTTAGGCAGCTACAAAAAAAAAAAAAAGACAGTTAAAACAAAATAGGCTTATAGTTAACTTATCTGTCCGATGTTATTTTCTGTCGAGGCAGAAATGAAATGAGCTGCACCATGGGCGTAGCCAGGATTTTTTTTCGGGTGGGGGTTTTGGGGGGTGGATTTTTTTCTCCCCCCCCCCCCCCCCATCCTGATATTGAAAGCCAACAAAATGCATATTCGGAGGTATCTACATTGCATTTTCCTGCTATTAAAAAGTTTAATTTCAAAAACCTAATGTGCTATTCTTACTGACTTGGACCCTCCCGCGCCGTTTGGCGCATTTGCCGTCAAGCTGTTTCCATAAAAATCTGTCACTGGTAATGTCTGAATCCTCTTCCCACCTGCTATGAGGACCTCAATGAATGAGTGACGTCAAGTTGTACTAGGATATCATTGCAACTCTTCTTATGCGTAATTCATTTTGTCGGAGAGCATGTCCCGCAAACCTCATGCTCTCTCACAATCTTACTTAAGGGTCGACTCCCAGGATTTCCTTGATTTAAACCCGATCTCTATAACTGACTTCTAAAATCTGTCTTTGTTGAGCCACATTTAGTGTTTTTCAATTTCGGCAGATGACTATTCACTGCATTTTTATTAAGGGAGCCCTGCCACTGGTAAAAATGTGTAACCTCTCTTGAATACGCTCTTGGAATTAAGTGACTGTAGTTTACTTTAGATTTTATATCGAAAAGAGAAGTTTTATCGTCAAAATCGTCTGTTGGGGGTTTTCCACCTCAAAATGCTCTGTAAGGGGGATCTTAAACTCAAAACCATCTGGAGGGGTTTTAAACTTTTAAAAAACGCCATCAGTAGAAGAGGGGTTTAAACTTAAAACCCCCGATTGGATTGGCTACGCTCAAATAATTTTAGTGTGTAATTTGCTTTTTTTTTTATATTGAAGAGGTATTTTTTAACATCAAATCCATCTGAATGGGGGTTTAAACTCAAAACCCTTTTGGCAACGCTCATAGCATTTTGAGTGCGTAATTTGCTTTTATTCTTCAACTGAAGATGTATTTTTTAGCCTCAAACCCCTTTGGCGGGGGGTTTAAACTCAAAACCCCTTTGGCTACGCTTATAAATTTTAGAGTGAGTAATTTACTTTTATTTATATTGAAGAGTTACTTTTTAGCTTCAAACTCCACTGGAGAGGGAGTTTAAACTCAAAACCCCTTTGACTACACTCATACTATTTTGAGTGTATAATTTGCTTTGTTTTTATTATTAAAGAGGTATTTTTTTACCTTCAGACCCCGCTGAAGTGGGGTTTAAACTCAAAACTAAGTCAAACCCCATTTAGCTACGCTCATAACATTTTGAGTGCGTAATTAGCTTTTTTTTATATTGAAGAGAGGGGTTTATCGTAAATTTTGGAGGGGGGGTTTAAAATCAGAATCTCCCTTAACTGTGCTCTTGGAATTAGGGGATTTTTGTTTGCATTTTTTTGTTTTGTTTTATAGAAGAGGGGGAGTTAACTGCAAAAACCCCAAGTAGAGGGTTTAAAACTCAAAACTCCTGGTAGGGGGTTTTAGACTCAAAACCCCTGGTAGGGGGTTTTAGACTCAAAACTCCCTGGTAGGGTTTTTAAACTCAAAACCCCCTGGTAGGGGGTTTTTAACTCAAAACCCCATTGGTTGTGCTGGGGCAAGTGATGGTTTAGTATTAAAATCTCACCTAAAATAAACAAAATCAAAGCAAAAATCATTCACTAAATTCCGATCCCCACCCCAGAGGGAGGGGATTTCATTTCGGGGGGGGGGGGGGGTTTGAACCCCAACCCCCCCCCCTGGCTACGCCCATGAGCTGCGCTGATGTAAAGGCGCGGAAAAACGGAAGGTGTCGATGCGGTCTGTAATTACAGTAATGGGGAAAGGGAGGAATGTTTGTCCCCATCTCATTTTTGTTTTAATTGTTAGTTGTTGATCCCATGAGTGTTGATGATGCCTTGCATGTAAATAAGCTTATTTTCAATCTGCAGACGGTGTTTTTCTCATTGCAATGTTGTATAGCAGTGATGAGGAGATAAGTGGTGCCCCTGTGTTGTGTTATTAAAATGAATGCAAACTTTCCAATGTCTCTAAGGTTTTCTTGGAGTCGTATTTTTTAAGGTCCTACCTGTTACCAATGAAAATCATTTGGCACCTTGAGCATATTATTGCATATACAACCCCTCTGCTATTACAATAAATTTACCACTAACATTGATGGCCGTTTTAGGACAGTGAAGGTGGGTGTAGCAAGCTTGTGGTCTTCAGCAGGGCCGAAAACGCCCCCCCCTCACAGGATGATTTCATAAAATGGGTGTCGCTAGGACTCAAAGGGTCGGTAGGTGCGAGCTGGTCACCAAAGGGGATCAAATAGATGAATAAGAAACTGGAGGTGCTTTAAGCAAATAAAAAAAATGAAAGCATGTCAAGATCAGCCTGGACCAATGGAATTAAATCAACTTCAGGAACATATAGCAAGTATCCTGACGAAATAGACTAATCCATAGAATATTTTAAGAATCCTCAGGAGCAATTAAATAACACTCGACTATTCAAACCATATAGATCTATTAATTTTTTTAATTATGTGATCAGTTTTGATAACAGTAGTCGATAGTGTAGATACAACAGAGATATGGCTGCATTTAAATGTTACTAAACTATGGCCGCAAACTCTTTTTTTTCAGCATTTCCCTCAAGATAAATTGAGCATTTTCCTCAACAGAAATGTTTGAAACTGGATTTAGTTCTGTAGATATAGCACTTCATGCGTAAGTAAAGAAATAGACTGGATATAGTCACTAAATGAGACCCTTCACCTTGCTTTGACTAATTTAAAGCCTGACCTTTCTAATATTGTCAAACTGCATGAGGCACAAGGTTACCTTGGCTAAGGTTCATCTCTTAGTGAGATGACAATAAGAATAGGCATGCTTTTTTTGTAAAAAAAAAAAAAATAAAGAATAGGTGCCGGTAGTACCGGTACTCAGTGATTAGGTGCCGGTACTCAGTAGTTGATTGCCTAACTTTTAACTATTATAGTTTATTTATCGATATCAAATAATATTCTAATTAAAATTATTGTGGATTCTAGATCTAGAATTTCTATGTCTAGTTTAGAATGTTTGTTGTTTTACATATTTCGGATGTTCCTTCAGAGTTGAAGATGTTTGCTTCCTAGTCCAAACCTCCCGCAGGACGACGGGGGATGGGAGCGGGCAGGGTTTCAATCTAGGACCATCGATAAATCCAAAAGACAGTCCAGTGCACAAACCGTACGACCAGGCAGCCATGATTTAGACTAGACCAAGATCTATAATTTCAATTTCTAGACTTAAAGTGTAGATTTTTATTTCCAAATGTCTAGATCAATATTGCAATGTTATAAAATACTAAAAACTAATATACTATTTTTAAATTTAATACTGCATTCAGTCTAATAGATTATCTAGGCTTTTGTTTTTTTAATAAATCTTATCTAAATTACATCTACATTATTCCAAATTTCTATTTTAGATCCTGATCTAGTAGATATAGATCTTAAGATTGATAATTAAGAAGTTTAATTTAGGTAGATCTACATCCTCATTCTTGTTCCATTTAAATGAAAATGCCAATAGCTCTGTTGGGAACTGTGCTGGAACATCGAGCAGACGTTGCCGAAGTACTTTTTTTTATTTATTTTTCAATTACAAATCAATACCAAAAGATTATCTAAAATTGTTCGTCTGACATATTGTACATATCCGCTATTTGTCATGCCGTAATGTGTAATATATCTCTTTATCAATAATAGGCTAATAGTTTGTAACCAGTTTGTTATTAATGCATGGTCGTGCGGTTAGCGTGCTGAACTGATTATCTCGACGGTCCCGGTTTCATAACCTGCTCGCTGCCATCCCCCCTCGTCCAGCGGGGGATTTGGATAAGGAAGTAAATTATCTTTAACTTTGAAGGAAAATCCAAAACATGGAAACATTTTACAGAAAAAAAAATTTTTTTACAACGCCAAATAAATCTTTGAAACATTATTACTTTTGACGATCAATACAAAATCACGTCTTGAGTATTCTTTGCGAATAGGCGGATCCGACTCTGACGGGGCCGCCTCTGAGTTTGTGTGACAACACAAACTCTCTTTGTAATTTTGTTTGTTTTTTTTAAGTATTTTTACATTTTGTTTTACATAACTATTAGATTGTTTGAACAATACTTTTAAAATCAATAAATACCACTTCGACATTTGAACAAGGAAACTGTCAAACCTGCAAACCTACGCCTACGCTTGCCAATTGATTATCCACCAATACAGAATTGCATCTATGGCTGAAAAACTAAAATAGCTAGCTTTTTTGTGTATCTAGTGTACAGCGGTGTTATATAAGTATAAGTACTATAACGCTTTTTTGGCACTTCTTATTGCAGAATCAAATTTTCTGAGCTCTCTCATAATGTAATTCATTTTTTTTTTTTTTTGGTTTGATTCAGTAGCAACATTGACATGTTTAGTTCATCTTGAAAATCCCAAATAAAGGAAAATCTCCTACATTTATGTCATGTTTTATCGCCATGTTAATGTCATTAAATAAACAAGGTTACAAAGACAGCTTCTGTGGAAACACAAACTCAAAATCGGCTCCGAAGTGGTCCACGCAGGAAGTTAAAAAGGCAGATTTCAATATTTTCAGACAGAATATCAGAATGAAATTATATCAAAGGAAAAGGACAGAGAAGAATGGAGAAAGAAGGTTGACTGATCTTGTGTGGTGCCCCAACGGTTAAGCAGACCAAGGGATAGATGAAAGTGAAGGTTAAGTTAGACGTGAACCTGGCCTAACTGATGTCATATATTGATTATCTAATTGATCCAATTGTTTTTCAAAGGGTCAATCTCTTATTCAAAGCCTCAAGAAAAAGAAAAAAAACTAAACATTTCAGTAATAAAACAAAAGATCCTTTACATCATCAACCCTATAGACCACAAGGTGTCATAGGGAAACTTTACTTTACTTACATTAAGTATCCTAGGGATGTATTGCAGTACTGTAGTTCACGCGATAATATGAAAAGCTACTTATTAATTGTTGTTTAAAAGTGGTCTATATAGACCCCCCCCCCCCCAAGGGGTCTACGAAGACTTCCACGGGGTCTACGAAAGTGAAAAAAAATGTGGGGGTCTATGATAGTGAATTTCATCTCATCGGGCTGTGACTTTAATTTTCACACCCCGTTAATGTAACTATTTCATTCAATTATAAATAGATTTTAAAAATATAAATATCTATAATTAGTATACATGTAACTAATGTTTAAGAAAAAGAAATCTAGATTTTACAGCGTTGGTTATTTATTCCCTTGTCAAATTTAGCCGTTGTCTAAGTGCTTTTTTACGACCTTAAGAAACCAATTACACTGGACGATTATTTGAGACCAACATGATAAAAGATAAAGGTGTGCACTAATTTCAAAAACTCAAAGATAAAGTTCAAAATAGATCCACAAAATCTCTCTTCAACATCATATAGAGAAGATGGTGGTTTGTGAGCGTCTTTCAAGATTTCTTTACTTACAGTAAAATACGGAAAACATTATAGATAAAACATTGATTTTACCAGCTGTTGAATTAGTTTTAAAAACTGTTTCACAATAATCTACATCTGATATTATGAAACAAATTTCTTTAAGGAACACTACAGTTCAAGTGCACATCGGTGGGATGAGTTATAGCATTAAAGCTCCAAACTGCCTAATGGTCGTCGACTCCACATTTTTCCTGAGGGCTGACCCACGAAACCTTTCCCATGTTTGGGTATAGATGCAAAGCAGCATTTTTTGGAATTCTGTTTTTTCTTCTGCTAGGTGGGCTGCATGCCAAGGCTAACGAGTCCCTCCTGCCCAATGCTCACTGGTTAAGCCACCAGTTACTGGCCTTCGCCCATTTTCCTGTTAGTGAAACCAGTTCTGCGAATCCCAATATTTGAGCCACACATGAAAGATCAAGAAATACAAGAAAAACTGCTCTTGCAAAAACTTTTGCAATGATACTTAAGGCAAATTAGATAATTTTTAATGTTTGAAGGACAACTTCATAGAAAAACAATTTCCTATATGAAACATAATATCCGCAGTAACGGATGATAAACATGCAAAAAGCAACAACAAACATTTCCAGTGTCTTTGGTGATTCCAGCAATACCTATTAATTGTTATTTTCATTGGTTTAATTTTGAATTTTATCAATAAAAAAAGATAGATCTCTCTAACTTTATATGTAGCTTTAAATTACTTTTTCACTCCTCGACTCACTACAGTTAGATATTAGTTTAAAAAATGGAGTTTCTGAATTTGCAAAAATGCAATATAAGTTAAGCAGGGGGTCTACTGAAAACCAGCAAACATGGGAAGGGGTCTATGAGACAAAAAAGTTTGTGAACCACTGATCTAGCTCGTGAATCAATAAAGGGGACTAAATGCAATTACTTTCATTTTCTTTTCTGAATTTTATGTATTATGCCCCTTTAATTGAGGTTGAACTATTATAGAAAATCTGTATTATTATAAGTAGTAGTAATACTAGTAATATCATTTATTTATTTCCATTTCTTTTACAACTAGTGTTCAGGGGCCTATCATTTAAATCTTTTCTGGATTCAATAATATTTCATGTATTACTTTACTCAATTCTGGAGATGCTAATACCGCGTTCCGTGAATGTTATTAAGGGACTTTCGATTAAATGACATTAGATCTATAGGCTACAACCAGCACAAGTTGGCCCTATAGTATGTTTGTATCTCTGTCTCGGGTCGCAAAGATTTCTAACGTTACTTCAAGGCAGATGCGTAGTTAGCAATATGTGGGTTGTCCGCACATTATAAATTTTGATTTTAACTGGGATATGGAATCCCGAACGGCTACCATCTGTTGCATGTCACTGATAGGCCTTACCAAAAAGGTTATACCAGTATTGTGTATTTTGATGGAAAAGGTGGAGATAAAATTTTGAGCTGTTCATGATCGCCCTTGAAAGAACATGCCGCTAGAAAGTCACATACACACAATCGCCAGTGTTCAATCGTGGTTAAAAGCAGTATCGAAAATTAGTCCAGACTTTGTTTTTGTGACCATTGCCTGCTCGCATGGGCGACTGCATGGGAAAGAAAGAGCCAAATTCTATACAATTTTATTTTTGCATCATCAAATCAATTAACTTCATCTAAGTTACTAAGTAGCAACGTGACAACTGAAGAAATCAATCCAATAGTAATGGACTAGCCCACAACGACTAATACAAACATAGAGAGAGAATTCTACTAGATTTAAAATAGCGGTATTTTACATTGTAAGCGAAATTCCTACTTTTAATTATTATTCCAAAATGTTTGATGTGCCGGATTAAACTTTTGCGAGGGGACCATTTAGCCCGCGGGCCATAGTTTGATCCAGTGGCGTAGCAAGGTATCCGTGAGCCCGGGTTCAAGAATATGTTGATGGGACCCTCGACCCCATGTGAAAAATATTTTGTGTATCAAAGAAATCCAGTAGTTTGTATGTATCAATACATTTACTAAAAGACATTCCAATGCAAGTTCATGATCACAGCTGACAGAATCATTTAAGTCTATGTTTAAGTACCGCTACTGTTTAGTACAGTGAACATAATGCGGAAGCGGCTGTTTTTATTGAAACAATACCTGAAGGCTAATGTACTGTCCTCTCATATTGAAAACCCATCATTGCCTTGGCATCGTAAGTAATTTAAAGAAAGATGGTGATATTTTATTACTTAAGAGTATTTGTTCAGTCAATCCTTCAGACTTCTGGGTCTCACTAATTTGAAAACCGACAAATGACTCGCTGATTGCAATTTCTTTGGGTAGTTCGTAATCGGAGTTCACAAAACATTTTCTGAAAATAATCCAAATTTAATACATTTTTAATTCTCTGAGTGCTGTAAGCCATGATAGGGAAAATGGCGCTGATTGGATCTCCTTTAGTATTTTTGCTAAAATGGCATTCCCGACATGTCTATTATTTTGAATCCGTGGGTCGAGGTAAAGGCTTGTGTTTTTGTTTTCTTAAGAATGTATGTACTGCTAAGACATTGTCGTTGTTACTTGTGTCTCGCGATGACCACTAAATAAAAGGTTTTTGCTAAAGTTAAAACAAACATTCACTATGCGATGAAATTACTTTCCTTCAGTAATTGTCAACTTCTTGCAATGTGCTCCTTGTTGGAATCATCCACCGTTCTCAGTCGTTCATGTTATTTGTTTGTTTGGCAAGCTTGTTAATGAAGTTAAATAATTAGTATGTCTTTTTTTTTTTTTTTTTTGACCATCTAGTTGAAAAACAAACAACATTGATTCTATCTCAGGGTATAAGCCTGAGACCATTGAGACCACCCGAACGACTTTTCAGTGCACATTCTAGACGACAAAGCAGCCATTCAAGTGAAATACCATTCCATGATAAATGTAATCGCTCTGTCTCAAAAAATTTTGGTATAAATCTCCTCCCCAATTCAGTCACGATAAGTAGCTAAAATGTCAACATCTTTAACGTTTTCCCAAGTAACAGAACATAATGTTTCTTTTAATGTCTAATTTTAAGTCTAAATCTAGATTTCTGGTAATAAAAAAAAAAAAGATGCTTACTGTAAAAAGGTAATACTATCAACGGTTTAATTAACATAGAGGGGGGAAAAAAGAATGGCAGTATGGAACCCAAACGTCACAGCCAACGCACCGTCACCAACTTACAATAAAACTGATGAAAGCAGTTCCTTACAATGACTAGCTGAAAACATGGGTTAAAATAATGTTTTGAAGTTATAAAGTTTGATATGGCGTTGTTACACCATCAGGTGTGCGGTGTGGGCCCCTAAATGGTCGTGGGCCCGGGTTCATTGAACCCCTTCGCGCCATGGATGCTACGCCACTGGTTTGATTAAATTATCACTGGATTAAGATGTTAAATAGTAAAATACTTGATTGTTTAAGACATTATGTAACGTTTTCAATAGGCTTCATCGTAACTGGCTCAAAAGTTAATTGTAAAATTAATAATCGTCCATTTGTCATAATAATAAAATGTATAAGAGATCTTGATCTAGCTATTTAGATAGATCTATGATCTATGCTCTGTAGCCTAATCTGTACTGTGTAGCCTATGAAGTACAAGTAGGACTACCAAACTTTCAGCAAATTAAAAACTAAAATTGTAGTCCAATATGGCCAGTGAACTCCATAAACTTAAGGTAGAGTTAAACCAATGTGTTATTATGATAAACATATGGTCATTTCATTATTTTATAAAATGTAAAAAATTTTTTTATATAAATAATGTATATATGTATTATCTTGATCTATATATACCAATAAATCTATGTCATAGAAAGAAAAAAAATGCAGAATATAATTTGATATGAAAACACAAATTTGGCAACATAAACTCGGTGACGTAATACAATTGGTACACTCTGCATCAACAATGGCGTCCCCTAATATCTGATACACGGGGATGAAATAATCATGAAAACGGGGGTTCTGTTTAGTTCTAAAGATGGCGGCGCCCATGTATCAACACATGAAAGAAATGAAAACAAAAGTGATTTTACTATTCAAAAGGATTCAATTAACTTTGTTAACTCGGATACACATACCACCATAGGCAGTGTGTTGCAGCTTGATGATGAATTCGTTGAAAAATTCAATGTGTCTGACCCATCTTCCGGTACTGAAATACATTTAGATTTAGATCTACAGCATCATGATCATCCTGATCATGTCATTCATGATCCCGAGTTGGATGTTAATATTGGTCATTCTATGACTATGGGTTTGGAAGTGGGAGACATTGAAGAAACTGAAAATGTAAACAACCAGACACTAGACTGGCTGAAACAGGGTGTAAGTTCTTCTGATGTAGACATGTTAGAAATCTGCAACAAAGATTCTACCATAGAAGGCCTTTCTATGGGCTTAGATTCCCACTCAATTGGTGGTCCTGACTTGTCATCTGAAAATTTGGACTACATGTTTTCAAAGCAAAGTGAAAGTGCTGAATCTAGCTATTTTGAAGCACTTGACAATGGAGAATATCCTTCATCCATGACAAATTTTGTAAATACAGTAAATATCAATTGGTCAGGTCATCAGGTCCAGTCACCAAAGCTGAACAATGACACTATTTGCCAACTTTCTTCTACAAACGATCCTGTCGGTGAATTTGTATCATTCTCTGATCAAGATGTATTATCAGACTCATTGAACAACACCAACGCTAGTGATTTAAATAGTATTCTCTACAGTAGTTTGAATAAACCTGATTCATCAGCTGTTAAAATCGTTCAGTTTACTCCCAATTCTAGCTTTATAGAAGCTGAACAAGGAATCAACAATATATCAAACTCTGTTTTAAAAACTGTTCCATTATCATTTTCGACTACACTTGCTGAAAACATTTCGGTATCAAACATTAAGGATGTTGCTACAGATTTAAATCTCACTAGTTTACCAAACTTTTTAGGTCTTGAAAATATTGGCAGCTCATCTATAAACAGTAGTTTAATTGACAGTCAGGAAGTTGTAAATATCTTACAGGGGTTGGCCCCTGGTATAAATAGTTCAGACATAAAAATTGAAAACGATTTGCCAAAAGAACAAGGTCTCAATGTTACAACTATTTCAATTTTGAATGATGATGAACATTCAACGAAAATTTTAGTAGACAGTCACAGAGGTCAGCAACAAAAATATGTAATCAAAACTGCTGATTTAACTCAAGAAAACTGCTCACAGTTTCATTTAAATTCATCTCATGGACAGCAGATGTACTTAATAAATCCAACTTCTGGAGATCAAAGCTCAGAATCACAAAGAACTGCAGTTGCAACAGCCATGCCAGGTAATAAATGACATTGTCTTCAAACATTGTCTGGACCTTTCCAATTTTTTGGTCCAAGTCAAATTTAAAAAGAAATTTAAACATTTAGTCACATGACCCATTTTAAGAAAACTGAAGTTTGTAGAATTTGTTATTATCTAAGACACTAATTTTGTTTTTTCTTTACCTACCATTTATAGCTCATTTACAAATAGTGTACAAATTCTCTCTTAGTTTCTATTGATTTCTTTTGAATCATGTTTTGTAAAGTAGACTTTTTAAAAATTAAGTTTTTAAATTAATCACTACATAATTCATTGAATTCATTTACTCTATTATAATATTTTCAAAAACTAGACGTATTGGCCTATTGCCCACAGGTCTTAATTTGCGTATCACTGTCGATATAGTCACTAAGAGTTATAAGAAAGCGAATGTGTGAATATAAAAAAATAGTATGAATGGAGCTATCAAAATACTTTTTAAATAGCTAATTGACCTAAATCCATTTTTTTTAATAAAAGCATTTGCTTGTATGCCTATATATCTAGAGTCAAGATACTATTATAATAGATGTAGACCTATTATTGTAAGAGTGAATTCAATACTATAGCTCAAGAAGCTTAATAATTATTGTAGGTTAGTATATTTAATATCCCCAATATAGAGCCTCATGTAGTGTGTTTAAATTTGAGGGTTAATTCGTTTAAAATATGAAATGAATCCACTTTATTTTGTATGATAATGTGTTAAAGTAAAAAGTAGATCATTCCTCTTTGAACTAGATCTAGAAGTACGTCAGGATGTCTTAATTCACAGATTTAAGGAACGAATTTATGTAAAAATGCTATTGAAACACAAATTTGAAGCTTAATTTTATTAAATACTGAAATCAATCTATCTAATAGACTATATTATGTAATTTTCATGTGTCAAAGTAAAAAACTATCTGTGCAAAGTGTAGTTCTTAAAATTAGATCTAGATCTAAATCCTTTCGATCTTTTCTCATGTCAACATGGTAAACACGGCCTAAATTTATAAGATACTATACTTTCATAGAGTCAGTCAACTTTTTTTTTTTTAGGGTTTTAAGTTTGTTTAAGGGCTACAATACATAAACTGTCCCAGCTAGTACCCAAGGAACATTTAAGCAAAGTTTTATCAAGATTGGTCAAACGGTTTTGATTTCTATTCGGTATATATATATATATATATATATATATATATATATATATATATATATACATACATGCATACATATATAAAGTAGAATGTAAGGCGTGTATGTATGTATGTATATATATATGTGTGTGTGTGTACATATAATATATATATATATATATGTACATATTCTTAAAATGACAGGAATAGAGTAGACTACCCATTATTTTTTTTTTTTTCTTTTAATATTTTTGTAATATTCAGTTAAGCACACAAAAACATCAACTAGAATTTCGATAAGATTCTAAGCTCAGTTTTAAAAGAAATTTCACATTTGCTTTAATTATAATATTCAAATTTATATATTATACAGCTTCTTAACTTTTATTCAGGTTTTGTTTTGATGCCTGTTTTGGAAGGCTCTTCAAATTTAATTCAGATAGTTCCTGTTTCCCTTCCTGAAGATGTTACAAAAGTAAGTTAAAATTTCTGACTTCCTCTACAAGCTCAGCAATTAGGGTGTCTTTAGGGATTCTTCCATTTGGCATGTGAGTGACATGTCCGAGCCAGCATAGTCTTCTCTGTGTAGGAAGAGCATAGATGCTGTGCATATTGGCCCATAAACACACAGATAGGTAACATATATGTGGTAAAATTACTTGAGGATCTGTGCATTGTCAAAAACAATTATGATACTACTGCTTATAATATCATATAAAAAGTGAAATGCTTCAGTGTGATAATTAGTGCAGCTTCAAATGTTTTGATATACTTAAATGTAAAAGTGGATGTTCAGCATTTCTTAATGTACTTGTTTTCTTTATCATTGTGTAGAAGCCTGCCAAAAAGCTGCTTATGTGCTTAGAGCCAGGATGTAAAAAAACTTTCAAAAAAACTTCAAAGTTAAAGGTGCACCAAATGCTACACACTGGAGAAAGACCTTTCAAAGTAAGTTTCATTTTGTTAGTGAATTTTGCAAAATGTAGTCGAAATTAAGTAAACCTACTGCCAATATAATGTTTTGGAATGCATTTAACAATTGAATTTAAGCTTTTTAAGTATTTTATAATAAATAAACTTATCTTTTTTGGTCTGAGGCTAAACATGACATTGGTCATGCACATGTTTAGATATTACTAATTGTCTAATTTGTGAATATCATTAACACAGTATTGAAAAGCTTAGAAAACTAGACGAACTCTTGATAAAAAAAGTATTTGATGGTACATGAAATATATTTTTATCCTTGGTTTCACTATGTTATTTTATTTTCAGTGTACATTGCTTGGTTGTGAGTGGGCTTTTACTACTTCAAACAAGTTGAAAAGACATATGGAATCTCATGAAGGTCGCAAAGATTTTGTTGTAAGAAAAACATAGACTGTTGTACATAATTCTCTTTTATTTTATAAATATATTCACTTTCATTTATTATATATATTCTGTTTCTTTTTTTGTATTGCTTTTATCTCTTTATTTTTGTCCCTTCTTTATGTGACCTCTTAATGAAGTTTCTATTTCTCTTCAAGTAGTATATCAAAATATTTATTTCCACTTTAGTTAGCAAAAGTTGAGATCTTTTGTAAGTTTAGGCTGAGTTTTCTTCCTTAGTAATCACTAGATCTTTTGTGCTAGTATATGTGTGAGATAATTAAATGAGAATATGGTTCAAGACCTTTTGCTAAATGAGAACTTATCCTAACATAAAATGAAATAATTAGCTAAGATTAGAAGACTTAGATTTCAATTTTTCTTTTAGTGTGATAGTCCAGGATGTGGTCACAGGTTTACTACCATCTATAATCTGAATACACATAAAAGAATTCATGAGAGACCTTGTACAGAATCTTGTCCAGAGGCAGGGTGCACTCAAAGTTTCCCCACCAAGAGACAGCTAGAATTACATTTGCGTAATGTCCATGCTTTAGAGGACAGAACTTTAAAGTAAGACTGTTATCCTTTTCTGTTATGTATCATTACTTCTTAATAGCTATAACTAATGCTTTTATAGTGTTTCCTCTTCCACTTTGCACTCTTGATGAGAAATCTTTTAATATATATTGTAAATCTGGGTGTGTACTTAGCTATAGCGTTTCTATTGGATGTGGGGGGTGTATATTATAACATTATCCTGTGCATGACGTAATGATCAAAGGCCAAAGTTTGGTGGAAGTAGCGAAATTCATTTGAGAGATAAATGTGTGATTAGAATAATTGTGACCATGCCGCTGATAACTTATCATCAAAGGCCAAGTAGTGGAAATCTTTTGAGAGGTAGAATTGCGATTAGAATAATTATGACCGTGCCGCTGATAACTTATCATCAAAGGCCAAGCTGTGGTGGAGGTATGACCATGTTTCACTTTATTTTATTTTTCAATCACTCTTTCTTGAAATACCGTATTTTTTGCCGTATAAGACGCTCCGGCATATAAGACGCACCCAATTTTAAAGGAGGAAAATCTAGAAAAAAAAGATTCTGAACCAAATACTGTACTAGTTGGTCCGCCTGATCACTTTCTCACATACACCATACACGTTGTCTGTCATCTACCCAGACGGCACATTATGACGTAGGGAGGGCGGTGTGTACCGGCAGTAAGCTCAGCATGATGCCCGTGCAGCACATGGTTAGACTGTCGGGCGGGGGGCATGGCGCGCTATAGGAGGGAGAGGGAAGCCCGAAAACACACAGCCTGGCCGTGCAGGGAGGGTCACAGAAGTCACCACAGCCCGCAGTACGTGCCCCAAATCCAGCCCGCAGCACACACTGCATAAGGAAAGGACTGCGAGTAAGCGCCACACAAAGTTGGGGGCAGTTTTAATGCATGTAAAATGTGTATTTGCCGTATAAGACGCACCAACTTTTCCCCCCCAGTTTTGGAGAAGAAAAAGTGCGTCTTATACGGCGAAAAATACGGTAGGGCGCGTCATTTTTAGCCTTGAAACAAGGTTTTATTATGTTTTTCTAATAAAAGCTGAATTCACCCACATAAGGATAACATTTTTTTACATTACCTCTATTTTTATACATGTTAAATTTTTTTTAGTTTATAATGACTTTTAATTTTATACTTATCTAATATGTTAACAATTTTGTCATTTAAATTAAAAATGAATATATTGAATATTGCTCATATTTACAATTATTATTTGTTAGATAAAATGATCAGATGATGAAAATAACAGGGGGTGAAGTGACCGGGGATGAAATGAACCATATATATATATATACATATTAATATTTCTTAAAACAAAAGATAAATATCTGATAATGCTAATACTAGGCATTTACTAAGTGTTGACATGATCTTATGTAGAACTTAATGTGTGGATACAGACTTTTTTTTTTTTTTTTTGTAGGTAATGAAATTTTTAGAACTTCTGATAAGCTCATTATTAATTTCTAACTAGTTCATTTCTTTGTTGTTAGTGGTCAATATTTCTGAATTGAATTAGTAACTAAGTAAAATTTGTGTCTACTTAGATGTCCTGAACCTGGCTGTGAAAAGCTATTCTACTCCTCTGGCTGCATGGGAACACATATGAGAATTCACCAACAGAAGGCTGAAGATCTTCAGTGCAAATATCCTGGATGTGGCAAACAATTTAAGAAACTCTGTAGATTAAAACAACATCAAAAACTGCATTCTGGAGAGAAACCTTTCGTCTGTGAATACCCAGTTAGTTCATTTTATTTCTGATGGGGTTAAGCTTTTATTTCTGATGGGGTTAAGCTTAAACATTTTCATTGTAGTAGACAGCTTGTGTGTATATTTTAGCAAAGATTCCCACTTGAACACTACAAATGTGGATAACATTCCAAAAGGACATCAAATGCATGAGCATATTTTTTTGATTATTTATTATGAACATTTTATTTCAATGATTTCTTTTTAAAATTTTTATTAGAACACTTGATTTTTATTTGATTTTTATGTCATTATTAGTACAGAAAGGCCCATTAATTTCAAGTGAGGTTTTATCAACACTTTTTATCTCCACACCTTGTATAACCATACCACTCATTGTGTCTAGACTATTGTTACCTCTCTATTCTCTAATTAATGAGCTTCACTTAAATCTCTCAACTTTCCTTCCACTCATTCATGCTGCTTGTTTTATCCCTCCATCCAGTCTCACACATCCTCTCCATGTCTCCCCCTCTTTCAAGCAATGCAATTGTTTGACACTTTTAAAACTTTGGATTGCAAGATATTTCTTGACTGTTATTTCAGTTCCTTTTTCTTTGTACAATGTGTTGTGTCTGTCATTTTCTCTTATATAGAGATTATTACATTCTGTAAAAAATATTTTTTGTCTGTAGGATTGTAACTGGGCTTTCACTTCAGCAAGTAAATTAAAACGGCACCAGACCAAACATACAGGGCTCAGGAGATGGGCATGCCCAATGTGCAGGAAACAGTTTCAAAGATCAGAACATCTTCGTGGACATTTGATAACACATACTGGGGACAGACCTTTTGTTTGTCCAGTAGAAGGTCAGCTTTAGTTTAACCTATTTGATCATTATATAATTAGTTTTGAAAGGTGGGGAGGAGAGGGTAAACACCAGATTTCATAATCAATATGCTTTGTTTAGTTACCAAACTAGTTTATTTTAACATTACCTCATTGTGCCCATTTTCATTAACAAGTATAGATCATGTGTAGTTGAGATATTTGAATAGGGTTAAGACTTTGTGAATGAGCTAAAATAGTGAGGCATATCTAAAGGAACTGAATTTATCCTAATAAATGTGAAAAATACAATAATAAGGCCTTTAACAGTGTCTCACTCTTCAGTGTTTGGTTTTGACTACAACTTTTTGCCATTTGACCTGAGCTCTTTTTATTGTGATAGAGTGTGCTCTTTGGATATGCATTTCTCCAGATCAAGTGCAGAATATTTTTTGGCTAATAGTTCTCCCCCCCCCCCCCCACCCCCCCCCCACCCCCCCCCCCCACGCACACACACAGAACCCCTAGCTGGCTAAGGGAAGCAAAATATTTTGTTTGTATTTTCATTTGGGGTGTTGCAGCTGCTTTCAGAGAATTTGTATATGTACTTAGTTATGGTTCTTCAATATTTTTTCCCCCCAAAAGCTATATGGTTTTAAAAAGGGTTCAGCTCTTAGTGGCAACCTATAGATGTAAGGTTTTTTTTTTAGTTTTGTATCATAAAAATTAAGGACTAATGATGACTAAGGCACAGACTTTACACTTTGCTGTATGTAAAAAAAAACATTGAAAGAAAATAAATCTTGCTTTAAAGGAGAAGAAACTATTCTATATTTAATGTAAGCAATTAGAAACATACTGGAAAGAAAGAAAATGAACCAAATATATTTTACACAAATCATTGATGGAAGCATCATACATAGAGTTAATTCAGAATTTTAAAGCTCTAGAATATCTTTACAATAATTTAAAACAAAAAAAAAAGTTAAAATTAAGATATTTAAAAAAAAAAACTATATTTATTATTATTATTACAAACCAAAAAGTAGCAGTTTAAAAAAAATCTGAATTTCTTTTGTTCTTTCTGGAAAACTTATTGAGACACTCACCAAGATCTGATAGGGATAACTATTTATCACCAAGTATGGCATTCATAATATAAATCTCATTGTTAATCTTGTGTCAACTCTTTTGGTTGTTTTTTTTTCTGTATTTTTTTGTAGGAATAAATAAAATATTAGATTCGGTGTTGCTGTTGTCTTATAATTTATATTTTGAAAACATTTTTTCATTGTTTAGGTTGTGGTAATACATTCACTGCTAAAAGCACTCTGTACGTACACCTTAAGAAGCATGATGAATCTGGGAAGACAATTGTGTATCACTGCCCTATGGAGAAATGTGAGCGGCACTATACTAATAAAGTCAGCTTGCGACAACATATCCTAGTAAAGCATTGCAATGTCCCTCAAGGTAATTAGTAGTCGCATTGTTGCTCTTTGTTTTTTTAGACTTAATGTATTGTAGGAATTATTTTGATTCACTTGTATGGTATGAAATTATCATGTCCAGTCACTATTTTACTCTCTTTTATATCATGTACAATATGAAATTATCATATCCACTTACTTTTTTTTTATGTAAAACATATTTAATGTTTATGGTTCCTAGATCATCTTCCATGTGTGACAGACAACCAGGGCACTGCTAACAATTGGTTGAGTCTACTTGGTACAGGAGACCAACAGGCTGAGATCCAGTTCTCTCAAGAAACCTACACTGAAGGTGAGATGTTTGATCTTAAAGTAATCACACAGTTCACCAACTTCTAGTTTCTTTTATCTCACTGGTTTATTTCTTCTATGAACAGCTATAACTCAACCTGCTTTGACACCAAGTCAAGATGCATTGTTAGCAACAGACTTTCTAACTGGAGGTTTGTATCATTTGCCACATTTTTTAAAATTTTTTTTAATTTCTTTTTATATATTTACCTGTTAGCTCCATTAAAAAAATTTTAAGCAAAAAAAAATTTTTTTTATTCCTTAAAATCTGAAAAAGTGTCTCAGGATAAATCTTTTATACTTCTGAAAATGAAATATCAATTGTTAAATGTTAACACCAGGTTAAAAAGCAAACTGACTGTAATCTTTTTAAAAAAATATCTTTTTTAACTGGGGTTTCAGTTAGGGATTTTTTTTTGGTCAGACAATAATGGCTATTGCGAATAATGTCATGCATGGTTGAAAAAACACTTTTGTCCATTACATGTAGGGTTTGTCAAAGCTGTTAAAAGATTTATTCCTAAAATTTTCTAACTACTAGATTAATCTGAATAAATAATAATTCTTTAATGTAAACATCAGACTTGTTTGTACTTCCTACTAAAGATCAGGCTTTGGGTCAGTCTTCCAATCATCTACCAGTTCAAACAAATACTGGTCATGTGACTCAGAAGTTGGTCAGTGGTAATAGTTCTACTTTGAATGCTATTGGTCAGCCAAGTCAGCACTATACTAATGATGAGATTGCGAAAAAACTTTTGGACACATCAGATTTATTTCAGGTAAATCTTAGTCCAGCTTAAGAACTAGTAGAGTTTTTGAATTAGTCATTACTGCAAACGTTTTCACCTCTACAAAAAATAGTTATTAATGTTCTTTCAAAAATTTATATTGTGATATTGTCACATAGCGTATGTGTCAAAGTAACAAGATTTATATAAACAGGAAGTCTATCTACAAATCATATTCTCAAGGATGCAAGATTTTAAACAGAAAGTAAAGGGAGTTGATTAGAAATCAAAAACTTTTTTTCTTATTTTGCTACTAGAAGAGTGGGTTTAAAAACTTATATATAGAGAGGAGGCAAGCTTGTTTTAGGTTCCACAAGTCAGCCTATACAGTCAATAAGTTTCAAACTTCATGTTAAGTCTATGTTTGTGAATGTACAGTTGAATTTGGATTATTTGAGCTTATAACCGGTGACTGCCACTTCCCGTGTTTGGCCGACACCAAAGGCGAAGTTGGAGTGTCCTGTCCAGTTTTTAGGGTTAGGGCTTTGAATAAGTGAGATGAAAGCCTTGGCATTGTTTATGGTTGGAACGATGTTGCCCTCACAGCAGTTCCCCCCCTCCCCACGCAGCTGATGTGACCAAAGAAACGGAAAAAACCTGATTCAGTTTCGGATGTAACGCCGCAGGCTCTGTCAGGCTGTAGCACGGTGTGTCACAATCTGATTAAGGGTGATTTTAATGTGTATTATTGCTTGATATCTAGTGAGTGTTCAATAGTTGTATGGTTTCTACTTGAAGATTCAAATGATTTCAACTCAGAGGAAGTCTTTGATTTGTTGCCCTAAACAAGGATCTCCAGCTGATGTTCACTTGAGCCAGTAAATAGAATTTCTGAAAATACTAAGGCGCATTAACCACTCAATTCCATTGTTACAGTTGAAATGTCTAAGAACTAAAATTATGTTTGTACATATTTTAATTTTTTAACTCCCTTCAGCCCTATCACATACTTAATGTATATTTTTTTTTCTCCACTTTTTGCTTTTTCTTTTTAATGCTACTAGTCAGCCATGTCTAGGTATTTATTTAGCTTAAAGAACAGAGTCGATTTCATTAGACTCTGATCCTTCTTTGCCCTTTTTTATCAACATGTGCATTCTTAGGAAAGTTCACACTAAACTGCATACACAGGTATTTTTATCTTGCTAGAACTTTTTCTCTCAATATTTCAATTTTCACTTTTGACTTCTGCTTTCTCTGCAGTGACATAATAACATTGATGTCAGAGTGGTCAGTTAATTAGTTTATGATAATCTGCTTTCAGCGAGAGCGTCTCTCCATTGAAGTTGTTGAAAGAGGAAGAAAGAGTCAGATCATGCTTGAAAATGTGCATGGCTCTGCAAGGACTGATCTATCTAGTAATGAAATCATTAGTCAAAGATCGTTAAAAAGGTAGGTCTTCAGAATATTTGGAATTATAACCACACCTTTTTTTTATTGTTTATTTCCTGCAGATCTCCAATATGCCTTGACAACTTATTTTTCAGCATGCACTCATTTTGAATGTGGGAGTGTGGTGGCTGAATGGTAAATGGTTGGCTTCCAAACCGGATTGGGGGGAGAAGGGGGTCATGGGTTCGAATCTTGGTCAAGGCAGGTATTTTAAACTTCGGGATATTCAGGATGCCTTGAGTCTGCCCAACTCAAATGGGCAACTGACATTAGTTGGGAAAAGTAAAGGTAGTTGGTTGTTGTGCTGGTCACATAACTGCAAACTGTCAGCCATAGAAACAGATCACCTTTACATCATTATTGCAAGATCTGAAAGGGGTACTATACTTTTTTTTCCACTTATTTTGATTACTATTTCTTAGATGGCAAAAGCAGAAGGAGATTGAAGCAGCCAAATTAAAGAATAGACTAGAAGCTGATAACAGACCAAAAACTCCTGTAAACATTGTTGCTAATACATCAGTGGATTACAAAAATCCTGTCTCCAATAATGTTTCACTAGGAGGCCAGCAGATGGTCCACACAGTCTTAGTGCCCAGATCTGATGGAGATTCCATGGAGACTAAAGGTAACTGTTTTGTTTTTGAAAGGCTGCTGTATTATTGGAAAGGTCTTGTGCTAGGTTTGACAGGAGTATGTGAACCTCAAACATCCCTTGAATGTTATCACATTATACTTTGTTACTAAAAATAAGTTTTTGAACAGTTAATTTTTTATTTTCTAGAAATTCCAGATATGGAGTTGCAAGCAGAAGGTATTCAAGACTTGGTTTTAGATGGGGGCGCAATCTCTTCAGATTCCTTTATGACAGATCTTTTTATACGTGACCCAGAGACTGGTATTACCTACAGACAGACTCAGCTATTACAGGTAAAATTTTAGTATTTATTGAAATGCTTCACCGTATTGATGAATTTTCTAATTAATTGAAAAGATACTTTAAAAACCAGAGACATAACATTGAAAGTTCCTCAAGTATATAACCAGAAGACTAGCCCTTTGTCTCTTTTTTTAGTTCTACTACATTTGAGTTTATGAACTTTCAGGATGACCCGCCCATGATGGAGGAGGCTGATGTTCACGGCCTGGTCTTGGACCCAAGTCTTGATGTCCACTTTGTGGAGGATTCCTTGAATTTTAATAGTTTGGAGTGAACACATTGTCTTGTGTTGGTGAATGTTAAATGAGAACCTTGTCTTTCAGGAAAGAGCTCTTCACAATAAGATCTCACTAGGAAATCTTGTATGTCTATATGATAAACATCATTGTACCAATGTAAGGTATGAGTTGAGATTTACACTTGTTCTATTCTTGGTTTAGTTATTGACTTTAACATTTTATTTTGTTTTTATGCATTTAGTGTTGTTTTTATGTATATAGATTGTTTACTGTATTTTTTATAACTAATCTTGTATGTTGTCAGAAATGGTCTGTAAAATATTCAGATGTTTGTCATGTGTCAGCCGATAATAAATAAATTTTACATTCTATCCCCCAAGTTTGTTGTTTGATTACCTTGATATACATATATATGAATGTCCAACATAGAAATCAAAACCGTTTGACCAATCTTGATAAAACTTGGCATAAATGTTCCTTGGATCATGGCGGAGACCGTAGTGTATGTTTAATGTCCCTCCAACAACCGGGAGTCCATAAAAATAAAAAAATAACTAAATTTATCTCTATTAAAGAAATAATAATTTTTTTAAAACCTGTTTTGACAGTATTTTATATTTGATATGAATGTATCTGCATAACGGGTATACCCATTTTCACAATCTACTTTTATTTTTGCGGCGAAAGAAAAAAACTTGAAAGGAGCATCAGCTTAGTTAGACACAGATCTAAAGCCCGCAGGCCGCGGGTAATATCCAGCTAGTATATATGTATATATTATGCATCACCTTCACCTATCCCTTTGTATGTCGAAAGTCTTTCTCCATTCCTCTTCTTTGCCTTGGATAAAACTTTTTAAATGGCAGACCCATCCATTCTGTCTGCCTCTTCTTTTTCCTGGTACTGTTCCCTGAAGGAAGGTCTTTGAGAGCTCCAAAGACCTTGTAATATGGCCAAGAGTTTTAGTTATTCCTGTAGTAAGCCTGTCTCTAATCTCTGTGATGCAGTCTTTAAATTTGATAACTAGGATCCATAACTCTCGACACCTAAATCAGACGGATGCACTCCCTGATCATGACCAGATTCTTGTGAGTCTGACTGCAGAGCTTAGCAATGAAATTGATACCTAGCATCCTTTTGTAGCATCTCACACTCATTACCAATTCAACCACTTGCCCATAGAAGCTTAAATTTTAAGTTGAATTTACCACATAACTATTTTTTATCCACAAGTTTGGAAGGGGTCCATGACATATATAGCCTGGGAACAAATCAACAGACGAAGCTGGTCGGTTATACTTTGTAATATGCCTACATCTAGTAGATATGAAAAGGGGGGGGGGGGGGGGGAAATATTCTTACTTTGGCTTAGACCTGTTTAGCAATAATTTACATTATTCTTTAAATTTTAGATTTCATTTCACCAATAAAAATTTAAAAAATTGACTTCCACACCTTTACATGTTTAAAGTGGAGTCTGATTTTGGCAGTCATCTTTTTTTTAATCTTCTATGGAACTACACAAGTATAATATTTGTTTTAAACTTTACTTTGAACTAAAACATAACTAGTAACTAGTGTATTTTTTTTTTTTTACATCATTGGTTATCAAATGAAAGTTCTAAACCATGTCTAGCGTACGCAAATATTGTAGGTTGCTGAGCATTTCATAGCAAGAGTTTTCCAGACACAAGCCCATAGTCTGCAGGGGGAAAAACTATGCTTAAGTGAAAAAAAGCTGGGATGGTTTCTGGTTTAAAGCAAATGCAAAGATTCCTTAAAATTTGTCCTACATGGAGAGGGTAGCAAAAAAAGTATCTAGGAGAAAGTTTGACAGAAAAATGTGTTGAACGCTAACTATAAAAAGTCAGATTTATTAACCAAAGATGAAGTATATGTGGTTCAATTTAAATTGTATAAGAATATGTGAGGGATTTTAAAGAGGTCTTGAGAAAAAACAATTATAATGTTAATAGAATGAGGTAAACACAATGTTCCTCTATTGTCTAATAATAGATTCTTTGTTTATCTCAACTTCTTTGTGAACAGATTGTGATACTACTAGGAGCTTATATTTAAAATGAAAATGCTGTAATGTAACATTAAAGTAAAATTTTATAGAAATACAAATTTTAACATTTTAAAAAATACGATACCAGTGCTTGAAGATTTCCGGTATTTTTCACGCATATACCCCACACCGAAGCATAAAATAAATTTTTTAATCGTAAAACCTGCATTCTTGTATACTTGGCATGTGCAAAGTTGTTGCTCATCAAATGTCTCTAGTGGTGCTCAGGTTGTTCTAACAATTGATACAGAGTGCACCACGTGCGGGAAATAAAAGCCAGCATCTGTAGTATTTTGTTTTGAGAGAAAGTCGATGGCCTAGTTATTTGTTGTTTGTGGAGAAAGACTTGCTGCAGCTGGGTCCTATGCATTAATTATTAATTATGCATTCACCTAATAGTGTAGGCTATTCATTCCCTGGTATTCTTGGTAGTTTGAACTTTATGAATAGAATAAATTTTGTAAACCCAGCACAGCTGACATTCATTTATAAAAACTTGTATAACCTTTCTGTTAAATGGGAAATATGGTAGCTAAAATAGAAATCCCTTAATTAAACCACTTCATTGTCTTTCTACTGATCTTATTTTTTTTAAACACTTCCAGTCCTCAAACAAGAAAGAGCTCAGTGTAACTGTTCAGTTATAATACAAATCAAGCTGTGACCTACATATTCTATCACATTGAACGCAAAGCTGTTGAATGTTAGATATCTATTTCAGCTGGGTTTTTTTTATATTTCATTACTTAGTCTTAAGAAAAAACATTTTAGTTTACATTGAAAATGAGTTATTTTCTAGTTTGGGGTAAAGAAAGAAAACATCTATGAACAAAGTTTTCTTTGTACAAATATTTAATCATTAAAATGTTCACATAATTAAAACTTCATCTCCCAGTACTGTTAGGCTCTTTTTCATTGTCTAGAGACTTCAGTAAACGAAATAATGCTGCTGCTTCACGGATTCGGCTGAATTCTATACAAAAAGCTTGAACTTCAATGAATATATCCTAAAAATAAATAAATACAATGTTGATAATGTTTATTAAACTAAATTATACAATTGTTTCAAAAAAGGTTGATGTTCAGTAATAATGGCTAATAAACAATGAATCTTTTGGTATCTATCCAATCGATTCCTTAAGTTTACTCTAAGTGCTTGGTAACTAGAGAAGGAATCAAACTCATGGAAGCTATGAAGTTTTTGTTTATTTTACAGGTAAAGGTTTTGAACATATTTTTCAGAATTGAAGTTATTATATCCTAGCACAAACCTGGTGGGGGATGGGGCAGAGATGGTTCTAGCCTGAGACCATTAAATGATAGTCCAGAGCACATACCACATGACCAGATAGACCTAAAAATCCCCTTTTAAAATAAATGCTGATATTGAACGTCACAGAAAAGTTCTATGTACGTCAACTATCACTCACCTTCACATCTATAGTTCTGTTACGTATGAGAGACTGAAGAAATACACAGGTGAGACGAACAAGTCTGTTTTGAAAATACCTGTCCTTGATAGTCTCACATGTCGTAATACAATTAGAGATGTAGAGGTGGATAAACTCTGATGGAAGTTCAACTTGCTGCACAAGGAAAAGGAGGACAACTTAGTTCACAATCACAGTAAATAGCTAATACAATAAAAGAATCACTAAGTGTTCTAAAGAGACTTCCTTATTATTAAAAACAAAAAGGATAAAATGAAGATATTCATTGAGATCTGATAGAATCAAGTTTACAATACTTATGTGCTATCAAGAATTTTTTTTTAATCAAAGAATACTTTGGTGCCACAAGTTACAGTTGGATAAAGAATATTTTACAATTTACTTTTTTTTTCCACCCATGAAAACAGTTTCTGGAACTCAAGAGTCAAAGAACATTTGTTTATGCCTCATTTTTTTTTTCTTTTCAAAAATGAACTTGCAAATTTTAAAATTATTTTTGCACTGAAATCTTCAATTTCATGACAGCACTTTGCCTTTGATGATTGGCACAAGATTAAAACTAATAAAAAATTATGAAATGTAAAGGTGTACTGTACTGTAGTTAGCCTGTTGACAACTTCCATTGAATGTAATGACATCTCCATGTTCACTAGCACTTGGAAATAGCTGTCAAGAGATAAAAAATCAAGTAGAAACTCAGTGCATAAGAAACACTTTTTTTTCTAAATCACTATTTTGTGTTCTAGTATTTACAATATTTTAAATAAAACGTTTTTAATGTACTCACTCTGTAATTTGTGTTGAATTCATTAACTTGAGCAGCACTTCTATAGCAACTAAAGGATTGTTTTCTACTAAATCTGGTAGCTGTGCAATTAAACAAAACAAAAAATCTACATTAACTGATAGTACAAAAAACAAACAACAAAAAAAATAATATTTCACAACAGAAGTGAACACATAATCAACAACAATGATATCCTCTGCTTGATCCAGATTTAGACAGGCATATAATATCTATATTGAAATGGATTGTATTACAGCTCTATCCCAAACAGGCTGTGATTTTTGTAAGCTAATGAGTTTTTTTTTCTGAACCATCAAGTGTCAAGCAATGTGACCATCCTTTAGTTAAAATTATTGAGCTCAAATTACAAACCTGATGGGACTATAAACACTTACTTTAGCAGGTGATAGGCCAATGTTGTACACAAGTTTACTGTCTTTGTCAAGCTCCTTTTTGATCTGTTGCTGTTGTGGAGGAGAGAGAGGACCTTTGAAAGCTTTGGCCATTAAGCGACGTACTTCAACCCCAGTAGAAGTATTGACACACATTGTCGTATCCCAGGCAACATTGAACTCTGTGTCAGTCGGCAACATCCATGCCATCTGGGAACATTCACACCATTGAGATATTATGAAGAATGATTTTCAGCAGATTATATGTTTATTACAGGTTTAGATGTTAAATAGCATGAGTAAAGGATGTTTTTTGTAGGGAATAGATGCTTATTGAAAATGAAAACATTCAAATTATTTTTAAAAAGAAGTTATAAGTCAAAATTACACATTTTCATTTAGCACATTGAACTTAAACTATAGCTACACAAAAACAAAACAAAAACTCGAACATAACTTGGGGACATAAGATGCCATTAAAAAAAAGGTCACCTCATCTTCAGCAATGTGTAATGGTGGTGCCAATCTGATGAACTCTGGCCTTAGTGTGTTGTCTACAGCACATTTGGGACCAGTTAATAAAGTCTCTGCTACATCCCTCTGAATGTCTGGATTGATCAGATTAGGTTTACCAAACTGTTCAAAACTAGTGAAGTAAAGTACAAATCAATTAGATCTACATAGAGACAGTACTATTCAAATTATAATGAATGAAAGTACAACTCAGAGAATCAGATAAAATTCAATGAACTTTCAAAAACTAGAACATTCAAAACTGAAATATAAGGAAACATTTCTTAGAATAGCCAATAATAGAAATTTTCATTAAAAAAAAAAAACACTTTTCAGTATGACTTTTCAAGAACATTTTTCAATAAATGATCTCAAGTTATTTCATTCTGTATTTTTTTTTAAAATCCAGATTAAAATAAATCTACATTTCATGCTTCTATGATACTTTTAATACGTGTGAAGATATCCAAAGTATTATAAAACACATTATTACTGGTAAACATCCTAACAGTTACAACTTTTGAAAAACGATTTGTATTAAGCAATTAAAGTATTATTCTATCAGAAGCTATTAGTAAAAACAAAATTCTGCTTTCCATAATGTACCTGGTAGGTTTGGTTTCAGGATCAGCTAGCACACAGCTCATGGCTGTTTTGCTGGTGTGTGGCATTTCTGACTGTCTTTGGACAATAAAGAGTTGAGTTTGACTGATATCCATTGGAACTTTACCTATCACATCCATCTGAATGATTTGAGCTGGTGTTTTTTTCAACAACTGTTGAATTCAACAAGATTATATAGATCAGTAGTATAAAACAAAATAACATAGGATTATACATTCCTAAATATACTCTTGGTACATTTACAATTTCATATCTTCTGTTAAAAAATATCACAATGTTTAGGTAGTTTCAACCTGAGTCACTAATTGTGCAGACTGGGAAATGCTCATAAAGTACATGAAAAGAAAACTGACAGAAATGAGTATTTTGCAATTAAATATATGATCTAGCTGCCAGAAGAGATTCTATGCATGAAGTTACCTTTTGAATGACAGCTATCTACTTCTGCTTACCTCTTTTGATGTGCTTGAGATCAGATTAGAAAGAAAATATCTTTCAGCTGCTGAGACTGGTGGTATGGATGACTGAAGATCATAAGGGTTGGCATCTTTTTTCTCTGTTGATTCTTGCTATAGATATCAAAATATTTTTTTTAAAGAAAACAAGCTAAATTCGATCAAAGAAACTCAGCTAGCAAAATACACAACAAGAATAATACATTTTCTCAGTGCAAAATTTTTATATTATCATACAAGTGAAAAAAAATTGTAAAAGCAATTAGTGAATTGTAACATGTAATTTAAAAAAAAATAGTTTCTTTGTAAAGGCTGAATAAAAAATTGATTTAGTAGGAATTCATTGCTAAAACTACAGAAACCTTTTGAACAAATTAATTTCTAGAACTCCATACAGTCCAGATAACCGCATTCTAAATCTTGAGGGAAAATAACATTAAAAAAAATTAGATTGCAAACAATAACAATAGACTTCTATGTTCAAAAGACTAAAAAAAATAATTTCTTTTTATGACCCATGATGGACTCAGCATAAACTACACAAGGTTAACGGTAGGACATTATACAGCAAAATAAGAATATTTTTGTATTTTTACAATATTTGAATATGTCTTTTTCACATATATGCACATATGTTTATAAAACAATTACCAAGAGATTAAGAAAAACTGCTGCAAATGGATTTGCAGCAACTGGATCAGTTTTATACATTTCATACAGGATAAAGACAGCAGCCAGTTTCTGTGTTTGGTGAGGCAGTAGATCTCTGTGTTGTAAAAGTAGCACCTGAGGGAAAAGAAATGTTCAAAATGTAAAGTCCAGTTTACTTAAGGAGCACAAGTTAAAAAAGAATGACAAACACTAAATGCTTAAGGCACAAAAAGAACCTGAATGGACCCCTCCCCCCAAACAAAGATCAACAAAACCACACCCAGACAAGGTACCACAAAGAAGATTGGTATTCCATTATTTTTTAAATGATGGCTACCACTTTTGTTTATTAGCTTCTCTTGAGCAGTCTAGATTCTGTTAGATTGCTAGTGCCTGTTTTAGTCCCATTAGTACAAGTACCTGATATTAGTAAGAGAAAGTAAATGCAGTTGGGTTTTGTTGTCTACATCAACTTACATTAACCCTCAACAATAAAAATTAGATGTATGAATGTACTATGAAAGGGAAACTTTTTTTTTTTTACTACAATATATATATATATTGTATTGTAAGTAGACATGCACCATAGTAAAAATAAAATGAACACTCCATTTATGGTATTGAACAAAAAAAATCAATTGTACAATCCCTTCAGTTAAAAAAAAAAGTTTTCCATGAAAGTCTTTTGTTGTTTTTTTAAAATTAAATCAGGTTTCCATACATCTGTTTCTCACTTCTGGATTTTCTTTTCTTTCAAGTTCCAAAGATTTTCCATAATACATAGAAGGGTAACATTTAATATAGATGCTTTATGAATTGCTACATGGTCATGTGGTTACGTGTATTCAGTAAATATTGTCAATAGCTTAGTTAGACTAAATGTATTTGTTGATATTTAAGCTGAGTTACATTCCTCTGTTTATATATCCACAGAGTATGAACAGTACACAGATAATGAGGACTGAATGTTTTGATTTTGTTATAGGACAAAGGGAGTTTTGTGAGTGTTTGGAGACTTTACCAGGCTCTCAGCAACACCACACAACTAAACAACTTGACAACTCATTCTCCAAAATGACAAAACTCTTATGTTTAATAAATTTACAACCAATACTTTACAACTGGGAACTCAAAACAATGGCTGAACAAATGTTTCACAGTGAATGACTGCACTGCTACGATAAACTCTACTGGCTTCTCCATGTAATTTCACTCACTGTACCAGAGTGAATTGTGAACTGAGACCTATGCTCTAAATAGGGTCCCCGATGGCCTTCTCAAAACAGATAGAACCAAACTAGTTCCTTCTACATGATCATATCTGATATGAATGGCAATACAGATCTTTTCTGATGTGCCACCACTCATCACAGTTGTTTAGCACTGGCTTGTGTTCTATTAGATAATTACACACACAACACTACACCTACCCACATCACCACAACAGTTATAACAATATATATTAAAATTATTATTTCTGGGATGGCTGGAGTTTTTGTAAATTTATTTAGTAGAGTATTGTTAAATGGTAATATCTATTGGCAGTTGTTGAAGTTCTATTGTTCCTAGGTACCCATATTGAGCCATCATGATAGTTCTGAGTTAAAACCCTACTCACTTTCAGCAATGTCATTCTGCAAGGCTAGGATGTAATAATGTTTGTCAATGAAGTATTTCCAAAAACTTGTAATAATAATTTTTAAAAATCACTTACCAATGCTTGACCCACTTTAAAATAATCTTGTTTATTGGTAAAATAATGATGAAAAGTACTGGCCAAGCTTTCAAAGGTTTGAGCTTGAGTAGCATCTTCAGATAAGACACTAAAGTTGTAAAAAGAAACATTTAACTATATCTTAAATTTGATACTTTCACAAGTGAAATTAAGACTATTAAGAGGCATAGGTGGAAGATAAATGCTCTATTGAGTCTACTTAAATAGATGAACAAAGATAATTGAACTTTGTAGAAGAATACATAAAACTTTATTGTCACTTAGATCTATTGGAGAATCTAGAAATTTTTAGTCTAGATAATTTCATTTTTTTTCCAAAGCCTGAACATAAAGGAGCTATAAAATTGAAACAAAATTGTTGTCAACTTGGTTTAGCATGTTAGTTACTGTTAAATTACTCCTGAGTCTGCAGTTAATGTGTTTATTTGGAGTCTTTACAGTTTAGTCAATACTTATTGGGGCATGGTGGCTAAGTAATTTGTAAACTTCCAGACTGAGGAGTCTCAGCTTACAATTCCAGTGAAAACTAGAATTTTGAATTTTAGGACACCCACAAGTTCGCTACTACTCTATAGCTCATTAGTTGTGGAAAGTAGTAGCTATACTGACCACATGACCTCATTAACTGTCTGACATAGAAAATTATGAGTATTATGGGCTTTACATCATAGATTGCAAGGTTAAAACATTTTAGTTAAAATAAGTTTTAAACATTATTATTAAGAAACCTGCAGTCATTGGTCACTGGTGTAAATAATATTCATCTCATGCCATCTTATCTTATCTGATACAGACGTTACTTCAAAAAAGAAGATTACATCATACGCGTCATGCATATTAACTAATGACCTAAACTCCGCCAAGTCAATGGTTTTCTTGGCTAGCTCAGGCAACCCAATGCTCTAATAGTGGTATGGAACACATTCATAACGAATACTAGAGCAACACCTTAAATAGTAAAATCAGTGACCAACACTGGTGTAAATAATATTCATCTCATGTCATCTTATCTTATCTGATACAGATGTTACTTCAAAAAAGAAGATTACGTCCTACGCGTCATGCATATTAACCAATGACCTAAACTCCGCCAAGTCAATGGTGGTCTTGGCTAGCTCAGGCAACCCATTCCATGCTCTAAAAGAGCTAGGGAAGGAGCTTTTGTACAAATTTGTCCTAGCATATGGAACGAGGAATGTGCCTTTATCTGTGTCTTTCTGAGTATTTTATTTAATTTTGTTTTTGTATTTGAAGATTATGGTTCAGTGTTTTATGTATAATTGCTTCTTTACTTTTAAGTCTTCTATCCTGAAGGCTTTCTAAATTTACTGATTTTACTATTTAAGGTGTTGCTCTAGTATTCGTTTGTTATGAATCCCACTGCTCTATTTTGATTTGATTTTAGGCACATCGGCACAATTTAGGCCATGTCGTGACTGCAACCCCTTAAGGACTACTCTCTAAACAACAAGGGCCAGATTCTATACCGTCATATCATCAAAATCAAGGTCTATTCACAGTTAAAATAGTAAAGGTAGTAAAAATTTAATTATTTGGTAAAAATCTAATGTAAATAGTACATGTTCACAAATTCATAAATCAGATCTTCGTAGATCTTCCCGGATAAAGCCCAGTACCTTCCCAGGGTGTGTTTTTAAGTTAGTGGCTCTAAAATATTTCTCCCTGACATCCTGGTATCTGGGGCAATCAATGAGGATATGTTCCACGGTGAGGTGAGAGTCACAGTACTCACAAAGTGGGGGCTTCTCTCTCTTCAGCACAAAAGAGTGCGTGATGTAGGTGTGGCCAATCCTAAGTCTGGACATGGTCGTGCTACCACGCCTTGTCAGACCCTTAGATGTGGGCCGTCACCTGACATCCGCCACAATCTGCCTGAGTTTATTGTGAGTCTCAGCCTCCCATCGGTTCTGCCACTCTCGATGGGTGGCAGAGGCAATACTTTGTCTCAGGTCCGAGCAGAGACTTTGGGTTCCTGACACCGCATGATTTAGGGCTCTTTGCTTCTCTGTCTGCGGCTTCGTTTCCCTCAATGCCAACATGGGAGGGGACCCAGATGAAGGTGGCATCCTGTTATTTGGTCTAACAGTTTCAGGCTCTTATGTACCAATGGGATGTTAGTCTTCATCCGCCCCAAAGCTTGCAATGCAGATTTTGAGTCGGAGCAGATAATAAATTTCCTCCTTTCAGATGCTTTAACGGCCATAAGTGTAAGCGATATTGCATGCAATTCGGCTGTAAAGATGGAGCAGCCATTGGGGAGTCTACGGGAGATTGTTTTGTTCCGAAAGGAGCAGGCACACGCGACCTTTCCATCCATTTTGGATCCGTCTGTGTGGATGGTGCCACAATCTCCGTAGCTCTCCTGCAGTTCACTAAAGTGGACTTGTAGTATGCTTGGGTCTGTATTTTCTTTTTTGAAATTAAGGAGGGATAAATTTAATTTGGGTTTATTCATTAGCCAAGGAGGATTCTGAGGGGTTTCTATTTTAGAGATTTGGTCAATGGGTGGGATTAAATTTTGGGTGGGTTCTCTCATTCGAAGGCTCAACGGCTGTACGACGTTAGGCCTTTGATTGTATAATTCTACCTCTATGGGGTTAAATATGGAGTCCAAAGCAGGGTTCGATTTTAGCTTGACTATATACTGCATTGCAAGCTTTTTCATTCATATATCCATGGGGAGTTCTCGAGCCTCCACATGGAGACTTCGGATAGGTGATGTACGAAACGCCCCGAGACAGAGACGCAAGGCAGCATTTTGTATTGGTTCCAGTATTTTTAGGTACGACTTCCTTGCTGCTCCATATATTATGGATCCGTAGTCCACCTTGGATCGAATTAGACTCTGATATAGAAGCAGCAAGGTATCTCTATCAGCTCCGCTCTATTTTGTGTCTGGCCCAGTTTCTTAATGTTTTCTTGAAATGAGGGGTCCCAAACAGAGGATGCATAATCTATTATTGGCCTAACCAAGGTTAAATATTTTAAATTTATGAATAATTTGATTTATAGAAATTTCTTCTTTAGAATCTATTAAATTTGGTTCAAAAAGCATTCATAAGTATTAATCTAAGGTGTAGAATTTAGAGTCTAGATCTATAAATCTATTTAAACTATATTTTATATTATTACTTTCATTGTCATTGGATGATTGAGTCTGAAATCGTTATCAATCAAAGTACCTAGATTAACCAAAGATCAAACAAGAATTAACTAGATCCAGACTCTAGTTAATAATCTAGATATTTATATATATTTAATGACTATAGTTAATAGTATAACTAGTAGAATAGTACCCAAAGTCAAAGATATAATAGTTAATATTGATTAAAATGATTACCTTAGTAGCGATGCAAGCTCTTTAACAGTCAAAGCTGCCATGTTAAGTCGATTTTTCTTTATTATAAACAATATGAATTTTGATTATCTGTTGTTTTTTTCTCACTAAAAATAAATCAAAGCTAAAAACAGCCAGCCCAGGCTGCCGATAGTGTTAAAAGTCTAAAAAAGACAAGTTAAAAGTTAAACAGTAAATCTGCCGTCAATTATTTTCAATTTGATTAATTTGATAAAAAAAAGTCGTAGACGACGTAGACTTAGATCTAGGACTGATAAAAATATAATAAAAGCTTAGATATCTCTAGTTTAGTTTTTGTCGGCAGATCTATAATAGATACCTAGATCTAGATGAATATTAGATCTAGACCTATCTCGACTAAATCTTGTTTTAGAGTGATAAGAGTTCTAAACTTGTAAATAAATAAGTTTTAGATAACCCGGGGAAATAAAAATTTAGAAACTCAGCTACTCCGGAAGTAAAACAGATCTAGATCCAAAAAAAGCAACCAGATTTATTACACAACACATTTTAAAAGTCATGTTACACTTAAAAAATAAAAAAAGAAAAACAGTTAATTATTTTTAGCTTTCTTTGAAGAAAATTAACTAAATATCATATTTAAACAATGAAATTAAAATGCTTTAAATTATAGTATTTTGTCTTCGTAAACAAATATAGTTTAGAGCTAGATAATTACTCGACGCAAAGTTAGCTTATTAAATTAATCGACTTTATTAGCTTAACTGACATTAGGAAAACAAAATAAAATGGCTGCAGCTAGACAAGCCTTTTCTCAGTTCTTTGCCAAAGATAAGGTAACTTCAAGAAAAACAACTTTCTAGTCTATGAAATACGTCAGTACGTTCCTAGGTCTATAATCTATTTTATATTTCTGTTGATAGTCATCTGTTTAGGATTAAATCCAGGCTAGTGGAAATTATTTAGGGCGGAAAACAGATTGAGCTCTAAACATTCTACTTTTAGTAGTTTTAGGGCTATTTTTTTATCAATTTCAAATTGGCTTTTATTGACATATTATATATCATTTTTGATGGCCAAGAATAGAGGAATTAAAAATAAAATCAGAAGCAGCAGACAATTATTTAATATTAAAAAATTGGGTCAAACACACTTACCCCTGAAAATGAAAAATCCATCACTCACAGAAGATATGTCCAATAATCCATGAATTTCACAAATTCACAATGTTATTTACAGAAAAATGTTTCACAAAGTAAAGTATATTCATAGAACATTTGAAAAAAAATCAAAAATTAATTTATAAAAAACATTTATGCCTATTAATTGAGCCCCCCTAGACCCCACCCTCAACGTAAAAAAAAGTTGCAAATTACAACTTATCATCATGCTTAATAACAAAACCAGTTACAGTTTTGGCATATATTTCAATTTTAATGCCTAAGCATAGAGGAATTAAAAAAAAATAAAATCATTAGCATCAGACAATTGTTTACCCATAAAAAAATAGGTCTATCACACTTACCCCTCGACATGAAAAATCCATCACTCACAGAAGATATGTCTATTAATCCATGATTTCACAAAACAACAAAAAATATTAAAAGAAGAATGTGTCACAAGTTAAGTATACATGTAGAAGATTTTAAGAAAAAGAATTAAAATGTATTTTTAATATTTATGATTAATAACTAAGACCCCGTCCCACCTTCCCCTGACATATTATTTATATATAGATATATCCATTTTAGATAGATAGAGATTGTAGATGTACTGTAGTCTAAACAAGAATAATATTTATCAAAAAATATGTCTAGCAACTAGCTAGATCTAGGGAAAAAAACAATGTGTGTGCGCTGTCTGTATAGAGCTAGTATAAGTATTAGATCTAATCTATAGACCTACTAGTTCTGCTAGTTTAATTTAATAAATTTTTTTTTATGTTAAGACGTAAAACATGGTAAAGTCTTACTAGATCTAGACCTAGACAATATTAGAATTTATCAGTATATAATATGGATCTAGCCTAGTTCTAGTGAGACTAGTGCCAAAAACCCTTTTTTTTTTTTTTTTTTATATAGCGCGTGAGGCATCCAATGAAATAAAACAGTAGAAAGCCGACGGCCTACTATAAATTCAAAATTAATGCCTAAGAAGTCAATATTTTAAACTAAACGATCTGTGTAAGATAAAGTCTCTAATTACCTTTCGTAGATGTTATCGCTACGAGTTATTCCCGAGAGAATGACTAGTAAAACACCACGTTGAAAAATTGCTCATGAATTTAAGTTCCGCCAACCGACGTTCTGATTGGTTTAAAAAAAAAAATTTTTTTTTTAATTTTCAAAAAGAACTAAAAAGAATTCATTATTACTACCGAAATTTTTAAAAAATGTGTTTAAATAGTAAAATCGGTGTTATTTAAATGATATTTTAAAAAATAATTGTACATGATGTTTACGGGCGGGAAAAAAACCTGAAATGACATCGAGGCTATTTTTAAAAAAAATAAGACAAATGAACCAATATATTCACTTTTTTTTTTCTTTATCACCTAGAACATCCATTTCTAAATGGTAAGCATGTATTTTATACTTGAATTTTATAAAAAAAAATGTTTCTTGCCTTTTGAAACGGGAGCACTTAAATCCAAAAGTAAATCTTGTTCGTCCTTTAGTGCATACTTGCTGGTATTCACAAACGCACAAATTGATTATAAAAACATATTTCAAAAAACTTTTGCTAATGAAGCTTACACAAACATAGATCTATCCATCAGTAAAGCAAATTTTACATGGATGATCTATTTTATGTAGAAAATGAATGTTGAACTACAAAAATGCATTTTCAATAGGAAATCTGTTTACCGCCATAGACTAGTAGCTTCTTTAATCTTTTATTTTAGGCACAGCTCATCGAATTCTCCTTTAAGAAACATGTCGCTTTTTTTGTTTATAATTAATTTTTTATGTTTGGAGCTAAAAACGACGTTTTGGGACAGCGCATGTCCAATTTTAGATAAGTTCCTGTATTTTTGTTACGCTTTTCCAAAGCAGATGGCAGTTTTTTAGAATCTCGGTAACCAAGTATGTAAAGCTATTGTTTTAACCTCCCCCGGCAATTCATACCCATATAAGGGATGAAGACTATATTATTAGCCTGTTTGATCGTAGGCTGATGGATATATCAAAATAAGCTTTCAAACATCTTTAGAAAGACATTCCAATCACATTCATGCTGTTAGCTGTTAAATAAAATTAAAAAAGGAGGTGTTTCAACGATAATAATGAAATTTAACACATTCTCCTATAGTGCACAAGACAAAATCGTAATAAGAAATATTATTGGTATTAATAAATCTATGATTTTTTCAATGAATAAACGTGACCTAGATCGAGATATCTAGAATATATAATTTATGAATGAAAGAAAAAGTGCGGGCTGCTAATTTGAAGCCAGAGACCATGCCCACTGCAGGTGATCACGCCAGGCGAGCGCTGGTGGTGAGGAGAGGTATACACTAAGCGTGAAGTGTCACAACCTATCATACAGGCAGTGGAGGGAAGGGGGAGAGAGTCATGAAAAGACAAAGAAAAGCATCTATGGGAGGGAGGGGATGTTAAGGATTAACAAAACGAACATCCAAATTATGAAAACAAGAGGGTCCTTGGATGGGAATTAAAAGAAAGAGATTTTTTGATTTTGGGCACATTGGCACAATTTAGGCCATGTCGTAAAAGAAAGAGACAGAATACATGTAGCCTAGTTGAAAATATCATGTTTATTAAATTATAATAATTAATTTATAGATCTATAATTTATATAGATTTATTTCTGTCTGTTTCTACACATACATTATATAGGTAGGCATATATAAATTATAAACGATATATATATAGAGAGAGAGACAGAAGGGCAATATACTATAAATACATATTGCAGAAGTGAATCTACTTCTTTTAATACAATCTAAATAATTTTTAATTAACACAGATATAATTTATTAGCAATAACGTAGTGGTGTTTCTTAACAGTGCTCAATGTAGGTAGTTCGAAATCCGCATATAAACACCGGAAGTAGTATTCCATTTTTCATATAAAATCTGCATAGGTCCAAAAACGTTGGTATTTTTAATTTCATAGTAAAATTACATTTTTAATGTTTTTCGTTCAAAATTTGTGCTCAATGTGATCTAGAATGTTAATATTTTCAAATGGCATGTCCCGATTATTCCAGTGTTGGCTTGTTTTTATTAGAATGAAGATCAAATGACTGCATATTTTTGTTTTTATGTTTGTCAATAGAAAAAATCCGTGTTTCAACCTTTTTAAAAGAGGCTCATCTGGGTAATTACTTAAAGATTCGTAATTAATATCTTAGAAGCATATTTTCAATCAGATTTAATTAGAAAAACGTCTTCCAGTGAAGTCCTCTCGATTCACTCAAATGTGTGATCAATTATCGATAGTAGACATTTTTCAGCACTGAACACTATATTTTAAGACAAGTTGGCAGAAGCAAAATTATCCATGAAAACAAGAGCTTTGCTAAAACATATATACATCCATCACTGTCAGTACACTTTAAATCCATTTCAATCGGCCCCCTATTTATAACCATCTATGATTTGAATAATTTCTTTTTAAAAGCAATTGATTAATCTACATATAAAATTAATTATTTTTAAATAAGGTTAAATAATTTTCTAATTATTCCAATTCAATACAATATATGATTTAATGTAATCTATTAAGGTAGTTCTGTACAATTAAAAAAAAAATTCTTAGTTATCTTTTAAATAAGTTTGTACCACTAGTCACTAGTAATATTCATAGACTTTAAGCTTTGTTTGCATCACATAATTATCGACTACTCTAGTTAGGTTATTATTATTTCACTATAATTTATTTTACTATTATTATTATTATATTTTATTACTATTAATTTTAAGATTTGTTGATTAAAATATTATATAGCTATCGTTGTTCAATACAAAAATATAAGAAATTGAATTAAAGTTTTAAAGGCAATACTATGATTTGTTTTTGACATTTAGTTGAAACATCAAGGACACTTTACACTCCATTAAAAATTGCTTGATGCACCAGAGTTTCTATTTAACTCTCAGATTAATGCTCTTAGTTGTCCTCTAAATTATTTATCAAACCATGATATCTCTACTGTTAGTAAACTCCGCTCAATTTTTAAATCAAACTATACCTCAGTCTACACTGGGCATATTAATGAGATAGTTTCTCATTACAAAGGGATTTATCAGGTTCATAAGTGGGTATAAAAAAAATGTGCTTCACCACAATACTTGGGCTGAAAAAATCTTAGGTTTTTTAATTTATTATCATGAAAAGCACCAAATGCTAAAATGGCTATTTTTAGATGGTAAGACAAAAGTCAATGGCAACAACGCTTGCATTATCCTTGTACTAAAAAAGAGATGAGCAAGAGATAAATTTTCTTTTTGTTTTTCAAGAAAAAGATGGGAAATTATTATGGATTAATTAATTGAGTGTGGAGAGATGAGCAAGAAATGAAATGGCAAATGAAATAAAAGCTGCTTTGAAAGATGTTGGTGTGCCTATTGTTTACAAAATATATTGTTTACAAAAGCAAATAATCTAAGAATCTGTGACATTCACCAAAGCCTATTAGAAAAATTATGGAAATAAGGATGATGCTGAGATAATTATTCTTTAATTGTGATACTATTTTACATTTCCTTAAATGTATTTTAATTTTATTTGATTGATTTGCTGATGTCTAAGTGATAATTGTAAATATGCTGTTTTATTTCCAAAAAAACAACAACAAACATTTGTTGCATTAAAAAAAATCTATTTTGATTAATAATCAACCCATAAAATAGAATATCTAGACATTTTTCTTGTATAAAATCATGCACTAGGTATTAATTTTTAGAATGCATCTATTCTTTTCATGATATCAATTATGTTCTTCATTAACTTGTGTTACAGATTTGATATAGATGTAAAAATTATTTACTTCATTCTTCAAAATTACTTAAAATCAAAGCATTACTTTTCAATTTTTTAAATAATATTTTCAGCATAATAATTAATTCATACTTTAAAAGTATAGATACCAGACTCTTAAATTTTAAAAAATTCTCTTTCAAGATTTAAATCTTTCAAAATGAATTTTTAACAAACATAAGTACTTTTTCAATTACAAATAGTGTTTTACTATATATTCATTAAGAGTACACTTATATTTCTTTAAATAATAGTTATTAATCCTATCAATACATTCAAAATTGATTCAATGTTATATGCAATAAAGAGAAACTCAAAACAAAATTAGAAAGAATTGAGGATCATTCTTGTTACAAAATTAGATAAATTGGCAGCACAAACCAAAAAAATATTCTTGACCTATTTCCCAGTTTGATTAAACTTCCGGTAGTGAACAGAAATGACATGGATCACAAAAATCAAGACTTTTCCCCTCTCAAATAAAAATGAATATCTCCCCTTCCACTTGTCATACAATGATAAAATTTGGTATGGTTGGAAATATTTTTTCGAGCCCTTTTCAGCCATATAGGTTTTATTAGTATATTGTGAGTTTGAATTTTTTATCGAACTACCTACTCAATGTGCGCTAAAGGAGAAAGCACAAAAACTGCGTTTATTATAGGAGCATGAAGTGACCCAATTTATTTTAAAATAAAATCTTGACTATGAGTGGTAATTCAAAGAAACACAGATGAGTGTTTCTCCAGTACTGAGTACTGGTTACAACTAGGTTTTGGTTCACTAAAAAGTCCGTATTTTATAAGATTGTTATTCAAATGTGACAATTTACATTACATTGCATTAAGAAATGGTTAATCTATAAATTTTGATATTTTGAGCTCATAAGGTGCTAGGGAAATATTGAAATTGTAAAAAATGTGTGAAATTACTACTCAAAATGGCGGTTTTTGATGTAACACGGAACACCATGGTATGATTGAATTAATATCGTACTAAAACCAAGGGGCATAAAACTTCCATCTTTGTTGGGATATATTAACAAGATCCTCATATTTCAATGTCATTATTTAGTTTTTCTCAAGGTTATCAAAATATTGATTAAACACGCCCACAAAAATGCGTTTGAGGCGCATCGCGATGTGTCCCACTTTATACGGAATTACAATCCTCTATGAATTGTAAACAAGAAATAAATAATATGCTCAACCTTGCATTTCTGTTACAACAAGCATTAAAGATTTCTTTTAAACTATTTTTTTTTTCTTAAAAGCTTTCTAAACATGCATAACGAGCTTAAAATAGGTCGAGGTGTCCCAAATGAAGCGCCTGTGCTGCGTGTGTTAAGAATGGGATTGTTTTTCCCACGACACTACTTTTTATGAATGAGAGTTCTTTTGAGCATCACAGGTATTCTGTAGAACAAAAGAAGTCCCGTTTTCGCTGGAAATACTAGCGTAGTAATTAACAGGAGTACGTAAACAATAGCGTGTCCCACAATTAACCATTGATGAGCCTCAAGTGTCGACACGATCAATCGCCGGCAATCTGTTTTTTTTTTATCTTTTGTGAATCAACAACCCATCAGGTACGTAGATATTTCATTATTCTACTGAAATTTAAGCTTATTACAAATTAGTTTGATTGCAATATCCTAATTGAAATGCTTTTTTATTACGAGGTTACTAAATTTAACCATTCAATCATGACGTCACGTGAAGCGTCTTGAATACAATTTAGTCTTAAATCGTAAAGTTAATCAATTTTAAAGCCTGCTACTAAACAAAAAGTTTATATTTCTAAAACAATTATGTTGTTGTAATAGTAGACATGTGTAGGGATTTAAAATAATTAATTTGTTTTTATTTTGATAGGTACTTCGATAAACTGACCTAGATCCATTTTTTTTTCTCCCAAAAAATGGCTGAAAAGTGTGTCAGCACATTTTACCCTTTTTTTAGGGGTGGTCATTTCCATCAAAGTTTTAGCACATTGTATTTGATTTCAGGACTAATTGTGATTACTTTTTGTAAACATAAGATAACAGAGCTCATTTTTATTTGCTTTTGAAGCCAATCTGTTAAATTTTTCTTAACAAAAGTTTAAGTGAAAGTTGACATTTTTACAACTTTTTTCCTATAAAAGTTTCAACAATGCTGTTTGCTACAATAATTTATCATATTATGAAATGTGTATATTTCAAATTTCATTAAATTCTCTTGGCGCACTTTAAAGATATTTGATATTAAAATTAACAAAGACAAAGAAGGGTAAAATTTTATTTTTTAAATAAAATAAAAGTGTTTATAGTTACAACAATCTCACTAATTCTATTGAATTTAGCATGTTAATATATATCTGTGTGCTTAGTTTGAACTTTGTAGCTTGGCGCGCTCTTTGATATTAATTTTCAAAGTTGATGGTTAAAATCTATTTTTAGTAACAACCAACACTGTGATTTACTGGAAATGGTCAATTTCTATCTATCACGTCCTATTTTTAGAAGCACACATAGGAATTTTTCATTTAGATTAACTTCTATGTTTAAATGCTAGATTATGGTGAGGGAATGTGTCTTTATTATAATGACTTTGTAATGTGCAAATTTTAAAGTAAAAATAAATATTTTAAAATAATAATTATAATATTAAATATTAATTTTTTTTTCTTCATATTTTTAGCTCTGCGAATTATTTTTCATTTTTTTCCGTGTGTTGTTTTTTTTTTCTATTAGTATACATGTAAATTAATAGTTAATAAATGAGTACATTATATTTTTGAAATGATGAGCTATTACTGCACAAAAATTTAAGTAAAAAATCTTTTAATAACTTCTAAATAAATCGCAAGGTTTCTTTTTTTATTTTATTGTCCGATGCAAGAAATTTTTCATTTACAATTTAATTTTTAAAGCATTTAAATTCAGGCATTTTAAAATCATTAATTGCCAGTGCTTTACAAAAAGGTTTAAACTGAAGTTTATTAAACTTGTAGTCATTAAATTTTAGCGAATATTTTTCTGCGCAGTGCTATTTTCTTTTATAATTTATAAAAATTATCTATCTGATGCATATAAATAGTTATTTAAATACAGTCGTATTATAATTAAACAAAATAAAACACACTACAGATCTCTGATTTGTTTTATTTGTGATTTATGGGCTCATATGATGACAAAATCACATATATTTGTATTTTTTGTCGAAGGCTTTTTTTTATATATTAATTCACTTTTTTTCAAAGATTTGATTGCTTGGTCTTATTTTTTAAATTGGTTTTAACATAATACAGGTTAATGAAAAAGAGTGTGAAGTTTCAACCCCATATCTTTAAGACTTTTTATAATACAGTTAATTAAAGTTCAATTGTCAGTTGTTTCGGTCACAGATTTTTTTTTTGCTTTACAAAAGCTAAAGAAGGCTCATTTTGGCCACCAAAAATTTAATAACTTCCCTCACAATTAACTCAGCAATATAAAATTAGTATCATTGGAAAGCATTTTTCAAGCTCTATCTAACCAAATAGGTTCCATTGCATTGTGATCATTTTGAAATTTTTATCAAAGTACCTAATTTTGAGAAATTGGATTAGGCGTTGAGGCGCTCCATGGGACCCCCGTGATGGTGTTTTCCATGCATAAATTATGGCGTCACATGTAGCGTCTAATACGAGTTCAGGATTTGTTAAGTTTTCTGTATTCATGGAAAGTTTCAATTAAGATTAAATGATTTTAATATATGTAATAAACTATTTTCATAATCATTTTAAATGAACATTTTTTTTTTTTTCACATCTTTCATTTTATATTTTTTGTAATTTTACTTGTATCGTTTGGGGCGTTTCAGTGGACACTACTCCTTTTTTTTACAAATGGTGTCCTAGTTTGCGTCTGTTAAGTCCAAATAGATTTTAGTGATATTTTGTTAAAGATTTTACAGTGTCAGATAATATTAGCTACATCTAAAAGAAATAAAGCGGTACTGTTTAAGAAATATTAAATAATAAAAATTTACTTATTACTGTAACTAAGATTTAGATCTATTTGATTTTTCGTTTGAGGCGCATCTCGGACACTTGCCTTTAAAACTTTCAAGAGCTAAACTCTAGATCTAGAAATCTAGACTGACTAGATCTCTAGACCTAAATCTAGATTTACTCTAGATCTAGATCTAATTATGTAATTCATTATCTAGATTTACTCTAGATCTAGACCTAGATCTAATTATGACTAATTATGTAATTCATTATATTATAGCTAGATTTACTCTTGATCTAGACCTAGAGTAGAGTACAAGAGTCTAGGTCTAATTCAATATCTAGATTTAGATCTAAACTAGATTATTAGATTAGAAATCATTAGATCTTTTATGAATCTAGACTAGGTCATTAATGACTAGATTTAGAATCTAATTCTAGATTTAATAATATATTTTTCTTTAAATTGACAAGTATCTAGAAAATTATCTAGATCTATATTATAGACCTATTCTATATTAAAATGTATATTGTATCAAAAACAAAGTTTGGTTTAACCTGCACTTAATATCCATTGTATTGTTTATACAGTATATTCAATTATATTGTATTCAGTTCTTTCAGTCTACCACTGAATCATTATAACTAAATATAATTAACAGTACTAGTCCTATACTATTGATTGAGTCTATCCCTATCAAGCAATTATGGGCATTACTAGACTAGATTTAAATAATGCACCAATATATAATATATGTTTATGAAAGTTATTAGTATATATAATAGATCTATTTATTTAGATACTTAACTTATACATTTTTATAAATTACAGATTTCAGTAATGGAGTATCTGTTAGAGTTTCAAGGCGTTTACAAGCCAAGAAAGACTCTAAATTTACAAGCATCAAAGCCTGAGTCTCTAACACATGTTGCTGTTTTAGAGTGGAGAGAAAAGGAAAGGTTGAGAAAAGCTGCATACAGGGCCTAGTTAAGCCCACATGAAAAATCTTGGATAAACAGAAACTGCAAAGAAAGAAAACAGCAAGCTAATAGTCCACTTAATGTCATCTCAGCAGAAGTTGGTGAATCACTAGGTACTGGATTCCAGACTTCTGTGGCAAAAAGAATGGCTGTTTCAAGGGCTTTGATGAAATTGCCTAGGTCACCCAAGAAATATCCTGCAGTTTTTGATGGTCTCACACAAATATGCTCCTAAAGAAAAAGTAAAGCTTTCCATGCCATAGGCTTTCTGCGCCTACCTGAGAGAAGAAAGTTCATCTTTCTAAACAACATTCAAGAAAGTATCATAACCTAACTACACTCCACTAGCAAAAAAAAAAAGTCAGATGTCTAGTGCTCATAGACAAGTACTCTGCAGTATCCTTAGTAAGTACAACAAACTCAGAGGTTGTGCTACTCATTTCTAACATTGTGGTCTTCCAAGAAGTTTTATGTCCAAGTGCAAATCAGAACAAATTGCAAGAAAAAAAAATGAAGTGATTGCGTTGCACAAAATGCCTTGGAAACAATATTCATTTTTTACTGTAGAGAGGATGTCTCAAGAACTGATCCCTCTCAATCATCTGTTAGTGCTCAAACATGAAAATGTTTCATGCTAAAGCTACTTAACATAATATGCAGTCTTGCTTATGTGAGTTCTGTTTGAAGATTTTTCTTTATATAGAGGGCATTAATAAATTTCTGATCAAAAAAGGACGCAGAGAGCTGACATTAAAAAATCCAGCTTCATCACTCGACTTAACTCTATGCCCAAGAACTAATGCCAATTGTTTTCATAAGCTGCAGTGCATTGAAAGATCATGTATCAACTGTGGTGTAGATTTAATTAACAAGTATTGAGCCTTTAAAAAATTGCACGGATGAATTAGCTGAGTGGAGTATAGTATATGGTCAAAGATGACGGGTGAGTATGTTCAGAGTGATGGTACACTGCGAAAGGTAACAAAGTGGCAACCAGTAAATAAAGAAGGATCTTTCAATGACCAAGTGAGAGGTATTACACCTAACACTATAGCTTACAGAAATAGAAGCTGTTTCTGCTTTCCATGCAGAAATTCATATGGCAGTCAGCGCCAGCATGATGAAATATGTGGATCTTGAAAGGTGTTCAAACTTCAGAAACAAAATGGTAAGTACTTGTATTTATTTATTTTTAAATAGCACTTTACAATTATCTGAGAAAAAACATTATTCATTTTAAAATTACCTAATTGATTTCTAAATGAAATTGTTTCTTTTTCTTTAGTATTGCAATCTCAGTCAAATCTTGAAGACTCTTTGGATGTCAGTCCCATATGCTCAAATTCAAAGGTAAAGAGCTTTTACATATAAAAATTTTCATTGAATCTTATGTTACCTGTATTGTATAAGTTGTTTTTTAATAATATACCCTGCTAAATAATTTTAGACTCATTTTAGAAATGAAGTATTTCAGCCCCATGTTGTTGTTTTTTCAGGCCCAAACAATTTCCTTCACTAATCAAAAGTACATTGTAAATAGCTGTGTGATTGTCAAGTATGGAGAAATATTCTATCCAGGTATAATTTTTTGCACTGTACCTTTTAATTTCAATAAACAAGTTCAAAGTATGTTTTAGATTGAAGTATTAACTTTTCAACATTGCTGGTAATTTATTATAACAGGAGTTGTGATAGAAGTCCTGGATGATCAGCGCAGAAATAATTTTTTAAAAGGCACAGAAATAAAAAATAGATTTGTATATCCAGAAGTGCAGGACATACAGTTAGTGTATGCAGACATGATTGTTACTGAAGTGATGTTGATACCAAATGGCAATAGAGTGGAATGTTTTGATTTCTGAATTTGTCAAATAAAATTTGTGTCACAGTTTTATGCGTTTTCTTTCTTTTCTTTTTTTTTCAAACCTTTTTCTGTGTGTTAAAACTAACAAAAGATATAAAATACATATTTGTCAATAATTTAAAATAATAATCATTCACTTGTGCACAGATAAGACTAAAATGTACACTTATCAACATTATTTTAAAAAATGGTGTCCCATGAAGCACTCGCGGCATTTTGTGAAATTAAAGCAGCATTTTTACAAATGGGTACTTTATGACTAGAATAGTGAACTTAATAAAAAGTCTGATGGATAACTTTGGTGCAAAAATAAAATAATTTCTATATTCTCACAGAATATCTTTTAAAAAAACTTTAACTTGTAGTGTCACAGGTGCTAAGGTGTCCCAATTTTTGAATTGAGCTCAAATCCACTTTTTCTATGCAAAAGCATAAATTTCAGTATCTAAAGACTAATAACAATAAAGACAGTTATATTATGCTAAAATACAATGAATTTATCAATTGGTAGTTGTTAAATTATCAAGTGGAGTCCCGGTGATGCACCTGTGACGCAAAAGGGGGTACCCCATGAATAGACTCTGCTGTCAAAATCTACATCCTGCAATTCATTTTCTATTTATAAATTCTTAAAGTGAACTGGTTGAAGAAGTGAATACAGTTGAAATGAAACCAAAAACTTCAACTTTTAATTTTTAGCACAATGTGACACTTTTTGGCACCAGTACTGGAGAAACACTCAGCTATTTTTATAGTCCTTTAGTTGCAAAATAAGAATCTGCTTTCAGTTTTTTTGTAAGTTAAACCGTCACCAAATAAAAAAATAGAATAAAATTTTGACCTAGTTCCCGAATACAGTGTGCCTATTATAAGAATCTACTATATACGACAAGATAGTTAAAGTTAAATTAATTATAAATTAATAATAATAAAGATCTAAAATCTAAGTTCAAAATGTGCCCCCCCCCCCCCCTCGCGCTGAAACATCGCATTGCCGGGCCGATTTTATGACGCATGCAATGCACCAATATTAAAGTAAAATAATTGCTGTAATAGTCGAAATTAATTTAAAAATTATAGGTTTTTAGCTTTTACAGACTAAGATCTCAATTCAGAGGTGCGCCTTCAGATTGACTAAGTCAAAACGCGTGTTTGTTTTTTTTCATCACGCACGCCTGGCTAAAGATGGATGCCCGTGTTCCCGTCCTTGAAGTTAATTATTAAAGGAAAACGACATCCTATTATTAAAGCAGAATAATTAACTAAGCAGTTGATATTATGAACTGAATTATCTGTAATAGATTCTGTCTATAATTTAGATATGTGAAAATCCATAAAACCGGAAGTAAAAAAAATGCAGTCAAAATTTGAGATCGTTTTTTTTTACTTTCTGTATATAGGCCCTTGATTGAAATCGATTATGATTTCAAATCCATTCAAATCGTTGCCAAAATGGTTGAATATGGATACATTTTATATTGAGGAACATTTTTTTTTCCTGTGGACTTGAAAAAAAATGTGTATTTTTACTTTTTTTTTTAACTTGAAGGTATATATATTTTTATTTTTACTGATACTCATTTCAGGTAAGTCCTAAGAAGTTGATTTTTTTCCCCGTAACAGATTATATATCTGGCGATATTTCTGCCAAGTTTTATCACGATACATTGCTTTCTTCAATTGTTATCGATTATAATGTTAACATAAATTTGCACTGCTCGCAATGGACTTTTTTTTTTTGAAAACTAAACTTTCCAATGAATAAAATCATGCATAGACTAGTAGATATAACAATTACGCATGTTTCTTGATAGTTTTAGAAGAGTTTTAATCTATTTTATTTATAATTTTAAAGCCAATTTGAAAAATAGTTTCAGACGATTTGATCCCACTTTTTAGATTTTTTTTTTTTCTGCCATCACAAAGCCGCCATTTTGTCCACACCCCTCTGACATTTCTTGTAGCTCTAGACCCGATAATTTGTTTATTTCATCAATATTTATATTCTAAACAAGTGGAGTTCATAAATATAAATGAAATCACATTTGTGAGCTAGAAATTTACTACGAATACTAGGAGTATAAATAAATTTCTTATTTAATATGTAGATTTATCCTCTACGAAATTAAATTCCTATTTTTAAACTTTTTGAGAGGGAGGTGTGTCTCTCTGGCTGAGCGAGCGAGACGCTCTCATCTTACATGCTCCATGTCAACCAATGCTAGGTCAAAACGCCAGAAAAAAAATCATAACTTTTTAACTGTTCAACTTAAAGTCATAATTTATACACCATTGGAAAGTTTTTTAATGATGTAGTAATGAAAAATTTATTTTTCAAAGATAATTTTTTTATTTCAAATCCCTATTATAATTACCTTTGCTAGAGTTATCGCTTCGAATTATTCTGAGCGAATGACAAAAAAAAAAGCACTTGGAAAGGGAGGTCATGAAGTCAGTTCCGGGCACCTCCATTCTGATTGGTTTAAAAAAAAAAGATTTTATAAATATTTTTTTATTTTAAATAACCAAAAAATTAAAAAAAATAATTAATTATGATGATGGAAATACAAAAATAAGTGTTTTGCAATGAAAATCGGCAAAATGTAAATAATATTTAAAAAAAAAAATGTACACATTGTTTGGCAACATCACAACTTCAAAAATTGCATCAAGGCTAATTTTTTTTTCAAATTTAAGACAATAGAAGCATTTTATTTACGTTTTTCATCTTTATGGTGTGTAACAATCATTTTTAAATACTAAGTATGTATTTCATACATACGAGTTATATTTCTAAAATATGTTTCTTACCTTTTGAAATGGGATCACATAAATCCAAAAGTAAATGTCTGTCTTTTTGGCAATACTTCATGATATTCACAAATGCACAAATTCCATATAAAAACGAATTTCAAAAAAATTTTTCTAATGAAGCTTCCAGAAACATAGATCTATCCATCAGTAAAAGCAAATATACCACAGATGGTCTATATTCAGAGATAAATAATATTGAACTAGAAAAATGCATTTTCAATAGAGAATCGGTTTTCCGCCTTAAATATAATAATTTAATTATACAATATACTAGGCTAAATAGGGATGTGAAATAAAAAAATTATCTTTGAAAAAACAATTTTTCGTTAGTATTATTAGTACATCATTAAAATACTTTAACAGAATTTTCCAATGGTGTATAAATTATGACTATGTTTAACAGTTAGAAAGTTATGATATGGAAAATGCTTGAGCAAGAGAGAGGAGAGGCGAGAGCTTGTCGCTTGTTATATTTATGAACTTTACTTCAATTACTTGTTTACAATGTAAATATTGAAGAAAATAAACAAATTATTGGGTCTTGAGAGGTGGGGACAAAATGGCGGCATGTGATAGCAGAAAATAACAAAATATATAAAAAGTGAAATCAAAATTGTCTGAAACAATTTTTTTCAAATGCGCTTTATATTTATGAACTTTACTTCAATTACTTGTTTACAATGTAAATATTGAAGAAAATAAACAAATTATTGGGTCTTGAGAGGTGGGGACAAAATGTCGGCATTTGATAGCAGAAAATAACAAAATATATAAAAAGTGAAATCAAAATTGTCTGAAACAATTTTTTTCAAATGCGCTTTGAAATTTATGCGTATATGTTTATTACACAAGAACTATTTGAAAATATATACAGAATATTAGGCTTTACAAAGCCTGACATTTTTTTTTGTTCAAAAAATTTTTCTATATGTAGACTATCGCCAAAACTGTCCATGACCATTATTTTCTTTGTTAAATGGCATTTTCCACTTTGTAAGCGCCACGTAAAACTTGTAGAAATAAAACTTGGTAGAATTATGGCCAGGCATGATATCTAATATGAATTTTAAAAAAACTAACCTTTGTTCTCTATCCTAACTGCTGTATTGGTGAAAACAAAAAAGTGATATTTTCATTATAAGTAAAAGAAACAAAAACGTATTTAACTTTTTAAAAAGCACCCTGAAGTGTATGCACATTTATAATTACCAACCTACCGATTAGTAAATGTAGAAGTGAAGCTAGGTGCTGAAACAAATGATGATACATATATTAAACATAAATGAACAGCTACCATTTAGTACTATTGTCTTGTAACAATAGACGTTAGGTGCGTATTCATTTATTTTAATGCACAATCATAAAAATCAATTTCATATTTATGACATTATAAAAAGATATTACGTCAATACATTTAGGCTCATGAAAATGAGCCTAAAAAGGTCCACTTTATACATATTATTTTTAATGCAGGCACTAAGACTAAAGTATACTTTTGTCTGTGAAATCAGGCCAGAGACAAATATTGCTGTATAGTAATAAATGTCTGGTTATCTGACCCAAGCTGAAGTCGGTTCTGGTGCAACCCTAAATTTTACAACCTCTTGCTGACATCTATTTTATTGTTCATAATCTTTTTGCTTTCTATAGATTTATATTATATTACTTTTATTCAATGTTTATGGATTTCTAATTATTACCTACGTTTACATTAATTTACATATAACTAAATTGCAAAAGTTTGTTGTTTTTTTGTTTGCTATACCTATTATATTGAAATATAAAATTGTGATTTACAGTCAATCGCTCTTTTTTTTTTAATATTAATTTTTATATTGATAATATACATTAAAATTTGTATTATTATTTTTGTAGACTTTTAAACCAAAGAAAAGATTTGAGAGTGGCACTTTGAAATACAATCTTCACAAACAGGCCAATGCTTCTCTGAACTCTGGTATTGATTTAAAGGAAGTAGTAAAATTGCCACCTGGTGAAGATGTCAATGACTGGATAGCTGTTCATGGTACAAATCTTGCTATTCTTTTATATGATACACATAACATTAATATACATTTATATAAAACAAAAAAAAATTACAACTAGCCATTCAGACTAGTAACTAGATGAAGTAGAAGACCACAAGAAGTTTTACTTGTCATCCCCCCAAAAAATGTAATCATTAAGAAAATTCTATTTTTGATTTGTAGGTTTTTTTTAATAACATTTATTGTCAGAAACTTTCACTCAGCTTTTGCATTTCATTGCTCTATGATTTGAGTGAACTTAACAAAAGGAATTGTGTAGGAAAGATGTATGGGATTGTATTTGTTGTGAAAAGTTTTGATGCTAATAAATTTGTTTTGTTTTCTCCAGTTGTGGATTTCTTCAACAGAATCAATCTTTTATATGGAACAATTTTTGAACACTGTACAGAGCAAACATGCCCAACCATGTCTGGTGGACCAAAGTAAGGAAAATGCTGGGATTAGTTTTTATTATACCTTTTATTCTCAATTTATTCAACATTGATCCACATCCGACTTTAAAAAAAAATTCAACATTTGTTGGACCAGTGATTCACACCTTACTTAGAGGCATTCATAATTAGATCAGTGATTCATTCACATTTAATTTCTGACTTCAGTTACATTTTTTTAATATGATAAACCACATTACTATTACATAAATAAAGGCTTCTAAATGAGAACACAATTTGGTATCAGAAATTTCAAGAAGTAGTGAAAGAAAGAAAAAAAAAATTGGCAAAGGCCAGTAAGAAAAGCAATGAAATAATAAATGTTATTCTATATTTTTGTTATCATTTTATTAAATTGTATTGAAGTCTGCTACTTGTAATGCTCTTGTCTTACCTTGCCAAGCTTGTTATCCTTCTTCAAGGCATAGTCTATCTATCTTAGTGTTTACACCAACTAAATAAGACCTGTATATAATGTATGGTTGCTAGGTATGAGTATCTTAATGTTTACACCAACTAAATAAGACCTGTATATAATGCATGGTTGCTAGGTACGAGTATCTTAGTGTTTACACCAACTAAATAAGACCTGTATATAATGTATGGTTGCTAGGTATGAGTATCACTGGTGTGATGGAGTCAACTACAAAAAACCCACTGCTCTGCCTGCACCACAGTATATCACCCTCCTAATGGAGTGGGTAGAGGCACAGATCAATGATGAAAATCTCTTCCCAGTTCAAGTTGGTCAGTTGATTAATTTTTATATCTTATCTTATATAATACAGACATTACTTAAAAAAAGATGATGATTATGTCTTACGTGTCATGCATTTAGTCATGCATGTTAACCAACGACTTAAATTCTGCCAAGTGACTAGTTTTCTTGGTTGGCTCAGACAACCAATTCTATGCTCTAATAGCACTAGGGAAAAAGGAGCATTTGTTTATATTTCTTTTAACAAATGGTAGTTGGTAATTAGTAGATCTTAGACTTAAGTCCTCCCGCGCCATATGGCGCATTGGGTAGCAAGCTGTCTCTACAAAGATCTGTCGTTGGCAGTGTCTGAAGCCTCCTCCCACCTGGTGTCCACTGTTCTGAGATCCTCCATGAAGGTGTGGCGCCAAGTAATACGAGGGCGTCCCTGTTTGTGCTTTCCTCGTATTGGCCTCCATGTATTGGTAAATCACATGTTAATAAAATCTTCAATGAAAAAGACCATAACTCTAGATAATCATTTACAATGTCAAAATTAGAAATATAAATGAAATAGGTCTAAATACAATAACTTTATATCTGGTAAAAATTAGTCTCTACTGTGGTAGTAGATTTCTCATATATTTAAAATAAATAAATTTTGCAACATTTTTACCTTCTGAGACATTTTATATCTCTATTCTATCATCTTTTTTAATTTCAGGTAAACCTTTTCCTAAGAATTACATGAGTATAGCCAAAAAGATATTAAAGAGACTCTTTAGGGTGTTTGTTCATGTCTATATACATCACTTTGACAAACTTTTAGCTATTGGCGCAGTAAGTATTTAATAATCATTTTTAGGACTAATTACAATCATTAGGTTTCTTTCTTCTGGACAATAGTTTTTCATTTTCTATGACCAAATTTTATAGCAAAGCCTTTGAAATTTACATGAAACTATTCTCACCAAGAAATGGTTTTAAATGAGAAAATAAAATATTTTATCTAAATGTGTAAACCAGATTTTTATCTTATCTAGAAAAAAAATTGTCATCAAAATCATATATAATAATAGATATAATTGTCTTAATATGTTATTCCAAATATCTGTTGTCTGTTACACGCCCCTCAATTGTGTTTGTAATTCTAGGAAGCACATGTCAACACTTGTTACAAACATTTCTACTATTTTGTTACTGAATACAATCTCATTGACAAGAAGGAACTGGAGCCATTGGTGAGTTTTTCAGCCTTTTTAGCCTCGGTTGATATGGACATTTATTACATAGGAAGCATGTTAATGTTATCTGTTAAATGGTGCACCTCAGATAAGGATTTGTTGATGACCACTGAAAACCTTTAACTATGATGATTTTGAAAATGGCAATTTTTTTTTTTTTAATTTCATATTTAACACCAAAGTATCAGTATACTCAGCAATAGCGTATATATATATTTTTTTTAATTGGTTTAGGTACTGTAATTCAAACTTAAGTACTGTCTGGTAAAGATTTTTTATGTCACTTAAATATTTTGATTCACTGCTTGGATTCTACTTTAGATGTTTTTCTTTATGGCCTGAGTAATTTTCATGCACTGCGTTGGGTTTTGTTTCTTGTGTACAAGTTCAAGTAGCGTGTGTAGAATTTGAAGTTCCTATTCCCATAAGTCTAGGGTTTCTTGCCATGAATCTTGTTTACACATCATCCCTTTAATTTTGAGTACTTCTTTGAGAAAAGATGCTTGTTTTGGCATTCTTTCACTGTTTTCACTTTGTTAAATAGTAATACACAGTACTCTTAATCTGGTTTGATTTGTTGATAACATTCTCACTTTAATTTTTGTTACATGGTGTCAGTATTAGGTCTTGGGCAGTGTTTTGACTAGTGGCAGTGTTGAATAAGGCCTTGGCTGGTGTAGAGCCATGGTAGTTTACTTTAGCTAGATGTTGATGGACATGTGGCCATACCGTTATCTAAGCGTGTGTTTAATCCACGAAAGTGAAGTGCGGCAGGAGACCTTTTTTGTAACCATCAGTTTAGAGCCCTCAAATTTTAATGGCTTGACCATTCACTAGTCTCCAGGGCGGTGGCTGATCAGTTCATCATATGCTATAGACCCCGACAGACACAATCTCTACACCAGACGAGCGTGCAGGAGCTATGTTAATCAGAGCTTAGCATTTTCCTCAAACCTCACCAGCAGAGCTCTGCACCTGGAGAGCGTGAGAGTCTGCAGGGAAAGTTGGAGCTCCCGCAACATTATCCCTTTTCGGAACACCCTGATAGCAAAGAGGTGAGATTACTCCAGTTACCAGAGGACACCAAGAGGAGGTAGGTGGGCACTGTCCCAAACTTGCTGATTTCTGTCTTAACAGGTCTGGGAAACCCAAAATTCTCAACCTGTATGGTGACATGTATGCACTACACAAAACAGCAGGGTTTTTGTCCAGGGCTTTGGCAAGAGAGGATTTGCGCCTCTCAAGTGCTCAAGTCATTTCTTCATATATTATGCTGTACATTGGGTTTTGTTTCTTGTGCATGGGCTCAAGTAGTGCGTCTAAAGGAATTCCTTATCCCACAAGTCTAGGGTTTTGTTGCCACCAATCTTGTGTACACATCATATTCCTTAGTTTCATGTACTTCTTTTTTGGGAAAAGATGCTTGTTGTTGGTATTGTGACAGTGTTTTCCCCTTGTTAAAGGGGTGTCTTTGGCTGTGTTATGAACTAGACTTTGGAGGTTAGTGAGCCAGGCAGCATTGATCCAGGTTATGGCTAGTGGAGAGCCACGTACCATTGGCATAGTATGCTGTAGCAGATGTTCCTGGACTTGTTTCTTCATGTATTATATTTTAGCACACTGTATCATAATATTCATTATCTATGCACATTCATTATATTAAATGTTCATTTAGGCAATGTGTAACAACCATTTATTTAAAGTTGAAGGTATTTTAAAATTTGTGTTGCAGTCGTTTATTGCTGCATTTGCCTGCCAATGTAGGGAACGTGGTTAATTTAACTCTTTCTCTCCTAATTGACCATACCAACATCAATTTCACCCCATTAAATGAAATTTTGGTTTTATGAACATTAATTTTTTTGTAAAGAGCATGCAATTCCCTTTAATTCTATACCAAATAAAACATTTTCTGATAACAAACAAAAACATTATTGAAGCTTAATCATAAAGAGGGAGTGAACTACAACAGAGCAAAATTAATAATATTCCATTGGTACGTGGAAAATAATTAGGGAGAGAAAGAGTCAAGTCATTCCCTAGCAAAACCCAACATGATGTCTTATTAGACTTAAATATAAATAAAATCAATTTTTATGCACTGGGTTTTATTAGTTGCTTTAGTATATATGTATATTGAATTTATATGTTATATTTATGAATTTTCTTTTTATTTCCCAGAGGGACATGACAGAAAGAATATGCCATTAAATCTTCATTTAAGATTCAGATCTAATTGTACTTTGAGATTATTTGTAACAACACGACAGTTAGTAAGTGATGAACTAGATTGGGGCTTAACTTGACAATAGTATCTTATAAATCATTCCAAAAAAATAATTAATTAAGAAGACAGATTTGTCTTAAAACTTATTTAAAATCCAAAGCTTCTTGTTACTTCATCTTTGTTGAGAGTAGTGCTTTTCGTCTGAAGTCAAGGAAACGATTCAGTGTAATGTTGATCAATACTTCATTTACTGTTTCATGAATAGCTGATAGCAATTGATTTGGTCATTGTTGATATGTTACTGTATAATATATACAAGGTGTTGTTGTTTTTTCTGTAGGGTGCCATGTTTATATAGAATGTACTATACATGTATCAGCTTTCTATTTTCTGTTTACCAATCTTGTTTTGTAACTGTATAACATTTAGTTTAGAGTGTGAACTGTATAACATTCTTGGGTATTTTTTTAAGCTAAATATACAAAATTAATATTTCCCAGTTTTGTGTAATCAGTTCTCCTCCCTTTGCAACTGACCAAAAAAAAACATTGTTTTAATATTGCATTATTTGTTTTGTATTCCTAGTTTCCATTGCTTGACAACTCATAATGTTCAATTTGGTTTTATTTCAAATGTTAGAAGTACAAATTTCTTTGTAGATACAGTATTCAATACGACACATGTATGTTGATTTATCTTCAAAAGTTATCTCAACATGTAGATAATACAACAACACTGTTTGCAGAATGATGTGCGCAATAATAAACTATGCTTCCATTTAAAAATGTGCTATTTTAAAGTTCCTTTTACCAGACGATTTTTATGCTTTAATTTTGAACTGGTCATGACCATAGGGTCACATCTGTGAAACATTTTGTAAGTTCATATTGGTCTGGACTTGTTTCTTTACTATGTAGTATGTTTTCTTCTTCTTTTTATATTTTAGTTGTTCATTTTTAAAGCCAACCTTTTCTATTTGTTCTAGCCAATTAGATATTTCAAATATAAACTATTTAAAAAAAGGGGAACAAATAGATTCTATGATTTCATTAAAAATGTATCCTTACAAAATGAATTACTGGGATTGTTGGAATTCATTATGAATTAGTCCAAAGCTTACTATTGTAAAATTTCTTAGTTATGTGAGATGGTAGGTTTGGGTTACCAATGATTCTAAACAGAATCTTTTCTTTTAAAAATAATTTATAGCTAAGGGAAAATGTTCTTCCCTTTCAAACATCAATGTAGACCCTAACTACTTAACTCATATTGATACAATCATGTTCTAACAACACTTCAGTTTATTGTCCACATTGTGCTGAAACGAACAAATTTTTTGTTCTTGCTAGTCAGCAATCATTGATTGTCCCAGGTCCTGTATTTATTTATAAATCCATTATTTCTTTAACACTATACTTTGTGTTATATATTTACTTTTTTTTTAATTGTAAAAAACAGTAAACTGTAAAATATTATACCATACATACATTTGATGACATACAAATGACTCTGAAGACAAGTGTACATTTTTTTTTTCCTAAATACTGTCATCCCCCCTGGTATTATCTTGTTTTATTAACCTTTCATCATTAATCTGTGTACTTTGAACATTATACAACTAACAAAATATTCCAATTGAATTTCAATCATTATTTCAAATAATTTTCAGTGACTATTTCACATATATTGCAAGTCAAATTGACTTGACTTATACCTGTGAACCCCCAGGGAAGCATAGGGATGCAACCACATCTCTCCACCAAATTTGGTTCTGAGCATCTTTCTTCATCTGCTCCCATGTCATCCCAGTATGCTCAGCTTCGCTGACAACTGACCTCATCCAGGTTGGCTTGGGTCTGCCCACAATTTTCCTTCCAGATTCCAAGTGACCTGCCTTGAAACATCCTGCTCCATTTCCACTTTTTAATATCCTGGGCTATGGGTTTTTGCTTTGTTCTCTCCAAGTTGACAGTATATACCTTTTCAGTCCACTAATTCCCAATATCCAGCATAGGCAACTGTTGGCAAAGGTCCAGAGTTTTTATTATTGTTTTTGTTGCTCTCCATGTCTCAGAGCCACATAGAAGAACCGACATGATGTTTGTCTTAAAGATTCTAATTTTTTTCTGTAAAGACAGTGTTTTGGAGCCCTAGATAGTTTAAAGAATGGTGAAGGCTAATCTAGCTTTGTTAATTGATTTTGTATATAATCATCAGTTTCACTGTCTTAGCTAACCCTACTTGACTGTCTCATGGCCTTATCAATCACCAATAAAAATTATCAATGGTGAAGGCATACATCCCTGTCTTACTCTTGTTTAAACTAGAAAAGGATTAGTTGTGTGTTACTTGGCATGATGAGCCATCATACAACTGTTGTATGATGGTGAACTTTGAAATTCCAAAATGATTCATCAACCTCCAAATTATATGTCATACTGTCAAAGGCTTGGTCAAAATTCATAAAGGTCATGTGCAATGGATTGTTCTATGTAAATGAGTAGTGTGGCAATCTGGTCAGTACATACATTTTCCTTCTGGAAAGCAGCCTGTTTTAGTCCCTAACCCTTTTGTCACATTACTTGGTGGAAATTGTCAACATCAATTTTCAAATATGGTTAGGTTGATTTTGACAAGTAATTTATTCTAATCAACACACATAGAATTAAACATATTATCCATAAATTAGTATTTACATCATTTTGCATTGTGATATAGAACAAGGTAATACCTGGGGGATAAAGTCTAAAGCTGTTCAATTAGATTAAAATGAATGTAATGTTCTCTAGCCTTGTTAATTGCCTCATCAAATGACTGTGTGCCTACATTAGTTTGATTTACAATTAGCCATTGTCAAATCTATGTATTTGAGTTACATTCATCTGCATGAAGTTTGTTGTTTTAGTAAATTTAGACAAAAGGTTTTGTTAGCTTTTATTTTTTTTACTTTACCCATTACTATTCAAATTGGGCCATGTTGGGTTTAACCAAAATAAGCTGTTGCTAATATTTTTTTAAGCATGTTTTCATTGTTAACTGCTTTAGCATGAGAGGCTTTCAAATATATTTTAATCATCATTTGCACTTAGGTAGAAAAAAAAAGTACATGTTTGCTTCAAGTTTCAGTTTGAAACTACAAATGTATGTGAAGAAGCATCAAGTATTCTTTGGACAGTTTGTTAGTCCTGCCAGCTATATGCACTCAATAAAGTGGTGTAAATATAGTCAGAACTGGTTTGCTTTTGTTTATGCTAATGTGTGCAAGTTAACATCACTGCACTAAATAGTGTACTCTGTTTCGTAGATGTTTTGATTTTAAACTTTCAAACATCAATAATCCAATACAAATTTTAACATTGACTATACATGTCTGCCTTTCATCATGGAGGCTCAAGATCGAATTCAAACTTTTTTTTTTTCTGCCTCACGTATATCTATGGGATTCTTGTCAACATGCAAGTTAGCATATGTGTAAAAGTCACAAGACCAAGAGAGTAACTTATGCAATGCCTATCACCCCAAGTTCCATCCACTAAAATTACCAATAAGATGACAAAATGCATACACTGACTTGATAAATCATTAAAGTATTTTATAGACTGCATTCAATGAGATAAGGTTTATCTATTTTTGGACAACCAACCTATTTATATGGTACTGCAAGTATATGGTTACTTTTTGAGTAATAAGCAAGTAAAATATAAAAATAACTTTTGGATCCTGTCATAGTTTGGATCAGTCATGAAATTATATGTGTAATAGATCTAGACTAACAATAATAAATCTATGATTAGTAATATTTTTCATTTTTTAAAGCGCTATTTCATGCTTTTAGCTTTCTCAATGTACTATGATCCTTTTCACTTGTCTGGACCAGTTGTATGTGTGTGTGAGGGGATGGGCTATCTGGATGTAGGTTACTGGGATGACTTTTTAAATGCATTTTATAAACAGAAAAAAAGATTTTTAAAAATGCATTTGTTAAAAAGACAATACCTCCATTATACAATTTAAAATATTTTTAAAAAATAATATTTTTTTTAGCTTTAACTGGGTATTGAATTAATGATTTTGATACCATCAGCTCCTCAATGCTAGACGCTACCGATTCAGTCAGTGTCTAGAATCTAGACATAATCTATATTAGATTTACATAAAAATATAATATAAAAATATTGGACTTGTTTTATTGTCAATTTGTTAATAATCAGTTTTTCTTTAAAAATTGAAATAAATAAAATAAACAAAATCTAAAAATAGTATTATTTAAGGTCTATTAACATTTGTACAATATAACATTCATTAATCAATTAGTCCAGCTCTAGTATGAATACAAGTTTCAGTTGTCTAGAGACAATATTGAATTGTATCAACACTTGAATACAATTCACTGTAGCAGTGAAACAGAAACTAATTGTTATAAATAGCAAGTTATTATTTAAAAGACCAAACATCTTTACTTATTAAATCCATACAATTCATTTTCCAAACTCTTAAATGTACAATCATTCTTCCATCACATAGTCATTGCAAGTCTACATCAAGTAAATGTGTAATGTGAACTAGATCATCTATTTGTAGAACATACTTGACAAGTGTTAGCAGGGTTACTGTTAATAATCACAAGAGCAACTAAAACTAAGACTCAAAAAGCAAAAGCTTCAGCTGCTGAATCTATTGTACCACCAAGCATGGATTGAGGGTTTTCTAATGCATAGCGAAATTCTTCCAGAAACCTTGTTGCTTCAACTTCATTTAAACCTCTGCTATCATAGGAAAGTGTGACAGTCATTTTGAGTTGGTTTCCTTTCATGCTAGCTTCAGTTCTAGATGTGCCTATAGCCAATATGGCCAACTGTGGTGGGTTGATGACGGCTGAGAATTCTGTGATGCCAAACATACCTAAATTTGAAATGCTGTTAAAAATGGTGAAGTTATCCAAATGAGTTTTTGTAATGTGCAGAATTTCATTCTATAGAGAAATTGTTCAAATATAGCTTCATTGAGCTATCAATACAAGAAAACAAATGTTCACACATTTCTAGACATAAATAAAATATATAAACCAACCAGTTCATGGGGCATGATCTTACACCAATAGAAAGTACTGATTATTAAGAGTAACCAAAAAATAATAATTTAAACTTACTATCTTATTTGTAGAAAACAAAAGTAACAAAAAAAAATTTCCAGAGTATTTGGAAAAATGAAAAATTGATAATCAAACATGGCAGGGCTAGTAAGAAAATTAAATAAAAATGCTATTTATCCATTGTTAGACAAATACTACAAAATACATCCTCTGCTTTTGGTCCCTCATCTCAAGAAAAGTACTAGGACAAACCCAAAGCAGAGAAGTTTATCAAAACTCTATATCGCATATCAACAGAAATAAAAAATTTTTAGAGACAATCGAGGACAAGATTAAAAAGTAAAGTAATATAAGTAAATATATAAAGAACCAAGCCATAACTTACTTGTATAAAAACATAACTTCATAGTTAAAAACAGAAAGATACAAGAATAAAAAGAATTTTTATGTTCAATGTGCTTAGACTAACTAAAATAAGAACTCTTTCTAAAAGTCATTTGAACATGGAACATTTTGCCTGAACAACAGGGAATACAAAGTGACTTAGAACAGCTGAAATCTTTAAGCAGCTTGAATGAAAAGGCTAAGACATGGATAAGTTTAAGATGTGATGAATTTTTTTTTTTAGGAATATTGATTGAATCTGTAAATTAAGAGAAGATAAGAAAATGAAGGCTAATGGCCCATTCAACCTATTCAATTCTATTCTGGCACATACCAGCAGTGCAACACTTGGTCTACTAATTGATGTAAGTTGCTAAATTTCTGAGTAGAAGAGATCAAAGGAGTTGGCATAAATAATAGCCTTCACATTTAGATGTAGATGAATTTAGGATCTAAAATATATGTTAAGCTTGAAATAATAGGAAATCTAAATGTGAAAGCTTAAAGTAAGCAGCCATGTTGTCTAGATCTAGATGCCTATACATGGTCCAAGATCAAGAAGATTTTAAATTTTGTAGGTTAAGCACTTTAATTAAAAGCAATAATCAAAAGTACACCATCAAGATTTAATATTCTAAGTGTAAATTCTCCAACACATACCTAAAACTGCCTCCCTGATATTCATGTGGTAAAAGCTTCCCTTCTTTAGCTCTGCCAGACAATTCCTAGACATAAACATTTATTCAATTATTGGGACACACAAATATACACTGTTTCAAATGCGGGGAATGGACTGAACAATTGGCAGCTATGTGAACAAAAACAAAGAGGAAAACAAAAGTTTTTATTTTATAGATCTGCAGTTATCTTTCTTTTGTTTTTTTAATTTGTAGTTATTCTGATAGAAATAGAATAGATCTAATGCTCAAATATAGATTTTAATAATCCCTAATGCTGATTTACTAAACTATTTCTTGAGAACAAGCAATCACCTTCACTGTGCTACTAATTTGCTCCACTGATAAATAACTTGCACCTTTAACAATGGGTGTAATTAGACCATTTGGTGTAGCTACAGCCACTGAAATATCAACAGACTGTGATAGTTTCGGTCCATCATTGGCCCAAATAGCGTTAACTTTTGGAGAATGCTGAAAAAAAAGGAAGACATGAAAAATTAAAATAATAAAACAACCAAATTTAAGACTGAACAATAATTTGAGTCAAATAATAAAAGACATTGTTCTCTATGTAGCATGTCTTCACCTATCTCCCTTAGTCCATTGAACTCTTGGGGCACCACACTAAATCTGTTGACTGTCTTTATCTACTCCTCTCTGTTGTTTGGCTTGTTAAGAATTTCTGCCAATGATAGGCTTATCCATTCTTATATGTTGTCTTTCCTTTGCTTTCTGTCTGCCTCTTATTCTTTTCCTGGTACTGTTCCCTGAAGGAAAGTCTTTGCCAGCCCTGAGGACCTTGTGATATGTCCATAGAGTTTAAGCTTGCATTTTATGACAGTAGTTAGCAGGTCATTGTGGAATCCAAACGATGTATTAATCCTGTTTCTAATCTTTTCACTTGTGATGCAGTTTTTGTAAGTGATATCTAGGATATTTCTGAAGCATCTCAACTGCATTGCTCAGAATCTCCTCTCTAGATCTGCAGTCAGCATCCAAGATTTGCAAGCAAATAAGAATGTGGCCATGACCAGGGAGCACATAACTACTTCCTGTTGCCTTTAATTGCAAGAAGCAGGACCCGTCTTAGGCCACTGCAATCTATGCAGCCGCAGTGGGCCCCTCACTTTCATAAGCCCCGTGTGAATTCTAGGTGTAAAATATTAAATTAAACCATTTTAACTTATTATTAAAAGATTTCTGGAATTCTCCTGAAATTGCAAAATATATGAAAAAGTCATGAAAATCTGAAATTATTAAAAATCTTCTGAAAACTCATGCAAATCTTAAAAACAGACAAGATTGTCATTTCGGGGTGTCATTCAATATGGATTACGCCAATCCTAATCGCAATAAAAAAATTGGCATCGTCAGCTTTCATTAATAAAAAATGTAATAATAAGGCAAATTTTAACAAAAACAAGAAGTTCAAGTATTTAATTTACTTTAATAGTCACTGCTAAATCTAACTTGAAAAAATTACCCTGGAATCCTCAATACACTATAATGAATCTCCACCCTGGGACGAAATCCCTCTTCCTGTTATAAGGGACCATATTGAAAACATAAAAAGAAAATCTGACTACAGACCAACAGAGCTCAAGGAAATAGTGAACTGTTTTCTACAAATCAATTATCCTAGCAATCAGTGGATCAGAGTTTACACGGATGGCTCATCCCATAAAGCCACCACAAATGGAGGAGCTGGAATACTCATCGAATGGTCAGATGGAGGAAAACTAGAAAAATCCATTGCAACTGGAGAGCTCTCTGATAGTCACAGAGCAGAAAGGGAAGCACTAGCACTAGCTGCTACTATGCTAGCAAATCATCCAAGTTCCCCACACAGTCAGATTGTCTTTCTAACCGATGCGAAAACAACCCTCCAAACCTTGCAAAACTCTGATTCCTCTTATGTTAAAAACCTCAGAACAGCACTTACAAAGCTCAACAACAACAGCAAAAAAACTGTTATTCAATGGATACCAGCTCATATACAACTAGAAGGAAATGAGAAGGCTGACACACTCGCCAAGAGTGGGAGAACTAACTCACAAATAAACTCTGCACTCTATCCAGAAGAAATTAATTGTAAATAAAATAAATGAGAAATGGACAAGCTCTCATCCAAATCACAAGAAAGATGACGCTTACCATAAGCTATCTCGATGACAACAACGTCTAATCTTTCGACTCAGGACCGGACACAACAGAATGCGACAACACATGTACCGGAAGCTCAAAATTGGAACAAGTGAAATTTGCCTATGTGGAGTATCACCAGAGAATGCCGACCACGTCCTCCAAAACTGCTCTCTTTACCAAGAGGCCCGTATAAGACACTGGCCCCAAAACACCCCAATAGAAAGAAAACTGTATGGAGAGCTCCCTGATTTGGAAACCACTGTGCAGTTCATCTCATATCTGTCTAGTCATCTGAACGCTCCAACATAACAATGAGAACGAAGAAGAACTGCTAAATCTATCTCGACCTCTTAAAAAACAAAAAATAGATATTTTGCTAGTCGATAGTAAATCTAAAAGGCAGATCTGAATGTTTATCGGCTTTTTGTTGGAAAACTACTATCTACTGTAGATGGCTCAAAAAGTTAATTTGACAGTGATTTTGTACTTAGTAAAGTATGAATAAAATGCAAAGACGAATTTATTTTCTAATACAAAATCTTAATTTTCACTTATTATCCTTATCCATACCAAGACTAGGCCCCGCAATCTGTAGGACCGGCCCTGGCAAGAAGGTCCATGATTGATAATCTATTGGTCAATGTTTCAATCACAGGTGTATCTGTTTTAAAATAGAACATTTTGCATAAACAGATAAACAGAATAAACCCAACACACCCAATCCACTGCACCTAGCCTTACAAAAATACCAAACCCACATCGAATATCCCAATTTAATTCACCTCAGATTACCACAACAACCCTGCATAACCAAGATTCTCAATGGCAATGCAGAACAACTGAGAACAGCAAGCTACTTTTCATTGGCAGTGACAGCAAAAGAGCTTACAGCTCAGCAACAAAAAGCTGGCTAGATGAAGTAAAAAAGGAATGTTTTTACAGAAGTATATTTTGAAGGTACATTCAAAATCTAGCAGTCCATGAGACAGATGATGGAAATTCATGATTCTGTAACCATGGTTAATGAGGAGATCCTGTGGCCACAAAGATAACCAACTAACTATATACTAAGTAAAGCCATACTATGCCATGATATGTCATTTTCAAGATACGGTGGAGACAGCATATGTGGAACAAAGTTTAATTTATGCTCTTGTTTTGCATAAGTGGTCCATGTTATGCTTCCATACAGTGGGGGTACTCAGGACACATGCGTTGCAGACCATCTATCCATGTTTTTGTTGTGAGTTTCCCTGGACACACATGAGTTGTATACTTTTTGATCTCCTCTTTAAGGGCTAAGGTTGTCTTCACATTCTAGACATACTATACAGCCGAACCGAGTGCCTACATTTTTGTACATGACCAGAATTTAACTGTTTTCAGAGAATAGTTTCAAACAGGTTAACAACATATATAAGGGATCTCTTTAACAAAGCAACTCATTAAGGTGTATGGGCTGCATCAAAACTTACTATGACCTGAGGGGCCGCTGCCAAAAAGCAGTTGCAAAACAGCCTACTAGTTTTATGTAAATTAGATACAGTACAATAGAATACAATGATTAATGACATACCTGTAACTTAGTTAGCTAAATTTGTAGAACTATTTGGTAACTAAAAATTAATATGATTACGCGTTATTTTCTTTGTTCTGATGCTTGACATTTTTTATTAATGTCATGTTGAAGTTTGTTTTCCACTGACACTTTCATCACTGATGACAAATTTTGATGAGATAATCTCGAATGGTGAGGTGCTTTTGTAGCTTTCATTATAGAAAAGAACTGCTGACAGAGATAAGTGCTTCAAACAGCGTGTATTCTGGCTGCAAATTTCCACAATTCAACGTATCGTTCAGGGTAAATAACTGTAAAATTTTGGCACAGCCAATTCTATATACTTCGATTTCAACAAAGAATGCTGTTCTATCAGCTCTAGTTGCACATTACCAGCAGCATTTTCAGAAGCAAATGAAAATGGAGATACAAACAACGAAAATTCTTGCTCGTACGGAACGAAGTCACGGAAACGGTCATTGAAAGCATCTACTAACGATTCCAGGTGTAAGACATATTTACCAAATGTAGCTGTATTTAATCTTTTTCGTTCCTGACACGTTGAGAAGTGAACAAGATTTCCTCTTCATATTTGGTTTATCCACAGTCGTAATTTGCTTGAAAGCACTTCACATGATTACACGCAGTTGTGACAATTTTGTCTTTTCTTTGAAGTTTCAAATTCAAGTCTAGCAGGTGACCAGTGAGATCAACTGCAAATGCCAAATCCTGAACCCATTGTCAGTTTGGAAATGTTCAACAGGTTCACCTTTCATGTCCATTTTTTCCTAACGCAGTGCAAAAAATCTCTTCTATATTTTATGACATGAGAGCCAGCGGACTTCTGTGTAGTAGGGAACACAATCAAATTCGTGTCCAATGTCATCCTGAAACATTGAATATTGGCGATGATTTAAACTACGGACACAAATAAAATTAAGAGCGACTGAAACCAGTCATATGACACGTTGAAACTGTAATTGCTTTGCGCAGTATGTTTCTTAGTAAATGGTGCACTGAAAATGAGCTTATTTAAAATTAGCATCAGTTTCTCTTATTTTTGCAAGTAGCTTTGCATCGAAACCATTTCATTTCATCGTTGGTGCACCATCCGTTGTTAGACTAGCTAGCTTTACCAAAGATAAATTGTACTGCAATATCACCTCCTCTAATTTCTCAAAAACATCCTCGCTTGTTGTGGTGTTAAGCATAGAACAGAGCTCAAGTAAGTTCTCATGTATCTCAAAATTTCTGTCACAGGCCGTTATGAATATAGCCAACTGTGCTACAACTGTTACATCAGTTGACTCATGGAAGGCCAATGAAAATAATTCAAAATCTTAATTGTTTACGCAATCTGACTGACATGTCATTTATTCTATCAGCCACAGTGTTCCTATTTAACGCTATTTCTGTGAATGCTTTCATCTTTTCTGGACAAATTACTTCGGCTTTAACGACACACTCCTTCATAAAATCACATTCACTAAATGATTAGCTATGGCTTGCAATTAAGTTTGATGAAATGTAGCTTGCTTTCACTGCAGACTCACTCTCGTTGTTCAGTTTAACAAATACTATTTTTCGATTCAAGTAGCTTATCATCTCTTATTTTCCAGCGTAACAGTTTAACATTATTTTGATAATTTTTAGGTGGCTAAGCGGGCCGCACGCAAGGTGGTCGCGGGCCACATGCGGCCCCCTAACACCGTGTTTGACATGCCTGCACTAAAGAATAGTTTAATCATCAAAAGATGTTACATGATCAATGGTGTGATCACAAAGTAATACTGAACTAAGATTTACTAGTAATTGACTTGTTACCTGAAGTGCTAAAGCAGCTGCCTTAACTATAAAATCATTCACAGATATTTTCACACCATCAGCTGCTAATGTCTTCCTGAGTTCTGTAAGGGCTCCCATGTTAGAATCTATTGAGGCATAAGCATGAGGGATAGTAGACTAGAAAGAAAAAAAAAAAGAAAAAATTATCAAGAATTCATTCAAATACATATCTTCAGAGTTATTAAAATAAAGCTTTTGCTTATTTTTGTAAGTATGTTTATGGTTATCTACAGTATAGAGGGACTTCTTATGATCCAACAGTTACGCTGGGCAGGGCACATAGCCCGTATGGGAGACAAACGTATGCCAAAGGCAGTCTTTTTTGCTGAGCTAAAAGGTGGTCGACGTAACCGAGGTGCCCCATAGATATGCTTCACAAAGACCAGCACCTGGTTGCATGAAGCCTCAAAACAAGACAGCTGGAGGTCACTCACAAAGGCGGTAAGATACACATTTAAGACCAAAAGAAAATCTTTTGCAGAGGACAGACACAGAAGGCGAAAAGAAATCTAAATCAACCACCTGCGGACAATGGTTATGCTTGCCCTGGATGTGGAAAAATATAGAGGTCACAGCTGGGCTGCGCAGCCACAGGAAATACTGCATTCCTAAATAATCTTTGGACTGGAAGAAAAGTCTTATATATATATATATATATATATATACACTAATGAAACAATTTTATGTCAATAAGAGTGATAACAAAGAGCAGAAACAAAATTTAGGCCAAGTTGTGCTCAGAAGAAAATAAAAATGACCAATTTAAAATTGGCAGTTACCTTGGACTCAGTAAGTCTCTTGGCTATGGTTCTTCTCATACTTGTCAATGGGATGTCTATGTAATTAGCCCCTGGTGCCGCGGCTGGTTCTATTTTAGGTGCAGGTGTTGATGGAGTGCTAGCTGCTGGAGGTGTTACAGACTTACTAAGTTTCTTTGAATTGATATAGTTGAGCACATCCCTGTATAAGACAAGGTATACATGTAACTTTGGAAATATCAATGGACTTAACTTGGAAGAAAAATAATGATTTTATATTTTACCTTATCGAAAAGGTCTTAAAAAAATCTTTTGGAGCAAAACTTATTAAACTCTTGCTTATTACAACTGATAATTAATAATAATTAAGATATCTTAATAAAAAAGGAAATGTTTACATCCAGTAAGCTGAAAGTATGTTTAAGATTCCAGCTGATACAAACTATAATAAATTATGCCAAAAAAATTTTTTTTAATCACAGATTTAAGACAACACAACTATGCCTCTAAGCATACACTAATCGTTAAATACTACAGAACTGTACAATCTTAATAATTGATTTTAAAGAAACATATAGTTTTTGCAGTAATAATTTAGTATGTATCTCTTTTAATAACTACATTTGCTGTCCTATACATTGATGTGTTTACATAATGTGCTTTATTCACAGTGAATCACCTTTTTTCTCCCTCAAAACTTTGTTTCCTTTTCCAATTTTATGGCAATACCACAAACTTTTTTCTTGTCAATTTCTACTGCGATTATTATTATTATAAGATAATTTTGGGTTTAATTTTTCTCTAAGACAAGTGTCAGTAAAACTGTCACAGCACGCAAATATAATTGTAGTTCACAGAAATGCAACTAAATTGTGGCAGCCAGCAATTTTGCATAGGTTCTTGCAGCTACTGTAATAGCTGTTGTTTTTTTTGTAACAAGGCATTTTATAAATAGAAGCAGAAACCTTCATGAGAAAAGGAGAGTGAAAGTGAGTTAAAGTTTCAACATAGCCTACAAGTGTCACTGTGTAAGTCTTACTTAGAGACAGTTGGTTTGACATGACAATGCCTTTAAAACATTAGTGTTAGAAAAAAAATTCATTTCACTCTGTCTCTAACATATGAATTAACTTATACTTCAGCTGCTAAAATCTGTATAATTAAAATGAAAACTATTAAAACACAGAGAAAACAATGGGAAGACAACATAAAGGAGTAATTCTATTCAAGGCAAGGGACAGAGAGGAATGGAGAAAGGTGGTCAAGAAATCCAGTACCACCCAAGGGTTCAACAGACTAAGGGATAGGTGAAGGTGGTGGTGAACAAATAATTAAAATAACACTTATCAATTGTTTGTCCATTTTGGATCATTAGGAGTGATATTTTTATGCTGCTGTTGCTCTCTTTTTGTCATGTTATGTAATCCATTAAATACACTACAATATGAGTAATTAGGTTACCCTTTTAATAGAGCTCCAGCTGGACCAGTGGCTGGAACATCATTTGAGTTTATGTTATATTCTTGTAGCAGTTTCTTTACAGAAGGACCAACCAGATGTCTGAAATATAAATACATTTTGGTCATAAATGTAACAGTAGTAGCAACTGCTTTATTGATCTGATGTGTCCATGGGTGACTATGATAGCCTTCTCACTGTTTCTACTGTTCAAAGACAAAGTTATTAGACTTAATGGGTTGTTCATAAGCAAAGATAGGGGCATGGTGGATAAGTGGTAAAGCACTTGGCTTCCTAACCAAGAAATCTCGTGTTAGCATCTCTGGGAAGACTGGGATTTTGAATTTTAGGATTTTTAGGACGCCCCTCTGATGCGCATCTGACATTAGTTGGGAAAGTATAGGTGTTTGGTCATTGTACTAGCCACATAACACCCCTTTAACCATCCGCATTGACACAGATGACATTTACATCATCCGCCCTATAGATCACAAGATCTGAAAGGGGTTACTTTTTATTAAAAAAAAAGCTAAACAGAATAAATCTAATTAATAATTGGATGATTTGAATGAGATGTTACAAAATGTATATATATATATATATATATCAAAGAAGGTTCTCACTATAAAAATTAAAAACTAGCACAATTGGTTATTCCTATTTAATTCTTTTTCTAAAGCTACATTTCAACAACTGGTTCAAGTTTATAAAAATAAAAAGCCAACCTGTGATCACCATGATCTGATGAAGGGGCAGCAGATGGAGGTGAAGCTGGGACAGCTGCTGTTGTAACTACAGGTGTTGGGGTTTCAGTTGCAGGTTTTGATGGAGGCTTAGCAGCTGCTTCAGCAGGTATTTGAACATTTTTCCAGTCATCACCTTCCTCCACCAAAAGTGCTATCAGAGAACCAATAGGGACATCTTTTGAGTCGGCAGGAACCTAGAATATGATAATATTTTAACTAATTTGTCTTTTTCATTGAATAAAATAAGCTTTGAACAATAAAGCAATTTGAAAATAATGCTAGATACATATTAGACTTTGATAGTAATCTTCAAGTTCAAAGAAAAATCCACATTCAGATTTAGTTCCAAAGTATGTTGGTTAACATTTACTAGCTTTACAACTAGACCACCTAAAGTTGACACCAGAAAATCAAACAACCAGACCATTCTGTTTGGACGGATCCAGAAAGACATATCTTCCTGACCTATATGGGTATTATGCATAACTGCAGGGTTTTGTCCAAGGCTTTTGGAAGAAAGGATTTGAGCCTCTCAAGCACTCACTCACATGAAGCTTAATGACATGTTAATATTCAATTAGTCAGTAGTTCTCATTATTTTATGAATTGAAGACCACTAAGATTTAAACATTTGTATGAAGGTTCTGGTTACAGAATAGCACATGAAAAACATACCACTGAGGCTTTATAGTTAAACATGCCACTGATGCTGTATAGTTAATATATAACTTACTCAAAGAACATAATAGAGATGTATCCAGAGAAACATACTTTGAGAAACACTACAGACTTTCAAAATTCATACATACTAATATTTTGGCAAGAATTCCTGTTTCCTCTGTTTCCATATCCATCATAGCTTTATCTGTTTCTATCTTACACAATACATCACCAGGTGAAACAGTATCTCCTGTAAATACATTAAGTAGAGATCTGATTACTTAATTGTTAGAAATTTGTAATTACAATGTAAATGTCTCCCTTATTAGACAATATAATACTAAGAAACATTACATTCAGCATTTTATTATAAATACTGTTAGAAATTATGACGGAAATAAAAGTTACTAAAGCTGAGCTTATTTATGATAATATATATGTGTAATTTGGTCAAAGCACACATTAAGCAGTTGAACTGCATGTGCATCTGACAATAATGACCATAACTTGATACAAAAAATAATTTTTATCCAAATCATGTCATTCTAGTCCAAGAATTTAATCATAAATCTGATTGATAAAACATGATAGCCAACAAACACTCTACAATACATGCCTTACTCTTTAGACATCTGCCTCCTCCAATAAAAAAAAATGAATCTTCTGACTTTTTGATTTATTCATGTGTCAATCAAAATCTTAAGTTAGTCATTTGATCAAAGCAGTTTAATGCAGAAATATCAAATACAACTAGTACTGTTGGTCACTAATGGAAAGAAGCAAAGTCAATAAGCAAGAGATAATAATTCTGGAGTGATCAGGCTCAGTGGCCAGTCAAAGCTTGAAGAGCTGGGCAAGTTCACTTACCTTGGCAGCATCATAACAAATGATGGGGATGCCTACCATAATGTAGCGTGCCAAATAGGAAAGGCAGGGAGCATTTTCCAAAGGCTGCAGCCTATTTGGACAAGCCAATCCATTGGGCTTGAGACAAAAATACACCTTCTCAACTCAATTCTCATCCTAACTGCAACATATGCATGTGAGACATGGAAGTCATCTGTCAAAATTGAGAAAAGGCTAAATGTGGCTCAACAAAAATGGCTGAGACAGATTTTGGGAGTCAGTTACACAGATTAGGTCTCAAACAAGGAAATCCTTTGCCAAACTGTGAGTCGAACACTTAGTGAGGTTGTGACAGAGCGTCGCATGAGGTTTGCGGGACATGTTCTACGACAAATGAACTACGTATACCAAGAGTTGCGATGACATAGAGGCCAATACGAGGAAAGCGCAAACAGGGACGTCCTCGTATTACCTGGTGCCACAACTTCATGGAGGACCTCAGAACAGTGGACACCAGGCGGGAGGAGGCTTCAGACATTGCCAACAACAGATATTTATGAAGACAGCTTGCTTCCCAACGCACCCTATGGCGCAGGAAGACCTAAGTCTAAGTAAGATCAGGCTCTACAGTCTTGCCCTCCCTAATAGACAATGAATGATCAAAAAATGACTGACTTTGAACATTGTATGGGATGTGTGGTTTTACACAAAGCACAATCTAGGGTAGTTCATGGTTTCTGTGGCTGCTTCAATCTTCATTTACTGGTATACAAGGTACAGAACCAACTACTGACCATTCTTATAGAACTCCAATTGGTAAGTATAAATGAAATGCAGTAAATGTAAAGACAATTTCTATGTACAAGTTTTAGATGCATTAAACAGAGTAGGTATAAGTTCCCATCTCCTACTTTATCTAAAATGCACAGCCTCAAGATTATACCTACAATTAACCAAGTATACTTGTAAATTTACCTTCTTTTTTGTACCATTTAATAATATTGCCTTTTTCCATAGTTGGAGATAGTGATGGCATATCAAGTTTTATTGTTGCTGTAAAAAGAATGAGATATATGCAAATTTTGTAAATATTTAAATGCAAATAATCTACAATATTTTAACATCTAATTGTAGGAAAATTGAAACCTCCTGTTTTAAAAACTATTGTGAAAATGATCAAAGGTTGCAGTTCAACATAAATAAGGATACAGTACTCTGAAAATCATTTTAATAATAATATTCAAAATATTTAATATTATGTGTATATATACTAGAATTTAAATATATTTTAAACATTTATATTACCTTTTGTACAAAACATCAATGTACCTTTATCATTTGTCTTAATGAATTTTTTATTTTATCATGTTATGCCTGCAGTTATGGTTTAGACTAATTTTATTGCTGTATTATTGCTACTTTACTTTTTAAAGTCTTCTACCCTAGATTGTCTCTAAGTATAGTGTTTCACTAATGGTGTTACTCTAGTCAAATGTGAATACTTGTTTTTCATTTATCTCAAATACCAATTTTGCAACTCTGTTCTATCATCCATCCATCCCAGTGGCACTACAGCAATGGAAGGCCCTGGTCTCCTCAAGCACATCTTACCATTCTGCTCTATTCTGCACTTTACATCTCCATGCCTGGACTCTTAGCTGTTGTAGATCTGCCTCTACATTAACAAGTCACCATACTCGTTGTCTGCCTTTTGGTTTTTGCCTGTGAACAATCTTTCCTCCTCTGTTCTCTGACATTCTTTCAAGGTGACCTGTCCAACGTAATCATTTCCTTTTTATTTCCATCACTATGGAAGGGTCTTTGTATTGCTGGTATATTTCCTGGTTGGTGCAAGTCCTCCATCTGGTTTCCTTATGTGTGGCACTATCAATTTTCTAAGGATTTTCCTTTCCCAAGTATTCAGCAGATTTTCTGTTTGTTTTTTCAATGTTCAGGTTTCACTTGCATATGTGGCTACAGGTCTTATAATTGTTTTGTAATTAGTTTTTTTGCTTTCTTAGATATAAATTTGATTTTATACTTTTAATTATATGTTGAGTGTTATAGAAAGCTCTGACATTATGTCATTTTTTTAAGTATCATACTTGCTGCAACTGTTCTAGTTTTATTAAATGAAGTTTATATTGTCTTGAGTTAAGGGGTCCCCCAAAAAACAGAGTATGCATATTCTAGACTCCAAATCTAGATGACTAGAGGTCTAATATTAATTGGGGTAACCAAACTTAACTCTACAGTAATAAAATTAGCAAATTTTATTATACTTTCTAAGTCATCAATTTATAGCATTTTAGTTTGGTAAGTAAACTTGTACTATAGTATACAGTATAGATTATAGATCTATTATTGCTTGTAATTGTTATAAATTGTATTATTACTAAATATTTATTAGGTCTATGTACGATTATTAATTAGAAGTACTATTACACTAATCACTAATTATTAGCATTTATATTTTTATCACAGTTCTTCTTTGGTTTATTTTTAAAAATCTTGGTTATAAACTCTAGATATGGAATATAGATCTATGCCTATATATAATAATAATAATACTTAATAGAATAGAAGTTATAATTATAGCTATTATTAGCACCATTACTAGATCTATTATAAATAATATTTTATATTTAAATTTAGAAGTCTGGACTAAGACTATTTTAGACCTAGATAGTAGATCTAGTCTAACGTCTAAGATTCATTTATGAAATATATAGATATACTATTAGATTTATATTGTCTATATAGAATATTATCTATACTAATATAGAGAGGGTCTATTATGAATGCGAAATGTCAAGGTTCTTGTGTTTGTTAACTTTCAGATCATTCACTAATGATTCAGTTTCATTAATTAACATAACGATAAAATCTGAAGTGAAAGCTTCGAACCTAAATATGAAGCACTCGAGTGCATTTGCCTCACATTCGCAACGTATCGCAGAGCAATCCCATCTTTTCGAAAAATATTTAAATTAGCAAATAATGCTAATTTACTCTTAGGAAGCCGACAATATATTTTGCCAGCTGAAGCCGCCATTTTTAACATTAATGTGCCAGGGCATAGGACAAGGTCAGTTGGCTTACAGTCAGTTGAATTACAGCGAACAACTCAGACCAAAGAAGTTTTATGTCTCAGACTTACAAATGCTCTTTCGAACTAAACATTTTATTCAAAATATTTGGTGTTTTAGCATTTACAAGCAAAAATATCCCGACGAACTAATGAACTTGCACCATAATTGTCACCATATTGGACTCCAGTTTTAATTAAAGCGGTAGGGATGGGGAACTACTCTTGCATGATGTGCATGTGTTATTCTACCATGATACTACCATAGCATCATGATAACATTGTTGTAAATCTGCCTTGCACCGGCGCTTTTGGCGCGCATCAGCCGAGACATAAATGTGAACAGAGAGACAAAGTTTACATTTGTCTATCGTGCTGCCCGAGAACTGGATTATATGGACCTGAAGCGACACTGCGAAGGATTTTGTTGGTACTAAGAACAGGACTTCTTCTGTACTGAAGATTGAAGATTCTGTGTGTGTTTGTAATCTATTGTAACGCCTTTCATTATCATGCTCTCTACTGCAAACTGCACCACACGACACTACAAACTCAAAGCACTTGACACTTGACAACTTGTATCTCCTAAATAACGGAACACTTGTCCAATAAATCACAGCCAATACTGAAAATTGGCAACACTTGAAAGTTCTGAATCCGCTATATTAGGTGCTGTAGGTGGAGCGTTATAAGATCGAGACCTTAGTATATCGAAGGAGCCGATAGGATCCGCTAGTTCTATAAAACTTCTATTACTTCTCGATAGGCGAGCTTAATGCTGCCTTAAGGAAATGCCAGCTCAAAAAGGCTCCCGGCCGGATGGTATCACCCCCGAAATGCTCAAGTATCTAGGGAGAAAGGAAGGGTCGTGCTCTTGGCATTTGTAAATAGAACCTGCATCTGCCCAGGACCTGGAAACGTGCCACCATTATTCCTATACCAAAAAAAAATAAAAAATGAAAAGATGCTTCCACTGCTACAGCGCTACAGGCCCATCTCACTAAAATCTTGTGAGGGAAAGATGGCTGAAAAAATGATAAATGAGCGTCTGGTTTGGTACCTTGAGAGTGCCCGTCTTAAAGCTCCGGAACAGGCTGGTTTCAGGGCTAGTTTCAGGGCACCAAGAATGTCCAAGTAAACATCTTTGTGCAGAGCGTAGCAGATGGATTCCAAAGGACCGAAAGCACATCTTTATTGAATTAAAACAGGCATGCTGGTTTGCTTCATAAGATAAGAGCCGTGGGGGTGCGGGACGGATATATTACTGGATTAGAGACTTCCTACAAGAGCGTGCAATAAGAACAAGGATGTACCGAGAAGTCTCAGGGGATATGACCCTCGAGCACGGCCTCCCCCAAGGCTCCTTCCTGTCATGCGTCCTTTTCACGGCCTTCATAAATGACCTACCAGTTCAGCTAAAATGCCAAAAGCTGCTTTATGCTGATGATATTGTCCTTTGGAAATCCGGAAGGAGCGCAACCTCTATACAAAAAGTGTTGCTCTGCTCATACACAAAAAAATGGAGGCTAGAAATAAACACCTCCAAGACGGTCTATTCTCTGTTCACGCTCGGGGCTGGCATTCTCGTGGCAACCTTTCCAGCTCTCTCTTAACGGAGTGGCTCTTAGTATGGAAAAGCTACCCAAGTACCTTGGTGTAAGTTTAGATCGCAAACTAAAAATGTGTGAGCACATCCAGGAAGTTACAAGAAAGGCCTTCAGTAAATTTTTCATTGTGCGGAAGCTGGCATCCACGAATTAGGGAGCCCGAGCAAACATGCTCCGATCACTGTATTTAAGAGCAGTCCGATCAAAGATAGACTACAGCCTACCTGTGCAAATCTATGGCTCTAGGACAGCTCTTGAACAACTTGATAAAATACAGTCCCAAGTACTAAGATTTGTTCTCTGTGGAACCTTTAGGACAAGCCCAGTAAATGCGGCTGAAATAATGGCTAATGTAGCCTAGGTCCACTAAACCTTAGGAGGGAAAGGTCAGTACTGAATTGCTTTGAGCTAGAAAACTAGTGAATGGTTGGAGATGCAGAAGGCGTATCCAGATGCAGTCTTTTATGCATCATGCCACTAGACTATCTGATAAAGCTGGCCTCTCCACCAACCGACAAAACATTCAACGTTTTCATCCCCTTCCCCCTTGGTGTCGCTCAACACCCCTAATGCCACTAAACTAAGGCAACACAGATTGTTGTGGTCACTGACTCAAAACATGTACTGCAGGCTTTGCAAAGCCCTGGACCTTGGACCCCCCCAATATTGACACTGTCATCATGGCTTCACACAACATAAAGCATTATGCTATGGCACCCCTGTAATAATGCAGTGGGTACCAAGTCACATAGGTGTGACTGGCAACACAATTGACTCCATGGCCCTCCAGGGAGGGCAAATTCCACCTACCGAACAGGCTGTAAGTTTTCATCACTGTGACAGGTTAGCGAAAGTGACGTATGTGTGGCTCAAAGGGGGGGGGGGGGGGATTCCCCGACCCCGCGAAAAAAAATATATATGTGTGTGTGTACATAATTAATCTTTATTACATTTTAACCCTTTTGGAAGACGTTTATTGTGCCCTAGAATAGGTTCTTCCTGGAATTAGTGGAAAACTTCTAGACTCCCCGCTCAAGCTAACAAGGTGGTATGGGGGAGCTCGCAGCGCTGCCCTATCGCGGGGCAAAGCCCCGCCGCCAAGCACTATTTCTGGTATTGAAAGCCAACAAAATGCATATTCTGAGGTATCTACAGTGCATTATCTTGCTATTAAAAAGTTTTATTTCAAAAACCTAATGTGCTATTCTTACTGACTTTTTTAGACCCTCACGCGCCGTTCGCCGCATTTGCCTGCAAGCTGTTTCCACAAAAATCTGTCACTGGCAATGTCTGACGCCTCTTCCCACCTGTTCTGAGCTGAGGATCTCAATGAAAGTGTGGCGCCAAGTTGTACTAGGATATTATTGCAACTTTTATTATGCGTAATTCATTTTGTCGGAGAATATGTCCCGCAAAACCTCATGCGACGCTATGTCAAAACCTTATTAAGGGGTCGACTCCCAGTTCGGCATATGATTTCTTTGATTTAGACCCGATCTCTATAACTAACTCCTAAAATCTGTCTTAGCCATCTTTGTTGAGCCACATTTAGTGTTTTTCAATTTCGGCAGATGACTATTCACACTTTATTAATGGAGCCCAGCCACTGGTAGAAATTTGTAACCTCTCGTGACTACGCTCTTGGAATTACATGCCTGTATTTCGCTTTAGATTTTATATCGAAAAGGGAAGTTATATCGTCAAATCATCTGTTGGGGGTTTTAAACTAAAAAATCTCTGGAGTTTTTTTGTTGTTTTTGTTTAATTCAAAACCCCATTTAGCTACGGTCATAGAATTTGGTGACTGTAGTTTGCTTTAAAATAATATTGAAGAGAGAGGTTTTCAACTCAAAACGTTCTGTAGGGGAATTTTAAACTCAAAACCATCTGGAGAACTTTTAAATTAAAAAAAAACAACTCATTAGCTTAGTTACGCTCAAAGAATTTTAGTGTGTAATTTGCTTTTTTTATATTGAAGAGGAATTTTTTAGCATCAAAACCCTCTGTAGGGGGATTTAAACTCAAAACCCCCTTTGGCTACGCTCATAGCATTTTGAGTGCGTAATGTGCTTTTTTTTTAATATTGAAGAGGTATTTTTCAGCTTCAAACCCCTCTGGCAGGGGGTTTTAAACTCAAAACCCATTTGGCTACGCTCAAAGAATTTTGAATGTGTAGTTTTATTTTTTTTTATATAGAGAAGGGGTTTATCGTAATTTTTGGGGGAGGTTTTAAATTCAAAATCTTCCTTAGCTATTTACTTGGAATTAGGGAATTGTCGTTTGCATTTTTTTAGTTTTGTTTACAGAAGAGGGGGATTGACCTGCCAAACCCCTGATAGGGGGTTTTAAACTCAAAACCCCCTGATAGAGGGATTTTTATCGCAAAACCCCCTGATAAGGGTTTTTAACTCAAAACCCCTTTGTGGGGTTCTTTTTTAATCTCAAAACCTCTTGGTAGGGGGGTTTTAATCTCAAAACCTCCTGGTATGCGGGTTTTAACTCAAAACCTCCTCGGCTGTGCTGCGGTAAGTGATGATTTAGTATTAAAATCTCACCTAAAGTAAACAAAATGAAAGCAAATAATCAGCCGCTGAATTCCGTCCCCCCCCCCGCAGGAGGGGGGTTGTCATTTCAGGGGGGGGGGGTTCAACCCCCCCTGGCTACGCCCATAGTGTGGCTTGTTTAATGTCTAGGGGATGATTATTTTTGAAGCTATCACACACCAACCTATCAGCATATAAATCGGGAGCAGGCACGCAACGAGACAAGCAATGAAAGAGATACAAAGTTAAAAATTGAAGAATATTTATTTACATAAATATTTACATAGAAGAATAAAAAGGTGGAGGGTTTGCATATATCTCTAATCAATACTATATTTAATCATCACTCTTGCACTTAATAAGAGAGTAAGTCACTTTGTCTTCTGAACTTAGCTGGTTGTCCTGTTGATGTCGTAGCTGGCTGTGATCCTGGCTTGAGGTTCTGCAGCTGAAGGTGGCGCTCTAGCGGGTAGAGGGACGACGGTGATACAGTTCTTGTGGAGTCTCAATCCAAAGTTCTGATATCTGTAGTGGGCACAGTAGGCAGATGGCCGGCTACCGTGGGCAAAAGTGTACTGCTGGCAGAGCTGATCTGCCGTGGGCAGCGTAGTTAACAGGATAAGTCCAGTGAGTTGCGGAGCTATGACGTCTCGCACAGACTCTGGGTCTATAGGGACGTCGTGCCTAATGGGCTGACAAGTGGACTGTCAAATAGGCAGGCAAGTAGAGCCGATAGCACCAAGTAAGTAGTTGAGTAGATCCAAGTAGGCTGTAGATGATACTCAGTGGCAAATAGGCAGGAGTGCAGTGCTGAATAGCACTAAGTACATAGGCAATAGGCTATGATCCAATAAATAGGCAGACATCTGAGGGAGGCTGCGGATAAATAAAGACAAGTAAGGGCATGTCTCTCATGCATCTTATCGATGCCCTAGACTGAGGCGCATTAGTCAGATTGGTAAAATTGCTTTTGAGTACAATGAGGAGATGATGGCAAATGGGATTTGGAAAATAGAGGGCTGATAGTAGCAATATAAAATGTACTAAAAAGGGGAAATAATAATCTCAACTAAAAAATACAAATTGGAAGAGGCAAAAGGGGGGGGGGGGGACGCTGGTCAGCGACTATGACGCTATTGTTTACACATGGCCGTCGGCCATAAACAAAGGAGCGAGCTTGAATGGAGTCTGTTCAAGGGGCGCAACTCTCGTCAAAGTAGAATGACTACAGGGGAGATAATTCATATCTCTTTTCTAAGCGCAGTATTAGTGCGCTAGTAAAATTATCAAGGCGGTCAGCCGAGATAAAGGAAATAAAATAAGATGTACAAATATATACATGGTTGCATCAACGATCAATTGAGCAACGTGGCATTAATAGATTAATGCAATACTTAAATACATACATATGACATGTTTATGTTTTCTACTTACGACAGTGAGAAATACACAATGCACTAATTAAATATAAATGAAGTAATAAAATACACATGATAATATCCAGTTAGAAATATACACAAAGTAATTAAGATGGAACTGTTCGGCTTACAACCAGGTATTCCTCTATGAGTATTTCAAGGAAATAGTCCAGACTCGACTGTTCAGCTAGAGTGAGAAATGAGAGAGTGTCTGTTCCGCCTTATTCTACCTTATATAGGCCTGGAAAAGGTGGGCGGAAACAGGAAATGTCCTAGGCTAAAGATTATCTTTCACGTGGGTGAATTTAACTCGAGATGGGAGTCGGACCTTGGAGTGTCGAGGGGCGTGTTGACCCGAGTAATCTCCTAGATCAAAGAGAGACGTGAGAGAAGGTGGAGGGGGGGGGGGGGAGAAAGATTGACTTGCATTCCACCAAAGGTGGTGTCAACTGCGGCCGTTAGACATCCGGCGGGTAAGACCAAAGAGACTGTGTTCTTATCTTTACCCCGGGGAGATAAGTGAAAAGCCGCCAAGGTGGTAGACTCAGTCTAGTGAGACGAGGAAAAGGTGGGACGAGTGAAGAAATTGGGGATAGAACGGGGAAATAATTAAAATAAAGTTAATAAATATTAATAATTAATGCTTTGATAAAATTGAGTGACTCTGACAGCAAGCTTTTGACATGTCACAATCATGCTCTGGCTATAATTAAAAAAAAAAAACAAATGGAAAAGTGGTTTGAGTGCTGGGACAAGTCCCTAAAAGCCTGTAGAGTCTTGGAGCGCATGAGGCGCACTTTCCCGTGGTGGAGGCTGTTCATGCCTGAGCAAGCTATTATAGCACAGTGCACTGTCCTTTTGGCTCATATTTCTCACGGCTATGGCCAAATTTCGATTCACTGTGCCCCCGCTGCTGGGAAGAAGAGGAAACCGTGCCTCATATTCTGTTTGACTGCCCCAGACTTGCTGATCTCCGTCTCGACAGGTCTGGGAAAACAAAGATTCTCGCCCTGTATGGTGACATGTATATATATATATGCACTACGCAAGACAGCAGGGTTTCTGTCCAGGGCTTTTGCAAGAGAAGATTTGAGCCTCTCAAGCCCTCACTCTAATTGAGTTTGATGATGATTACATTGTTTCTCAAACTTTTACCAGTTGTGCCCCACTCCCTTTTTTTTCCAGTTCTTATCTTAAATTACAGATTACAAACGTTACTTAAAAAAACAAGATAATTGCGTCCTACGCATTTCGTGTGTCAATCTGTTTGTGCATTTTAATAAATTACTTAAACTCTGCTGATTCAGGCAACCCATTTCATTTTCTAATGGCATTAGGGAAGAAGAAGCACTTGTACGAATTTGTTTTAGCGTAGGCCTATGGAATAAGAAATGTGCTTATGCATATGTATGTGTGTCTTTTTTTTTTTTTTAGGTTTTGTTTTTTCATTTGTAAATATTAATATTTATTTGTAAATATTTATTATGCAGTGAATCGTAAGAATTTCATGGTTTATTTAGCTCCGAAGATGTTGCCCCTTTATTTTTTCTTCATGTCGCAAGACTCATCTATAGCAAGTGATAAGACAGAAGAAAGTAGAATATCTTCCACCTGCAAATATGTTACATTTGAAAACATGTTAGCTATTCTGTCTTGTACTGTTATAGTAGATAGTGGCAAATCTTTGATTTTTTTATTTCAAGATTTCTGGTTTCTTTTAAAATCACGAAACAGTTCTTCAGATGCACGAAGGAAGCAGTCTTTGACAACTTTAAATGGTTTTTTTTTTCAATGCAATTTCTAGTGGTACCGCAAAGCTTGCCATAATAGCATCCCTTGTAGATTGCTTCTAACTTTCAGAAGATAATCGCCTCTAACTCATTTCTTGAAACAACAAACTATACGTCCCAGCCAAAGCGAGTGGTGAAGATGCCAATTCGTCTTGCGTCGAAAGAAACATCCGACGACGACCAAGGGCTTCTGATGTGCTGACAACAGTGATGATGCGTGTAATCAGGGAGGACTTAGACTTAGGTCCTACCGCGCCGTTCGGCGCATTGGGCAGCAAGCTGTCTCCATAAAGATCTGTCACTGGCAATGTCTGAAGCCTCCTCCCACCTGGTGTCCACTGTTCTGAGGTCCTCCATGAAGGTGTGTCGCCAAGTAATACGAGGGCGTCCCTATTTGCGCTTTCCTCGTTTTAGCTTCCATGTTATCGCAACTCTTGGTGTGCGTAATTCATTTTGACGTAGAACATGTCCCGCAAACCTCATGCGACGCTCTGTCACAACCTCACTAAGTGTTCGACTCCCAGTTCGGCATAGGATTTCCTTGTTTGAGACCCGATCTGTGCAACTGACTCCCAAAATCCGTCTGTCATCTCTGTTGAGCCACATTTAGTCTTTTCTCAATTTTGACAGATGACTTCCACGTCTCACATGCATATGTAGCAGTTGGAATGACGATTGTGTTGAGAAGGTGTATTTTTGTCTCGAGTCCAATGGCTTGGCTAGTCCAAATAGGCTGCAGCCTTTGGAAAATGCTTCCTGCCTTTCCTATTCGGCACGCTACATCATGGTAAGCAATTCCATCATTTGTTATGATGCTGCCAAGGTACGTGAACTTGTCCAGCTCTTCAAGCTTTGACTCACCAAGTCTGACGGGGACACCATTATATCCTTATATCCCACTCGCATAATTTTAGTCTTTTCCAAGTTTATGCGGAGGCCAATTTTGTGTGTCTCTCTGTCTAGGCTCTCCGTCATTTCTTTAATGCATTTATTTGTAGCCCCGAGTAGTGCAACATCATCAGCAAAGTCCAAATCCGTCAATCGGAGTTGTTCATGCCATGGAATACCAAAGGCAAGGTTTTTGTGTCATTTCTGCTTGCAGCTGCTTGTCCCTCTTGTCCCTTCTGCTCCATCCAGTCCCATTTATCTCGCCGACAGCTTCTCTTTACTTTCAGGCTGCGATCCTGTGTTTCATTTTTCTGATCTCGTCTACGTTTGGCCTCTTTCCTCTCATCTATCAATTTCCATGTTCTGTCTTGTATCCACCGTTCCTTGTATGAACCTCGCCTCCTTCCGATAACTTCTTCCGCGCACCCACTAGTGGTATCTTTGAAGTTGGCTTTTCTTCAAGGGTCAATATATCTGCAAGAGCCTCAAAGCGGTTCGTTAGTTTCAATTGGAACTGTGCTGCAGTATTGCTGTCTTTAAAGCTTCTCTACATTAAATGGGCGGGGTCGTGTGGCTCGTTTTGGTTGGCGTTTCAATCGGAGCTTACATTTGCCACTGACAAGGTAGTGGTCTGAGCCGATATTCGCTCCTCTGCGGGTCCGCACGTCTAACAGAGATGACCTCCATCGTTTGGAGATGCAAATGTAATCTATCTCGTTGAAGGTTTCTCCATTTGGTGATCGACATGTTTTTTGTGTGTATTTGTTTGTGCTTAAAATATGTGTTTCCAATTGAAAGGCTGTTGGATGCGCAGAGAGAAATCAAGCGCTTGCCATTATCACTGATGTTTTCTGCAGAGCCATATTGTCCCAATACATATTCAAAGCCAGTTCGGTTGGGATTGATTTTGGCGTTAAAGTCTCCCATCAGTAGAATTAGGTCGTGAGTAGGTGTTTCATCAAGAGTGGTTTGTAGTTGATTATAGAAATTATCTTTGATGGTATCTTCTCCATCCTCTGTAGGGGCATATGCTTGGATGGTAGTGACTTTGATTTGCTTTGTTTGGAGTCGAGCTGTAATGATGCGGTCACTGACCGGCTTCCAAGCAATTAGCGCTGAAGCTGCTATTTTAGACATGATGATTCCTACACCACCAATGTGCTCCTTATCATGTCCTGAATATATTATTGTCTTGCCATCATTGATTATTTGTCCCCTTGATGATTCCTACACCACCAATGTGCTCCTTATCATGTCCTGAATATATTATTGTCTTGCCATCATTGATTATTTGTCCACTTGATGTCCACCGCATCTCGCAGATTCCAAGGATGTCCAGCCGGTAACAGTCAAACTCTCTTAAAAGTTGGGCCGGTTCACCGCATTGATTCCTGGTTCTTACATTCCATGTGCCTATAAGAGTTGGTTTCCTTGCGTTGAAAGGCTTGCCATGTATCGGGTATTGGACTTCCAGTTGGCTTTGATCCAACACCGTCATCAGGGTTTGGCCGCCCTCGCCGCATGTATAGTTTTCATTATGTGTCGAGTTTGCCGTTTCTGTAGCAATAGTGGTTTTACAGGGTGGGGTCGCTAGCCCCACGCCAAACCCTCCTCCTTTTTCACCCGGGCTTGGGACCGGCAGATGGCGGAGTTAATGGGGGAGGGGTGTGGTGAAAAGCGAGTACAAGTGGCTGAGAGATATATTTTCTGCCTAATCCTAATTCAACGCCGCAGCTTCACATCCAAAGAGCCGCATGTGTCTCGCGAGCTGCAGATTGCCGACCCCGGGTTTAGGCATTATTGCTACTTTACTTTGTATTATTATGTAAAGTGTCTCTAAGTTTAGTGATTTTACTAATGGCCCGGTGTTACTCTAATCAAATTTAAATATTCGTTTGTTATAAATCTCATACTTAATGTTTTCTTGAGTTGAGGGATCCCAAACAGATGATGCATGATCTAATATTGACCTAACTTAACTCTTTCTCTCCGTAATTATTTACCACATTCTGATGGAATCAACTTTGGTATCGTCATTTAGAAGAGAAAGAGTTAAGTTAGCATTTTAGTTTTATGTTCTTGTTTGATTTGTAAAAATTTATTTTGATAATCCCTAAATAATGTTTTGCTTGATTTTTTAAAACAATTTCATCAATAAAATGGGATTCTATATCCGTTATAGCTTTTCAATTATTATTACAGCTAGATATTTTGAGCTTTTAGTCTGTGTAACTGGTTTACCATGAATAAAATAGATAAGTGTTTATTTTTTTAAAATTATTTTTATTTTTATTACTGCGTCAAATCCATAGACTAGATCAGTGATGCCCAAAGTACGGCCCGCGGGCCAGAACCAGCCAGCGATGTGGTTCCATCCGGCCCGCCGAAACGTCGGCACAAAAAGTAGATAACCTCCCTTCCACTTTAAAATAGTTGTATATGTAATTTTACCTTCGTTAGGGCCCTCACGTTTTCTGAGGTGGATTAATACATGACCATTAACGAGTGTGCGATTATGAGTTTATGAAATGGAACTCTGAATGTAGAATCTACCAGGAAAAGGGAATGGATCTTTTTTTTGTGCAACATGATAATAAGCCAACATATTTGTTTTGTAAAAACAATCTCGTCGGGGTCGCCAGTTGTGAAGAAACAAGTCCTTTTTAAGTATAAACTGCCTTTTATTGTGAAGCATTCAAACATAACATATTTACAAGGCTAACATTATCTACAGATAACCAGCTCCACTAGATGACTTCCTTCTGCATATTTTCAACACACTCGTCACCTCCCGTCCCCTAACTCTCCGATACTCAACACCTGACCGTGTGTCACGGTTGACCACACATATATAGTAACCGTGTTACAACATCCTGGCTGTTTCAACCAAAAAAAAAACAACATGTACAGCGGCATTATAATACAAATATGAAGGCCTTCTTAGTTTGAGCCGCGTCTAAAAGATTGATTAAACTACGCCTAGAGATTGGAGGACCGATGAGAATATTTACTGAAAAGAGACAAGAAAATAAGTAGGTGGTAAAGGTAGCTAAAATGTTGCTCACATTTTAAGTAGAGAAATGAAACCATTTAAGACGCGTAAAAAATGATAGACTTTAACTATCCCATTAATAAATGTAATTACTAGATCCAATAGTTTCAAATAGTTTCAGGTAAATTTTGATTTCATTTTTCGTACCTTTTGTTGATGTGGCCCGCGACACGCGTTCGAAAGTTAAAATGGCCCGGAAGTCGAATTAGGTTGAGCATCACTGGACTAGATCTATATAAAAAAAAAGGCTGGTAACTTACAAAATACATTCTTTTAAATATTAGAATTACTCCTCTTGCGTGATTTTTTTAAAATTTATTTATTATTTTATTCAATATTGTTAGGTAGATCGACTAGACTAGAAATCTTTATACAGTATAATACTATAATTATAAAAACATATCTAGAGTTCTAGATCTAGTTACGCGACTTACATTTTGAAAATACCTCTATAGATTTCCATTAATTATGGATGAGTGCAATGTGAATGTAGATGAGGTAAAAAATAATTATCTAAAATGACTAAATTAAAGTAAAATAAAATTCACTTAAGAAATCATTAAATCATACTGAATTGTCTAAATCATACAATAACAATTATTTGAATTACAGTAACAATCATAGACGACATACTTTGACATAGATCTAGTTACTAGTAAATCTAAATTAATTTTATTACATGATTTAAATTTTTAATTTAAATTTAAACATGATAATCATCATTATGATGATGGCTAATGATCATATCAAATAATCAATGACAGTATTGAGTATATCATGGTATGATTTGATTATCTTTTATCATGGTCATCATGATTTGGCCCAATCTGGGTGTAGGCAGGGTGCAATAAATTTAACTAGATAAAGCCTTTATATAGTGAATATTAGAATATAGTATATAATTATAATTTATAAATACTTTAATATAGATCTACTGTTTCTAGATCTACTTCATGAATTTCATTGAGTTATCACAGGCACAGGCCATGATAATTGAGCTCAAAATAATATTGTAGTTATGATGGAGTGAAAATCGGTTATCATTATAAATATGATTATGGTTTTGTTGTCATCCCTGTCCATTGGCATCTGTGGAACAGCCAACCAACCAACTAGGTCACATCCAAGCATGAAACAAATTAACCAACCAACCATCCATCCAGTCATCCACAACCAACTAACCTACCTACACCATCAAACGAGCTAGTAAGCCATCCATTCAGCCACCAACTAACCTACCTACACCATCAAACCAGCTAGTAAGCCATCCATTCAGCCAACCAACCTACCAACATCATCAAACCAGCTAGTAAGCCATCCATTCAGCCAACCAACCAACTAACCTACCTACACCATCAAACCAGCTAGTAAGCTATCCATCCAGTCTTCCACAACCAACTAACCTACCTACACCATCAAATGAGCTAGTAAGCCATCCATTCAGCCACCAACTAACCTACCTACACCATCAAACCAGCGAGTAAGCCATCCATTCAGCCAACCAACCAACCAACACCATTAAACCAGCTAGTAAGCCATCCATTCAGCCAACAAACCTACCTACACCATCAAACCAGCTATTAAGCCATCCATCCAGTCATCCACAACCAACTAGCCTACCTACACCATTAAACCAGCTAGTAAGCAATCCATTCAGTCATCCACAACCAACTAACCTACCTACACCATCAAACGAGCTAGTAAGCCATCCATTCAGCCACCAACTAACCTACCTACACCATCAAACCAGCTAGTAAGCCATCCATTCAGCCAACCAACCTACCAACATCATCAAACCAGCTAGTAAGCCATCCATTCAGCCAACCAACCAACTAACCTACCTACACCATCAAACCAGCTAGTAAGCTATCCATCCAGTCTTCCACAACCAACTAACCTACCTACACCATCAAATGAGCTAGTAAGCCATCCATTCAGCCACCAACTAACCTACCTACACCATCAAACCAGCGAGTAAGCCATCCATTCAGCCAACCAACCAACCAACACCATTAAACCAGCTAGTAAGCCATCCATTCAGCCAACAAACCTACCTACACCATCAAACCAGCTATTAAGCCATCCATCCAGTCATCCACAACCAACTAGCCTACCTACACCATTAAACCAGCTAGTAAGCAATCCATTCAGTCATCCACAACCAACTAACCTACCTACACCATCAAACCAGCTAGTAAGCAATCCATTCAGTCATCCACAACCAACTAACCTACCTACACCATCAAACCAGCTAGTAAGCCATCCATTCAGCCAACCAACCTACCTACACCATCAAACCAGCTAGTAAGCCATCCATTCAGCCAACCTACCAACACCATCAAACCAGCTAGTAAGCCACCCATTCAGCCACCAACCAACCTACCAACACCATCAAACCAGCTAGTAAGCCACCCATTCAGCCACCAACCAACCTACCAACACCATCAAACCAGCTAGTAAGCCACCCATTCAGCCACCAACCAACCTACCAACACCATCAAACCAGCTAGTAAGCCATCCATCCAGTCATCCACAACCAACTAACCTACTTACACCATCAAACCAGCTAGTAAACCATCCATCCAGTCATCCACAACCAACTAACCTACTTACACCATCAAACCAGCTAGTAAGCCATCCATCCAGTCATCCACAATCAACTAACCTACCTACACCATCAAACCAGCTAGTAAGCATCCATTCAGCCAACCTCCCTACTAACACCATCAAACCATCCAACCTACCATCAACAGCAAACCAACAACATCCAATCATCAAACACCCTAATTAGAACACAACCATCCAACCAACCATCCATGCAGCCAACCAAAGCCTACCAACCACTGCCAACAAACCACAGCAATCCATCAATCAAATCAACGAACAAACCATCCATCCAACCAACCATAACCAACTTTAGATCAAACATGTTGCTCCATGCACATCATTTTACCAAACATGTGGAAGCCCTGGTGATGCGGCATATTCTAACTTTCTTTAAAACTGTTGACTATTTAACCTTTTGTGTTCTGAATATTTTTTTTTTTACTTTTAAGAAAAAAAATTAATTTTTTTTCCCTTAATATCATGATATGCTCTTTCAAATGTTTTTAAAGTTATAGTTAGGTATTCTCTCTTAAAAATACTAAGAAATAAGTGTCCAACAAGCATTCAATGTTTAATCAATCTTCATTTATTTTTGCACCAACATTATTTAGGCTGGTACTGAGAAGTAGTTTTTAAAATACTAGTCGTTGCAGAAACTCTTTTAATAACAACGTAAAGTGATTGTCATTACAAAAAATATCTTCTGACTTCATATTGTTTAGCCTTTATTACAAAGAATAATGTAGTACAATGTTTTCCATTGGTAGATATGTAAATTTAAATTTTATTTTAGTATTAATATATTTGCCATGAGTAGCTATAAATGCATTTTTTTTTCAAAGACGTTTTGTTTTAAATAATCTGAAATTGTATAAAGATAGCATATTAATCCTCAATAGCATTGTTTTTTAATGTGTATAATATTATTAGATTCCACTCTGTTTCTCAACAAAAAAAATAAACATTGAGGGCTAGAGATTTTTTAGTTATATACTTTTATCTATTTATGAAATTAACAATCTTTACTCATATCATAATCTTGGTTTAAAAGGAACATCCAAGAACTCTGATCCCATCCTTGTGTCGACAGTTCTATGACCTCGGCTGGGTGACTGGAACTGGTGGTGGAATAAGTATCAAATCAAAGTAATTTTTTTTTATTAAATAAATTATTAAGTTGTATTAACTTATGTCTATTTTCAACTTTTTATTAAACAATTAGCAATCATTACACCTAAATTCATAATGTTCATTAATGTTAGGGATAGATCTCCATTTACATAACTATTGTTAAAAATGATGTCTGCACATATTTTTCTTTGGCATCGCTCTAGCTTGTGCAAAGATTATTTTTATTTTGTAAAAATTTAAAGGTTCAAAGCTAAAATATGCTTCATTTCTGTGGCGATTATCAACATAAAATCTAGAATAACAGTACTAATGTAGAATTGCTATTGAGAGAAAAGGATTAAATAGGGAAGTTTAGACAAACATAAACCATGAACTTTCTTCTTGGCAACTTTTAATACTAGCGAGACCATGCACTAGTTTGCCACTTCTTTTTTTTTATAATGAATCTATATGGTTATGTCAGATATGGTATCTGTGTTTCTGCTATGTAATATTGTCAGGTCTATGGTTCATATCTTGGTCAGGGGTGACCTTATTTTGAGCATTAGAATTATTTTAAAAAATTTTTTCTGAGTTTCTATATCTCCACTCAGGTAGCCTCAGATAAAGGCTAGCATGTTTTGAATTTAAACCTAAGCTTGAAAAAAGTTATTTTTATAGTCTTCATTTTGTTCTCAGCCAGCAGTTCTCAACCTTTATAGTTCTGCGACCCTTTTACTATTATGAACTTTAAGGAAATCCCAACTATGAAATTATTATTTTTTAAGACTTAGTAACTGTGCTTTTGCTAATGTTATAAAATTATAATCACAGTATATATTTTGATTGTTAAAAACTGAACACTTTAAATAAAAAAAATATGTATGTAAAAAAAAATTCAATTCAATGACAAATAAATTAAATTTATCATTTATTTACTTTTCCATTGTGTATTCACCATATTCATGTTGCATATTTAAAAAAAAAAAACCAAAGCTAAACTGTTTCTGTTTCACAAAATCATAATTTTTTTTGGTTACTAAAGCACAACAAATGTTGTGTTGCATCAAGTCTTCTGTATTTAGATTTGAAATGATGTAGTTGTTCCAAGAGGTTATCAAAAGAGAAATGGGTGTTTAAAATCTACATCATTATCTAGCTCATGTGAACTGTTAATAATATTTTATACGACTACAAATAAAATGTTTGTAATCATCCTGATTTAATTGTTTGCAACATCTATCCTCAAATAACAATTATATTTTATAAATATCAATGTATAATGTCAAGATCAACACATCAGAAGAATGAAAACCCTTATTTCTGATTGTCCTAGATGACCCCTGACAAATTGTCGTACAAACCTGCAAGGAAGTTGTAACCACAGGTTGAGAACCACTAATTTTAGCTTATAATATCTCAATTTTTAATATTTCAATTTGCAATATTTTTATTTGTTGTAAATTACAGTGATGAAATTTATATAGCACCTTCTGGTGTACAGAAAGAAAGAATAAAGGTAAATATTTATAAACATTCTAAGCATTTCATTTCTTAACATTATTGTTAGAGATTTGAAAAAGAAGTTTCAACTTTAAATATTATATCTCTGTTGTCATATGGCTAATGTCAGTATTGATAAATATATTCCACTGTAGTATAATGATAATGTGCTTGGTCATTCCCTCCCTTTTTCTTTGTATTCAACATTTGTTGACACCACCAACTCTTGTAAATATGTCACCATGTCATTGTTCAAATGAGGCTATTGTCTGACTCCTATGTGATCAACCATTCCTTGTTGTTGGTAGCCAACTGGTCTTTATATTCTTTATATAGGGGCTTACATCTATACACATCCATGTAATGATATCTTTTTTCTTACTTCAGAGTTAACCAATGATTTCTAATTTATCATTTTTGTTTTAGCCAGAAGATATATTTGTTCAAACAATAGATGAAAAAGATATTTACTTACCTCCTCCATCCAAGAAGCTTAAGAAGAGCCAGTGCACTCCCTTGTTTATGAATGCTTATACCATGAGGAGTAAGTAGGAGAATATCAGGACTACCATTTTTTTTTACCAGCAATCTATATACAATATCACACAAAATACAAACTCTCACCACAAACTAACTTGTACATCTATACTGTTTTGTTATAAATACTCTATGCTACATGGAACCTAGAAATTGATTTGACTTAATCCTTTTGACTCCCAGGGGATCATAGGGCAGCAACATTTTTTTCTATCAGACTCTGTTCTGGGCTTGGTTGCGTCCATGTCTATCCTGAGGTCTTCTTGTTCTACTGAACTCCTCCATGGTTGTCTCTCAACTTCTCTTGAGGGTTTCAGTCTAGGTGTCTGCTATGCCCAATTCATCTCCATTTGTGCCTTTTGATTTCTTGCTCTACTGTTGTTAGCTGGGTTGTTTCTCACAAACTTTAGTTAGAGATTTTGTTCTATCATGCAACACCCATTCTATGTTACAAACATTTGTTGGTGAATGCTTGGAGCTTGTCTTTAATACTACTTGTTACTGTCTAAGTCTCTGCACCATATAAAGAACTGACTTTTTTTTTGTATGGGAGACAGGGTTTATTGTGTAAGGGACAGTGCTTTTGACTGCCAGTTTGGCTGTACAGTATTAAAATTATGCCTAGCCTTATTGATTCAATTTTTAACATATGACTTACTTTTTCCTCTCTTTGTTTATGCTGCTTCCAGTTATACAAAGTTATCAGTTTCTACCAGGTTTTCTCTTCAGAGACGTAGTGGAGTTTCTTGGGTGTCATTTATTCTCATCACCTCAGTTTTCTTTTTGTTCATTTTTAAACCAGTCTTCTCTGCTTCTATTGCGAGTTTGTCTGAGTGTGTTGTAGTTATTGTGAAAGAGGCAGATATCAACTGCAGAATCCAGATCAAAAAGCTGTTTTGTCAGACTCCATTGTATGCCTGTGTTGCCAGCTGTTGACCCTTCTCATTATCCAGTCTATTACCAATGGGAAGATAGTTTGGGAAAGCAAGCAGCTTTGTCTATCTTCATTTCAAAAGAGTTTGTCAGCTTTCCTTTGTTGATTATTAGGCAATTTGAGTCTTCATAAAGATGTTGAATAATAGTGATAAATTTATCTGGTATACCATGATGACTATTTGATCTGTGCATGAAAAAGTAAGAATTGAATGTATCCTCAATTTTATTTAAGTTTAGATACTATGACTGAAAGGAATGTGGTGGTGTAAAGGGGTGGTTTGCTCTGTCACAATGATTACCAGATTTAAAAGATGTTACAATGTGCATAGGCTGTCATAGCGCTGCCTGCTACATTGCAGCTCTGTCATTGTAGAAAGAAGAACTAGTGCTAACAAAAATAGAAACTAGTCAGCACAGGTGAAGAAATGGAGTGAATTTAATTTCTTATTTTTAAGGATTTAGATATCTGAGTTTTATTGAATATCTAAGATAAAGTTTTGTAATTATCCTTTTTACATAAAAAAGCCCTTTGATCCTGTATGTAAAACTAAAAACACTATAAAATAAAATGTCAATCCATTATACATCAATAAAAAAAAATTCATTAGTAAAACACACTCTAACTACAGATGCTGGCAGTGTCATCCACACTCATTCCAAATCAGCAGTAATGGCAACACTCATCTATCCAGGCAAAGAGTTTCGCATCACTCATCAAGAAATGATTAAAGGCATCAAAAAGTGCTCATCAGGTTGCGTAGCTTCTGTCTGTCTATAGAATAGAAAACTTTTATCAGATAAATCTATCATATCTGTTTTGTAAATAATCTATTTAATGATATGCATCATATATATCTTCAATTTAATCATATATCAATCATCATCAATTGAAGCATATACATCAATCATGCTATCAATTTAATAATATAGATGAATCATTTTATGAATCCATATAATGATATGCACCATTCTTATCATCATATTTCTTTTATTGCTCACATCATCACTTTAAAGAAATAAACAATATTATGATTTTTCAGGAGAGTATTACAGATATGATGAAGAGTTGGTGGTTCCAATAGTAGAAAATACACCTTTTGAAAGAGACTTAAAGGTGCGTCATATAAACAACTTCATGTTAAATATATTTTAATTGCATAATATTTATTCAAGGAACCATTAAGTAAGTTTAAAATATTTAAGTCTAAATAAGGCCTGTAATAAAACAAACCAATCTCATTTTGTTCTCACTTCTATTTGTCACTGCTATCAAATGATTACAAAATGTCTCAGTTTATTTGTTAGTTCTATTTAGTTTTGTGCTACATATTTAACTCATTAGTAAGCTAAAACTTGTTCTGAGGCATTTTACGTCTCAAGAGACACTTTTTTTTCGTTGCAACTTCTTGTGTGGCTAAAGAGGCCAATCCTTGATACACAGCTGCAGTCAAAGGTTGGGCATCTGTAATCACCAGGTGCTGTTACATTTTCACCCTTTTTTCTCTGACTATTATGTATGGTATCTGCAAACCTGGAGCCTTCATGCTCACTCTCCATGTAACTCTATCTGGTAACTATTTTTCCCAACTGTTTGTGTCGATTTCAAAGAGCTTATGTTGTGTTTGTATACATCAGTATACCTTAAAAGTGGACAACCAGCAGCTCACCTGCCTTCTGTTAGATATTAAAACTTGTATTAATAAATAAATCCATACATTTATTTACCAAATAGATTTTTTTTTTCTTCAAAGGGTTGCAGTTATTATCTTTGGATCAAGTTTATTTTGTTGATAATTACATTGCTTAGAGCTTGTCCACTACTTGCTCTCAAAGGCTGGCTAGCACAGATGACACCATCTATTAATCTCTATTAAAAATGTTTGGTAGCAAAGTGGACCTACCAAAAGCAGATTAAGAAAAGTTTCATTTTTACAACATTTTGTATTTTTTAGATGTTGTTAATTGTTGAAATTATATATATATTTAGATAATTTTTTTGTTTATATTTTTCTTGTCAGGCTGCAATGGCTGAAGCAATGGAGGATTATCCAGAGACCTGTGCAGTGCTGGTTAGAAGACATGGAGTTTACGTTTGGGGTGAGAATTGGGAAAAGGCAAAGACCATGTAAGTGTTTTATCTTGACATGAAGGGATGAGATAACATAAGCGCCTGAGTTTAGGATTATTGATAGTTTGTCAATTTATTTATTTGACCTTCAAAGGTTTCCAAACAATGGCAGGCAGCCACAAGCTAGGTCATTGCATGAAACACACAAACTCTCTTAGTTATCATGTTTAATGTTATGTTGTTTTTTTTTACTTTCTCAGGTGTGAATGCTATGATTATCTTTTTGACATGGCTGTTCAGATGAAGTCACTAGGTCTTAAAGCTACTGATATACCAACGCTGCCGATAGGTGCATATGTTAGTAAATCATCAGGAGATGTGAAATAGTAGAGAATTGTTAATACAATACAGATGTCCAATTGAGGAGATCCTCCTCATCAGTTTGAGCTCTCTGTAACCAGCAACTTTGTGCCTTTTTTTTAAAAAAGATTTCCCAATGACAACCAGTGGAGAAGGGTTGACATGATTTATTTTGCACATTAATCAGAATACATATATGTTTCTTTGTTTAAATTAATTGTATTTCTGGTGGTAGTTGAGCTCATTCAGAGCTAATGCTTTTTTTTATTTTTTATCTGCTTTTTTTTATATAGAGCCTTACAAAGAGAGGGAAGTTAATAGTGGCAACACCAATCATTGAAATTAGATTAAATTTAAAGCTCTGGAACATTTCTGGCAATACACCTCTAAGTTTTATAGGTGTTTATTTTAGTGTTAATTATTTTGTGTGTGCATTTAATGGGACCAAAATGATGAAGTGCTTGGCTGCTGAGCCTTATATACTGATTTGAATCCTACTATTTACTTGGAACATATCAGGTTGAGTCCACCAGCTGTTATATCTATCTGTTCAGATAAAAAATGTGTTCTGCTGGCACAAAACAAATACCCTGAAATACTGAGCCACAAAACACCCTGAAATACTGTGAGCCACTAAACACCCTGAAATACTTGAGCCAGAGAAAAGTATTTTTTCCCTTTACTGGCAGTTAATTTTAGCAATATTTCTTGAAGGATATTGTACTAGGCATCAGATACATTCCGCCCTTAACAGATATTGTTATAAGATACCTTCATTTCTTAACAGTGGCTATTGTACTAGGCATGGATACATTCAACTCTAGATATTGTTTTATAATAATAATAGGCATCAGCATATTGATTCTCTCTAGTATGTGTGTACTTCAGAGTAAAATGATTTATTCTAGTAGAACATAAAGGTTTTGATAATAGATATCTAAAGGTTTTGACAATAGATATCTAAAGGTTTTGATAATAGATATCTCAAGGTTTTGATAATAGATATCTAAAGGTTTTGACAATAGATGTCTAAAGGTTTTGACAATAGATATCTAAAGGTTTTGATAATAGACATCTAAAGGTTTTGATAATAGATATCTAAAGGTTTTGACAATAGATATCTAAAGGTTTTGACAATAGATATCTTAAGGTTTTGACACTAGATATCTAAAGGTTTTGATAATAGATATCTAAAGGTTTTGACAATAGATATCTAAAATAAATGTCATTTTGTGAAAAAAGAAATTCCTCCTTTGATTGTGTCTGAACAGTAACATTTTTCTAGCATGAATATATTACATCCATTAATAAAAAAAAAAGCCATTAGTGGGATGACAGAAGACACAAGTTACTTTGCTTATGTATGTGTGTGACATGTTACTTCTTTGATGTCATGTTACTTCTTTTGATGTATGTGTGTGACATAGGTTACTTCTTTAATGTATGTGTGTGACTTGTTATCAAAGAAAAAGAAGTTACCTATAGCATTTATTTGTTTGATATCTTCCAGGTTTTTTTTTTTTAGTTCATTTTACTTTGTGATTTAAATTGTGTACTTTTTTTTATACCGTCATTTCTTTTTTAATTATATATTTTAATTTTTTTTTCTAGTCAATTACAAACAGCTACATAATATATTTTTTAAAAAGACCCCCTCCCCCTCCCTAATTACAAATATTGGTGACTTTCCTCTTCCTTTATATCTTTAAATTCAGACTAAGAAATATTTTCTTCTAACCTTGTAGGGAAGGAATGTTGACCCTGTAATTTTACCCTAAGTTTCAATTTGCTGAATGTCTTGACAATTGTTTGGCTTAGATAACTTCTAACTCATGAAGTTTGTATTTCACATGGTATTTGGAAGGTGCAGTCTAGACGTGAGGATACATAATTATTTTTTAAGGAAATCACTCAAATCATTTTTTTTATTTAGGCGTATGGTGTGATTTTATGCTGAGAGTTTTTTTTTTGTCTTGCATAATGTTGTATATATATTTATGATGCTGGCTAATTAACAACCGCTTCTTTTGCTAAAAGGGAATATATTTTAATAGACAATATTTATGTAAATGTTGCAATGGTGTATCTTTTTAAATGGCAGTAATATCAGGCCTACAAATTGTTCTGCAGATTCTCCTTAGTCTTGTCTGTAAAACAAACAAACAAAAAGATAATGTGTTAAGCTAATAGATCTGCTTTCCTAAGCTGAAGTTCTAGAGCTTCCTCAATGTTGTTCATCCTTATGAATAAAATGTCCATTAAGAGCATAGTAGCAAATAAAAATGACATTGTAAAATACTTGTCAGCAAATCCATTATGCCAGTTCTAAAAAAAAACAAAAAAAACTCCCTGATTTGTTTATAATTATTTTTTAAAGATGTCTTATATAAAATTATATAAGTCCTGTGAACAATGAAACATTTGAAATTGATGCACTTACAAATATTTCAGTTGTGATGTTGGTAAATGACGAAAATGTTCATGTACAAAAGGGCCAGTTATACTTGTTTTTTTGAGTTAATATCTATTATTTTGATGTTTGAGCTTTATTTTGATGAATAAAAAAAGTAAAACTGAATGATTAGTATTAAAACTAGGAAATGAGCAATTAAATTCTCAAAGTTACTGTGCTAAAACTAATTTAAATTTAGACTTAAAATACATCATTAACCTTCTTAGCTCTATCTCCTATTTTTAATTGTTATTTTTATCTGTTTCATATATTAGATCTTATTTAAGTACAACTTAAAAGTAGTATTCCTAAAATACTTTGAAAAGTGTTAATAGTTAATATCGTCTTCAAGTCTTTGTGACTGAGTGGTAAAGCGTGGCTTCTGAACAGAGGGGTCCTGGGTTTGAATCCTGGTGAAGACTTGACATTTTTTAATTTTGGGATCTTTAGGTTGCCAACTCTAATGGGTACCATAGTTAGGGAAAAGTAAATGAATTTGCAAAGAAAAAAGAAAGCGGGCAGGCTCAAGCAAATCTGGAGGAGGTCAGTCATCAGTGAAGTTGAGCATACTGGAATGACATGGGGGCAGATGAAGAAAGATGCTTAGAACTGGGTTCAAAAGAGAGGTCTGGTTACAAACTTATGCTCCCCTAGGAGCTCACCTAATTGCTCCTGGAAATTTTTATTTTTTTTTTCAGTTGAAGTTCACTGTATCACTGTATACATATTTGTATTTGAAGCATTAACATGAACACTGTTGTAAAGTAATTCAATATAAGGATGAATGGGAACTTATACATGTCATGCACTTAAATATATTAAAATAAATCAAACAAGAAAGCTTTAAAGTTAAGTTTGTAGTTCCATCAAAGTTTATTTTTCATTAAAGCATCTTTTTAAAAAATTGGCTTTGATCTATAGAGGATATCTCTTTAAATATTAACTAACAAATATAATTTTAGATTCTGAAATTTTCAATAGTGAATACAACTTTTTGTTTTCATCTTGAAATGAGAGAAGAGATCTTTTTGAAATTAAACTCATTAATTCCTGCCAAATATTTTTTTAAAAACCTTGATAAAATATATTTGTTAATTATTTCAAGTTTTTCATATTTTGCCACATGATTAATACTATAGACTGACAAATACAGTATGGTCACATCTTGTCCAAGAGAATGAAATGTACTTTCTACAAATCAAATATAAAGCAAAATTTTCACCAAACTATCTCTTTGTTCAACAGTTGTCTATATATGGTAATAAGTACATGATTTGACAAGCTAAAAACTCAGATAAAAATTATTTTTTTTTTAGACATAGATTAGGGGATGAAGAACTTAGTTGAGAATAGAAGATTGTGATGGCTTAGTGACCTTATAGTTCTGATTCATGGGTAAAACAAAACATTTCTTTACCTGTTATATTGAGTATTGTTTATGCTATGAAAAGATGAACCTAATTTATTTCCTTTGTACAAGTCCCACCAAGACTTTTAGAGTACAATTAGGATGAAGGACACATACAAACAAGGTTAAACAATATGAAATAAACATAACAAATATATTACATCAGAGGGCATTGAGTGCTTTTTATGCACATTTCTACTTGAAATCAAAACATCAGTATGAGTTGAAAAAAATCAACTTTTATGGGAAAGGAAATTGTTTTAAAACTAATTATTAAAAATATAAAAGAAACATTTGGAAGCCCACTATTGCAACTGTAGTTTTCAGCAATGATCCTTGTGAATGTATCAAAATTTACTAATATCTTCTGAAAGCTTTTAAACTAGATATGTTGCATTCTATCTTTTGGTCTGCATTTGAATATGTATATCCGACCTATACTAATGGAAGACAAAAACATCCAGTAAGCTCTTCTAATGTTCATGTCATTAGAAGCTATATACTGGTTCAGAATACAGTACTTACTATATATTTCAATTTTAAAAAAGGGGTTATTTTCCCTAAGGAATAGAAATGAAAGCTAAACTGATATTTTTTAATGGGGAAAATATTGACAGGGGTAGGCAATAAATAAATAACAGATCAGACTTATCCACTATGTAGTTAACATATTATATAGTTCACTCTTTCAAATTTTGAGTCATTATATCATTTCACCCACTTGTTTTATACATATTTAGATGTATTATGTTCTGGCCCAAATTTCCTGCAGGAAATGAAAACAGACAGGGTTTGAACATGGGACAATCATAACAAAATTTTGAAGCGTATACCACATGACTAGGCAGTCTGTCATTTTTCATTTACTCAATCTTCCAGTCTGTGCTAGTTGTTCCAATCACTGATTTGTTTTAATAGTAGAAAATCATTAATTGAAAAAAAAAATTATAGGAACAAATTGCATATAAAAAAAATGGAACAAAAATTTGAGAACAAATTTCAGACATGGTTGAAAAAAAAAAGATAAAGATTAACATAACTAAACATGAATATCAAATTCTTTATTTAAATAAGCTTTCCAATGGCATAATATATTTGCATTCAATACTAAATATTTATTTTAATAATGCATGTCTTTACAATTGGGAGAAGTTTTCAATTGCACATGCTGTGACATTAGCTTGTGTAATTATGAACTCTAGCAAGTGATTCTCAAAAACAAAACTTTGATAATTGTCTGTTATGGCAATGAACCTTGTTTGTTCATTATAGCCTACTTAAAAATAACCCTGTGCAAATGTTTGAAAAAAATCAATTGCTAATTGAATAGTGACTGGTGATTGAATGCAATTTGAATCAAATTTATTATTTAAAAAAACTACTCAAATAATATATAGTAATTGTTCTGGCCATTATTCATATTCATAGTTGCAAAAAATCAACCTTGGTATTTGAATTTGAAGCGGAAAAAAAAAAAAAAAAAACAGCATTCGCACAGGGCTATTTAAAAACAGAAAACCAAAAAGAAATCAACAATATGACAAGTTAAGAACATGGCCATGAAAACACTGAATAGTTTAAGGTACACTATATAGTCTACTCAACATAGCTTCACTGTACACTATACAATACAAAATATGACATTAAACAAATTATTGTTTTCAAAACCCCATAAACTCAACATTTTTTAATCATAAAAAGATTGCAGCTTTTAATTAAAGCGTTCACATGTTAAGGTTTACTATGCTGTTCATTTTTTTCTATAATATTAGTGTTGCAGTCAATTGCAAATGTTTCTTTTTTGTTCAGTTTACATGTACAAAGTGTCAAATGTTTTAAAAAGAAAACTATTTCATGGCACCATTGTGAGACGACAATGTCTATTTTAAACAATTAAAAAAAATTATATCAACTAATTACTAGTTTTTAACTGTTCATGAAAAATTACTCTTAATTAGTTATTATTTAATAGTTTTGAAAAGAAAAAAAAAGTATGTTAAGATTTATAGACAACTTGTAAGTTGAAGGCTTACTGCAAATATTTTAGTCTTGAAATGTCTATCACATATCACATATTAAGTTATCACAAAAAAAAAATTAAAAAATTGTACCCATAGAGTTGGTGAGTGCAAATAATTTTTATCCTTGGGACACTATTATTTTCAGTAATTATTGAAAGATCTGTTAAACTAAATTAAACCGAACCATGATCTTTCTTAGGGAGATGTAAATCTTTTTAAAATCAAATCTATACCACAATTTCCATTTTACAAATGAGTGTATTAAATATTGTTACCAGATTATGTGGACAAACTTCTTATCTAAAATACCACATAGTTAATTACTAATTGTTAAAGACTTTTTTTATTGCTTATAAAAATCATACTTTGAAAAAAAATCTGAAGCTCTCATATGCCCCATCGCTATAAATGCATAAAATATATTTATGCCCAAATAAATAAAGTTCTCACAAATCTGTGAAGATAGTTTCTTACACTGAAAATATAATTCCTTAAAAAAATGTTTCTGGTATTATTTGCTTTTTGTTGTATTCCCATGTTCAGCTTTGAAAAAATCTTCTTACTTTAGGCTTCAGTAGATTGATGAATGATGGAGGAAACATTGATTGGGAGACATTAAAATACTTCAGATATGAATAGGGAGTAGCAATAACTTCAAGTAACACTGTCAGCAACTGGCGATCCTGAAAAAGTAAAAGTTAAGATGAGATGATTTTATTGGTCCAAACGAATGGAAATTCAACTTGACTACTATTGTCCATCTCAGCATTGCTACTATATCTATCAATCTATCTATATATTCTCTAGGATTCTAATTCAAGTCCATTAATTTAAACATTAAGAGCTTTACCATAGGCCACCACATCAACTTCTTAAGTATCACAGTATTACCATTACACACAGAAGGTTCATTTTTACCTTAAATATTTGCTGGTGTTGGCTTGTGCTATACAATCGACTATCTCTGACAATATCTTCTACAAGTGATTCATATTCTTCTGCAAAATCAATAGCACAATAAAAGAGTTAAAAACATATCATCATATTGGTACTAAAAACGAATTACTTCAATTCCACTCATATAGTCATGCTCGACAGCACATTTAGTCCTATAAACTGTTTAACAAACTAGGTTCAGAAAAGAAAATAGTTATGTCATAGATGTCCAGCAAAGTAGTAAATTGAGACCTTGAAAAGTGTAAACAAATGCACTGATTGGCAGGAAAAAATATTTGAAAAGGTGTATTCAAATAATTATTGTGAGTTCTGGAAAGATATTTTAAAACGATATAAAAGAAGAAAGAGACTGGTTTTGAGATTTTTTGGGGGTTGTTGATCAGTTCATACTGTCAGTTAGCTACCTGTTTATTGTTCTAATACCTATACAGTTTATACATGTTTTATCACTATGATTTGATTCATCAACAGACTTAATAATGTGCCTTTTCTTATTTTTTTGTTAGAATTTTTTATCCTTTTCTGTAGATTGAGTTTGAAAGGATTTAACTACAATGAACTTAAGAGTAATATTAGATCATTTGAGTGTATTGTTAAACAACTCTACAAGTGTGTGTTGTATTGAGAGACAAAAATAACTCAAAAGAACAAAATGATGCATACAAACCATTATAAGCTACAAAAGGTATTGAAAATCCTTGTGCTGTTTTGTTTCCAGTGGATTTAAATTGTATCCAGAGTTTTTTAGACTTAGCGGTGAAGGCTATAGGTCTCTCACGACTTTCACAAGTCTCATAGGAGTTTTGACTGTATGGATTTTCTGTCCAATGAAAAAAAAACAACAAAAAAACTATTAATGCACAATAAAAGAGATCTGTTTGAAAGATTATCCTAAAATTAGTGTCCACTGTGAACAGTTAGTTACTACTGATAATAAGTCTAAAAAAGAAAATTAAGTTAAGAAAGAACATCTTTTTGGAATATTATATTTTATGCACTTAATATTAAGTAAAAAAATATTGAATTATTCAGAACTAAGATATAATATAGTCCAGAAAAAACTACATATTTATGTTGTAATTTTAGGAGTTACAGTTAGTCACATATTATCCATTGTATAACGAGTTTCTCATACTTTAAACTGCAGTCTTAAAGGGAAACTCCGATGGTTTTGACAATTTTTGATATAATATGTGTTTTAATTTACAGATAATGAATATATGATTCTTTTTTTTCTTTCTTTGCAATAATAACTTAGTACTTGATGTTTTTCCGACGTAATTTTCCTGCGCATCCAAAACAGTCAGACTTTCACCAGGTTTCTATGTGACGTCACAAGTGTGTTTTAATCTATTGACTTATTATATAACAGGAGACCATACAGCAAAGTTTACATTCTCATAAAAGAAATATATCTTGGTCTCTGCAGATAGATCTAAGATCTTGTAAGCAAAGAAAAAATGCGTATTAAAAGTAGATTTACATGCTTGACTAACCACGGCAGTCTGTATTGTCTCGCCAGACCACTCAACACACAACAAACACTATCGCTGGGTTGTCTTGTCATGACCGACTACACGTAGTCTCGACTAGCCTTACACTGACCAGTTTGTTCGAATCAGTCAGACACACGATCTATTTACTTCTTGGGACAGAGAAAGGCTTAGATAAAAATGTTACTCTTTTTCTCGAGTTGATTATCCTAATGCTTTTAGATCTATCTATACATGTGTATATATATATATATATATATATATATATATATATATATAACTGTATCATAGCTCTGGACTAGGCCATCACTAAGCTTAACAGCCTAACAGCTACTGTAAGAATGAAGCGATACGATTGGTCAAATCTAGTTTCTCTTTCAGTATTGTTGATGGAAGTGACGTATGAACTAGCTTAAAACAAAATCTCATAGAACCCCATTTTTTTTGAGATGTCAAGAATTTACTGACTAATTTATTAAATATAAATGTTTCTAAGCATTTAAATAAAAAATGGTAAAATGTTTACTATTACAACTTTTTACGCAGAATTTAAATATGTCAATAACTCAAATTCGAAAAAACATTGGAGTTTCCTTTAAGTAAATGCCATGTTTGGTCTACTGAAGACTTGACTGAAGAGTAGAAAGGTCTGAGCCCTAACTTTATCATAGCTTGTTTTGGATATCTACTTTATAGTCTTGGATTACTTACTAGATCTACTCCACAGTCCAAGATAACTTGCTAGATCTACCCCACAGTCCTAGATAACTTGCTAGATCTACCCCACAGTCCTAGATAACTTGCTAGATCTACCCCACAGTCCTAGATAACTTGCTAGATCTACCCCACAGTCCTAGATAACTTGCTAGATCTACCCCACAGTCCTAGATAACTTGCTAGATCTACTCCACAGTCCTAGATAACTTGCTAAATCTACTCCACAGTCCTAGATAACTTGCTAGATCTACTCCACAGTCCTAGATAACTTGCTAGATCTACTCCACAGTCCTAGATAACTTGCTAGATCTACTCCACAGTTCTCGATAACTTGCTAGATCTACTCCACAGTCCTAGATAACTTGCTAGATCTACTCCACAGTCCTAGATAACTTGCTAGATCTACTCCACAGTTCTCGATAACTTGCTAGATCTACTCCACAGTCCTAGATAACTTGCTAGATCTACTCCACAGTCCTAGATAACTTACTAGATCTACTCCACAGTCCTAGATAACTTGCTAGATCTACCCCACAGTCCTAGATAACTTGCTAGATCTACCCCACAGTCATGGATAACTTACTAGTTCTACTCCACAGCCCTGGATAACTTACTAGTTTTCCTCATGATGATTTTATCTTCACATTTGTCATTGTCTGCTAGCTGTATCTGAGGAATGATGATGAGAATTCTGCGCTGCTTCTGGGGTTTAATTTTCCACACACACTCCACATTGACTGGGTAGTTTCCAGGGTAGTTAGGGCTTTCCAGTATGCCATAGTAATCTCCCATGTGTTGACCACATCTTCGATCTGTGATAGCATAAGAAATCACACAAAAAAAGATGAAAGACCTGAATTCAAACTCGAGGGCTAAAGCCTCCTCAAGCCAATACATTAACCACTGTGCCAGGGAAGTGTTTATATGAAGATAGAAGGTTTTATAGTTATCTATTGTTTCAATAGATATCTATTGTTTCAAACTTTTCTCTCTACAAAGTATAAAGGGGACTAATTCAAATTGTACCACCACATCAGTCAAGTATAATTTCTTTCCCTTGTTCAAGATGCCAAACAAAATAATTAATTACAATATTTTTAATTGATTCTTGTGTTTTCAGGTAAAAGAAATAATTGTGCAAAATTTCAGCTTGATTTGAGATTGGGAGTAAGAGAAATTACATGTACAAACATTTTAACTGGACAGAGTGAGTTGATAAAAGCTTTGTAATAATAAAAAAAAGGCTTTAGCTATTTGTAATAAAGTTAGTGCTTTTGTTGTAGACTTCCATCAATTAAAAAAAATATTGAAAAAAAAGATATAAAAAAAAAACTTAAAAGAATAGAACAATGATAAATTATGAACTAGGCTATCCTTAACCACTCTTTAGAGGTCAGCTTATAGACAGCAATCTGTATATATAATTGTCTTCATGGCCCAACCATGCAGGACACGACAATGAAAAAGTCATGGAAAGATAACTCTTTTATTTCTGCAAGTCGGACTAGAGTTATCCCATGAAATTTTTTATGGTGACAGAGAGCAAGGCTCAGAGAAAAAAAGAGGGGGGCAAACTCCACCCTGCGCATCGGCTTATGAATAGAAAAGTTCATGATGAGTGATTAAGAATGCAACAATTACTTTTTTATGCATTTCTTTATAGTCTTACCATTAGACATGATGGGTCTACTTGTGATGTTGTTCCTTCATATATGTCTTTTCAACATTGCTTTATTTCATTTTATACAAGCAGTTTAATATTCTCTATGTGATATCATATTATTTTATGTTGTTAGGATTCAAGTCTCAATATTTATACAGCTCTTTAACTCTTTCAGTGCGAATTTTTTGGATCAAAAAAATGGAGTTTTCCAGAACAGACACAAATTTTCAAGGGAAGGTAGAGTTACTAAAACAGCTATAACTTTTTTATTTTATTCAATAATCTAACATATTTGATTTTATTTTAAAGGAAAATGAATGGGCTACAAAAGTATAGTAAATCAAATAAATTATTCCAACAAAATTTTTTTCATTAATTTTAAACTGAGTACAGAAAAAGAAAATATTTTAAAATTCATTAAAAAATCGATATACTAAAAGATTTAACCTTTTATTCAAACATTTAATCTATAAATATTTAAAACATCACAATACTAAACACATTTAACCACTTTAAATTTCATTAAAAGATGAATAAATGCAATATGAAATTGTATTATTTACATTTTTGGGTCCCGGGAAATAAAGAAAAAAAGAGGAACCATTAAAATAATTTTGTCTTTTTTTTTTCTAAAGTGTTGGTACTGCATGGAATTTACTATCAAAATAAAGAACAATCACTCCCACATCCAGGAAGTTAAAAAAAAGGGGGAAATAAAAAAGTTTAACATAAAAAAGATAGTGAAATAAATATTATAAACAAAGTTACTAGCTGAGAGTAACCCCGCACTCACCAGCGCTAGCAAAGTTACTCACTGAGAGTAACGCCGCACTGAAAGAGTTTAGACATTTGACCTTATCTATAAAGGCAGTTGGTTTTGTGCTGACCATATAGCACCACCATGCATTATTCACAAATAATTTGGATAAACTTTTATCAATTGACCTTCCGCACCAATGGATATCTACTTTATAGTCTTGGATAACTTACTGGTAATATCTAGTAGTCAGACCAATAGCTAAGCTTTGACCAGTTCTTACCTTTACAGTCTTCTGCTAGTGTAGAGCCTTCAAAATCAGTCATGGTCTTACCTGGACAGGTATAACAAAAGTCCTGCCCAGTACGAGGTTGGTAGAACCCTCTCGGACATGAGGAGCAAGTTTGAGTGGAAATATTATAATAATGGCCAGCCTTGCAGGTCACTATGAAAAAGACATGGAAAAGGATTTTAATTTCTTATCTTTTAATTATTTTAAAGTAAGTGCTTACAAAATTCATAAGATTTAAGGGCATTATGCAATAAATAAATGTCCCAGCCATAGTCTAAAGATAATGTCCTGGATTTAACTCAATTTGAAGACAAGAGTCTTTACATAGGTTTAGGTTTAGATAGTATGACTCACTCAACTGAATTGGGCTGTGACTGAAATTTGATGGGTTAAGAAAACATTGTTTTGTTAGTCATGATATTGACCAAGAAAAAATGTAACCTCAACTAATGTTGGCCATACAAGAAAGATAAATTAATAGGGAACTTTCTTTCTGCCACTTGGCTCTGGATAAAACTTTTTTTTATTACTTAGCTCTGGATAAAACATTTTTTTCCTTTCCACTTAGCTCTGGATAAAACTTATTTTAATTCAGTAGATCTGTATAATACTTTTTCATCTCACTTAAAACCCTTTTTTCTGTTAAAAAATTGATGTCTATATAATATGTTTTAAAGAAGAAATCGATGCATGAATACCATAAAAGTATTTATCTATAACTTATTTTTACTGAAACAAAATTGTAAGCTTGTATTCACTCCTACCTTTAACTAGACAATCTTGAAATCCAGTGCTTCCTGTACTTTTGGTTCTCAAACCCATCCCACAGGGGCGACAAGATATTCTGCCATATTTGGGCTGATAGGTACCAACACTGCAAAGCAAACATGGCTTACGTCCAGAAGTAGAGTATGTTCCAGGCTCACACAGATCTGATCAAAATTGTTTGTTTATATACTTTTATACTTATAAAAAGATATTTAATTTCATAAATATAAATTTTGATAAGAACTTGCTAATTTGTTTGTATGCATTTATACTTATGAAAAAGATATTTAATTTCATAAATATAAATTTTGATAAATACTTGCGCCTATGTAACATTACTGGACTGAGAGTGTTAGGCGTCTGAGCCAAATATCATATCCCGGGTTGCAGTTCCAAAGACAGAGATAGTTACAAAAAGAGACACATATTTGCATATGCATATTTCTTATTCTGTATGCTAGGATGAATTCATATAAATGATCTTTCTTCTATAGTACTGATACCATTATAGCAAGGAATGGGCTACCTAAATCATTCAAGAAAATGACTAAAGTCTCTAATTCATAAGCATGACTAGATGTATGAGTAGGCCTAGGAGACTAATGTGATTAGTAATGATCAACAAAAATATCTGTTGACGAGTGCCACTCCACGTTTCTCTTAGTATTTAGGTTTCACGTGTACAATTATCATTTAAAATGTACAATGTTTCTATAGTAAATTTGATAAGCATACCATTGCATTGTTCTAAGGTTGTGGCCCCTTCTTGTCCAGAACCAGGTTGCCAATTAGGACATTCTATGCATGAAAACTGAGCTTCCTTGTCTTGGTATGTCCCCCATGGACACAGTGTACATTTCTTAGTCTGAATATCATAATATGTCCCATAGGAGCAGCCAACTAAAACAAGTAGATAACAAGGAAATTGTTGTAATAAGTAAATTATCTTTCATATTCAAAGAAAATATTTGACAATGTGTACAGCAGCCATACCATCTAATTAGCCTTTATATAACTAGAAACATTTTTCTAGATTTAAACTGAACGAATTATCTTTTATTTAACTAGAATAGATGACTTTTTAAAGATTGAAGCTCATATAAACTAGATAAAGTACAAAAGGGAATAACTGAGTGTTAATTCAATATATCAACAATAATAACAACAATTATCTAAATGATACTATTGAGTATTTTACAAATATAAAATATAAATATAATGTTAGGTAAGATTCTAAAGTAATAAAGAATGAAGTACTAGTATAAACCAAACATTTATGAGGAAATCCAAGCTAAACTAGTAGTTTCATATATGGTTTGGGTGTTCAAAGGGTGACAATCACATTTACATTGCAATTTACCATTCGAGTTAAATCCTACAACATTAATGTCTACTCTATCTTATAAAACAAAAGATTTAAATTCTAAAGCATTCGTGTCTATGTCATATAACAATAAATATTGATTTTATAATAATAATAAAATTAATCGTTATTATCCATGAGGAAATTTGTTTTACAATTGTCCATTACAAAAAAAAATAAAAAAATACATAATTGGAGCAAACAATTTGTACAATAGCACACTAAATATATGTTCATACCCCAGTTTCTCTTAAAAATGTGAAGTTTATAACAGTAAGTTGCATTTTGCAATTAAAGTGATAAGCAACATTTACAGCATAAAACAAATAATACACAATACTTTCATGCTCTACCAGTTTCTAATTATTTCATTGAGAAAAAACTTCTATTTATAGGCCATCGACCTTAAAAACGGTATCTGTTTTCTGTTTGTAAATCATGTCAAATGATATAATGTAAATTAAGTGTAGTTCCCTTGACAGACCATGCAGTCTATAGGGCAGATGATGTGTCTTGTTTCTTTGCCAATAGCTAATGAATGTGGCTAGCACAATGACCAACAGACTTTACTTTCCCCAACTAAAGTCAGGTACCCATTAGAGTTGGGTAGACTCTTGGGCGCCCTAAAATCCTGAAGTTCAAAATCTTATTCTTCACTGAGATTCGAACCCAGGGCCCCAGATTCAGAAGCCAAGCAATTAACCACTGCCTTATAGACCACATGGTCTGAAAGGGGAACTTTTTAAAAATTACAAATGACTGACTTAATCAGGTACTACCCTACAGCCTGTGTACTTACTGCATGTTTTATTGATAAGCTGTGTTCCATTCACACAAAGTTCTTCAACAGCTTTCTCTGGCTTAAAACTTTTCTTCATTGGTTTGTACTCTTTATTGTATAACCTTCCATTAGAAATCAAACAATATAATTAAAGTCCTATTCATGTTATACTAATCAAGTTAATAACCTAAACATAACATTTTGCAGCCACAGTTGATATGCATGACAAGATTAACACATGGATACACATAGAACATATTTATCTTAGGTTCTGAAGGAACAACTGTAATTTATGAGATAAGAAATCTTTTCAATATCAGAGTACATTCTCTCATTTCTCTTTTTACAATATTTCCTACAGCCTGAACTTCTGTTTCTTGAGGCCAATTTTACCATTGAAACAATTTTATCCATCTTCTTTGGAAGGCAATTTTTCCTATTTAAACAGCAACCATAAATTGTAGAAGGGTGCAGAAAATGCTGGTTAGTCAATTGCATGGGTAGTGTTAAATGTGATAGTAGCTTTTACTTATTTGCACCAGTGGTGAAAAATAACTTTGCAGTTTGTAACTAAGGTGATACAACATTGTACTATTACATTTATCAAATTGTTTATTAAACTGTCCTTCGTATAAAATTTCAGAAAAAAACTTTTCTCTTTTTCACAGCTTTATTCCACAGCTCTCCATTTTATGTCTTGTACCACAACTAGTACAGTTTTATCTTTTCTAAAAATAAAAACCAACAAAAAGACAAACAATGCAAAAGAAAAACAGAAAAAGCAAGCTAATGTACTCTATTCAACTGCAATGCCTTTCTACCTGCCATTTAATTTAATGACTGCCATAAAACACAGTGTGACACATTGATTCACTCTTTCCCAGCAAGCTTAGCTGTTAGATTTCAAAGAAGAAGAAAAGAGTTTCACACAGGCCTGTATAACAAAAGACAGTTCCTGATTGGTACAATGGCACATGAGGGTGAAGATTTTAACACCAGCTCAATCTAATTTACCTGATAGAGAACTTTTGCCCTTTAATAGACTGTCTTGCCTTCTTCAAGATTTTGTTGAACTTCTTCCTAGTTTTTTTTGATCTGCAGTCAACATCACAGTTATCTATTTTATATGCAACAACATGTCAATTATGTATACTTTAGTCTAAAAACATTTTTGTGATGATGGCTTACAGAAAAATACAGATGTTAACATACTTGATTTCTAGCAATAATCTCATTAATATCATTAGAAAAAAATATCTTTTTTGTATTACTACTTTTACAATTTCTTTATGTGGAAAATTTAAAAATTGTAAATTTTTACAAACTTGGCTTTCTCATAAAACAATAAACAATGCTTAAGATAAAATGTAATTAAAGCATAATTTGTCTGCAATTATTAATAAGTTATAAACATATTTTCACTAATTGAAATAAATGTATCCAGCAACTCATTATATTTCCACTGACTTTAGTTTCATTGCATGGGCTATCATCACATTTATAAGTTAACCATTTAAGATGAGATTTTATAAAATTATTAAAAAGCATTATTTTTTAACCACTATTAAAAAATTATATAAAACATAAAAGCACAAGTAACTATTAAATAAAAGAAAAATTAAAACTTCATGACATTTAGGAAATAGGATATTTCAAGGTTATCATGTTGAGTATAGTTTGAACATGGAAAAATGAAAAATTCAGATTAGTAATAGGGAAAATAATGAATTATGTTTTTTAAATTTACTAGGCTAATGTAGAACTAATGGGAAGAAGCCACTTAATGAACCATGTACCCAAGCTTCAGAATAATAAGAGGGATCCAGAAAAAATGTAAACTGACATAGTAATAGCAACACTACATAGAAAACCTAGCTCCAGCAAAATAAGAAATATAGATGGAAAAATACAAAATAATAGGCTGTACCCACATGATATCTCTCTTGGGTTAATTTGTAGCTCAAATTCTGTTGTCACTAATTTCTTTCCACTTCTTTTAGCCATTTGTTGAAATTTTTTTTTTCTTGACCCACAGGAAAATTCAACAAAATTAATCTGACAGCTGTTATTGCATTTGTATTTTTGGTCATCTGCAATAAGTAATTTCCAACAATACTTTCCAAACTCAAATTATAAATATGGTGATATGTCCTACATAATTCATTTCACCTGAAGACATTAAACACACTGAAGAGATATTTTAATTCTCAGATAATAAAATAAGTCTATATAATTTTAAGAAGTCCATTTCAGTTGTAAAAAATATATTTTAAAAAAATCTAATTACCAATAATGTTTTTAGTTGTAATATGTATAAAATATATTTAAAATTATTTACGGTTGAAAATATCAGTCAAGTTTTTTTTAATCATCTCTGCTTCTACTGGCTCAACACTGCAAGAATCTCTGATCAGGACAAACCTGGCTTTCTTTGTCAAACTGGGTGCTAAAATATTTCCTTTAAAAGTAATCAAAATATATATATATGTTATTATAACTACTATGTAAATGTGTATGTAAATATATGTGTGTGTGTGCGTGTGAGAGATTTAACATTTACAGAACTAAACTATCATTACCCAAAAGCCAAAGGGATAAACATGTAAAAACTAGACATGTAAGGGTTAGTATTTTATTTTACTTCATTTGTAAAAAAAAAAAGATAAATTATTCAGATGACTAACTTGAACACTGAGGGAGCTTGCCAGTTGGCATATTTGTCCATTCATAATTTGTACTTGGTCCACACCTGAAGGAAATGCTGGTTGAGTTTAAGTAACCAGCGTCATTGATAAGGAAGGCATTCTCCTCACAGGTCATGACACAGTGTTGCTCCTTAGGTCCCACAGGTACACAGGTAAGGACTGAATTAGGCTGTTGCACCAAAGTGGTACATTGCCTCATATCTGGGAATTCACAAAATGTTTTGTAAAATATGTTTTTGCTTGAAGCATTGATTAAGTGTTTGGCAGCTAAATTAATGATTTTAAGTCTGAATTCCACTAAAGACTACTTTTTAACATAAAGATTTTAGGACCTTATGTACAACTAATCTAATTGTTATTGTAATTGAAGGGACAGACATAGTTTATGAAGTGGCCTTTTGATTCCCTGGTAAAAAAAATTTACAAAACTTGTGAGCTTTTATCTGGCCTATAAACTACTTAATCTTTATGGCAACTGAATTTATTTATGTATAATATTTGAACATTATGAAACTTTATTATCAATAGATTGATTAAAGTTGAAGAAGGTCAAGATAAAAGAAGCTAACAGACAAACAAAATAACTTTTAAGAAACAACAATAAAAGTATTGAGAAACTTAGCAAATAACTCTGACCTATACAATCATGTTTATTTGGATGTAGCTTAAGACCTTCTTTACAAGAGCATTTGTAACTTCCTTCTGTGTTGGTACAATTGTAGACACATCCTCCATTTTGTACAGAACACTCATTGATATCTATGTAAACAGATAACAGTACAAAAAGGCTTCAATTAACAAGTCATGCATGATCAGTAGAGCTTTGTGTTCATTTCATGAGCTTTGTCTTAAAGTAGCTCCAATTACAAATACTAAGAGCAGTCTAAAAAATAGGAGTGACAAAAAATAAGAATAATTAAATAAAATAATTATTTTGAAACTGATAATAATTAAATTATTTTATCTTCTATACTATCATTCTAGGAAAAACACTACAAAGTAGACATACTTGTTTTTAAAAAATTGTCTTTGGAGCAAAAAATTTGCTATACAGGAAAGCTTAAATTATTTGAAAATGTTTATGACTAAATCAATGCAAAGATATACCTGTATGTAAGATGTTGAATCTTTTTTTTTAAATTTAAATTTAAAAAAAATAAAAATTGATGGCCCAGGGATTACTACTAATATTCCTCTTTGCAATAACATCTGTTGTTTGCGACTCTGAAATCTGAGAGACCTTACCAGCACAATGAGTGACTCCATAGAGCTGGTAACCAGGCTTACAATGACACTTAAAAGATCCTGGCAAGTTTTCACATTTATGATCACAGGTTGATTTCATAACACATTCATCAATATCTAGTCAAGAAAAATAAAAGTAAGGTAAAACAAAATATACTTAACTTACCATTTAGTTACCCACCCCCTTTTCCCATAAAAAAAACCCACAATGTAAACCTCTTAAAAACATGTTCTTTGACATCAAAGACACTTGCCTATGTATATTTTATGATGAAAAATTAGTCTGTAACGTCTTACCTGTACTGTTAATGGTTTGCTTGTTTAGCAAGCCATTAGTACAATGTAAGCACAATTTGGCTAAACAATATGGTGACTAATTCAAGCAACTTACCTACACAAGTTTTGTAATCAGAGCTGACTTTATAGCCTGGAGGGCAAACACATTCAAAACTGCCTTTTATATTTTCACACATGTGAGAGCAGCCATCCATTTTTTTCTCACATTCATCTACATCTGCAAGAAATCAAATTGTTTCAACTTTTTGTTTGTTGGGGCATTTTTGTGGGGTAGAAAAAAAAACAGACATATTGTAGCTGTTTTTAAGCACAAGTAAAATAAGACTAAGACATTTTAGAAGAACTAAAGGGAATGATGCAAAACTGAAAAGAATAAACAACTAGAGCCTGATGGGTAGGCCTAATGTGTCCAGTGAATTTGTAAAAAAAAAGGACCTTAAAGCCTGTAAATGTGTCAGACTATCATCAAGGGGGATGACATCTAGCAAATAAATATTGGACTATATAAAAAAAAAACTTCAATCTATGGTAGATCTATTCGCATTTCAATTGTGATGATATTTTTGCACAGGAAATACATTGACCAGCTCCCTCTAAGACCCGATGGCCTGTAAAAATCCTTGTGTCAGTGACCAGATGAGACACTTTGCCATGTTCTGTTTATTAACAGGAGAGTGAGTGTCTGGTTTCAATATAAGCTGGTTGATCTTGAACACAATGGATTTAAGTGTTTTTTTCCCCCACCCCTGGCAAATAATAATTTAAGAAAACAACAAAACGAGCTTAAGTTTATTACATCAATGATGATTCCTTACCTATACAGGATCGTCCATCTTGGTGTAATTTAAAACCTTCAGGGCATTGGCAAACTGGGCCGTTAATAGAATCCATGCACTTTCTCTCACACCCACCATTATTTACTGAACATGAGGCTAAAATAGATAGAGACTTTAAAACAATAATAATAACAATACTCCTGACAAAGTCGTAGTGTTTCTAACAGCAATTTTGTTCAGCTCAATAGTCTAACTAGATCTAGACATCTATAAGTCACAGTCAGTCACATCTTTTCCTGATTTTAAACCAGATTTAAGTCTAGATCTACCTCCACATGATCTTAGACAGTTTAACAATAAAATATAAAAATACTTTAAAAAAACAACAACAAAGCTTATATTAGGCCTAAGCATAGTTGTATCAATTAGTTTGGATTAGTCATGTAATTAAATTTGTAATAAATCTAGACTAACAATAATAAATCTGTGAGATTAGAAATATTTTTTACCAATTGTTTTCTTTAACACAATTTCATGCTTTTAGCTTTCTAAATATGCTATGATCCTATGACCAGTTGAGAAAGGATGGGGAGAAAGAAGGGGATATCTGGGTTAATGTTACCCCGATCGCTTTTTTTTCCCACCTTGTTTGATACCAAACAAAATAATTAATTACCAATACTTAACTAATTGGTTAAACTCTTTTTTTTTATTGATTCTTGTTATGTCAGGTAAAAGAAATAATTGTTTAAAATTTCAGCTTAATTCGAGATTGAGAAAATGTACAAACTTTTTACCAGACAAACAGAGTGAGTTGATAGATACCTATAATATTTGTAAGAAAAATGTCTGTCACTAAAATAACTGTATAACATTTACTAGGCCCTCTAGAGAAAGGTTTTAGACTAGAAAGCATCTTTCTAGAGTCAAGGATGTAGACTCTAGATAAACTGTATCAAATCTAATAAGTTTACATTCTACTCGATCTACTTTTTAAAGATTAAATAATGTTAAACCAAATGATGTGCTTTCATTACAGTTTTAGATCAATAACTAAATTAAAACTAAAAGGTAGATGATAATAAATCTACAAACCTCTGCAAGTTTTCCCATCAAGATTCAACAAATATCTGGCAGCACATGAACAGACCGGGCCGTCTGCTGTTGTATTACATTTGTGTTGGCAGCCTCCATTTCCTAGCTCACAACTTCCTATGGCAAATATAAAAAAATCAAGAACATACATTTGAAAATTAATTTAATAATCTAATATTCTATTATATGCCACAAGATGATCGGATGCCGTGTGCACGTATTCGTACTTTTCGTAGATTGCGCGCCAGAAAGAATGGCTACGCAAGAACAAACAACGCTGTAGAGGGTTGGCATCAAGTACCCCCAACCCACCCCACATCTCTATTCTCAAATCATTATCCATCAATGTTGTCATTCTTTGATGGTCTGCGTAAAGATATTCCGCTACACAAGGCATGACAAGCGCTGTCTCCAAGCAATGTCCAAAGTGGAATATGCAGCACTGGTCATAAGAAAGAAAAGCATTGTGGGCTGCCAGTCTATAAATCGTCTGCTTATCTTGCAATTATTAGCTTGCTTGTTTTAGGTATGTAGATGCATGTACGACTACAAATAAGTAAGTTTTAAATTATATTATATGGATATTAATATTTTTATTGGTATCAACGTTTCTGTTTACTTTACGTGTCGCATTTTTTGACATTTACATGCAAATAATTATTTGAAATATTACTGATTTAAATTTAATCATTTTTATAATTCATTTTTCTTGGATAAAAGGTCAGAGAATTATGTGACCATTGGATTAAGTGACAAGGGGATTAAATGACAATGGCATTAAGTGACTATGGTATTACGTGACCAAGGGATTAAGTGACCAGGGGATCAAATCAAATTAAATATCAGATTTCTAGGAAAATTGTTCGCATACTATCCAACTTGTACTTTTGAAAATATTGCAATTTCATAGTTGGAATTGTAGTAACAAACAGTAACAAAATAAATTATAATAATGTAATTATTATATATTTCAACAAATACATATTACATTTTAAAATATGTTTTATCATTCATTATAGGCATAATACCCTAGAATAGGCAAGCATGAACACAATTTAGCTGTGAAAAAAAAAAAAGATCCCCCCCCCCCCCAAAAAAAAAAGAAAAGTCAAACTAAAAATAGTACAAAACGACTAGGTCCATTAAGTTTTAAAGCATGTTGCAAACGAAAATAGCCGCCATGAGTTGTTTCCCCTGCAGACCCGACAATCAGCAAGGAAACACGGACATAAAACTCATCGCATAATTTAGATAGCTTTGAGAGTACGAGCGGGACGAAAAGAGAGAGGGTGTAGAGAGTATCCAACGAACGCCGAAGGTAAAGGTTGGAGAGTACACGCCGGAAAGTCCCACTGTGAGTAGCGTTCATTAGTGGTGGAAGATAAAAGCCTTCCTTTCATAATGATCTTTGAATGCGAAGTAAACGATATATCTACCATAGACTTGCAAACATAAATAGACTTATCTTTTTATACAAATGTAAAATGTCAAACCCCCCCCCCTTTTTTTTAAAAAAAAGCTTTCAATTGAAAACGAACCAGAAAACTAAGTTGATAATTCTGACTACTGGGGAGATAACCCTGTCCTATGTTTTAGAAGCAGACGAAAACCTTTTGACACCTGGAAAACGAAAACGAACAGATAGGTTTCTTGATACTTGTAGAGTAGCTTTAATAATAGTGTTTTTATTATATATATATATATATCTGACACAGCAACCACTGCTAGAAACATAGCTCGCATATTTTGTTGGAATTGTTTGAATTTCTACACAGAATTAATTATCTTTTTATTTCTTACGGCTTCTATAACCTTCATGGTGATCTCAAAGTAAGAATACAAAACTTTATCAAGATAATAATAACTTGATATCAAACACGTCGTTATTGATGTAGAGAGAATGTCAGATACCTAAATATGCATAGACAAAGAATAAGCCTCTCGCACACCCCCGCCCTTTTTTTAAAAAGAAAAAATTGGGAGTCACAACCTTGTCATACTGTTACAGACTTAGCAAACTGATGACTAACTTCCTGTACTGTTTTTTTTTTTTCACACTTGCGGCATTTTCACAACTGGAGTCCTTGATGTATCCGGTGTACAAGGCACGGAAGTGTTGATACGCTATTTATTTTGAAAAGCAAATTTTGTGTGTGTGTGTACTTCTTAGCACTACATATTCGAATGTTTAAGCTCTTCATGTCCTTGTGTAGGTAATCTCGTGCTTTAGTTGGTAACAGTGATCTTTCAATATAGTGTCCCTGACATTCAAAATCTCTCGAATACTTCTTTTCATTTCCTTGCCAGGGGCGTAGCTAGGGATTTCGGGGCCCGGAACCTTGACCTCTTAAGGGGCCCCTGCATTTTAATATTCGACTACATGACATTATATGATGGCGTAATATCTAATGTAAAAACAAATCTCGGACACTTATCTGGGGGACCCATCAAGTAGGGGCCCGGGCGATTTTCAAATTTGGACCCCCTCCCCCCACCCTAGCTATGTCACTGTTCCTTGCGAATTCTTTAGCTTACATTCCATAGCCCCAACCCACTTTCCCCCATTTTATATCGCTTTCTGTTCTTTTTCTTTTATTGCTTTAAGAATGATAACTAAATCTTTAAAAATAATATTATACAACAAAGAGCAGATTACTCTGATAAACTCAAGTATGAAAAGTCCCCTTGGACGAAGTTATCGCTGAGTTGTCCATTCAGATCTCAAACAAGATTTACAGGCAGAGATTGGGGGAGGGGGTGGACAGTATATCTTCATGTGATAGACTGCTTTTATGTTTTTCATTGCTATTCATGCCGACACCAGTAAGTTGCCATTGAAGCGAATGAAGCGCGACTCCAAAAAAAAAAAAAAAAAAAAAGCATCATATATTTTTTAAAATTATTTTTTTTACCGCTATATACTTTTCAGTTACCTTTTATGTAAGATAGCTACTAGCCCAAATCTTATTAAGGTCTCATTGAGTATTTTGGGTTTTCGGCACATCTGCACAATTTAGGTCATGTCGTGATCATAATCCCTCAAGGCTTACTTCCTCTTTATAGTTCAAGAGCTAAATGCTATACAGCTAAGTTATTAAAATTTATATAAGTTAATAACAATCTGCTGTAAATACTACATAATGTATAGAGCGTCATTGTTGCAAGGGAGTCTTTGAATCCCGCTATTCCAGGATATTCAATATTAGCTTATACATTTAGCTTCTGCTGTCTACATTACTGTTGGGATATGCAGAAGTATTGAAGTAATAGAAGTAACCAAAAAAAAATATCTCTTTGCGACAAATATTACTGCGAAATCCTCTTTCATAAATTGCCTTTGTTGAAATCTAGGTGACTTTCAGAGCTGGTGAAGTCATAAATATCAAATCATGTACACTTATCATCTCATTGCCTGTAGATGTGATAGGGCATGCTGCATGATTCAGAACATTAGTTTCAGTCAACAGAATAGTTAGGTAGTAAGCATAAAGGAAGGGTCCAGTGGCGTAGCTATGAATTTGCCATGATTGGAGCTTGACCTCTTTGGGAGCCCCTGCATTTTGCGCAATTTTTAATATTTAATGTAAAAAACACTCATTTGGGAGCCCCTTTCAGTGGGGGCCCGGGGGAATTTTCTATTTATCCCCTTCCCTCCCCCCACCCTATCTACGCCTATGGAATGTCCAGGATTGCAGATGCCATACACAATAGTAATAGAAAGAGGGGTGAAAATGTAACGGCGCCTGGTGACTACTTATGCCCAACCTAGAACCGTCTCTCGAGATGTAAAATGCCACAGACAAGCAAAACTAGCTCGTTGTATTGTAACACATTTATTGCTCAAGTATGAGTTAAGTGGCTGTTATGCTCACACCCATTGTATAGGACTGAGCGGACACAGAACCTTTCTCAAATCTATTGGGACTTTTTAAAAGTATAAAGTACTGTAGTGACCCTATACAGCATACCAATATTAGCATTACACATAGTACGCACCAAGGCACCATTCACAACAGAGCTCAAACACAGCGCTGTGAAACGCTTAGATCTTTCTGTAGCATCTTAGCTCCGTTACTAGGATCCTCTTTTCGAGATTTGCATTCAGCATTCAAGATTCCAAGCATATAAGAATGTGGCCGTGACCAGGGAGAGCGTCAGTCTGATTTCAGTGTCGAGGGCTATGCCTTTGTCGGTCCAGATTATTTTGAGTTTTGCAAGTGCTGCAGAAGACTGTGCAATTTTGGCCAGTGGTTCAAGTTTGGTTCCTTCATCTGAGACAATATGTATATAGCTCCAAGATATTTAAAACTACTGACACTTGCCAGCTATTCGCCACCAATGCTGATGTCCCTTTTAAAGCCCTGTTGGCTATTGGTCAAAATTTGTTTTTTCCCGGCATTGATTTGCTTACCATATGCTGCGGAAGTCTTGTCTTTGAGCATCACCAAGTCAATAATTCTGCTTCTGTCCTTGCAGACAGGCCTGGATTAACCATTAGGCAAACAAGGCACGTGCCTAGGGCACCAAGCGCTTTGGGGGCACCACAAGTCCTCGAAAAAAATCGGTCGATTAAGTTACGAACGAAACTAATTTTCTAAAAAGAAATATAGGTTGTCTTCCATTGGCTTAATGGAAGGCTTACTCCCCGTTCGTTAGTGGCCGCGAAGTGGCGCCACACTCATTGGTGTTACATAGGCTACAATGAGACACTTCCTTCTTGCCTCTGCTCGGCTATTTACGTTCATTGCTTCCGTTTTAGTCTGCTATACTAGTGAAAACAATTGTTAGTAGTGCTAATTTGTCGAAAATAAATTAAATTAGAATTTATATTTTGATATATTCTTAATTTAATTAAACTCAAGATGAAACGTGTTCAGTTAAGTGGTGCACAAAAGAGAAAACTAGCTAAACAAAAAGAACATACTGTTTCTGTTGTGAAAGCTAAGAGCCAAAAAATAACGGATTATTTAGTTTCAGTTCAGCAACAGGTTAATCAGGATTTTACTGACACCATCAACCCTCTTGATAAGTCTACTTCAGGCCGTTCTGCAAATCCTGACACAGCATTAGTGCTTGAAAATGAAATTTGTTGTGACACACTTCAGTCTGCTGAAGATGATTGAAAAGATGAAGAAGATAAAATAAACCAATCAGTAGATCCAGGACTGTGGATTGACTTCTCCGCTGATGATGTGGCTTACTGGGTTGACTGTGGGCCTACTAACTGTCAGCATCATTATGGTCCCTTTGATAAATCTTGCCGTGTTTATGCTGGAGGAAAAATAACAAGATATTGTTCTCAAAAACTCTTCTATGGCACAAAAGCAAATGGTGAGCAGTACAGGAGAGAATGGTTATTGTATTCACCATCCACAGGATCTGTTTACTGTTTTGTTTGTTAACTTTTTGCATCTAAAGGTTCCACAAGTTTGGCTGATCAAAATGGGTTCAGTGACTGGAAAAATAACATTCAAGTTGATAATCATGAACAAAGCGCTACTCATAAAGACTGCATGTTAATATACCTAGCTCGTCGACAAGGCTCGGGTCTACTACAAAAGCTAGAAGAGCAAATAAATGAAGAGTACAGTTACTGGGGACATGTTTGGAGGCGAGCGGTAGCGGTTATTTGTACTATAGCTGAGCGTGGTCTAAATTTAAGAGGGACAAATGAAAAATTTGGATCTTTACAAAATGGAAATTATCTAGGGTTGCTGGAGTTGGTCAGTCAGTTTGATCCATTTTTTAGCATCACATATTGCGGCCGGGCCGGGCAGAGGGGGCACCCGTGTGGGTTTGTGGAACTTTGTGCCTAGAGCACCAAGAGTTCTTAATCCGGCCCTGCTTGCAGACCATCTATGTCGTCCGCAAAGCGCAAGTTAGTAATTTTCAGTAATTAGTATAACTAATATACTTCTTCTTTTAAAAATTAAATGTCCATAATAACCATTAGCACAACTTTCACTATTTCCCGTTGCGCCCTTCGATCTGTACTTTGTGTATCAGAGATGCAAGGAAAAGAGTCATGGTTCTCATCTAATTTCAAGCTCAACCTGCAAAATGATTCAAGCCTCAGCCACCACCATGAAGACTATAGATCTACCATCTCAATGAACTACCCCGAGCCAAACTAATGCGTTTGTGAATATGTTAAATTCACGTGGCAGTTAAAAATAGACTTATGTGGCAGGTCTACTCACGAACACATCTCTTCCCATCGGAATGTAGAAAGTATCCAGTCCTGCAGAAACACTCCACTTTGTTGCTGGTGGACGAGGTCCTACAGTTATGATCACAGCCATGCATGATGCGACACCATTCTCCAACTGATGAAGGCCAAGAGAAGAAAATAACATATTATAAACACACTGGTAATTTTATGTTTGGAATGAGAGCGATAGACACAGACGAATATGAAGATTTTAAATATATATGTATACATATATATATAAAGAGCGATATTAATATACATATACAAATCACACGTACACACTTTGCCTGTTAACCTAAGAAAAATATGTTTATGCGTTTGAGTAATTTTGATTTTACACTGATGCGAACTAAATTAACGTTTTTTAAACCCTTTTTTTAGTTCAGTGATGTCCAGACTATGTCGACCTATGGGTCATAGACATGTCCAACGATGTATGCGTCAGAGGCACTTCACGTCAAAACAAAATCGTCCAGTCCAATGGAACCGATTCATTATTGGCTGTATTTTCGATTGACCAGATAGGCAGCGCGTCTCGTGCCTGATTTGACCGATACCGATGGGCAGTTTAGACCAATAGCTCATTGCCACGTCGTAGAAACCTGTGACGTGGCGACGAACTATTGGTCTAAACTTCCCACAAGTTGTGACGTTGCAGCTCAGTGTTCAGGCCTTCTATAACGATAGGTCTAGATTTGTCCCGCGTTCCGTAGTTTGAGCCTCACTGTTTTAGTTGGAGTTAGATTTCTCTTTTTACTTTAAGATATCGGGTTTAACTACATTTTTATGACAGAGCTGTCTAGACAAAATATCATTATGGTAAACATCGTAGAAACGTTACAAATAAAACATGTGTTTTTGTGCTGATTTTTAAGCCAACCCTCAACTTTGTTTACCCCTAAAATGTACATGTCTATGTGATTCTATCTGGACATGCCTATGTAATTCTATCTGGACACTTACATTCGCACTGCTTCCCGGACGAAATCAGCGAATAGCCTGAATTACACTTGCACTCAAAACTCCCAAGGGAGTTAACGCATTGGTGAGAGCAGCCTCCCTTGTTTTCAAAACATTCATTTTTATCTGTGAATTGAAAGAAAACATTGAAACGTATGAACTGTACTAGAGGGGGGGGGGGGGCGTATTTCTCTCAGCAAGAACTTTCTTCAAGATATTAGAGCAGCGCTCTAAGGGGTTTTCATAAAAATGTAGCTATGTTTTGTTTCAGTACATACGATCATTTTATAGCTCCAAACAATTGGAGCAATACTCAATATGACAATTTTCCACCTCAGCATTGCTATTATAACAATAACATTATAGATGCAAACAAGAAAAACACATGGAAACATATTCTCATATACAAAACCAGCCCTTTTTGGAATTTGACTTCTGTATGCTTCTCGGAGACGACAGATGACCTAGTATCACCCTTACTGTAAGTGGAATAAAGGAGTTTTGAAATGTTTCTGTTTTAGCCTTAATGAAGAGGAGACGACCACTTCGTTCAGATCTGATGTAACAGTTGTTTAACGGGTGCGGATTGTCTTTAAGGATCGTGTGTGCTTTGGAAAGGCATCTTTCATGAAAAAGTTCTTGAGATCACAATTACACATATAATTTATATATGATAGTGAGAAAGAAAAGATTTATGGACGAGAGCATTAAAAATAGGTCGAGTGGACAAGATCATCTACTTCTAGTGTGGAGAGTAATGTATAATGAATTAAGATGAATTAAGAATAAAATTATGCCTGTTAGGGTATGGCTTTGCTCATAAGTCTTCTGGAGCGCTGTAAGCTCCTTGGCAGCTAAGCGACTACCTTGCACTTTGAGCTGACGAAATGAAAAAAAAAAAAAAAAAAAAAAATCGTGGAGTCCCTCTCAGCCTCGAAACGTTTTGAGGTCTCACATTTTGCAAAGCCCGGCTCTGATACTGGTTGTAGAGTAATGTCTTTATTTTGGTGAAAACTAAGATAAATGACTATTCTTTAAATAGCAATTAGGGTTTTAGCGTCAATGGACTCCCTCACCCCCATCCCAAATAACTCTGATCTAAGATCAACCATTTTGTTTTCAGCTATCGCTGCGCACCCTACCCTCCAGCCTCACCCTAGCTGCTTGAGGACAAGCCTCCTCCCTTGTCTGTTCAAGAGGTGTAGTTCCCACTTTTAAGAATACATAACTGTCAGTACCTATGCAATCTTTGCCGTCCGGTGCAAGAATAAAACCGTCGTGGCAAGCACATGTGTAGTTACCCGGTGTGTTGATGCATATCTGTGCACAGCCTCCATTCTCATCGTGACATTCATCATCATCTGAAATAAGTCAGAAAATCTAATGGTCAAGAATGCTGGCACAATCTATAGACGCCTCTAAAATAAATATTTTGTTGAACTATAATAATACTAGGGTCGAGTTCGACCTGTGATCTTGGCAACGAAAAACCAGAAAAAAGCACATTTTTAAATATGTATATTTCTCGGTAATCCTAGAGAATATTATTAAGACTGTAGATCTATAGCTAGTGGAATGCAGGAATATAGATTACTTTTATGGAATATATGTGACGAGAGACAGGAAGAGAGAGAGTTAAAAATATAAAAGTAGATCTAAAAGTCGGTAACTGATTAGTGGAAGTTAGACACAGAAAGTAGGATTGTTAGAGTAGAGGGGTGGAGGGGGGGGGGGGAAAGAGACGTGAGGAGTAATGAATGACAAACAGACCTAGATAGAGAGACTGGACAAAGATTGTAAAGAATAGACAATCCTAAATCAGATGTATCAGAAATGTCTAAGAAAAAAAAGAAAACTACTAGATTTAGGTCTAAATGTCTAGATTTTACTTCTAGACTGTACAGTCCATACTAAAGTTCATTAAAAAACAACAAAGAAAATCCCTTGTCCCTTGATATTTGTAGCATTGCTGCATTTGATGCAATGACCATGGGCGAGCACATTGAGATTATTTTCCAGTAGGATTTCGACTAAAATCTAGATCTGACAATTCGAAAGGACGATATCAGACATATTATTTGATGAGTTCTCCAGGAGTCATAGATTGATTGCTTAGAGTTGCAACTCATCTTTGTGATGTACGGAGTGGGAACATGGGAATTGTGTTGCATTTTTAAATGATTCAAGCTGAAATCTGAAAGAGGGAGGAGAAAAAAGAGAGAGAGCGAGGAGACAATAAATAAGGGAAATTTGTAGTGAACAGAGCTATAGAGGAGAAAATAAGAGAGAGACAGAGAAAAGGGGTGGGGGAGGTAAAAACGAGGGAAAACCCTTTAATGTTTGTTTATCAACAAGCTGCTGTAGATCTTTATGATCTTCTGTTTACAGAATGCTGTCAGCTATCTAGTTATTTATTACACTCCAGGAGTTTTCTTACTGCCTCAGATACAAATATGACAACCAGTATCTCCTCCAACTAGGGCCCGCGGGAAGGATTTAGCCCACAGTTCTGTTGAGACTACGCACAGCTATTTCTTCTTGCTACTTTCACGGAACATTATGAGCCATTGAGTATTGAGCCTATACCACTGTTACCACTCTAATGTTACAACAATTAAAAATGGCTTAAAAAAGATGAATGTAAGATAGAGGGCCTAGACATACACTAAGCAAAGTGACGTACTTAATAATGATCAAGTATTACATTTCTACAATTCTCATGTAGAACCGGAGGACTCTGTCTATTGAATTGTGATCATTCTGTCTATTGAATTGTGATCATTTTATGACAGAGAAAGAAATGTAATGGGAAAAAGTCTAAATGTTTGATAAAAAGAAATATTGACTTGAATGAGATCCCTTTACTTAAGATTAATGAAAGTCCAATATTTAAATGTAATATAGGCCTAGGTATTGTCCAGGAACACGAAATCATTACATTTTTTACGCTACTTGGTAACGAAAGACGACCAGAAAATAAAACAAATATCTCTTATTAGTAGCTGGTTAAAAAAGAAAATAACTAATATATGCATTTATGGAGAAGATGTGTTATTTTAATAATGGAGTAAAAACATAGATTTATATATACTATATCTAGACTGGACATGGAGATTTTTTAACACTACAAAAAATGTCTTGAAATTTTTTTTTTAAAGTTGAAACAATGCGTTTGTTTTATAAATTAATTATAATAAGTAAAGTTATGGTATTTTTTTTCAACCCCAGCCTATACAAAATATAATTTAATTTTTAGATCTAGATCTAGTAATAGAACACCAAAGAGTTCCCCTGTCTCATAATTATTATTTTGCAATGGTTAGATACATAATCTAGAAAGATCTAGGTAATCAGTCTATTTAAATGTACATAAGATGATTAAAATCAACAAACATGAATTATTTCGATTTAGGATTTTGAAACATTATCTCAATGGAAACTAACAGGATATGGATTTGTTTCATATATTAGCCTGAATATATAGTTATGTGATTTTAAAGAAAATTTGAGAAATGATTTTGCATTATTTCTAAGACAGAAAAGATTGATTGGGGCGACTTCCATTAGAGCTTGAAAAATAGTTACGTACACAAAAATCTTTATATATATATAGGACTGTTATTAGATCAATCACGGATAAGAATTAGTTTCCGGTTTCCAGTCTAGATATAATATATGTCTATGAGTACAAGCTTAAGGTCTAGGGCTGTGTATGTGTGTACGTATTGTATGTACATATGTGCATGCGTATGTTTTGTTCAATATGATGAGACACTTATTACACTGAGTCGTTCCTAATACTAATTGTAGTCTTCGCGTCTACAACGCATGTATCATGGTAAGAAGATAGCATGTCGTGATGTATAAAATGAATGTCCGATACTTCAATATTATTAATATTGATCATTGTCAAGTTTCTGGCTTGTTCATAAACTCGTCTTGGAAAGGGCCTGTTTAGCTCACGAAAAGGATGTTAACAGGGGCGAGACCAATCGTCATAGAAGGCCTGACACTGACATGCAACGTCGCAACTTCTGGGCTATGGAGACCAATAGCTCGTTGCCACGTCACAGGTCTGTACGGCATAGCAGGTTAATGTTGAGGCCTACTATAGGGAATGGTCTCGCACACACACAGAGTATGTAGTTTCTCCCCCTCCCCCTCCAATTTCTTTCTTTGCTGAACTTAGCTTTAGTTGTCTCCCGTTGTTTTACTAAAGACTTGAATAATAGGACTACTTAAAGAACAGATAGCGCTGGCTGAGACGCCACAAAGCTGTTATCTGTAGACCAATGTCATAAAACAGCATGTCTGAACACCAATTAACTTGCGCACTAGTTGGAAATACAAACATAGGACAGAGAGAAATGGTGCAGCTCGTATAATAAGGCATTGTTTTCCAAAGGAATGTTGCTGCATTGTACGTGGCCACCAAGATCACAGCTTTCGCGTTATCTGACACAGATAAAACCGTTGTCTCCTGAGGGTCAGTTTAAGTTAGTCGTCTGCGCCTTTTTTTGACGGTTAACTTTTTTTATGGATCTCAAATGTATGCACCGAGGGCCTTGTTTTTATAAGAGTCAAACCCAAGCCTTTTAGAAGACTTGCCGCAGCGTGTTTTTCCTTTTGCAAGTAGAAGCAATCTACTAGACGGTCTTTAAGAGCCCATGGGTAGCTCCTCTGAATGCCGCTATTATTTGAGCTTAATGGAACATTTCAGTAGGTTTGAATACTTGCACCATAGAATCCCATTTTTAAAATGTGTAAATTTCATTTGAAGTGAGTGGAATTGCATAAAACATACTTTGTTACGCCCAATTTTTACACCCAATATGTTACAAACTCCCGTTTCTGTGGCCAATGATTAGACCCACATAACTGCCAACTACATTTTACCTTTCTCAATCAAACGTGACTGGAGCTAGGTGGTTCTCGTTGACTTCCTGTCACGCTAGATCGGGCAAGCTGTCACGTGGTAATGAAGTCTAAATTTGACCTAATAACTACCACCTTCGAGTTTAAAAAATGTCCTAAGCAAAAAGAAGTAGATCTAAACAAAACAATATTTGTTTTAGATTGACTCTAGGCGATGGCTTGTTTTAACATGTTTATATTATATGCTTGTCATTTGTTCTGAAAGGATCAATTGAAAGAATGTTTATTGAAGTCATAATCGCTGATATAGCTAATATTAAATACACTTTATTGTGACATTCTAAGGCCTCTGGTCTGACGTCTCCAATAAAAAAAATAAGACAAATGCTTTAGTGGATAAAAAAATGTCTTCATTTGACTTTTGACATCGGAATTCCAGCTTCTAGTCAAGCACTGTCACTCAATCATGGCTTCGTGACATATGTCGCTCTATGAAACCAAACATTGCTACATGATGTGGCCGACACGTTTATACAGGTTAGTGACAGACTTACCTTTGCAAACTTTTCCGTCCCCGTTATATCCCGGCTTACACTTGCACCGGAAGGACTTACGTGTGCTGAGACATATTGCATCTTGGTGACACGTGTGAGTTCCTAGCTCACAGTGTTTGGCTGGAGAAGGAGGGAGGCGGATAGAGGTCAACAAAGTAGCATCATCATTAGACGAGGTCAAGTAGTGTCATTGACATGACAATATCATCTTTACAATACAACTCATTATTTGCCTTTAAATTGCTTTTTAAAAATCTGCTTTCACTGGCATAGATATAAAAACTTAAATATTTACATTTTATGCCCTAAAATTGTACTGGCATTAGCACTGAAAAACAAATTCAATACAAAATAGGAAACTATTGTAGATTAAATGTTTTAATAGAGTTCTAATATATTCAAATACCTTTAGTTTTAATTCGTTTTTGTAAGTTAATAAAAATAAATGTGTCTAGTGAACGTGTATTTTCTTTGTTAATTTGAATTGATTTATTAGAGCAGTCCAATTTTGAAAAAGCCTATTTTTTAACACAATACATTTTTTTTTCGTTTTAAGCGATTTTTTTTTCTTCCAAAAGTGTGAATTTATATAAGTATATTAATAATATATTCTTTAATTTACTAAATTACTTTAAAAAGATAATTGTTAAAAACTGATAAATGATGGCCAAGACTTGATTATTTTGATGACCATTCGTAGCTTTTACAATTTGTAGGTAAACATGGGCCGCCAATGGCTCCTGAACCAAAATAATTTTGTTATTTCAAGTATTTAAACATTCCAAAATAATTTTTTTTTTGGCTTAAGATATATCTAGATTCTCTAGACTCTAGATCCGTTTTAACAAAATTCAGTGAAAGCCAATTTAAACATATTCATTTTCTAAACTGGCAATTTTCTAAGAGCTCGGTGTTATTAAAAAGTAAGCCAGATTGGTTAGCAAGTAGAAGCAATTATTTTATTCCATTAAAACAAGAAAAAAAAATATGTAAAAAAATAAATAAAATCTAAGCGTGTTAATTTTAATTGAATGCCAGTTAGGATTTGCAGGCAAGTAAAGGCAAATTAGAGATAAGAAAAAGTGGCTATTTTTAAAGGGAGTCAAGCAAAATGAAAAGGAATGATGTGCATAAAAATGTTGCCTCTGCAACTCACCCCCTCCTCTTCATAGAGCATCCAACTGATTGAGGTAAGCTTGAGGGTTAGGTTGATTGACATGACTGTATGCAAGGCGATTAAGTTAAGATGCTTATATTAGCAAGCCGGTAAATAGGTACAAACACCAAAGCTGGTTAATGATGAAAGTTGAGTTTAAAGCAAATTATATTAAAACAAAAAGGAGATAATTCCCACCGTCACTTGTCTGAAAGCAACAAACTGAATAGAAATAAGTTGTCCAGAAATTTGGTGAAGAGATTATTTTGATGACCATTCCTATATTTTACAATTAAACATGGGCCGCCAATGGCTTCTGAACCAAAATAATGTTGTTATTTCAAGTATTTAAGCATTCCAAAAGAATGCCAAGCTGTTTTGTTATTACTAATATCAAAACAGTTTTGTTTATTATCTGCTACAATTTAATTGCCAGAGAAAAGTATTTAAACATTTTAAAAAATGGTGCTAAGCTGTTTTGTTAATAAAATATCAATATCCATAAAATATAAAATAAAAAAAAAATATATATAAAATATAATACTTAATCGGACTTGCCACTAAAATATGCTTGTAGACATTTTAGAGATTTTCATACATAGAAGAGACAAATCAATTAATAGCATTAGTTTTTTGGTGTATCTACTTGTACAGAATACGAACATATTGCTAAGCAAAGTATAAGCCATATCAGTGGCGTAGCTTGAGTATATGATGCCTGGTGCGGTACCTCATCTTGATGCCCCAACCCCCCCCCCCCCCCCAAAAAAAAACAACTAAGTAATTAATAACATTGCAAAACCATACTTTTTTTGTTCAAAATAATATGTATTCATTAATCAAATATTGTTAATTCAAAAAAATCACTTTTACATAAACATACTCCAAATGAATTTTACGCGCTTTCTTGCTGGCAAAAGTATCAATAATTTTATCGAAATCAATTTTTTCCACCAGCTCTTGTTCAATGGACAAAATGGCCAAATTAGTGAGTCGTAAATTTGTCATCGTTGATCGCAAGTGTTTCTTGATCAGTTTAAGTTTGGAAAAACTTCTCTCGCATGTAGCGACGCTTACCACAATAGTAAAAAATATGCGAATCATGATGACGATATTCGGGACTGAATCATCTAGCTGATATTTTTTTTTAAATTTCAAGAGCTCAACAGGTCCTTGTTTTGGAAGTGCGGAGGCTTCTGGTGAAACTGTGAGAAACCGTTGAGGAATCTTTCGCTCCAGCAGAAATTCGTTTTTATCAATGTCGCTAGGAGTACTATCGAGATTGATTTCAACCTGAGGATTTAATAGCTGGGAAGGCGGCTAAAATTCATATTTATCTGTTACATCATGAAGTTGCTCGAATCGGGTAATTATTTCTTGAACAATCCTGTCCAAGGTAGAATAAATTTCCTTTCGTAGCTCTTCTTTGTGTGTAAGTACAGAGTAGTCACTTTTCTCACCAGGCATCTTTTTCTTATGGCCAATACGTTTTTGAGGTTCTGTGCTGATTCTCAGATCTGAGCACATGCTTTCGGCAAAGATAATGCTGGCTTCAGCGATTTCCTCTCGATTACTACTTAAAAATGTCTCTAATGTTTTTAGTTTGAGTGAGCAGTCTCGAATAGACAATCCTTGTTTTCGAAGGTAGAATTGCGCATCATTAATTTCAGTTAATACAGTAGCCCAAATTCCAAGATAGGTGAGAAAATTAAAAGACTGAATAGAAACCAATGATCCACCTGCTTCAGATCTAGTCGATGAATTTTTATCTCTGCTAGTTAGTGTCTCCAGAGTTTCTATAATTTTTGAAAATGTATCCCTAATCATCTTGAAGGCTTCTCCTCTGGCGCTCCAGCGGGTCTCAACTAAACGTTTAAGGCTAGTTCCGGTTTTTTTTATGAGGATATCCCAGCGGTGTGTTGAAGTTGAGAAAAAGGAATGCGAACGGTCCAGTGTACCAAAACATGTTACCGAATTTAGCAGCTCGAATTTCTGCTAAATTAAGAGAAAGGTTTGAGCAGGCATTGAATAGTGACTTCTAGAATAGGTTTTTGGACACCGTAGTTTTGACATTTCATGACCGCAGCATTATCATAGCCTTGACCCCTGTAGTCCATTATGTCTAAACCAACCGAACGCAGTTTCTCTAGAATCATCTCAGCGATTCCAGCAGCATGCTTGTCCTTTGTGTCGATGAAGTCAACAAAAGACTCACCAATCTGCACCCCGTCATTATCCATGACAACGCACCGTAAAATTTGGGAAGTTTGATCCAGCTTTGAGATGTCAGGTGTACTGTCAAAAATAATAGAGAAATATTTGGCCTGTTTTACTTGCTGTATGATTTGTTTTTTAGCGTGTTCCCCCAATATTGTAATAAATTCATTTTGTATTTGTGGAGACATGTATGTATTCGGTCTGGAACAAAGCTTGGTTCGAAGCACATGCTCCCTCAAGAGAGGATCGTACTTTGATAGTAATTTTACTAACTCTCCAGGTTTTCGTCTCTTGTATAATCAAATCTTGGGCCTTGTTGTCAATATTGTTCCCTACTCTCAGGCGAACTTCATGTTCCCTCCAAGCAAGCGATGACTGAATGTGAGCTCTGCTGGTCTCATGTTTTTCTATTTTCGGGGATAACCTCCACCACTCATTGAATCCATCTTTGGATTTAAATGAAGATTTGGTACTTGATCTTGTTGAGAAGAGTGTGCAGGGGAAGCAAAATAAGGATTCTTTTTTTTTTGGCGAATAACACATCCACTTTCTAAAAACGTTCTCGCCGTTTGACATTTGCCAGAAAAACCAAACTTTTAAAAGCTTTCTAGTCTTTCCTTATGCTGATTCTTGATGTCTATACGCCTCTCTGAATTGACTGACCATACGCTGAACTGTTTCAGATCCTTGAGTGACAAGGTGTATGCGAATATTATCTGTGATGACATCAGGCCAATCTCCAATGTCGTTCAGTCTAGAGTTTATTATCCTGCTTTCTGCATTGTTTACACTGTCTGATGGTTCAGCTTCTTCAGTATGATTTTTTGAGGAGTGTACTAAAGACATGCTTGTGTGCTGTCCTTTAGTCTCTAGAACCTGCGGTATTGAAGTATTTTCTTCTTTTTCATCATTCAGGATGTCGGCCTCACATTTTTTTCTGGATTCAATGATAACCGTCTCATCTTGCTTTGTTGCTTTTAATTGTTCAGTTAATTCATAACCATTAACAGCTCGCCTATAGTCGGTGGACTCTGGCAATGATGTGACTTGAAATTGTCTCGATGCTTCTTTAGACTTAAGAAATTTAAGAAACGCACCTCATTGCGGTCAGAGAAACTGCTTTATGCGGATGACATTGTCCTCTGGTCAACCGGGAAGAAAGCCGACCAAATACAGGCGGCATTACAAGCAGATCTCCAAACCATCTCCTCGTATTGCGACAAATGACACATTCAGATAAACGTTGCCAAAACGACCTGGTCCCTGTTCAGCTAAGGGATCGACATTCTTAAGGCTCCATTCGAGCTTCAACTCGATGGGCTGCGACTCCAACGTGAATACACGCCAAATACTTAGGGGTGACCCTGGATAGAAAGTTGTCAATGTTCTAGGACGTCCAGGAAGTTGAAAGAAAAGCCTCGGAGAAGTTAACGTTACTAAGAAAGCTGGCCAGCACAAAGTGGGTTGCCAAAGCTTACATGCTACGCACATTGTACTTAGGGGCAGTCAGATCACAAATTGAGTACAGCTCAAGTATATGCTAGTAAAACTGCCCTCGAATCACTTGACCGAGTACAATCACAGGCACTAAGGTTCATTTGTGGCACCTTTCGGACAAGCCCAACAAACGCAGCTGAAATCTTAACAAACGTGGCCCCTTTACATTTAAGGAGTGAGAGGGCGGTTCTTACGGCTTACGAGCGCTACAAAAGGGGCGACTCTAGGCTACCCACCACAATCTTAGTGCAACAGTGGAGAGAGAGGAACCGCATATAAATGCGATCGTTCCTCCACATTGCTGCCAATTTGTCAAAATCAGCTGGGCTCTCCACTGATTGAATTCCTATTAGAAGAATTAGTGCTTGCCCTCCGTGGAGCAGAAGGCCGGCCCCACACATAAACATGTCCCTTATAGGGAAAGAGGCGATTAACACCTGCCATACTCCAAAACTTGGCATCAGCTACACTAAAGTCCTACCCATCAGATGCCATTGTCTGTTATACCGATGTGTCGGTAATGAAGGACCCCGATAGATCTGGGTATGGGGCCCTTATAGTCTATCCAGACCGGACAGAACCAGAAATGCCGATTTCTCCGACTGAGGTTCAAAGGGGTTTTGAGGCGCCAGCCAGACTAGTCAGTCTTGAGCACTGTTCATCATTTTGTTTACGTTAGAGTATTACAATTAACTAGTTTAAAAAACTTGTAGAAAACAAAGGTGAGCTTATTTTAAAATATTGACATTACAATAGAATTATTTCCAAAATTAAACTATAAAGAATCATAAAGAAATGATAAACTAAGACAATTTTTTATAGCTAGAATTTATAAATATATTTGTTAACTCAATATCTAGATTAAACCAACGGACTAAACAATGAAGTAAAAAAGGTTGGCCTATCTTCTTCTTTATATTACAGAGTATTGATTAGTGTAGTAACAACATGTACCGTGTGTCCGAAATAAATCTAGTAAATTAGATTCAAACTGTTCTATATCTTACATTGTATGGAAGAAATAGTCGAGGAGATGAAACAAAATATCGACATGACTAGTTAACAAATCGTTAGTTCATGTTTAAAATACAGTCGTTTATGTTTGCTCGTGTCCATACAATTAGTCGTTTTTACTGAAAAGCTCATGGAAATAGGAAATTAATACACACTGGGGGAATTTCAGTGCCCCTCTCCACTTGGTGCCCTGTGCGGCCCGCACCACCCGCACATTGGTAGCTACGCCACTGAGCCATATAATTGTTGTGCATTTTTCAGAACTGTAGAACCAAATTTCTTTCGCTTGGAGCACAAGGTAAAGTTTCTGAGTAATTTGGCAACAGTATGGCGTCTTTGACATTCTGTCTATATATTTTCTATATATTGTTATAAACCTGGTGGTGGCAAAGATGGGGGTGGTGATGTGTGTGTAGCCAGCCGACGCAAATCGCCCCAGGCCAGCGCTAGACGAGCGATCAACCGTGACGAGCTACGACGGTCAGCCGAGTCGAGTGTCAACAGGACGGTTCGGTAAGGATCGCCGTCGTGAACTGAGCTCAGGAGCGTCACGAGAGTTGTAGTCATCTGACCACCTAGAAACGTCGAGCGGCGTTCTGTCTAGTTCGAGAAGGCCTGTAGGGACCCTATATAAGAGCGAAGGTATCAGAGACGAGTGAGTCACAACTTCCCGATCTACAGTTCGTTACAACGGCACAGTACAAGTCCGAGACGAGACAGAGAGACCAGTGCAAGAGTTGATACCCGCGGAGAGATATTTGTACAGTCTTGTGTTACGTGCTGCCAATTGTACAGTGTTGGCTGTTATTTATTGACATTAAACTATTACGTTACTTTGAAGCCCAGAGTTGTCAAGTTCTTTACGTTGGTGGTGTCGTTTGGTGCAATTTGCAGCGAGCCTGGATAAGGAGATTCGTAACAATATCTTCCTCTTTTCATTTTTCTACTGTCATTTAAATTGAAGTCTGAAAATCCCCCAATTCAAACTGACCATTGATTTTTCGGTTAACATGACGGAATTAGTTTTATCGTCAACAAATTATATCAAAAGAGAGCAACGAAAATTCATTATAAAAAAGCCGAGAACTAACCCATTCCTATTTTCTTACTTTTTTTTTTTTTTAATTAGATGTTAACGCTTTTTCTCTTTACAGAGCTTATTATCAACTTACTCTTGTCTTGCTGTTTGTCTGGTAAAAACTTTGTAAGCCTACACGTTATTTCTCCGACACCCAATCTCGACTCAAGCTGAAATTGTGCACAATTATTTCTTCTACTTGACAACACAGGTATTTAATATAAAAAAAAAAACCAATTAGTTAACTTTCGATGGGTAATTAATTATTTTGTTTGGTATCTCGAACAAGGGAAAAAATAGTATTTCACTGAAGTGGTGCTAGAAGCTGAAGAGGCGTGAGCCATGAATTGGAATTTAAGTCGTTCCCCCCTCCCCTTGATACTTTAAAAACCGATTACAGTCAAATTCACAGACAGATTTCCCTTTCGTTCTGCCCCCCCCCCCCCACTCCTCCATTCTCCCCACTGGGATAGGATCATAGGGTATTGAGAAAGCTAAAAGCATAAAACGCGATAAACCAAAAATTGGTAAAAATATTTCTAATCGCACAGATTTATTGTTGTTGGTCTGGCTCTATTACAAATTTAATTACATGACTGACCCAAACTTATTTCTACAATTACACTTGCTATAAGCTTTTTTTTTCAAAGTATTTTTTTTTCTTGTTTTCCTTTTCTAGAGATCTTAATCCTTGTTTCACTCTCCCCTCTCCCATAGTAGACCTCCTTAACGCAAGAGTAAATAATCAGTTAATTGGTTTGAGATATAACATGATTTTAACGTGACAGCATCCTAGGTGTGGTACTAGGTCCCAGAAACTTTGTCTTAATGAGCTGTCAGATTAATAGCCCCTTCCCTGTAGTCATAACAAAGATAATCATTGGCGTAGCAGGAGAGGGAAAGAGGAAACACTTGCATATGGAAGAATCTCAAAGGAAAAAAAAAAGGAGTGACGGGTAAAGGAAAGACCAAAAAAAAAGGGGGGAGAATGAATAGAAAAAAAATTCAATATTATTTATTGGATCCAATCTTTGGATAGCAGCTTTAGGGCCGGATTTAATAATTTCCTCCACTAAATCCCTCGTATTTGTTTTAAGAACAATATTGAAAGAGTCATCCCCTTCTTATTCGAAGATAGCTTTTTATCGTAAAAGACCTTGCAATCCATAGGGCAGATGATGTTAAGGTCACCCGTTTCTTTGGCCAACGGTTAACGAGCAGGGTGTCACGTGGCCAGCACAACGACCAACCGTCTTTCCTTTCCCCAACTTGAGTCAGGTGCCCATTAAATCCCGAAATTCAAAATCCCAGTCTTCACCGAGATTCAAACCCCAGATTCGGAAGCCAAGCGCTTAACCACTAAGCCACCACGCCCCCAGCTTTTTATGAATGTTAAATAGCTTTAGTTCCTAAGCATACTGTTTCCTGTTGCAAAAAACGAACTAAAAAAATAGTTCCGTATTTTGATGCTAAGAATTATGCATCACAGTGATAGACAAGATCAACAGACTGAAATCATAACATTTTCAGTAGCAGTACAAAGTGACCTATCCATACATTATATAATACGCCATTATCTCATGTCATGATGTCGAATGTCAAAAAAGATTAAGGCCCCCTCCCCTGGGAATCCAAATCCCTACCTACGCCGCTGAGTCAAGTCAAGAATATATTTTTTATGCATATGCACACACACAAGGTAAGGAAACAACTGTCATTCAATTTGCCCCACTCAACCCCCCCCCTCCCTCCCCTCTCATGTGATGTATTTGTGACGCTAGCCATTGAAGAAACAGCTTCACAAAGGCAGGTCAGCAGCTGACAGAAAGCCTCTTTAGAGTAATTCGGCTTTAAGTTTCGATTTTTTTTTCATCTGCGCTGTAATCGTATTGGGCGCTCCATCCGAAAAATACTTGAACTAATAGAGTCTCTGTTATGGAGTGTATAAGTGTCTAGTGTCTGATGTCACTTTTGGGAAGGATTGATGCAGATGTAGGGAACGGCGCAATTCCTAGCGGAGACATGACAAAATAACTTAAGATAAATGTGTGTTCAAAGCATTAGTTTTGAAGTGAAGTGTATTCCCTTTATAAATAAGTTGACAACCTGCAATTTGTATATGTTTTTCTTTGAAATTGAAAGCTGTAAATATTTGTGAATAAAATTCATGTTATTTTGATTTAAAAAAAAGAAGTTTTCCAAATTTGCTTCAAGTTTCTGTATTTCCTACGCCTATAGTGGTAATTTGGACTAGTTGTCAGGAGCGACATCCCAAAAAAAAACAAGCGCTAACCTTTCACGCAGTGCCTATGAAAATAAGATATCTTTGAAAATAAGATATCTTTGAAGATAAGAAATCTTTAAAAATAAAATGTCTTTGAAAATAAGTTGTATTTGAAAATAAGTTGTCTTTGAAAATAAGACATCTTTGAAAATAAGTTGTCTTTGAAAATAAGTTGTCTTTGAAAATAAAATGTCTTTGAAAATAAGTTGTCTTTGAAAATAAGTTGTCTTTGAAAATAAGATGTCCTTGAAAATAAGTTGTCTTGAAAATAAGATGTCCTTGAAAATAAGTTGTCTTGAAAATAAGATGTCCTTGAAAATAAGTTGTCTTGAAAATAAGATATCTTTGAAAATAAGATGTCTTTGAAAATAAGTTGTCTTTGAAAATAAGATGTCTTTGAAAATAAGTTGTCTTTGAAAATAAGATATCTTTGAAAATAAGTTGTCTTTGAAAATAAGTTGTCTTTGAAAATAAGTTGTCTTTGAAAATATGATATCTTTGAAAATAACGTGTCTTTGAAAATAAGTTGTCTTTGAAAATAAGATATCTTTGAAAATAAGATGTCTTTGAAAATAAGTTTTCTTTGAAAATAAAATATCCTTGAAAATAAGTTGTCTTTGAAAATAAGTTGTCTATGAAAATAAGTTGTCTTTGAAAATAAGATATCTTTGAAAATAAGTTGTCTTTGAAAATAAGTTTTCTTTGAAAATAAAATGTCCTTGAAAATAAGTTGTCTTTGAAAATAAGTTGTCTATGAAAATAAGTTGTCTTTGAAAATAAGTTGTCTTTGAAAATAAGACATCTTTGAAAATAAGTTGTCTTTGAAAATAAGTTGTCTTTGAAAATAAAATGTCTTTGAAAATAAGTTGTCTTTGAAAATAAGACATCTTTGAAAATAAGATGTCTTTGAAAATAAGTTGTCTTTGAAAATAAGATGTCCTTGAAAATAAGTTGTCTTGAAAATAAGATATCTTTGAAAATAAGATGTCTTTGAAAAAAAGTTGTCTTTGAAAATAAGATGTCTTTGAAAATAAGATATCTTTGAAAATAACGTGTCTTTGAAAATAAGTTGTCTTTGAAAATAAGTTGTCTTTGAAAATAAGTTGTCTTTGAAAATATGATATCTTTGAAAATAAGATGTCTTTGAAAATAAGTTGTCTTTGAAAATAAGATATCTTTGAAAATAAGATGTCTTTGAAAATAAGTTGTCTTTGAAAATAAGATATCTTTGAAAATAAGTTGTCTTTGAAAATAAGATATCTTTGAAAATAAGTTGTCTTTGAAAATAAAATGTCCTTGAAAATAAGTTGTCTTTGAAAATAAGATATCTTTGAAAATAAGTTGTCTTTGAAAATAAGATATCTTTGAAAATAAGTTGTCTTTGAAAATAAAATGTCCTTGAAAATAAGTTGTCTTTGAAAATAAGTTGTCTATGAAAATAAGTTGTCTTTGAAAATAAGATATCTTTGAAAATAAGTTTTCTTTGAAAATAAGTTTTCTTTGAAAATAAGTTTTCTTTGAAAATAAAATGTCTTTGAAATTAAGTTGTCTTTGAAAAAAAGGTGTCTATGAAAATAAGTTGTCTTTGAAAATAAGATATTTTTGAAAATAAAATGTCTTTGAAAAAAGTTGTCTTTGAAAATAAGATATCTTTGAAAATAAGTTGTCTTTGAAAATAAGATGTCTTTGAAAATAAGTTGTCTTTGAAAAAAAATATGTCTTTGAATATAACGTGTCTTTGAAAAAAAGATGTGTATGAAAATAAGATGTGTATGAAAATAAGATGTCTATGAAAATAAGATGTGTATGAAAATAAGATGTGTATGAAAATAAGATCTGTATGAAAATAAGATGTCTATGAAAATAAGATGTCTATGAAAATAAGATGTCTATGAAAATAAGATGTCTATGAAAATAAGGTGTCTCTAAACATAAAGTAATATGAAGATAGGCAGAAAGTAAGGTTCACCCCCAGGGTATTGAAACGCAAACTACGCCAATAAATACATCTGAATTCCAGAAAAAAAAACTGTTGAGCGTTTTAGGTATTTAGCTGCTGGTACCTTTCATAGCGTTCTCTCTCTCACCCACCCACCCACACCTATGGACTGAACCAGTAATAGTCACACAGACAGCGAGACTCTGCCACACATACGTGTTTATTTGATATACTCGCTAACATACAGATGTATAAACAAAGTCGGGACGACTCTTTTTTTAAGTATCAATTAAAAAATCCAGTCGCTGAGACATTCTTGCTACCAGACAGTCAAACTCCATAGTCGCATGCGCGCAAGCACACACACACATACACACACACACACGTGCACACTGAAAGACGTATACAAATAAAAGTAACAAAAAAAAAAACCCAGAAGGAGCTCAGCTAAGAAACCTTAACAGAGAACAGAAACCACGTGACGTTCAAACTACAAAACTACGGCATTTCATTGCCAAATGAACAATTCTTGGTGAGCATTTGAACAAATCCCATGTGAACCGTCTGTGAACGGCGGAACAGGCCGCTTTGAAAATTAGAATAAGACAGATAACTCTGGTGAATGGTCAACAATGAAATAGTTGCTTGTCCTAATCTCATGTATCTTTATGCTCTACAAAACCAATGTAGATAAATGTAGGCCAAAACATAATTATTTTCTTTAGCCATTCCCAAAAACGGAAAAATATTGCCATGTTATTAGATAATTTTTTGCAACTGTTCGTCCGTCTGTCACTTTAGATCTCACAAATCTAGAAGCAAACTAAATCCCAATTGTCTGCTCAATGTTCCAACGTCTGCTTAACATTCCAAAGTCTGCCTTGATGTGCTTATTTAGCTTAGCGACGCACAAAAGTTAACGGACTTTGAACGCGACATTTAGTGACGTCATGGACAGTGGGGTTTAGTTTGTGTTATTTTATTTAGATGGCATCAGAGCTTTGAGGCGAGAACATCCAGAATGGACAGAGACTCGACTGTGGCCCATTCTAAACTAAACTTCTATTTAAAGTGTTCAACGTTCTGGACTTTTCACGTGTAGTTGATTTTGTGATGTTTCTGTCTCAATACAATTCGAAGTTGTACAGAGTGATACGCCCTCAAAAGACACTCAAACATCTCGTGAATAATTGAAGTTATACAAAAGGCAGACGCATCTTACAGTAGCAATAATACACAACATATTATGGCATGCATCAAAGTCAGACCTGGATTTAGTTGTATGCAAAGTGTTCGTCCGTACAGGGCCTCCTCCTGCCTGGCAGCACTGTCAGAGTCCTCGCGATTTTTCTTTACCAAGAACCCAAAAGTGGCTCCTGTATTGGCAATCCGCAAAGAGCCGCAACATTCTATAGTCTGCCCAATATTCTAAAGTCTGCCCAACATTCTAAAGTCTGCCCAATATTTTAAAGTCTGCTCTTGATGTGCTGTTGTTTCACTTTCTAATGGAATGGAATTTACTTTTGTAAAATGACGACAGAAAGTTACTTCCCCCCCCCCCCCCCCACTCCATATATTTGACTACGTGTGAAAGTACATACTTAGTATATAATACATAGCTATAATGTCTTCAACATTCTTTTACCTATTTTATAAGGGGGATAGCCCCCATCGGCGTAGCCAGAGGGGGGATGGGTTCGGAGTTCAACCCTTCCCCTAAAATGACTTTGAAGACTGTGACTGTTGTTTTGGTTTAATTTTTTTTTTATTGGAGAGGAAAATTTAATGCTAAACCAGCAGTTGCCCCAGCGTTGCCAAAGTGGGTTTTAAGGTTTAAAAAATCCACCTTAAATAAAAGAAAAAAAATAAAAGCAAACTATAGTCACCAAATCCCATGAGAGTAATCAAGGGGGCCTTGAATTTAAAATCCCCTCTTTATAAAGAAAACTAAAGCAAACTACAGTCACCAAATTCTATGAGCGTAACCAATGGAGGTTTTGAGTCTACAAACCCTCTGCAGAGGGTTTTGAGTTTAAACCCCTCCCCTTTTTCAATAAAAAAAAACAACTAAATATAGTCACTAAATTCCATGGGCGTAGCCAAGGGCGTTTTGAATTTAAACTCTCCTCGGGGGGGGGGGGGGGGAAGAGGGGGGGAATTAAAAAAAAAAAAGATAAAGATACAGAAAAGTTCCAAAACATGAGTGTATTAGAAGTTTTTGGACACATAACAAGAGGTGAACTATGGTTACGTTTATGTCAGTGAGTACGGCTATATCGCTTACTTCTTTATATAGCATTATTTGTGTGTGTGTGTTATTGTGTATGAAATCCATGTCCAGATGTTTTAAGATGAAACTACAATATGGAAACTAAGCGAGATCCATGTTTTTATATAACAGAGCAAAGTTGCTTCCGTTTTCTTTGAAATTGCAAAGTTGAATATCTCACTAGCAGTAAGTTATCTGTTAAGATTAAGGCGTCTCTGAACAGTAAGATGTCTATGAATAATAATATGTCTCCGAACATGTTAACATTAGTGTCTATAAGATTAAGATGTCTGTGTATATTAACATGTCTCTGAGCATAAAGATGTCTATGAACATTAAGATGTCTTTGTACATTACGATGTCTATGAACAAAAATGCGTTTTTTAACATTTAGGTGTCTCTGATTATCTATGAACTTTTAGGTGTGTTTTAACATGTCTTTGAACATTACGACGTTTGTGTCTACGAACATTAAGATGTCTCTGAACATTAAGATGTCTAGGAACAGTTAAAAACCTCTTATCATATAGATATTTCCTGCAATCCTCATTAATGTTAGGACTCGAATACAAGCCTTATTATCATATATATATATATATATATAAACTTGAAAACAATAGCTTGTTCCAATTTTAAATTATATCCAATCGGCCACGTAGACCCGTCTTTGATTTAAACAATGGAATGCTAGTCTCTGTTACATAGCGTATTAACTGTGTTGATTTTAAAGTAAGCAAGTGGATCCAGAAACCTGGCCAAGTGTTTAGGTATCCAAATGTTTAGGCTTCGGAAAAGGTTTAGACTTGGCAATGCAATGATTTTGGACAAGATTGGTAGAGACATTCTTTCTGACTCCCAACTGTTTATGAGTTCTTCACCAACCTTATTTAGCGTTTGTCTGAACCACGTCTATCTTCTTTTCTTCTTTCTATCTCCATAGCACATTGTGTTCACTATTTCTATTGGAGCTTAAACAATGTCAGTAACATAGGTCTACTGTCTACAATACAAATCCCTTCTTTTTTCCCCTTGCTTCAAACTAGACAGAAAAATATTCTTCAGTATCTCAAATCCAATCCATCTTTATGAGCAATGTGTATTCTTTAATAGCCGAAATGTCAAGATTTTCACAAACGCACTTTCTAATGACGTCATAAGTGAATGCAAAGAAACGAGAAATATCCGGGATCCGGGAGACAAAAAAAAATACCCTTAAAACCTTTACAAGTAGATCTATTGAGTTCGCGCCAGTCAGGTGGCTATAGTATAGTCTAAGAGTTATCTTTATTCGTGAACGCCTTTGTACAGGGGTGGAGACAGTAAGGCAAACATAAATGCATGTTATTACAAAGTATCTAAGTTGTGCCTGTAGTTCATTAAAGGCTGGGTGGATAGTTGAAATGTAAGTAGTTTAAACTGGTGGATAACAGGAACAACTTGACCATGTTTAGGTTTATCTGCTATAGCCTACTATTATTTGATAACCCATTAGATGCTGAACTATACGCTGTTAACTAATTGACTATCTTCCGTAGGTGCAGAGACGGTCTGTGGAGATGACTGGTAGAACAATCACCCCCAGACCCCACGCCGTAGGGACGGCCCCGCGCGTAAGGGGTTTCTTTGTCCCTTTCAGCCTATACTACAAATATGCGGCCTTCTGTCACGTGGTGCTGAGGTAGAGTGTAAAGGGTTTGGCTTTCGAACCAATGTCCCGGGTATGAATCTCGGTGAATGTTGGGATTTTGGTTTTCAGGATGTTTAGGACGCCCCTGTGTCCACCCAACTCTAATGGGTACCTGCCATTCGTTGGTGAAAGTAAAGGAGGTTGGTCATTGTGCTGGCCACATGACACCCGTGTTAACCTTCAGTCATAGAAACAGATGACCTTTATATCATCTGCCGGCAAGGTCTGAAAATGTTACTTTACTTTTTTTTACTACCACACATTCTATATTACCGTATCAATCCTTTATAGACAGAGATACAGTATGGAGGATATATTTAGGCTTTATAGTACTGTAAGCATCCTAATAATTACGATATCAAATCAAAAGAAATGGACTTCCGCCCGTGATTTATAAAGCACTGTTTGGTTTAGTGTGTTCTGGTTTTCTGTGTTTCATTGAATCAATGAATCCATGCTAACAGCATAAGGTGTTGCGTACTTTTTATAACAACCTACGGGGTTTGAGCTTTATGTATAAGCTTACATTAACGAGTTCATTACTCTCAATGGCTAGTCGTTGTATCTGTAGTTTCGACGCAGTCTTCAGCGTGCAGCTTTCACAAACGTACAGTGAGGAAAGAGATTTGAACCAAATTATTTGTTACTTGTCATGCGCGCTGATGTCACTCTAAGACAGTAGTTCTCAAACTATTGTTCGCGGACAAGCAGGGGTCAGCGAGACGACCGCAAAGGGTCCGAAGAAACGTGAAATTATATTCATGTAATATATTTTCTTTGTTAAAAGCCAAACTATCTGATCAGATAATTTTGAATAATAATCAACTCGCCATGTTTAATATGTCCATTACGACTTATGACGACTTAAACCAAAGATTTGAAGACATTTCTTTCTTGGATATTCTCATCTGGATATTGAGCCCTTTTACGTGTAGACAATTTCAGATTTCAATCACAGATGAATCCATTCTAATATCGGAGCATCTTATTGAAATATCCACATCGAGAAACTTAAAACCGTTGTTTAAACAAGGAATTCTGGTTTCAAAAACAGATTCCAATTTCATTTCCTTCATTGAGTCATTATACAGAAGTAGTTGGCAGCTTTTCCGTCTTATTATTGGATAAAACTTGGATTCAGTGCCTATTGAGCTACGTGATAAAACTTGGATCCAATGCCTACTGAGCTACGTGATAAAACTTGGATCCAATGCCTACTGAGCTAAGTGATAAAACTCGGATCCAGTGCCTACTGAGCTACGTGATAAAACTTGGATCCAGTGCCTACTGAGCTACGTGATAAAACTTGGATTCAGTGCCTACTCAGCTACGTGATAAAACTTGGATTCAGTGCCTACTGAGCTACGTGATAAAACGTGGATTCAGTGCCTACTGAGCTACGTGATAAAACTTGGATTCAGTGCCTACTCAGCTACGTGATAAAACGTGGATTCAGTGCCTACTCAGCTACGTGATAAAACTTGGATTCAGTGCCTACTCAGCTACGTGATAAAACTTGGATTCAGTGCCTACCGAGCTACGACAAATAAAAGAAAACAACTAAAATATGCTGTTGCTATTTACTAAAACATTCTTTCAACAAAATGTTGCTGTTTTTTACAGTTGTAATTTATATGCTATTCATTTATGTATCTTTTCCACTTAGTGGTCCATGGACAAGTTTTGACTCTATAAAGGGGTCCCCTGTTCAAAACATTTGAGAACCTATGCTCTAAGAGATTCTAGAGTTTCACTTTGGTGATTGTTTTGTAAGAGTAAGTTCATTCGGCAATGTGACACTGAATTTGTTTACAAGAGGACTGCTTTTGCTTGCCATGAATCTGAGTTCGTTTAGATAGTATATTTTTTTTTATTCAAAACGTTTCTGATAACTCTATCTTGTGTGATTGATTAGATGACAGCATGTCAGGTGGTCACAACAGGATTGCTGTCTCTGACAGGTTGCTTAGTGTTGACCACACATTTGACCAGAATGTCACCAGATGTCTACAACTCAGCTGTCACCTACAACCAGTACGAAAGTGTGACACCCTCCTCCATCTCTCTCTTCTCTCTCTCTCTCTCTCTTCCTTTTTAATCAAACATTAATCGGAAATCCTAAAAAAAAAATGTAGTAAAAAACATCCTCACGACCTAATCGCACCTGGTACAAGCCTAAGGCTGGAACCCAAAACTTCTGGTGCTTAAGCATTTCTCTCTCTCTCTCTTTCTCTCTCTCTCGCATACAAAACTATTAACAATTTTAACCTTCCTCTTTTTTTCTCTAGATATCTAGCTCTTTTTGTTTTACACACACACATACACACACTCACTCACGTACACCCTATATTGAACATTGGCATGATGGCCAACAGACGTGATGGTCAGCTCGGGTCGATGACATTCACTAACACTGTGTACCATGTACGAGTCAATGGCTGGACGATTGCTGGAGTTGTTATTTCCATCAATGGGTGAATATAAGGACAATCACACACGCACACACACTGACACGTTTCTGGTTTGACTTGACCAGTGGTCATTCATCGTTTGCTGGAAACTTTAAATATGTCGAGCCTGGCTTTATATTTTACAATCTGGGTACTGTCACGTTCGGTACTGGTATGTGCCAGTATGACGTATTCAATTTTCGTCATAAAACTGGTACATTGGACAATGGTCAATCTTATTCCCCCTACCTTCTCATGACAAGTGTGGACACATTGGTTAATACGTCCTGTCAGCCAGACGTGTTAGCGAACTGTTAACACCATTAATCTTACGAAATGAATTAGGCTACAGTTTACGCCACATAAATCTAGATCCACTTGGACAAAACGGACAGCAGTTTTTTCAATGACGTCATCATGTAGAAATTTCTTTGCCTATAATATTGGAACATTTTTAAAAGGAAATACAATATAGATCTAGTATTAACATGTTGATCCTACTGAAACATCAAACCAGACAGGCAGTGCCTTGAAAGTCTTTTAAGTGTCTAGTCCTATGTAGGCTTATTCATTCTTGAAAGTGTATTTAGTGCTAATGTAGTCCGCAAGGTTGTCATTGCTGGAAGTGGTAATGGATGTAAGCACTCCACTACCTATAAAAATGCTTCCTAATGGCATGCGTGTCCAATAACCTCTGACAACCAGTCCAACTCCTGGCCTTCACGTGTGGCTCAGATATTGAGTCCGGCGGAACTGTTCTCACTAACAGGAGAAGGGGCAAAGGCGAATTACTAGTGCCTTAACCAGTAAGCTTCGGGCAGGAGGGGCTCGTTAGCTGGCTACCCACCTAGGAAAAGGAAAACTCTGAATTCAAACCTCTGTTGTATCGCAGCTATACCCAATCATGAGGAAGGCTTCGGGAGTCAACCCTGAGGAAAAAATCAGGAGCTGGCGACCCTAAGGCAGTTTGCAGCACCCAGTGCTACACCCTGGCAGAACCTGCGAAGCCGCTGACCCCAGACTGTATCGGCACTGCCGTTCCTTTGGATACATCATCTGCGTGGAGAGGGGGGAACTGATGTGTTGGCGACATCTTTCCGACCGCAACTAATGATCAGGCATTCATTTCATTTCCATGAGATGGTCCATTGTCGCTTCGCGACTGTAGGAGGCCTTAAAGTCCTATTAAAATGTATATAGTTGTTTTTTTTTGTCAAGCATTATAGTCTCGCTTAGTTTTTGTTCAGAGTATATTTGTACTCTATAGTTTTGGGACTATTTTCGTGGGTACACAGTACACATGGTACGCTCCATTAGTTCACTTCAAACTTTAGAATTAGATTAAATTAAAGCTGGAGAGAGGGTGGGAGAGAGATTGCCCGAGAGAAATGGGGAGACAGAGGGATTGGGGCTTTGAAGAGAAAAGAGAAAGTAGGAAGAGAGGGAGGGAGAAAACCATGACAGGACACTAGACACTATGACATGACACTAGACACTATGACTTGACATTTATACTCAGACCAACAGGTTGTTTGGTTAGTTGCATACATACATATAGGCCCGTATAGTAGAAATACTTTATAGGTAGACAGATAGATCGATAGATATAAGATAGAATAGAATGGGAAGATAGACAGACAGATAGATAGACTGTCTAATGTATTCCTTTAACTTTCCTGCATGCTGTTATAGCTCTATAAACATATATAAAGAGAAATCTACCGCTGAGCTGTTAAAAGTGGAGCATCAACAGTTAATTGTTAAATATGAAAGCAAAAAAAAAATATATATTTTAAATAATCTCATGCTATACACATAAGTAATAAATTGTGACTTTTAAATATTTTTAAAATTGAGATCTCCATTTAACTAAGTAGCTAGAGACTTCTAACACTATTAAAAAAACAACAACTGGTAATAGCTACTAATTAAAGTGGTGATATACTTTCAAACCAATAACTCGACTGTTTTCTATCTTCATTTAGTTAATAGCTCAATGTTAAAAAAACATTTTCCAAGCTAATAAAAAACATTTCAGGAACATGTTCTAAAAAGCTAAACCATTTAGTTACACACATAACTATGCATTTATATAATCCTAAAAATGTTTGCCATTAAGTTAAGTAAAAATAGGCTTACAATGTAAGTGAAACACATATCTATGTAGTTATATTTCTTAGAACGTTTGACCCTTATAGTAAACACATATAGATTTATGGACTTTACTCACTAATCTATGCTAGGACTAAATCTATGCTAAATATATTTCTTACCTTTGTTAGTTGTTGAAGGGCTCTTCCCCTCGCAGACTACAGCAATGACCATCAGCGTTATAAATAGCCTTAGTAGACAACCAGTGGTCAGCTTCATGCCGGACAGTGAGTAACCAAACGTGTAATCCTATGCATGACATAATCTCCAACTGCGCGTATATATCACCAAATGTCTTGTTCTATTTCTCTCTCTCTCCTTCGTTCTACGACTTTCTGCTTGAAACTTCTCCTCCAGTCGGAGCCTCTTTAGTCTTCGTTTCGTTTTTAACTCGTAAAAAAAAATATCCACCAGGGGAGAGAATAAAAAAAAAAAAAAAAAGCCAAGAGGGGAGACGAGAACGGGGAACAAGTGAAGGGTACAACCTCACACAACAGAGGGCCAGGAACTAACGGCTCGGGCTGCCACCCTTCTCCCGCCCCAGTGGCGTGGCCGCGGTGCATCAACAGTTGATCGATGCCGTTTGACAGCAAATACCACGGACCCGCTGGATGTCCCCCACAGAAGAATCACTCGCTCCACTTTCCCAGAAATGTGAACTGATCATCGCGTGAAACAACACGGGATTTGAGACAGACGCGAAATGTTGCCGACGAGTGCTGTTTAATCACTGCGCAGACGATACCGAATCGCCATTTGTTTTCGTTATCGTTTGTGTACGTGTGTGAGTGGGTGAATCCTTCGCGCTAATACAGGAAAGAATTCATAGGGCTCTTAAAAACGCGTGCAATTTAATACAACGGACGTCGCCATCTAGATTTAAAACTAGATCTACTTGACCATTGGTCAAAACGTGTTCGGTCTATCTCTACATATATGGCTACAACTCTCAATAAGAAGCATTTATCTCCACTTTTTGATACCAAACAAAATAATTAATTTTAAATAATTAATGAACTAATCGACCGTCGACTCATAGATGTTTTGTTAGGTAATAATTAGATTTTGAACTTGTTCAGAGAATGGCTGTGAGAGAAGTAACGTGTAAAAAAAAAACTGAACTAGACAGACAGAAAGACAGACAGACAGAATGAGTAGATATAAGCTTTGCAAAAAGTGTCTGTCGCTTTATTTCATGTTGAATGTGTCAAAATAGTTTTATTTCTGTCTTCAGTTGTTCAAGACACCCCGCCACCATCTCCCGATTGCCTCCCTTTTTCATATTCTCGTTACAATGTACACATTTGTATTGAAGCTTAAAGCAAGTAACACAATGGCGGGAGACTGCTAGTATAAATGCTGTTTGTTTGAAGTAAGTGTCCTGGTAGTGTCAGGGCATGAGAGAACGACCATTGAAGAAGCGGAGGGCGAGGGGGAGGGATTGGCTGTGAGACCTGGTCGAGTCCCGAATGTAAGAAAGTCAGTGTATCAAATCAGTCCTACTAGTATCCCTTGGTAAAGAGGTGATTGTTCCCAAGTGAGGATTCAGGAGCGGTAAGGTGTGGAGAAAGAAAGAAAAAAAAAAGGGGGGGGGGAGGTAAATCTTTGCCGGGACAGTGACTCTTGGTTTACCCAGATTTGCTCGTGTTCAGACTTCGTCTGACGAGACTTAAGGCGAAGTGAGGGATGTTTAAGTAGAAAAAAGGAAGGGGGGGGGGTTAGAGCCTAAAAAAAAGTAATGGGGGATACACGGGTGGAGCGACTACTTCCGCTACATCAGCACGCCATCATTCTCCCGTACAGAAGCTCTGAAGTGCGAGACATGAGGCAATAACAGAGACGGAAGACCAATTCTCGACCATATTTCTTTTATTCCCGAGGTGACCCCCCCCCCCTCCCCACCCTTCACCCTCTCCCTGCCCATTCTCGCCACAAACAATAGATCGGAGCGACGGAACTAGTAGCAGGGGTACGAGAGTCGTCCAAAACACTGCCGTATCCCTTGTTGATGTCCAAGGGCTGAGCCGAAGGCTCTTCGAGCCCTAAGTTTGAAAAAAAACCTGTTTGGACGCCAAACAGTAAAAAAAAAAAAAAAAAACCTGTGTGAACACAGTTCTGTTTGAGAGAGACCCGAGTCAATGCCTATGTAAAGCATTGCTGTTTCCAATGCCTTTGGCCCCCGACGCATGCTTGGCTGCACATGGCCGAAGGCAGAGGACACCGGGAGCCTCCGCCTTTTTCCTTCGTTATACCAAGCTAGCCGTGGGGGACTCGCCATTTATGTAACGGTCCCTTTGAGGAACAGCGCATGGATGTGTGACATGTTCGTGGGGGCTTTTTTACAACCCCGCCCGTGCAAGAGGTTGACTCTCGTCTACCTGTGGGCATCCCCACGGGAGTTATGTTTCGCCATTCATTAAGCCTAGCTACCCCCTCAAGTAGCCGTTTCCACCCAGGTGCCACAATGAGGCAGAATAGCGTACCCGGGCTGCCGTATCCCTCATAGATCTCTTAGTATTTCAGTCTTCCGAAAGCTAGTTCGAGATGTTTCCGGAGATTTTGACTTCTCTCCTTGCGCACCGCCCTTCCCCCCTCTCCCCCCCCCCCCCCATTTTCTCATCGCATTCTCATCAGCAAGCTCGTATTCTGATGACAAAAGAGTGAACTGGTTTTCTCATTCAGCGGGGCGCCCTCCATACGTTACCTATCAGGCTTAGTCACGGTCGAACTCAATTTGAATACATCGTCAGCTCAAATACTCAGACGTGCTGTATTTGGTAAAGAAATACAAAATCCGGTCGCCTTATAATAAGAACTGATACTCTTACTTTTTTTTTTAATTCCATGAACTTGATCCATTTATAATGTACAAAGTATGGCTAGCAATTTTTAGTAGTGTGTCACAATGACATAAAGTCAATCTGAATTATGTGTATCAAAGTCAATCTCAAGTTTATCTGTCAAAGTCAATCTGAAGTCTGTGAGCTAAAGTCAACCTGAGCCTGATCTAAGATTTGTGTGGCTATGTCAATCTGAAGTCTGTGTGTTAAAAGTCAATCTGAGCCTAATCTGAGGCCTGTATGTCAAAGTTAATCTGAAGCCTGTGTGTCAAAGCCAATCTGAGGTCTGTGTATCAAAGTCAATCTAAGTCTGAGTAAAGGCTTGGGTTCAATGACCATCCTACCATCTATCTTGAAGGTTTTGGCTAAGCCTTAGATTTAATGGCCTGAAACGAATATTGATGGGCTTGGCATAACAGCATGCAGAGAAAAAGGAAGTAGTTCTTTCATCTTCAGCAGGGAGCTTCCATCGAGGAGATGTTTAACACGTCCGTACCTGTCTGACTTCACCTTGCTAGCTGTCTACCTTAATGGGACATTTCGTTTAATGCCGTCTAGCAATTGTCTGTGTCGGGTATTCTCACGTTGTCCAAAACAACTGAACAAAAGCACTCTTTGGTCCTATGTTAAGTTTTATATCATCGTTGTAAGATGTGCTATGTTATGTTTGATGTTATTTTTATATATGTGTTATGCTATGTTTTATGTGCTATGGTTTTATGTAGTTATCTTTATGTTATGTTATGGTCATGTTATGTAAAGTTTCCCCTTTTAGACCTATGGGGCAGATGATGTTAAAGTCTTCTGTTTCTATGGCCAACGGTTAACGAGCAGGGTGTCATGTGGTCAGCACTTTACTACTTTACTAAATTCAGGTACCCATTAGAGTTGGGTGGACTCATGGGCGCCCTAAAAATCTTGACCGAGATTCGAACTCAGGACCCCGGTTTCGGAAGCCAAGTATTTAGCCACTGCGCCCCATGTTTATGTGTTATGCTATCTTTTATGTTATCTTTATGTTTTCAATGTGTTATGTTTATGTCTGAGGTATATATGAATGTTGTCTTTCATGTTATGTGTTATTTTTTGTTTGTGCGTTATGTTTTATGTGTTAGGCTATGTTTTATGTGCTTTATCATTTTTTATGTGTTGCTTTTTAATGTTATGTTATGTGTTATGCTATATGTTATGTTTGTTTTACACCTCATGTTTGATGTTATCTTGCGTGTTAGGTTATGTCCACAACATTATGTGTTACGCCATGTTTCATATGTAATATGTTTCATGTGGCTGGCTGGAAAGCGCTGATCTTTTTTTGTTTAACCTGAAATTTAGAAATTTGTTTAAATGCCAAATATGATGATAATTGTAATAATAATAATTATTATTATTATAATAATGATAAAGATGATCATAATCATAATAATGCGTAATGCAAGCTTCAATGGCTTTTGATTTTTCTTCGTGGTTGACACTTTATGCATTTCCCAAGTTTGGGTCTTTTGTATCTAGCCGTTAGATGTAGCACTGTGTGTTGCAAGCTGCCTAAGGTTCAACGGCTCCTCATTTTTGTCTCAGGATTGAGTCACGAAGCCTCTCCGGTGTTTGGTCTTAGACGAAAAGGCATCAAAGGCTTGAGAGGGGTGAACCTCAGTCACATCTTTAAAAAAAATTAATATGACCAATCTCAACATTGTCTTCATTAGTTTGCTCTAACAACTTTGCGATCACCAGTTGAAAAGAATTGAAAGGGGTGAAAGGAAAGGAGTGAGACTCCCAGGGCAGAGAACTTGATTAACGACAGGTAAGGTGAGACAGACAGACTGACACACAGACACACAGCACGTAGTATAATGTGACAGAAAATACTTTAAGTCTTGGTCGTAGGTGACTGACAAGAGGCTTGTAGCTGCTGTCTCTGAACAGATTAAGATGTTCGGTAATGTTACACACAAGACACCTACTAAAATGTTACACAGAAGACACCTACTAAAATGTTACACAGAAGACACCTACTAAAATGTTACACAGAAGACACCTACTAAAATGTTACACAGAAGACACCTACTAAAATGTTACACAGAAGACACCTACTAAAATGTTACACAGACGACACCTACTAAAATGTTACACAGAAGACACCTACTAAAATGTTACACAGAATACACCTACTAAAATGTTACACAGAAGACACCTACTAAAATGTTACACAGAAGACACCTACTAAAATGTTACACAGAAGACACCTACTAAAATGTTACACAGAAGACACCTACTAAAATGTTACACAGAAGACACCTACTAAAATGTTACACAGAAGACACCTACTAAAATGTTACACAGAAGACACCTACTAAAATGTTACACAGAAGACACCTACTAAAATGTTACACAGAAGACACCTACTAAAATGTTGCACAGAAGACACCTACTAAAATGTTACACAGAAGACACCTACTTAAATGTTACACTGTTACTATGAAACTACACATTTTTAAAAAAAGTAATTCGAAACGTTAAAAAAGTGAAATAGTTTAAATACTTTGGAGTAGTGGGAGGGGTTGAGGTTGGAGTGGGGAGGGGAAGCGAAAAGAAGCCAGTTCTTTCTCCCTCCTCACTTTAAGTCTAACGATCACAGAGAGCGAGCTTCCCTTCTCATTATTAGTGGGTTTTTTTTTAGAAAGCTTTTATCAACTTACTATGTCTGTCTGTGAGTCCGTCTGTCTGTTCGTACACGTTATTTCTCCAACACCCAAACTCGGATAAAGCTGAAATTTTGCATGATTATTCCTTTAACATGACAACACAAGAATCAAAAAAATAAATTAACCAATTAGTTAACTAACTATTGGTAATTACTTATTTTGTTTGGTATCTCGAACAAGAGTCGAACTTATGAAAGAAATTGTACTGAAGTGGAGGTATAAACTGAATTAGTTCCCTTTATAAGTCGTCATCTGAGGCTTAGTGAATACAAACATGAAATAGGACGAGACTTTAGAAACAATAAATAACTTTACAATCTTCCATGTTCATAAGTTCTTTGCTAGCAGAGTGGTTACCGTGTTTGCTTCAGAAGACTGAGAAGACCTTAGCCCACAAATTGGAATTCAGGTCGTTCCCCCCTTTTTTAATAAATACATTTAAAAAGCTATCACCTAGATATCCCATTCTTACTCCCCTCCCCCCCCCCCCCCTCAAGCCCTTTCCAACTGGTCCAGACAAGTGATAGGATCCTAGTGTATTAAGAACTGATCCAAACTAATTGATACAACTACACCCAAAGTGTTTTTTTTTTGCTGTTGTTGTTGTAATTTGCTTGTTTTTAACTTACATTTCGCTACTTCATTCTTTTACTTGAAAAACAAAAACAAAAAAGCGCGGGGGTAGGGGAGAGTCGTCTCTTGAAAATGTAGCAGACGATGACTCTTCTACTTAATGGTGGTGCTTTACCTACATCAGTCCGACTGTCTGTCTTGGTTTTAGATTAGGTTTAAGCAGATATCCACCATTTTGAATACGACGAATTGCAGAACGTGTCTCCTTACAACCTCACAATCTATATTCTGTTTCCTTACAGCCTCACAACCTATATTCTGTTTTCTTACAACCTCAAAACCTATATTCTGTTTCCTTACAACCTCACAACCTATATCCTGTTTCCTTACAACCTCACAACCTATATTCTGTTTCATTACAAACTCAAAACCTATATTTTGTTTCATTACAACCTCAAAACCTATATTCTGTTTTCTTACAACCTCACAACCTATATTATGTTTACTTACAACCTCAAAATCTATATTCTGTTTTCTTACAACCTCAAAACCTATATTCTGTTTCCGTACAACCTCAAAATCTATATTCTGTTTCCTTACAACCTCAAAACCTATATTCTGTTTCCTTACTACCTCACAACCTATATTCTGTTTTCTTACAACCTCAAAACCTATATTCTGTTTTCTTACAACCTCAAAACCTATATTCTGTTTTCTTACAACCTCAAAACCTATATTCTGTTTTCTTACAACCTCAAAACCTATATTCTGTTTTCTTACAACCTCACAACCTATATTCTGTTTCATTACAACCTGAAAATCTATATTCTGTTTTCTTACTACCTCACAACCTATATTCTGTTTTCTTACAACCTCAAAGCCTATATTCTGTTTTCTTACAACCTCAAAACCTATATTCTGTTTTCTTATAACCTCACAACCTATATTCTGTTTTCTTACAACCTCAAAACCTATATTCTGTTTTCTTACAACCTCACAACCTATATTCTGTTTTTTTACAACCTCAAAACCTATATTCTGTTTTTTTTACAACCTCAAAACCAATATTCTGCTTTCTCTTCCTGTAAGCATGAAATGTTTCCGGCCGAAAAAAAAATCTGAATGTTGAAAGTTTGAGAAAAATTGTGCAAACGTTAGGAAAATGCTTAGATATTTGTATATTTACAACTTTTTTTTAAATAAAGCTGATTTTAACTCTGACTGTCTGGTTAAAATCTTGTACACAATATTTCTCCTTATTCCCATTCTAGTATCAAGTTGAAACTTTGCACAATTATTCAATGTCGATGACAACAAATGAATCAGTTATAAAAATTAAACAAATTAGTTAATCAATTAGTCGTAATTGATTAATTAATTTTGGTTTACATAGTAAAGGGAGATAAATATTGTACTATTGAGGGATGTTCAGTAAATGTGTGGTTCTCTCCAGTGTATAAGCTTTGTTGTTTTAAAAATTTAAAATATTTTGCTTGTCTTATTTATTTTAATGTATGGATTGTAAATGCAATAAATACTAGTATCAAATATGGAACTGTCTTTGTAGATGGGCACGACAAATGTCCAAAGAATCCAAGTGCACGCATTATCTTCCTGAGACTTTGATAAACATCTGAATCATTTTCTAACTCTCCAAGTAATGTACATAGACGTAACTTAACAAGCTGGCTCAAGGTTGGATTCCAACATGGAGAATAAATAGTCTGCTCTAGCCAGCCAGAGCTGGGTGTGTCTGTCTGAAGGAGCCTTTCAAATAACGAAATACTGCAGGGGTAATCCTAGAATCTCACAGCAGGTCGAGAATTTATTAGGACATTCAACCGCTGCCTGTCAATTACCAGGAAATTATCACCTCTGAAGTGTAGAAGAAATATAGGTTAGGGGGAAAGAGAAGAGGTGAAAGAAACGCACAGCAGAAAGACAGATAAATAAATAAATAAATAGATCTCGACCTATAAATATAAGTATAGATTAGATTGATAGATTAGATTAGATTGTGTTATGCATTAATAGTTAGTGTAAAGACGCACCATAGTTGACGGACTTTGAACGCGTCATTTAGTGATGTCAAAAATAGTGGGGTTTAGCTTGTACATGTAAGCATTCTTCAGTTGTAACGAATTCAATGTGACTCGACGGTGGCCTTTACGTATTAAACTTTAATCAAAGTATCTAACGGTCTGGAATTAGGTAGGATTTATTCTTGTTATTGTGGTAGAATTTGTTCATGTTATTGTGGTAGCACTTGTTCTTGTTATTGTGGTTGAATTTGTTCTTGTTATTTCGGTAGAATTTGTTATTGTGGTAGAATTTGTTCTTGTTAAAGTTATGGAGCACATTGAAGACGATCGGGTTATAGGCGAGGCAGAAGGCCGAGTACACTGTGGAAACTTCTCCATATTCATTTTCTGGCTCACATCAGACGTTTGGGTGTCCGACATAAAACTGCTGCTGGGGAACGGTGAATGGATAATGACAAGGTTGTTGGCGGAGGGGGGGGGGGCTCTCTTCCATATCCGCCATTGCAATTTACTGGCTTGTTAGGCACCTCAAGGGAGGTCCTGTTTTTCTACATTATTGCTATAATTGTCTCATCGAGCGACCATTCATTCCCCGGAGCCATATCGATGCTGAGAAACCTTGCTCGGGCCTTTTATTTTAACTAGATCTAGAAGAGCAAATAAAAGTGTTTTTTATTCAGATCTTTCAATATTTGTTATTATTAACTTATTATATAGGTCCATATTTTTGTGACAATATGTAAGAATAGAAATTACAGTAATCTAAAAAAAATAAATTAAAAAAAAATAAAAAATAATTAAATGGATATTCCTTTTACCTTTTTTTTTTTTCAGAGTTAGAAGGGTTAAAAACTTTATAGCTATACATGACGACGTCAATCGACAGGGGCAATCCTAGTAAGTAAAGTGGTCGAAAACGAGGCAGTCCACACAGATAGAGAATTAGGCCAATAGTATTAGTCTAGACACTGCTATAAAATTTAGTCTAGACGCAATTTCATTGGAGACTTTAAACAAAGACGCTAACAAGACGTAGATTGACATGAGGCCAGTTGAACAGCAAGTCTTGAATGGCAGGTCTTGACGAGCAAAAAAAAAAGTTTCAGAATAATACAGACGTGTTCAAAGTACACGCACCCCCCCCCCCCCCTTTTTCCTCTCACTGCCACCATTAAAAAAAAATTAGAATGTTGAACAAAAATATATCCGTGCGATGTGCAATCTTAAACACCGGCTCTAGTGACAGTGTAGATTTAGTCACCTATTAGCTTGGGCAATCATTTGGCTCGACACCGTTCAATTTACATAATGTTAGCTCCTGTCACGTGAGCTATTCCCCTCCCCCCCCCCTTTTTTTTTAGTTCAACAAAAGCCGTCTCAAGTGACACATTAAACGCATGTAACATGACTTTTGATTGGAGCATTAGAACTGACAGTGTCGGCACATCAGTTTATTTGGAACATTTTTGTTATCCGGACCTTGAAACAGCACATTTTTACAAATGAAATTCAAACACAAAATTGAAATGTGCTAAACAATTTATTTCATAGTAAACCCAAAAAAAGGCTCAAAAAGGGCATTTAGTGTATTCTTGTTATTTGACTCATTTAATCTAGATTTGGTCAAACATTGGCACTATCTTCCTAATGTTCATAGGAGAAGGGACCATTGACGTGCTGGCTGGAGTCTGGACTATTAAAATTGTTGATAGCTTGATTTGGGAAATGGTCTGGTTGTTGATAGCATGATTTGGGAAACGGTCTGGTTGTTGATAGCATGATTTGGGAAATGGTCTGGTTGTTGATAGCATGATTTGGGAAATGGTCTGGTTGTTGATAGCATGATTTGGGAAATGGTCTGGTTGTTGATAGCATGATTTGGGAAATGGTCTGGTTGTTGATATCATGATTTGGGAAATGGTCTGGTTGTTGAAAGCATGATTTGGGAAATGGTCTGGTTGTTGATAGCATGATTTGGGAAATGGTCTGGTTTTTGATAGCATGATTTGGGAAATGGCCTGGTTGTTGATAGCATGATTTGGGAAATGGTCTGGTTGTTGATAGCTTGATTTGGGAAATGGCCTGGTTGTTGATAGTTTGATTTGAGAAATGTTCAAGTTGTTGATATTTGAAAGATGTATGTGCTGCGTTGAACTTCTCTTGGGTCCTTGGTCGAGGATGTGTAAAAGGCTTGCAGTTTATTCAAAAAGTCTGTTAGTTGCTTAGCTATGAGATGCAGCTTTTATACTATTGCCTCTTTTGTGGGCTCTTTGCCTCTTTTGTGGGTTCTTTGCCCCTTTTGTGGGCTCTTTGCCTCTTTTGTGGGCTCTTTGCCTCTTTTCTTTTGCCTCTTTCTTTTGGCACTTTTCTTTTGCCTCTTTGTGGGATCATTGCCTCTTTTCTTTTGGGCTTGCTTTTTTAATTTCATTTTTTAAACTTTATTTTTTTGTCAACTTAATGCATTTACTTCAGATACAATCAAACTATCAAAATAAATAAATAAATAATGAAAATAAAACTAAAAAATACGCAATTCTATATTTACAATCTTTTTTCCATTGCCGCCTCTTGATAACTGTTTTCCCTCATTCTTGAGTACAGACCTAGAGTTGTATATGTCCCTTTTTTACCATGTGGTTTATATCTGACTCACCAGAGAGTGGAACAATGTAGTGTAAACTAACCAAGTCACCACGTTGTGACAATATTCTGTTCCTTACAGAAGACAGACAAATATGGCTAATAAGAAGGTATAGGGTTACTCTTCATTATCGTGGGCGTGTATGAAGCAATATGGAAAAGATGACTATTTCAGAATTAAGTGTAAGTGGTGGAAAGCATTTTGAATATTCAACTCACTTTGTTATAATTATTATATCCAATTTTTCATATACTCGTATGTATGGAAATACTTTGGATTAAATTCTGGAAATGGGGGGGGGGGGGGAGTTGTCTGGTCGTCGTTATATTTAACTTAGCATCACATTCATCAGACTTGACTTAGACTTGATCCTTGATTTAGAATTGATCTATGACTTAAACTTGATCTATGACTTACAAGATAGTTAATGCTTGAGGATGAGGAGTGGACAAGGGAGGCCACTAGCAATAACAGATCTGGTTTTCTTTTACCTTATTTAGTGGAAAGTTTTTGAGTTTCTGGAAACTGCTCTATATAATTGTGATATAAAAATTTGTAAAAAAAAATGGATGGGAGTGGTGGTAAAAACAACTTGTAACGAGGTAAAGTTTGTAGCAATAACTCTAGCTGAGCCGGGGCCGAGTGAAAGGGAAAAAAATTAGTTGTAGTTGTATTCTGAGGCGGCTACGTGAGCATGGTGCTGACCTTCAAGTAGATTGATTGATATAATGATTTATAGATCCAATCTCTTCATAAGCTCAATCTCGTTTCCTATGAAAACACGAAGATGACTGGAGTCAACTCGTGACTTTGAGAAGCCGACCGCACATCTCGATTTATCTCTTCTCCTCTCACCTTTTCTTTCTCTCTCTCTTTCTCTCTTTCTCTCTCTCTCTCTCTGGTTTTTTACTTTGTTTGAGATAAATATTTACAAGAAGAAACGCGTGTAAGTGAATGTCAAGCTGACCTAGAGTTCAAACCAAGTTGCTCCACATTACGTGAAAGTAGGATCGAATGACGTCAAAAAAAAATAATTCCACGTCAACGTGAAAACAAAAATTAAAAAATAAAACCGTCAACAAAAAATCGAAACGAAAACTCGCCTGTGTACTGGTTCAGTCACTGGGTAACACAAGTACTGTAGGCGTGAAAACAAAAAGGTGAAACTCGAAGAACAGAGGTAATGAAATGGGGAACTGGTAAGTGGGGTAAACATGGTAACTGGTAGAGTGTGGTAAAGTAGCTATGGTAATTATGGCTAGATCTGGTAACTGGCAAATTTTGGCAAATAAAATGTGTAACTATCGCAAGATGTGGTAGCTGTGACAACGTGTGGTAAACGTAAGTGTAGTAAATGTTGTAAAGTGTGGTAAATGTTGTAAAGTGTGGTAAATCTAAAAGTATGGTAACTGTGGCAAAGTGCGGGAACTATTTTAAGGTGTAACTGTGGCAAAGTGTGGCAACTGTGACATTGAGTGGCGGCTGTAGAAAAATGTAGTAAATGTAGCAAGGTGTAGTCAGTGTAAGTGTAGAAAATGTGGCAAAGTGTGGTAACTGCGGCAAAGTGTGGTAACTGTGACAAAGTTTGGTAAATGTAAAAGTGGCAACTGCAGCTAATTTTGGAAATTGTGGCGAATTGTGGTAACTTTGGCAATGGTGGTAAAAGTTTTCATAAACATGGTTATAAAAGACAGTTTGTGTGGAAACACAAACTCAAAATCGGCCCCCGAAGCGGTCCACCCAGGCAGGCTTTAATATTTTCAGAAAGAACATCCAAATGAAATTATTTCAAAGACAAATGAGAGATAAGAATGGAGAAAGAAGGTTAACAGATCTTGTGTAGTGCCCCAACGGTCCCGCGGATCGTAAATGTGAATGTAAATTTAGATGTGAACCTGGCCTAACTAGTTCCCCTTTTAGACCTTGTGGCAGATGATGTAAAGTTCATCTGTTTTTGTGGCCTACGGTTAACGAGGGTGTCATGTAGCAAGCACAACGACCAACCGCCTTTACTTTTCCCCAACTAATGTCAGGTACCCAGTAGAGCTGAGTGGACTCAGAGGCTCCCAAAGTTGAAAATCCCAGTCTTCACCAGGATTCGAACCCGGGATCCCCGGTTCGGAAGCCAAGCGCTTTACCGCTCAGCCAACTCGACTCCCCTGGCCCAGCTGGTCTTATAATTGATGTAATTGTTTTGAAAAGGCTCAACCTCAAATTAAAATTGTGATTTAAAGACAAGTTGAGGAAAATGATGTTTACAAGATTACGATTCGTTTTCAATTAGGTCTAACTTATAATGCATACTAATTAGCTTTTTCTCTTTAAAAATCTGCTTGCATAACTGATTTTTTCAGAAAAAAAATAGCCGTTGCATCAGAACTTTGAATGATCTAAAATATTGTGATGTCAGCTTTTCAATATCTCTTCTAGTTTACGAGATCTAAACGGGACAGACGGACAGACATTTCGCACAAAACTAATAGCGTCTTTTCCCCTTTCGGGGGCCGCTAAAAATTCGCAAAAACCTATTTCAATATGAATTATTTTCAGCTTTTAGCAACAAAATTAAATGTAATCTAAGTTGGAAGAGCAAACAATCATGTGGCGCTCATTTGCTTTGCATAAAAAATCTGGAACAATTTACCATCAACAATGGATTTTTGCTAGGTTTTGGGGGCGGATAATAAAAACGTCTGAAGGATTTGAAAATGTATGTTCAGTTTCAGGCTTAGGAATGTTCACTACCATCCTCTTTCGAACCAACCATGTCAATCAAACGTCTAAATATAGCATCCAGACGTCGATAGACTGACATTTGTTTGTCATCTGCAAGATGTCAAAAAGCAAAAAGTTAACCGAGGAAACGAAAAGAAATTTAAATAGTGAAACTACCCTAAAACACTGACAGAGATGAACACTATCTCATTCCAGAGCTCATTCTGGTTCGTTATTGTCAGGTCGTGTGTTTGCTTGATTGATTGTATCTTATGTTGTGATGAAAAATTTTAATGGGCCATTTCTTATTGCCTTTTTTAATATAGTTATTTGTTATTTTGTATTATCATTTGTTATTTGACATTGTTTTTGTAACTGTTATTTGTTTTTGTTATTTGTCAATTGTTATTTAATATTTGTTACTGTTATATGTTATTGTTATTTTTGTATTCTGCTATAATTATTTGTTATTCATATTTGTTTTTGTTATTTTTTATTTGTTATTTGTTTATGGTTATTTTTTATTTGTTATTGTTATTTGCTATTTGCTATTCATTATTTATTGTTTGTTATTTGTTATTGTTATTTATTATTGTTCACTTTTGAAGGAGAAACGTGGTACGACTAGAAGAGTTGAGTCCAAGAAGTGCAAAACTCTCTTCGTTGTAGATGCACTGATGACAAAGGGTGGCCACCTTGTATTCCGGTGGCGTAGCCAGGGGGGGTGTTAGTGGTTCGAACCAAACCCTCAATGAAATCCCCCTCCCCCTGCTGCGGGCTTGTGACTGTTTTTTTTGCTTTATTTTGCTGATTGTGGGAGAGATTTGAATGTTAAGTTTCACACCTCCTCCAAAGGAGAGAGAGGGGGGGGGGGTGCCACTTCAATCAAACCAAATAAAACAAACGACAGTCACAAAAAGCCATGAGCGTAAATCAAGAGGAGGAAATTGAGTTACCTCCCTCCCCATAAAATTTATAGGTTAAAACTCCCTCTTCATTATTAACTAAAGCAAATTACAGTCACCCAATTCTGTGGACGTAGCCGGTGAGGGGGTGAGTAAAAAAAAACCTCCAGATGGTTTTGAGTTTTAAACCCCCCCCAACAGGTGGTTTTAAACGATGAAACTTCCTTTCGATAAAATATTTAAAGCAAACTAAAGTTACCGAATTCCTTGAGAGTAGCCAAGAGGTTTTTTGAGGTTAACCTCCACTTCCAACAAAAGCAGAAGTAAAGCTATTATATAAATAGCCAAAAGGGGATAGGATTTACTCTCTCCTATAGTTACCAATTTCTACCAGTCGCTGGACTCCATTAATAAAGAGCAGTGAATTGCAGATTTGGATTTAGACCAACTATTTTTTTAAATAGAAGAGTAGCAGGATAATGCACTGTAGATACATCAGAATATGCATTTTTTTTAAGTTTTAAATACCGTAAATATTGTTTGGCGCAGGGGCTCCTAGCTGGCAATGGCGAGGGTGACTACTGTCGTTCAACTAACTCCTGGAAAAACCTATTCAAGGGTAAAAGAAACTTAAGAAATAATGAAAGATCATAATGCAATCAAGATCAATTACGTAAACACATATAGATGTGTGTGTCTGTGTGTGTAAAAAAATTCACCCCAACCTCCCCCTCTCCCCCGAAAAAAAACCCCGGATGCGCCCATGTTTAAGTCGACTCAAGCACTCACTGGAAGGAAGAGGGCTGTAGCAGAATCTAAACTAGTGATTCATTTAGGGCACATTGATTTTGACAATAATCTTGGCAATAAAATAGTTTGTGTAAAATCGTATGCATGAATCCGTATGAAAAAAAAATGTGCTGTCTATCTGTTTCACCTTCACATCTAAAACATTTGGAACGCTATATTAATAATTCGATTTCTTCATATCAAGCTTGATCTATATGCAATGGCTACGCTTGGTTTTGACAGAATACGTTTACAAAGCAAAGAGTGAGTCGAATGAGTCAACTTATTTTCTGCCCCTGGCCAACAGCTGACTCGTTGGAGTTCTAGTCAACATTGTTAAGAACATGCGCGCACTGACCCCCATCCCCCAATCAACGGAACCCGCTAATTAAATATCTTTGTAGATCCAGGCTCTTTGTCCAGCTGTCTGTAGCACCTGTCTTGGGCCGCCCCCACCACACTCTTTAGTCTTCTTTTTCATCGCGATGATTGGTTCAATTAAAAGAAAGGCCTAATGGTCATTCTGTGGGAGTTTGGCTAATTGAGTTCTGGCGTACATTTAAGCTTAGGGTTTGGCTAAAACGTTTTGAAGAGAATAATTTTTTTCCCACCCAGGTACTTCCAGATATACCCACTCTACATAATGACAGGCACTTCCAGATATACCCAGTCTACCTAATGACAGAAGATTGAACGGAAGTAAGAGAGAACTGAACTTCCTCCCAAGGCAAGCAGAGACTTTAAAACTAGAGACCATCCACCTTCTTATGATGCTTGCAACCAAGACTTTTGGTTTGGTGTCACTGCATACGTCTGCTGACTTAATGGAAGCAAATTCGAAGACTTTTTTGAGTTAAATTTTGTTGAGTTTGAGTTAAATTTTGTTGAGTTTGAGTTTAATTTTGTTGAGTTTAAGTTACATTATGTTGAGTTTAAGTTACATTTTGTTGAGTTTACGTTACATTTTGTTTAGTGAAAATTACATTTTGTTGAGTTTGAGTAAAATTTTGTTAAGTTTAAGCTCCATATGACTCAGATTTGATTTTTTTTTCTTTTCATATTTTGCCGTTTCATGAAATACATCATGGTGGCAGGATAGTTTAGTATCTATTTTATAATACAAAATACACAAACGTAAATACGTCCATAAACTAATTCATAGATACAGGCCACATATACACACATATATATACACACACACAAATATATATTTATAGCTTTTATATAGCGCTACTTTCATGCTTATAGCATGCTAAGAGCGCTTTGGTCCAATCTCATTTGTGGACCAGTGGGGGAAGGGAGGGGGGAAGGGAGGGGGGAAGGGAGGGGGGAAGGGGTATCTAGGAGTTGGTTTTCCGTGCTGCCTTTAGACGCACACATAAATATATATCTAAATACACGCTTATAAAAATGGACACACATAACAAATATACAGATGCAAGATCTAATGCATAATTTTTCGGCCTACTTTGCAACAAAAAAAAATACTTATAAGACAAAACAAATATATATATATATATATATATATATATATATATATATCTGCACGGCACAATGCCCTAGAAGGACTCTAGAAACATCGGTTTGAATGTGGACTAAGGATGTTAGGTAGCTAAGGGGTAGGGGGAGTCAAAGATTTAAGTTACAAATGTAGGGCGGACCTGGTGGAGGATAGCTAGGCACTAAGTCTATGAGACGAGAAGCATATTCCGAATCACCATAAAAGCCATCACCTTTTGATCGCTTCAACATGAGCTTCTGACACTGCGGTAAAGCCCAGCGATTATGTCCGGACTCCGGAATCCAACACCACACGAGAATGGAAATGTGATGCCTGCTGATTATCTTCGGCGTTTTTTTTTTCCTTTCCCATCAGCTCGCCCCCTTTCTTCTACTCGCCGGACCGTTTACAGAAGAATTGATAAGTTGGGGGGGGGGGGGGGAAGAGCTGTGAGACGGAAAAGGGGGAGAGGATGGTTGTCTTTTGAAATTGAAAACAAGTTTTTAACGCCGCATTTGCGCGCGACTGATTGCTTGAACAAAATCTAACCATCTTTCTGGCAACCCAACCGAGAGTGGCCAGATGCCAAAGCCCTTGAGCTTCTAAAATCGCGATTAAGACGCTTCGTTTAACTTCAGCCAGTCTCTCGCTCCGCCAGATTCTCATTTTATTATTATTTTTTTTTTATTTTTAGCAAACTTCGTACTATCATAAGTCACGGCAGCTCTTTTTGTCTTGTGTTCTCTCCCTTCTTTAAACAAACGTTCGGAAAGTCGTGTCAAGGCAAAGAGATATTCCGGATAGCGCTATCGTGCCCCGCTAGGATTTATTGAGCCGTTCTCAACATGAGAGCCGTGTCGTATGGAGGTAAAGAATACACAGACGGTGACAGAAACTTTGTAATTTATGTTGAAAAGCCGGGCCACGGCTAGTACTGTGAGGGACCATGGTCTATTCAAGCTGACTAGGAAGTGACTAGCTACGCATGGCAGGTAGTATACAGCACACAATGGCGACCCAGGGATAAAAGTATTGATAAAAATAAAAAACAAATATATTTTAAACATACCCCGGTACATGTTAGAATAAGGTCAGGGCCGGATTAACGTTTGTCTAAGCCCCTGGACAGATTTTTTATGTGGAGGCCCCTACACTTTTTCGAAAGCTTGAATAAAAAATCCACTTAGTAATTAAAAAATACTGACATCTAAAAGCATGTCATATTATAAAAGAAAAAGAGTACTTGTAAATTACATTTAATATTCCTTATTTGAAAAAAAAATTTCATATGCTTATTTTAGTAACAAATAATTTAAATTTTTAGAATTTACACAATGTACTAAATCCGAAGTATATTACGAGTACAATGTAAGCGGACATTTAAAAAAAAAAAAACCAAAACAGTGTTGCCAACTGTAAGATTTACAGTAATGTCGGTAAAAAAATTTATTCGAAAAAAAGGCAAAGCTGCTAAACCGTCGAAATATGAGTTTTTAAAAATATCTTATCTTTTATAGCCTAATACAGACGTTACTTTAAAAAAAAGAAGATGATAACGTCCTAAGCGTCATGCATTTAGGCATGCATATTAACCAATGACTTAGATTCTGCCAAGTCACTGGTTTTCCTGGGTAGCTCAGGCAGCCCATTCCATGCTCTAATAGCGCTAGGGAAGAAGGAGCCTTTGTACAAATTTGTCCTAGCGTATGGAGCGAGGAATGTGCCTTTATCTTTGTGTCTTTCAGATAATTTTATTAGATTTTGTTTTTGTATTTTACGATTGTAGTTCAGCGTTTTATGTATCATTTGCTAATTATGTCAAAGGTTAAATGGTGTAATGTTGAAGAACGTGAATGTCGTGGAATGCTGGGTTCGTGCTTCCTGGAGTCACACTTGACACGTAACCAATACAAATGTTATAGATTGAATGAGTCCAATTTTGGCGGACAAGATATAACATTTATTTAATAAAACAATATGTTGCACACTTCATGGTAGTTACAAAAGTGATCCAATGCATAGAATACAGTCGCGTCCACATAACAGTGATGTACAATTTATCCAATATACTAAATCTTATTAAATCACATCCGTATCACAGCGGGTAACAATAACTTCAAAGTTACTACTTGACTCTCTTAAGTTCGGAGAAAGACTATCAAAATACGTGTACTGTCTCAAAAGACTACTGGCTTCGACTGCTCAAAAGATACTACTTACTTCAAGGTTACCACTCGACTCTCTATGTCACCACTGTCCGCACCGGACCCAAGGATACTACTGACTCAACTAAAAGTCAATTTAGTCATTCTTACTTCCTGTTTCTATATCAGGAGTTTCACGTGTCTTTTCACCCTTATGACCCGAGGTGAACATATAACAGGCAATGTCAACCGAGACTGTGACACTTTACTTTTGAGTCTTTTATCCTGAAGGCTTTCTAAATTTAGTGATTTTACTAAAGGTCTTACTCTAGTCTATATTGTGGAGGCCCCTTCTTTGTTGGGTCCCATGGGCAGTATCTCCGCCTGCCCTCCCATAAATCCAGAGAGGATAAAGAGTGAGATTATTTATGTAGCTCCTGCCTATCCCCTTGGTGTACTGCTACGTGTGTGCAACCACAGAAGAACAATGTTTTTTTAAGCTCCAGATAATTGTTACTTGTTATAGGTTTTTGTTTTGCAATGATAGACGAAAAATAGTTATCTGAACAAGAACACGAAAAAAAAACCATCTAAAAATTATTTTTCTCATAATCAATGTTTCAAATTTTGTGTTAAGTCAATTCAGTATATATCACGGTACCAAGGACTAGGCCTATGTAAATCTATATTCAGTAATGCTATTTATTCATATGCTTGAACTCTACTTTGAGTAATGACTCTCATGAATTGGCATAGTGCACTTTGTATAACAATCTATTCTATATAGTAGAATGTAAGGAATATGTATGTTATGTCCCGAATATCAATCAAAACCGTTTGACCAATCTTGATGAAACTTAGCACAAATGTTCCTTGGGTGCTAACTGGAACCGTGACGTATGAATAGTAGCCCTAAAACAAACTAAAGACCCTCAAAAAAAAAAAGTTGCCCAACTCTATGAAGGTATTACTATTTCATGGATCTAGGCCATGTTTACCAGGTTTAAATTGAAAGCATCTAGATCTAGATTTAATTTTTAAAACTACACTTTGCACAGATATTTTTTACTTTGACACATGAAAATACAAAATATAGTCTATTGATTTCATTATTTAATAAAATTAACCTTCAAATTTGTGTTTCAAAAGCGTTTTAACATAAATTCGTTCCTTATATCTGTGAATTTAGAAGTCCTGACGTTCTTTATAATCCCATTCATTTAACAAATCGGGTAAACCCGTTTTAATTGTAATTTATATCCTATTCATCTCTCGCTCCTTTCATTTCGTGGCGAAAGAGAAAAGCTTGAAAAGATCATTAGCTAAGTTTAACATACATCTAAATCCAATCCACTAGATTAGTAAACACACACTATGACCCGCAGGCCGCGGATAATGTCCTGCTAGTGCAGAATTAAACTAAAAATATAATTATCATAAAAAGGTTTAAAAGTAGACGGTTTTAAAAACTTAAGTAACAGTAAAAGATTCCTTTTTTTAAATGTGCATCCGTTGTTTTTTCTTTGACATTTTGTCATTTGGTGTCACTCCCTAAGGTGTCATCATTTGCGATCGCACCTCTCGCACGCTCTTGCGACGCCACGGCTCAGGAGGACAACTTTGACGATATCGTAAGAACTGCTGCCCACGGTCTCATGACAAAGCTGATGAGGGCCTCGTAAGAAATGCTGTTGACGACCTACTGAGAACTGCTAATGAAGACCTCGTAAAACTGCTGTTGACAACCTACTGAGAACTGCTAATGACGGCCTCGTAAGAACTGCTGTTGACGACCTACTGAGAACTGCTAATGACGTCCTCGTAAGAACTGCTGTTGACGACCTACTGAGAACTGCTAATGACGTCCTCGTAAGAACTGCTGTTGACGACCTACTGAGATCTGCTAATGATGTCCTCGTAAGAACTGCTGTTGACGACCTACTGAGCACTGCTAATGACGTCCTCGTAAGAACTGCTGTTGACGACCTACTGAGAACTGCTAATGACGTCCTCGTAAGAAATGCTGTTGACGACCTACTGAGAACTGCTTTAGACCCTAAGAAATGCTGTTGACAAGAAACTCTTAACGACTTATTTCTAATGTTGAGACGGAAGGGAGGAAAAAAAAAAGTACTTTGTGTCAGAAGAGCAGGACCGGACTAGCTCCCAAAGGCTTATGTTTGTGTCATTAGCAGGACCGGACTAGCTCCCAAAGGCTTATGTTTTTGTCATTAGCAGGACCGGACTTGCTCCCAAAGGCTTATGTTTGTGTCATTAGCAGGATCGGACTAGCTCCCAAAGGCTTATGTTTGTGTCATTAGCAGGACCGGACTAGCTCCCAAAGGCTTATGTTTCTTCCCTTCACAAAACAGGTATTAGTTGCATTTGGTTTCAATTGGATTCACATTTGAAGTTTATAAAACGATTTCTTCTCTAGAAGATGGAACATTTGAAAAAAGACATTCACCTAACTTTAGAGTCATTGAAATCTTCTTTTAGACTAGATTGTGTTCACTGGCTCAATGGTCTTTTAGATTGTGTTCACTGGCTCAATGGTCTTATAGATTGTGTTCAATGCTCAATAGTCTTATAGATTGTGTTCAATGGCTCAATAGTCTTATCATCGATTGATTAAAATCATATCATTGAATGCTTAAAACCAGAAAAATTATTGAATAAACATAACATTGTTTGAATCAAATGATGTCGCCACCATCAATCGAATCGCATCATACTCATTAAATCAAATCACATATACATTAAATCGAATCACATATTCATTAAATCAAATCATATCGATTGAATCAAAGACCATTGTTGAAATCAAAACGAATCCTATCGTTGATTAAATCAAAACATATAATTGAAAGAATCAAATCTTATTGTTATATGAATGAATTCATATCTTGAATCATCGCAACTCACTCATGAAATGAACTGGATGAAAGAGCCCAAACCTGTCTTGATGGATATTTGTCTCTAACTCCACTCCCAAAGAGAAGCTGAAAGCCCATCACTGTGAAACCACTATGCAACAGCTATTGCTTCACGAAAAAGGTATGGTAGACCCATACATTGTTTCGAGGAGGCTTTCTTAGATCCTTACCAAGTGCAATGAACTCGGTTTCATCTGGCACTTCACAAGAGACCGTCCTTTATTTCTTTATTCCTATGTATATATATTTCATGATAATGACGCCATTCCAAAGCCTAGACATGATTGTATAATTCTATTAGAGGCCAAGTTGCATGAACAATTTTTCTCTTTTTTTTTTAGTCTAACCCTAGTCTAGTATGTAGATCCTTGCTGACGTTGCTGTATACATTATACATAAGGACAGTATATCTTATCTTATAAAATAGAGACGTTACTTCAAAAAGGAAGATGATTACGAATATATGACACATACAAATTAATTTTATTTTCTTATATATGCGGACATCTTTTTTTAAAATTTATTATTATAAAAAAAAACAGGGATGAATTATACACACACACACACACACATATATATATATCTTTGGAATTTTACGTCTCTTTTCCCTTTGCAACTTCTTGTGTGACTAAAGAGGCCAATCCTTGATACACAGGTGCGATCGCAGGTTGGGCATATGTGATCCCCAGGCGCCGTTGTATTATCAACCCTTCTTTCTGCTTCTGTTGTGTATGACATCTGCAATCCGAGACCCTTCCTTTATGCTCTCTCTCCACGTAGATCTATCCAGTGCTACTTTTCCCAGCTGCTAGTGTCGATTTTGAAGAGATTCATGTCGCGTTTGCTTACATCCGTATAACGTAAAATTGGGCTACCAGCGGCTCTCCTGCCTTCTATTAGATAATTAGATCGCCAAACAGAATGTCTTGTAAAAGTCGACCTACTGGCATTCTACAGTAGGATATTGTACCTTTTTTATCGTAAAAGAAAGATGGTAAGGGAGGTAACTATTTAAAATATTTTTATTTTAGAAATATACATGAATGGTCTCCCTTTTTAAGTTATTAAGATTATCAAGTAAAATGTTGACAAAACAACCCCCCCCCCCCCCCCCCCTTGTGGTCCATTGCGGCAGATAAAAAAGTAGATTTCAATATTTACAACATGAATATCAAAATCCACGAAGTATCAACAAATACAACCTTATCTGCGCCAAAACAGAAAGAAGAGACATGTACGTGTGGAAAGTGTTACCAATATTATTGATATGTTAGGCCGACTAACAACTTCATAGTTAATACCTTCAATTACTGAGATATATTGTTTGTTAACAGTGCCTTGAGTCTACAGTTTGTTTGTTAACAGCGCCTTGAGCCTACAGTTTGTTTGTTAACAGCGCCTTGACCCTACAGTTTGTTTGTTAACAGCGCCTTGAGCTTACAGTTTGTTTGTTAACAGCGCCTTGAGCCTACAGTTTGTTTGTTAACAGCGCCTTGAGCCTACAGTTTGTTTGTTAACAGCGCCTTGAGCCTATTATTATTTTTTAGGGTTTCCATACCCGCTTATTTACAGCAGTCCCAGAGCAACACTAAACAAAAGTGATGCAACAGCTGCATGGTAAAAATACTGTTCTATTTATCTTTGGCTACATTCCAAGATAGAAATAAGTCACGTTTTCTGAGAATTGATTTCTTCACTTCTAATGCAAAATAAAGCGTTAACTGTTTTTATTGTTAAGAAATACATTACAATAAAAAAAGGCATAATGTCAGAAAGGGAATTAATAATTGTTGTTGTAAACTTTTTAAGGAACTCACCCCTATCATTTTACAAAAAGGTGTTTGTGTTTGCATGAGTATTGTGTTCATCTCAAAGTATCATACATTTTAAAAATAGTCTCAGACACTCAGAATTGGTCAATGACTAATGCATTCAAATTAAAAAATAAGCAAAAGTAATGTCTCTTTTGACAGTGCTGGTAGAATAGTAGATGATGTTTCTCTCTCTCTTTAGGACAGAAAATATTCGTTTTTGTCATTGTGAGCTTGCGCTTTCAGAGCTATTTTTATATGTAATTTTATATTTCTACTTTTATAGGTCAAAGCAATTTTATGTATTCTATTTTTATAAGCTAGTGCCAGAACTAATATTTGTAGTCCCGCTTTTTGTTATATGGGTTAGGGCGAGTAGTATAAATAGTTAAATCCATGCTACATCCTGTACAGTTGACCAGTGTACGGCCAGTACAGCATCTATCTGTGTGACGAGAGGTCTTGGTGATCTTAAATGCTAGTAATTGTTTTCAATATTTTTATTCCTGTCCCTTGGACGGCCTGTAAGTGTAGAAATATTATATATTTTTTTTTACTAGATCCATGTCACACTGTGTGTAGATATGCTAGATATATTTTAATTTCGTTTTATTTTCTAGTTGGCAGTTGTTCCCAACATGGAGCATTAAAAATGGCGGCGCCCAGCTTAGCCTGATATGAATATGTTGTTCATGCTCTAGATCTAGTAGAATATATGATTTTGTATTTATAGTTTTGCATTTATGTATTGCAGACTATTGTATATACTATTATATATATTGTATATTACTGCTGTAAACATGCTGCTGTTTTAACTGCTAATAGTCGCTGTATCTAATATTGCTGCTTTAGGCTGCTATTGTAAATCTATTGTTATTTTGTTTCTGTACTCTTGTAGTGTTGCCTTAGTCGGCTTAGACTTTGTGTCTTAGTCACGTAGTGGCTTAGTCTGTTCTTAGTTTTTACTAATAGTATAGTAAAGTACTAACTAAGGTGTTCTTGTTTTAGTGTTATGGGTTGGTTGTAGTAGTAGAATATTGTAGATCTAGACAAGTTTATTGTAGTGTGTTTGTGTAGATCTAGGTCTAGTGTAGTAGTTGTAGTGATTTAGTTAGATAGTTGTTTGATCAGTTTGTGTTAGATAGTTGGTTTGGTTAGTTTGTAGTGGCGTAGATTTAGAGGGTTTTAGTTAGTTGCTGGGTCTAGTTGTAGTGGTTAGTCTATATATGATATTTTATTATTGATTTATTTTTCCATGATGTAAATAAAGTTTCATTTTGTCTTATTTAATTTCAAGTAATGTTTCGTTGGTGTTTTCATTTAGTTTAGGTTAGTATAGTCTAGTATGTCTGGTTACATAGGCGACTCTAGCCCCTGGGCCGTAGACTGAGGTGTCACAGATTGAGCCCACCCAGTAGCGCTAACATCTGCCTACTGTTAAAATTCAATGTTGAGCAGAGAAAAGGTCTCACTCAGCGCCTCCTGACCTGCTCACATCATGAATTAGGGGTTAAAAGATTTAAAGGTTTTCCGAAGTGGGCGGGCCGACTCACCTCTTCTCACGCCATTGTGAACTAAAAATATTGTCAATGTTTTATGTGTTTTTTTTTAAAACTCACTCCCCATGTCTGTCTGGTGAAAAGTTTGTACATGTTATTTCTCCCACACCCAATCTGGGACCAAGTTGAAATCTTGCACAATTATTTCTTGTACATGAGAAAACAAGATTTTTTTTTTTCAAATTAACAATTATTTAATTAACTGCCAATTTATTTATTGATAGTCTAGAATAGTCTAGATCTTTTGGAAATTTAATCACATGAATAATCCAAACTAATTGATACAAGTACGATTAATATAAGCTTTGTTTTTAAAAAAGTAATTAAAAATATTTTCTTGTTTTTTTCTTATTTACTGTCAAACTAAATTATTTAATCTTATCAGCTCTCACTGCGTGTATTTAGTAGGCCTATAGTATAATGTGATTATTTGTGCCAGTATACTTGAAGCAAGAAGAGTATCACAGTTCTTGTGTGTGAGCAAAGTATTTGGAACCATTGTTTTTGTTTCATCTACAAACTAAAACACCGACTAGTTCCTGTTACTGACAAGCCCCTAAACAGATTCTCAGTGCAATTACTAGATCCTGAAAGAACACATTCTAAACTTTGTGACTGCATGAAGGCATCTCTAGATCTGCAATCACCGGCTTAATCCTAGACTCCTAGATCTACACCGAATCAGAAACCCCATTGGTAACACTGGCGGATCCAGGGGGGGGGGGGCGCAAGGAGCGATCGATTATTATTGTACAACCTGACCATCCTTCATCCGGTAAAGTACCTCAGGCAGCGGCGGAGCATCCATGGCGAGAAGGGGTTCAATGAACCCGGGCCCACAAGCAATAGGGGCCTACAGCTGTAGTGTAGCAACCATGACGCGAAGGAGCTCATTACGCTTGGGCCCATGCCTCAAGGCCAGTTGGAGCCCACATTATAATTTAGGAAGAACATTTGTTTGTTCCTTTGAAACACTTTTAACTATTTTAACTTTGTTAAGAAGTTGTAAAACATTGACTTTTAAGACACTATTACTTATATGCAGTCCTAACTGAATCAAACATTATGACATAATTACTTTTTTTAAGAAAAAGGTACGATCTTTACATTGGAATGTCTTTACATTTAGTATACTCATTTTTTGTCACACACTAAATTTGTCTAATTGGCTGGAGAGGAGCCCATCAAGATGTTCTTGAACCCGGAGTACTAGTGTGATGTTTACTTGTGTAGCAGGCAGTGGTTACGTCGTATACATCTACAGTCTCTGGCCATCACTTAAATTAAAATTTATCTTAACACTAATAGTCCAATATTTAAACTACATGCTTACATATTACTACCTAATGTGTCTTAAAAATAATAGATATTAATTAATAATATCGTTTTATCCCGTGCTTTTAAGAATGTGCACTTATAATATTGTCTCTAATTCAGTCACAAGAAGCACTGGCACTTGATTTCGAACATCAATTCGGTCCAACACCAAGCCGTGTTTAAGCCATCTCCCATTTAGCATCTCCCATTTAGCTCGAGCCTGTCACACAAGTCCTGGGTTGGATCCCCATACTAAAGGAAATATAGATGTAAAATATTTTCTTGGAGGTTCAGCGAGTGCCTATTTAAATTATTCCGATAGCGGATTCCAGCGGTGGTTGATTGTGAAACCAATACGATGCAATGCCCACTCATTCATATCGTATGACCAATCGAATAACTTGTTTTTTTTTAAAGTTACGATCTTTACATTGGCATGTCTTTGCATTTAGATTACTCATTTTTGTCACACACTAAATTTGTCTTATTGGCTGGAGGGGGGCCACCAAAGATGTTCTTGAACCCGGGCCCACCAAAATGTTCTTGAACCCGGGCCCACGGGTACCTTGCTACGCCACTGACCTCAGGAGAAAACTGTTACCTAGAGAGTGGTATTATGCCATCATTGAGCGTAAGGGTCCAACGCCCAGACAGACACCTATGTTAACTAAAGTCACAATCCAGTTTGACCACAGACCATTGTCTCTTAGCTGATACACTGTCAAGAGTAACCGAGTAATTGTACATGATTTTATTAAGTTGTAATTGTCAGCATTTTTTTTCTAAAATTATCAGAAACCGTGGAAGCCAACGCGGCTTTAACTGTAAGAGATTGTTTCATTTTCGTATATTATTGCTATAGACATATGAGTTGATCCTTTCTTCCGCTTCTGTTGTTTGTACATATTAAATATACACTTGGAAACGACTAGGCCTATTTCAAATTGTACTTTTAATCTTCATGCCACAATTTATTAAATATATTTTTTAAGTATTTTTTTTCTTTTCTCACTTTCTCTGTGTTGTAAATAGTGTCATATTTCTAAGTGATTGCTCTAGCTAGGCATATCCTTTTTTGTCTACAATGTTAATACACTTTGATATATAACTAAAATGAGCACTAATAATGTCCTGTTGTGCTCTTTATTTGAAAACAGTTATATGTATGTGTGTGTAGATATATATGTGTATATATAGTAATAACTTAGGTGAGGCAACTCAAAGAGACATAGTCGTTTATTCACAGGTACACAAAACAACATCTATCTTAGCAGAGCCGCAGCGAGGGTTGTGGCCGCCTGAATGCTAAATTTAAAAATGCCGCCCCCTTCCTTTTTTTTATAGAAAAAGAAATGTATTAGGCTATGACTGAGCTGGACAATGTACCAAAAGCGCCCGTTGATTTAAATCCATTTTTATAGATCTTTCCTTTTTTTTTTCCTTTTATATTCGCACCGTTGTCGTATCCCTCATGCCTTATTAGTTCTTCTCCAGTTCTATCAGTAATTGGGCGAAACACCAGAAAATGTTTATGCATTGCAACATGAAGTATTTAAGAAACAGAAGCAATATGAGACCTATCTGGTGTTCAATCTAATGTTTTGTGAATGTATTTGTGTGCTTATACCATTTCAATTATGTTATTTTCTATTTCATTTCGTTTTGGAAATTGCCTTTATTAATTAATACAAATACACACTACCTTGTGCGTCAAATAAACTATTTGTTTGTGGATCCTTTAAAAGTTAGACATTGCTGTTCTAAATGAGATTGCCAAGGCCGCTTTTAAAAATCATGCATTCTTTAAGGCGTTGCATATATATGTTTTTTTTTCAAGAGCAATTTCTTAAAAAAAATTCTTTCTGCATTATATTCATGTCTTTTCAGAATTAATATGACCCTAATCATTTACTCCTTTTGTACCTGTAATGTCGTCTTTATTGATTTATCCGTAAAACAACAGACAGGGGCCATTATATGCCTAGAAATGTACACATCACACCACTAGCATAAAATGAAGCAACTCAGCACTAAATATTTTTCTTAAATTTTTCTTCAATTGATAAAAAATAAATAATCCTAAGCACAAGTCACTTATAAAATGACTTGAAATAAAACACATTAAGGCAGTGTTTCTGGCGACCCCCTACTTTCGTTCATTAGGAACTGGGGACCTAGAGAAGCGATGTAAAACGAGTCCGTTGTTTTTTGTTAGTTGTTATTTTGGGGGAAAAAGTGTTGCCTACATAATTTTTAAGCGTTGTAAAAAGTTTTTTCTGGGGATAGAATTAAACATTCGGCGGGTTTCTGCTCAAGTCGGCAAGAGGTCTGATTTCGGGGCCAGACCCCGGCGCTGAGCGTATTCTGAGCGTATTCTGGCGTTATCAGCTTCAGAATTCTTTCTCCTAGCATTTACACATTTATGTCTCTGTCACGGATCTTTTTTTTTTTCACAAAAAAATCGTAACTATAATGAAGTGCAATAGTCTGAAGAAATTCGACAAATCTCAGATAAATTAATCCAGAAGAATCACACTAGCGGAGACGTTTTGAAGTGTTTTATTCAAAATGTTTCAACCCCTATTGTTATTGTCTTAGTAGAAGATGAAGCGATATCTCTTACTGAAGATACTTTAATTTGTAAACATTGGTAATATTCAGACACGGATTATTAACTTGTTATTGGTCAACTTAATGTAGATCTACATCTATAATGATCCAAAAATATTCTACGCTTAAGTAACAGCCATTTAACACAAAAAGAAAAATGTTTTTAACATTGAATTTTTAATTGCTAGATCTACTTACAGGGCGGGGTATTCAACTAAACAACAATATTTATATGTAATAAGTAGAGAAACTCTTGGGAATTCCTCGCGTACTTCTATGTATTGCCTTTTACAGTTTCAAAAAATAGCGTCTTATCTATGAATATTGTTTGTTTTTTAAATAGTTTTCAAAGGATAATAGAATAATTAGAATTTATATAAAATATTTCAATATTTGAATAATTTTTTAAACTTAAAATTTGAATAATAAAGGTAACCTTGGAATAATTATTTGGCCGACCCCTACACTGCACACATAGCACAATAGGTAGCAGCGGCCCTGTATCTTAGGCACAATCTCTCCATATTGGCTCTCAACTTGGGCGGAAATCGTTCTCCTCTTCTAATGTTGACATCCTTCCCAGTCTAGTTTATCACAGTGCGCACCTTCTAGCTTAGATGGCGGTGCGAATGGCAGAGTTATAACAATATATATGTATATATGTATGTATGTATATATATATGTATATATTTGAATGACTGTTATTTAATAACAGCCAATCGTGAGAGGTGGGATGTGAATATGTTATTTTGATATTTTGGTATGATAGTTATATCCCCTTGTTTAAGTACTCCCAGGTTATGAATGTAAATAGTCTTGCACGTGTTATGAAATGAATGGTTTAGCCTTCGCTGAATGTGCGAGAGAGTGTGTTAGTCAGTGAGGTCTTGTCCCCAGTCCGGGAAGGTTGGACAGTCGTTTCCTGGACTGGTGTTTATGTATTTATATTTCATGAAAGTTGATGGACTGGTGATTGTGAATTAATATTTGAGAGTCGATGTCATTGCGTGCTTATTTGATATTAATGTGTTATTATTATTATTCATGGAGATCTATAGTTGGAGTTGGAGTGTTTAGTGATAATTGTTCTTATTTGTGTAACCCTTAATGAGCCAAGCAAGCATTAATTAATAGGAATTGAGTAAACCCTAACAAGCCAAGCAAGAACAGAACCCTGACAACAACATGTACACACACATAAATAAAAAGCCAACAGCAATAATTGAACACTTTAGTTTATAAAGTTCAACTTTTATTGTAACCATTAGTATTAAATACAATAAGCGGCCATTTTGACAATTGAACACTTTAATGCATACACATTTTATTTACTAGACTGGATATTAAATAACATTAAATGAGTTTACATCAGCACAAACAAGAGTATTGAGGTACATTCTGTTCCATCGCCCTCTAATCACAAAGACAATTTCTTTCCAACAGCAAACTGTTCAGAAATAAAATTAAGATATTTGCTTAAATATCACATAAATGTTGATTTTTTAAAAACCTTTTCTCCTTACCAATTCCAATGACTCATAACCAAGATATGAGACAGAATTATGTACATATAAACGTAATAAAATGTGTGTGTTAGAGCGTGCAAGCTGTATCACATAGGTGTGGAAATGTTCGGCAAAGTCAAACTAAAATTAAGTTATTAAGTTTTTCTCTACCCAGAGTTAAAGAGTATCCTGCTATGAGTGAGAGCAAAAGTAAAGTGAATTTCCCCTTTCGGACTTTGCGATCTATAAGGCAAATGATGTAAAGGTCATCTGTTTCTTTGGCCTACTGTTAACAAAGGTGTCATGAGGCCAGCACAACGACCAACCGCCTTTACTTTCCCCCAACTAATGTCAGGTACCCATTAGAGCTGGTTGGATTCAGAGGCGTTGAAAGATCCCGAAATTAAAAATCTAAGTTTTCACCAGGATTCGAACCCGGGACCTCGGTTCGGAAGCCAAGTCCTTTACCACTCAGCCACAGCGCCTCAAAGACTCTAACTACTGTAAGGGAGAATCTTGTTATTAGACCAAATACTTTGAGTTATAGAGAATCCTGTTATTAGCTACATTGAGTTAGAGCAATGATGCCCAACCTAATCTGACCTGCGGGCCATTTTAATTTCCGACCCTCGTGTCACGGGCCACATAACCGCAAAGGTACATAAACGAAATGAAGTCAGCCTGTAACAATTTGATTAGCACCTTTTTTTTTTTACGCGTCGGAAAAAAAGCTTAATACTTAAAATGTAAGCATCAGCTAGGTAGCTGACGAATTAATATTAATTTTTTTGCCTCTTTCTGTTAAATTTTCCCATAAATCCTTTCAACTCTAAGCGTAACTTAACATTTTTTGTTTATTCGAGGCTCAAAACTAGAATGCCTTCATATCTGTTTTATAATGCTGATTATATGTTGTTGTTTTAAGCTACTTTCTTTACAACATAAATATGTTGGCTTATTATCATGTTCCACAAAAGTATAAGATCCGTTGAACTTTTCATGGTAGATACTTCATTCAGAGTTCACTTGTATTTTCTTTCCATTTCATAAACGTATCATTGTCAAAGGTCATGGTACCAAACCAATGAGAGAAAACGTCAGGACCCTAACTTAGATAAGATACTTTTTTCAACCTTTTTTGTTTTTGGAAAGGGGGAAGGGATTTTCTACACTCTGTGCCGACGTTTCGGCGGGCCGGATAGAACCACGTCGCAGGCCGGATCTGGCCCGCAGGCCCTATTTTGGGCATCACTGAGTTAGAGAGAATCCTGTTATTAGCTACTTTGAGTTAGAGAGAATCCTGTTATGTTGTCCATTACACAATAGCTAGAGAATTCCTTTGTTAAATTGCAGACATTCCCTTAATGAAAAGAAAAGAGCAGATCCTTGAAGCACCTCCTGTTAAACTATTTATTAACCTAATCGTACATGAGACTCAATCTCTACTAAGTCATTACATGAGACTCAAACTCTACTGAGTCATTACATGAGACTCAAACTCTACTAAGTCATTACATGAGACTCAATCTCTACTGAGTCATTACATGAGACTCAAACTCTACTGAGTCATTACATGAGACTCAAACTCTACTGAGTCATTACATGAGACTCAAACTCTACTGAGTCATTACATGAGACTCAAAATCTACTAAGTCATTACATGAGACTCAATCTCTACTAAGTCATTACATCAGACTCAAACTCTACTGAGTCATTACATGAGACTCAAACTCTACTGAGTCATTACATGAGACTCAAAATCTACTGAGTCATTACATGAGACTCAAACTCTACTAAGTCATTACATGAGACTCAAACTCTACTAAGTCATTACATGAGACTCAAACTCTACTAAGTCCTTACATGAGACTAAATTCTACTAAGTCCTTGGTTTTCCTACCAACCTTATCCTGGGAGGTACGAAAGAGTTCTTAAAAGAATAAGGACTATGTGGTGTGATTCAATCTTTGAGTCTCTTTAAGCATGTCATTTGGGGATTTATTTTCTGTTTTTTTAAAACTCTTTCTCTCCGTAATTATTTTTCTCGTTCCGATAGTTAGTAGTTGCTTGGCTCATTTGTAGTTCACCTGTTATAATTAAACTTCAATAACTTTTTTGTTTGTCATCAGAAAATGTTATAGTTGGTATTGAACTATAGGAGAATGTATGTTGTTTTCATACAACACAAATTTATAAAAAATCAATTTAGTTTAAGGGTAGTTGGCATTGTCAATTAGGAGAGAAAGAGTTAAGGTCCTATGTATTATTATTACATTTCTGTCAAGGCCAGAGAAAGAGACAAGGAATTCACTTGTTCATCAACTTTTACTAGAAATGTAGTTCAACACATTGACCCTATCATAACCTCGATGTGAATTTAGAATCCTAAATTAATGTTTGTAAAAACACAATATGGGTATGCCCAAAGATAAATCTCATGAAAAGAAAATTATATTTAAAACAAAACTCTCAGCCATTTTTCAGGTTGGATGAAACTCTTTAGTTGAATCTACAATCTCACATTCTAAAGAATTCATACACAGTTTACAGGTCATGAAAATACAACATTAAAACAGTGGACCGTAGTTTAAAAAAAAAAAAAAAAACCTTTACGAAGCGGAAGAATTTTGGTAATAGCGATTACTTTGTTCTTAATAACCAATGAACTTATATATATATATATATATAAAAGGATTTTTGCTCCGCCCCCCCCCCCCAAAAAAAAACCCTGTTTAATGCCGTGTATAAATCTACTCGAAGTATACAAAATGTATATATATATATATATATAAATATATTATTAATTGGGTCGTTCTTATAATTATATCACAATATTTGTGTACTTGAAAAAATGCGGTCTCAACTATAGATAGAAATGCCGGTTAGAACTCAGCTGGGTACTACTGATACTAAATAGAAAATCATGCAAAATATCCCACTAGAAAGTAGTGCGACACATTTCATATAATATCCACATTATTTGGCACTTGGATGAATGCATATCATGTTTTCTATTAGGTTCCTTCTATATCTAGTCAAAACATGGGACGTTTACACACACAAAAAAAACAGAAAAAAAAAACAAGAAAGAGATGATAATAAAATGAGTTGAGGAATCTCAGCAGAAAACGGAGCGTAATGACAAACAAATAATCACACACCTACAAATAAACACACACATACACTTACAAATAAACAAACACACGCGTACAAATAAGCACACACATGTACACACAAAAGATCTCTGGCGACAATCCCAAAGATCCAAGAAAAACGCCTCTCTCCTGGCAGAAATTAATTTGTCAAGCTCTTTGATGCTTTATATTACGAGATCCATGCAAGAAATACTGGGCCGGATGTAACGTAAACATCCTGTCTTCACGTTTGGTTTTTAAAACATTACGGCTGACTACTACAGCGTAAGCTGCTTCCACACGAAACACATTTTGTTTGGGTCATTGTCAAAGATATGTGTCACAGTGTCAGTGTCCATATAAAGTAGCCCAAATGTAATATATCGTTTTTATTCAAATGCAAAGTTTGTTAGAACTGATGAACACATTGATATAAAACACAAAGTTGATCAAATTGATTTTAGTTTGAAATAACGAGGAAACAAAAAAACAACACTTTAGGATCTAGTTACATAAATATTAGGTTCAAGTCGTTCAAGTTATATAAATGTTAGTATCTAGTTATATAAACATTAAGATTTAGCAATATAAACAACATAAGAATCTAGTTATATAAACATTTGGATCTAGTTATATAAACATTTGGATCTAGTTATATAAACATTAGGATCTAGTTACTTCCAACTTCGGATTTCTTGTTCAGTGATGCTATGTTTTATAAATTTAAATTGCATATTACGAGATTTAAAAAAAAATAAAACTCAGGCGTTTTTGACAGGCTTTGACTAGTGTCAAAGAGCAGCCTTGAAGACTTTTCGAGAGATGATTCCTGATAGTATCAATACTCAATAGAGTCTTCGGTATTTAGGATCATTTCTTTGTTGTTGAATACAGAATTATGCTGAGAATTCCTGTGACCGTTGCTAGCTTTTAACATTTGGAATTAAAAAAAAAACTATCTACGATCAACAACAACACAAAACTGAGTCTCATTTTTAGTTACTTTATCAATGGAAAAGAGCTGCAATTTGTGGCTGTGAAAGTCACTGCTTGAGGACTGTCACTTTTAGTGGTAGCTGAAATAAAAGTTTGGTAGAAAATCATCTAGTTTGTTAATATTATGTACAAAATGTTTCTACTTATCAAGCGGCTTAAAATCAAAACAGGCAGGCTACAATGTGTACATAACTAAGTACCAGACTACATACGTATTATAACAGCCTACAGAGACCGGCATGCCAATATTGTGGTATGGCCCATGTCAATGTCATATGAAACCACTGTGTTCTAAGTCACTAATTAGGTCAACGTTTTTTGGCACATAGAAAGAATTGTATAAAACAAACTTGGCACACAAATTTCAAATGTTGAACAAACTTTGTTTCAATCAATTCAAGTAGCAAATAGGAACTCTTCAGTAACTCGCTGATTTCGGAACTAAGAAGGCGGACAATATAGTTTCCGAAACACGCAGAAGAGTTCTCCTTCACACCATGCACATTTATACCTATACATATTATTACTAAATAATTTTTTTAAAACAAAGTTTGTTTCCACTTAGATTCTAGATGTAGATTCAATAACACTTGTATCAGGCTAACAAGGTCAAGGATGAAAACGAGAAGACACTGAATAAAAAAAAAGACACTAAAATAGATGGGACTACACCAAGTGGGTATGAGCTTGCCATTTTGTGACCGAGATAAGATCTTTCTTGGCTCATATTCCACCACCAAGCTTATGAGCTAATCAATAAATAGCCTATCTCTTTTATTGACACGTGTACGTTATTGATCTATGTATATTATTGGCAAGCATGTTATAGTTTCAAACTCGAGGCCCTAAAAGAATAATTCAACTCATACCACCACATTTGTCAACTACAATTGCTTTTCCTTATTCAATAGCAATTAAATAGTTAATTACCACTAATTAATTAGCTAATTGTTTATTTAAAAAATGATTCTTGTTTTGACAAGTACCAGAAATAACTGCACAATTTTCACTTGATCCAAGATTGGGTGTGGGAGAAATACCGTGTACTTTAAACCAGACAGACAGACATACAGAGTTGATATAAGCTTTGTAACCAATACGATATCCTGTTTGAATTTTGAAAGTGGATTGCCCTTGTTTCGATGTATACACACCACGAAATTGATCTAAGACATAAGAATCAATGCATCCAAGTTTCCCAGGGGAGGTAATGCTCTATTACGTCATGAACTGTACATTTGTATTTTCTTTCCAATATTTCGGAACGTATCATTTTAAATGCATCCTTCAAAGTATTGTACTTCTTGACTAAAGAGTTCTTGCAGTTTGTAACTGGTGATGCTTATATTTCTTTTTTTTCCCCCCAAACCTAACCGAGATAAAAAAAAAAGGTTATGAGCAAAGATCATTTGTTTTGATTACTGTGTTTGTGTGTTTCTCTTTTTCTGTCAGCCTCTCCCCTCTCTTTCTTCCCACTCTCACACTCTCTCTCTCTCTCTCTCACTCTCAGATGATTACACAATTGAGCTCACGTTTCGTGATATAAATAACAACAAAAAAAAAAAAGAAACTCTCAAAAAGTATTCCACCTACGTGTTTCTTGTTCACGAGTTTTATGTGTGGAAACAAAACCTGTCCTTTCTAGATCAGCTAAAGCTGTGTAATAAACTGTCAATTCTAGCTTAGTTAAAGCTAATAAATATCTTGTCATAAAATATCGAATATTAATAAGTATAATTAAGCCAGTGGTCACAAAATGCGGCTCTTTGACTCTTCAGCTGCGGCTCTAACAATTGCGGGGCTCTATGCGAAAAGGTTTGCGCGGGGCCCAGTAAGGGTAGGGATAAGCAAATGTCAAAATTAAGATTTTGTTTTAGAAAACACATTCGACTTCGCAATTCATTTTTATTAAATGAAAGATGACAATGAAGTTTTCTTTTTAATCGCACTTAGTATAGGCACCCCAAAATGATAATTTTGTCTAATTTTCAGGAGATTTTTATAATTTCAAGAGATTTCCCTTGAGGGACTGCAGGCACGACATGGCCTAAATTGTGCCGATGTGCCCAAAATCACAAATCACAAATCACCAGGACTTTTTTTTGTATATTTTGCAATTACACGAGATTTCTCTCTCTCTCTCTCTAGAAAGAGGGAGAGAAAGAGAGGGAGAGAGAAAGAGAAAGAGAGAGAGGAAGAGAGAGAAAGAGAGAGAGAGAGAAAGAGAGGGAAAGAGAAATAGAGAGAGGGAGAGGGGAAGAGAAAGAGAGAGAGGAAGAGAGAGAAAGAGAAAGAGAGGGAGAGAGAAAGAGAGGAAGAAGAAAGCTTAAGGGAGAAACAAACTACAACGACTAGGGAGGGACACAAACGGTTGGGAGGGGGTGGATTGAATCAAATGAATTAGAGAAGAGTATATCCATTACCCATCTAATGGATACGCTTTTGAGAATCAAAATGAAGAGCAGAAACGTCAAACAGCCGACAGTGTTGTCGATAAGGTCTCACATGTCTGTGTACGGACCAACGTCAAACACGAGCCACGTCCTTGCATCTATCTCATGGCCTTCTACACCAGCCGTCCAAGTCAGACAGGCACAAGGTGTGGGCTGTCATCTATCACACACATTCATGGATCAAAGTACGAGCCGAGGATCTATTTACATGGGTTTGATGCAATTAAACAGGGTGGTCACGTGACGAGAATATATGTGGCGGAGAGATGAAGGGGAAAGTCATTAATAACATTATCGCCATATCCATTCTTTAACACTGCGTCAAAGACAAAAGGGAAGCAAGTGTACTTGTCATATTGGAAATTATAACTTCTAAAGTACTGGATAAATCTTAATTATTAGTTTGTTGTTTCAATCAGGTTTTTGCTTTTTCAATCATTAGTTGTTTTTGTTTCAATCATTGGTTCGTGTTTCAATCATTTGTTGAGTGTTATGGAGTGCGATCGCGCGCGCCCGTGTGTTTCTATGGTGACGGTGGGAAGAGGCTAGTGATTGGTAGTGAATGATGCAAGATAAACGGCATTGTCGTCAGCGGTCTTAGGTAGGACAGACTATTCATGAACGGCAGAAAATAGTTAAGAGTTTGTTCAGAATACCATAAAAATTAGATCTTTTCTTAAATCTACTACATTGATTTCATTTCATCTCAATTTGAATTTGTTTAGATTGTAATAAAAGTTCTATTCAGTTCTGTTCGCAAAGAAGTTACTCAAGTTATTTCAAGTTTTAAAACTTAAGATATAATACACCTACAGCGGTTTAGTTGTCTACCAGCAGTTTGGTGCTACAAGTCATCGACCGCCAGCCACATTGAGTCAATCTTTAATTAATTGCTTCACAATCATTAGTTTGTTGTCTCAATCACCATTGTAATGTTTCAACTATTTGTTCGTTATTTTAATCATTAGTTTATTGTTTTATTATTATGTGTTGTGCTATTTCAATCATAAATTTATTGATTAAATGATTCGTTAGGTGTTTCAATAATGTGTTAGTGTTTTGGTTGAACTCAACGCTACAAATTAATGCACCAGTTGTGAACGATGTGACTGGGAGAGACCTACATCTAGCCAACTGCTGTCACTAAGAAAGCAAGACAGTCGACACATTTCAAACAAAACATAGAAAAATTTGTGAACACTCATTGTGTCCATCTAATTCAGACAATAATTGTTTAGGGAGTTGAGGCCCTACTCGGTCTTGATTTTTAAAGGCATAAATATCACAAAGTTTTGCCACAAACATCACTAGTAGTGAATGAATTGAGCAAAAAAGCTTACTTTTTTTTTCGACACTAACTAAGCCATTATTTGAGAAAGAGGATGATGCAAAAGGGTTCAAAGGTCAACTGAAATGAAAGTATTGCTGGACAAAAGTCATGTGATCCTAATCAACCATGACGTACGAGTACGAGCAAAGAATACTTAGAAATGTTTTACAAATTAGTGAATTTTTTTGCATTATAGTTTTTCTGAATAAAAAAAAAATGAAAAGCAAAATATAAAAAAAAAATTGTGAAAAAATTCAACAACTTTCTCAGACACAACAGAAATTTTGATCTTTTCATTTGTGAAAAATTTAAAAATACATTTGAAACTCTATTAGTAGTTACTTTGTTACAATGGTATAAGTACAAACCTTTCGAAACCTAAAGTTTTCACAACGAGCAGGAAGTGGTCACATGTAAAAGTCTAAATCGCTAGCTTTTTTGGTGTATCCGGTGTACTAAAAAAGGTCTACGCAACGAGCCGGAAGTGGTTATGGGTAAACGTTTAAATTACTAGCTTTTTGGAGTATCCGGTGTACAAAATAAAGTATTGATAAACATTTTTTTTTTTAAAACGTACATAATAATTCTTTACACTTTTCAACACTGCAAAATTATATAGTCTTCTGTATGTAACACAAAATAAGCTCAACCAGAAGGAATCCTTAGACTTTCACTCTAAGACTTCAAACATATTCAAAAACAAAAACAAACAAAAAACACAAACTAGCGGTCACAGTGAAGACTTGATACAAAGATGAATTGCCTGGCAATGAGATGTTGTTACATTTAGAGCACAATTCTTTTTTTTTTTTAGTTGGCAGCAGTGAAGTTTCAATTTAGCGTCCTTGGCATTGTTTAGATGACCATGACCTTTTCCAATAGAGCTCTAGATCTACCCTTGTGGCCCTACAGGGAACACCATTTGTTGCCTACTGTTGTCTCAGTAAAGATATAAACACAAACTTTCAGAAGGAAGTGCCTGAATGTTCAACACAAAGGTGAGGAGAAAAGATTTAAAAAAAAGAGTGTTCTGTCTGGATGGAGTCAGTCCAAGAAAACTTGACAAAGGTGAATGGCACACGACGTCAGGAATATGCTAATGAAGGACGTCACCGCTAGACCCAAGAAATGGCTTTGAGTCCTGCAGGCTACGTTGTCCTCTGAGAACATCCCTGGACCTGGGTAAGGAAGAGTAAAGAGATTTTGTTACAATTAAGAATAAAGAGATTTATAAAAAGAAAGAATAAAGAGATTTTCTAAAAAGAAAGAATAAAGAGATTTTTTAAAAAGAAAGAATAAAGAGATTCTATAAGAAAGAAAAAAAAAGATTTTATTTTAATTATTATTATTATATTAAGAAAGAAGTAAAAAATACATTTTATTAAAAAGAAAAAAGAAAAGATTTTATTTTCAGAAAAACTTTTTTATTCTGAAAAAGAATTAAGA